>OY728146.1:1871778952-1874278952 GCA_963277665.1 Viscum album | reverse complement strand
CTTCTCACTAACCATGACCGATTTTGGTCGAGGGTGCAGCTTCCACCCCCATCCAGCCACCGAACCTCCTATCTCCACCCTTACATTCCCTGAGCACTCTGACCTCATCACCATGTGGCAGGAGCTTTCTAGGCCAGATGTTACACCCCGACCATAGTTACCCAGATTCGGTGCATTATTTTAATACATTGGCATGATTATATGGAATCAATTCCCAAAGGACCGATCAGTTAAGCAGTCTTGGAAAATAGATTACATACATGAATTTTAAATTACGTTATAAAATTAAAAACAACAACATCATTGTTTCCATTGACCACTTTCATACCCATTAGGCTACCCCAGAAGGTCAGTCATAATATACTTTTTAGCATCCTGGGAAAAATTTAACATAGAAAGGGATGAGCTCAAATGATCAGTAAGGATAAAAATTTAGCATAAACATTCATAAATAAGTATAAACATTTAAGGAAATGTATAAAACTAAAACAAAAGACTTTTAAACATACACTTCAGCATAATATAAAAAAGATAAATCAAATAATGCCATTTACGTAATCACATGGATATTCTACTAGTATAATAATCACATGTAAAATCAACAGCTAATTTCATAATGATGGAATGCATAATTCCTTACATCATAACCCATAGTCGATGCCTTGTGCCATGACTACAAATAAGATTTCGTGATGGCCTTGTGCTAAGACACTAGTTTGTATCATGTGCCTACAGATGTATCAAGGAGATATAGAGGGCTCTAAACATCACTTAAAAAGTCCAATTCATTCCTCATATGAAATGTTTGAAACATAATATAAACATATGTATTAGAACTAGCATACAAATGTCAATATTTTAACCAGAAACCATGAATGGAATAGAAATAACTCATCCACAGTCAAACATAAATCAATAAATACAATATAGAAGATTTTATTATAATAAATAAACATCAATCAAGAATAATGAATGATATTGAAAAAGATGAAATAATCATTAAAACTATTTGTGAGAAATATTCCCTTTTCTTGAAAACATTTAAAATTCCATCTATTTATCAATATTTTGCTACAAATATATTTTTTGAATCAAATTTTCCCATACCACATTGAATCTTTTAAAATGAATTTTATTTTAAAACATTCATTTCCATATAAATAAATCAATTAAAACATTTTTATAACATGGACATTAATTATGATAATTTATAAGAATAAATCATTAAAACATTTATAATGATATTTTAGTGAGAGTTCCCTACCAAATGAGAGACATTTGAATAAAAATAATTGAGCTAATAAAAACATTATAATATCATGATAATAATGGGATTCATGATATACTATGTCAAAGTACAGTATATACACCATATAAATGTGAATTGGTGCATAACAATGATGAAGTCTCAATAGAATGTAAATTGAGATGAAATCCCTTATAAAGACTATATCCTTAGGTTAAGGATAAATAAATGACATTATTATGTGGGAAAAATATAACTACACTAAATATGATTGGAAATTTAGTGTAAATGAATCAGAGGATAGTCACACCTATTCATGTATCAACAACACTAATGACTTAGATGTTTAACTCAATGAATGGAAATTTAGTTAAGATTGCTCTTATCAAGTTCATATCGATGAATTGAGAATTTATAAATGGAGTGATTTTGTGTATCAACAGTATATCCAAAAAAGGATAGTTTAAATTACTACATAAATAAGTAAGTATAGATTTTACACATAATCCTGGAGTAAAATAATCAATGAAGTTTGCGTAAAACCCAATGAGTGGAATTCAAAAATAGAATTTACCATACCGATTTGGTAACATACAAAACATACACCCCATGAAAAAAATATCATAAAATGATGTTTTAAATACCCAAAAATTAATGTATATTACACAAGGAATAAAATCATGGAAAATACATACACCACACAAAAGAAAATAGTGTTATTAAAGCATGAATCTTATGGGAATAAGAAGTGAAATGAAAATTAATTACCACGTTTTAATCGATTGAGTCATATAAAAAAAGTTAATAACCACCAAATAAATCACATAATACCATGAATATAAATATAATCATGATAATATTTATCAAATGGAAATACACAGTACACCTTATGCAATAAATAAGTGGTGAACAATGGAAATCTCACTGAATTTAAACTGAGATAAGAAACCCCTTACCTTGTACATTTCCTTGGTCAAGGGTAAGTTAAACTCATATATAGTAGTTAAATAGTTTATATTAAATTATACAATAACCACATACATAAATATGATATCATATATGATATTCTAATATTACATTGTTAATAATATTTTAGTAGTATCATTGTTTCGGGAGTTAACTGATTCATTTTCCTTGAAATGTTTTGTTAAGTAAGTCATGTATGTTATGGATAAGATATATTTGATTCATATACATAACGATATAATGCTCTTAAAAATTATTTTTAATAATAAAATGTAAATTATTCATGAATGGTTATGATGGAGAATGGATCTAATCGCGTTCATGGAGATGGTACTCCGTACATACGCACAAACATTACTTCCATTGCATTTTTTTATTTTAAAAAGAAAGAAGACCAAATGATACATAGGTATATTATTATTCATATATAATATAACATTTTATATATGTTATGTTTGGTCATTAACAGAATCCATTATATGTTCCATGTATTGTATGAACGAGTCATATCACTTTGAGGGGGCGGTAGTCCACACTTTCTCAAATGAAATTATCGTATATATACAACATGAAAAGAATAAAGGTATGATATAAAAGTGAATTAAAGAAGATTATAGATAATATAATTATCATAAATATAATATATAATTATAGTTTTATCATAATGGACACCATAAGAGGTGGTGGTAGAAGAATGAACACTCATCATTTCATGAGGCAGTAGTTCGCCGTCCATAGAAACATTATGTTCTATACCATCCTTCCAATGGACCAACGACCTTGTAGGTGTGTGTATGTTTAGATAAAATACATATCATAACAATAAAATAGTATATTAAGGATACTGGTGTTTTTATAAAATAAATTAATAAAGAGAGTTTAGGGTGTTGGATAAGTAAAATAAAAGAAAATAACTTAAGAGGGGATTTGACCATTAAATCGGTAACTCCATTTGTTTGAACCAAAAGGCTTCCTTGAAGTGACTTTTACCTAAAATAAGGAATCTAATAGGAATATATGTATGTATTAAGCTTAATTGGGCAGAGTTTTGACGATCAAAGGGGATTGAGAGGTGTGAGAAATTAGTTAGAGGTGAGGGATTTTTATAAGGGTGAGGAGGGGCTCTTTAGGAATGTTTGAAAATATTATTTTCTTAGATAATGATGTTTGGTTTCTAAAGTTCCAAAAATCATTAAAGAAGAAGATAAGATTTCTAGTTTTATACATAAAATCATCAAATAAGAATTTGATAGGTTTTGTATATTGTTTTAATTTTTATAATCTCATTTATTTAAATCATTCTTTAATGAGGTAAACACTCCATCATTATTGTCTCATAAATAATTTTATTTATTTGATTTATAAAAATTATAAAACAAATACCATGATGTAGTAATTTTTTTTTCAAATTAATATTTATAGTCGAAAATATAACTTATATAACCCCTTGTAAAAATTATTTTACTAAAAGATATATGTTTATGTCTTTTTTGTCATTACTTTAAATTAATTAATATAAACTGTTATTATCACTCCCAAGTGGCTCCATGGGGTCCGAAAATTGACTCAAGGATGCCCATAGTCTGAAATGTATCAAAAAATACGAATATTAACCATGTTAGGGTAATTTAATATTATAATATTATTATTATTTTACCCTTATTTACCATAATTTACCTTTTACCATTGTAAATAAAGTATTTACTGAAGTAATATTTGTAATGTCTAAAAATAGAAGATACATATTTACACAATTTGGACTTCTTGATTCCAAATATGGAATCCATTTTTCCACATTCAAAACAAAAAAGTGGCAGAAATTAATTTAAAATTAACTCCAATTGTGAAAACAAAAATCGTGTTTTTAAGAAATAAAAACCATCAAAAGATTGACATTTTTTATGTCCAGATTAAATGTGAAATTACATAAAATAACCTAGATTATATTAAAATTTAAAAATATAATCTAATGATAAATTAAAATGACTCAAATTTATAATTTAACACAATAATTTATTTCGATTAAAAAAGAAGTTTTCAATTAAAATTTAGAATTTTTCACTATTCATCAAAATGTGAATGTTATCAGAAAAGTACCAAAAATTTATCCAAACTAAATTTTAATGTCCCTGAATGTATCAAAAAATATAATTTTATTAAATTAAATATATACAAGTGTCAAATATTCGTTTTAAAAAGGTTCTCCATTGAAAGGTCGTAAAATTGCATTTTTTGAAAAATACTTATTTTATCTCAAAAAATTGAATTTGTTTATAAATTATGTCTATAAAACACATAAAATTGATTCTAAAATTATATGGACTATATAAAATTCAAAATTCAATTAATATTATTCATAACCTCTTTTTGAACAGTAAGTTTGTTAAGTCGTGGTGCCCTCAAACTCGGTGTTTCATGTAAGACACGTTATTGAATTTCTTTGAAAAGATAACATACTATGAAATATTGGGGCGTTACATTATCCCCCCTTCAATAAATTGATTCCTCACAATTTGAATTTTTTCTTTGAAAATTAATGGTTAAAAATAGAAAAATACCTTTCTGGAAAACTGACATCGGAAATTGGGTTAATCAATTTTAGTCTTAAGAAGAGGGAAGGAGAAATGGAAAGTCTCCACCAAGATATTATATAGATTAAGAGAAAATTGGTGATAATTATATACAAATAATTGGTTTGAAAACATAAATATTTATAGGGAATTATTGAGGTCATCAATCACAATCAAGTGTAAAATTGAGGGCCTCAAAGCCATCAATCTATGAGGATTTAAAATATCATATGTTCAATAAAACATAAGTATTAGGATAACACATTTTTTGTTTTAAGTTCCCTTTTCTAATGTTTAAGAATTAATTTAATCATAGAATTAGAGGAAAAAATATTCTTTACAAGTAGAGTTTCTTCATTCAACTAATTACTACCATAAACTCATCTTTCACTCCAAAAGATAATAGATTTAAAAAATATTCTATTTATCCTAATTGTATAGAGTTCCAAAAATAATGAATATATAAATAATTTGTCTGACTATTCAAAAAAATCTACACTATACAAACTAGGAAATCACGCAGGCTAGCAACAGGTGATGTACCATTGTCGCCCTTCAGTTCTGGGTTCAAGTCTCATGGCCTTACTGGACGCGATAGGTTGTCACCCGACCTCTAGGTTTCCCTCTTAATGACAATCAAAAAATAATATCATGAAATGATTTAACATTAATAATAGTATCCAATATCAATCTTAATCTATTCCAACCATTAGACTTATCCACAATACATCTGTCCAAAATCATAGTCAAAAATTTATAAGGATGGTCACATAATATACATGTGAATACCTTCATCATGTATTCTCTTAAAATACGGTAATAAAATTAATTGTTAGAAAAACATATTTGAATAGGTAAATACTTATTTATTCCTTCTATAAATCATAGAATACAAGATATACTCCTAAAATCAAAAAATTTTGTAATCACCAAAAATAATGGAATAAAAAATCATTAATTAGTTTCAATGTATTCAATAATATCTAATATTATTTATCAAAATCCGTCATCTCTTATTCAAAAATCAATACCACAGTATCAGGACCATATTAAAGCTTAACTTTCCTTCAACCATGTATTTTCCAAAATGTTTAACTTGCTATTTTGTTGCTTTTCTTGGTATGAGACAATATAAAATCCTTAATGAAATAGTACTACAATGTAATCCTTATATACCCCATAATTATTATATCCTGCACATCATTGATAAAACACTCAAATGAAATAATTATTTAATATCAACATAATAAAACTAGCCATTACTCTTCATATGTGGTAATATCACAAATCGATTATTATCCAACAACATCATTTGCGGTATACTCTAATTATTGGGACATTGATTCATGTAGTGTCCAAACTCCTTGTAGATGAAACATTGTACATTTGAATCCTTTATCTTACCCTTGAAATCATGTACATTGTGTCCTTTTTCTTCACACATATAAAAAACACCTATCCAATTTTTTCATTTAACAAGGTGATTCTTTCCACATTTATCACATATGGGAAAATCCTTCTTTCCCTTATTCCCTTTATCCAACTTTCTCTCTACCATACATTTCTTCTCTGGCTTCCCTTCAATGTGATAGGACTAAGAGAATTCTTTACTTATATTATTAACACATGATATTATTTCTTCATGTGATGATAATACGTGGAGGACTATTTCCTTTCTAAATGTTTTCATAATACCATGAAATATTTGATCCTTATTCCTCTTTAGATCATGCGTATTGCTCGAGTTCTCATTCCATCAACTGGGCACCATTTCAAAACCATGTAATGAACTAAGTTAATTTTTTGAATCACAATTCATAATTACAGACTTTTAAAATACCTAACATAAATTGAAAAGATTAGGCATGTAATCTATAATCATAAAAAAATTTCTTTGAGGAAGTATTTACTCCAAAATCCGTCATAATTACTTTTAATGAAAATGTGAATTATCCTAAGCATATCCCCTGAGATTGTCCTAACCAAGAGTGAATCAATTTCTATAGTCTTGTACCAGGATACCCCAGGTCAAGCCCAAAACTCCATGTCGAAGTTTTCACTCCTAGGTAAATCTGTACCAGAGCCGCCTCTATTTGCTCATATCTAGATAGGGATGTATTGCTTGGAAAGTTCACAAAATCTCTACATTACAAAAATTCTAGGATGTTCTTATATACTAATATTCAAAGTCTATCTTAGGGTAATGTTCTATAATCAGAGTTTTTCTAAATTTAGTTTCCAAGGTTATTGCTAAACTTCTTCTGATACCAACTGTAACACCCCAACCCTAATTACCCAGATTTGGTGTATTATTTTAATAAATTGGGATGATAACAATGAATCGGGTCCCAAAGCCCTGAACAATTAATAAGTCTTAGAAAATAGATTACATACATGAATGTTAAATTATAGCATGAAATGAAAATTACAATATTTTCTATATTTAACACATTCATATCCCTTAGACTATCTCTATAGGTCAGTCATAATCTAATTCTTTGCATCCTGGAATAAATAAAACAATGAAAGGGGAGTCCTCAGATGCTCACTAAGGATAATAATATAGTGGAATCTTTCATAAATAAGCGTAAACATTTAAGGGAATTTATGAAACTAAAACAAATGCATTTTAAACATAATCTTCTTTATAATATGGAAAATATAAAGCAAATAATGACATTTACTTATTCACATGGATATTCTACTAGTTGAATAATCAAATTTAACATCAATATCTAATTCCATAATGATGGAATGCAATATTCCGAACATCATGACCACATAGTCAAGGTCTCATGCTAAGACTACAAATAATATTTTTTCAAGGACATGTTCCAAGACACTAGTTTGTCTCATGAGACCTATCGATGCATCTAGGAGCTATATCAGGCTCCAAACATCACATACTAAGTCCAACACATTCCATATATTAAAATGTTGAAACATAATCTAAAATTTTGTATTAGAACTAGCATACAAAATGTCAATATTTTAACCACAAACCATGAATGGCATAAAAATAAAACATCCATTGTAAAATATAAATCATTCAACACATTATATAATATTTTATTATAATAAATTAACCTTAATCAAGAATAATGATGTATACTGACATAGATAAAAATAATCAGTAAAACTATTTGAGAGGAATATCCCCTTTTCTTGAAAAAATTTAAAAGTATCACTATTTATCAAGATGGTGTTAGTGATAGATATTTGAATCAATGTGTCCAATAAAATTATGAAAATTCTAAAAGGAATTTTAATTTTAAATCATTAAATTCCATAAAATAAATCCTTTAAATCATTTTTAAAACATGGAAATTAATTAGAATTATCTAGATGAATAAATAAAACATTTAAATTCATATTTTAGTTAGAGTTCCTAACCTAATAAGATACATTTGAATAATAATAATTTATGTAATAGATACTTTATAATATCATGAGAATAAATGGATTCATGGTATACTATGTCAAAGTACATTATATACACCATATAAAAGTGATTTGGTGTATAATAACAAAGAAGTCTCAATAGAATGTAAATTGAGATGAAATCACTTATAAAGACTGTATCCTTAGGTTAAGGATAAATCAATGACATTATTATGTTTGATAAATAAAAATAAAGTAAATATTATTGTATATTAAGTGTAAAACAATCAGATGTCATTCACATAAATTCTAGTAACAACAATACCAATGACTTGGATATTTAACTCAATGAATGGAAATTGAGTTAACATTACTATTATCAAGTCCGTATTGATGAATTGAGAATTTATAAATGGATTGATTATGTTTATCAAATGTATATACAAAAATAGTCGAGTGGAAATTAATACATAAATAAATAAATAGTAATTTTACACATAATATTTCAGTAAAATAATCAATAAAGCATGCGTAAAACCCAATGAGTGGAAATTGAAATTAGAAATTACCTTACTTATTTGGAAACTTATGAAACATAGAGCCCATGAAAAAAATATCATATAATGAAGTTGTAAATAACCAATAAATAAATTATATTACATAGGGAATACAATCATTGTAAGTACATACACCAAACTAAAGGAAATAGTTTTAATATATCATGAATCTTATGGTAATAAGATGTGAGATGACACCCCCTTACCGTGTTGTAATAAATTGAGTCGTATGAACAAAAGTTAATAACCACCAAATGAATCACACAATAGAATTAATATAAAAATAATCTTGATAATATATATAAAATGTCAGTACGAAATACACCACATGCAATAAGTATGTGGTGAACAATGGAAATATCACGAAATTAACAGTGATATAAGAAACCCCTTACCTTGTACTTTTCCTTGGTTGGGGGTATGTTAACCTCTTGAATAATAGTTAAATCATTTTTATTAAATTATACAAGAATCAAATACATAAATATGATATCATATATGATCTTCTAATATTGCTTTGTTAATAATATATTTGTAGTATCATTGTTTTGGGTGTTAAATGATTCGTTTTCTTTTATATGTTTTGTTACGTAAGTCATGTTTTTTATGGATAGGATGTATTTTATTGATATCCAGAATGATATAATTTTGATAAATATTATTTTTAATAATAAAATGAAAATTATTCTTGAATGGTTACGATTAGGAATTAATCTCATCAGGTTCTTGGAGACAGTAATCCGTACGTACGCACGGACGCTACATCCATTTCATTTTTTAATTTTAAAAGGAAAGAAGACCAAATGAAACATAATTATATTATTAATACAGTATAATATAATATTTTATATACATTACATATGTTCATTGAGACCATCCTTTATATGTTCCATGTATGGTATGAATGAGTCATATCACTTTTAGGGCGTGGTATTCTGCACTTCCTCAAATGAAATTATCATATATATACAATATAAAAAGAATAAATTTATGATATAAAATAGAATTATAGAAGATTATAGATAAAATAAATATCATAAATATAATATATAATTACAGTTCTATCATAATGGCCACCATAAGAGGTTGTAGTAGAAGATTGAACAATCATCGTTTCGTGAGTCAATAGTACGCCGTCCACAAAAACTTTTTGTTCTATAGCCATCAGATGGAGGTGTTTGTAAGTTTAGTTCAAATAAATCTCATAAATACAACCTATTATATTGAGTATAATGTTTTATTTATAAATTAAATAAATAAAAAGAGTTTAGTCTGTTGGAAGAGTAAAATAAAAGAAAAGAACTTTAGAGGAGATGTTAACTTTAAGTTGGGTAAATCTTTTTCGTTTGAACCAAAAGTCTTCCTTGAAGTTACTTTTGCCTAAGGTAAGGCTTCTAATAGGAATAGAGGGATGTATATAGCTTAATTGGGTAGAGTTTGGAGGAGACAAGGGGCTTGAGAGGTGTGAGAAATAGGTTCGAGGTGAGGGATTTTTGTAAGAGGGTGGAGGGGATCTTTTGGAATGTTTGAAATTATTATTTTATTATATAATTATTTTCACATTATAATGGTCCTAAACTAATTAGATCCACAAATAAGAAATCTAATGTTGTAAATACAATCATCCAATAAGAATTGGACAGCTTTTGGATATTGTATTAATTTTATACTCTCATTTAGTTAAATCATTCTTTAATGAGGTAAACCCTGCATCATTATCGTGTCATAAATAATTTGATTTATTTGATTTATAAAAATTATAAAAAAATAGAATGATGTATAAAATAATTTTATCTTTTAAAATATTATTTATAGTCAAAATTATAACTTATATAACACCTTTTAAAAATTATTTTACTAAATGATACATGTTTATGTTATTTTTTTCTTTACATTAAATTAATTAATATAAAGTGTCATTATCAATCTCAAGTGGCTCAATGGGGTCCCACAACTGACTCAAGGATGCCCATGTTCAGACATGTATCACCCAATAGGAATATAACACATGTTATGGTAATTTAATATTATTATAAAAATATTTGTTTACGCTTATTTACCATATTTACCATTTAACCATGGTAAAAAAAATATTTACTGAAGTAAATATTCATAATATCACAAAATAAAAGTTACCTATTTACACAATTTGGACCTCCTGATTCTAAATATGGAATCCATTTTTCCGAATTCAAAACAAAGAAGTGGGACAAATTAATTATTATTAATTCCTATTGTCAAAACAAAAACTATGTTTTTAAGAAAAAATAACTATCAAAAGATTGATACTTGTTTATGTCTAGTTAGAATGTGAAATTACATCAAATGAAATAAATTATATTAAAGGATAAAAATATAATCTAATCATTTTTTTTAAACTACTCAAATAAAAAATTTATCAATATCAATTATTTTGATTATAAAAGTTGTTTTTAATTAAAATTTAGTATGTTTTACTATTCGTCATAATATAAAAGTTATCAGAAAAGTTCCAAAAATTTATCCAAACTAAATTTTTATTTATTTATTCTAATGAATAATTTAATTTCATTAAATTTAATATATAAAAGTGTCAAATACTAGTTTCAAAAAAAGTTCGCCATTAAGTGGCAGTACAATATTTTTCTTGGAAAAATACTTTTTTTATCTGAAAAAAATAAATCCGTTCGTATATAATGTATAAGAAACCCATAATATGGATTAAAGAATTATATTTAGTATATAAAATTCAAATTTTAGTTAATAATATTCATAAACCATTTTTGAACGGCTAGTTTAGTATGTCGTAGTATGCTCAAACTCGGTGTTGCGTGTAATGCTAGATATTGAAATATTTTGAAGAGATAACGTACTATGAAATCATGGGGTGTTACACTGGACCATAGGTACCCACCACATCGTAGAAGAGAACACTCATCATTTTCCCTCCCCTATATTTCTTTCACTGGTGCTTCAACACCATCCATTTTTCTCGACATGAGGACATGAGTTTCGTGTCTGGGGGAGACATGGAGCTTCTCACATGTGTCGTCCAAGGTGATTATCTTGTCCTCCCATGTCTCACCGCCACCTACTTCTACTCTATGATCCATTATCATCAGGGAAAACTAAACTACGACTTCTATGACACATGTTTTTCAAACCAACTGGGTATTTTTGAGCCCTCTCTCCCTCACGACCCATTAGTCTCCCAGAATCATCTTGACATCTCAGGATTATCTTCATAATGATGGTCGATCATTGGGGAAATGACTAGAGGCTTCAATGGGATGCCCCGTCCCTAGCAGGGGAGAGAGATAACCCAAATTCTCTCACTACTATTGCTGACCCAGACCCACCCCATATACTAGAAGTTATTTAATCTCTATCTAACCCCCTCTTTTCTATCCATCCTACATCATCTGCCATCCCCTCTTCTTCTCTACCTTCCACCTCCCCAACTCCTCATGCACCCTCGTCTGATATCTCCTTCATCATCTTGCTGACCGAGATGAATTTACAAGAGGATGTTATGGAATAGATAGTTGGATGGCTTGAGTTGATGTCGCGACTAATTCCTCAACACCATGTCCTTCCATTACCCCTAGCCTCTATGTGGGTACCTATATTCACTCCTCAACCTTCTTCCAC
Source organism: Viscum album (assembly GCA_963277665.1). Lineage (NCBI taxonomy): Eukaryota > Viridiplantae > Streptophyta > Magnoliopsida > Santalales > Viscaceae > Viscum > Viscum album. Next base: position 1,874,266,602 of record OY728146.1, on the reverse strand, counting down.
ACATCCACCACTGATAGATCTAGCCGTAGATTTAGTTTTTCTATCTACTAGGGGCCCTACTTCTACCACTACTATGCCTATAGTGTCTATTGTGCCTACCACTCAGAGTATTGAGCTCGTGCCTCTGGTATCCACTACAGATACTTCTTCTTTTCCAAATTCCACTGTTGTAGATGATGCCTCTTATAAGGCGACCCGATGACTGGTTTTTGGCACATTTATTTCCATTATATATATATATATATTTTTTGTTATATGCTTGGTATGAGATGACGTATGTGTATACATAATTTTTTTCCTACCTTGATAGTCATAGGTACTCTAGAGAGACATGGGCTTCGATATTTCGAAAGCTTACCCTATTTTTTGATTCACCATAAGGGGGTAATTTTCACTATTTCTTTTTCATTTTCCCTTTTTATTTACTTATTTAAATTATTCCCCTCATATTCCCACGTGGTTAACCCATGTCGTTTCCTCCTCCATGATATTTCACATAGGGGACCATGTGTTGTATTAAGTGTGGGGGAAGGTGTCTACTACACTGGTATTTTTCCCATGAACTGATCTGGGAGACATCATTAATAGTTGAATGATTTTAAACTTTGGAAGTATAGGAATTAATTATAATTATTAATAATAAAGTCAAAAATGTCATTTTAAAAGTTACATGCTTATTTCATTATTCAATGTATTTTTTTTATTTCCGATATAGTTTGAGTCTAGATTTAAAGTATTGAAAATTTTCATTTATTAAACTGATCATTTTTAATCATATCACAACCATATTGACCATTTATTTTTACTCATTTATGAGGGGTATTCTATTATTTTTTAACATATTATTTCTTATACCCTCTTTATTGATAGATTCTTGTGATATTGAAAACTACAAGAACAAGCTAGTTTTTTTCTTTGAAACATGAAATATTTTGTATCACACTTAAATGATTGAGTCATCTAATTTTTTTTCATTACCTTTGACCTTGAAACCTACCCTACATATGATCTTTGTAAACCCATAAAAACCATGACCTACCTTGATAAGAAGTTATATTAGAAGCCTATTTACCCTTCCCACCATAATTCATTCATAACTCTTCAAGATTTTTCAGTTGACCTTCAAAGAGCTAATTTTGGCCATTCATGGTATATTTTGGTGAGAAATAATGAATATATTTGTGGGGGATTTTATCATTTTTTCATTTGGGAAAAAGGGTTTCAAAAACAACTATTTATTTTATTCTTGGTGGTCTCTCAAAAAAAGGAAAAAGAGGGACCAGATTCATTAATTTCATATTATTGATGGTATCTAGGACCATATTGGAAAGAGAAATTTGCAACCGTGATTACCATTTGATATATCATGATTGGAGGTATGTTATGAGTAAGCAATATTTTGAATATCATGAATAATTGTTTAATAATTCAACCTACTTTTCAAGCCTCTGAGATTAATTTTCACCAATACTTTCCAAACCTTATCCTCAGAAACATTTGAACCCCATTGAAATCCCTCATTATTTATGTGACTTTACATCTAAAGTGTTGAATGAGAACACTTGAAAGCCTATGGATTGAGTGAATATACTTAATATTGATCATAAATCAGATTAAATAATCTCGTTGTATGATTGTGGTACTTTTTAGAGAGGTAAATCATCAAGTGGCATGTTTATTTATGAGAAGATAAACTATGTGAATTAAAGGGGATAATTTTTTTAATTTTATTATATAGTATTTATGATTATATTTTTTGGAATTGAAACATGTTTTATGCCTTTGAAAATCCACAACTATGGCCATGGTATTTATAATTACACTATGTAGAATGCTTCTCTTTATAGAGTATGGATTCTATTGACTTGATGATAAGATTTTTCTTGAGGAAAATCAAATGACTCAGTGTGCGGGAGTATTATGTGGCTGAATTTTGAATACCTTTTAATAGATTCTTTTTAATATTGAAACTTGTTTTCATCAAATATATGTGTTTATTTAAATATAAAATGATATAATTATATGATCATGTTTTTTTAGGTATTTTCCATCATAATACATAAATTAGGAATGTAACACCCGAGACTTTTATGTTATATAAACCATCAAAGGAATCATTTTCTACTCAACACTTTCTTGTCTTGATTTACACGAAATCACGACCTTCCTCGATAGCTTGCGTCGTATGCAATATCGAGTTTCACTAAACAACGATATTCTATTAAAATATTATTAAAACTAGCCGTTATGAATAGTAAAAACAACTTTTTGAAATTTTATAAATTTTATTTTTCAAAATGGACTTCATTTTTGGATTCCGAATATCAAAATTAGCCTAGGGTGAAATTTTGTTATTTTTCTGAAAACATTCAATTTTTTATGAATAGTGAATCCACTATGTGGTAGTTAAAAAACTGAATTTTTCATAAAACGTAATTTTATCGCTTCTGTGAGTGGAATTTAAAAAATACGAGAGACACAGCAAATGTCAGCAAGTAAAATGTGGTTCAATGAGATGAAAATAATTTTTTGGTGAATAGTAACTTTTTACTTTTTTTCCCATGGTTATAAGTAAATAGGGTAATTAAAGGTAAAGATGATATTATTATTACCCTAACACATGTCATAATTCTATTGGACAAGTTTAATTCGACCAAAAAAACTGAGGAATAAAATATGACCATTTAGGCCTACTTGGATTAGATTAGGTCATTTATTATTAATTTATTTAAAGAAGGGTTAAAATAGTTAAAATCAAAGTTTAATAAGTAAATACTTTAAAATATGGGGTTATACATAAGATAAATTCGACTATAAATATTCATTAGAAAGATAAATTATCTCTTACACAATGGTATTTTATTTGTAATTTATAGACATTATATAATTTAATTTATTTATGACACAAAGATGATACAATAATTATCTTATTAATGAAATATTGACATAAATAATGTTATAAACACCAAAATAAATGTAATTTGAAACTTTTTATGAATTAAACTAATTTTATAGTTTAATATGACATGTTAGTATATATTTAATTAACTTTTTTCAGACTAATCATTCTGTTATGATTTTCACAAAAATCAACTACTAAATAGTGTCAAACTAACATAAAATAGTTATTAAAACAAATATTATATTAGTAATTGTTATTTTATTCCTAAAAATCTAAGGTTCAGCCAAATTACTTAGATAAGGTTATATATATTAATAATAAAAAACTTGGGGTTCGTTTGTTTGGTTATAGTAAGTTTATTAACCTTATAGTATAAGAACACAAGAAGACACGGTAAAAGTAAAATTATTTAACTTAATGTTAAATCTAAATGATAAGGTTAAAATAGGAACCTAAAATTTTCTAAATTATATTGGATGAGAGGATTTAGACCCATCCCCTCCTTAGCATCTAAATATATCAATTTGGAGCTATTTAAAACCGATGTTGACTTTATTATAAACTAATATTTTTAGATTTCCCAAAGGTGCCCCTCTCCCCAATTATTAAAAGGCACCTCCTCCCCCTCTTCCTCACACCACTTCGAGCCTTCAAGCTCGGCCAACCCCTGCCAATTCCTCCTCTCCACTTCCCTAGAGACATCATAGAGGTCCTGGTATTATTCAAAGACCAATTGTAGTACCCTAAAAGAAGGTCTCAAAGAAGCACTTTAAAGAAGAGATAATGTCTGTTACCGATTCTTTCATCTTTATTTCTTCTTCCACTTCTTCTTCATTAGTTGTTTCATTATGAAGTAATAACATCATTATCACTCATATAATTATATTTTATTATAAGTATGAAACAACCCTATTTCACCATCTATCCATCCTACGGAAAAAGAAATCACCGAGCGTGCGTACGTACGGAATACCGTCTCCATGCCATGGTGTAATCTATTTTCCACCACCAACTTACTTGGATGAGTATAATGGTGTAAATAATGACTATATATGACTACTATAAAGTAATAATGATTCTGAAATAGTATACATACACTCCAATACAATTCCACGATCATAGGAACGATATCATCACTCGTGCGTACATACGAAATACCGTCTCCACGCTGTGATGCGACTCGTTCTACATGATCTTCATTTCATAATGATTATATAAATGAATTGAATGAATTAATATGATATATATTACACTAATACCATTTTGGAAATTAGGTATCTATAACCTAAAGAGAAGAATAATAATTTATTCGACAAGACAGGCATAAGAACAAAAAGTTATGAACACCCGAATAACAAGTAGCTATGAAATATTACTACTAAAAAGCTAAGAATATGACGATGTATGATATCATAAAAATAAGTATGATTCTGGAATAAGTCAATAACATTATTTAAATCATTATACTGGAGGTTTGGACACTTACGAAGCAAAACGGACCTAAGGTAAGGGAAAATATCACAATCTCATTTTATCCGAGATTGTTTATAATTTTGTATTTACTGGGGTGTATTTTATCATCCACATCCATGTTTCCTCAATATGTATATTATTTCCATCCACCTACAATTTTTTAAATCCAATTTTACCCTTCGTTGAGTTTTTAGTAAAAGATATGAAAGGAATCTTTTGTCGTTTTTCGTACGAGGTACTTTTTGACTTTTCCGAAAAAAGTACGAGAAGATTGTTTTTTAAACTTATACGGCATGAATGGATTTTTAAAACATTATTTCCAAGAATCGTCCTTTACAAGTTTTCATGTTTATTTTTAATCAACTTCTTTTAGTTTATAATTTTACCACATGTTAAGAAAGGAAAAGTGTTTTTGAAGTAGAAAGGATATTTTCCTCAAGAATGAAGTTCAAGTGTTTTATCAAAATTATTTTCCATGTAAGATAATAAAGGGTTCTGTTTTTATCCCTATTATTACATTGATTTGATTATGTTGTGATGGAATTATTTTTATTAATTCCTTTATCCTATATGAATTGTTTTATGATGTCATGATGTTTGAAATTCCCATTTTTATTACATGGGTTATGCAATGATGTATGATTTATGATTTTGTGGCACACATAAGAATGGTATCATTATGAGATGGGTGGGACCTATATCTCACTCCAACGCATTGGGTAAAGATTTTATATCTCATGAGATAGACATGGATGGAACGGTAGGTTATATCGGTTCAGTGAAACAGGACTGAGACGACGGTGACTCGGTTTAGAAAGGGACTTTTTCCACTAAGATAGTCTTGGAAATGAGTCTTGACTAACAAGAAATGATTCTCTATGATTATGTGTGTATGCCACAAAGTTTCATGTTTTATGTTATGATTATTGTGATTACATTTCACTACCATGATTTATCCCATGTTATGAAATTATGATCTCTTTTGCAGGTTAAGATTTCCAAAAGTTATGTGCTTATGTATACGATGTGATCGATATTTCTATTGTTTACCCTTTCTAAGCATTTGAGCTCACCCTTTTGTATGTTTTCTTTCCCCAGGTCAGGAGGAAGGTTTTTAAGTAAGATATGCCAAAAGGGACTATAGATATGATGAAATAAATGGGAGACAATGTAGACGCTTTATGAACCAGTTGTTTATGTTTCCCAGTTTCTAAAGACACTATACCTATACGGTCCTTTCGTGGTTTTGTTATATGTTGTAATAAGTGTTCTTCAATTTTTAATTATTAACAATGTATGTAAAGTATTGGTCATTATAAGGAAGGGTCAGAAAAAAATTAAAATACACAAGTTCTGTACTTATTACATATATCATGTACTATTTCCATGGACATGGATATATAGGGCCAAATACAGGCATGTCTTTACTTCCAGAGATCACATGCCATGTAATTACCCTGAACACATTGTGTACCCCCTTCTAGAAGGGGTTAGTGGCTGAGGATTTACATTACACGCCATGTAGGGCTGTGTTAGACGTCGTGTTCCCCCACCAACCAGGTGATGTCCAATTCATTGTCATGGGTTGTGCAGTAGCTCACCCAACTATGGTAAAAAATGTCCCATTTCATGTTGACATGAGTATAAGCCATGTACATTGGAGTGCACACTATGTATTTAAAATGGAATAAATTAGAGGGAAGGCCCTTATAATTAAACAATCATACTCAGATACCAAAAAGGGGGAAATTCTAGAGATGCCCATTGAGAGAAGAAGGAGATATGAGAATAATAGAGGTTATGCCACTACCTTATTGATGATCTTCAATCCGAATCATATGTAATGTTTCACTCATGTATCATAAGTCTATTAGTCAGTATCTACTGCATGTGTAGCTAAATCCATAATGTGTTGGTGATGTGGATGATTATGGGCTGTTTTTTATCAATTGCTATATTGTAATTGTTTTATTGATTATTTATCTCATAATCCGTCAAAGAGACATTCTATATATAACTAGAAACCCCATACCTGACCTTGAATGGGATTTTCGAGGATCTTCCAGGGAATTATGAAAAAGAAAATAATGATCGTTGGGTTTACTTATCATCTCAAAAGAAGTTACAATTAATTTATTTTATAGAAACAAAATTCCAAACCAAATAATTGGTTTATACTGATTTAAAATGAAATTCACCAATCCAAAAGAGTTTTGTTTTATCCAAAACTCTAAAATGTGAGTTATAATGAACAAAAAAACCTCATAAAATTTATTAATTAAATATCCCTTCATATCCATAGCCCCGACTCATTCTTCCCATTTATCATCAATAAAAAAAAATTTCTTTTCATTAACTTCAATGTAATTTATCATGTAATTAGAAATTTAATTACCCATTCATTGAACTATAAAAACATAAATTATAAATTTCAGAAAACATCACCTAATTAACTACGAACTAGAGAATCAAAGTGCTGTAATTTCATCTACCTGTGGAATGATCATATACTTGAACTATACTAGTATTATGTTTTGGCAATTCAATTTGGATTGTCAATAGTAAAAACTTTGTCAAAAAAAATTCCTATAGACTTGCTCAGGTAAATAAATTTTGGGACATAAATTGAAACTCGGCCTACCTTTATTATTGATTACATGCCTCTCCAAGAGAAAGATATGTATATAGAATTTATGAAGTAGCATTGATATGTGTTTTCTTGGAAGTACACAGAAATTTCTGAATTGAATCCATATGTGGCTTCACATTATCTATTAAATCCCAATGTATATCAAGGATACAATAGTGTATCAAATAGTATTAAAAATACTATTAAAACAATGTAGTAGGGGATAAAAAAAGTTGTTTAAAGAAAAAACTGTTCTATAAGTGAAATAACTGATATGGATTGCTGACATCATACACACAAATAAGAAGAATGAGTAAATTTGATTCTGAATTGACTTTGGATACCTTAATCAACATTTCCAAAAAATAATATATCCCATTACTAATAAATGAACTCTTGATTTATGTATCTATTTCCTTAAAGACCCTTTCCATATTGGATCGGTACTCAGGGTACCATCAAATGAAGACGTCCACCAAGGATGAAGAAGCCACTGCCTTCGGAGTAACTCAATGGATATTTTTCTATCTTGTAATGCCCTATGGATTAGGGAATGTTATTTCCATATATCAATATGTCGTGATTCAAATAGTTAAACCATTTATGGGAAGGGTAGATGAGTTTTATTTTTATGACATGATTATTAAATCTCAATAATGATGAGATCACTTCACGGATCATCGATACATCATTGAAAATCTATGACTATAGAGTCTAAAGATGAATCTGCTGAAATATACCTTTAGGGTAACATCAAGAATGTTCCTTGGATTTATGGTATGCCACTACGGAATTGAGGTTGACCTAATGAATAATAGTGCTAATTTAAATGTTTCACACCCAAGAACATGAAAAAACGAAATGGTTCCAAGGGAACCTTTCTTACATTTGGATATTTATAGCCAACCTATCTAGAAAGGATCTCCCATTCACTAGGTTAATGAACAAGGGATCCACCAACCAATAAGACAATGATTTTTTGAATTCCATCGAATGACTCATGAAATACATGTTTCACCCACTAGTTTTAATGCCTCTGTTAGAAGGGAGGCCACTCATCTTATATGTGGCTACTATGGAAGACCCATCAGGTGCTCTGCACATGAAAAAAATGATTCGAGAAGTGATAATAGTTACTAATACCTTTGTGAGTCCATTCTAGGTAATGAGACCATATATTCTTATGTACAAAATAATGGTAATTTCACTCATCTTTGTACTTGATATGATGAGGCACTACATACAACACCACAAGGTCCACCTGGACACTCGTATCATTCCTATCAAGTACATCCTTGATCATATAATGTTGAATTGGTGCTTGAATCGATTGGTGGTAATTTTACAACAATATTACATCTGATTTGTTTCATACTATTTACAGAATTGGAATGTCCTAGCTGATTTCTTCATAGAACACCCTTCCACGAAAAATATACTAGAAGACACAGAGATCCCAGATGAAGAGGTCATTTATTCCCATGTCACTCCGAAAACATGGGAGATAAATTTGATGGCATATCTTGGAGTCATATAGGTACCAGAATAGTGATCCCAATTGTCAACCAGGTTGGTCTAGGGATTGTATTTGTATCCCCTAACAGAACATTTTTTCCCTAAATTTTATCACTATCAAAAGATTTCACAATCAATGAGGTAGAATTCTAAACCCCCATCTCTAGCCTGGAATTGTCCTTATACCTGCACATATCCTACCTAAACATCAATGGGGATTCATTGATTGTGATAGCACATGTAAATGGCTAATATGTCATAAATATAATGAACTATCTACCATAACTAGCTACTTTAGGGGACTAAATGATGAATTCCACATTGATCACACACTGCATTATGTCCCTAGATCATAGAATTCTCTAACTGATGTGCTGGCCAAGATAGCCTCCATCATGGACGACCCTGATCAGGAGGAATCGTCCTTCCATATTACAAATCATAGAATGTTTTCATCAGTCATCATATGCGACATGAAAGACCTCCATCAAGTCAAAACCACCCTATATAATGATGAACCAATGACCACCTATGGATATATTTATCTGATAATTATATATTTTCAGGACATGACTCTCTATGAAGATCGTCGCATAAGTGAACATATTCAACATCCGGCAACAAACGTCCTTGTCCAAGATATCCCAAATGAGAAAAAACAACTCCATAACTATGGATTTTATGGAATTGTCTTTAGATTCAGAGCATAAGGAGAAGTAATCAACATCATGGTTAAATTACACATAGGCTATTGGGGTTCATGTCAATTTTGGACATGGCTCTCCAACCAAATCAAAATGTTGGGATATTAGTGGAAAGCCATGATACGATACTATTTAGAATTCACCAAGAAATTTCATTCATGCATGATACATGAAGTATTCATCCATCAGCACTCAAAATTACAGCATACCACTACATATACCTCGATATTAACTATCTGGGGGATGGATGATTTGTGGATATATCCCAAACCACCACTGAGCAATTAAAGTAACAGCATCATACCCCTGATTAATTTTAAAAATGGGATGAATGAATAACCCTCAAGGATACAGGGATGAATAATATCATAAATCTCATGATGTCCCACATCATCACTATGTTTAGATTCACTCACACAATATTGACAGACAATGGTAGAAAATTCTGTTCCAAGATGTCGAAGAAGGTTTACTAGAAGTACAACATTGAGTCCAATCTTCATCTTGCTATCATGTAGTGTAAAATGGAAAGATATAGGCCTCCAATAAGCAGTTATCAATCATAATCTGGAGGATGTTGAACAAGGAACATAATTATTATCTATATAAACTCCTCCATGCATGGTGGGACTACCATAACACCACACATACAAATACCCAGGAAATTCCATACTCACTGGTTTACATGTCTGAGGCAGTGTTGCCCATAGAATTTTAGCTTCTTTTATTCCGAATAGCCATTTGGAGAAACTATTATATGAAGAACAGTCACGAAAATGGATGGATGAGATGGAATGGATAGATGAGAAAAGGTTTCAAATGTTTCACAACATCAATTTCCACTAGAATCAATTTTCAATATATTTTAATAAAAGGCTCACCTTGACTAATTCATTGCTGGAGAATTGGTGTTGGCTCTAAGAACCTGAATGATATTGTGAATTAAACCTCAAAAATTTATTTTGAAGTGGTGCGATCATTACATCATACATAAGGTATATCATAATAGTGCATATAAACTGGGCATTATGGATGGAGAGTGTGTAACACCACCAACCAATGTAATATTTATCTATAATTACATTCCATAAGTTGCTAGGAAAAACAATGTCCATATTAGAGTAAGCCCCATATATCATCCTTAATACATAATGTTGAACTATGTGAAACCTTTCTTCATTACCACAATATATGAAACATTGTGGAATCACACATCCTAACCACATGATGTTAAATAATACATAATCTTTCCTTACCAAAATATTTTAAATATCATTTCCAATGTCCTTACCACATGACATTTAACTCAACAGATCTAAAAATCCACATCCCCTTTATGTTATGTAATCCTTTTCATTTCTATATTGCATTAAACTGTATAGTCCCAAGATGAAATATGTACGTTTTGATTCTCATTCCTAATGAGATATGTAGGGACACTATGAACCTATATATTGTTCCATCCACTACATCATAAAAAATACATGTTTTATACCACTCTATTGTATCCACACTACATAGGAACTTCTGTCACTCCTTGTATATCAAACAAATCATAGCTCATGTTATCTTCAGAATAATAGTAGGGAAATAACCTTAGGACAAATTCAAAAAGGTACACAATAGATGAACTGTGGTCTTGAGTTACATAACATTAAGAAAAATGGAATTAGTCCTTACCACATGATGTTAAACTACATGGTCGATGTTCATTAGGCATGGCATTAAACTTCACTATCCTCCATGAACTATGTGTGGATTTATTTTAATCCCCGTGATATATGAAGTGATGCACTAGCTTCTATAATTAGGCCCACCATGATGTACCCACCAATTCATGTTCATCCACCTTATTCCTCACTGTATGACATTAAACTACATAGACCGTTAGGAATTACATGTAGCTTGATTCCTATCCATATAAGATACCTAGTGACGCTTGGATCTTCAATCCATGGCCTAGATACAACTTTTAATGGAAATAATTCCCCCACTACGTATGTGACATACTTACAAAAATTATTTTCTTCTCTAGAACTATATGTGGCTTGATTTTCATCATCTTGACATATATAGTGATTCCTAGTAATTTTGTCTTTAGGCCTTGCCAGAATTAAATTTTTTTTTGGCCCTTTGGCTTGAGTCTTCCTAGAAATCATAATGTTGTGGTTGAGACTTCTTTACTCCTCATTGACATCAATTTGCTTCATAGCACCACTCCACGAACCCCCATTTTAGGAAATCCACCTTAAAACCAAGTCCACCTAACCCTAAACAATTTATGAATCTATCAAGCTATATGAAATTAAACCCTAGCCTATAGTTTTCCAAACACCACGAGTTATAATTTCCAAAAAAAGAGAAAAATAAAATTTCAACCCAAAAACAAATAATTTTACTCCTAATGTAAATTTAATCCCCCACTCGCTTAAATCATCATAGTCAGAGTTTAATAATAAATTATCGTGTACTAATAAAAGGGGCAAATATCATAGGGTCCATAACCCTAGTAAAATCTAGTCTATGATCACCTGTCCCACTAGTTTTGGAAGATGTTAGGGAAATATTAGTCACACTTCCTCAGTATGGGAATATGTTTATAGGGAACAACATATCCATTATGGAATTAAAAACCACCATTGATTTTATGTATTCTGCAAACCACACTTCCTGGTTAGGGGTACCTTGAATAATCATAACCTTCCATGGACTTGGGAAGGGATATATAGCTTAAAGGACCTATATGTTGAAAATGCATACATTCTCATGGCTAATACATATGCGTCTATGGATTTCAACAAAATATGACACTATTAAAAAGGAAATTAAATTTCTCATGTGTCCTGAAATCATAATGGAAGCACTCAACACCCCAGTGTGTATGAATAGCTATTTCTATGAAAATACAATATGATTAATAATATTATATCACTTATGATTGTGATTTATAATCAAATTACCAATATATCAATGCGTATCAAATATCCTTTATGTTACATCGTTGTGATCAATTTCCTTCATCAAGGAAGAACTATGACACTTAATTTAATATACATTTAATTACCACGCATCGTGATTCAAATACACCTGGAATAGAGCTCAATATTCATTTTGATATCTATATTCCCTTGGGTGACAAAACCATTCTTGGATAGTTTTCTTCTCATATCCAAATTCATTATCTAGATATTTTAATCTTTACAAATCGTCTGTAGACCTTAGAATGATGTTTCGACCATCATTCTCTTGGCATGCTACCAATGAATTAGGGCCTTAACTCACCATCTAAATACATTATATCCTTACAAAGAAGTGGAATAAATCTTAGTGAGCCTTTGTAACACCATGATGGATTTTCTCATTTTAGAATATCAAGGGACATACCCATAATATCTGCACCATCACATATTCGTGGACTCAAACTCCCACATAATGATTTTTGTCATCCATATCCCAAATAATATAGAATAATTTGTATCCCTTATATTCCAACCACATTGATATTACCTCTATAGATCTTCCATAGACCCTAGAAATGATACTCAGTTTCAAGGGACCTCTTTTCATGAATATGCATACATATCCATGGTTCCTACATATGTGCTTATGGATGTCAAAAAAACATGTAACTCTTCAAGAAGAGAATTCCAACCCACATGAGCCTCTACAATAACAAGGGTTAGATCCATCACCTAATACTGTTTTAGGTCACTCTTGGTATGTCGGAACTATATCCCATACTCAAACAGATGGTCTGAGCATCAAGACATTAAACTAAAGCAATATATGGTATGAGAAAAAAACCTTCAACTAAAGAAATAGATAGTCTGAGCTAAAAGACCATAAACTAATGAAAAATATAGTATCCTCATAAATACCTTAAGTTGAATAAATAGATGGTATGATCTAAAATACCTTAAACTAAAGCAACATGTATTATGAGCTAAAAGACCATAAACTAAATAAATATATGGTTTGAGGTAAATGACCTTAAACTAAAGAGATAGATGGTCTGAGATAATATATATTAAAATAAACCAGTAGATGGTCTACGTTGAAATACCTAAAACTAATGAAATATATGGTCTGATCTAAAATTCCTTAAACTAATGAAAAGTATGGTCCAAGACAAAAGACCATAAAATAATCCACAATAAAATTTTCATCAATCCCACTATATGGACATATTATGATCAAGATACTTTACACTAATATGAAAAAGAACTCATTCTTAATTACATATCTTCTACTTAGGTGATACCACTGTAGATCTGGAATTCATGATCATGTATTACAAAGAAAGGTATGGGTATCAACATAAAATTCAAAAATAAAATAATAAATATACAGAGACAAATCATATGATGTTTGGAAAACCCAACAATCAATACTATTTGAATGTAGGAATGTTCACAAACTAGAGCCTGTCCTATTAATGTATGATCCAACATATGATTTTAAAATTTTATTTCCATTATATCACCTTCATTGACGTTCCATTAAGACCAGAATGTATTTTATCAATTAAGGTCATACATTGGTACAATAGATCAACAAATTCAGTATCAGACTCTTCAACATGATAAATATCCTCTACATTGGTGATGACTTATAGCCTGGCATTATTGTCAACATCCAGGAATCCTTACTACTCTAGCATGGTTTTTTCAATATCTGGAATGCATATTGAAATTTGGATTTCTCTTTATGAATATGATTGATTTAAGACTGGATGTGACCAGTCTGAGACATCCCAATGTTGATTCCATCCTAGTGAGTAGAGGCCCATATTTCTCATTGAGTGGATTTATTCACAGCTTCATAGAAATCCTGCTTCATTGATGATTAAGCCACACTACCTGTAACCCTAAACTAAGGGGACCTCTTCTATTCTCATACAAATATTACCTATTGAACCCAAAAATGTTGTGTTGGATACTCAAATCCTTCATATCCAAGGGTGGAAAACAATAATCTGAGATGATCCAATCGGACTTTCAATATGTCCAATGTATTTTATGGCACTGATATACCAATATACCTCCATATTTTTCACTACATTTATTTATAGTGTTTTGTATATTTATGTCCATGATATAGGTTTATCATGGGGATGTGATCATATTGTCGGACAATATCCCTCAATGATAGGGTTGTTATAAAGGTATTCAATGATGAGGGGAGAGAACCAGATTATAAATTGGTAGATTCAATTGTAGTAAATCCTAGGGGGGCACCAAAGATTCTAAACTCATAGGCCTGGGAGTGATAATAATGGATGCATGAGTTTGTTAGAAAATAAGACATTTCATGTAGTGCAGAAAAATATTAGTAGTGTAAATATTGTTATAAACATATCTTTTTAGGTACCATTACTATCATCATCCACTATCTCTGATCCATATGTATAATAATATTAAAGTAACTCTTGAAATAATTGATTTTCCCATACCTCTGACATTTTTTCTAGAGAAAACACTTGCTCAAAACTTTTAAATATTACGTGTGTGTAAGGTAATTTTATGGGGTTTGAAATTGGTAATTAAAAGGGTATGACCAAGGTGAAATCTTTTAGATTATTTGTTGCTCACATCCATGGCAGATAAAGTAGAATAATAATAACTACCTACATCAACACCCTCCAAAAGTGCCTCCATATATACTAGATTAGATGGCACACTCGAAAAAACATATGAGGAAGGAAATAATATTGGATAAATGGTCCCCTTGGACATGAATACAACTTGATGGATTGGGTTTAGTAATGGTGGATCTGTGGGATCCATTAAATGCTCATCCTTATCCTCATTAACTGACATGATCTCTTCTAAACAATCTTGGCATGCAACTGAATGTTCCTAATAAATAATGAATGCACTTCCAGAATAATTTATGACAATGAGAGGAATCGAATAACCTTCCTAATTAGGGGTTTTTGAAGATAATGGTATAAAAATGTAAACATATTCCATTTCTTTTTCTTATAAATTTTTGAAGAAGGGACACCATAAGGTGTTGAAGTTAGAATTTCAACCTTATTTGTGGAAATCACCACCCTCATTTGATCATGTCAGCATAGGGAACCTTCATCACAAGATCTTGGTCACCACCAAATTCCTCCCACACAACTGTACTTTGTGGAGTATATTTAGGGGATGGTAAGGTCAGGTGATATTCAGAATCCTCCTCCTATAACCATATATATAATGGTTTTCAGAAATATGGAAAAGACACTATAGAATCATAAGATCCACAATAGACCCAGAATCACCACTTCTATGATAAAAGGGTAACCCTGATTGTCTACATCAATTTGAAGCATACCTAGAAGGACCAGTATTCCCTAAAGGGAATGAATGAAGTACTTCACCTTCTAATTATCCATGTTCCATGAGTCTATGGGATACTTCATGTCATGCACATCCCTTTTAACCATAGCGGTAGATTCCTCTTCCGGAAATGGTAGGAGTTTAACCTCATTAGCTGGTGCTACTAGATTTTCTGACCTATAAGAATCCAAATACTTCCCATGACCAGGATTTTATTCAACTACCAGGGGAGGGAAATCCGCACTCACCAAATTTTATAATTTCTCGTTGGGATATGAGTGGATCCAAATATTTACATTTCCTTCAGATAAGCCAATAGACACATCCTAAGGGGGAAGGTGTATTTATTCACTATTTTATTCTCGGGTGAAAATTAGACAAAATTAGAAAGCCGCCATTAGGTGATTCTAGCCTCTAACATGAACAACATCATTACATTTTGATTGGATGCACATGAATTGTCTACTAAACTAGCACGGTGCATACCCTTAAAAATTGATGCCCCAATAAATGTGGGTATAATGATCACCCACAAAAGGGATATTATATAAGGGAACATCCTATGACTAGACTTCCCATAATGAAAAAATATTTCTTTCAATACATGACTAAATGTTCGGAAGGAAAAATGTTCATGATGTTTCAAAAAATACATGATTTTTCGATATTTCAAAAAAAATGGTCTTACCCCATTAATACACATTAGGTACATTAGGAATTCAATGATGGGGATTTTCTGAATGGTTAGGTATTTATAACATTGTAGATGATACCATATACAACCCTATTATAAATAGAAGGGCATGTCATTCTACAAGAACCTCTCCCTTATAGACATTATATAGTACATGGTTAAGCTATTCCAAAATAGGTATTGACAATATGACACACTCCTCCCCATAAATTTTAGTCTTGATCACAAATGTTCAGTCTTAAACTCCACCTTTCCTTTTTTCTGAAAGTATATACCCAATCAGGTACATGGAATAGAATCCACTTAGATGACATGGCTGATCACCACTAGGGACAACCTATAATCCCCAATCAATGAACATGATTCCTTCATCCAAAATCCAATAATCACCCGGTGCACTATGGTAATACTTTGTAATCTAAGCCTTCATCTTCCAAACATCTAGCTCGGAACTATAAAGATTAATAAAATACTAGGCCCATTTTTTGAAAGATATAACCACCCAAAGAAACACCCTCGTTTGGGGGAGGTTTCTATACAAACATAATAAGATATAGTGTTAATGTATTGTTTTGGTCACATCACCCTAGGAGGAATTGGGATGAAATAATATTTCATACATGCTACTGAGGATAAGAAAACTAAACATGTGTTCCATGTCCTATGGACTAATTCCAACTTCTCCATTTGTGGGGATGGAGGTGTTCATATCCAAGCTCAAATGAAAAAAAAAATCTTCAATAAAATTATTGTTGCAATATTACAATGCCTATGATATCAATACGTCTTCATACATCTTGATTTTCAATATCTCAATAGGAAATTAAAAAATAATCTCTATTAACCATGAAGGGACATCCCCTATCCAGTTCAATTATTCCCCCCAAACAGATGTCCACATTAAAGATCTACCCATACATTAGATTAGTGGATCACAACAACATTATTGAGTAGTACATATTATTGTCCTAGTCATAAAAATGATCAGTGTCACTAATTTCTATCGACATGAATCTTAGTAGATGAATATCCTCATGGAATCAATTAGATATGAAATGGATCTAAGATAAATGGTAGCTTCTAGTGTATTTTGAGACCTTTAGATCCAGTAGGAATATATAATCGATGACTTCAGTAGAAGGATGTAATTTTCATTGGTAATAAAAATCCCATTAAGGGGAATGAATTCTAAATTCTGATAGTATGATAATTTTAATCCCATCAATTTTATAAGGCATGGTTGATTTCACCAAATTGGACAAATAAATGTTGGGTCTAAAGTGATTACCATAGCCTCATGACAGATAATTTCTGCTCTTCTCTCCCTATTTTACATATTTTTAGTGGGTTGATGAGAACTGGAATCCATATGAATATAATTATGTGGGATACATCAGAAAAATAAAAAACATTGTCATGAAAAAAATAATTAGTGACACAAGATAGAGGAGTCATGAACATAACAAGAGTCTCCGTGGGATTTATGAATTGAATAAAGAGTGTGTGAACCACCCAACCTCAAGTGAAATTGTGGGGTGCATATCCCTTGTAGGGAATCATTTGAATAACATAAAATCCTATTGAGTCCTTATAGGGTGACCTAAACATGGTCACATAATTTTCAAATCCATGAAAAATCTGTCCAATGGATCCTGCGAATCCCTCAAGAAAACCATATTCCTTCATACTGAAGACTTAGGATTTTCCAAAAAACACATTCATGGTCAAGGTAGATGACCATATAGGAAAAAATAAGCTTTTAACAAGATCATTTGGAGATAGTTTTTTTATCACAGACATGCGTAATGGGTTTGTGATCTGGGTTCATGGAAGGGTCTCACGACAACAGCAATAGCTGAAGAATTCTGAGGATAGGTGGTTGGTGAAATGAATTTTTCTCTACCCCCACCCTATATATAGGTAGTTCATGGAATATCAAATGCCACTTGGTAGACCAATAATAACTTGAATCACTGGTTTGCAATATCGTCAATGGTTCTGGTGAGCAATAGTTTTTCTAAAAACTGAGTCAGGGTCCCCTCAATCTTCGCTCATAAGGGGGGGGGGAATTGATCACACACTCCAAATAAGCACCATGATCATGTGACCATTTCAAGGTTAGGCGAAGGCTGCACACATACATCTCCCACAGATAGTCTAATAGAACCCTCTTCAACAACCTTTCCTAGTCCTACAAAGGCCACCATACAACTTAATGAGTGCCCCTAGGTCACATATTTTTTCATTGGATAATTCTTGAAAACCCATTCAATATCTTTTGAGAAAATATATGGATGATGTTTTAAAGGAAGATACCCCCAGTGGCCATGATCCTCATGTGCCAGGTTGACATTAAGAAGAATAAAATTGTCAGGTAACATTTATGCAATTATTCATGGCATCTGATCATTCACAACATACAAATAAGGAGATAAAGGGATAGCGGAGAGAGGGGTTATTGGTCACTTAATGACTTGTGAAGCACACACTGAGCAATCCGAAAGACACTGCAAGACCACAATGACATGTAGGATTCACCTCACACAATCCCATTGGGTTTTCTACCTTGCGGCATGAAAGTCCTTGGACATGTCTCGAAAACCATGTGGTTCTCTAAGGATATATGGATATGCTTTAACAGTACATGCTTTCACACTATCCACATGAATTATATTGGTCAAGGAATAAATCATCCAAAAATAGAGTAAAAGTTATGTAGACTACTCATTCTAGCTCTCATAATCCACGACCTCGGTAAAATAAAAAAAATAAGATAAAAAGGGATGATGTGAGAGGGGTTTGTAGTCACTAAAAGGCACATCACATGCACGTGATGACCCACTGGGAACTACATGCTATCAAATAATAGATCATATTGTGTCGTGGAATTCATTTAACTTGTATGTATTTTCATCAACGCATTGAATTCTCATGAATCCTCATTCAACCAACATTGGTCATGAAATACATCTCTAAAAATAGAATAATTACCCTAGAACACCCACACTAAATCTAGAAAGACTCCCAACCATTGATAAATCAAAAAAAGATGATCAAAAGTGGTGAGATTAGAGGTACTTGTGGTCCCTGAATGTCATGTGATGCACCAAATGCACCCAGAGTGCTATCTTATGAGATCCCAAGAAAGGTTATCCATGGTCTCATGAGTGTACACCCATTGGTATTTCAATCCTATGATGCCCCATAGACATGTCATAATAAAAATGTGGAGCTCTTTAATTGCAACTATATGATTGAGCAAGTCACAGTTAATAGTAAATAATATGATAAAGGATGTTTTGATGAAGGATACATCCCATTGCTAAAAATCAGGTGACACACTTGATGTAGTCCCCTGCAGAGATTCAAGAATCTGCATAGCACTAGGACCCTTCGTTGACACCATCCTAGACATGTTACAGATACTCCACAAAAAATTGTGATTATTAGGGGAATAGATTCATTAAATAACAACCCCAAAATTAATAAAGGGTTGGATTTTCGATCGACTAGAAACCGAGGCTCTAGAAGATTTTTCTCTCAACATTTGTAGAATTATCTTGGCAACAAATCACACTTCCATCTAGAATTAGGTCATATAAGATACCAGAAAGTAGCTAGAGTTTTCATGAACTAGACATAAAGTGCTTTGTGTGATCACTCATAGATCATGCGAAGGAATTTTAGTACAACATGTAAAAAACATACTGCATACCCTTTAAATCACCAAAAAATCAACAAAACTGACACTAAAAGAAACTAAGTAGTTCAAAATACAAGGTTTAGAAAAAATATTATAGTACAAAGTCTTAAGTGAAACACATTATTGTTTCCCCACATGTACTTCATGTGTGCCATCCAAAGACAAGTGAAAACACTAGGTAATGTTTCATAGATTTCACGACTCCCCTCTAATATGAAATCTAGGATACACAAAGTCATTAATACATGTTAGGGGGCATCATAAAGTGCCCCAATGGGTGCTAAATCATTCTTGTTAACACCCTGGGTCTATCACCTAGGACTTGTGACACCCTCTAAACACTTCTATTGACTCATATAATAGCGCCTTATCACATCAACTGAGTCTCACGAAAGCCTCAAGGCATGGAATCCAAGCCCATGCAACACACATTTCTCTTGTCAGCTATGACTCATGATTCCCCACAAAAATGTTGATCATGTATCGCAGTGTCTCATATAGGTGTCATCCAAGACATGTTACAACCCTTGGGGTTTTCCACACTTAATCTATTGAAACCCTCCATATGTGTCATGTCAAGTCATGTGGAGACCTGAATGATGTGTTAAATGGGTCTTGGATGGTATTATAGATAACAATCCAAGATCACCAATGCAACTGATGAATTGACAATTCCATTTATCCTCTATATTTAATCCATGATCAAAAAGGAAACCTTATCGTGTAATCACAAACATACATTAATCTATGAGGACTATGATTCCTATCATTTTCAAGATGTGTTTTCCACTTACCTTTTATGCCAGGTCTCCATATTGATCATCTATAGAGGGACAATCATGTTAGTTCCTTGTCCAAAGGAATTACAATGACTACTTTTTATCCCTTATTTCTCTAAAACAAGCATGAATCACGTTGGATAAGGGAGTTTTATTAGTCATTTCAACTACCTTATGAACCCCTGTAATGGTATAGGGAAACATCAGCATGTAATCCCCAATATAAAATGGACTAAAAGAACAATAATTCCTTCTATAACCATGAAACATATGACACCTCCCTAAGGCCCAAGCTCTATACAAAATAACCTCAAGGATTATTCCAATTTATGATTCTCATACCCATACTCTATGAGGCTAATTGTATTCTCCGCCTTCATTCTCACCCTGATCATGGATCACGTGATAATAGGGGGATTCAACAAAAACCTCACAGAAATCATAAATCTCCATAATATATGGAAACCTATGTGTGTAAACCCAAAGACAAAGGGAACTATAGTGACTCGGATTCCTTCTATATTGAGCATATTTATACCACCTCCCTATGAGTCCCAAGATCAATATTGATCATTTATGGAGGGATTAGAATATCAGTCCCATATCCAATGCAATATCATTGGTTACTTGATATCCCTTGTTTCTTAAATTGATCATGGATCATGTGAGAATAGGTAGTTGTGATAATCATTTCATTTACACCATGAGTCTCCATAATGAAACATGTGACCCCGATATATATGTCCTAGAAAAATGTACAATATAATATATGATTCAAGGAATGTTGAAAATTGTATCATGATGAGTGAGACCCATTCCACTCTATATTTCCTGACAAAATAAACAAACATTCCATTTAATTAATAAAACGAAAATGAAATGAATCCCAAGATGATACCACTACAAAAATTTGATGAATAACAATAACTAGGAATTTATATTAGTAAATTATTAATACTAGAACATCATTTTCTAATGAACGTGATACCTCTACCATCAATACCATTAACATGGGAGTTTAAAACTACTCATTGGAAATTGTTTATAACATCCAACTAATTTGTCTCATGAGACAAATAGATGTATTGAGGGGATATATAATACACGGTCCCACCCATCACTTTATGTCCAATTTTTTCCATATACATCTAATAATATATTTAATTCATGATTCAATATTTCTTATCAGGAAATATATTTATTGACTTAAGCATAATGATTTACTAATATTTTTTCAACTTAATCAAATATGTTTCAATGATTATATTTTATGTAAGAATTATATTTATTAATGGAAATTTTTATAAATTTAATATATAGAGTATGGATAACATACAACTTAACCATTAACCATCGTGATTAAATAGTAATTCATGTATAATAAAATAATGGAGAAGTATGCACATCATTTAATAATTAACAGGTGAATACTATGAAAATTTTCTCAATGAAATGAAATTTTAGAATAAATCCATTAAAATGATCATAACATTGATGTGAAAAATAATAAATTAATAGATTATGAGTATAAAATATAAATACACCAAAATCATGTGTATATAAAAGAAAGGATTAATAATTTTTTACACACAAAATCACAGAATGTTAAAGATAAATATGAAGTAATATATCACAAAAAAATTGAGTTATGATATTTTTTACCACATGGTAATTTTCAACATAAATTAATCAATGGAAACAATTAATTTTAAAATGAAAATATGAATTAGTTTTTCTTATTAATGATATTACATTATACGAGGTATTCTATATAAAATATAAAAAAATTGGTGTACAAATTTATAATTTCCTCGATGAATTTAAATTAGATTTCATTACATAATCTATTCCATTAGTTGAACATGTTTTAAACTCTTATATAATTTTTATAATCATTTTATTGTTTTATAATATAACCATAATAATATTTATAATATCATATATGAAAGACTTATACCATGTTACATCCCTTTTGTTAATAATATTTCATTATTTTCATTGTTTTGGGAGTTAATTACTTTCATTTCTCACTCATGTTTTGCAATAAATGTTCTTATAAATTAATATAATATAAATAAAATCATATAATGAATTATAATAATTTTATAATTATAATATTAATATATTATATTCATTCTTAGAAAAATTCTTAAAATTCATGAAAGGTAAATGAATTGCATCGCTTCATGGAGATATTAGTGTATACGTACACATGAGTGAGATATCACTCCCTTAACTTTTGAAATTAATATGAATTTGGTGATATATTAAATATATAGAATTAATTAAAAACAGCATATATTAGATTTATTCATTAATTTTTTCTTTATTTCATTCCATGTAAATTATAAGTGAAAATGTTTTATATCGCTTCGTGGGATAGTAGTATGCCACACACATGAGTGATGATATCATATTTCAAGTGGCATGGAAAATTAAGAAGGTATGTGTGATATTATAATTAAAGATGAATTATTATGTCATAAATATTAAATATGTACACATTAAATAAATCATTTTATCGAATAGTGATAGGCATTGATGGAAAATGAGTTACATTTGTTTGTAAGCCAGTACTAAACCACACACCAGATCAATTATTTAGATTCAATTTAATGAAAGAGTATATAGGAAGGTATTATGAAATCAAAATAATAATATATTAATTTATGGAAGATATTTAACATTTTATATTTTTAGTTTTATAACATAATTTAAGAAGGATGCAATGAAATAAAATGAAAGAGATTTGTTAATACTAATACCTTCCCAATGAGAAACCTACTTTGTATCTCCTATTAAGGACCCTAATGATTGTACTTTATAGATGGAAAATATATTTACATGGTGAGTATTTATTTAGGGGATATTTTATTTTAGGTTTTGGTTGAGAAAAAAGTTTTGGGAGGTTTGATGTCGTGAAGGGAGTGAGTTCCCTTTTATAATTGGGAAAGGGAACCCTCTTTGAAATTAGTCAGAAATTTACAAAAACATAATTGAAAATGATATTTTAATTGATATATATAAAATATTCCAATCAAACTTATGATCAATGTTTGGATAATAAGAGGGGTATAATTTCATTTAATAAAAATTTATTCAATTTTATATGTTATTATAACCATTATATTCTAATTGTCACGACCCGTCCTAGTGGGGCCCACGCCACAACTCCCCAAGCCCACATCCAATATGCTAGGGGCTACTGACTGGCTTCGAGTAGGCATATTACTAACATGGAATCGATTTCCTAAGTACATACACACATTATAATATCTCCAAACCCACAAATGTTGAAACGAAAAAAACCACTATGGAACAAAATACATGCATACAACTAGACCCAACCAACAGAGTATGACAGAATTTAAAGTATTGAAATTAAACTGGGAAAGAATAAAATCCCACCAAAAAAAGAGTCTGGAAACTACAATGTATAACCTTTAATCATGAAGAGATACTGAGACTACTACTCGTAGCTATAGGAATACCTCAGCCCATAGGGAACTCAAAAATCGTGGTCCTGTCCTAGTCCACCCTAGACTCCATCCAACAGATACTCATCTGCACAAGACATGACACGTGCAGGAAAAGCCCATATAGGTGTGAGTATAACAATATTTTGTATAAGACCCTGAAAACCAAAAAGCAAAACAGAAAGTAAAGGTACAAACATCTCTACATGATATATGTCTACTAAACATATATCAATTGTAACACAATACAAATATACTCAAATACCAAACCTGTAGTCTAGAGACAAGTCACACAACCACATACCCACACTAGGTAATCTGTTAGATGATTCCAAAAAGCACTCATCTGGGAAAACTCACTCTATGAGTCAGATATCTCTAATGTCGTCTGTCTGAGAAGTACCATTTTTTGGGAAATGTCATTGGAGATAGATATATGCATTCTGGGAGAACACACTTTTGAGTAGGAAAGATCATGTTAAACCGATGAGGATCACTACCAGGGCCTCAGAAGACAGCACAAATCATCCATATTAACATTATAAGTATAGGATAAATGTCATATAAGATTTTTCATGTTGATACCCGACTCTACCTTGGTTCATGAATGGATAGAGGATCTCGCTCTGGGCCACTTGGTGGGATACCCGACTCTATCTCGGAAAGCTTATATGAATAGATCATACTCCTATGGATGTAAATGATACATAACTGTTAGGGGAATGAAAAAAATGGGGAACAAACCCAATGGAGATGTGTACAAGTAATTGTGGACAAGAGGATCAGTCGATGTACTAAAAAGTACACGGCGTGTAGAAGGGTTACACGTCATGTCATCTGACCCTGGGTACTTCTCGTGTTGCAAGTCTTGTTGGGTAGAATAAGGTATATACAGTGTTTAAGAGAGTGACATGTAATGTTACTCTATCCAAAATGGACTTCGTGTATGATGGCCATGTGGTCATACACAGCTTCAACCCCTGTGTTACAACCTGTGTAACTGGTACTTGAGGTAACACATGCAGCCAGCCTAGTCTGGCCATGTGGTGGAGTACATAGCCATGTAATCCACCCCGTGACAGTGTATCATCATTGATACATGGAGAGTCCCACATAGGGACCCCACACCATTTTCTTCGATGAACACTCCATCTCATCTCTTTGTGCATTGCGGGACCCTAACCGTCGCTGAGACAGTTCCACACAGATTGTCCTTTGGGATACACATTGTGTTCTTTGGAAATTTCCAGAATTGATGGTACATCTTTCTGCGACTACGTTGATTATACGAAGATCCTTACGATGATCTGTTTGCCACTAAACTCCAAGGTGGAGGGTGCCACAACATCCTGAAGTCATCTCTATTATTTTCAGGCCTCTGATCGACCCCGAATATGTGTATCCATCAGCCCCTGTGATGAACACTCGAAGAATAGTCTCTCCTGATATGATCTAATTCGTCATCTATTATCGTCATCACACCTTTTCTAGGTCATCGTGATGTCAGATATTTAATTTTGGATCATTGCATTGTTTTAAAGATTCACAATGATTCGTTTTTTGTCGCTCCGTGAAGAACATGAAGAACGTAAGGAAAAGGGGAAGAAAACAATAAACAAAGGAGGAACACACCTCTGACGTCATTCTCCATGGCATTGATCCACCCTTGTTAAATGTTTTAAGAGGAAAATGGAATTTTTAATTAAAAAATTATCATAAAATCAATTCCTGAATAAAAAACCTGATGAAATAGAAACTAATAACCCTCCCATAAGATTTTATGATCCACTGGTCAACCTGTTTGTGGGTTGATCTACGTTCGTCATTTAATTCATGAACGAGGACATGAATAGTGTAAATAACAACCCCTTCCTCGAGGGGGGGTCGATCACTATCGAAGGTATTTCAATGTCTCCATCATTGAGGTGCTTCAGCTCAGTTTGGAAGAGTGATTCTCACTTTTGATTCATAGTCATTCGCTGTCGAGAGTTCTCTCCAAAGTTCCCTAAATTCACAAGAGTTTCTCATAATCTTCTACCAATGACCATCATTCTATTAACCCATTAAAAGGAGTGAATTTCTTTTCTTGTTCTATTATGCTATGTTATTAATGAGTCAACGTTTTTCTTTCTGAGTCATTATGGTGTGGTATTAATTATCAAAACAAATACCCCGTTGTTTCCCTACAACGGATGTTTCCAAATAAAATAAAATAAAACTTTTGAGTTATTTTATTTTATTTTATTATAAACGTCTAAAAATTAACTTTTTCCCTAGACTCAGGCCAGTTGATATTAGGGTCTTAATTAGGTAAAGTCGTCATCCCGGACACAACGATGCCCTCATATTTTTATTCTGGGCATTTGTTTGGAAATTTCAACAATGGCACTCACCCACCATGTCACATAGCATAAATAAAGATCAATCCACCATTCTGGGTTCATTGGGCCTCATAACGATGTTCCATCTCCACTCTTGGTCTTGTAATAATTTCATATAATATTAAAAAATATTACACAGAATAATCCAAGACATTACATTCTCCCACCTTGGGACTTTGCATCCCCAAAATCCAAAATAAGGATACTTATAAAGATGTCGATACTACACACAAATATGTGCCTCCCACTCCAACATGATCTCTCAAAGATTCTTGTGCATCTATAGACATGTATCATGGGAATCCATCATCCACAAAAGATCCTCTCATGCCTATCGTCGATCACTATTGGGTACTCAGTAAAGGTCTCTCAATCCTCAATTTCCAGCTCACCCCAGTTGATGACGTGTGATGGGTCATGCACATAATTTCTCAGATGCGACATGTGGAAGACATCATGTACCCAGTGAAACTATGGCAATTGAGCTAAGTGGAACACAACCACACCAACTCTGCATAGAATCTAGAAAGGTCTCATAAACCATGGAGATAGCTTTCCACCCCGACCAAGTCTCTATAACCCTTGTCAAGTTGAGACCTAAAGTAATACGTATTATCTATCCTCGAACTTTATAGGTCTCCGTCACCTATTAGGATAAGAAATATGTCGTATTTCTGCAATTTTCATCCACTCTTATAAGATATGCCCCTTATCAGTGTTAACTCTCACCAACTCTAGACCCATGAGTGCTAACTCTCCGAGTCGGTCTAGCAATGTGGTGACCGATAGGGTCTCCCATATAAGTCCTTGAATGGTTCCATACAAATGTTGGAGTGGTAGCTGTTAGTGTATGCAAAATCTACCAGTGGTAGGTGGTCTTCCCAAATACGACCAAAGTACATGGTACAAGCTTGCAACATATCCCATAGAACCTGAATGGTCCTCTCCATATGACCATCCATATGTGGATGGAACACTTTACTCAAGCATTGCTGTGTCCCGAAAGCCTCCTGCAATCCCTTCCTCAACTAGGATGTGAAGCAGGCATCTCTATTCGAGACTATCGTCAAAGCGACACCATAAAGCTAAACTATCTATTACACATAGAGGTTGCCCAACATCTCTATGGAATTCAGCTCCTTGATATCTAGGAAGTGGGCCAACATGGTGAGTATGTCAATAATCAACCTGATGGAATCATGCCCCTTTTACATCTGTGGTAAGTCCATCATTAAGTTCATCAATATTCCATTAGACTTCATCTATGGAACTTCCAAGGGGTGAGCTAATCCCACTAGAACTTGGTGCTCAGCCTTCACATTGGTTGGTACCACAGATACTCCATCTACTGAGATGACGTGTCCCAGAATGTGGACCTCCTGAATCTAGAACTAGATCTTTGAGAACATCTCATAAATCGGGTGCTCTTGAAGATTGTTTAAGAGCATCCAGAGGTGTATCTCAGGCTCCTCCTCTGACGCTGAGTACACAAGGATGTATTCTATGAAGACCACTATGAACTGGTCTATGTATGGATGGAAGAGATGGTTCATAAGTCCCATGAACACTGTGGTGGATTTCATCATGCCGAAAGGCATCAACATGTACCTATAGTGACCATATAGGCATCTGAATGTTGTCTTCGGTATATCCTCATCTCGTAATCATAACTGGTGGTAGCCTGATTGAAGATCAAACATCAGGAACCACTATGCCCCTCTTAGCTGATCACAGAGGTAAATAATCCTTCGTAGTGGATACTTGTTTTTCACCATCATGTGGTTTAGGTGACGGTGATCCACACACCACCTCAAACTCCCATCTTCCTTTTTGGAAAAGAAAAATGGGGCCACCTAGGGTAAAACATTGGGTCTAATGAAACCCTTACTCTTCAAATCCTCTAATTTCACTCTCCGCTCGTGATGCTCTATGGGAGCCATCCGATATGCTGGCGAGGATATTGGTGTCCTTATGGGGTGTAAGTCAACAGAGAAGTCAATCTCTTGACTGGGAGGTAATCCAAGAACATATTTAAGAAATATGTCCACAAACTCCACCAATACCGCTGGGAACTGGAAGCTCACAAAAACTAATCCTTTAAGGGAAAGGCTAACCAACTAATGAGTGATCAGCTGCACCCTTCTATGTATTAGCACATTCTGTGCTGCCATGGTCTCCTTTTCGATGACAAAGGATAACTTTATCCCATCACTGTAGACACACCGCACCATTCAGCTAAACAGACAATATGGGAATGGACCGAAGATAACTAATCCATACTAAGAATGATATCATAATGCCTCGACCCTACCACCAAGAGGTTCCAACCAAAACTCTCACTTCTAAGGGTAAGATCACACGATTTGCAAAGGTGCATGATCATCAAGTCTCCTCATGTAGGTGTCTCCAAGTGTAAGGATCGAGTCAACAACTGAACTAGAATCTCAAGGATTCGCATAATACATGTTTTGCGGAAAGAATGACTATCACTTGTGTCTACAAGTAAGACATATAAAGTATATAATACACATATCATACATCAAATCATCCGCAGAGTCCCTAGGTCGTACACCACAACCACTTTTCGTTGTCCCCACCCCGGTCCCCCAGCTCCCTGTGCATGGTGCGGACCTCCTTGTCGTGGTGGCAGAAGTATATTTAATAATTTTCCATCACTGGAAGCTCTCCCTACTCCTCTACCACGTCCTCCGCCTAGCGGGTCTGTCTGCACCACTCTCTACCTCTCCCTCGGTGGTCCATCCACTGCTTCTCTGTCAGCAGATCGACATGTCAGAAAATACCAAGAGAGATGTCCCCTAGCATCACATGAGTAGCACCGCCTTCCCCTAGGATAACGTGATCTATACTGAGATCTTTGGACTATCAATCCACTATCATATGTCCTCCTACGATGTCTCCCACGTCCTGATCCCTATGCCTGACATTGGCACCCTATGTTCGAGGTCTCTTCACCTATCTTCCTAATGCTGACTGTCATCAGCTGTCTGCACTCCTCTAAGAATTTATCAATCTCCAATCCCACTTGAACACTCTAGTATAAGTCAAAATTCATAGAGGCATGACAGTAAATTAGATGTACCTTCATAGACCTCACTCGAAGGTCCGAGCATTGATGTACTAATCCCTGGCCATTTCTGTCGAGTACCTGGCAAGGTTGGTGAACTTTGATGAATAATCATCCACCTTTAAACAATCTTACTAAAGCTAAAGTAGCTCCTGGATACACACTTCTCTCAGCATAAATAGAGAGAACCCCTCATTAATGAGTCATTGAAACACCATCCATGAAAGAGTCTTCTTGTCATGAGCATGTGTGGTCAGACTCCACCATCGTCATGTGTATCCCTGAAATGGCTCTCTCCTAGGATCACCATTTGGTATTCTGGGGTCCACACTGAACAGAAAACTCTAGTCATCACCTCAACCCATCCATTATCTGTCTAAGGGTCGAGCTCACCTCAGAATCTGAGGGGTCTCTATCTCTAGAACTCATCGAGCATGCTCAGCCTATGCCCTTTGTCTGTCAGCACTGGAGGTACCATGAGCTCCTCAACTGGTGGTGGTATAGCAGGTGCACCACCTAGAAGAAAATCCTGGGAAACTAGTCCCTATATCAAATCCTCATCACTATGGAGGTCATCCTCATGATCGAGCTGCTGAATCCTAGCATGTATGTGTTACAGAGGCATCTTATAATGAAACTAGATGTACTATTGTCAACATGTATATCTAGATAGCTGATAAAAAGGAAATGAAAAACACAACCCATTCCAACATGATGTATTTATCATTCTATTATTTCCACAAAACTAGTGTTTTTATGTATTGAGTTTAAAAGAAGCCTATTAGAGTCCTGTTTTATGGATAAATCGGCTACCCACACCAACACTAGAGTCTCTGGTCTGAATGACAAGCTCGAGACACTTAACACTGTCACCCCAAACCAATATCACAGACTCTTGGTCCTATGGTAGAACCAACCACCTTTGATACAACTCTATCATGACCCATCCTAGTGGGGGCCACACTGTGACTTCCCAAGCCCACCTACAATAGGCCAGGGGTTGGTGACTTTCACTAAGTAGGCATATTATTATCATGGGGTGAATTGGCTTACTACCTGTACACTTGTACACACCTCTAATACCACAAATGACAAAATGAAAAAAACACTAAGGAACAAAATGCATGAATACAACTAAACCCAACCAGCAGAGTACGACCAAAAGTAAAGTACAGAAAGTAAATTGGGCCAGAATAGAAGCCCACGAAAAAAGAATATTATGAAAAATAAAATGCACAACCTGTAAGCATGAAGAGGTACTGGGACTCCTGCTCGAATCTATAGAAACACCTCAGCCTATAGGGAACTCAGAAATCTTGGTCATGTCTTAGTCCACCCTGGTCTCTATCAAAAGGCTTCTCATTTTCACAAGATATGACATGCGCAGGCAAATCTCGTGCAGGGGTGAGTGTAACAATACTCAATAAAAGTCCTTGAAAACCACTAATAAATACCCATTGTAATGTTATAGTCATATCTACATAATATATGTCTATTGAACATTTAGCAATTGTATCAAAATCCAGATATACACAAATCCCAAACCCATGGCCTAGGGACAAGTCACACAATCCCATAACCATGCTAGGGATTATGTTCGAAGATTCAATAATGAACTCGTCCAGGAGAACTCACTCCACGAGTCTGATAGCTCTGATGTCACTTGTATGTGAAGTATTGTTTGTTAGGGATAGTCATGAGAGATAGATAAACTCATTCCAAGAGAACACACTCCTATGTGGGAAATATCACAATACAGAAATGAGGATCACTTCCAGGGCCATCACAGAAACCAATACTCATCTAGATTAACCTTATAACTAGAGGATCGACATCCAGTAAGAGTAGTCACATCAATACCTGACTTTACCTAGGGTCATGAATGGATAGAGGATCTTGCTCTAGGCCTCTCGGAGGGATACCTTACTCTATCTCGGATAGTCCAACTGAAGGGATCATACTATTTTGGATGGAAATGAAACCTTACCTTTAGGGGAATGAGAAAAAATGGTATCTAATCCAAAAAAGACTTGTCCAAGGAACGATTTACAAGAGGATCAAGCGATGTACTATAAGGAAAATAGTGTGTTGAAGGGTTACATGCAGTTTCCCCTGACCCTGGGTACTGCCCAGGTATAATGGCCCATGTTGCAAGGATTGCTGTGTAGAAGAATTAATACATGGTGTGTAATTGAGTGTCACGTCATGTTCTTATATCCAGAGAGGAATCCATGTATGCTAGACATATGCCCATACACGACATTTACTCGTGTGTTACAACCCTTAAAATTGGTACATGTGACAACCCATGCAGCCGGCCTGTTCTAGCCATGTGGTGGAGTACACGACCATGTACTTCACCCCGTGTCCATGTATCATCTGAGATACACGGCGAGTCCCATGTAGGGTCCCATACATCGTGTTCTACAGAGAACATGCCATGCCATCACATCGTGCATCGCAGAACCCTAATCACCACTTAGCTGGTCCCACATGGCGTGTTCTTTGGGATACACACTATGTTCTTCGGAAATTTCTTGAACCGATGGTTCATCACTCTGTGCCTCTGTCGATTTTACAATGTTTCTTTCAGTGATCCATTTTCCACAAAATTCCATGGTTGAGGGTGGATTGACAACTTGAAGTCATCTCTATTGGTTTCAGGCCTCTGATTGGCCCCGAAAACATGTATCAATCTGCCTGTGAGAAGAATGCTCAATGAACGGTCTCTCCCAATCAAATCCATTTCATCATTCTCCATCATCAACACACCTACAATAGGTCATTGCGATGTCAGATCATCAATTTGGGATTATTGTGTTGTGAAATAGACGTGTAACGATTCGTAGTTTGTCACTCCACGAAGAACATGAAGAACATGAGTAAAAGGGGATGAAAACAATAAACAAAGGAAGAACGCACCTCCATCGTCATTCGTCACGGTGTCGATCCGCTCATGTTAAAAGGTGTAACATTCAAATCAAAACAAAAATTCCAAAATTATCTTAAATTCAATTCCCAAAACAAAATCCACGAAGAAATAGAAAATAATAACCCTCTTGAAAGAATGTATGATTGTGGTTCAACCTTTTTTGGGCAGATCCACGTTTGTCATTTAATTCAATAATGGGAAAAGTAAGAACTGAAAAAACAACCCCTACCTAGAGGAGGGTTCGATCATTGATGAAGGGATTTTTTTGTTATCGTAGTTGAGATCCTTCAACTCTATTGGTGTACCGATTCATACTTTTGATTCGCTATCATTCATTTTCGAAAGTTATCTATAATGTTCCAAGAATTCACCAGAGTTTCTCTCAATCTTCTTCCTATGACCAACATTCGATTAAACCATTAAATTATGTGAACACATTTCTTTATTCCATTGCACTATGACATTAAATATTAAGAGTTGTTATTTCTGAGTCATTATATCATGGTATTAATTATCGAAACAGATACCATGTTGTTGTGTTACAGTAGATGTTTCCAAATAAAATAAATCTTTTGAATTATTTTATTTTATTTTACTTAAAATGTCTGAAAAATAACTTTTTCCCTTAAATCCTTCCAGTCGAGGTTTGGAACATTCTTAGGTAAAGTTGTCATCCTAGACATAATGGTGCTCGTATGTTTTTAATCCAGGTATCCATTTGGAACTGCAACAACTGTGCACACTCCCCAACTCACATAGCATAAAAAAGTTCAAACCATCAATCTCAAATCCTTAGGCCATGGAATGACATGTCGTCTCTGCACTAGGTCTTTTAATAATTCCATATAATATATAAAAACAATACATAGAGAAATCTGAGAGATTACACTAATATTAACCCCTAGTAAATCTATCTTCCACAATCATTAGTAATTAATTTTTATTGTTTTGATTAATAATTTATGTAAAAACTATTTTGAAATTATTATATAAGATAATTTAATCTAAAAATAAATATTTATACCATATCTAAAAAACCATAAAATGAAGAAGAATAATTTATTTTAATACTATACTTGTAGATGTAATGAAAAGAAAGATTTTAATGTATACATTCTCTTTAGAATAGAATTTTCAAATAAAAAAATCATAATTGAAATGATTCCAGGGACATAAATCATATTTATTATATTATAATTGAACTAGTTTCTTTTTTATATTAATTTAAAATCTAATTATTTCTTTCTAAATAATCTGAACAAAAAAATATGTTTTCAATAAAACTTAGTAGTTTTTTGTATTCATCATTATATTAATATTTTTAAAAAATTGAAACATTTTAACCTAATACAAAATTTTATGTATGATTTAAAAAAATAATTTTAATAAATTCATTTAAAAGCAAATGTTAAATGTATTTGTTTTTTATTTTTCAAGAATCGATTAAATAATTTTCCATCAAAATCCATACGTATTAGAAACCTATTTCCCTTCAATTTATTCTTATTTTTAATTTAAATCAAATGATAAAAAGGTAATTGTAGTAAATTATATATTTTTATACATTTTTAGTCAAATTAATTCTAAACAATTTAATGGTTATGTTATAGAAATATTTTTATAGAGTTTCATGTTTCATTTAAAATGGTAATGTGTGATTTTCCCATTATCCAAGATATTTAGTTTATTTAAAAGAAAATAAATTGCAAATTATTTGTATTTTTTAGTTACACATTACATAAAAATCATGGTTATCTATTTAATAAACATTGAAAAATATTACCATAATTTCTTTGGAGAAACCCAATTAGTTAACTCCGCCCCTTTATCAAATGCATTAGATATCAATAACAGACTCACCTTATAATGCAATATTATACAACCATACATCATCATAAAAAAATCCAAACAACTATAAAATAATCACACCATATAAAATTATGCATTATAATAACCTTCATTTCACCTACAACAAATAATTTCCCAAATTTTATATACCCCCTATTCATTAAAGGAAAATTTCAAAAAAATTGAAATTTCATGAATAATTAGAAATTTTAATCTTCTATAATAAAAAAATGGATTATTATAAAGTAATAAAAAATGAAATAAGTTTTATGGTGTTGGGAAAGGTCACTATAACATTATATCTTAAAATAAAAATATTTCTTTTGAATTTTTGTAAGGGATGTTAAAATTTACTATAATTATTTTTTTTACCAAACCATTGAAATTATTTCAAAATTAAAATAATGTTCCTTTATAAATAACTATTATATTTATATATACATCAATATAATATTTTTTAAAAATAGTTCTATGGATAATAAAAGGGTTTTTGGGGTGATATTAAAAGATGGGGTTTATTTATAAAATTCCCTTACCAAGAGTCTGCATCATAATGTACAATAATTTTCATCCAAGATAATAACTGTTTATCAATTATTTAATTTATATTGAAATTTTTTATGTTTATAATTCCATTTATTTTATCTCTTATTTTTCTATATTTAATTATTTAATTTAATAAAATAATGATTAATATATTGAAAATATTGATTCCATAAGTCCAAAGTGGATTTAGAATGTTGAATATGGTTAAAGAAGTCATTACTACATCACCTCTAGAGTAATAATAATTATGTAATTATAATTTTTATATACAATTTATAAATTTAAAACCATTAATGATTGATTTTTTTTGAAAAATAAACTATGTTATAAACATGGATATGGCTTTCCATACGTACGCATGAGTAACATTTCAATTTTTCAGTGATCGTTAATGAAATAATATAAGAATCATTTAATAAATCTATAATAGAAATAATTTCATATTTACCCCATTACATATTTAAATATTCATATATAATTCATTCATTTTATTTGATGAAAAAAATGAATTACATCCTTCCAAGTAGGTGGTATTCTACATGTATGGATGAGCAACATTATCATTTCTAGTGAATGTAATTTTATGAGGGTAAATTATATATGATATTTTTACAATGATAAACATGGCTTCAATATCGTTTAAATATATTAATTCCATCATTATAACCAAACATGAAAAAAATTGATGGAAAACAAATTACATGAGTTTACGATGTGGTAGTCTACTGTTCACAAAAATGATGCATTAATATCCGATTTGATGGAATGGGAGAATGATATAGGTTGTGAAAATATCAAAATGAATCCTAATTATATAAATGAATCCGTTTTTGTTATATATTCATGATTAAGGAATATTTTATTTATTTTTAAGAGTATATAAAGAAAAACAACTAGATTATGAACAGTACATCCTCTTTAAAAAAACTCCCTTTTTAAAAAATTATGTTTGCTACTGTAAGTATTATTCCATAAATAAGACCTATAGAACATAGTGGAGATATTATAAAAATAATTTGGAAATTTTTATCCTGTAAAAAATTGTCTTTAATTGGGATGTAAATAAATTAATAGATTCTCTTTTATTAGTGAATGTAGGGGAAATTGTTTGAATTTTAAAATAAAATAAAACAAAATAACATTTAAATTAAAAATAACTTTAAAGTAATGTATATCGATTATGTAATGAC
Source organism: Viscum album (assembly GCA_963277665.1). Classification (NCBI taxonomy): domain Eukaryota; kingdom Viridiplantae; phylum Streptophyta; class Magnoliopsida; order Santalales; family Viscaceae; genus Viscum; species Viscum album. The sequence continues at coordinate 1,874,230,416 of OY728146.1, read as the reverse complement.
TATGGATCTAAATACTCTTGTAAAAAAATTATATTGTTTAATTCTATTTTTTACCCTTATCATTCAGATTTAACCCTTCATTATCTATTTGGAAAATTACATCAATATTAAACTTTTCTGTAATTTATTATTTAATAATATTTCAATAAAAACTAAAATTACTAGAAAACTAATTATGGTTGATATAACTATCCATTTTCTATTATGATTTAAAAATGTAAAATCTAGGATAATTCTATGTCATTTAATAATTTTTTTTAAAAAAAAATATTTATAAGCACTTTTTATCTATTCTTTTACATTAATATCCTATTTCATAAAGATAACCAATAAATTAAAATATAATGAATTCCAAAAATGTAATATGTCATAATTATAAATTAAAATCTCATTTCACATTAATCAATTCAAATTAGGGTAATTATAATATTTTCAATATCATTTATTTCATTTCTCCTATAACTGAATAAATAATGCATCTATATTTTTTATTAATTTTAGCCATCAATTTCTTGAATAAATATATATAATAAATCAAAATAATTAATGTAGATCGCATACCATTCCAAAATATCTATAAGAAATCATATCCTATGGTTATCCATTTATTAAAAATATTATTATTATTAAAAAACTAGAGAGTGTGTTTTTTACATTTCTTTATAAAAAAATATAATGATGATAATAAAATTCTAATATAAAAAAGTCAATATAACAATGTATTTTATGATTGAAGACAAAATATAATTATAAATAAAATTAGTAAATGATTTATGTTCATTTTATTATTGATGACATTTTATTTTTAACATTAATTAAATGGTTTATCCTCTACTATGTTATCAAAAATTAGTAATGTAATTATACATTTGACCAAAAAATTGAAAAATTAACCAAAATTGGAATTCTAATTCCATTTAAAGAATCCAATTTTAAAAATTAAAAATAAAAAAGATAAGGAATTTAAATTTAAATTTAATCGGAAATAATGTTATGTAAAATGATTTTAGGAAAAATAACCTTTTAAAAAGTCAAATGAATTTATGTTAAATTAAACTATTATATAACATTAGAGAACCATAATTTGATCATTATAAATAAGAACATAATTTTTAATTTTTATCTAATGATGAAATAAATTCAATATAAATTCATTAAATGTATATAAAATATTTATTAGAAATTAATTTTTTTTAATTTCATTGAAAAATAAAACAATTCAGAAAATTATTCAAAATATACCGCAATTTAATTTTTATAGGATTATTTAAAAACATAATTTCAATTTTTCAAATTCATGTTCTATAAGTTGAAAATGTTGCAATCAAATAAAACCATATAATAAAATTTATTATTAAAACTATTTCCATTTTTGTTTAAAAAATTATAATAAATAATATTCATCTCATGATTAATAATAAATAGGAATAAAATTTATTCTATCATTACCTTAGATTTAACATTCAACCCCCCTTTTGGAAATAAATTATGAAAATTTTAATTAATAATTTTAGAATTGTGGACACCTTTCCCTCTTATGATTTTTGTACTTCCATTTTGCTTCATTGACCATAAGTTTTTTTCTAAAAAAACATTAACAAGCTAATTTACCTAGATTGGGAATACATTATCTCTATAGTCAGGAATATAAAGATATTATTCCTCAAAAGTAATTGTATTTCCTCATTGAATTACCCAAGGTATCAAAACATGAGATGAATCTGGAATATACATTCTTTTCAACTAAACATGAAAAATAATGTATAAATGGAATAAAAGTGGAAGAAATGGAAATAGATAAGATTTTGATTGAGAATTCTCTTGGATTTACATTGGTTGAATAAATAGCTTTGTTAACTCCTTATTTTTACCAAAACACATAACCTTTTTATGGAGATAGTTGAAGTAAAAGATGACAACAATCCTATAAATATATATATTTCCTCTAATCATCATCAAAAGTTTTTATCCGACTCAATGATGTCCTCATATGTTTTATAATTACTAACACCTTGTCAACTATTTCCGTCCAAAAAATTCATAGCATCAACTTCATTTCACCTACTTCATGTCTAAAAAATTGATTCCTACAACAATTTCTTCCAAGGTCCTAATTTATTGTGTCAATTTTACATTAGATTGGGAATAAAAATCCAAACTAAAATTTAATTATATATCTAATAACGAATGAAGTATTTTCAGATAAATATTGACGTGGGAATGGGATCACTATGAGACATAATAGATAGAATAACTCAATATATCCTAACTATCTATTTAAGAAACATAACCAATTTTTACCTAGTATATAGTATCTTATATGGGATATAATTGATAATATTTATTTAATTGATAAAAAATGAAACAAAACTAATTATTACCAGTATATTGTTTTCTGTAATATTGCCACAAAATCCAAAGAAATTTTATCGAACATCCACTTTGGAACCGGAAAATGATTAATCATCCCTTTTTGTGATTATCATTTATATTTAACCTATTATAATTCCAGACATGTCAATATAAATATTATTACAAATAAGATGAAAAAAATATGAACAATGGTATTCTCCCTAAAATACTCTTTTAATATGGTAATCACAAGGCATATATAATATTTTTCAAAATCTCAAAATTGTTTTTTTAACAATCTTATTTTCAAGAAACAGATCCATATTAACCAATTCTATATTTTCCTATAAATTATGGCCTTTCTATGATCTTTTTTAACTCTTTCGGATAGAGATGACTAAATCACATGATAAATAATAATTGAATTTAAAATGTTCACATCTTCATGGCCATAATTAATCTAATAAACAACTATATAGTAATTTTTAATTAGTAACATGGTTAAGGAATGGTTATTTTCATGAATCAATGATTATTATTATATGTTTTCTTTTATATAATTTTAATAATTATGAAATAACAATCATTTATTTCATTCAACCATCTCATTTTACCTATGTGAAACCTTTCTGATTTAATGTATAATTTAAACATATATTTGAAAAATATATTTCACACATAAATCTTTATAAATTATTTTTAATTTTTTAAAGAAATACAAAAATATTAATTCATGAACATGTGTATGATAGTTTAACACATGAGGTTTTAGTGTTTTGAGTCATTTTAAACTTCTTGATCAATCTATATTAGAAAACATCCAAATATTTTTCATGAATCACCACATTAAATAAAAAATAATCATTTTTAGTGGGTAGGCCAGGAACTAAATTCTTCAGAAATATTCATTTAATTCATGAATATATTTATTAGAATCCTTTTCTAAATGAATTTCAGACCATTTTGCATTAACATACTCAATGGAAAGGACAATTGTGAATTGTTTTATCAAATATCATTAATGTCTTGGTAACATAATGAAATAATAAATCATAATATCATTTTTATGTCTTTTACATTCATCAACCACTTCAGTTTTTGTATGATCACCTCTAAAAAAATATTTAATTAGAGTGTCTCCATGAATTATAATACAATGGAACAAGAAAATCTATTTTGATAAATGGTCTGTGTATATTATTTTATTATAGAGAATTTAGAAAAATCATTAATTTTTAAATGATTCGCATGACTATGTGAATACATCATGATATAGTCAGTAAAAATAACCAAAAACCGATCAAAATATTAATGTTAGGTTCTATTCATAATATTCATAAATAGGGATGGGGTATATTATAAGAAAATTTTAAAAACTAGAAACTCATAATGCATGTATCTATTGTAATGTGTTAATTTTTTTGAATTTTTTGATCCTTCAACTTAGTGGATTTTTTTCCAATCCATAAAGAAATCTTTTAAAAATAATAATCTACCTATAGATAATAAAAATATCATTTATACGAGGTAATATATTCATTTTGTTTACATAAAAGTTATTCAAATCTCGATAATTAGTGAAAAACCTCCTAAAAAACTATTATTTTTAACAAATATTAATGTCTCACCCCATAGTGAAATGTTAGTATGAATGAATCCATTATTAAGAAACTCTGACAAATTCATCTTCAATTATTGATTTTCTACTTCCGCCATTCAATAAGTATGATATTAAATTATATTAGCATCGCGAAATAATTAAATAGTAAATTAGACATCATGATTATTTATATAAATGGAAAACACATTATAAAACATATAGGTTCTATTTTATTATCATTGAATCATTAATATGCACAGTTAAAGTATCCTTAATAACATGTGGATGATAAATTTTATTTATACCCTTTAATAGTTTCATGACTTCTTGATTTGTTATAAAAGGTATCAGTTCATTCTTCAATAAAAACATTAATTATTCCCAAAAAAATAAATTATCAATATAATAATTTTAAATAATGTAAATATAAATCTTATACATAAAAAAATAACATAAAACTCTACCAGGGTAATATAATAACTTTTAATTTAATGTATTTCCATATACACTGACGAGATTATTATTATGATTTATTTTTTTCATAATAATTCCCATATGGTTCTTTACCATAAGTTATAGATTCATTACATGAAATGGGATTACTGATTTACCATAACATATTACTTAATGAATGAATTTTTATAACCTGAATGAAATAATTAATTTGCGTGTTCTGAATAAACAAGCAATTCACCTTAAAAAAATTCCTTCAATGGAGTAACATCTATAAAAGTTGTTAAAAAGGATTTTACCAAACCATTATTCTTATAGTGTGTATCATTCTCATCATTTGGGTTATTCATTTATTGCTCAAGTGAAAAATGGACAATCTCATAACATTTAGAAAATTTTACTATATATTTATCAAAATTGGTCTTACCATCACCATAATCATTTTTATTTCATTTACATTGAATAAGACATGTAAAACCACATAAGAATCACATACCAAAATTTATTATGCTTTAACCAATATTCTTTTTAGCATAAAAATCAACAATTTAAAACATAATTTTCATTCCCTCATATATAGTTGATCTATTCCTATATTTTTCTATACCATATCGGCCTCTTTTTCTTTTTTTTTGATGTAATCATGGTCATCTGAAAACAAAATTTCTATATTATCATCAAAGTTAATTATTTTATCATAACATTTGTATTAGTGTAATAAAATTCAATTTGATTTCATGAATTCCATTCTGAGTAAAATTTATTAGTATTATTATCAATATACATGATAAAATTTGGTTTATACTATTTTAATCTGGTGAATTGGTCTTCATCTATGGACAATAAATTTTCCTCATTATATATTCAATTCAATATTTTATTTTCGATCTACTGTCAGACATTTTTATGAAAAAAATATCAAGTATGATATTCTTAAAATAATAAAAATATAAGATATTAATATATTTTCATTCATTAGTATTTTTAACCATTGTACACTATTGATCGACATCACCATCAAAATAGGAAAAAAATACAATACTTTGGAGAGCCTGATAATTTAAATACATAAAATATCATTTCTAGAGATTAAATCCATAATTTAGGTACAAATTGGTTAGAAGATTCACTGAATGTATGTGGGAGTTTCCTCATAATTTTTTCTAATATCGACATATTCCTTTATGTTATATGAAGATTATCATTATCATGCTTACCACTATGATTTATATCATTCTTCAACTGATCCATTTAAGGAAAAAAATAATCTGTTCTATTTATATCCATTCTAGTGTATTGATTCAGAATGACGTCATCCCCTTGGATCCTACATACCTAATATTACTCATTTACTAGATAGAAAACCAATTTAAAGAAGATATATATTGGATAAATAAACATGGTAATATATAAATTATTTATCATTTTTGTAAAAATAATTAAAATTATTTTAAAAGTACTCTATCATCATTATCCTAACCTCTAACGTTATCTAAACCATATCATGATACCAAATTTAAGGAACGATTTTTAAAAAATATCTAATATATACATTTAATATATATTTCATTTTCATTATTTCCCAATAAAATATTGGATTTATTTTTTTATGTATGTATATCATAAATCTATCATTATTATCCCATATATTATGAAGTGTAATATTCTACTCACTATACAATTTTCAATGTGAAACACATTTAAGTGGAAAGATCATTTCTTTTTCATGAAAACTCTTCATTAATATTAACATGAGATATTAACCAATATTGTAATCTAATCATGGGAAATATAAAGATATAAAAACATTATTATATGAAAAGTTTTAATTTTTTAATCAAATTGATCATTATAGAAAAAAATATATTTTCATACCAAACAAATCAATATCTATTCCAAAATCAATTTAGAAAATATTTCAAATCAAAACATTATGGATAAAATAAAACTAATAAAGATTCTTTAAAATATAGATAAACTAATAAAAATATATCTTCCAAATGTTATACTTTTAAACCATTCAAAGTATCATATATTTTCCATTACCAAGGGAATTAATAATTTTTACATTAAAAAAAATAGATATTCATAGATAAATCAAATAGGTAACTTGAGGAATCATTTCGATAAAATTATTATGATCACATCAAATAACTGTAATGGTTATACAGGGAGTAACCATAATTGTTACACTCTATATAAACATAGTTTTTATACATGGAGTACCGTTAATTTATATTCCAATATACTCATAGGTGAAGCCTAATTGGTTAAATTTTCCCCCTTACCCATTAACTGAGAGGGATATAACAAGATCAATAAATAATTATCTATAATGGAACCATCCTTCTTCATTAAAAAATTTATAATGACTATAAAAAAATAATAACACCTAAAATAATTCATCATATAAGAATTATTTACAATTCCAACAATTTCATTTTTATGATATTGATATATCACTTCTCATTTAATAGAATATTCAAAATTAAAATGACCATAATAAAAAGAAATATTATTTTCCCTTAGAATAAAACTTGCATGCTTATACAGAAGTGAAATAAAATAAAATAATGTTTATGGTGTTGGGAAAGGAAATTGTTGACGTATTGTTTAAAAATATATCATTACTTTTGCCTTTTTGTAAAAGATGATAGAAAATTCAGAAAAGGATTAATTTTGAAAACAAATGTAATAAAGTAAAAATATACTTAATTTTACCATTATAAATAAAATATAACTATATAAATGCATCAATTAAATAATAAAAAATTATTTAAATGGATGAAAAATTATGGATTTAAGGGAATCCTTAATATTGGATTTTGAAAAAAAAAATATTCCTCACCCTTAAGTCTAACTCCCCATATAAATTCAATATCATCAAGAATAACCAACATTGTATAACAATTTACATGATGAAGAATATTTTTTATGTTTATTATTACTTTTATATTATCTATTCCCATACTACAATTAACTATTTAAATAATATAATTTCTGTTTGATGTTGTGATTATATTTGATTTATAATTCAAAAATGGATTTAGTAAGTTGACTATGGTGAAAATGGTCATTATTCCATAATACCAAGTATAATGATCACAATTATTTAAAATTTATATACTTGAATTATTATTTTATATCAAATATGTAAAGTGTTTTTTAAAAAAGGAACTATGTTACAATAATAGGGATGGTAGGTTGTACTTATGCCTGAGTAACATTTCCACTTTTTCAATAACCATTATAAAAAGATGGTAATTGTCAATTTATCATTATTGAATTTGTACTAGTAACATAAAAATTTTATTATTTATTTAATTAATATTATATGAATCATTCATGCGATGTGGTGATGAAAAAAGAATCACATTGCTTCGTGGATGTGGTAGTTCACATGTTCCCCCAAAAAACATTATCATTTCATCGTGAATGGAAAGGTATGAAATTAAATTATATACTTTCCTTTATGAATGGTTAATATTTAATGAGTATAATATATATATATATATATATAATAATTCCATATTTATAACCATCAATGAGATACAATGATGGAAAATAATTACATCAGTTTTCCAACTGCTATACAACCATACACAAGAATGATGATTTTGTATTTAATTCGAAGAATGGATAGATGGATATAGGTCATTAAATATTTATAAATAATTCCATAATATAATAAATATATTTATTTTCTTATATAATCATGGTTTTAGATGACTTTATGGATGTGGATGAATAAATAATACAAAAATTTTCAGTTAGGTCAAATAAAATTTCTTTCGACAACTTTCATTTTATTACACCTTAATAACATTATGTTCTAATTTATAACATATCTAATCTTAAAACACATATTTAGGGATGATGAAATTGAATTTTTGATATATTTTCTATATAAAATGGATTTTCAAAAGTTATTTAATCGAAGAAATATATGTTCATTTATAAGTGAGGGGAGTCACACTCTTGGAATTTAAAAACATATTAAATTAATATAAATTGTGTGTTAATTAAAACTGGCTAAAAACTGATTTATATTAAATATAATATGAGTATGGATCTATGTTATATAATTGAATACTAATTATATACTATTTGAAAAAAAATTAATATTATACTTGTGTCTTAACCCTTTAGATAGTTATTACAATATTAAACTTTTCTTCACATTAGGGATCAAATATTTTATTATTAACATAAAAGGATCCAATTAATGGGACATTTAAGATTTAATTAAACATAACTAATTATTATTTCTAAATATGATACTTTTAGTAATTATGTACAATTTATTAAATGTTTATATTCTTAAAATATAAATTATATATATATTAGAACTATTAATTTAAAATGATCTTTATAACATACTGTCAACTAGAAAATTTGAATCTAATTATATAAAATAAAGATAACATTTAATAGTAATGTATGTAATTAGTGGTCTAACATATTTTTTTAAAATTACTATACTTTTAGAATTATTAATATCCTTTATATCATTTTTTAATTAATGGAAAAATTAATGTGTCTGTATCATGTAATAATTTCTGCTAATTATTTATTAAAAAGAATTAAAAATAATTTACAAAGATGAATATAAATAATTTATATTTTAAAATGGTATAATAAAATATCATATCTTCTAGATATACCAACAATATGAAATTGTACTTTCTAAAAGAAATAGTATGGCATTTTTTACTTTTTATTAAATAAAATGTTATGAATATTATAATAACATCCCAATAGAAAATAAACTTTATATAACTAAATATTTAAAGATTTTTGATCAAATAGATTCATCTAATAAAATCAATTAACCTTTTAGGGTCATTTTATATTCCATATATTTTTTATTTTTCATAATAATTACACAGTTTACCCTTCACTATGGTAATAAAAATTACTACAGATACTATTCATAATTATAAAAAATTAAAGAAATCTATTTACCAAATTTGGAACCACTTATTCTAAATATGTAATCTTCTTTTAAAAATTTTAAAAATATAAATCGTTGTATTTAATTTAAAAATAAATAATCACAACACTATATAGAAATATTTTTTAAAATAATTTTATTTTAAATATAAAATGATTATCTACTAAATTCATGTATAATATTAATTTAAAAAACCATTTTAGGATTAATATAAATGAAAATAAATAAATATTATTTTTAAACTAATCCAAAAAAATTATAAATTTATAAATGTTTTGTAACAAAATAATGTTTTCAATAATAATATGTATTTTTCACTTTTCATCCAAACAATAATATATTTACAAAATTCCTAAAAAATTATCCTCATATAATTATTATATGATATAATCATAAATTTAAATAAGCATTTCGAAAATATAAATTCTATAATTTCCAAAATAACCAAAAAAATAAAACATTATAATATTGTTTATTTAACACAATTTTATTTATTATTTTAAAAAATATTTATTAATTAATATATACACATTTAATACAAATAATAAAAAAAATTGATTAATTATATAATTAATTTTTTTGTTAAAGTGTCACTTCATGATCTATGATGGTTATTTCGATTAGGTGTTAATGATCTAAAATACATGTATTTTGATGTAATATTACAAACAGTAGTGTAACACCCTTATATTCAAATGTGATTGTATGATATGATATGTTAAGATTTCACAATATTATCCCTCTAACATTTTTGACAATATATTTCCTTATTTCTCATTATCTGTTTTTATTTTTTTATCATTGTTAATGTTCAATTTAGAATTTATATAATTTTGAATATTTTCTTCTATCACTTTTGGTTACTGTTCTCTATTTAAATTGTACTGTTGATGAAAAAAATGGAATGGATTGATGTGGATGGGAAAATAAGATTGGTATCATCGTATATTGATTATAATTATTTTTTAAAAAATATTTTATTGACTCAAATAATTACATTAATTACGTATTAGTAGCAGAATCTCTATGTTCAAAACTGGGCATGAGGAAATTTCCATCAAACTATAGATGTAATGTAGTACTATAGGTATTATAATTTTCACTATATTTTGGTTTTATAAAAGTAGAACTATTATTTTTAGATGTGTGGTCTAGCAAAGAAAAAGGTCTTTTGTTTTCATGGCCTCTCAGTCACCAAAATATTTTGCCTCTTGGCAAGTACTAGATTAGATTCTGAAAGGTTGATCATTTGATGATGTGAGGGTAAAAAACCACAACGTGGTTAGATGCAAGATAAACATAGAATAAAAGTTAGTATTTAGAATAAACATTACGGTGGAGAATGAGAATATAATATTATTGTAGGTGGAGTTTTTCAGATTGGGTTATATACCTCAAGGCCTTTAGGACAATTATATGGGATTTTGTGCCTCTATAACATGTGGAATGTCTTTATGTGTCTTAATGATTTTTTCATGTATGGGTTCCCACTCATCTTAGTTAAATAGCTATATTTCCCATTAACCAAATTAAAATATAATTTGAGTAGAATACTTGTAAATACTTGAGTAAATATGTTCTGTATGATGTATATTCTATAAATTATAGTTTTTTGACATTTCATTTTTTGTGGGATTATATGTTATTTATATATACTATATGAATAATGAATATATTTATATTAAAAAAATAACCACTTTTAAATATTCCATATGTTAATATTATATGTAAAATTTATAAAAATGATTATTTCAATTCAAAATTTATATTAAAAATGTTTATTTATTTTAATAATATTTATAACAAAACATGCTATATGTTATAAAAATATTTAATAATTAATTAATTGTTATAATATGTACTAAATTCTAACCACACATCCTTTGAAAAATCATGATATAGTTATGTGAATAACATTTAAAAACATACATAATGTGTTGTTGAATTTCAATTTTATTATATTTCACATTTTATACACATATAAACATATAAAAATATAATTATTATAAATGGTAATATATAATTATATATTATAATTCATATATATAGTTACTAATGAAATATATAAATAGTGTATTTATTCCACTATATATATATATATTGTTAATTATATATTTGTTCCTATGTGTGTGTATATGTATTAGGGTAAATGTATATAAAAAAATTATATTTTTCATTATCGTAAAATATATATAGAATGTGTTTCCAATATAGGATGATATCATATAGTAGTGTAGTAATCTTACTATTCCTTTTTCTAAAATGAATGAGTTAAAAAATATCAAAATACCACACCCTGTTTATATTTTTATTATGATAACTTTTATTGGTGTTAATAAAAAATGGATTAACATGGGGATAAACTGTGAATTTTTTTGTAGATAAAACATATCATCTCTAGGGATATCATTTATTCACTTAAAATGAATAGAACTAATTTATATAATCATTTCCTGAAAAATATACATATTCAACACGATTATCCTACTTCCTATCAATATTTATTAAAAACAATTAATAAATAATCAAGTTTTTATTAATGATATAACCCATAAAACTATGGAATGTCTAGAAAACCAGTTTTTATTGGATTATTTATATATAAATTATGATTTTATATAGTTATATATTTCTGAATCAAAAATTTTTATTTACACACTAAAACAAAAACACATGGGAAAAAACAGACACACACACATATATATATATATCAAATAGATTACAAGAGAATTAATATTTATAATTTTTTAATATATAATTAATTAGATATATGTGTGTCCATCTATGTTTCTGTATAAATTTGTATGGTTAAAATGAAAATTAATATACATTTAAAAATAGACTAGAGGGAATTGAAATTATAATATTTCAATCAAATTTACATCTCAAAAAATAAAAACCATCCCAAAATATTTGGTACAAACATTAAATTAACCATTGGTAATTACATTGAAAAGATGTTAATTTTTATTCTCATAAAATTCTAGTTCCAAATATAAGAATATTATTTTCCCCGATGTGTTTTTAGAAATAGTACCCTCAAAATATTATGCAATTTTTCAAAAACCCATAAAAATTGATTAAAAATAATTTAATTTTCATTGATATTTATTACGAACAATATTAAATTGTTTTGAAAACCATTATTTTAGTTTAAAAAAAGTAACAGTTGCAATATTTTTTTGAAATATTCAATATTATGCTTCAATATGTACCTAGAAAAAAATGGTGTGATTTTCTTCCATCCAAATTCAACAAAAAAAATTAATTTCAATTCAAATGGGAAGATAATTAGTGAATCTATAACAATAACTTAATGAGATTTATTTTCTTATTGTAATAATATTATTATTATTTTTGTATTTGAGGAGTGATTATTAAGGAAAAATTTAGTTATAGTAGTATGTTAGTTCTCAACGTCATTTTTATGAGCCCGTGATTTATTTTATTAATATATTAGGAGAATTCATAGTTATTTGTTGGACATTTACCCTTTCTATTTTCCAAATAGTAATAATGTTCCACAATTTTTTAATATTTGATAATGAAATATAACAATAGTAGTCCCATTATTTTATTTTCCTACAACATCATTATATTATTACAATTTTTTACACAATTAAATTTTTGATGAACATCCCTAGTTAAATTCATCAAAATGAATGAATAACTCCATAGTTCCCACATAAATATTTAATCCCTCATAAAGAGAGTATTCTTTATTATGAAACCTAAAAATAAGTGGTTACCCATCCTCATTAAATAATACACTGACATCATCAAAATAAAATAACACATACCGTTATACATAATTATTACTCAATAATGAAATTAACACCTTTATAATTTCCTTCACATTATAGACATAAATTACAACATTAGATCCACCAATAAAATACCAATGAGCTCAAATTCAAATACACACACACATATATATATATATATATACATAAATAAATTGTAATACAAATTTTTTATATTTTTATAATTAATTTCGTCAATATAACCATATATTGTTAAAATATTTATGTCTGTGTGTGTGGGAACATGCCCATTCATGAATGATTATCATTTCTATAAATATACATATACACATATTTATTTATTTACAAAATGAAATATTTAAAAATTAAATTTATATGAGTTAATTTATATTATATTTACATGAATATGCATTATACAATCTATATTTATATTTCACATATATATATTTATATATTATTAATAATAAATAAAAGAATTATATTTAAATCATATGTCTTAAAGTTTTATGTTAAAATTTTTAAATTATAGTTACTGTTTATATTATATTCTAATATTTATATAAATAATATGTATACAACAACCATGTATTCTACAGATGAATTATGTATGTTTTTGTAAATTATTCGTGTATGTATTATACACACTATAAATGTATAATTCATTCACATTATATTTGAAAATTTATATACAGTGTTCAATACATTATTTGTATACTCCAATTCAAAATTTTTAATGTATACATTTTATACATATAAGTTTTTATATAATAGTAAATATATGTATTATTTAAATGTATACATTTTATAACATATATTTTTAAAAAAGATATTTTATATGAATATTTCATATGAATTATCTGTATATATTTTTAAATGTGAATAATTCATAGTGGAATGTTAAAATATTTGTAGATGGGGTAAAATAGAGTAAGGTTACAACAGAACAGTCAAATGAATCATATTTAATTATCTAATCATTTTTTCATTGACATTATTCTTATAGAATTATAAATTTTCCTTTTTTATCTATATTCATTTAAAAATATGTTATTGAAAACTACAAGAGATGATAATGCGTATATCATTAGAGGAGTTTAGTTCAACTAGAGACCAATTTTCATTTACACTGAACATTCCCCAATAAATTTATAATATTATAAGTTTTATAATATCACATATAAAAAAATTAATATTTATCAATCCATACATTATCATCCCTTTTAACATGTTTATAAAATAATTTTATAGTTTCGATAATGTTTTCTTGAATAGTAGTGAAAGAAGATGACAATTATGTTACCAAAATAGAAATTAATAATAATAAATAATTATATAAAACGAGTTGTTAATTGATATTTCAAAATTTAGAATATTTAAAATATAATATATACTAACAAAAAATGCATGAAATGAATTTAATTTTCTATTATTAATATATATTAATAAAGGATACATGGTCATTATTACTTACTACAAAATTTTTTTTGATAACATTCTTGTCAATTTAAATAATCAACATTAAGCCACTATCATTTATAATTTCAAATATATCATAGGATAATACCCATAAACCATCATTTCCTCCGTTTTTTTGAATGTTAAGGGACTCAATGAGGCCTAATAATATTATTTATAATACTTTTATTTCAATTGGTTTTTGTGTATTATTAATTATTCTATATTAAAAATTAAATTATTTATTATTTATTAACCATTATGTTAAAATGTTTCATTATACCCCACCCAATAATAATCTAATGATGTGGTGTTCCATGAAGGTGAAAAAATTCCCTCATTTGAACCATGCCTTAGGCTTGAGGCTTCCAAATAGTGGTGGGTTCCGTAAGGTTACATGGGAGAGACTAAGCCATTTCTATCAAAGTGTGAAACAAGGTTGAAAATAAAATAGATATCATCCATCCAATTATAATTAAATAAATAATAGAATAAATTAATTAATAGGTAAAAAATGACCAATACTACCTAAAATGTAATGTAATTCCATCAATGGTTAAGGAATTTTAAAACCACAGGTATTAAGATCCGAAATATTCAATGGAAAATATGTGAAACATGAAAATAACCCCAATAGGCCAGATTAAAATTGTTGTTTCAATTTAATTGATTAATATAAATTGAACTAAATCATATAAAATAAGTAGCTTCCCCTGAACAGACCTATAATAATGATATGTTCTTATGTATGAAAAGGTGGACCATGAAGCATGTCAGTTTGACTATGTTTCCCACTAACAATAGTGCCTAAAATCATATATAGATTTGTACAATAATTCTCATCTTAATATAATATTTTGATTTATTATTAAATGAAGTAAATTATGAATAATAAAATACCCTCAACCCAATGGATTTGTGATGATACATGGCTTAAAAATACCTCCTTCATCAAATTTGGTAGATATTTGAGAAAATATCCATACTCATTTAAATAATAGTCTCTACATAGAATATAGTCTCTCATCATGAAATTCAACATTATCATTCAACATGTTTTATCTATGTACTCATCTCAGTATTCCCAAAAATTGGGTATCATGTGGAATCCAAAAAGATCAACAGAGAATTATAAACACATTAACTACATAGAATATATGGACTGTTTCCCATTTATCACACCCATATTTTATGTAAGGTCATACAGAGTATAAGGATCCCTATCAAGCATTCCAATAATTTAGTAACATGTTTCATATAGAGATCAATGAGATAAAACTAATGTTCCAACTCATTTGAAATCATGTATAATATAGAATCCAATGAGATTATCTTGATATTACAACTTATTTATCATCACATATCATATTTATATATCCTTATTACAAAGTTAAATTCCATACTGTTTTAAAAAAACATATATGGAAAATAATTTTAACTATCAAATTAGTAGGGCACTTAAAAATCCCAGACATGTTTTTCCATTATAATAGGGGGTCATAAAAAAATTTATGCAACTCAAATATTTTCATGTGTATTACATGTAAACTTGAAACTAAATTTGAAATAAACATCCTAGGGAAACTCTAGTAACACCCAATTTCTAATTTATAATTTCGGACAAACATTTGAGGTTCATTTAACCCAAATAATAATTTACCAAGTCAATAAAACCATAAATTGGGGTCCTCAGTTATAATTTATAATAACTAAAAATAAATTTATTGTCCTCAAGAGCATCAAGATTAATTTTATAAAGAAAAACAATTGATTTTTTAATAGGTCTAGGTCATGGAAAACTACCGCGATGAGATACATGTCACATTTTATAAAACAATGAAAACATTTATTATAAATCAAATAAAACCTACCGTAGGTTAGAATGGTTCGAGTTATCATGTATCATCCTTTGGTTTGGGATTAAATGAAAGAAATAAGGAAATCAGACAAAATACCTAAAAATATATCATATTTGATATCAATTATAATAACACATATACTGGATATAAAAATATTATGTGAGAATACTGGAGTTATAACCATGCATAAATCATTTAATATTAAATTTACGAAAATGGAAGATATTCATTATCAAATAATACTGGTGTAGTGATCATATATAAGGGAAAAAAAAAATTAAAATAGGGATATAATGTAAGGTTTGTATAGTTTCATACGAATTTAATGCATTCATATTAAATCATTTTTATGTAATATTCATTATATTTTATTACCATCCATGTTAGCACCATAGAGGTTTAGTTTTTTTGGAAACATGGATATATCCAAAATTAGTTCAGAAAACTACAACATCATATTCCACTATTTTCATGACATATAGTACCCATCTTAGGCCTGACATACTTAAAAAACACTTTATATACTTTGGAATGTAAAACATTTAAAAGGATGATCTAGTATGCTCAATAAGGGTAAACATGGTAGATATCATTCAATGTTAATTTATAATAATAACATTAAGATTAGGGTCTGCGAAAATGAGACTCATAATTGAAAATCACACCACTAAATTCACAGAACATAATAATAATTTATTTCATACTTTATGATAGTATATAAGACATGAATCATAATGGAATCAAAGAACATAATCCTTGACATAATAGAATGAGAATAAACCATGATATAAAACTTCTGTGTAAAAAATGTCATAATCATTGTAATTGAAATATTTTTTCAACACTAGCCACTGAGAAATTACTCACATTGTAGAAATTGTATAAAAACACATATTCCTTCATTGATCATGTTATAATCACATAAGTACCCTATTTTGATCATGGAAACAATATTTTGGGCCAAATATAACCTCTCATGTACCCTTTTTACAGACAAAACATAAATCACTAACCAATTCATTAGAGGGAAATAATAGAAGTATCTATTAAATAATCATAATGATTTCATATGTATTCCATAATATTGTTAAAGCTTTCTATAAATATCATATTTTAACTAATGAAAATGAAAACTTATTTCAGCAATATTTAATTATCATAATTATAAAGGCATTAAGCATTGCTTAAATGGACCATGGAAACAAATAGTTTTCATATCAATTACCAATTCATCAAAAACCATACAAATAAATACTATTGATTGTATTCTACAAACTTATCTATATTAGGATTAAATAATTTTTAATTCATATTGACAAAAATGAATAAATATTTTAGAAGATTATTTCAAATATTTCATTGAAAACATTAATGTTTTAATTTTCATTTTATTCAATTAATAAAAATATCTAAAAATAACATTAAAAAATAGATTTACATGATAATAAACATGGAATTTCTTTATGAAACATCAAATTAAATTTGTTATGACACAACCCTAAGGCCCGTATCGTGATTACCCCAAGCCCGCCTTCCATAGGGCAGGGGCTGGTGACTAGCACCAAAGGCGTAATTCCCTAAAACTGGGAAGGAATTGCCTTTATAAATCATAAACACACACAACCAGAGTACAAGTGGAAGTGAACACTAAGTAAAAGATGTATAACAAGTGTACTGAAAGTAAAGGGGGACAATAATACAAGTCTATCTGTAAAGTACAAATATAACTGAGAGAAAGTACAACGAAAAAGTGACAAACCACTGAAAGGTGAAAGCATCTCCTAGATCATACTCTTTGATTCCTACCTAAAGGGTATGTACAAATGACCTCCATAGCACTCCATATCCATCAGACTCACAGTGTACCGATATGTTGTATGGTCCTCCTCTAGGTACCGTCCAATCTTGGTGCTCTCGGCCTCCATCAGTGTTGTTCATCATCAGAATCCAACACAATGAGGTGCCGACATAGCCCGTGTAGGGGTGAGTATAATGATATTTAGTGGGGTCCCCAAGACCCCCAATGACACACAAAATCCAACAAGGATAAACCACAAAGTATGAATCAACGGATAACCATTACTTTGTTATATGCCCATATATATACCAAATTTATCTAGTAACCCATCTCAATCATGAGGAAAATGCAAAGGTCATTGACGTAGCTCAAACCAGGATTTTTGTTATTGAAACCTTGACTATTGTAGAACTACTCCTCTATTGAGTATAGAGGGAATTTCGCAACACCGATGCGCTTCTCACTAACCTTGGTCTACTAAGGTACTCCTCCTGTCGAGTACCGCGGGTCTGCTTCCAAATAATGGGCACTCCGTCCACTATGGGTCTACCACTAAATACCTGGCACTCCCCCTAATAGCCTACAGAGGTACTCCTCATGTCGAGTACCACAACTCTACCACCAAATACCAGGTTCTCCTCCTCCATGGGTATACCACCAAATACCGAGCACTCCCTATTGGGCTAGTCGAATTGGTCAAGAAGTCATCAGGTCTGTCAGCTACTAGGTCTCTTCACTCTATCCACTCATCACTATAAGGATCTGCTTCACGAGATATTGGGAAAAAATTCAACTATCTCTAAGTCTCGCATAAAATTATATCAAAGGTCTGCCACGTCATTGGGGTTTTAACGCAACTGACTGTACGTCAATCAGACACCCGGTCTGTGTGTTATTGGCCTTTTAGTTTTGAGGGCTATGTTGGTTTCATGTATGAACCAAAGTAACCATATCTCAACTATACCCCGAACTCCCATGGGGTATTCTCAAAGGGACATCTTCTTTCCAATCTTTTGGTCACCGCAGACGGTTCGTCAATCAGACAGCCATAGCCCATGTTATGGAAGTAAAGGTGTTTTCAGGTATGAGGGGTTTGGACTGGGGTCCGACCCAGTCCGTGGGTCTGACCCAGCCCGAAGGCCCTGTGGGCCAAATGTGGGAGGGGGTACCATGCCCCACTTGTTGTTCGAAAAGAAACTATAGCCTAGCACCGGTTTGGTTAACTGTGGGACCCTTCGGGTCCCGCATGTAGCGCGCACCGGCAGCAGGCTCAGCCAGCCGCCCTCCCCTGTCCACCATGGCCAAATGTCGTGTGTAACGCCCCGACCCCAGCTACGCAGAGTCGGTGCATTACTTCGTAACATTGGCATGATCACAAAAGATCAAGTCTCGAAAGACCGATTAGTTTAGTAGCCTTGGAAACACTAGATACATGCATATGTCTTTCATTACATCAAAAAGTAAAAAAACTACAATAACATGGTCTTCATAGTCCACAATCATATCCCTTTCTGACTACCCCTGTAGGTCATTCATAAAATACTTCTTCACATCCTGGAAAAATATTAAAACATTGAAAGGGGTGAGCTCAGATTCTCAGTAAGGTTAACAATATAGCAGAAGCTTTCATAAATAAAAATTAACATTTAAGGCAATGTATAACTAAAACAAAAGCCTTTTAAACATGAACTTCAACATAATATGGCAAAAGTAAAATGAGATAATGCCATTCACTTATTCACATGGATATTCTACTGGTCGAATAATCACATGCAATATCAATAACCACTTTCATAATGATGGAATTCATAATGCCAGACTATCATAACCACGTAGTCAAGGCCTTGTGCCAAGACCACAAATAAGATTTTGTCAAGGCCTCGTGCCAAGACACTAGTTTGTCTCATGAGACCTGCCGATGCATCGAGGAGCTATAGCGGGCTCCACCCGTCACTTATTAAGTCCAATGCATTCCTCATATGAGTAGGTTTAAACATATCATAAACCATAACATAATCGTATCACATAAAACATGCATAAAGGAAACATGACATTTCCACATTTCAATCACAAGATGTCAATACAACACATTGATATAATAAAAATGCTTTCAAAACCATTTTCAATACCAAAATAAATGAAAATTAAAACATTGTATTTATTTTTCATTAAAAAAAGTGATGGCTTGTAGAGGAAGCCGAAACTCATATAATGGTCACGGCGGCGGAGAAGCCATTGTCGCCGCATAAGTATGGAAATAAAAACATTCCATTTTTTTCATTTAGTAAAATTCTTCATATAAAAAAGATTCCTTTTGAATAAACGTAAAAGTCAAAGGGGTTTATACACCGTATAAAAGAAAGTTGTGTTTAAAACCAAATACGCCTCAATGAAAGGGGATTGAGATGAAGTCCTTAAAAAGATCATTTTCATTATAAATAAAGTACATCTAGAATGTGTATTCACTATAAGTACACATAAATAATGTACAAATACAAGATAGGACATAATAATATCATGACATAATTTGAAAGTAGGAGATTAACCCAAAGAATGGAAATTGGGTTAATAAGTTCTCTTACCTTGTGTCTGACTTGACTCAACCGTTATTTAACCTCCTGAATAATAAACTAGAGTTAATATCTACCTTATTAAGAACCATTTTCAATTTCATTATCCTTTTTATATCACTTATTACAATGTTATGAACATTATGTAATTATTTAAGTTAATAACGGTCGTTTTGTCGATCTTTGGTATTTGAGTCAACAACAAACTTCTTATAATTACAAGTTGTTCATGTGGTAGAATATCCATTATATCCATAATTATATTCATTATTTATATGTCATATATATCTTATATATCCAGTATATACATTCATTTATAATATTACGTAACATTTAGAGGTAAGAAATGAAATGCACCGTTCATGGAGACGGTAAGCCGTACGTACGCATGAACGCTACTTTCATTTCAATTTCATATTTAATGGAACTAAATCATAATGAAATAAATGTATAATAAAATTACAGTATAACATATATTATAATACCATTTACTCCATCCTTTATACATCCCACATATGGCATTAACGATTCAAATCACTTTGAGGGGGTGGTAGTCCGCACTTCCTAAAATGAAATTATCGCGTTTTACCCATAATGGAAATCATAAAGTATGCCATAAATGAGAAATACAGAAGAATAGGTAAAACATAAACATATTATATATCATATATAAAAATAGTGACATCTTAATGGCCACCTTTGAAGGTGTTATATGAGTGTTGAACAATCATCGTTTCGTGAGGCAGAAATTCGCCATCCACAGAAACCGTATGTTCTTTAACCATTAGATGTAGGTGTGTGTATGTGTAGCTAGAATAAATCTTATAACAACATCCTATTATATTGAGGATAATGGTGTTGTTACAAAAGAAATGAATAAAAAGAGTTTAGGGGGTTGGAGAAGAAAAATAAAACAAAACAACATTAGAAAAGACATTACCTCAAAATCGGGTAACTCTTTTTGATTTGAGCCAAAGGCTTCCTTGGGAAGAGTTCTGCCCAAAGTAAGGCTTCTAGGAGTAAGAGGGGGAAGTTGGGAGAGTATTTGGGCAGAGGTTGGCCGAGCCAAATGGCTTGATGGTGTGAATAAGGTGGGAGAGGTGGGGGCCTTTTATAAGTGGAGAGGAGGGGAACTTTTGGAAAGATTGAAATGTTACATTATTACACAATTTTTTTAGGATTCTAAAGGTCCCACACTTATATAATTCTAGGCTAAGGTGATAAGGTTTCGAAATATACCCATCCAATAGGCTTTGGACATGTGTAAGCCTTGTATTTTTCATTATCTTCTCATTTTATTTAAATCGTTAAATAATGAGGTCATCGCTGCAGCATAATGATGTCATAAATAATTTAATTTATTTAATGTCTAAAAATTATAAAAAAAATACTATGATGTAGGAAATATTTTTAGATTTCTAATGAATATTTATAATAAAAATTTGGACTTGTGTAACACCACTTAAAAACTTTTTTAGTAAAATAACTCATGTTTGTGTCAATTTAATTTTAACATTAAATAAATATATATTAATGTCATTTTCCAACTAAAGTGGATCCATGGGGTCCCCAAGTTGACCCATGGGTTGTCTTCGTCGGCCATGACTCATCCAATAGGAGTATGACAAGTTTAAATCTCATCTCATATTATTAATACATTATTTTTACCCTAAACTACACTAATTTCCTCTAATCGCGATTAAGAACTGAAAAGTTACTATTCACCAAAAAAATTATTTTAATTTCATTGAACCACATTTTACTTCTTAATGACAACCATGTATGTTGGATTTTTGAAAATCAAATCACAGAAGTGGTAATATTTCATTTAAACGAAAAATCAGTTATTTAACTACCACTTAGTGGTTTCACTATTCATCAAAAATTGAAGTTTTTCAGAACAATGCCAAAATTTCACCCTAAGCTATAATTGATATTCCAAGTTCAAAAATGATGTCTATTTTACAAAATTCCCAACATATAAGTTGCATTAATTAATTTTATAATTAATTCCCGTTGTCACAACAAATAGCGTGTTTTTAAGAAACAATTTATATCAAAAGATTGGCAATTGTTTATGTCAAATTTCAATGTTAAATTAATTCTAATGACCACCATTGGATAAAATGGTAAAAATATATTCTAATTATACTTTAAAACCACTAAATAGTATAATTTATCACTATAAATTATTTTGATTAAGAAGTTGTTTTTAAGTATTTTTCACTATTCATAAAAAAATTAGAAGTTCTCAGAAAAATAACAAAAATTCAACATAGGCTAATTTCGATATTCTGAATCCAAAAATGAAGTCCATTTTGAAATTAAAAATTTATATAATTTTAAAGTGTGGTTATTACTATTCATAACGGCTACTTTGATTAGTCGCGGTGTTTTAGAACTCGAAGTTGCGTACAATGCAAGCTATTTCATTATTGAATGAGAAGCGTATCGTGGAAGCTCGGGGTGTTACATTCTCCCCTCCTTCAATAAATTGCGTCCTCGCAATTTGAAATTTTTCTTTGAAAATAAAAGGTTGAAAAGAGAAAATACCTTTGAGGAAAACCCACATCGTAAATATGGTTAATAAATATATATCATTAAAAGAAAGCAAGATAAGTACAAAGGTCACCCGATATAGCCTATTCTAGGATTCTATGAAAATATGGATATGGAGGAGAAACAAACCATCAAGGTCTGATGGAGAGTTATAGAAAACAGGATTATGAGAAATTTTAACCACAAGAAAATCACAAACTTGTGATTGGTTAAACGGTCATTGAATCCCCAGTTGGAAAAGTTAGCCGACAACATTTTTGTTTTAAGTTACCTTTTATAATGTTGAGGAATTTATTTAGGAGATTTACTAAGAACGTAAGGGAATATACATACTTGTTATGTATACTTTCATTCGTTAATTAATTTTTACCACAAACCCAACTTTTACTCCAAATGGTAACAGAACTCAAAAATATTCTATTTATCCTAATTGTATAAGGTTCCAAATGTTAACACATACCATTTAGATTAGTAAAACTATTTTGTAATGACCAGGGACTTCCTGTAGGCTAGTGGTAGGAAATAAAGGCTTGTCACACTATGGTTGTGGGTTCGATTCCTGCAGCTTTGTCCGACGCGACGGGTTATTCCCCACCCTGCAGGTTGTCCTTTTCCTAAAACTATAGTATTATAATAGTCCAAAATTAATCTTCAGAAATGCTTTAACCTTAAACAATACTATCCATGGTTCAACTTAATCCATTCCAACCATAATAGTTATCCAAAATACCTCCGTCCAGACTTTCTCTAAAAGGTCTCTAAATTCCAAAATCAATTGTAACATCAGATTCCCCAAACAAAGAAAGGTTTCTCTTATTATCACATAATAGAAATTTGATTACCTTAATAAAATTAAAACCTTACTGAAATCAACAAGTACTGCAGTACAATCTATATATATATATCACATTATTATTATAACCAGAATATAATCCTTGAGTCCAAAAGCACCAATACATTAATTATTCCGCTTCAACTGTAGTCACAACATAAGATTGGCCTTGATCCCTTGGCCTTTTCTGAGGTAAGTTTCCTTGACGCTTAGGACATTCATTTGCATAATGCCCTGTTTCCCTACAATTGTAGCATTCAAATTTGACATCCTCTTTCTTTCCCTTACAATCACGAGCCTGGTGACCCTTTTCTCCACATTTATAACAAACTTTCATTCCTTTTAGGCATGTACCAGGGTGATTCTTCCCACAATTATCACATAATGGAAAATCCTTCTTTCCCTTTTTCCCTTTATCTGTCTCTTGTTCCATCGTTCTCTTCTTCTCTTGCTTTACTTTGTTGTCATAAGACTTAGAGAATTCCTTTTCTATCTTGATAGCACACGAGACAATATCTTCGTATGATGAGAAGGATTGTGATACTAAAGCTCGACGGAGAAATGGTTTTAACCCACCAAAGAAACGATCAATCTTACTCCTTGGGTTACGTATATAATCGGCAGCATGCCTCGCTAACCTTGTAAAGTTAGCCTCATACATTGCGACATTCTCATCCTCCTTCTGCCTCAAACTCAGAAATTTCCTTTCCATATCTGCTCGATGGTCACGAGGAAAATATTTTTCTAAGAAAAGCTCTTTGAACTCCCTCCATTCCATATTCGATATGTCATCATCTTCCTTTGTGTTTTGAATTAGCGACCACCACTGATCGGCATCTCCAGTGAGGCGGTAAACTGCCATGACAACCTTCTCCCTTTCACTACTCCCCAAGGCATGGAATATTTTCTCTAAGGAATTTATCCATTTCTCAGCTACTGTAGGATTTGTACTCCCATTGATGGTTGGTGTTTTTTGCCACATGAAACGGTCTAGCATTGATCCTCCACGTTGCGGATCAGGGTGCTCCATACGAGTAAGGTTATTATTCATAACCTGCGTGAGTTGTCCCAGTACGGTGAGAAGCTGATCAGCACCAGTTGTATCTCCAGATCCACAATAATTATCTTGAGCAGGAGGGCAATCCCTACACGGAGTTCGTGCATTGATACGGTTTCCATTCCTTCCACTAGGCGCCATTTCTAAACAATGGCATAAACTATATTAGTTTACGAATCAAAATACATAATTCCATACTTGTTAAACACTTTACATAAATTGAACTATTTATGGATATAATCCATAATCATAAAAAAAATGTTTTCTTTGAGGAAGTATGTACTCATAAACCTTCATAGTGGTTTGTAAATAAAATGAGAATTATCCTAAGCATATCCCCCGGGAGTGTCGTAACCAAGAGTGCAGCAAGGCCCGTTGTCGTGCACCAGTTCCCGTTCGAGTCTAGCTCAAAACGGTGTTTTCGGGTTTTACCCCTAGGTACATCTGTGCCAGACCCGCCTCTACCTGCTCATATCCAGACAGGGATGTATTGCTCGGAAAACTCATAACATCTCTATAATACCAAATTCTAGGAAGTTCTTCTATACTAATCCTCAAAGTCTATCTTTGGGCTATGTGCTCTAATCAGAGTTTATCTAAATCTAGCTTCCAAGGTTAGTACTAAACTGCCTCTGATACCAACTGTAACGCCCCGACCCCAGCTACCCAGAGTCGGTGCATTACTTCGTAACATTGGCATGATCACAAAAGATCATGTCTCGAAAGACCGATTAGTTTAGTAGCCTTGGAAACACTAGATACATTCATAAGACTTTCATTACATCAAAAAGTAAAAAAACTACAATAACATGGTCCTCATAGTCCACAATCATATCCCTTTCTGACTACCCCTGCAGGTCATTCATAAAATACTTCTTCACATCCTGGAAAAATATTAAAACATTGAAAGGGGTGAGCTCAGATGCTCAGTAAGGTTAACAATATAGCGGAAGCTTTCATAAATAAACATTAACATTTAAGGCAATGTATAACTAAAACAAAAGCCTTTTAAACATGAACATCAACATAATATGGCAAAAGTAAAATGAGATAATGCCATTCACTTATTCACATGGATATTCTACTGGTCGAATAATCACATGCAATATCAATAACCACTTTCATAATGATGGAATGCATAATGCCAGACTATCATAACCACGTAGTCAAGGCCTCGTGCCAAGACCACAAATAAGATTTTGTCAAGGCCTCGTGCCAAGACACTAGTTTGTCTCATGAGACCTGCCGATGCATCAAGGAGCTATAGCGGGCTCCACCCGTCACTTATTAAGTCCAATGCATTCCTCATATGAATAGGTTTAAACATAGCATAAACCATAACATAATCGTATCACATAAAACATGCATAAAGGAAACATAACATTTCCACATTTCAATCACAAGATGTCAATAAAACACATTGGTATAATAAAAATGCTTTCAAAACCATTTTCAATACCAAAATAAATGAAAATTAAAACTTTGTATTTATTTTTCATTAAAAAAAAGTGATGGCTTGTAGAGGAAGCCGAAACTCATATAATGGTCACGGCGGCGGAGAATCCATTGTCGCCGCATAAGTACGGAAATAAAAACATTCCATTTTTTTCGTTTAGTAAAATGCTTCGTATAAAAAAGATTCCTTTTGAATAAACGTAAAAGTCAAAGGGGTTTATTCACCGTATAAAAGAAAGTTGTGTATAAAACCAAATATGCCTCAATGAAAGGGGATTGAGACGAAGTCCTTAAAAAGATCATTTTCTTTATAAATAAAGTACATATAGAATGTGTATTCACTATAAGTACACATAAATAATGTACAAATACGTGATAGAAAATAATAATATCATGACATAATTTGAAAGTAGGAGATTAACCCAAAGAATGGAAATTGGGTTAAGAAGTTCCCTTACCTTGTGTCCGACTTGACTCAACCGTTCTTTAACCTCCTGAATAATAAACTAGAGTTAATATCTACATTATTAAGAACCATTTTCAATTTCATTATCCTTTTTATATCACTTATTACAATTTTATGAACATTATGTAATTATTTAAGTTAATAACGGTCATTTTGTTGATCTTTGGTATTTGAGTCAACAACAAACTTCTTATAATTACAAGTTGTTCATGTGGTAGAATATCCATTATATCCAGAATTATATTCATTATTTATATGTCATATATATCTTATATATCCAGTATATACATTCATTTATAATATTACGTAACATTTAGAGGTAAGAAATGAAATGCACCGTTCATGGAGACGGTAAGCCGTACGTACGCATGAACACTACTTTCATTTCAATTTCTTATTTAATGGAACTAAAACATAATGATATAAATGTATAATAAAATTACAGTATAATATAGTGTATAATACCATTTACTCCATCCTTTATACATCCCACATATGGCATTAACGATTCAAATCACTTTGAGGGGGCGGTAGTCCGCACTTCCTAAAATGAAATTATCGCATTTTACCCATAATGGAAATCATAAAGTATGCCATAAATGAGAAATACAGAAGCATAAGTAAAACATAAACATATTATATATCATATATAAAAATAGTGACATCTTAATGGCCACCTTTGAAGGTGTTGTATGAGTGTTGAACAATCATTGTTTCGTGAGGCAGAAATTCGCCATCCACAGAAACCGTATGTTCTTTAACCATTAGATGTAGGTGTGTGTAAGTTTAGCTCGAATACATCTTATAACAACATCCTAGTATATTGAGGATACTGGTGTTGTTACAAAAGAAATGAATAACAAGAGTTTAGGGTGTTGGAGAAGAAAAATAAAACAAAACAACATTAGAAAAGACATTACCTCAAAATCGGGTAACTCTTTTTGATTTGAGCCAAAGGCTTCCTTGGGAAGAGTTCTGCCCAAAGTAATGCATCTAGGAGTAATAGGGGGAAGTTGGGAGAGTATTTGGGCAGAGGTTGGCCGAGAAAAATGGCTTGAAGGTGTGAATAAGGTGGGAAAGGTTGGGGCCTTTTTTAAGTGGAGAGGAGGGGCACTTTTGGAAAGATTGAAATGTTACATTATTACACAATGTTTTTCGGATTCTAAAGGTCCCACACTTATATAATTAGAGGCTAAGGTGATAAGGTTTCGAAATATACCCATAAAATAGGCTTTGGACAAGTGTAATCCTTGGAGTTTGCATTATCGTCTCATTTTATTTAAATCGTTAAATAATGAGGTCATCGCTTCATCATAATGATGTCATAAATAATTTAATTTATTTAATATCTAAAAATTATAAAAAAAAATACTATGATGTATGAAATCTTTTTAGCTTTCTAATGAATATTTATAATCAAAATTTGGACTTGTGTAACACCACTTAAAAACTGTTTTAGTAAAATAACTCATGTTTGTGTCAATTTAATTTTAACATTAAATAAATATATATTAATGTCATTTTCCAACTAAAGTGGCTCCATGGGGTCCCCAAGTTGACACATGGGTTATCTTGGTCGGAAATGACTCATCCAATAGGATTAGGACAAGTGTAAAGCTCATCTCATATTATTAAATCATTATTTTTACCCTAAACTACACTAATTACCTCTAATCGCGATTAAGAACTTAAAAGTTACTATTCACCAAAAAATTATTTTAATCTCATTGAACCAAATTATACTTCTTAATGACAACCATGTATGTCGGATTTTTGAAAATCAAATCACAGAAGTGGTAATATTTCATTTAAACAAAAAATCAGTTATTTAACTACCACTTAGTGGTTTCACTATTCATCAAAAATTGAAGTTTTTCAGAACAATGCCAAAATTTCACCCTAAGCTATAATTGATATTCCGAGTTCAAAAATGATGTCTATTTTACAAAATTCCCAACATATAAGTTGAATTAATTAATTTTATAATTAATTCCCGCTGTCACAACAAATAGCGTGTTTTTAAGAAACAATTTATATCAAAAGATTGGCAATTGTTTATGTCCAATTTCAATGTTAAATTAATTATAATGACCACCATTGGATAAAATGGTAAAAACATATTCTAATTATACTTTAAAACCACTAAATAGTATAATTTATCACTATAAATTATTTTGATTAAAAAAGTTGTTTTTAAGTATTTTTCACTATTCATAAAAAAATTAGAAGGTCTCAGAAAAATAACAAAAATTCAACATAGGCTAATTTCGATATTCCGAATCCAAAAATGAAGTCCATTTTGAAATATAAAATTTATATAATTTTAAAAAGTGGTTATTACTATTCATAATGGCTACTTTGATTAGTCGCGGTGTTTTAGAACTCGAAGTTGCGTACAATGCAAGCTATTGCATTATTGAATGAGAAGCGTATCGTGGAAGCTCGGGGTGTTAAATCGTGGGTCTTATATGGTGCGGCGCGACAACACCACACCCATACTCTCCCGCTATGGCCCGCCCTGGCCGCGGATCTGCACCACTGGCGTGGTGTGACGACACCGTGCCCCTCCGCCATGGCATGTCCTAGCCGCAGCCTCCTACTGCCCTCCGCACGGTGCGACGGTGCCGCGGCGCCTTCGCGGCGGCCCGACATGGCTACTGCCTGGACCTCCTCTGTGTGGCACGATAGTGCCACACTTTTTTGGTGACCCGGTAGTCTTGCGCCACTGGTTTCCTCGTGGCCGGCCCAACGCCGGCCCCCGTTGTCCACTTCTGCTATCAACAACAATCAAGATCAAAGTGAAAGGATCGACCATGTTGGTGTGGTCTGAACGCCCCATGTTATATTGATAATATTAATCATAATGTATACCAAAATATTTAATGACGTGGAACGGAAACAAGGCCACTCAAACCCCTACCTAGAGTTCCGTGATCATTGACAATGTCACAGGAAGGAGGCGGTGTTTCGTTGACCTCGGGATGTGTCTGGGGTCAGATGCCGAGGAGGAAACGTCATTGGCGTTCTTCCTAGGCATTGTTTCTTCCACTTCCTTGCCTCAGTCGAATAGGAAGAAGGCAGTGTTCGTCGTTCTTCGGTGGAAGGAGTGTTCTTCATGTTCTTCATTGAGACGATGAAGTTCTCTCTCAAGGTTCCACCGAAAGGAATTTCCAGCCAAAATAATGGGTTAAGCAAACCCATTATTTAATTTTTGGAAAAAGAATTCAAAAATATTTCAATTAAATGAAAATATTAACTTAATTAATTTGTGGAGAGTTGGCAATTAAATGGTGGGGAAGTTCAAGGGTTTCACAATTAATTGGGGGTTCCAAGGGTTTCATATCCTGGGTGGTCCAAACAAAAGGACATCCTCCCAAAGGAGGTTATGTATTGGTGGGCCCCACCACCGTAACCTCTCATGGGTGGTTATGGTGTGCTGGCCCCCACCACTAACCTCCACTTGGAGGTTTTAACCGCAATAGAATAAAAATAATTTTTAACACTTATTTTTATTCAATTTAACTAAATCCCTCAAAATCTAACTTATAATCCTGTCAGAACGTAACATCGGTGAAGGTATCAATAAGAAATCACTGACGTTTCAAGGTCAACGGTGCTCTCAGATTTCAATTCCATGCACCAGTTTAAAATATATAAAATCCCGCTCATACGATTACTGATCATACGTAAAAAAACATTATAAATTGATTCTGGACACACTGGGCCTCATAATCAAGTGCCTCTAAAACTACAGACTCATAAAATTCCCATGTATTTATGAATAAGATATTTCCATGGAAATTCCGGGTCTATATATATTCTCTACCTCAGGGATTTATGTCCCCATAAGTTACAACTCGAAATAAGGGAACAAAAGGGGGTAGTGATCACACATCTAAGCCTCCCGCTCCCATGTTCTCTCCTGCAAGTTAATGTGCTTCCAGCAAATGTACACTAGAGGTATCGACCATCCATGTAGGTTCGATCCACAATCACCACTAGGACGTCCGTGAACATGGCCCCGTCATCGATGTCCAGCTCCCCGTGGTCAATGATGTGGGATGGGTCATGCACGTATCTCCTCAGCTGAGATACGTGGAAGACGTCATGCACCCAGTGCAGCTAAGGTGGAAGAGTTAAGTGGTAAGCCACCTCCCCTACTCGGATGAGGATCTGGAATGGTCAAATGAAGCATAGAGATAACTTTCCACCTCGGCCAAATCTTCGTATAACTCGTCGTGGTGAGACCCATAGGAAGACGTGATTGCCATCCTCGAACTCCGGAGGTCTCTGTCTCCTGTTAGAATATGACTTCTATCTACTTTGTGCAGTCTTCATCTGCTCTAGGATGATCTGCACCTTCTCAGTGGTAGCCTGTACTATCTCTGGTCCTACTAGGGCTGACTCCCCTCGGTCTGTCCAGCACATTGGTGATCTACAAGGTCATTCGTACAAGGCTTCAAAAGGCGCCATACTGATTGTGGAGTGATATCTATTGTTGTAGGAAAACGCCACCAACGGTAGGTGATCCTCCCAGCTACGAAAAAAGTTGCGAACACATGCAGAGAGCATGTCCTCGAGGGTATGGATGGTTCACTTGGTTTGACCATCCATATGAGGATGAAAGGCGGTGCTCAGACATAGCTAAATCCCAAAAGCCTCATGTAACCCCTTCCATATATGGGAAGTAAATCGTGCATCACGTTCGGAGACAATAGAATAATTTTCTCCATGGAAATGTAAAATCTCATACACATAGATGAATCCCAAGCTCTCTACTGATCCCTACTCTATGTTAGGTTGGAAGTGGGCTAACATGGTGAGTAAATCAATAATTACCCACATCGAGTCGTGACTCCGGGATGTACATGGAAAACCCATCACGAAGTCCATGGATATCTCATCCCAATTCCACTCTGGGACCTCTAAGGGTTGAACCAAGCCTGCTGGTACCTGGTTCTCTACCTTCACTTGCTGACATGTGAGGCATTATGAGACAAACTATGCTACCTCCTTCTTCATACCTGGCCACCAATGATATTGTCGAAGGTCCGGGTACATATTTTCCACCCCTGGATGTACCACTAGAGGGGAAGTGTCGAACTTCGTCAACACATACTCTTGAAGTGAAACTGGTATTGTGCTACGTCCTCTGGAGAGGATGATATGATCCCCACCTTCAGAAAATCCATCAGGTGACTAGCCTATGGATATCTGAGAATGTCGAGTCTCGCAGTCAGCGTCTCGACGTTGCACCTCTTGAATCGTTGAAGAAGTTGAGGAGTGACTGTAAGAGACTGAAGATATGTTACTGCCTCCCTATCTACAAAGGATATCTGTAAGGCAGTCAACTGCTATGTCACCTCTCCTAGAAGTTGTATACCATTACTCCTACTGAGTGAATATGCAACAATGTTCCCCATCCTAGGAGTATAGACTATCTCAAAGTCATTGTCCTGTAGGAACTCAATCCATTGCAGTTGTCTCAGGTTCAGGTCCTTCTAAGAGAAGATATACCTGAGACTCTTGCAATCATATTACACGATAAAACATTCTCCCATTAGATAGTGCTGCCACATCTTCAAGGCGAAGACCACAGCTGCTAACTCTAGGTCATGGGTAGCATAGATCGGCTCATGCTGTCTCAACTGTCGACAACCATATGTGATCACATATCACTCTTTCATCAGGACACACCTGGGTATGGTCCCTGATGCGTTGTAATAGACTACGTACCCTAAGACTTCCTCTAGAAGCCTCTAGATGGGGGCACTAGTCAGCCTCTGCCTCAGCACTTGAAAGCTTTGCTGTCATCTCTCCAACGACACGAAGGGTTTCAACTTCTTCATCAAGGCTAAAAGTGGTGCTGCTATTGTAGAAAAATATCGAAAAAACTTCCAATAAATAGCCAGCCAAACTGAGAAAACTCCGTGCCTCCGTCACATTCCTGGGTGGCTCCCACGCGAGTACCGACACGATCATCACTAGATCCACTACAACTCCAGCCTCCGAGATGACGTGACCCAAGAAGTGAACCTCTATAATCCAAAACTAGCACTTAGAGAGCTTACGATAAATCTGGTGCTCTCAGAGTGTATCCAATACTACCAGCAAATGGTAGGCATGCTCCTCCTCAGTATTCGATTAAGTCAGAATGTCATTGATGAAGACTACAAAAAAGTAATCGAGGTAAGGATGGAAGATCATGTTTATGACACTCATTAACACTGCTGGAGCATTGGTTATGCCGAAGGGAATAACCAATAACTCGTAGTGGTTGTACCGAAACCTTATGGTCATACTCTTCACTTCCACATCTCGAAATCTGAGATGGTGATAGCCTGAACTGAGGTCTATATTCAAGAACCATCATGTTCCATTGAGCTAATCAAATAGGTCGTCAATCCTCAGAAGTGGTTACTTGTTCTTCACGGTCACCTGGTTTAGGCGACTATATTTGAAATAGAGCCTCAAACTCCCATCCGCCTTCTTGGCGAATAGAATCCGGGCTTCCTAGGGAGGAACACTGGGCTGGATTAATCGCCTCCCCAGAAAGTCCTTAAGTTGTACCATCAGCTTGCGAAGCTCAGCAGGGGCCCTACGATATGCTAGAGTAGATACTAGTGCCATCCCAGGGTACAAGTCAATGTAGTTGTCCACCTCTGTATGTGGAGGTAGTCCTGGAATATCGTCATGGAATACATTTGCGTACTGGTCCACCATTACTAGATAAGTCAGACTCTCCACATCAACTACTCTGAGGGTGAGGCAAGACAACTTGTGAGTGATCGGCTTCACCCACCTCCGAGTAAGTCCACCCTGCACTGTAAAGGTTCCTTTCTCACCGGTGAAGGTGATCCTGGTCGCATCCATGCGTACACACCGCACATTGCACCTAATACAGTCGATCTGAGCATGGACTGTAGATAACTTGTCCATACCCAAGATAACATCGTAATGCCTCGATGCCGCAATTAGGAGATCCCAACCAAAGATCTCGCCTCATAGAGTAAACTCACACTACTGGAACCAGTGCTTAATTGTCGAGTCTCCTCCCGTAAAAATATCCAGCCGTAAGGATCGAGCCAACATCTCTGTCGGAATCTCAGAGCTCCAAACAAGGGTAGTGGCAATGAAAGAGTGACTAAAACTTGTGTCTAGAGGAACTACAACTAAGGTGGAGTAGACACAGATCGTACCTCAAATCATCTCCAGAGTGCCATGGTCGTATGCCTCAGCTGCCTAAAGCTGAGCTCTCCCTTTTTCACCTACTCACCGCAGTAGGGGTGGACCTTCTGGTGGTGGTGGTCGTACCACCTCATATTTTAGTTCACCGCCAGCTGCACGTCCAGCTCCTCTGCCACGTTCAACTCTGGCCTCCAGACCATATCGATCGAACCTCTGCCTCTGCCTGGGAGGTCCCTCAACTGTCTACTGATCATCAGAACAGCGGGTCAGATAGTCAAGAGATATGTGACCAATCTCGTCGCAGGAGTAACATTGTCCACTCCTAGCATGTCGTGCTTTGTCTCCACCCTAGGTGCCCCGCTCAAATGATCCTGAGTCATGCGGTCGACCACTGTTGGTGTGGTCCTCTTGGACCTATATGATATCTGTCTTCTGCCAGATGCAGTAGACTCTACTACGTGTCGTCTGGTGGTGGGTCTCGCTGAGGTGACTGCTCAGCAAGGATACTCTTTAATAGGAGGGCCCTCTCTAGCACCCCCACCTATGTCGGGATACTGAGTGAGATCATCTGAGCTCTGACCTCTCGCTTTATCCCCTGCTCGAAAGCCCGGGCCCTGAAGAATGGGTCCCATTCCATATCCGTAGAGTAGCGGTAGAGGTCAATGAACTTTGCTGAGTACTGCGCTACTATCATGCTTCAATACTCTAGATGAAGTAGCTCATGTATCAACCCCACGCGAAGGGTGGCTGGTATAAACTCCACCCAAAACAGGCTCTCAAAGTCTGCCCATAGAAGTGTCTCCTCCTTGTGGACCCGGAGCATCAGGCTCCACCATTTGCCTGCTGCTGCCTAAAAGAGGATGGCAGCAAAGATCACCATTTAGTTTGCTGGTGTCCATACTATCCTAAAGACTCTCGCCACAACCTCTAGCCAATCCTCAGCCACCTGTGGGTCTATCTCTCCCCGGAACCTGGTTGGCCACTGGCGTTGGAACTCATGCAGTGCGCTCAAGCAGCATGCATCTTTTACTATTGGGGCTGGTGGCATCGGTGGCCCAATGGGTGGTGCTACTGCTGGTGCCCCAACTAGAAAGGGGCCCTGTACTGAGGCCTCATCGCTCGGTGGGATGTCAGTGCGTACAACTCCCAAGGATCAAACTGGTCGTCTGCAGGGACGCATCTGGAAAGAACTGATGCGACACGGTCAAAGGACTATACCTGGTGAGATAACCTGGTTTGACCTAACATAAAGAAATCATTTTAAAACACACACACAATCAGTGTTTTCGTGCACTATGTCGAAAATAAGTATTCAGGATCCTGGTGTACGGATACGTCGGTTGCCGCACCAACACTGGAATCCTTGAACTGAAAATCATAATTGGCACCCATAACACTATTTCTTCACAGAAAAGAAATATCAGAGACCTATGTTCTAGGGTAGAACTGACTCCTCTGATACCAATTTGTGATGAGCCGTCCCCCGGGGCCAGTATCATGACAACCCCAAGCCCGCCTTCTATAGGCCATGGGTTGGCGACTAGCACCAAAGGCGTAATTCCCTAAAACTAGGAAGGAATTGCCTTTATAAATAATAAACACACACAACTAGCGTACAAGTGGAAGAGATCACTAAGTAAAAGATATATAACAAGTGTAATGAATTTAATGGTGTCCAGAATACAAGCCCAACTGCAAGGTACAAATACAACTGAAAGCAAGTACAACTAAAAAGCGACAAACAACTGAAAGGAGAAAGCATCTCCAGGATCATCCTCCAGAGTTCCTTCCTGAAGTGTAGGTACAGATGACCTCCATAGCACTTCATTCCCGTCAGACTCTCCATGTACCGATATGTCGTAAGGTCCTCCTTTGGGTACCGTCCAGTCATGGATCTCTCAGCCTCCGTCAGCACTGTCTGTCATCTACATCCAACACAACGAGTTGTGGGAATTTCCCGTGCATGAGTGAGTATATTGATACTCAGTAGGGACCCTGAGACCCTCAAGGTATCAAAAAATTCAACAAGGATAAACCAAAATGAATGATTCAACGGATAACCATTACTTATGTATATGCCCATACATATACCAAAGTTTTCTAGTAACCCATATCAATCATGAGAAAAACAAAAAGGTCATTGACTAAACTCGAACAAGGATTTTCATTATCAAAACCACTACTATTGGAGAACTCCTCCTTTGTCATGTACAGTGGGCCTGTCTCAACACCGAGGCGCTTCTGACTAACCTTGACTGCTGAGGTACTCCTCCTGTCGAGTATCGTGGGTCTGATTCCAAATACTGGGCGCTCCGTCTGTTGTGGGTCTATTGCCAAATATCGGGCACTCCCCCTAATTGCCTACATAGGACTCCTCCTGTCGCATGCATACCGCCAAATACCGGGCACTCCTCCGCTAGGGGTCTGCCTCCAAATATCAAACGCTCCCCACTGGGCTAGTTGAATTGGGTAAGGAGTCATCAGGTCTGCCAGCTACTATGTCTCTGCATTATGTCTTCTCATCACTAGAAGGATGTGCTCCCCGAGCTACTAGGAAATACTCCATCTATCACGAAGTCTCATGTAAATTTATTTCAAAGACCTTCCACATCATAGGCATGTCAACGTAACAGACGATGCATTAATCAGACGCTCGGTCTGTGAGTTATTAGCCTTTTATTCCAGGGGCCCAGTTGGCTCCATGTATGAACCAAAATTATCATATCTTAACTATAAACTAACTCCCATGGGATATTCTCAAAGGGATGGCTTCATTCCAAGATTTTCATCGCTGCTGACAGTTCATTGATCGGACACCCATAGCCTGAGTTATTATCGTAAAGGTGTTTTCGTGTATGACGAGTCTAGACTAGGGTCTAACCTGGTCCGTGGGTCCGACTCGGCCCAAAAGTGGCTTGGCCCGAAGGTGGCCCAACCCAAAAGCGGCCCTGCCCGATGGCACGACCCAGGTAGCCAGGGGCCCCAACCCGGATGGTCATGTGGCACGTCTCGAATGGCGGTGGGGCCCGGCAGGCCGTGGGGCCTGGCCTGACTAGTCATGTGGCCCGACCCAGTTGACCATGTGGCCTGGCAGCTGGCAGCGAGGCCGGGCTGGCCGGACCACATGGCCTGGCGTGCCATGTGTGGGAGGGGGTGTCGCACACCCCCTTTGCGGTCAGAAATGCAACTGGTGCCTAGCGCCGGTTCGGGTAACTGTGGGACACTTCGGGTCCCCCTATAGTGTGCACTGGCCGTCGGCTCAGCTGGCCACCCTCCCCTGCCCACAGTGGCCAATGGATGTGGGTCTTCTACGGCTCGGCGCGACGGCGCCGCGCCCATGGTCTCCCGCCCTGCCCTGCCTTGGTCGCAACCTCCTGCTGCACTCCACGCGGTGCGACGACACCACACCACCTTCGCCACAGCCCGGCTTGCCCACGGCCCAGCTCTCCTCTGCATGGCACCATAGTGCCGTACTTTTCCAGTGACCCGATGGTCTTACACCGCTGGTTTCCTCACGGCCGACCAGATGCCAGCCGTCGTTGACCACTTCCTTCATCAACAACAAACAATATCAAAGGGAAAGGGTCAGCCATGTTGTTTCTGTCCGAACCCCCCATGTTATGTTGATAACATTCAGCATAAGATTTACCAAAATATAGAACGAAGTGGAATAGAAATAAAGCAACTCAAACCCCTACCTCGAGTTTGGTGATCATTAGAGGAGTCACGGGAAGGCGGCGGCGTTTCGTTGACGTCGTGAAGCATCCTTGGACAGAGGCCAAGGAGGAAACGGCATCGGTGTTCTTCGCGGGCGATGGTGCTTCCACTTCCTTTCCCAGGTCGAAAAGGAATAAGTTGGTGTTCATCGTTCATCAGTGGAAGGAGCGTTCTTTGTGTTCTTCGTTGAGATGATGAATTTCCCTCTCAAGTTTCCTCCCAAATGAATTTCCAACCAAAATAATGGGTTAAGTCAACCCATTATTTAATTGTTTACAACAAAACTCATAAATATTTAAATTAAATGAAACCATTCACTTAATTAATTGGTGGAGAGTTGCCAATAAAATGGTGGGGATGTTCAATGGTTTCACACTTAATTGTGGGTTCCCAGGGTTTCATCTCCCGGGTGGTCCCCATGAAATGAAATCCTCCCCAAAGTGGTTATGTGCGGGTGGGCCCCTCCAACATAACCTATCATGGGAGGTTATGGTGTGGTGGCCGACACCACTAGCCTCTTCTTGGAGGTTTTAACTGCCATAGAATAAAAATAAAGTTTAACACTTTTTTTTATTCTATTTAACTACAATCCTCAAAATCTGTCTTCTAATCTCGTCAGAATGCAACTATTGTGAAGGTTCCACTACACAATTACCAATGTTACGAGCTCAACGGTGCCCTTGGATTTCAATTATGAGCACCGATTTAATAGATATAAAATCATGCTCATACGTTTAATAAATTTACCCGAACAAAACATTAGAAATTGATTCCAGACATACTGGGCAATAGAATCAAGCGCCGTCAGAAAAAGCAGACTTGTAGAATTCCCATGTATTTATGAAAAAAAAATTCCACAAAAATTCCAGGACTTTACAAATTTATGGTCATGATTGTGAGAATATGTAATCATTTATTGTATCTTAATAAAATTATTTTCATACATTTGTAAAATTTAAAAAGTTCCTCAATCCGAAAAAGGAATGAAAAATCCTTCAATTTTTTTAATTAAAAATTATTTATAAATTACATGAAATATTAATTTT
Source organism: Viscum album (assembly GCA_963277665.1). Lineage (NCBI taxonomy): Eukaryota > Viridiplantae > Streptophyta > Magnoliopsida > Santalales > Viscaceae > Viscum > Viscum album. The sequence goes on along the minus strand of OY728146.1, from coordinate 1,874,191,291 downwards.
ATCAAATAAAAATAATTTAATATAATTTATATTTGAAAATTGATACAATGAGGAAAAAATTCTCATCCATAAGGATAAAAAAGAATGATATTCTAAAGAAATTGATTACCTGTTAGCACTAGAGAAAGGGAAATTAAATGGAATAATGGAAGCACAATAAGTAATGATAGTATAATAGAATATATGGTATCTAGAAAAGATAAAGAACAAAATTTTCCCAATTGAAATTATATCATAAAGAACACCAATTTAAACTGAGATTAAACAATTAACCCTTACTAATACGGCGACTACTGAGTGGTGGGACCCATGAAAAAATTACATTGAATGAAAATTTAAATATAATGAAAATAACATGTTTTCAAATATAATATTTCAAGGGGTAGTTTATGAACTTCATAAACATAAATTGGATCATATCATCAAACATGCCTCTACAAAACAATATTGAGTTTAAGGACTCCTAATTTCTGGTGAGTCAACACTTCATGAAATATAGAACTATATATTTAATTTTATACAACAATTATATATATTTAAATAACTATAAATAAATTAATAGATTTTATATACACCTTAAAATGGAGACAAAGTGGTGCATATGGAATCGTCTCATTGAAATAAAAGTGAGATGAGAAACTCTAACCTCTTATATGAATTTCATGGTATGTAATATAACCTTGTATAAAAATATATTAATATTTATCATTCATATATAATATAACTATAGAAACCTTTATAATATAATATATGATCCAATTATAATATGACAACATCAATTTGTCAAAAATTATTTATCAAAATCATCTGTTTTGGGTGATAACTGTTACATATCTCATGTAAAATTTGGATTAAAAGTTGTGTTAATTTCATATTGATTATGGTTATATGATATCCCTTATTTTAATTATTATATATATCTCATATATATTCATAAAAAAATCATTATAACCATCTAAAAATAGTATCCATGGAGATATAAATTATACCAAACATGGAGATAGTAGTTTGTACATACACACGAGAGATGTATCCATTTTTCAATGGATGGACTGAAAGAATGGTAAATTATAATTCACATAATAAAAAATTTATAATATCATAAATATCCTATATATTTATTTATGTATAACATTATAAACAACCATGTTATGAGTTAATAGATAATGATTCGTAAAACTTTGTGGTGGTGGTGGCCCACACGTTCCCATGAGTGATTAAAAATTTAAAAATTTTAGGGAAAATGAGATTGATAATGTTATTAATTAAATATAATAACATTTCAGTATTTTGGATATTTTAATGTTATATTTTTTTAAAAATAATGATAAAATAGTTGTATGTAGACGAAGAAGTAAAATGAAATTCTTTGGTCAAGATGATTTCCACCTCATAAGAGAAACACCTTTGGATATCCCATAATGGTATATATTATGTATCATATAATGTATTTAATGCATATAAGGAAGTAAGGTATTGTTTTTTATGTTTCGGTGGAAAAAATATTCTCACAATGTGTGAGGAAGAGAGTAGAGTTGGTGTCCTTTTAAAATAGAGAAGATGAACACCATTAAAACAATCAAACGTAGTAAATTAATATAAATTATACAAAATATCTAATTCAATTGGAACATTATTATTTTTCTATTAACATTAAATTATTTAATAATATTGTTCATCACATATGGTATTAGTAAATATATTTTTATGACTATTCACATTTTTTTCGTTTATTGAAAATAAATATATTGATATATTTACTATAAAAAAATTCAACGCATCCCTACTAAATTATATAAATATGAAAAATTAATGAAATTACATAACTCATACAAAAATATTAATTTTTTTAGTTTTAAAGATTATTTACATGATTTTTTCACTTCCTTCACAAGAATTGTGTCTACATTGTATAAGCATTTTATGTAGTTATTTCATTATTAAAAATTAAAAATAAATGAAAATGGTATAAAAAATTATTTCACATTTTTATTAATAAATTATAACTAAAAAGAAACTCTTTTATATCTGTATATAATATTATAGATATTAAAATTGAACAACATTTTTTTACATATTATTCACATAAAATAATATTAAGGTCATTATCAACAAAAAGCTGCATGTATTTTCCTTAAATTTCAATATTGGATGAAGGTGGTCATACTAAAATCATACAATAAAAATAAGTCAAGAGTTAGATATATTATTAATGGTTTGTTGCATAATTTTTAACCATACATGCATGATATTCTCTTATAGGGATTACATATATTTTATATAATTACTATTTAGTGTTAAAAAAAATTAAAGCTCTCCTATTATACAAATTTGAAAATATTTATTTGAAATATTTATTCTATTTTTGGAAATTATATATATATATATATTTGTAAAATATTACGTTCAATATAATCCCATAAAACTTGATGAAAATTTTTTCTATAGAAAAATGTATTTTTTAGTATAAAAATATATTTATACAAAAATTTACACAATGTCGATTATAAAGATTTAAATTTTGTAATATTGAAAAAAAAATTATCTAACTATGTTCTAAAACTAATTTAAAACTATGGACTCTGAAAATAAAAGAAGTGAACATAATGATTTCAATAAAATCAGTATTTTCACTATTAACTAAAAATTCAATTGGTTCCATAAAAAAAAAACTACAGCAATCAAATTATGAAATTAAATTTTTAAAAATTATATATATATATATATATTTTAAAATGAATCTTCTAATAAATGCGAATATTAATTATAATACTATGGGAAAAAAGGAAAAAAATATTTTTTAGGAAAACATATTTCTAAATAATAAAATTACTACACCAAAATATTGAGTTTATTTCACAACTATTCATGGAGAGTTTCTCTCTCAAAGATGGAGAGCCCTTCTCTCTTCAATCTCCAACGAGAGATGTTGGTGTTGTCAGCCATTTTCAAATGTTTGCAGCTTATGGAAAATCATATGATTGCCTCATTTTATGTGGTGGATCTGGGGAGGGAGATGATGAAACTCGATTTAGGGAGGAAGGTGATGAATCCCCATCTATTGTGCGGAGGGGTTCAGAGGATTTGAGACTCAAGTGACCCGCATGGTCGGTATGGATGCAGGTCCGATTTGAATTTGTTGATTATGGTTATCCCGATGACATGGATATGGGTGGTGACTGTTTGGTGGCATGGGAGGCGTCGATGCCACGGGGTGATGTTGATCCACTCAAGATGGTGTGGTGCAGATCTATCATCTTGGGTTGTGGATCGATTGAATCATTTGATATTGGGTTGTAGTTTCGGTCATGGGACCAATGTGGTTTTCTTGTGTTGTAGATCTAGGATTTGGTGGGTGCCCTGGTTGTGCGCCATTCTGGTCGGATGAGGGTCCGACAACGCTGAAAGCATCCAATTTGGATGCACGTCGTGAGGTCGTGGTTTTTAGCGTTTCAGACACAGGTGTACAACCTGTTCCCCATTCAAGCTTGATGGTGCATGCCAGCGATAAGAAGGAGATGGATGTAGTGTGTTTTTTTGGCTGGAGATGGTTCCTGCTCAGCGACGACTGATTGTAGGTGTCAATGGCAGTTGTGACAACACTTGTTGTGCATGGATGATGAGAGTGAATGGTTGGTTGTTAAGTGTCAGCAACAACGAGATAGAGCTATTTCACAATTTCAGACGTGAAGCGGGCACATGACAGAGGCCTTGATTCGGTGGGGTGGTGGACGAGCAAGCCGTTCGCGGTGCTCGAATGAGCAGAAAGGTGTTTCGATTATCTCTGGTCTGATGACACGAGGTAGGGCCGGTGGTATCCCGGTGGTACGATAGTCATGTAGGGACTGCTGGTACGATGCTTAGGAGGAGTTATAGGGAGGTGAGTGGTCGTGGCGTAAGGTTACTTCTGGTGATGACCTCGGGCTCAGATGTCCTTGGGATGTGGGTTGTAAAACATGGGATTTTTTGGTATTTTTGGTGACATGAATTTTGTGATTGAATGAATCAATGGGAGGTGGTGACTTTGTATGGTTACCTATAGATGTGGGTTTCCGCAAGGGAGATTTTTCTTCATTGCAAAGATTTGTGGCGGCTGTAAGTTGATTACAGGTTGCGTTGGCTGACACAGACAAATGGTGGGATTTATCTTGATTTAGCACAAGGGCCTTCGGACTTCAGGCTCTTGACGAGACTATGGTTTTTTTATTTTGGGTCGACCAATCTCAGATTGTTTTTGGCTTTTGTTTTAGCTGTCTTGTGGGAAGGTATTGTCTGGCATATTGATTATTGGTGGTGTTTGTGTCACATATATGTATCTATGTTCTTGTTTTAGTTTACTTAATAAATTTTTGGGACCATGTAGGCTCGGATATCAAACTATCATGGTATTTAAAAACCATTCAAATTAAAATTATATATAGTATGACCATTATATAAATATTTCATAACTAGGATAGACATATTAATAAGAACCAATCAAGTGGCTAGTTTTTTATGGTCAAATTTAGAAAATTATATATTTAAATTATATCATAATTTTTTCAGATGACTGGTGTGATGTGTTATGAATGATATTGAACATGTTGTTATTTTATACTATATTTTTGGTTATTACATCCACCACATCCAAGTAAAATTTTTCATGAAAATTTTATCCCTATCATAAATTTTCAACTACTTAAAAGTATATTTTTTGTAAACCCACATCTTATAAAGGAATAATAAAATTTCATTTTAAAAGTGGAAGTTGGAAACATTATAGTGACCAAAAATAACACACAACTAGCTTATCAGATGAAGATAATATAGGAGAGATGTAATAATATTGACTTGTATGTATAAAAAATTCAGTGGATTGATATATAGTTATAGATAATATAAAGAATATAAAAAATGAAAAAAACAATAATTTATTAAGGAGTGGAATGAAAATAATTTCTCTAGAAATTATTGTAAAATAAAAATGTTTTAATTTATTTTCCTACTTTTAGTATTGATTTATTCGTTCAATATCATTATAAAGAACATTACAATAGATTCTATTTCATTTTATTCTTTTCTATATACCCAAATTCATCCTTTGGTTGTGCATTGATTGATTTTCACAAAACCTATTTCTCTATGAGAGGAATATTCATGATGAATTTTTCATTTATAAAGAACTACAATTAATTTTTAATTTATGGTACTTTCCATGGAATAAAAACATAAAAAATGTATATCCTCTAAATATTTACAAAAACAAAACCATAAAGACATGTTTCACAATATTGAAAATTCATCATATGATAAAATAATGCACTAATCTCTATAATCATAATAGTAACACTCAAAGTAAAACATAATGCATTTCATAAATAGTTATCCATAATAATACTTGAAATTATATATAACCTAATTCAATTCCCAAACATTTATAAAAATGTTAGTATATTTATAAAAGGATCTTATCATTAATCCTCAAAAAATATGAATTAGATTGTATTTTCAAACAAAAAATAGATGAATATAGTGATTATATATTGTCTTATTATAGGGTAATACATTATTAAATTAGCCAAAATGTATATGACACCTCAAAATATCAAAATAGTAACATAAAATACACTATATATCTATTCAATAAATGGAAATACAGACTATAAAATATATTCCATTAATCATATAATGTATCAAAATTCATCAAATATAACATTAATTACATTTTCATAAAATTACTAATCAATTACAAGGTCATATATTTTATAAAATTTACTTTAATAATATCAATTTGTTATTTATCTAAATAAATATTATTATCTAAATAGTAAAATCAAATGGTTTACCCAACCATTATCATTTTTTCCTAAAATATACCCTTACTAAAAAAATCTCATTTATAATTTATTAGAACAATTCAGTGAATGATTTAAAAAACTCAAAAATAACTATAAAATAATATCCTTATATGTTCTATTATTATTTGATATATAATATCATTAGAAAAATAATTTTACAACATTATTCTTGACTCTTAGTACATAAATACTTCATTAATTCTACATTAATTCATAGAATAGTATAGAACATTCCCTTTTCAAGGAGTTAACCATTGGATTAGGTCACTAACTGTAACAACCCAAGCTTCTACGGTACGCTTCTCTTTGAATAATTTGATAGCGTGTGTTGTACGCAACACCGAGTTCTAACACACCGTAACCAATCAAACTAGCCGTTATGAATAGTAATACCTAATTTTTGAAATTATATATATTTTATATTTCAAAATGGACTTCATTTTTGGTTTTGGAATATCGAATTTAGCCTAAGATGAAATTTTGGTACTTTTCGGATAACTTTAATATTTTGATAAATATTGAAAATTACTAAATTTTAATTAAAAACAGCTTTTTTAATCAAAATAATTAATAGTGATAAATTATGAATTTGAGTGGTTTTAAAGTATATTTAGAATATATTTTTACCATTTAATATAATGTTGGTCATTGGACATAATTTTACAATTAAACCGAACATAAACAAGTGTCAATGTTTTGATAGTTATTATCTCTTAAAAACACGTTTTTGTTTTGACAGCGAGAATTAATTTTAAATTAATTTCTGCCACTACTGTGTTTTGAATTTAGAAAAATGGATTCCATATTTGGAATCAGGATGTCCAAATTCTGTAAATAGGTAACCTTTATTTTTAGACATTTTGAATAAATACTGCGGTAAATATTTTATTTACCATGGTTAAGGGTAAATCCGGTAAATAAGGGTTAAGAAATAATAATATAATAATACTAAATTACCCTAAAACGTGTTCTAGCATTATTGGTTGATACATGTTCGACCATAGGCATCTATGGGCCAATTTTGGGACCCCATGGTGCCACTTGTAGGTGATAGGGACATTTTTTTTAATTAAGTTAAAATGAATACAAAAATGACACAAGCATATATCTTTTAGAAAAACAATTTTTACATAGGGTTATATATATTTTAGATTTTAGATTATAAATATTAATTAGAAAGATAAAAATATTTCCTACTTAATTATATTTTATTTATAATTTTTATACATTAAATAATTTAATTTATTTATGACACAATGATGATGAATTAATTACTTTAATAGTGAAAAAATAAAATTATTGATATTATAAATACCCAAATAAATATAATATGAACCTTTTAATGAAATAAAATAATTTTATAGGATAATATGATATATTACGATTGATTTAATTGACTTTTTTCGAAGTAATCAATCTGTTATGAGTTTCACAAAAATCAACTATTAAATAGTGTCAAAATTGACATAAAAGAGTTCTTTAAACAAATATTATATTATTAATTGATATTAAATTCCTAAAAATCTATGGTTCAGCCAAGAGACTTATATCATGATAGGTTCATCATTAATGGACCACTTGGGGGTCTCTTGGAAGTATATAGTAAGTTTATTAACCATATTATATAAAAATACAAAGAGACACTGTAAAAGTGAAACTAATTAACATAGATTTAATACTTCAAGATAAGGTTAATATAAGTACCCAAACATGTCTAAATTCTATTGGTTGAGATGTTTTCGACCCATCCCCACCTTAAACTTTGAATAATCAACTTTGGAGCCATTGGAAACCGAATATGAATTTATTATAAACTAATATCTCTAGCATTTCCAAAGGTGCCCCTCACCCCTCTTATAAAAGGGGACTCCTCCTTCTCATTTATTCACACCTTCAAAGCCTTTTGGTTCTGCCAAACTCTTCTCCAATACTCTCCCAACTTCCCTCACTACAGTCTAGTGGCATTAGTTTGATCAGAAATCCATCCTAAGGAGCCCTTTTGATCAAATCAAAAGGAAGAACCTCAAGAAGAGGTAATGATTTCACCACCCTTTTCCAAGTTCATTTCTTCTTCCACTTCTTCTTCCTTTGTTGTTACCAATCTAAAATAAAAACTCCAGTATCATACATATTCTGTGATGTTATTATAAATATGGTACAACCATATTCAGTATTCTATCCACCCTTTGAATAACATGTCACCATACGTGCGTACGTACGGCTTACTGTCTCCACGTCGTGGTGTAATTGTTATTCAATATATTATTATTTGGATGGGTATAGTAATAATATGTAACTCATGTAAATAATAAATATAACATGTTAAGGATTCTGTATATATGATATACCAACCATTTATATATTATTTTAATATCAAAAGAATGATATTGTTGCTCGTGCGTACGTACAGACTACTGTCTCCACAAATGCGATAAGATTCATTCTCCATCGTATCCATTCAAGTATAATTATCATTTGATGATTTAAAAATGATTTTTAAGGAATTGATATCAATCTGGATAAGAATAATATAAAACCTATCCATTATAAACATGTCTTACGTAACAAAACATGTAAAAGAAAACAAGTAAGTTAACACCCAAAACAACGATAATACTAAGATATTATTATCAAATAAATATTAAAAGATCATATATGATATCATATTAATGAATATGATTCATGTATAATTTAATAACAATTATTTCACCATTATACAGAAGGTTAGCCTACCCCAACCTAGGAAAAGTACAAGGTAAGGGTTATTTCACAATCTCTTCATTATCTGAGGTTGTTTATATGTAATAATCTACTGGGATCTCTTTATCATCCACATCCATGTTTTCTTAAAAATGTATTTCAAAACTTTTTTATTATTTACAAGAATATGGGTTAATGTCATTTATACCATTGTTTGACTTTTTATAAGAGGAATCTTTCCGTCATTTTCCAAACAAGGTCCTTTTTAACCTTTTCGACAGAATTAAGGTAAGAATGTTTTTTTTAAATTTATACGGAGGGTGCGGTTATTTTCGTCCATTATAAAATCTTCAAAGCATTCCTTACAAGCTTATAAGAATATTTTCAAAGAAAATGATTTATTTTATATGGCTCTTAAATGATTTCAAAAATAGAAAGAGATATTTCTCTAAAAAGTGTTTTGATTTCCTCTATGTCAACATCCTTTGATTGATTTTATGCTTATTTGAAGTTGATTTATTATGATACAAAACTTCTATATTGTATTGAAGGTTTTGTGATATGTTTGACTGTGGATGTGCTATTTTTATACCATTCGTAGTTTATGGTGAAATTATTGACATTTCGTATGCTAGTTTTAATACGAATGTTTATGTTATGTTTAATCCTTTTCATATGGGAATGCATTGGACATAATATGTGATGGGTGGAGCCCGCTATAGCTCCTCGATGCATCGGTAGGTCTCATGATACAGACTAGTGTCTTGGCACAAGGCCTTGACAAAATCTTATTTCTAGTCTTGGCACGAGGCCTTGGCTATGTGTTTATGATAGTCTGGCATTATGCATTATATCATTATGAAAGTAGTTATTGATTTTTCATGTGATTATTCGATTAGTAGAATATCCATGTGAATAAGTAAATGGCATTATTTAATTTTATTTATGCCATAACATGTTGAAAGTTCTAGTTTTAAAGGCTTTTGTTTCAGTTATACATTGCCTTAAATGTTTATTCTTATTTGTGAATGTTTCTGCTATATTGTTATCCTTACTTGGCATTTGAGCTCACCCCTTTTCTATGTTTTATTTTTCCCAGGAAGTGAAGAAGTAAATTATGAATGACCTGTATGGATATTATGTGAGGATATTAGTGAGGATTATGGAGATAATATATTGTTGTAGTAGTTTTTCATTTTATGATGTAATGTAAGACTTATGATTATATCTTGTGTTTCCAAGGCTACTAAACCAATCGGTATTTCGAGATTTGATCTTTCTTCTGATCATGCCAATGTTATGTAATAATTTACCGACTATGGGTAACTAGGGTTGGGGCGTTACAGTTGGTATCAGAGGAAGCTTAGTACAAACCTAGGAAGCTTGATTTAGATAAACTATGATTAGAGCACTTAGACCTAAGATGAACATTGAGGATTAGTATAGAAGAACTTCCTAGAATTTCGGTATTGTAGAGATTTTGTGATTTTTCCAAGAAATATATCCCTGTCTGGATACGAGCAGGTAGAGGCGGCTCTGGCACAGATGTACCTAGGGGTAAAACCCGAAAACACCGCTTTGAGCTAGACTCGAACGAGAACTGGTGCACGACAACGGGCCTTGCTGCACTCTTGGTTACGACACTCCCTGGGGATATGCTTAGGATAACTCTCATTTTCTTTACAAATAATTATGAAGGGTTTATGAGTATATACTTCCTCAAAGTCAACATTTTTATGATTATGGATTATATCCATAAATAGTTCAATTTATGTTAAGTGTTTTATAAGTATGGGATTATGTATTTTGATTAATAAATTGATCTAGTTTATCCATTGTTTAGAAATGGCGCCTAGTGGAAGAAATGAAAACTGTATCAATGTACGCACTCCATGTAGGGATTTCCCTCCTGCTCAAGATAATTATAGTGGAGCTGGTGATGCAACTGGTGCCGATCAGCTAGTCACCATACTGGGACAACTTACTCAGATTATGAATAATAACCTTACCCATATGGAGCACCCTGATCCACAGTGTGGAGGATCAATGTTAGATCTATTCATGAGGCAACAACCACCAGCGTTCAATTGGAGTACAAATCCCTTAGTATCTGAGCAATTGATAAATTCCCTAGAGAAAATATTTCATGCTTTGGGGAGCAGTGAAAGGGAAAAAGTTATCATGGCAGTTTACCGCCTCACTGGAGATTCTGATCAGTGGTGTTCATTGATTCAAAACATGAAGGAAGATGATGAAGTATCAAATATGGAATGGAGGGAGTTCAAAGATCTGTTTTTAGAAAAATACTTTCCTCGCGACCATCGAGCAGATATGGAAAGGCAATTTCTGAGTCTGAGACAAAAGGAGGATGAGAATGTCACAAAGTATGAGGCTAAATTTACAATGTTAGAAAGGTATGCTGGAGATTATATACGTAACCCATGAAGTAATATTGATCATTTTTTTTGATGGGTTAAAACCATTTCATCGTCGAGCATTAGTCCCACAATCCTTTTCTTCGTACGAAGACATTGTCTCATGTGCTATCAAGACTGAAAAGGAATTATCTAAGTCTTATGCCTTTAAAGCAAAGCAAGAAAAGAAGAGGCCTTCTGATAAATCTGGGAATGGAAATAAGGGGAAGAAGGGAAAGGTTTAATATCCATCCTGTGGTAAATGTGGGAAGAAACACCCCGGTACTTGCTTGAAGGGAATGGGCGTCTGTTACAAATGTGGTGAAAAAGGCCACCAAGCTCATGATTGCAAAGGGAAGAAAAAAGATACCAATGTTCAGTGCTACAATTGCAGGGAGATGGGACATTATTCAAATGAATGTCCTAAGCATCAAGAGAACATGCCTCAGAAAAGGCCAAGGGATCAAGGCCAGTCTTATGCTATGACTACTGCTGAGGTAGAAGCTCCGAAAGACGTGGTGGCAGGTAATTTAATGGTTTCCTCAAGTTTAGCAAATGCATTATTTGATTCTGGATCATCGCATTGATTCATATCTTCCCAGTTTGCTAAGAAAATTAGATATTTCCAATTTGATTTAATAAAGGAGTTTTCAGTTAAACCTCCTAAGGGAAGTATCATTGCAATAAAGTTTTGTGAATCAGTCCCATTAGACCACATAAATGTTCGTTATTTGCTGATTTCATCTCCATACCTATGATTGAGTTTGATATAATCCTCAGTATGTACTGGATTTTAGACAATGATGCGAAGATTTATTGTAAGAAGAAATAGGTTACGATTCTTGATGATAATGATAAGGAACACCTTATCTTTAGAGCAGAATCGTCACCACCTAATTCTTAATTAGATCCACCCCCAGTAGCTCAACTTAATTCAATTATTGGGGAGGAAGAGAATGAAATAACTGTCGGTGAGGAATAGAATGTTCAAATAGAGGATGTACCTGTTGTGAAAGAATTTGTAGATGTATTTCCGGAAGATTTACGTGGACATCCTCTAGATGGAGATGTTGAGTTTTCAATTGATTTAATTCCTGAATCAGGGCCTATATCGACGACCCCTTATAGAATGGCCACTGTAGAGTTAGTCGAACTAAAGAAACAACTAGAGGAGTTGAGTAATAAAGGATTTATTCGCCCTAGTGTTTCTCCATGGGGAGCCCCTATTCTTTTTGATAAAAAGAAAGATGGATCTATGAGGTTATGTATTGACTACAGGGAGATCAATGCTATAACAATAAAGAACAGGTATCCCCTACCACGCATTGATGATTTATTTGACCAACTACATGGAGCTCAATACTTTTCAAAGATTGAATTTCGATCTGGATGCCAATAGTTGTCTGTGAAGAAGTAAGACATTTCGAAGACAGCATTTCGAACCAGGTACGGGCATTACAAGTTTACTGTAATGCCGTTTGGATTGACTAATGCAACTTCTGTATTCATAGATCTGATGAATAGAGTTTTCAAGGAGCATCTCGATGAATTTGTGGTGGTATTTATTGATGATCTCTTGGTATACTCCAAAACCTACGAAGATCAGGAAAATCAATTGTGCATTATCTTTAAGACTATGAGGAGGCATGAATTATATGGAAAGTTTAGCAAATTTGAATTCTGGCTTCATGATATTTCTTTTCTTGGCCATATTGTCTCTAAAGATGGAATCTCTATTGATCCTTCTAAGACCAAGGAAATCCAAGAATGGCCAGCACCTATGAGTATAACTGAGGTACGTAGTTTTGTTGGTTTGGCAGGTTATTATCGACGTTTCGTCCAGAATTTTGCCCGATTGGCTAACCCATTAACGAAGCTCACACGTAAAGGGGTTAAATTTGTTTGGACAAAAGAGTGTGAATAATGTTTCGATGAACTGAAGAGAAGATTAGTCAATGCTCCAATATTGACTCTACCATCGGAGAATGATGGGTTCCTTATTTATTGTGATGCATCAAAGAAAAGACTTGGTTGTTTCCTTATACAGAATGATAGAGTTATTGCCTATGCATCACGACAGTTGAAAATTCATGAACAAAACAATCCCACTCATGATCTTGAGTTAATAGCTGTGATCTTTTCTTTGATGATATGGAGGCACTACCTCTATGGTGAAAAATGTGAGATTTATACTGACCACAAGAGTTTGAAGTATATTTTCTCACAAAAAGAACTCAACATGAGGCAAAAGAGATGGCTTGAATTACTCAAGGATTATGATTGTACGATACACTACCACCCGGGGAAAGCAAACAAGGTGGCAGATGCTTAGAGCAGAAAAGACCATGGAGTTTTGAAAAATATGAGAATTGAAAGGGATCCAATTTTCATGGATCTAGTGAAAATGGTCATGGGAATAACCAGGGAAGGCGAAACATCAATTCTTTTTCAAATGGTTGCCAAACCATATTTACTAGAAAGGATTAAGAGTTCTCAGACCGATGATGAAGAATTTAAAAAGAAGATTAAAGCTTTGAATGATAGGAGATTGAGAGACTTTGTATATGAAGATGAAATTTTGAAATTCGGGAAGAGACTTTGTGTTCTCGATATACCTGATCTAAAAAGGGAATTGCTGGATGATGCTCATAGTTCCAGTTTCTCTATACACCATGGGAGCACCAAGATGTATAGAGATTTGAAGAAACATTTTTGGTGGGACAACATGAAGAGGGAGACTACTGATTTTGTGTCAAGAAGTATGGTTTGTCAACAAGTGAAAGCAGGAAGGCAACTGCCTGGAGGAGTCATGCAACCTCTTCCCATACCGAAGTGGAAATGGGACAATATTACGATGGACATTGTCATGGGGCTACCAAAGACTCCTAGAAGGAATGATGAAATATGGGTTATTGTTGATTGTCTTACCAAATCAGCACATTTTCTTGCTATAAGAGAAGTTCTACCCCTGGAATTTCTAGCAATACTATATATTAATGAAGTTGTGAGACTTCATGGAGTACCCCTATCGATTGTTTCTGATCGTGATCCCTATTTTACTCCACGATTTTGGAAAATTCTTTAGAAATCCGTGGATACTGAACTACATTTGAGCACTGCTTACCACCCTCAGACAGATGGACAATCAGAATGGACTATTCCAACCTTAGAAGACATGTTGAGATCTTGCTCACTTGACATTCAGGGTATGTGGGATCAATATTTACCTCTGGTAGAATTTTCCTATAACAATAGCTTCCATTCGAGTATTCAGATGGCACCATATGAAGCGTTATACCGAAAGAGATGTCGTACACCAACCTGTTGGGATGATGATGGTGAAAGAAAACTTGTAGGCCCAGAACTGGTGGAGGAAACGGTGGAAAAGGTGAAGGTAATCCAAAATCACATCAAAGCAGCTCAAAGTAGGCAGAAGTGCTATGCCGATAATCGAAGGAAGGATTTGAAATTTCAAGTTGGTGATCATGTTTTCCTGAAGGTATCTCCATGGATGGGAGTCATACGTTTTGGTAAGAAAGGTAAATTGAGTCCCAGGTACATCGGACCTTTCGAAATTCTAGAATGAATTGGGGTTGTGGCTTACCGATTGGCAATGCCTCCAAGTCTCTGCAAAGTTCACGATGTGTTCCATGTATCTCTGTTGAGGAAATATATGCCTAACCCAACACATGTACTCACCTATGAGGAATTAGAACTGGAACCTGATATTTCCTATTGCGAAGAGCCCATCAAGATTCTTGATATGAGAGAACAAGTTCTGAGAAACCGGACGACGCGTCTGGTAAAAGTTTTGTGGAGAAACCAAAAGATGGAAGAGGCAACGTGGGAACCCGAGGAACTTATGATGAAGAACCACCCAAGTCTTTTCATGTGATAATTATTCTAGAAATTTCTAGGATGAAAATATTTGAAGGAGGGTAGAATGTAACACCCCAATCTTCTACGGTACGCTTCTATTTGAATAATGTGATAGCGTGTGTTGTACGCAACACCGAGTTCTAACACACCGTAACAAATCAAACTAGCCGTTATGAATAGTAATACCTACTTTTTGAAATTATATATATTTTATATTTCAAAATGGACTTCATTTTTGGTTTCGGAATATCGAATTTAGCCTAAGATGAAATTTTGGTACTTTTCGGATAACTTTAATATTTTGATGAATAGTGAAAATTACTAAATTTTAATTAAAAAAACCTTTTAAATCAAAATAATTAATAGTGATAAATTATGAATTGGAGTGGTTTTAAAGTATATTTGGAATACATTTTTACCATTTAATATAATGTTTGTCATTGGACATAATTTTACAATTAAACGGAACATAAACATGTGTCAATCTTTTGATAGTTATTATCTCTTAAAAACACGCTTTTTGTTTTGACAGCGGGAATTAATTTTAAATTAATTTCTACCACTTATGTGTTTTTAATTTAGAAAAATGGATTACATATTTGGAATCAGGATGTACAAATTGTGTATGTAGGTATCTTTTCTTTTTATACATTTTGAATAATTACTGCGGTAAATATTTTATTTACCATGGTTAAGGGTAAATCCGATAAATAAGGGTTAAAAAATAATATTATAATAATACTAAATTATCCTAAAACGTGTACTAGCCTTATTATTTGATACCTGTTCGACCATAGGTATCTTTGGGTCGATTTTGGGACCCCATCGTGCCACTTGTAGGTGATAGGTACATTTTTTTTTCATAATGTTAAAATGAATACAAAAATGACAGAAGCATATATCTTTTAGAAAAACAATTTTTACATAGGGGTATATATGTTGGATTTTAGATTATAAATATTCATTAGAAATATAAAAACAGTTACTACATAATGATATTTTATTTATAATTTTTAGACATTAAATAATTTAATTTATTTATGACACAATGATGATGAATTAATTGCTTTAATAGTGAAAAATAAAAATAATTGATATTATAAATACCCAAATAAATATAATATGAAACTTTTAATGAATTTAAATAATTTTATAGGATAATATGATATATTATGATTGATTTAATTGACTTTTTTCGAAGTAATAAATCTTTTATGAGTTTCAAAAAAATCAACTATTGAATAGTGTCAAAATTGACATAAAAGAGTTCTTAAAAAAATATTATATTATTAATTGATATTAAATTCTTAAAAATCTAAGGTTCGTCCAAGAGACTTATATCATGATAGTTTCATCATTAATGGACCACTTGGGGGTCTCTTGGGTGTATATAGTATGTTTATTAACAATATTATATAAAAATACAAAGAGACATTGTAAAAGTGAAACTAATTAACTTAGAGTTAATACTTAAAGATAAGGTTAATATAAGTACCCAAACCTGTCTAAATTCTATTGTTTGAGTTGTTTTCGACCCATACTCATCTTAACGTTTGAATAATCAATTTTGGAGCCATTGGAAACCGAATAAGAATTTATTATAAACTAATATCTCTAGCTTTTCCAAAGGTAACCCTCACCCTTCTTATAAAAGGGAACTCCTACTTCTCATTTCTTCACACCGTCAAAGCATTTTGGCTCTGCCAAACTCTGCCCAAATACTCTCCCAACTTATCTCACTACAACCTAGAGGCCTTAGTTTGATCAGAAAGCCAACCTAATGAGACCTTTTGATCAAATCAAATAGAAGAACCCGGAGAAGAGGTAATGATTTCACCACATTTTTCCAATTTCATTTCTTCTTCCACTTCTTATTCCTTTGTTGTTACCATTATAAAATAATAACTCCAGTATCATATATATTCTGTGACGTTATAATAAATATGGTACAACCATATTCAGTATTCTATCCACCCTTTGAATAACATGTCACCATACGTGCATACGCACGGCTTACTGTCTCCACGTCGTGGTGTAATTGTTATTCAATATATTATTATTTGGATGGATATAATAATAATATGTAACTCATGTAAATAATAAATATAACATGTTAATGATTCTGTATATATGATATAAAAACGATTTATATATTATTTTAATATCAAAAGAATGATATTGTTGCTCGTGCGTACGTATGGACTACCGTCTCCACGAACGCGATAAGATTCATTCTCCATCGTATCCATTCAAGTATAATTATCATTTGATGATTTAAAAATGATGTTTACGGACTTGATATCATTCTGGTTATGAATAATATACAACCTATCCATTATAAACATGTCTTATGTAACTAAACATATAAAATAAAACAAGTAAACACCCGAAACAACGATAATACTAAGATAATATTATCAAATCAATATTAAAAGATCATATATGATATCATATTAATATATATGATTCTTGTGTAATTTTATAACAATTATTTCACCATTATACAGGAGGTTAACCTACCCTAACCAAGAAAAAGTACAAGGTAAGGGTTATTTCACAATCTCTTCATTATCCGAGGTTGTTTATATGTAATAATCTACTGGGATCTCTTTATCATCCACAACAATGTTTTCTTAAAAATGTATTTCAAAACATTTTTATTAATTACAAGAATATGGTTTAAAGTCATTTATACCCTTGTTTGACTTTTTATAAGAGGAATTTTTCTGTCATTTTCAAAACAAGGTCATTTTTAATCTTTTTGACAGAATTAAGGTAAGAATGTTTTTTTAACTTATACGGCGGGTGCTGTTATTTTCCGCCGTTATAAAATCTTCAAAGCTTTCCTTACAAACTTATAAGAATATTTTCCAAGAAAATGTTTTATTTTATATGGATCTTAAATTATTTCAAAAATAGAAAGCGATATTTCTCTAAAAAGTGTTTTGATATCATCTATGTCATCTTCCTTTGATGGATTTTATGCTTATTTGAAGTTGATTTATTATGATACAAAACTTCTATATAGTATTGAAGGTTTTGTGATATGTTTGACTGTGGATGTGCTATTTTTATACCATTCATAGTTTATGGTGAAATTATTGACATTTCGTTTGCTAGTTTTAATACGAATGTTTATGCTATGTTTAAACCTTTTCATATGGGAATGCATTGGACTTAATATGTGACGGGTGGAGCCCGCTATAGCTCCTCGATGCATCGGTAGGTCTCATGAGACAAACTAGTGTCTTGGAACAAGGCCTTGAAAAAATCTTATTTGTAGTCTTGGAACGAGGCCTTGGCTATGTGGTTATGATAGTCTGGCATTATGCATTCCATCATTATGAAAGTGGTTATTGATTTTGCATGTGATTATTCGATTAGTAGAATATCCTTGTGAATAAGTAAATGGCATTATTTCATTTTATTTATGTCATACCATGTTGAAAGTTCAAGTTTGAAATGATTTTGTTTTAGTTATACATTGCCTTAAATGTTTATTCTTATTTATGAATGTTTCTACTATATTGTAATCCTTAGTGGGCATTTGAGCTCACCCCTTTTCTAAGTTTTATTTTTCCCAGGAAGTGAAGATGTAAATTATGAATGACCTACAGGGATATTATGTGGGGATATGAGTGTGGATTATGGAGAAAATATGTTGTTGATGTAGTTTTTCATTTTATGATGTAATGTAAGACTTAAGAATATATCTAGTGTTTCCAAGGCTACTAAACCAATCGGTCTTTCGAGATTTGATTTTTCTTGTGATCATTCCAATGTTATGTAATAATGCACCAACTCTGGGTAACTAGGGTCGGGGAGTTACACTAACTCTTATAATGAACATGTTCCCCACAAATAAGATATTTTTATATAAATGATACCATATTATGAAATTCATTTTCCATGATATAACTATTCATTTTTCCTTGCAACTATATTTTATATGAAATAATTTCCCTCACATAAAAAATATTTTCATCTGATTGTGACAATATCTTGGGTGCTTATTCCAATATTAAGTACATTTAGTAATCTGAGAAATAATTACACTATATTCTTTTTTAATTAAACTCCAATTAAAATCCAATTTTCACTTGTATGATGTGTTGAGAAATACATCCTTGTTTAAATTGTTGATCATATAATGAGATATATGATTAAGAATAATAAAATGGTTTCATAATACAAATCCAACTTTATTTGGATTCCCAGAAGAAAAATGATTTCATTTTTTTCAAATTCATATCTAGTATGATTCAACTTTGTACCATCGATTAAGAAATCAAAAAAATGTGTGTAATAATAATCATAGTGAGAAATCATAAAATCATGAATATATAATTCATAGGATGTATAAATCATAACACCTTAGTTTTATCCTAGGCAATACATGTTCATTATCAAATCACATAACTCGAAATATTTTATGGTCAATATATGAAATTAAATAAGAATATCCCTTGTTATTTTTTATTGAAATGGTTAATCATACACCCACTCATCGTAGACTGGAGATTATGGTTTTAATTATAATTCTACCCTATTTAGATTTAATTCACCAGGGTTCATTGGTTCCACATCTACGCCCAATTTCTAGTATCGAAATTGGTATTTATTTACTATATAAACTGTGATCCTTTTGTTAATATAACATACGATGTTCTCCAATACATATACTTATACTGGGTTTTTCCACTAATGTTTCTCGTCCAACTATAAAAAACAAATCAACATATTTATGATACATACTATAGGTACCCAATCAAATCATACATGTATATTACCACATTTTACATTTATATTAATTATATGTCATTATTTTTCACACTAAAACCATACTAGTTTAATGTCATTTGAAACCTATATACATAAACAAAAAGTACAAAAACGCCCTCATACTATCAAAATAATTTCTTCACATAAACTATCCTTCATATGTATGACATACTTAAAACCATTCTTAATATACTGTTGAATACATAACATAATAATGGGTTGTCTTAGAAGATTAGTATGGGTAAACATGAGGGATATATCTCAATGGTCATTTAGATTAATAACATGACAAAAAAAAATGTGAACATAAGTATATCAAATGGAAATGAATCCCTAAAATTCTTAGATCAAAAGTAGTATTCTTGGCATAAATCTAGGTAGTTAATAAAAATATAATTGTAATTGATTAAAATTATATTATCTATAGTAGTATAACATTAGCATAAATTTACGTTATAAAACAGTTTTCCAAATTGAAAAAAAATCATAATATTTAATGTATTTTATAAAGGACACCCACCAAGAAATAATTCACCTGTTAAATGTGGTATAACTGCCAATGTAACTGATTTTTGTTTTTCATTACCTCTCATGTACCCTATTTTGGTAATAAGATACCCTCTTCTAGGATTGGGATTACATCTTGTCTACCATTTGAAATCCTAAAAAATTAATCATTCCATATTTTCATGTAGGGATATATTGATACACCCAATAAGAAATCATATTAAATTCATATATTTTCAAAAATATCAAAAAAACATTATCATTTCATAATAGCATAACCCATGGAAAAGAAAACAGGTTTGAGTAACATGTCATCATCATAATAATAAAACCATTCATCATTTCTAAACATCAATATGGAACTAAAAAAAGGTTCATGTCAATTCTTACTTCATCATAAACCGTCTTGATATGTAATATATATATATATATATATATATATATATATTATGTGATCATAATCCCATTTTAGTATATTAATTTTCAAATGGTTTTGACATAGATAAAAATTTATTTTAATAGATAATTTAAAAAATTTCGTTAATTTTTTTAAATTATCCTTTTTTATTTAGAAATATTTTTTTAAAAAAAATCATAAAATATTTGGAAGATATTATCCCAAAAAATATACACAGAAACAGATAATGAAATATTCGATTCAATTATGTTGTAGGATAGTAAGAAATGATTCTCATGTCATATATGTGAAAAACAATCTATTCATAATTTAGTAGAAAGTCCAAAATCCCCTCACTGTGAAAATGGAAGTAAGATTATTTTTGTCAAAAAATTGATTAAAATAATTCATAAAAATAAATAACATGAAACAATCATTATAAACAATAAAAAAATTCATTTAAATATTTTAAGGAAATATGGACATGGAATAAAAATATGCCCCAAAACAATGAGAAATAAGGCCAGATTCCCACAAATCATTCACTATTTTCTATGGGAGCTAAAAATATTTGAAAATGTAAAAAAACATGAAAAATTATGAATTAACCATAATAGATGATAATATATTTTATTTTATAAGATTTAATTCATAAATTAGTGCAATATTATATTTAAATAGAAATAATCCCAATTAAAAGTGGGATTGATAAAATAACCTTTACTATAGTGGTAATTTTTGAATCATGTTCCCCATGAAATATTAAAATTAAATGAAACATAAAATATTATTAAAATAATTATTTTTAAGATGTAATGTAACAAATAAGTATTATATACACATCATTTAAAAAATTAAGGCATACCATCAAACATGTCTCAATGATACAATTTGAGGAAAAAAATCCTTATAGATTTTGTAATCTCATAACCAATTACTAATGAAATATATAACCTTATTTTGTTTTTCATATCCTTATAATTTTTCCAAAAATAATCATAATTAACATACATATGAATTATATACAACACTGAAAGGAGACATGTGGTTATTATAGGATATGTCCTGTAGAAATAATGTGATATGATAAACCCCTACCTCACTTAAAAAATTTTAATAACCTCCCTAAATACCATTATAATAAATTTATATTGATTATATATATATATATCATATAAATAAATACTTTAAAATTCATATATGATCCAGCTGTAAAATTTCAACAACAATTAATTAATAATTCATTATTAAAATCATTGTTTCTTGGTGTTAACTATTTTTTTATATAAGTTTTTGTATGGATGTTCCACTCATTGAATATTTATCATAGTTAAAAAATCTCCAAAATTTTTATAATTATATATATATATATATAATATACATAATATGAATATTCTGAATTATTTTTGAAATGATGAGAAGGAAAAATGAATTACACCATTCAAGAGATGGTAGTCAACACATATACAAAAGTGATGTTTCCAATTTTCAATGGATAGAAAGAAAGGTTTTTTAATAATAAATAACCATTAAATGAATATTGAAATATCATATAAATATTATATATTTATTAAATCCACCATTATAAATATTCATGTATTCCATAAATGGAAACTGATTCGTATCACATTGTGGATGTGGTAGTACATGTACTGACATGAGTGATACTTTCATTTCCCATTGGATGGAAATACTAGACAATAAATATTATAGAACTAACATATTAAAAATTATTTATATGTATGATAATATTTTAATTATATATTAATGGATATGGTATGATTTAATGTAGTAGAAAAATAAGTGAATTGACTTCTTTTTTTAAGATGATTCACTCTCCATCAATAAACATCCTTTATATCTTTAATTCAATACCATTGGGATGGTATTTTTAGAATAAAATTAATTGTTGAATGTATCTGAGAAGTGTTCATGTTAAGATATGGTTCATATTAATGAATAATAGTGTATGCAGAATGGAAGAGATGATGTGTCCTTATATAAGATTAAAGAAGGGAACCTGAGAAATTATATAAAGAAATAAATTAATAAAATTTTACTTTCATGATTAAAAGGAAAATTTATATATTTAGAATCATGGATGAATATAATTCTAAAAAATATACTAAAAAGTTTTTTTACATGTTTTCCTATTTTTTTAGCCTTTAACAAATAGTTTTAACTCCCTGTAACCACTTTTGTTGATAATCACAGTATCAACATTTTTACACATTTGGTGCAAGAATTACCCTATAAAAGGTAAAGTGACCATATGTAGAGAATTTATGATATTATATAGTATATCAAATTTGGTTTTATTAATATAATACTTTTTAAAAAAATCAATACTTTTATATAATAGTATTTTACATTAGATTCCATTAAATTCATTTCATATAATTTATTCATGGTTGAATATTAATAATTTATTGTATTAATTTAATACAAATATAATATTTTGAAACATCCCTAATACATTATATTTTCCCAATAATTCATATAAAAAAATCATAAAAATTATTATTATCTTTTACATTTTTAAAGTAAATTAGGTAATTTTTCTAAATTGTTCAAAAGAACAATTTCAGTATTAAATAAGCATTAAAGATAATTATTCAATCATTAAAAATGTAAAAAACTATATATGATAAAAGAAAAAATTAATTCCTCTTTAAACATACCATGTATAACAAATCATAATGTAACAACCCGCCTTCACCAAGATAGGAGATTGGACAAAAAACCACCAGACCCTTCCTTCATCAATTTGAACTAGAGATAATGAATCACAAGTCCCACTTTAAATAGGCCCCATAGGGGATAATATCACCAAGGGTATTGAATCACACATAATACGGAAGACATTACTCTTTTTATTTAGTTGGATTATGTGATAAGTTAGTAAAAACCAATGAAATCCAAAACTAAAGGTAAGAGTAAATGAAAAAACCATCCCCATATGCTTGTTCGAAGATATTCCCAAGATATGTAAAAAAACTCTAAAGGGAAAGTACCAAAAGAAAGAAAAACAATAAAACCAATTGTCCCAACAACTGATCTAGTACGACCTCACACAGTCTCCGACGTCCTCCTGGAAACTCGAAAGCAGTTTTATATACGCAGGGTGAGTACAGAGGTATACTCATTAGGGAAACCCCAAAATCTCTCATACACATATGGGGATGCATTCTAATGCCCCATGGGAAAGTAAAGTTAACCAAATCACCATAAATTAAACTATCCACCCATACTCAACAAGGCACAATCTCTAAATAATTAAAGTCAGGTATATAACTGTAATAAGACATCATTTTTTGGGTACCCCACACTACTTTACCCTAGTTAGTGAAGAAATCCTACTCATCAAACCCCCCATCACGTTCACTACACTCATTCTACCACCCCAACGACAACCTTATGGGCCACCTCATCCATGTATCCCACCCGCAGACACCTAGGCCTCCGCAACCATGCTTCCCACCCACATACACATGGGCCATGACAACCACGCATCCCACTCGTATACACCTGGTCCACCACAACCACATATAACCACGCCCACAGACATTTGGGCTAGAAATAATACTACTATGACTGAAGACACCTGGGCCTAGTCCAAAGGAACCTTGGGAAACAGTCATACATGCATACATCTGAACCAACCACCACAACATACACTTCCCAAAGAGTCATTGGATAAATTAGGCCTCAGGCAATCACAACATGCCCGATGAGTCTTATGCTACTCGGGAGAGGGAGCATAAAGAAGCTAATAACCATCCACCTAATAGGATGTTGGAAAAAACACCCTCCCCATGAAATGGGGGTGTTCAACATGAGTTGATTAACATGGGTATGGTGAGAATAGGAATCATAAGAAAAAAATGTATATATTGGTAAACAAGAACTCATCCCAACCTAATCGTACCGAAACTAACACATACATAGACACCCTCATTACTACTCATTCATGCATGGAGCATAACAACCAAAACTAGAGAACCACCCATTCCATGTTATCATGTTCAATTGGATTTATTAGAAATTAATTCTCCACAACCGGGCAACTAACATAAATACCCACAAGTCAAAACAACTTTGTACTACAGAAGTGAGCCAAACTGCAATTTAAGCATTCACACTGAGTTTTCTAGTAATGTAACTTTATAAAAATGGATCTATGAGATCCCTCGTTGTACTAGAACCAACCCAATCTACACATTTCGGCTCCACACGTCCTCAAATACACAAACCAACAACAGAACAACATGGGATCCCATCCGCATCCATATCACCCCTAAGTATCAAGAATAAAATACGTGCTTATTAGAAAAAAATAAAAAAAGATTTTTTATATTTATCCACACCATTTATCAAGTTACTTCCTTTCATTTGAATAAAATGGGTGATCACACAGGGATTTATATTCATTGGGCATCAATTTAATCAACATAGTTTATGTGATTAACTAGTTTCCATGTTACATCCATTCAGTCACATGTTTATACTAAGAAAAAATGGTTCATTAATGCTCAATTAAAGACCACCAATGTCCTTGATTTTCAATGGACATAAGACAATAAAATTCACTACATATAAGCTAATATGAATGAGTATATAAGCATCATAATCAAACACACCACATCATTCTTTAAAATCCATTAATTATATTTGTTATGATTTGGCATCATGCATACCCCGATGAAACATTATCATACAAAACCCACATGATACATAGTAAGAGAGATGAAGGAAAAACCTTAATTTGATGATCGACAATCAAAGTGTTTCTCCTTTCACCAATTACTAGGGATACGCCACGTGCTGAAAACACTAAGTATCAAAGGGTGAGTAGAAAAGGGCTCTAGAATATGGCATGATTCGTCTATGGAAGAGGGATTCCAAACACACCAACATAGGATGTATGTAAAAAACAGAAATAAGACCCCGACGTAAGAAAATTACAGATCGTAAAACCAGGGAGACAATTTTTAAGTACTCAAAAGTCATATTGTGGCTCGACCACACAGTTGGGTGGTTACACACGTTTGGGTTAATTAAAATTAAATAATTCTTCCCAGATATGGTGGAGGAAATAGTTGTGAGTTAATATGTTTATTTTAAAGATAAAAAAATGCATAATTAGTGTGAAATTATAAAACACGACAATGGTGAGACACCTAAAAAAGGCCACACATTTCGGTGGATCAAGGGTCATCCCACTATTGGAGATTTAAATCATCATTTACTACCATTAAAAGGGTTTGGAAAGGGTATTAAAACACTTTTATGTCAAATGATACATTATAAGAGAAAAACTAGAAGGTCCAATAAAAACAGGGAAGGACTCACCATTATATGATTCACCGTTTCCATGGAACCGTCCCACTAGCACCGTCACCATTTCACCGTTGCCCTAGCACCATCGCCCTGGCACCGTCACCCAAACACCATTGCCCTAGTATCATCGCCCTGGAACTGTTGCCATAACACCGTCACCCTAGCACCATTTCCTGGGCTCCGTCGCCATGGTACCGTCTGCCTGGCACCATCGGTGCCACTATTAACCATCAGTTCCATCGACACCCAATAGTGTCACAGTTCGTTCAAACCTGAAATTTGGAAAACACCTTAACGAGTCACCGATGGTCCCCAGGACACCCAATGAACCAGAAATTGGAAAAGTAATGGACCAAGAGGTCTTGTTCCATTACATCAAATACCCCTCAAACTATTATCATCCTTGAGAATCCAAGGGAAAACCCGATGAAAAGAGAGGGGTCTAACAACCACCTCATATGATACCTCTCAAGAGTAAACCTCCTTAACATATAGGAAAAACTCTCCCTCATACTGATCAATTGCAGAGGCACTACTTCTCCCCTCCCTTATGAAACCACACAAACATGCAAATGTCATATCGTCTAGCAATATGGATTTTGGAGTTCCCTCCTCTATGTCAAGATATTACCCGCCTTGGGTGACATTGACTCACCCACATTGGTTTAATCGAATAAACATTAATTATTCTGGATTAGGGATCAGTTTCTTCTATCCCCATAGCCTGGACACTTCCCACACATTCATAGAATAAGGGAAACATCACATCTCATAGTTTACAAGGTCAATAACTACATCACAATCAAGTAGAAAACAAAATAGAACAAAACTCCAAATGGTTCTAAGTACTGGGAAAACATATATGCCTCTCATTCCCAAGTACTCTCCTCAAGGACACCATTCCTCTATAACACATGAACCATGGGAATGGTTTGTCCATGAAGAACCATCTCCTCAAAATCTTCAATCATCACTAGTCACTCTACGAATGTGGAAACATCCTCGATATCCAGCTTTCCCCATTCGAGTATGTGTGAATAATCAATTAGATAATGATGGATCTGGGACACATAGAAGGAGTCATGCACCCTCAGTTTCAATGGTGGTAGTCCCAGCTGATAATCCACATTTTTAACACGCCGAAACACCTTAAAGGGTCTGATGAAACTGGGATAGAGCGTACTCCCCTTACATAACCTTCATTTCCCACACCTAGGGGAGACCACCAAGAACATGTTGTCCTAATTCTCGAACTCCGAGGTTGACCTCCAAAGAACGACATATGAATTCTAATAAACCTAAGGAACCTTCATCCTCTCCAATATAAGATGAACCATCTCCATTATTCTCTGCACCACCTTCGGGCCAAGAACACCTTCTTCCTTGATGAATCTAAAACACATGGGTGAGAGAAATGGTATTCTTTATAAGGCTTAAAATGAAGCCCTGTTAATGGTAGAGTGATAGATATTATTTTAGGAATACTTAACCAGAGCCAAGTGTCTTACCCATGATCCTCTAAAGTCCAAAACGCATTCCCATAGCATATATTCTAACGTTTGGATGGTCTACTCTTTCTATAGTCTATTTGGAGGTTGAAAGTAGTGGTAAGGCATAGTTGGGTGCCAAAAGCCTATTTTCAATCCTTTCCAGACTTGTGAGTTGAACCATGTATCCTGATCTGAGACTATGGAAATTAAAAATCAATGAAACCGCACCATTATGTCCATGTACTTCTTTGTTAAGGCATCCACTACACTTGACACCTTGATTTCAAGAATTGAGTTGATTTTGTATGTCAATCCACCACTACCCATATTGCCTCAAACCCTCCATGAAACCTAGGTAGTCCTGTGAAAAAATCTGTAGAGACGTCATCCTATTATCAATTGGGGAAATCTAACGTCTACAACAGACGTCTTGGGAAGTGGTGTTCATCCTTTACTTACTGACACATGAGGCACATTGCCACAAACTTCACCACATCCCTCTTCACCCTGGACCACCATAAATGAACCCTAATTTCTGGTACATATTTTAAATTCCTGGATTTACCACCATGGGTGAGTTTTGGAACTCACTAAAAACTCTTTCATGCAATGCCACTGGGGAAAAACAAATTCATGAAACAAAATTCAATTTTGATCATCTTGTGATGACACTTCTTGATCATTGACCTCTCTAACACGATCATGCATCACTTCATCTTCTATGTCCCCCCACTAAGACTCTTCCACCTGTAACAATAGAGAGTATTGCACTGTGATCTTAAATAGACAGCCTCTACCACCATCCACCCTTTCTTCCAGGTGTAATGTTACCAACTCCCCCATCACCTTCCAATCATATAATGATTCTCAAACCACATCCTTATATGAAATTTTTCTTAAGGAATCATCCACCACAATCACTTTTCCTAATGTGTATATGATCTCAATATCGTAGTCCTAAAGAAACACCGTCCACCCCCACTATCACAGTCTCAGGTTCTACTCATAGAAGTCATTTCTTATGATATTGTGATCCGTAAAGACCATGAAGTGTTCCCCAATGAGTTAATTCCCCCACAAGTTTAGCACAAACACTACCATTTCAAGCATTAAGTCATGGGTAGAATTTTTATGTTTGTGAGGACATAAAATCCAAGACCAATAAGAGATCACTCCATACTGTTGCATTGGAACACACCGATATCCTATGCCTGAAGCATCACAAAACACTTCAAAAACAACCCCTACTTCTGTAAACCTCATCATAGGGGCACAAACTATCATCCCTTTCATATAAATGAAGGCTTCCTGGAACTTCCCACTCAATAAAACATCCTAGTACATATTGGTCAAGGCTATCAAAGGTTCTACAGCTCGAGAGAAGTTGGTAACAAACCTACAGTAGTAACTTGCTAAACCTAGGAAACTACGGTCATATACCACATTCTGGGGTGATACCCAAGAAACAACCACCTCGACCTTCAATGGGTCCACTGCTATTCCCTACTGGGACACCAAGAGATTATGGAAGTGCACCCCTCATGTCCGAAACAATCTCATGGACAACATCCCATAGAGATAGAGTTTTCGGAGGACCTCCAAAATTGTCCTCACATGCTTGGTGTGATCCTCCAATAATATTGAGTAGATCAGAATGTCATCAATAGACATGACAACAAATTGGTACAAATACACACAGAATACAGTTTTTATGAGCCCCATGAACATGGATGATGCATTTTTAATGCCAAAAGACTTGACCATGAATTTAAAGTGACCATGTCTACACCTGAAAGTAGTCTTCGAGATGTCACCATCCTTCAATCTCAAGTGGTGATATCCTGATCACAATTCGATCTTAGAGAACCAACATACACCCATAAACTGGTCAAAAAGTTCATCAATCCTCAGGAGGGGGTAACAGTTATTGATGGTCACTAGATTTAGCATTTTTTAGTCTATATATAGCATGTGACCACCATCTTCCTTCTTTCAGAACAAGAACGGGGCACCCCATGGTGATGTGGTCAGTAGAAAAAACACTTCTCCATCCAATCATCAATTTGAATTCGTATCTACCCCAACTCAGAAGGCGCCATCTAATAGGGAACTGTCAAAATCAGATGAGCACTGTGTATTATGTATATCCCAAAATTAACATCACGTTGAGGGGGTAATGTCACCACCTCTCTAGGGAAGATGTGTAAGAACTCACAGACGACCCCTGGGATTTCCACCATCTTTGTATCTGCAGACTCTAGTAATAGCTGAACTAAAAAGGAAAAAGGGGGATCTACTTGCTTGCTGCTCTTCTGAGAACCCCACTCACCCACGAAATTCACATGTTGTCTACCCATATCAGAAAAAACAAACCTTCTCTGGAAGAAGTAGATAATAGAACACATAGATAATAGCTAGTCAATTCCTAATATAAAATCATATGGCCACATATGTATCATAATTAATTCCCCAAATGGACTTAGGTAGCCCCACCATAAGTCTAAATATTCATTAAACATAAGAAACTTCTCTCTAACCTCTCACTAGCATACTCAAAACTAGGGTGAAAGAGAAGTTTCTATACATTTAGACCTAGAGCATGGGCTAGATTGGGCGAATCAGAGGAGTCTGAAGCACCTAAATCAATCAAGAGTACTATATAAACTGATCATAACTCAAATGACCTCTGGCCCTACTAAAATAGATTCATTTTCAGCATAAAACTTACCACGCCCAGCTTCTCTTCCCCTCGGCTGTCAGATCGTGGCTCAACCAAGAAGTTGGTAGGTTCCACATGTTGGAATTAATTGAGATTTTATAATTCTCCCTAGAGATGATGGATTTAATGACTATGAGTTAATATATTTATTTTAAAAATAGAAAAATGTGTAACGTGGGAAAAATTGTATAACAATAAAAGGGTATAAAATCGAGGAAAAATGCCACACATTTTTGTGTCCCTAGGGTCGACCAACTATTGGGGATTTAAAACAACATTTACAGCCTTTAAAATGATTTGGAAATGGTATTAAAACACTTTTATGTCAAAAGAAATGTTATCGGTGGAAAACTAGAAGGTCCATGAAAATTATTGACGAACTCACCATTTCCCTGACACCATCACCCTGACACCATCACCTTGGAACTGTTGCCCAGGAACCGTCACACTAACACTGTCTCCCTGGCACCATTTCCTTGGCTCCATCACCCTACCCCCGTCACCCTAGCACCACCCCCCTTGCACCACCTCCCGAGCACCTTTGCACTGACATCGTCACTTAGGAAGCATCTCTTTGTCATAGTTGTTGCCACCATTAACCATCAGTGCCATCGATGCCAATTGGTTCCACCGACCATCATTGCTTCCACTGACGCCCATTAGTGCCACCATTCGATCAATACTAAAATTTTGAAAACTCATTAATGATTCACAGATGGTCCCCATTACACCTTAAACACTGGAAATTTGTAATATACTGGACTAGTAGGGCCCATGCCATTACTCATAACCTCTTTTTTCCATATGACATTTTAATGGGAAACAAAACAAGCAAATTGACAATTTATATTTATTAATTAGTTCAAATAATATTAAGTTCATTATCAAATAAAAATGGAACATTGGTGACAATTAATCGAATACCTGACTATATTAGAAGATATATAATCATTAAATATTAATTGAAGTGTTAGATATATTTTTAATTCCATATAAAATTATTTATGACCGAAATTACCAAATTTTCCTTTATGATGGTGAAAATATTTTCCACTATTAATATTAATAATGAACTAAAATAAAGGATAAAAAATTATAAAATTTTTAATTTTTGATTCCAAATGTGGAATAAATTTTATAAAATTGTATCCCTATATGTTTTTTGAACTTCCATTACAATAAACATAAAAACACTACAAAAAAATTGTCACAACCCATCCACGTGGCCCATGTCGTGACTACTCCAAGCCCGCCTCCCATAGGCCAGGGGCTGGTGACTAGCACCAAAGGCATAAATCTCAAAATAAGGGAAGGTGTTGCCTTTATATAAGAAAACACAAACACCACAGAGTACACAAGATGAAGCAATCACTTGGTAAACTGAGTTCAATAAAATAAGTGCTGAAAAGTAAATGGGCCAGAATACAAACCCAAATGGATGTAAAGTACACCTAAAAGAAAGTAGAGCAACAGAAAAGAAAACAGCAGCACCGGGTCATCCTCCAGAACTCCCACCTGATGGGTGGGTACAGATAGTCTCCACAACTCCTCGGTCTGGCCGTCCACTCTTTGTACATCCCGCCAAGTGGTCCACCTCTAGGTACCATCCAGCTCCACAAGATTCCACCTCGATCAATGTTGTTCGTCGTCAGCATCCAATAAAACATAGTGCGGTCATAGCCCATGCAGGGGTGAGTATATGATACTCAGTAGGGACCCCGAGACCCCCGAAGGTCTCTCAGAATCCATGAAGGATAAACCACAAATGAAAGATACAATCACAAAGTATAAATAACACTACATTGGTATATGCCCATACATATACCTAAATCATCAATTATAGTTCGTCTCTAACTCCCAAGCACCACGCAGTCCACAAAGGAAAGCACATCCTAGTCCAAAAAGGATAGATCAACACATTCCACACAAGAAAAACACAACCTAGTCCACAATGGAAAGAAAGTCAATCACATCGTTGATAAGATTGAGAATAAAGATTCAACACACACAGGTATACACTTAAGGTGAAAGATATGATCAGATATTGCCACTGATTCATATAAGCTATCGGACCCACATAGGATACAAGACCAGCTAAGCTAGCAGACCCACACAGGATAGAAGACCAACTACTCTGCCGGACCCACATATGATAAAAGTATAGAATCAAATTCTGTCAGACCCACATAGGATACATGAATAGTATTCATCATCATCGAACCGACGGAGGATCCTAACACAATCATCTTCACTCTCAAACCCATGGAGTATTCAAGTACAGTCGTCCTCGCTACCAAACCCAAGGAGGATCCAAGTGCATTCGTCATCGTCGCAGTCGCAACCAGCTCTAGGGTTCCCGCACACAACACGCTCGATTCCAGGAGGGTCTGCTCCACGATCCAAGGGGGTGATACATAAACTGTCATGAAGTCCATAGTTGACATATCACAATGTTCTGTCTCATCTATATGAACTCAACGCGGCAGACAGTGCATCAATCAGACGTCTGGTCTGAGAGATATTGGTTTTTCCGTCCCATGGGCCTAGTTGGTTTTTAAGCTAAAACCAACCCGACCATACTCTAGCTACGTCCAAACCTTGACTTAAGTAAGCAAAAAGGCTCGTCTCAATAATAGGAATCCAAAAAAGTTGACTTCATGTCAATCAAACGTCTAAAGCTTAAGTTATAAGCGTTTCCGCACCGAGGCCCCATTTGGTTTCGTGTTTGAACCAACCCGGCCATACCGAAAGTTCTCTGAAACCTTGAGTGTAATATACCAAAACCACCATCTCGATCCAAGGATCCCAACATAACTGACAGTGCATTGATCGGAGGACTTCATCCCATGTTATGGGCAAATGACTAAAAATAGCCCGAAGTGGGGGGTCTAGGCTAGGCCCGGCCCGACCCAACCCCCCTGGGTCAGCGCAGCCCGGAAGGGCATAGCATGGCCCGGTCTGTGCGACCCGCCCCGGTCCGGACGGGGGGGGGGGTGCGCTAGCTCGGCTAGTGGGCGAGCAGGGGGGATGCGGCCCCCCCTCCTTTGCTCTCCACGGACGCAGCAGGCGTCGCGTCCACCTCTGGATCCCGCGCGGCTGCGGGATCAGGCCACCTGCCGTCGTGGCTGAAGCCACAACGGTTACTTTCGGCGGCACACTGGGGCACCACCACCTCTGGGAGGCCGGCCAGTGTTGGCCGCCGATGACTCGTTCTGCTGGAGATGACTGCGGGCCACTAGAGCCGCTCCGGTGGTTCATTCTTGGTCCCTTCTGCGCCTATGGTCATCTCGGGACCTGTAGATTATTCTGAAGGCCTCCATATGTTATTGTGGTCCCGTTCCATCGTTTTACAATGTTCTACGCATAATGAACCGAAAAACGGTGGGTTCAGACTTGTTCATTTATCCGCACCCACTGTGTTAGTGGTTTGAAACAACTCCCAACAATTTCCCTGCAAATAATAATCCCCAAACCCGAAAATAATAGTTCGCAGATCAACTTGATAATGTGTTGATCCTCCTTCATGTTTTAGAGGAAAAAAAACATGGGACTATTATCATTCTCAAATTAAACCCCTAACTCGTAGTGGTTCGTTGACACACGTTTTTTCCAAGGGGGGTCAAGGCGTCGACGTCACTTTCCGGCTCCGATATTCAAAAGGTGTCAAAGAAGAAGGGGTTTTGTCATCGTTCTTCATTCTTTGCTGGGGCGGATGTCTGTCAGAGGTTCTCCAGAGAATCCTCTAGTTATTTTCCCCACATATCCTTGATCTGCCAAATTATATAAAGGATCAAGTCGCAGCATTTCCATAATGGTGTATTTAAAGTGTCATTATGTTATAAGTTTAATGACCCATTAACGAGCCTCATTGATGAGCAGCGTCACCACCCCGTTGCTACCCAGCCACCCAAAAAGGGGAAAGGTGAAATAAAATAATTCATCTAAAATATTTTATTATTTTTCTTGAAAGGTCTAAAAAATAACTTTTTCTCTAGGCCTTTGCGAGTCGAATTTATGATTCACCTAAGAGAATCCCGGTGCTCCAAATTCATCGGTGCCCTTGGATTTTAATTCTGATAACTATTTTAAAGGATAGAAAAACCTGCTCATTCGTTCACTAAACGTACCTGAGCTAAACATTGAAATTTTATTCCGGCCACACCAGGCCTCAGAATCAAGCACCGTCCAAAACTGCGTACTCATAAAATTCCTAAGTATTAAAAAAAATTCCTTGATATTTACGGGACTTTACATTACTCCCACCTCATGTATTTACATCCCCGTAAAGCTACAAAAAAAATAGGGGAACAAATGAGGGTACTGAGCACGCATCTGAGCCTCCTGCTCCCATGTGCTTTCTTGGAGGTTCCCATGCTGCCCCCTGATGCGTACAGAGGAATTGACCATCCATGTTGGACACACTCTTGTCGATACTCGATCTCCACCGAGACCTCCGCAAAATTCTCCCCTTCATCGATGTTCAGATCCCCGTGATCAATGATTTGTGTCGAGTCGTGCACGTATCTACTCAGCTGAGATACATGGATGACGTCGTGCACCCGGTGCAATTAAGGTGGAAGGGCCAAGCGGTAAGTCACCTCGCCTACCCTACTGAGGACCTGAAAAGGCCCGATGAAGCATGGAGGTAACTTTCCGCCTCGGCCAAATCTCTGTAATCCACATCAAGGTGAGACCCGTAAGAAAACGTGGTCACCATCCTCGAAATCCCGTGGTCTCCACCTCCTATCATTATAAGACTTCTATCAGCTCTAAGCAGTCCTCATCTGCTCTTGAATGATCTGAACCTTTTTATGTTATAGCCTAAACCATCTCTGGTCCCACGAGAGCTGACTCCCCAGGGTCAGTCCAATATAGACGTGATCTCAATGTTCAGCCATACAGTGCCTCGTAAGGTGCCATCCCAAGGGTGGAGTGGTAGCTGTTTTTGTACGCAAACTCCACCACAGGTAGGTGATCCTCCAAGATGCAACCAAAGTCAAGGACACATGCACAGAGCATGTCCTAGAGAGTTTTAATTTTCCTCTTCATCTGGAAATCCGTATGAGGGTGAACGGTAGTGCTCAGGCATAGATGCATCCCAAAGGCCTCTATCAACCCCTTCTAAAGCCGGGTGGTAAAGAAAGAGTCTCGATAGGAGGCGATAGCTGATGGAACACCATGAAACCATATGATCTCCTGAATGTAGAGTCTTCCCAAGCTCTCTAGTGATCCTTTCTCTTTGATAGGTAAAAAGTGGGCCGACATGGTGAGTCAGACTATAATCACTGAAATAGAGTCATGTCCTCTGGATGTATGTCGAAGCCCCGTTACAAAATCCATGGACACCCTGTCCCACTTCAACTTCGGGACCTCTATGGGTTGTACCAAGCCTGCAGGTACCTGGTGCTATGCCTTCTCTTGCTGATAGGTGAGGCATTGAGAAATGAATCTTACAACATCCTTATTCATACCCGGCCACCAGTACAGACGTCTAAGGTCCTGATACATCTTCTATACTCCAGGATGTGCCACTAGAGGGGAAGTGTGGAACTCCCTCAGCACCTCCTCCTGTAGTGTAACTAGTACCATGGTACATCCCCTGAAAAGGATGACGTGCTATCCTCCTACCAAAAATCCATCAGGTTCCTGTCCTGAGGATATCTGTGCACATCGCGTATCACAGTCCACGTCCCCACACTGTGCCTCTCTGACCCGCTGAAGTAGCGGAGGAGTGACTGTGAGGGACTGAAGATAGGTGACCCCATCACTATCCACGAAGGATATCTACCAAGTGGATAACTGCTCCGTCATCTCTCCATGTAGCTTAATTCTATATCTCCTGCTGAGAGCATAATCCACAACGTTCCCCTTCCCAGGATTATAGAAAATCTCGAAGTCATAATACTAGAGGAACTCGAGCCATCACCGCTATCTCAGGTTCAGGTCCTTCTACGAGAAGATGTACCTGAGACTCTGGTGGTCAGAGTAGACTGTAAAGTGATCGCCCATTAGATAATGTTGCCACATCATCATGGCTAAGACCACTAATACTAACTCCAGGTCATGTGTGGCATAGTTCTGCTCGTGCAGCCTCAACTGCCATGAACCGTAAGCGATCACTACTCGCTCCTACATCAGGACACACTTGAGTCCAGTCCCTAATGCGTCGAAGTAAAGTACATACCTTGTGCCCTCCTCCGGCAGCCACAAGATGGGTGCACTGGTTAATCTCTGCCTCAGCTCCTGGAAGTTCTGCTAACATCTTTCTGACCACACGAAGGGTTTCCCCTCATCGCCAAAGCTGAAAGTGGTGCTACAACTCTGGAGAAGTCTGGAAAAAATCTCTGATAGTACCCATCCAGACCAAGGAAACTCCACACCTCCGTCATGCTCCTGGGTGGATCCCAAGAATGTACCTCCTCGCCCTTAGTGGGATCCACTGCAACTCCCACCTCAGAGATGACGTGCCCCAGAAAGTGGACCTCTTGAAGCCAGAACTTGCACTTCAAGAGCTTACCATAAATCTGGTGCTCTTGGAGTGTATCCAGTACAACCCATAAGTGGTAGGCATGTTCCTCCTCAGTTGTCGAGTAAATCAGTATGTCATCAATGAATACTCTGGAAACCTGATCGTGGTAGGGATAGAAGATCCTGTTTATGAGACTCATGAACACTGCTGGATCGTTGGTCACACTGAAGGGCATGACCAAGAAGTAATAGTTTTCATACCAACACCTGAAGGCCGTCATCTGTACATCCTCATCCCAAACTCGGAGCTGAGGATAGCCTAACCTGAGGTCTATCATTGAGAACCAACGAGTTATCTTGAGCTGATCAAAGAGGACGCCAATCCTCAGAAGTGGATACTTGTTCCTCACGGTCATCGGGTTCATGTGACGGTAATAGACACACAGTCGCAAGCCCCCATCCGCCTTCTTGGTGAAAAGGACTGGGGAAGACCAGGGTCAAACACTAGGTCAGGGAAACCTTTCCCCTGTAAGTCCTCCAACTGTACCTATAGCTCACGAAGCTCGATGGGAGCCATCAGATACGCTGGGCTGGATTCATGAGTTACGCCAATTATACAACCACCACCTACTCTCCATGTATATACCTACTTAAATTCAAACATAATTATTTCATATATATGAAAATATTATATAACTACATTATATATATTGTTACCATATATATTGTTACTAATCAGAATCATTCAACAACATATGCCAAAGTAGGTATAGCTGGCAAGGTGTCTTGTAAGAACTTGAGAAGGTAGGTACTTAGTTATTAATATTTGTTTATTATTTTTATTCCCACAAACTTCTTTTTATATGAACATATGATGGATTATTTACACACACTATTGGTGATGTACTAATAAGATTTTATCTCACACCCTACTCTGGTTACCTTTGATACAAAAGTAGATTACATATCTAGATGTATGGATTTTGGAGAGGAATGTACTATAGATTATTGGTTTTATTTACATATTGTCGGAGAATATGAGAATAGTAATGATCGTTTTCTCATGTTTAGGGAGAATTTACATTATATCAATTTTTATATTTGTATAGAATGTTGTATATTCTTGTCCCATATTTCTCATTTTCTTAATTAGCATTCCATGAAATCATCATGTATATGACTCGGCTGATTAGATATTGGTCATATATATCATTTTCATGGACATATTCACTTATAAAGTGGTTTATTATATCTTTTTTCCCCAATGACATATATTAATTTTTTCTTCCATTATTGTCTCATGTTATCACTACATCACATGATTCCACTAAAGAGGGTTATTATTATCGTTGTCATAATGTACAATTCCATTGTTGTTTTTTAGTTTACTATAATCCATTGTGCCCCATTTATATGATGGTGTAGTCTTGACCACATACCATAATAGAACCTCCCTACTAGTTGAAATCCTATAGCATATAGGGTGGCGTGCATGAGGCCACATGACTGACCAACTAGGGGCATGCGATAAGTGGATTGTGATTCGAAATGTTACAATGTGATATTTGAGATCCATATTGATGTTCTATATGATCATGGGAATAATATCCTATCAGTCATAGTAGTTACCTATTCCATTTTTGAATAGGTGAGAGTGAGGAAAATCTAATATCCTGAGTACTTAGTCTTACAGGAATATATCTCGGATAAAGATTATTATTCTAGTTAGATAATATATTAGGATGATACAACATGATTCAATATGCATGTATAGGTCCTAGGTGACACAATATAGAAGCTGGTGAAAAAATTTTATTCCTTGGTTTGGATATTTCAACAATGTGTCACCAAGATGTAATTAGACATACATATCCAGTATAGGTGGCCTCCTATAAAATATTAGATTACAAGTTTTATCTCTCGGTGGTCCACACATTACTATGTGAAGGTGGTACATTAGTGAACAACATCAATTTTATATCCATTAAATATTATTGAAAAAAACTAGGATTATGTTTCCATGAATTTTTTTTACATGTTAACCCTAGTCACCTCATGGAAACAAAATGGTTTGTGTTGTTGTAGATCATGTGAATAATGTCACATAATTTTTACATATTTGAGAGGCCTACTCAGTAGATAATCTAGGTAGGCTATACATCCTGAAGGTTATATGTCTTCAAGGATATCCATGATATTCCATATTAGATAGGGAAAACCAATTTACATCTTTGTTCTTGTAGGGGTTGGAGAAGGCCTTTGGTATATAGGTGATTCTGAGCACGACCTTTCTCCCGCAAATCATTGGAAAGGAAGAGTGCACAATTGAAGTCCTAAAAGTCATTATGCATGAATTTGTAAATGAATTAACATGTTCCTTGGATAAACACATAACTCTTAGTGATTTTTCATCTAATATCATCTTTTAGGTTACCAAAGAGATGGCTCCTTATGAATCCTTATATATTAGTTCTTTTCATTCTACTCTGTGTTGGTCGGAGGTAGGGGATACATATTTTCCTTGACTGTGTCTCGTTTAAGAGACTACAGTATTACATGAACTATTTAAGAAGGGATTGATAACGGATCTATCCAAACAACAATCATATTCCAATTAGTGTCAAATACCTCTTCATATTGAGGTTATATATCTATTTTTTTGAGTTTCACCCAGGTTTGTCGATTGGTGTATTCAGAGGTAGGGTAAGATTCCTCCTGAATTTGTGGGATACTTGAGTTTTTTAAATGATCCTAGATGGTATATTATCATATAAAACTTTCTTAGTTGTAATGGTCTTTTCATGATGTCTTTAATTTATTTCAACTGCACATATATTATCTTGACATGTCTCATGTTTTCCAACACGACCAGGTTGATTTAGAGATCATTGCATCATTCAATTAGTACCCAAAACATATTTTGGATCATATAATGAGGATATATATAGGTAGATTAATTTATTTAGTATGGGAGAAATGGAACCATAGATGAGTATATGATAATTCATGGTAGAAGGAAGTGGATAAATGATCTTAGTGGTTAGAGATATCCTCTTCTGGTCTTCAAAAACACAGAAGGCAAAATATTGGATGTGTTTAGTCAAGTAGGGTTCTTATAATGACCCAAATATTCACAGTGGTGTAAAATATTTTATTTTTGTTTAAATACCATAGTTTATTCCTTGAAATATTCCCTAAGTTTGTCAAAGACTTCTTAAGGGAATCTTAGGATTATTTATAGTTGGAACCTGAAATTTCAGAGGAACAAATTGTGATGCATGGTTTAAAGTAACCATAATTGACAGTTGAGGGGACTGTATGGGTATATATGGTTTTTCTACAACCAAGAAACAGAAGGTGAATAACCATAAATGTTAAAAGCGGTTGGAAATGTTACTTTAACATGGTTTTTGATTGGTTGGGGAAACTATGTGCCTAAACTGTTTGATCTCATATTTATTTTAAGAAATATTCTTGTTTTTATTTTGTGTCATGTATATTTTTGTAGTTAAATGAATGTTTATAATGTGTATAGGGAGTCTTGGTGTTACTTTGGGGTTCAGGACATGAAACAGGTGGAAATTTTACATCTATTTTATGTTACATGGTTGGAAAACTAATAGTAGTAATCTTGTGGCACAACAAAACTTTACTGGAGGAGCGGTGAATGGTTTATGAAACCATGAAAGGGGGAGGGAAAATAGTTTGGTCTAGGATAGATCCATTCCACTTGAGGACCTAGTATTTTTTAAATATATATGGGCTCCCCATGAAACTGTGCCACTTGACCACTTTTGGATAGAGGATTGTTCATGGTTGACACACAATTTGGTCAACCATATATCCAAAAAATGTGTCCAATCAATGTGGGTTTTTATGATTTACCTCGTAGGTATTTAGTGTTCTAACTCAGGGTTCACCTTCAATATTCCTCCATCATCCCTATCAATGACCCAAATCACCCTAGTCTTCCTTAGAATTGATATCTTTAATTTCTAATACATTTGGAGAATCTTTGGTTGGGAAACCAAGATCTAGGTGATTCATCAATCACTATTCATTCATTTTTTCAAATTATGGAATTATAATGGTTAGTCTCATTAAAAATACATAAGAAATATTTTTCTAAAGTATCATAGGTTGTGGATTTTAGGGGTGTATGAATCTGAATCAAACACAAGGGTTATTCTAGAAATCATTTTTGGGTTCACTGTAGTTGGTCTACAGGTTATTTACCCTAGTCTTGATATTGTTTTATGTGTACATGTATAATCTAGGGGTTCCCTCTGGTTGTGATATTCAGTTTCTTTCAGAGATGTTATAAATTGTTTGGTTATATGATGAATTGAACCCATTATGAACCCCTAGGGGGTGCATTGATGATGACTACCCTGGGAAAGGAGAAACCCATGGGATGTTCAATATTTTTATTAAATATGTATTCTTTTTGAATTTGTATATGTTGTAAGTGTTTAAAGGGTAATGTGGAAATTTCATGGTCATATATGTTGGGTACTAGACATCTGGTTCTATACCAACTAGTCTGGTTAGACTGTAGCTCTAAAACCCACCACCATTAATGAATGGGTTTTGGAGAGGGCTCATGATATATTCCCATAATGGTTTCTTGTGATGAGACTATATAGACCAATTGTCCATGTAATTGCAATGATGTGATTGTGTGATGAATTTACCTAACTCATGTAGGGAGCTTGATTATTCCACACATTTATTTTTTATTCTACATGAATTGGAAAATTGAAATTGATGAAAATTACTACCCTAGGGAATCATTAATGAAAATTGTTTAAATGAATGTTATTAAATAATGGAACCCATTTGAACCCTGTATTATCTTTTTTTTATTACTTTCATAGACTATCTGTTCAGACAAGATAAATTGGAGAATCCAATAGGGGCCACCTACATAGTTTTACTCACACCATACTTGGGGTACCATTTCGTCCCTTAGTTGAGTTCTTGATTTGAGGTCAGAAAATGGAAAAGGCCCGACGGTAGAAGTTTTATTAAGTCATGGGATATGCATGGATGAGGGAATCAAACATGGAGTAAGGAATATTTTTTTGTATTTTTTAGCTTGTTCTTATTTTGGGGATATTTATAACATTTATCATCATATGACATGAAATAGAATATTTTCTACTTGTTTGTGGTATTGAACTTAGTATTAGAAACGGTATGGTAGTGCATTTTTTAGTTATGTTGTTTCCTTTGTTTTTATTATTCTCTCCTTTGGAATAATCTAATGATGATGGTATTATCTCCCCACAATTGTTACTATTCCCTCACTATTATTGGACATCCAATTGTGTAGGAAGAAGTGTTCCTGGGGTCATATGCAAACCCAAATCACAATACCAACATAGTGTCCCCAAGAAATTCAAGATAACAATATTATATCATAGGAACATATTTTGTTTTTTCTTACTATTTGGGGATGGTAGTTAGGATAATATTTTGTGTTAGGCCTAGGAAATGAAATTTTTCATGGGAATAACTAATCAAGGTTTGATGGATACCCAAAGTACCCAATGTGGGACTATTGTTCTTAAAATGTGTTGTTACAGCTAAATGATATTTCACTATTGGGTGATCCCCCTATTTTGTGACGTGACTTTTTTATGACAATTTTATTGCACCAAAATTGGTTTGAGGTTGTGTATTCATTCATAATTTTAGGAACATAGTGATATATGTTCCATGAATCATATTAAGCACAAACATGGTTAATATGTGGGATGTGAGGGATAAAATGAATTCCAATTTCTTAGAAAATTTTCCAAAAACAGTGTCTAATAAAGATGATGAAAATGGGTAAATGAAATTAATTTGAAATAATTTTAATATAATATATCCTAAATTAATGTTTGAAATGGGTTATGATTTTGGTTGCAACTAGTTGTAAAGATCTAAAAGTTCTTAAAAGGGAATGATTTATGTCTTGGGAGTGGAAATGCTTAAAGAGTAATGTTTAATGATATGTCTTCACATTATGTGATCTATTTTACACCATGTTGACCATGGGTTATGGTATAGATTAAATAGGATAGTGATAGATGATCAACAATAGAAATTGGGATAGTGTATATTGGATTAGTAGTTATAGCTTGTGGAGTGGTTTTTTATAAAAATATGGATTCTTTATGTTATGTTTTATGATAATTTTGTTTAGCATTATAGAGAAATTTCCCCATGATGATGTGTACTAGTTGGGTGAAAAGTGGATACCTCTGAGAATGATTTTACATATGTTTGATAAGAAGTCCCATTATTCCAATGTAGACAAGGGGAAGATTAGTTCCTCAAGAATTTTCCTTGTTTTATGAAGATAATGAAAGGTTACTCAAGGCATGTCATGTTGATTATGGTCGATCAAATTTGAGAGTAGTGTTTTCAGCACCGTATGACATTAT
The DNA here is from genome assembly GCA_963277665.1 of Viscum album. Lineage (NCBI taxonomy): Eukaryota > Viridiplantae > Streptophyta > Magnoliopsida > Santalales > Viscaceae > Viscum > Viscum album. The sequence continues at coordinate 1,874,148,324 of OY728146.1, read as the reverse complement.
CTTGTGAGGTTGGACTTAATGAAGTAGAGTTATTGATAGAATACATCTAGAAGATTTTGGACAGCTTGAAGAGACCTCTTGAAATGATGGTTTTGTTGGTAGAATATATGTTATGAGGACCAGAGAAGTACCGGTAGGATAATATGGTACTGAATCCATAGGTGGATGGTATGATTCAGAATGGAATTCAAGAATAGTTTTGAGAACACATAAATACTGAGACATTAATAATGTACAAAAATTTTGAGTTGAAGTTGAAATAGGGGACTATTTCTATGATGGATTGTGATGGTTGCTTCACAGACTTGTAATGCTTTGTCCCAATAATAGAAGGGTACAAGACCACTATAACCAATTGTTTAGAGGAGAGGATTAGACCTAATATCAATTCATATGTGGACATCAGAATTTTAAAAACCATTGCCAACGTGTTGGATCAGCCCCTTTTTCTACAAGAGAACATAAAGGATTATTCCAGTGGTGGGTACATGGTCCCATTTGTATAATCTAATGTTTTAACTTTTGAAGGTAGGAAGTAATGTTTTGAGATTCGTCACTAGAGTGGTGTTTCAAAGAGTAGTCCTGGAAGAATACCATCCTCTCAAGGTGGTGACATTGTATTCTTATAATAGTGTGGTTGGATAGGAAACATGCATGGTCAGTTCCTCTAACAAATGGTTTAGTGTTGAGAATACAGATTAATGGTGAATGTGTAGGGGTTTCAATGGAACTTTAAATCATTAGGAACATATAGAGGGTCTATGTTGATTTGGAGTTTGGGTATGAGGTTAGTTACCCCATACTAGGAGGGATGTTGGATTAATATTGATTGTAATGATTGGGGAGGCATTTGTTGTACTCTCAGATGTGAGCATCCTTATCAGAAGGGTAGTACAACACCTATAACTCATGTTTGAGTCTAGAGTTGAGGGGCGAGAAAACATAATGTAGTTCATAGAGCTTTTGGATGTGGCATGGAATCACCAACGACATTCCGATGTATGATTCTTATATCTTCAACACTTTATAGTTTTTCATTTGTAACAGGTGCCTCACATTAAATTATATCTGCCTAATTTGGGAGTGTATTGGGCTTAGAAGTGGAACATATGTATGGGGGTTATTTTGATAATTACAACTCTATTAATGTGAGCTAATTCTATAGGGAAATTCATGTAGTGTTCCATTATGGTTGCATGGTGTTTTTCCATTGAAAGTTGTTTGTAATTGAGATTTTAGTTTTTGATATGATATTGGGTTTTGATTGGAAATTTCTATACTAGGCTCACATTATATTATATCTTTGTTGGTTAATGTTCACATCCTTAGATGGGGATACGCGTCTTCACCATGGGAAATGGGATATCAAATATGTTTTTATAGGGCCATTCTATTAGCATTTTGAGTACTCATAGCCCAATAGTCTTTTATTACGGGTGATTATGGGGGGGGAGTTTAGCAACTTCTTATTCCTTCTATGGTGGATATGTTTTAGAATATGGTGCTTAGGTAATTATCAAGGCTTCCACCTAAGAGAGATGTTGATTTCATGGTAGTGTTTCTACCATGAGAAGAACTAGTTTTTATTTTGCAATATTTAATGGAACCCAAAGAAATCCATGAAAAAAATCAGTTATGGGAACTATAGAACTTGTGGTTTATTATTCCAAGTACATCACCTTATAGATCTCCTGTGTTGATTTCTATGAATTCTAATAGAAATTTAATGTTTTTTTAAATACAAGAGGTTGAATCAGATAATTATTAAGAATAGATAACCCCTTCAAAGTATCATTGACCATTTGGAGTAGTTGAGAGGTGATTTATTGTTTTGATGATTTACATGAGATCATATTATCCTCAAATAAGGGTGACATATTATAATATATTGTTGATTTTTTTTCAGATTAATTATGGGTTATATGATTATGTCATTATACCATCCATGTTTATTATTGAGAAAGTAATGTTTATATCCTTAATGACCCAAATCATTCACATGTATTTAGATCAGTTTGTATTTTTATTTTTTGATGTAATCTTGGTTTACTCCACGAATCATAATGATCATGACAAAAATCTTGAAATCATCATGAATGATCTAAGAGAGCATAAGATATATTCAATGAATTATAAAATTTATTACTTGATTGACATGGTACATTTCATGGGTCACATTATCTCTAAGGTAGGTGTGCCTGGGGACCCAAATTAATTGTTGGATATTGTGTCTTGAGAGAAGTCCAATATTTTTTATATATCTCTAATGTTTTCTTGGATATAAGTCTATCAAATAAGATTAATCAATGAATTTTCACTGCAGGAAGCACCACTATCACGCTTTAACAATATGGAAATCATGTTTTGATGGTCTATATGATGTGAGAATTCTTTCCAAGTTATAAATATGTTGTTAAAAACTACACCAATTTTGATCATACATGATCCAGGTAAAGAATATATCAAATTTTGTGATTCCTATGGTGTTGGTAATAGGTCAATGTTGGTGTAGAATGATTAGGTTGTTGTATAAAGGTCACAATATTTGAGTTGACTTCAGCTAAATTACCCTATCCCTGATCTTTAATTTTCCACGCTAGTTTATTCCCTTAAATGTTGGTTGAATTACTTTCTGGGAGAATGGTTTACAATTTATACCTATTGTAAAATATTTAATTACATATTCTCCTATCATGACATGAATATTCAATAATAAAGATGAATGATGTTCATTAATTCCTTTGATTCAACCATTTATATACATTGGTAAAGGAGAACAGTGTTTCTGATGCTTTGAGTTAGATTACGTAAAACTTTGTAGTTCATTAATACAGTTTTGAGTGGAGGATATTGCTTTTGTTTTGATGGACACATCTAGTGGTTAGGGATGGACATGTGTAGTTGAACCATATTTACATAGTAGTTTAGCCTATTCATATGAGCTAGATTTAGTAGAGGTAGTCTTAGGATCCTCAATGTTTTGTTTTGAGGGAATTTCTTAAATGTGCAGAGTCAGTTACATGATGGACTATTAATGATGATGAGATCATATATGTGTGTGGTCATGTTTTTGTGCCTAAATATATGTGGTAAGAGTATATCCATGAGTTATGTGGTACAAAGTGGGTCGTAAATCATATATTAACCAAAATGTATTGTGATTTTTTAGATAGTAATGGTTTATAGGGATGAAAAAAGAAGTTATCGGTTACGTGATGTGAGGTCATACATGTCCTCTAGTGAAGGCCAATCATCAATGACCAGGTTGTTTATTATATAATTTTACCACTATTGAATGAAAATTCAATGATGTGAGGATGGATTTTTTGGTGGGTTTTCAAATTATTCTTCCAAATAATGATGTGAAATGAATAGTTGTGGATTAGATGACTAGGGAGGAACATTTCTTACTAACCTGATAGACCATCACCATTGAATAATTAGGTGAGTGGTAAATTTAGGAAATAATATAATGTCAAGGTGTTCCTCATACTATAGTTTCAAATCATGATATGTGTTTTAAATTGATCAGTTTAAAGGGTTATATAATTTTCTCGATACCTAGGTTTTTTGAGTTCATACTTCAACCAGAATTTGAATGGGAAGTATAAGTATACTATTAAGTTACTAAAGGAAATATAGAGGGATTGTGTCAAATAATTTGGTGGATATTTAGTTATGAACTTGTATCTTGTTCATTTTTCTTGTAATGAATAATAGCAGGATATGATTCAGATGTCACCATACGAGGTGCTCTATTGGAGACTGTATAGATCACCTTTATGTCATATGGATATTGGAGAATCAGGGTTAAGGGGACCAATTCTATTGCAAGAGACATAAATATAGGTTAAATTTATTTAAAAATGAATAGATATGGCTCAGAGTATGCAGAATACATATTCATGTCTGCATCATTAACCTCTGGAGTTTGTGGATGGAAATTGTGTGTATCTTTAGTATTCATTAAGGGTGGGTCACCATATAATTCAAAAACATTTTAATATATATCCTAGGTAAGTGGGTTCATTTATTATTTTGGAGAGAATCAGTCTGATGGCATATAGATTGGATCTTCCAGATCAGAATAGCAGAATTCACAATGTTTTTTTGTCTCACACCATCAGTAGTATCACCTTGATCTATCTCACATTATCGATGTTGATGATGTTGATCTTGTGGATGATGTTTCATTGGAGGATCATCTATTTTGTACTATATATCGAAGTGAGATATTATTTTAGGGATAGACTATTTACTTGTTTCAAATGTTATTGTAGTAATGTAATGTTTATAAATATACATTAGTGATGGATAGAGATATGTGGGTCCAATGATCAAAACTATTTACTTTAGAAACATAGTAATATTTGGAAGAGTAGATTGGGGATTAGTCATTATAGGGTGGGTAGGTTGTAAGATCATAGACTTCCTTTAAGGTAGATTCTTATTTTTTTATGTTTATTTACTTTGGTTAAATGAATACTTCCCTACTATATAAGGAGTCATTGGGGTGTCCTGAGTGTTTAGGATAAGAAAAATTGGAAACTTGGTCACCCAATTCATGTTTCATGGATAGAACACATTTATTCATAACAATGAATCCCAATTCTGCATTCATGGAGGGGTGGTTCATGGATTAAGAAACCGTTCAATGGGAGATTCCAAACTGTGTGGGATTAAAAAAACCAAAATTTATGGATACTAAATAGTTTTTCAAATAATTGTTGTACCTACAGTCACCGTTTGAGTTTAACCCATTTCAGAAATTGGGTGGTGCATGGTTGAGGAATGGTTTGGACAAAAATGTAACCAAACCATGATCCCAATAAAAGTTGGTATTCAAAAATTTTCCCTCTCCATACTATTGTTTCATAACGTGGTATTTTTATCTATTATTTATTTGGTATCCCTATAGATAATCAAAATCTCCATATACATCCCATGGATAAATGTTTCTCTTTTCTATGTTAGTTAGAGAACCATTGTTTTTGAATCGATGCTCTGGGTTATTCTAGAAACACTTTTCCATCATTGTTTTTGGATTATCATTAGAATAATTTTTCTTCTATTTCTAAATCCCTAAGACCCTATTTTTTTTTTGGATTATAGGTTGGTGATACAAATGGTGATTTAATATAAATTAAAAGCTAGGGATAAGTGATCATTCTTTATTGTAATTGTTGTAGGCGGTTTACATGATCAATACAATAGTGTTGATGTTAGTTTACATGATTGTGGTTGTTATAATGGTTCTATTTTTTTATATTGGGTGTCCTCATTGGGAGATGATAAATTGGTTGATAATATATGGAAATGATCCCTTCATATACCTCCTATGATGTATTATTGATGAATAGACTATGAATGAGGCCACCCATGGGGTGTTCCGTTTTCATGAACATGGGATTGGGTAGGTGAATGTGAATTTTAAGGGTCTATGAGTGTTTACAAATTATAATAATTTATATAATGATAAAAATGGTTTATAGAAGAGAAAACAATGATACTATATTATGTTCATTGACATGAATTATGAAATGAAATATTTGATATTTTGATTAGATAATAACATTTAATGGGTAACCATTATATATCATTAATGCATTGATGGGTCACGAACGATAAATGGTAAATATGAAAATGTGTTATGTGTAACACACTAATATATTGTGAATTATTTGTTTCGAATAAATTTAATCTCTTTGATAGATACTTTTTCACTCAATACTAAAAATAGTTTATTTTATATTAAAGAACTATGTTTGGATTACATGTACTAAAAATTAAAAATATTTTTTATTTCTCTGCATGAAACATTGAGGTTTTCTTTCATTGCATGAAACAATGTATTTCATCAATGGCTTGTGTAACACATATGATCGATTTATACCAAAAAATAGTAAATCCTTAAATTTTTATTAATTAAAATAAAAATATATAACCTAGACCTTAATTTAAGATATATTAATATTAATAGAAAATGTATGAAAATATATATTTTAAACAAATATAAGATGAATTCATAGTTTACCAATTTATTTGAAATGATTATGAAATCTATTTGAATATAATGGAAAATATTATTATTTTTAGTGTTAAAATGATATATTAACTTAATATGTTAAATTAAAAACAATTAGTATATTATATTAGTGAAAAATATGTTTTATATATTCAATATAATATTTTTTATATTCATTCAAAAGATTCAATAGACATAAGATATGAAAAACCTAATTTTATGAAAAAACATATATTTTTTATAAAGGTACATTTATTTCCTTTTAATGGAGAACCCACATTAAATCCAAATTTCATTCAACATTATAGATTTAATATGTTGAAATAATCTATATATGTTTAATTAAAATATAAAAATAATGTTAGGAGAAGTTATATGTATTTTTCTAAAATGCTTCATTTTTAAAATTATAGCTAAAATTACTAGATTTTAATTAAAAACTACTTATTGATTTATATTATTTATAAGTATGAATTATTATTTAAATTTGTTGGAATGTTAAATTAAATAATAATTTTATAAATTAAACCAATTTTTGTCATTGGAACCAATTTCATATTTGAATTGGATATTCAAACATAGAAAACATTTCATCATTTTAAAACATTAAAACAAGTAGTGATGTAATTCCCCGAAGCCAATTACCATATTTGGTGCACTATTACATAACATTAGAATGATACAAGGAATCATGTCCAAAAATAATTAATTGTTTCGTAGCCTTAGAAGTACTAGATACATACAAAAGTTTTACATTGCATAATAAAATAAAAAAACAACACTGTGTCCCCTTTGAACACACTTATATCCCATAGCCTATTCTTACAGTTTAATTATAATATACCTCATTACATCCTAGAAAAAAATAAAACATAACAACGGGGAGAGCTCAGATTATCAGTAAGGATAAAAATATAGCAAAAACTCTCATAATTAAGAATAAAAATTTAAGGCAATGTATAAGACTAGAACACATGCCTTTAAAACTTAAACTTCAGCATAATATAGCAAAGATAAAACAAATAATGAAATTTAATTATTCACATGGATATTATACTAGTTGAATAATGACATGTAATATCAATATACAATTTCATAATGATGGAATACATAATTCCAGACATCATAACCACATAGTCAAGGCCTTGTGCCAAGACTACTAATAAGATTGTGCCAATGCCTTGTGCCAAGACACTAGTTTTTCTCATGAGACCTACCAATACATTGAAGGGCTATAACAAGGTCCACCCATCACTTACCAAGTCCAATGAATTCCTCATCTGAAAGGGGGAAACATAATCTATACATTCATATTAAAACTAGCATACAAAATGTCAATATTTTAACTTCAAACCATGAATGGCATAAAAATGGCACATCCATAGTCAAACATAAGTCATTAAATACAACATGGATGATTGTATTAAAATAAATGAATGTCAATAAAAAATAAAATACAGTGAAGGATATAGATATAGGTGAAAATATTCATTAAAACTATTTAAGAGAAATATCCCCCTTTCTTTGAAAACATTTAAATGTCGCACTATTTATCAAAGAAGTTGTTTAAAAGAGAATTTTGAATCGAAGTGTCCCATAACACATTAAAACATTTAAAAGTGATTTTAATTTCCAAACATTTATGTACATATAAATAAATACATAAATCCATTTTTAAAACATGGACATTAATGATATTGACTTAGAAAAATAAATATTTAAAACATTTAAAACAATATTTTAGTTAAAGATTTCCTAACTAGATAAAAGACTCTAGAATACAAGTAATCGATGAATAACATTAATAATAACATTATAATATTATGATAATAAAGGGACTCGTGATATAATATGTCAAATTATATTATATTCACTATATAAAAGTAAATTGGTTTATAACAAGAAAGAGGTCTAAAATGAATATAAATTGAGATGAATTACCTAATAAAGACTGTACCCTTAGATTAATGATGAATCAATTAAATAATTATGTGTGAAAAATATAAATACAATCAATATAATTTCATACTATGTGTAAATCAATCAGATTACATTCACACATATCTTTGTAAAAACAAAACCAATGACTTGGATGTTTAACTCAATTATTGGAAATTGAGTTAAGATTTCCCTTAAAGATTTCATATCAATGGAATGTGAATTTTTCAATGGAGTGATTATGTGTATCAAAGGTATATTCATATAAAGGGATTGAAAATTACTACATAAATAATAAATAGTGATTCAACACATCATTATGGAGTAAAATAATCAATGAAATATTCTTAAAGCCCAATGAGTGGAAATTGAAATGCGAAATTCCCTTACTGATTTGGTAACTTATGAAACATAGAACACAATAAATAAGTATCATACAATGAATATGTAAATACCCATAATCTATATTACACAATTAATATAATAATGGGATGTAAATACCCCACATAAGAGAAAATAGTTTCAATATAGCATGAATCTCATGAGAATAAGAAGTGAGATGAAAACCCATTACCTGGTACCTTTTCATTAGTATAGGTTAAGTTAACCTGTGGTATCATTGTAAAATAATGGTTATTAAATTCTACAAGAACCAAATATGTAAATATGATATCATATATGATCTTTTAATATTTTCTTGTTAATGATATTTCAGTAGTATCATTGTTGTGGTTGTTAACTGATTCGTTTTCCTTTTTATGTTTTGTTACATAAGTCATTTTTTATGTATATGCTATAATTTATTCATATCCAGAATGATATTAATAAGTCAAGAATTATTTTTAATCCTAAATTGAAAATTATTATTGAATGATTACATTGTGGAATGAATCTCATCGGGTTCGTGGAGACGGTAAGCCGTATGTACGCACGAGCGACAATATCATTATATTGATGGTAAAATCGTATGTAATTGGATGGTATATCATATATAAAGAATTAATACCACGTAATATTTATTTTTAAAATCATTTATAATGATTATTATAACCATCCATACAATGAAGTGTTTGAATAACAAACAACACCATGACGTGGAGATGGCAAGCCGTAAAAACACACGAATGGAGACTTTGTCATTTATAGAATGGATAGAATAAAGAATATGATTGTAACATATTTATAATTACATTAATTTATGTAGAAGTTACTTAATTTATTAATTTTTTATGGAAAAAAATAAAGAGGATGCAGATGAAGAAAATATCTTGAAAGTGGGTTGTGAAATTATAACCTCTTCTTCGGGTGTTTCTTTTTTAGTTGATCAAAAGGTCTCATTAGGTTGGATTTCTGATCAAATAAATTCATCTAAGTTGAATGAAAAGAAGTTGGGAAGATATTTTTTCAGGGTTTGGCCGAGCCAAATGGCGTTGGAGGTGTGAAATTAAATGAAGGGGAAGTACCCTTTTAAAATAAAGGTGAGCGTCACTTTTGAAAAAGCTTGAAATATTATTTTAAAATATTTTCATTTTCATTTTCATATGGATTAAAAATGATTTATTTCAAAGATAAGGTGGGTATGGGTTGAAAAACCATCTACCAATAGGTTCTTACATGTTTAGGTTACCATTTTAACCTTATCTTTTAGATTTAACTATTAGTTAAATAGTTTATCTTTTAAAGTGTCTTCTTGTATTCTTACACTATATGGTTAATAAATGTAATCCAAACATCCAAGAGAATCTCAAGTGTATAATAATGAAATATATACTTTTAATTAAGCCATTATTCATAACCTTGTGTTTTTAGGAATATTATATCAACCAATAATATATTATTTGTATTAAAAACTAATTTATGTCAATTTTAACACTATTTGGTATTTTGTTTTTGTGAAAGTCATAACAACCTTATAACATCAAAAAAAATTATCTAATCACCCCTAAAAAGTCATATTAACCTATAAAATTCGTGTATGGCATCAAAATATTTAAATTCTATTTATTTTAATATTTATAATATAACATATTTTAAAATTTCATTAAGATGGTAATTATTGCATCATCATTGTGTCATAAATAAATATAATTATTTAATATTTAATAATTGTAAATAATATACAATTATGTAGGAAATAATTTTATATTTCTAATGAATATTTATAGTTTAATTTATCTTATGTATAACCCTATATTAAAATATTTTTAGTTAATAAACATTAAATTTAACACTTTTAACTCGTCTTTAAATAAAATGATAATAAATGTCCTAATATAATTCAAGTGGTTCTAAAGGATCATATTTTATTCATGAGGATGTATTAGGTCAAATTTCTCTTATACAATAGAATTAGTACAAGTGTTAGGGTATTTATAATATCATTTTTACCTTTAATTACCATATTTATATTTAACCGCGGTAAATAAAAGTCAGAAGTTACTATTCAACAAAAATTATTTCCATATTATTGAATTAAATTTTACATACTGATATTAATCATGTCTCTCAGATTTATAGAATTCAATTCATAGATGCGTTAAAATTTCGTTTTATCCAAATTTGCAAATGCCTCTAGAAGGTGGGTAAAAGACGGTAAAAAGTAAAATATATTTTTATACATCTAATTTTATTATAAAATGACTCCAATTAATTACATTTAACCTATATAGTTAATATATATATATTTCTACTTAAAATAAATTTAAAAAAAATAAATAACTATTTAAATAAAAAGTCAGTTTTAAACTATAACTCAGGGTTTTTCACTATTCATCAAAAATTGAATGTTTTCAGAAAAATACCAAAAATTTACCCTAAGATAATTTTGATATTCTGAATTAAAAAAATGAATTAAATTTTATGATATTAAAATTATATAAGTTTCATTTATTAATTTAAATTTAATTTTTACTGTCAAAACTGCAAAGTGGGTTTTTAAAAAGTAAAAACAATCAATAGATTGACATGTGTTTATGTAAAATATAAATGTGAAATTACTTATAATGACATAAATTGTATTAAATGATAAAAATATAATCTTAATATGCTTCGAAACCATTCAAATGTATAATTTAACAATATAAATTATTTTGAATGAAATAGTTATTTTCAATTAAAATTTAGTATTTTTCAGTATTCATCAAAATATGAAAGTTATCAGAAAAGTAAAAACAATTTTTCCAAAATAAATTTCTCTTTCAAGAAATAAGAACTTAATTTCATAAAATTGAATATATAAAAGTGTCAAATATTGGTTTTAAAAAGGTTTTTCCATTAAAAGGTGGTAAAATTAAAATTTTTGAAAATTTTTTTTATCTGAAAAATATGAATTTGTTCTTATATTATGTCTGAGGAACACATTCTATGGATTCTAATTTTATTTGGTATATAAAAAATTTTAAGTTCATTTAATACTAATCATAACCTCTTTTTTGAACGATAAGTTTCGTAATTCGTGGTGTGCTCGAACTCTGTGTTTTGTGTAGCGTAAGCTATTGAATTAATTTAAAGAAAATAACCTATTATGAAATCCTGGGGTGTTACATTCTTCACACCTTTTAAAAATTTCATCCCCCAAATTTTAAAATTGAGCATGGGAACTTCATTGAATGTCCCACATCAAAAATAAAGTCAATAAAACTAACACATTAAAAGAAAGAAAGAGAAGCACAAAGGTCACCTGAGAAAACCTATACTAGGAATCCTTGAAGGAAAACATGGATATAGAAGATAAAATAAGTGTCATTTCTGATCGAGAGTGATAAAAAACATGATCAGAAGAAAGCATAAAACAAGAAAACAACAAACTTGCAATGGGATAAATGGAGATTAGTTTCCCAGTAGGAAAAGTAAACATAATACATTATTTATTTTAAGTTACATTTCACAAAGTTGAGGAATTTATTTATGAGATTGAATAAGAACATAAAGAGATATACTTACTTATTATGTAGAGTTTCATCGTTTAATAAATTTCTACCACTAACTCATCTTTTTTTAAACGATGAGTATTCAAGATGTCTTGGTCACTTTTGAAGTGTTAGAATCAACTTCTATAGAATCACAAGATCCATAAAGGGTAAAATATATATTTACCTTGTATTTAGAGATTAACCAAAACCAAAATGGTTAGTACAAGATCATATGATCCCCAAAAAAGAAAAATCATTTGGAGAAAAAAATGCTAATCTTAATTTCTAAAATCAAACCTACAATACCAAAAGTTCAATAAATACCATTCAATAAACAATTTTACTCAAAATCATTCAATATAATCTAAAGTAATTTTCAATCACAAAACTTATAAGAATTTTATTACGTAGTCTTCCACATTGAATTTAAACTACAAATAACACCAACTACTCTTAAAGTCACATAATTAAAAGTAATTAACCTAATCAAATATTTTCTATGATAGGTTAATAATTTCCATAAATAACCCAAATTGCTATAAATCACAATATAAACATAGATAAAAATCCACCATTACTCCTCAAATGAAATCCCATATTATTCTATTTTCCTTATGCATATATTTTTCCCAATAGAGAAAACGCCATCCAAAATAACATTTATCACTTAATCACCATATCATTTTCCTATACTAAGTATATCTATTCAATAAGACTTAAGATCCAAAATAAACTTATTATTGATCAATAAAATAATTTAACAAAAAAAATTAGTCCCAATAACAAGGGACTTCACATAGTCCAGTGGTAGGCGATAAATCCCAATCGCACTATTGATGTGGGTTTGATTCCTACAGCTTTGTCTGACATAACGGGTTGTCACGTAGTCAGTAAGTTATTATTTTGCAAAAACAATATTTTATAACATTCCCAAAATGAGTTAAATTTCTCTAAATAACCATTATATAATTCTACCAAAAATGTCATCTCATACCTCATATTTTCATCAAAAAATTTAATAACTTGTAATCGCATCATATTCATTGATCATATAAACCCAACTGAATATTTATAAATATATCAACAATAGAAAAGATAATTCTACCTAAAATAGTATTTTCACATAAAAACTATAGGGTTACACAAACAAGAGAAAAATCTTCCAATGTAATCCCATGAACAAAGAGCACTAATACTTTTAAACATTTCCCCAATCTTTTATTTCCACATAGGTTCTTCCTAAACCAAGAGGATATCTTATAGAATAGGGAATTCACTTGGGTAATGTATAAGACACCTAGATTTATAGAAAATGACTGAAAATAGATTCTTGGGGTATTTTTTATTTTCTTCCATTGTACACTTCACTTTTCCTCAGCAATTATTTACTTTATGTCTTTCTTTCCCACACATAAATAATTTCATTGTTCCATTGAGACACTTTCCTAAGTGTCCCCATCCAAATTTCCTACATGATATAAATTCAGCTTTCTTTTCTCTATTGTCTCCACTGCGGGAGCTCTTATCATTCACCCCCTTTCTATTCTTTATTGAGTCTGGGAGTTGGTTAATATATATGTTATTGATCATATTTTTAGAAAATTTATTCGACATGAATACGATATCTTTTACACCTATCAAAATTCCATTTCGTTGCTCATTTCCACCACTGTTACAACCTTCTACATTATATTCATTGTTAACATGACTTCCTTGAAACACAACAATTGACTAACACAAAAATTCATTGTGTGAGTCATAAAATCATTTAGATGATATTATAACACCTTTTTTTCAATCTAAAACACCTTAATATTAACCAAAGTTATTTATTCTGATTTTATAATAGAATCATTAAAATTTGTTTTTATATAAAATGTGAATTATACTAAGCATATCCCCATGGAGTTTCATAACCAAGAGTGCAGCAAGACCCATAGTCGTGTACCCGGATACCCCAGGTCACGCCAAAAAATCCTTGTTGGAGTTTTCACTCATAGGTATATCTATGCTAGAATCGCCTCTACCTGCTCGTATCTAGACAATGTTGTATTGTTTGGAAAACCCTCATAATATTTATATTACCAAATTTTTTGGATGTTCTTCTATGCTAATCCTCAATGCCTATCTTAGGGTTGTGATTTCTAATCATTGTTTTTTTTCTAAATCTATATTCCAAGGTTTGTACTAAACTTCTTCTAATACCAACTATAATGCCCCAACCCCAGTTACCAAGAACTGGTGCAATATTACATAACATTGGAATGATATAAGGATTCATGTCTTGAAGGACTGATCATTTTAGTAGCTTTGGATTTAGTAGATACATACATAAGTTTTACATTAAATCATGAAATTAAAAACACAAACATTGTCTCCCCTTTAAACAATCTTATATCCCTTACCCTATTCCTGCAGGTTAATCATAATATACTTCTTTTCATCCTATAAAAAGTAAAACATAAGCAAGGGGTGAGATCAGATGCTTAGTAAGGATAACAATATAGCGAAAACTGTCATAAATATGACTGACAATTCCATTTTTATTTGATTTTTGGATAAACCGCTTTATGGGTGAGCGGTAACCTCACAACTACTAGATTCAACCCAAACCACCAAATTCAAAATTAAAAAACATGATGGAGATCCCAAATTTGAAATTCAAAATAACCACGTGCCATTCATCACTACCGAGACACCTCGAGGCACGGAACAGCGAGCAGAGACCTCGAGCCACACTCTGACAAATGAGTTGCACATCGCCTCCACTAGCCGGAACCGAACCTCCATAACAACAGACCACCATCATCAAAGAACTAGACGCCCGCGGGAGACGCCTGCCAGAAATCAACAACGTCATCGTAAAGAAAACCATCGTCGCCGTCGTAATTGCCCTCCCGGAGACTCACGCCTCACGCCGTCACCGAGGGAAGAAATACCACCTCACGTCGTCAAACCATCAAACCATCAACAGAAAACCAGGTAAACCATTGCCAAAAAACACTACCTCTCCGAATAAGAAAGAACCCAACAAAAATCTCCAGACCAAACACAAATCAGTAGCAAAAATCAATCCAGACGAAAAAGTCAACCAAAAAAAACCGAACAAAAAGAGGAAAGCTTAACCAGGAAGAAGCACCAAACCCAAAAGATAAAGGATCCAATCAGAATAGAAGACGCCAGCATCGGTGAAGAACACGAACCGATACCGCCACCAGACCCCCTCCAACACCATCCCAAGTTGGCCCAGATCCTGCATCGAACCCCACAAAGATGGAGTGGAGGACAATGGGTTGGCCACCAAGGGCAGTGGAGAAGAAGGACAACGGACGCCACCACCGACGCCGACCCAAACCGCATGATGCACCAGAACACGGACCCAAAATGGAGGTCTGATGCGTAGGGTTAGGCGGAAAGATGGGCGGTGCGCAGCGTACGATATCCACACTAGGAAGCAGCTTCGGACGAGAAGGGGGAAGGATGGAGTAAGAAGAAGAAGAGAAGACAGAACCGGGAGGAGCGAGGATCGCCATCACCGTCAAACAGAACCGCAAACCCTAGGAGGAAGGGGAAGCAGAAGCTTCGAGAGCGTCGGGCGAGTGCGGAGGCATCTATGAATAAACATTTAAAGCAATTATTAAGACTAGAACACTAGCCTTTTAAACATAAACTTTAGCATAATATGGAAATTATTAAAAAGTAATTGTATATACTTATTAACATGGATATTATACTAATATAATAATGATATGTATTATCAATTGCCAATTTGACAATTATGGAATGCATAAGTCCATACTTCATAACAACATAGTCAAGGCCTTGTGCCAAGACTACAAATAATATTTTGTCAAGGCCTCGTACCAAGACACTTGTTTGTCTCATTAGACCTACCGATGCATTAAGAAGATATATTAGGCTCCACCCATCACTTACTAAGTTCAATTCATTACTCATAAGAAAGGGGTAAATATAATATAAACATTCATATTAAATCTATAATACAAAATGTCAATATTTTAACCATAAACCATGGTTGGAATAAAAATGGCACATCCACAGTCAAACATAAATCATTCAATAAAATATGGATGACCGTATTATGATAAATATACCATAATAAATAATAAAATACAGTGAAGGATATTGACATAGATGAAAATAGTCATTAATTATATTGAAGAGAAATATCCCCCATTTCTTGAAAACATTTAAATGTTGCACTATTTATCAAAGAATTTGTTTAAAAGTGATTTTTGAATCGAAGTGTCCCATACCAATTTGAAACTTTTAAATGTTAATTTAGTTTCAAAAAATTTATGTCCATATAAATAATTACATAAAACCAATTTTTAAAACATGGACATTAATGAGAAAGATTTAGAAGAATAAATATTTGAAACATTTAAAACAATATTTTAGTTAAAGAGTTCCTAACCAAATAAGAGACTCTTGAATGCAAGTAATTGAATAATAACATTAATGAAAACATTATAATATCATCATAATAAAGTGATTCATGATATAATATATCTAAGGAGAGTATATTCATCGTATGAAATGAATTGGTAGATAAATACAATGAGGTCTCAAAGGAATGTAAATTGAGATGAAATAAATTATAAATACCATATCCTTAGATTTAGGATGAATCAATTGAATAATTATGTGTGAAAAATATAAATAAACTCAATATAATTTGATTTCCAGTGTAAGTCATTAAGATTCAAATCACACATATCTTTGTAAAAAACAAAACCAATGACTTGGATGTTTAACTCAATGAATGTAAATTGACTTAACATTTCCCGTAAAAAGTTCATATCAATGGAATGTGAATTTAAAAATGGAGTGATTATGTGTATCGAAGGTATATCCATATAAAGGGGAGTTTAAATTACTCAATAAATAATAAATAGTTATTCCACAAATAATGTTGGAGTCAAATAATCAAGGAAGTATGCGTAAAACCTAATGAGTGGAAACTAAAATTTGAAATTCCCTTACTGATTTGGTAACATACGAAACATAAACCACATGAAAGAATTATCATAAAATGAAAATGTAAATACCCATAAATTAGTTTATATTACACAATGAATATAATAATGGGAATTAGATACACCACAAAAACGAAACAGTGGCAATATAGCATGAATCTCATTGGAATAAGAAGTTAGATGAAAACCACTCACCTTGTACTTTTTCTAAGTATAGTGTAGGTTAAAATACTGTATAATGGTTAAATAATTATTAATAAATTATAAAATAACCAAATACATAAATATGATATCATATGTGATCTTATATTATATCTTTGTTAATGATATTTCAGTAGTATCATTGTTTTGGTTGTTAAATGATTCATTTTCTATTATATGTTTTGTTATGTATGTCATGTTTGTTACGTATATTCTATATTTGATTCATATCCAGAATTATATGAAGTTCTTAAACATTATTTTTCATCATAAAATGAAAATTATTCTTGAAATATTACGATGGAGAATTAATCTCATCGCGTTCGTGGAGACAGTAAGCCGTACGTATGCACGAGCAAAATATCAATAGATTGATGATGAAATAATATGTAATTGGATGGTATATCATATATAAATAATCATTAAAATGTTATATTTACTATTTACATCATTTATAATCATTATTATTCCAATACAAATAATGATGTTTTTGAATAGAAAACAACACCATGACGTGGAGACGGTAAGCTGTACATACGCACGTATGGTGACATTATCATTTACGGGATGGATAGAATAAGGAATATGATTTTGACATATTTATAATAACATAAAATTATGTATAAGTTAGTCGATTAATTATTTTTTTATTGAAACAAAAAATAAAGAGGATTTATAAGAAGAAAATAACTTGAAAGTGGGTGGTGAAATTATTACCTCTTATTCGGGGGTTTCCTTTTGATTTGATCAAAAGGGATCCATAGATTGTTTTTCTGAACAATGTAAGGCCTCGAATTTGAATTAATGGAAGTTGGGAAGATATTTGGATTGGATTTGGCCGATCCAAAAGGCATTAGAGGTGTGAAATTAAGAGAAGGGTAAGTACCCTTCTATAAGAGAGGTGAATGTCACTTTAGGAAAAGCATGAAATATTATTTTATAATAAAATAATTTTCTCTTTATAAGGGATAAAAAATGATTTATTTATAAGATAAGGTGGTGATGGTTCAAAAACCTCATAGCGAATATATTTTATACAAATTTCTGTTACCATTATAACATTATCATTTAGATTTAACTCTTTATAACAGATTTTAACTTTTACTGTGTCTTCTTGTATTCTTAGACTATATGGTCAATAAAATTACTCAAAACTTATAATAGAACGTGAAGTGGTTAATTAATGACATATATAATGTTATATATTAAATTTAACCAAGCCTTATATTCATAGGAATATTATATCAACCAATAATATAATATTTGTTTTAAAAAGCAATTTATGTCAATTTTGACACTATTTGGTATTATGTTTTGGTGAAAGTCCAATAAACATATCCATTAGAAATTTTTTTTATAAACAACCATAACATGTCATATTAACCAATAAAATTCTTTTATGTAATAAATCCATTTAAATTATATTTATGTTAATATTTAAAATATAAACTATTTTAATATTTCATTAAGAATGTAATTAATGAATCATCATTCTGTCAAAAATAAATATAATTATTTAATCTCTAAAAATATAAATAAAATATCATTATGTATGAAATATTTTTATCTTTTTAATTAATATTTATAATCTAATTTATCTAATGTATAACCCTATATTAAATGCAAATAATGAATTTTACAAGTTTTACACTTTTTTAAGTAAAATAATAATAAATGTCCTAATATAATCCAAGTGGACCTAAAGGATATTATTTTATTTCTAAGGTTATTTTTCGTAAAATTACACATATACAATAGAATTAGGACAAGTGTTGGGGTAATTATATTATCATTTTTATCATTAATTACCCTATTTACTTTTAACCAGAGTAAATTATATTAAAAAGTTACCATTCACCAAAAATTATTTTCAACTTATTGAACAATATTTTACTTTCTGATATTAACCATGTCTCATGGATTTTTGAAATTAATTTCCAATAAGTGGTAAAATTATGTTTTATGAAAATTTGTAAATGCT
Source organism: Viscum album (assembly GCA_963277665.1). NCBI lineage: Eukaryota > Viridiplantae > Streptophyta > Magnoliopsida > Santalales > Viscaceae > Viscum > Viscum album. Next base: position 1,874,129,268 of record OY728146.1, on the reverse strand, counting down.
CCTAGAAGGTGGGTAAACGCGGTAAAAAGTCCAATACAATTTTATAAAAATAGTTTTATAAAAATATTTTTATAATAAATTTACTCTAATAAATTACATTGAACTTATATAGGTATTATATACCTAGTTTTACTTAAAATAAATTAAAAAAAATAAATAATTAGGTAAATAAAAAGTCAGTTTTAAACTATTAAGCAGTGTTTTTCACTGTTCATAAAAAATTGAATGTTTTTAGAAAAATACCAAAAAAAATTTCTATGCTAATTTTGATATACCAAATTAAAAAATTATTTCTATTTTACAAAATTCGAAACATTGAAGTTTCATTAATTACTTTAAAATTAATTTCCTTCAAAACCGAAAGCTGATTTTTAAAAAGTAAATACTTTCAAAAGATTGTCATGTGTTTATGTCAAATTTAAATGTGAAATTACTAATAATTACATAAATTGTATTAAATGATAAAAATATAATATAAATATACTTCTAAACCATTCAAATTTATAATGTAACACTATATATTATTTCGATTAAAAATGTTATTTTCATTTAAAATTAAGTATTTTTCAGTATTCATCAAAATATTAATGTTATCATAAAAGTACCAAAAAATTAACAAAAATAAATTTTTATGACGAAAAAGAAGAATTTAATTTCCTAAAATTGAATATATAAATGTATAAAGTATTGTTTTCAAAAAAGGGTTGCCCTTAAAATGTGGTAAAAATGCATTTTTCTGAAAAATATTTCTTTTATTTGAAAAAATGAATTTTTTCTTATATTACGTCTAAGAAACACATAATATGGATTTAAAATTATATGGAGTATATAAAATTCAAAATTCAGTTATTAATATTCATAACATATTTTTTGAATGTCTAGTTTGGTAAGTAGTGGTGTGCTCGAACTCGATGTTGCGTGTAGCGCAAACTATTTAATTACATTAATGAAAAAATAACTTACAATGAAATCTTGAGGTGTTACAAGTGTTTTACTATTAGCGAGATTAATATGAAATTAATTTCTGCCACTTATATGAATATAATGTGGAAAAATGGTTTCCAAATGTTTACTTAGAATAATTTATAATTTATAGTATGATAAAATTTGTTTTTTACATATAATATTAGTAAGAGTGACTAAAATTAATTACAAAGGTTAAGAGAAAAATTATGTTAATTGAGTTCTAAACCATAAATATAAGACTCAAAATGACATAGAAACTATTAAAACACCCACATTATGAACATTTTACATAAATTAAACTTACATTATTGAGTTGAGTTTTTTTGGTTTGACATGTTTTAGGACAAACTGTGGGTACACCTAACTGGATTCCAAAAATGCCAAGGGTGTCCTTTCCCTTATAAAATGCCACCAACTCTTCCTCATATTCACACCTCTCGATTAGAATATTTTATCACATGAAATACCCAATAAATATATAAAAATATTTTCATTCCTCCCAAAAGACACTCCTTGGTCATAATTCAATCCATGTAATCCTTTTGGCATAGACGAAAATGACTTACCTGATTAAGAGGAAATTTATTCTCTCGTGATCCTTTCAAATATTTTCTTACTCCACCACGTAAACACACTTTATTACATGATTTTATAAAGAAATTATCCTAAATATAATAGAATTTTTATTATATTTTTTACCTAAAATTACAAATACCTCCATTTAATGGTTAACAAAAATGTTGTTTATGGATATTTTGAACTACCTCCTCACCAAACGATTATTGTTTATTTTTCATTTAACACCTCCCATATTGGATATTATGAAGGAAAAATTAATTATATATGTCATATAATATATTTATGATTTCGATAATATTATTTATTTATTTTAAAACATATATATTTTCATATTATATTTGGTGTAAATATGATAATATCGTTTAATGAAATGTGGACTACCGCCCATCCATTGGATGTGATTCATTCACAAACTACATAGAATATATTAAATATGGATTTAGTCAAATAATATTATTTATATTTATGATATAGTAATTATATATAAATAATTAAATATATATACATATATATTCACATATATCATTTACAATATTTGTTTCAATATGATAATAAAAATGGAAATAATGTTTATTCGTACGTAGGACTTACCATCTCCATGAATTGTATATTGTACTTCATATATATATATTAAATATAATATTATAGTAGATATATAAAGAATTTAAATTTAATTAATATCATGGTTTACATTTTATAATGATGATATAATTCTAAAGGACAACGCTATAGCAGAGTAAGACACATGGAAAGAACAAGGTGCAATATACATGTACTGATACCATAACATAAGATTGTTAACAACACAGTAATATATGGTCATGAAAACACCATATATTGTATTATATATAAGAATATTGTTATGTAAAATTTTTATAAAATATTTATATTTATTTTAATGAAGGTTTTAATGAGTATGATTGGATTCAAGACACAAGGTATGAGAATTTCATCTCACCTTTTATTCATATGAGATACATGCTTTATTCATCACCGATTCATTTTTTGTGGTGTCAATACTACCCATAGATTAATTTTATGATTATTATAAGTAAATTTATTGTTACTTACATATCCCTTTTATGATATTTATTTCATGGTATTTATGTTTCAAAAGATCCTAGATCGATAATGTATTTTTTTTAATTTACCTTATTTGAGAATCATGCCATGTTATGAACCAATATTTTTCAATGAGGTGTATATAATAAATATGAAATTTAATTTCATGAATTTCATTATTTTACAAATACTTTAACCTTCTTGTAATTCCCTTTTATTAAATGAGGATAATGATTTAAATTTGGAAAGTGGTAAGATTTTATTGAAACAATCTCATCTCTTTTTAATAGTGTTTTTGTTTATGATTCCATTGATTAAATATTTTGATCCATAATTTAAAAACTCCAATTAATATTTTTCTCCTCTATTAATTTAGGATATATTTAGTTATTTATTATATTTTCCACAATTATTTAGATTAGATAGTGAATAATTTTTCTTAATAAATATCTATTTTACCTTTTTTCAATCATAATTCCTTGTTCCTTCAAAACGTTGTATTCTTTAAATATTTTCCAATGATGTTCAGTTTATCTCCAATGATAATTAAATAAAATTTTATAATTTTATTTATATTTTTACAATGGTTTCAATGTAATTTTATTTTCATATTCGAAATGATCTATTTTCTATCCTTTTTACAATGAAAACCGAATATTCTTTTTTTCTCGTACAAAATGTAGTCATAAATTATTTGAAGATTTATTTTCATGATAAAAAGGTTTTTATAGGAAAATGGTTTTTTAAAAGAGATCATAAAAGAAAATTGTTTTCAAAACTTAATCAATCTCTCTTTATATATTTTTAATTAAAATGGTTTTTAAATTGTTTTCAAATATTTATTTATAATCATTCAATTATATTTTCATGAAAATTGTTTTAATAAAGTTTTTATTTTTTAAATAGCCATTATCGAAGAAGAAATTATATATTCCTATTGATATTTTTTTAAAATATCTTCCAGTGTTATATTCTATCTATGATGAAATCTGTTGATGTTACTCCAAACCTTATTGGAATTCACCCCTTGTTTCCATTCATATTCTTTCTTGAATGGTTTATATTTTGATGGAATGCTTATTATGAAATCCATTTCATATCTATAGGTTATATTATTTGAATCCCTATTCATCTATTGGGATATGAATTTGACGAAATAATTATGAAAACATTATAATTCCATAGGTTAATATATGATTACATTTTTGTGAAACCCATTTCAAATCATGGGTTATGATACAAATCATTATGATTTTTTTGGAAAATGTATGTATGATATAATCTGAGATGGGTGGGACTTATATCTCCCTCCAATTCATTTGGTATTGATAATTTTTTATGATATCAAAGGGAACATTTGAGGAAACCCAATGAATTAAATAATTTGGTACATGGAAGGACATCGCAAACCCAAAATAAGAGGGTACATGGGAGGATATCCCAAGATAAGAACAAGTGGGTAGACGATAGGACATGTCAATCCTACAATACGAGGGTACATAAGTGGGAATACCATTCCTGAAAAAAAAAAGGGTACACTGGGGAATATCACAATACCAACATAAGAGTTTATACGAGATGACATCTCACGCCCAAAATTAAAAGGTACAAAGGAGGAAATCCCATGATCAAAATAAGATGGTACAAAATAGGGAAATACAATCCTGAAGTAGGTAAATAGGTTATTAACTCATCACCAATATGTTAAAATTTATTTGGTAAGTGACCATGATAGATGATTTTTTTATTCATATGTGTCTGCATAATTCCATTTTTTATTCCTATGCTATTATTTCATGAATTATTATCTAAATTATCTTACGATACATGTCTTATAAATGAACCATATTTTTTATAATATCTAATATATGGTTGTAAACATCAAATGACATTCTAACATTTTATACCATTTTTTTCATGTTATTCTAACATGTTTCCTATATTTACCCTTACTGAGCATCTGAGCTCAAAACTTCTTGTCTCAATTCCCATGTTTTGAAAAATGGTTTTAGGTATGAGTACTAAAGATAGAGATATTTATTTTTGATTTTTATGATCATTTACCAGGACAATTTTTTTTAATGATTCCATAGATACTAAACTATTATAATACTTTGATATGTAGTTTTGTAATGCATGAAATATTCATCAAAACATTATGTGATATCAATGTCTGTTAATCCTAGGTTTCTATAGTTGTAATCAAAGGTAGGTTTAGTTATCCATTGGAATCTAGGATGGGAGAAATTTAGTGACATACCTAGTTATATTTCTAAATATATGTATTCAGATCTCACTAATGATATTTAAATGGTCGATTTAGCCTATAGAAAAATATCTTATTATTTGTGGTAAATCATCGATTAAGTTGTTTCATAGAAATACACCCCTGACTATATTATACAGGTTTATATAGCATTAGATCATATTTACTTAGGGGTAACAACACTGATTATACGTATCAGTCCTAATTCAGTGTAATACTTTACAAAAAAAATTGTCCTTTTTGCACACTAGGTTTGACACACCCGAGGGATATTCTTTCGGAATTCATAAAATCTTCATAAACAATCATGATGTATTTAAATAATAGTAGGATATGAATAACTTAGGATAAACATAAGGTGTAATTTTTTAATAATGGTGTCATAATTTAGAAATCATATAAGTAATTTTCATGATTATGGGGTTTCTCACTATAATAATTGTTTCTTACTCAATGCATTTGGTTTTACTCTATGATTTTTGTTTTATGCAATGATTATAACAATAAAGAACCACTTTAATGGTGATTTCAATGAAAATTTAGTTATTGACCGGCTAAGAAAACAAATTCCATGGTAGAATATACGTAATGTATCATTATTTTAGACACTAAAATTTCTCAAACAATGTAGCAAACTGGACTCGTAATGGGGTAAATGAGGGAACAACATTCTGAGGACTCCTTCATGAGGCAATATCTTCTTTCACATAGAGGTTCTTCTGATCCACTTGTTTCTGAAAAATGGATCAACACTATTGAAAAAACATTTTCCATTATCCAATATTTCGAATATGAGAAATTAATTTTGGTAGTTTATCAGATTAAAGGTGATTCAAGTCAGTGGTGGAGTCTAATCAATAATTCAAGGATTCCATAAGAAATTTAATTAACGGATTGGGAAATGTTCAATAACTTATTTTTTAATAAGTACTATAATCATATTATTCACATGAAAAATGAAAATAAATTCCAAGACCTTATGAATAAGGATAATGAATTTGTTAATTCTTATTATGTAAATTTTACAAGGCCCACAATGAGATATTTTATGTGTTATCAATCATTCTGAATAAAAAATTGATTTATTCATTGGTGGTATGAATCCAAATATGTTGAATGCATTGGATATAAGAGACATTAGTAGTTATGAGTAAGTTGTTATATGTGATATAAATGTGTAAATCGAGGTTGGATTTGTGTATCAATATCATGGATTTGATAAAAAAATTAATGTTTTTAATGTAAAATATAACACCCATGTAAAATAGAAAATTATCCATCCATTATGAAAAAATTAATGGAATAAACATAGAGGGAATTGTATTAAGGAAACCACTCCATTATTTAAGTGTTTAAGTGATGGTCGAAGAGAGGCTGGATATTTATGTGATGTGTAGATGCTAGATAATTATGAAAATAATGCGAATTTCCAACCATAATTCACCACCCACACGTAAATGTTTAAATTTCATTGTGTTTTTCCATTACACTGACAAGTGCCCCAATCCACATAAAATTGTGAATGATATGACACAAAAACCATTGATGTAAATGGGAAAAGTGAAAACATAATCAGTTATAATGGATTATGTGAATCAATATAATTATGAAATACTAATCTATCCCTCCTTAGAATGTAATGATATGTTTGATTTTTTATGAATAACCCCTATGAATTTTGTATTGATCATACTTTTGTAATATTTCATGTTATTATCCTTTGTTACATGGATAATGGAATATAAAAATCATCTTTTATATTATATCAGTACAAAGATGGATTGAGTTTCTAATAATTTCTTTTGTATAATATAAGAGTTTACTTAAGTAATAAATGGTGATTATATTTTAGAAGGGTTATAAGGTTAAACATTTATGAAATATTTATTTTAAACATAAAAAGAAATTTGGGAGATTGATGTATTGTCTTACCATGTTATCATTTATTCATATTGTATAAAATTTTATAAAAATATAGTGTGGAGTATAACTGATGACATATGTGATAGAATATCATAGATCTTATGATCTTTTAGTGCTTCAAAAAAGAAAAAATAACATTCTTTTTTGGATAATGATGTGATGTGGATCATGGAAAAAAAAGGATAAGTGTATCTAAGAACCATAAAATTATATCATTTCATGATAATTTCGTATCTTTTGGGGAAAAATTTTAGGAACCTAATATTTTATCACAGTAGATTCTTTTCTAATGAATCAAATTTTCCCATAGATAATCACTGAGTTATGGTTTTTTATTTTTTAAATTTACATAAAAAATGTTATTTATCACTCTATATACAAACATGATTATTATATTTTTTTTACATTTCTATGCTTGCACATCCCACCTATGTTCACTTATGTGGAAGCCTAGTTGTGTGTAACTTTGGCTAACCACTATGGTTCAAAATACCCCTTTTTAAAAGAATGTTTTAGTAATCATTTTTATGATGTGGGTTTCAGTGTACTATCCATTAATGAATTAAAATCTAGATAACCCATATGAATTTTGATGGAGAAATTCATTTTAAGGTGGGTATAATGTAACACATATATATTTTTTGATTTATTATTTTCAACATTATTTAATCATCTCATATTTTCCATTTCACACAACACTGAAAATAGATTATCTTATATTAAATATATTCTTTGCCTTATGTCCACTGCACACAAAATAATTTTTAACATTATCTATGTAGATACCCAATCTTTATATACATAGAAATTACATTAAATTTTATGAATACTTAATACATAACAAAAATAAACACCCAGGGACCGTTGTAGTTTAGTGTCTTTGGAAACTTGGAACATAATCTTCTAATCACAGTGAATGATCATCAGTATCTCCCATAAAGATATTCCCCTTTTATTTTCTCACCTATAACCGTTCTTAAAATACTGGGGAAAAGAAAACATATAAAGGGTGAGAATAAATTATTACTAAGGGTAAGCATTGAGAATATAAAACAAACCATATACATTTGAATTTAAAAACATGAACATAATGTTTAAACATCAAAATCTTGAGCAGTGACATAAAACATGGTAGTACGGAAGGAATAGATCATAATGGAACATAAATCATGATAAAATAACATGGTAATAAAAGATTTTATTGTGGAAAACGATTAATCAGATGATATTATTTCCATAGTATCCAAGGCATTTCTTCCAAGACCATCATAGTGGACAAAGTCCCTTACTGAACTGGGTTTACTTGCCATTAAAACCCTATATTACTGAACCAGATTTAATTTCCTTTCTAGACTTGTCTATCTCATGAGATATAAATAATTATCCAATGCATTGGAGGGAGATATAGGTCCCACCCATCTCATAATGAAATCATTCTTATGTGTGCCACAAAATAATCATAAATCATTCGTAATAACCCAAAAATAGAATTGGTTTCATAAACATCTTCCCATCATAACATAATCCTTATAAAACAATGGATATCATTTAATCATAAAAAAATAAAACCATATAAGTAAGAAGAACATTATACTTTAAACATAATCATATTAAATAATATCATCTTATATGGAAAATAGTTTTGATAAAACACTTGAAATGAATTCTTGAGGAAAATATGCTTTCTTCTTCAAAATCATTTTATTTTTTTCAAAATTACATGAAATATTAAAAGAAAATAATTTTGTATAAAATAATAATTAAATTTTGTAGATGAAGCTTCATTTAAAAAAATTATTTATGAAGTTGTAAAAATCCATTCACACCAAATAAGTTAAAAAACATTCTTCCAGTACTTTTGCCGAAAAATTCAGAAAGTACCTCGTATGGTGAACAAAAGAAAGATTATTTCCATAACACAATGTAAAATTCAAATAAGGATAAACATTAATTTAAAATTACATGGAATAATATTAAACAATTTGTGAAAAACATTTTTCTGACATGGAATAAAAATATGACCCCGGTAAATAATTACGTATAAGCAATCTCGGATAAAAATGTGATTTGGAAAATTATCCCTTACCTTATGTTCAATTTCTTCTGTATTTGTCCGAGACTATTTTATAGTGTGTTTAAACATATTACTAAATTTTAAAATAACCATTATAATATTTAAGATATCATATATGATTCACCTATTATTATATATTACCTGTTCTTTTGTAAATTCCATGTTAAAGCAGTGTTTTGTGTAAAATCGATTCATTTATCGTACGTGTTTGGACTTGATGTTATTGATATTATTACTTATATCCTGATTGTCTTAATTACTTAATATAAAACATGATATATATATATTATATTTTCAGCATATAAATATATATGATTGGTCGATAAATGGAATGATATACACCGATCATGGAGACGGTAGGCCGTACGTACGCATGAACGTTGATTTCATTTACTTAATGAATTTAATGGATTTAAGTAAATGAAAAATATATGTACATAAATAAAATATAATTATTATGTAATATATTTCATTATTATTTATTATATATACTATATAATCATACTTGGACAGTTAATTATGGAAAATAAATCTCATCGCATTCATGGAGACGGTAGTCCGTACGTACGCACGAGCGACAATATCATTCTTTTGATATTAAAATAGTATATAATTGGATGTTATATCATATATAAAGAATCATAATAATGTTATAATTATTATTTATATCATTTATAATCATTATTATACCCAACCAAATGATGAAATGTTTGAATAACAAACTACACCACGACGTGGAGACGATAAGCCATGCATACACACGTGTGGTGAATTTTTCAATCATACGATCGATAAAATAAATAATATGGTTGTAAAATTTTTATAATAACATAAAAATATATATAATATACTTGAGTTATTATTTTAGAATCGAAAAATAATAATGAGGAAGTAGAAGAAGAAAGGAACTTGAAATAGGGGGTGAGATATTTACCACTTCTTCTGGTTGTTCCTTTTGATTTGATCAAAAGGGCTCCTTAGGATAGATATATGACTAAAATAAGGCCACTAGTATGAATGGAGGATTGTTTATATAGTATTAGTGTAGGGTTTGGCCGAGCCAAATGGATTTTGAGATGTGAATTAGAGAGAAGGGGGAGTGCCTTTTTATAATAGGGGTGAGGGGCACCTTAGAAAAAACATAAAATATCATTTTATATTAAATTAATATTCAGCTTACAATGGCTCCAATGTAACTTATTTCGAGGATATGGTGAGTATGGGTCGAAATCCACTCAACCAATAGGTTTTAGACAAGTTTAGGTTACCATTTTTACCTTATAATTTAGATTTAACTGTAAGATAAAAAATTTAACTTTTACCATGTCTTCTTGTATTCTTACACTATATGATTAATAAACATACTATAAACTTCCAATATAAACCCAATTCGTTCATTTATATCATTTATATTATTATATAAGTCTTTTTGAAGAAACTTAAATTTTTAGGACCGTTATATCAATTAATAATATAATATTTGTTTTAAAAAGTCTTGTATTCCAATTATGACACTATTTGGTATTTTGTTTTATTTTTAATTTATAACAGCATTATTACTACAATAAAAATTCATCTAAAAACCCCTAATATGTTATAGTAACCTATAATATTCTTTTAATTCATAAAAAGTATCAAATTACATTTATTTGGGTATTTATAATATCAATTATTTGAATATTTCATTATTAAGGTAATTATTGCATCAACATTGTGTAACAAATAAATTAAATTATTAAATGTCTAAAAATATAAATATATAATTCCATTATTTAGGAAATAATATTATCTTTCTAATTAATATTTATAGTCTAATTTATCTTATGTATTACCCTATATTAAAAATAGTTTAGTTATTAAACATTGATTTTAATTTTTTTAACTCTTCTTTAAATAAAATAATAATAAATGTCCTAATCTAGTCCAAGTGGGCCTAAAGGGTAATATTTTATTTCAAAGTTGTTTTTGGTCGAATTACACATATCCAATAGAATTAGGACATTTTTTAGGGTAATAATAATATCATTTTTACCTTTAATTACCCTATTTACTTTTAACCGTGGTAAATAAAAGTTAAAAGTTACTATTCACCAAAAATTATTTTTCATCTCATTGTCCCAAATTTTACTTACTGATATCAACCGTGTCTCTTGTATTTTCAAAATTCATCTCACAGAAGCGGTAAAATTATGTTTTATGTAAATTTTCAAATGCCCCTTAGGAGATGGGTAAAAGACGATAAAAAGTTTAATAAAAATTTTATATATCTAAATTTATTTTTTAATGACTCTAATGAATTGTATTGAAAATATATAGGTATTATGTATCTATTTTGACCTAAAATAAATTTAAATAAGATAAATTATTATTTAAATAAGTAGTCGGTTTTAACCAATAACTCAGTGTTTTCACTATTCATAAAAAATTGAATGTTTTCTGAAAAATACCAAAAATTTGGAATAGGCTAATTTTAGTATTATGAATCCAAAAAATGAAGTCCATTTTGAAATATAAAATTTATAAAATTTCAAAAATTGGGTATTACTATTCATAATGGATAGATTATATAAAATTTTAATAACATATCATTGTTTAGTGAAACTCGGTATTGCCTACAATGAAAGCTATCGAGGAAGATTAATATTTCGGGTAACACAAGACAAGAATAGTGTTTAATATAAAAAAAGATAATATGGTGTTGTTTATAATGAATGATAATCTTGGTGTAGCATACAACACAAGACATCAATGAAATTAATAATATTTCTCATAAAATCTTGGGGTGTTACATTCTACCCACCTTAAAATGAATTTCACCCTCAAAATTCATCTGGGAAAAAAATGGTTTACTACTTGAATGTTTAATTTATATAAACCCACATAGCAAAAAGAAATACTAAAACTTAATTTTAAAAACTAATCTATGAAACGTAACAGTTACCCAAATTAACTCATCCCTGGGTTTCCACATATAAGATCATTGGTGAAAACATGGATATGGAAGAGAAATCTAACCATAAAGTTCTAATGGAGAGTGGTAGAGAACATGGAAATGAAAAATACAACAATCACAATGCCATAAATTTGTGATGATCTAGGTACCATCTAGGAAAACATTTTTGGTTTTCATTATTATTTCCCAAAAGTTGAAAAAAATAGAATCAGAAGAAATACAAAACTGATTTTGGTACAGTCTCACAATTGGTCATTCCTTGAGAAATTTCCATTTCATCTCTTAATGAAATGAAGATTAATTTTTCATTCATGAAGTGTTATCATATCATGTAATCGAATTATAGTTCATTCCATCTATCTCAAACAAATTGTTAGCAAAAGTTGTTAAATATACATAATTCCATATATGGTGAGATTAATCCTATATGGTTCCTAAAATAGACTTATACCTCATATATCATATATATTAATAAAATAACACTAAGTTCTACTAACCAGGGACTTCCTATAGGCCAGTAGTAGGTGATAAAGGCCTGTCCCACATTGTTGGTGGGTTCGATTCCCACATCCTTGTCTGATGCAATAGGTTGCCTCCCATCCTACGGGTTGTCCTTTTTCTGAAACTGTACTATTATAACATTTCAGAAATAACATCAAAAAGTTAGAGCCTTAAGAAATACTATATGATGTCTAAATTAATCCATTCCAACCTTTAGTCTTATCAAAAATACTTATGTCTGATTACTAGAAATTTCATCTACCGAGCAAGTGTATTACTTCACTTATCCCCCATATATCATAAGATATATCTTGTTATTGGTCACATTCCAAACCTGTGAACACCTTAATCATGTATTCTATTGAAAAATTAATAACCATTGAAATTTATTGAAAACATGAATGCTGTCAAAAGTTAACTCTTTCCACTTAAAAAAATTCCAAAAGATATATATACTCAAACCATGACATCACTTTGTACTTATATCAGTCAGGAGCTCATTAATACTATCAAACATTTCATTATCTCTTTATCCCTTAATTATGCAGATATCATCTTTTTTCAAAAAATATTTCAATGACTTTTCATGGTTACCGGTACCATATAATTATTGAAAGCCACAACAAACGAATATATAGATATTCCAATATTCCACGATACTAAAAATGTGATTCCAAAACACTATTTTGGAATCCCTTTACATAAACACTTAATCATTCTACAACATTGTTGTCATATTCAACATCACCAATAGTGATCGCATGTGACTTCCCTTTGTCCATTTCCTTGAGAGGTTGTTGATGTAGATCATCACTAACACTTGGATTAGGGAATGGTTAGCATAATGCCCCATTTCCTTGCACATAAAGCATTGAAGTGTTGGTGGTGCGTTCTCTGTAGTCTTTTCTCTATTCACATCATTATCTGCCATTTTCCCATGACTTCAGCACTCATCTGATCGATGTCATTCTTTTCTACACTTAAAACATTTTCTATACCCTTTAAGACAATCTCCACTATGCTTCTTTCCACACTTGGAGCATAACGAAACATTTGTCTTCTTTTCACCATAGTTTTTAGTATTTTACATGAACTCCATCTTTCATTTTTTATCAAAACCATGAGATGGATATATAACAACCACTTCCAGTTATACCTTGATAGCACAACGCAAAATTTCTTCATAACTATTGGAGTATCTTATAGCTAATGCCCTTCTAAGACCTAGTTTTTAGCCACTGATGAATCGAACAATTTTACTTCCAGGTTGGATGATAAAGCCAAATGCATACCTTGCAAGGAATGTAAAATTCACCTCCTATATACCAACAGATTCGTCATCCTTTTGTTCAAGCTCAAGGAACTCCTTTTACATCTTTTTTCTAATAATATGAGGGAAGTACTTATTGGAAAATAAGTTCTGGAACTCATCACATTCCATGGATTCAATTTCATCTCGGGGCCTCATATTCTTAATTAGAGTCCACCACTGGTCTGCTTCACATTCTAACCAGTAAACAACCAAAATGACATTTTCATACTCTGAACAAATAATTATGGAAAATAACTTTGCAGTGGTACTGATCCATTGTTCATCAATAAGTGAATCAGAATACCCATTGAAATAATGACAATGTTTCCTCATGATGGACTTAATAGAATATTGTTCTTTTCTCTACACATTTGGAAGTACATAATGATTTATATCTTCTTTAAGTATAACAATAAGATTTTTCTCTCCATCTCCGATCACATTTGGTTGTTCCGGTGAACAATCAATCCATTGTCCATTACATTGATGTACATGGTTCCTTCAGGTTCCAGCTATCGTCAAAAAACCAAATTGAACAGTGTGAGAAAAAAAATCATGCTAGGATAACAACATAATAAATGGGAGTACCTTCAATAAATAAAATCTTAGGTTTAATCCTATGATTTTTACCGTAATTATAGGACTATAACCTATACTTATACATAACCTCAGAGACATCCCTAGACATACCATAGAAATATCTCTAGGGATTTCACTAAAGTATTCACATCCTAGTTTTCAAAGGTTAACTTAACCTTCTCTCTGATACCAAATGTATATACCCAAGATCTATGTACATATAAATTACATTAAATTTTCTAAATACCTAATATATAAAAATAGAAGACACCCATGGACCGTAATAGTTTACTGTCATTGGAAACTCGGAACATAATATTCTAATCACAATGAATGATCTTCAGTATCTCCAATAATGATATTCGACTTTTGTTTTCATACCTAAAACCTTTATTTAAATCATGGTGAAAAGAAAAAATATAAATAATGAGATCAAATTCTCAGTAAGGGTAATCATGGAGAACTAAAACAAACCATATACATTGGAATTTAAAAATATGAACATAATGTTTAAACATCAAAATCTTGAGTAATGACATAAAACATGGTAGTACGTAAAGCATAGATCATAATGGAACATAAATCATGATAAAATAACATGGTAATAAAACAAATAATTGTGTAAAGACATTAAGAACATGACATGATCTCCATAGTAGCAAAGTCATTGCTTCCAAGACAATCATAATGGAGAAAGTCCCTTACTGAACTGGGTTTACTTGCCGCTCCAGCCCTGTATTACTAAACCAGATTTACTTACCATTCCACCCATTTCTATCTCATGAGATATAAATCATTACCTAATTCATTGGAGGGAGATATAGGTCCCACCCATATCATAATGAAACCATTATTTAGTGTGTCACAAAATAATCATAAATCATTCATAATAACACAACGAATAGAATGGGTTTCGTAAACATCATCCCATCATAACATAATCCCTATAAAAAATGGATATCATTTCATAATAAACAAAATCAAACCATCTAAATAATAATAGAATTATACTTGAAACATAATCATACTAAATAATTTCATCTTAGATGGAAAATAGTTTTGATAAAACACTTGAAATTAATTTTTGAGGAAACTATCCTTTCTTCTTACAAAGAATTTTATTTTCTCAAAATTCAATGAAATTTTAAAAGAAAAAGATTTTTTTGAAAATAATCATGAAATATTGTATAGGTTTATTCATTTAAATAATTCATTATGAAACCATAAAAATCTATTCACATCGTTTAAGTTAAAAAAACATTCTTCTTGTACTTTTGCTGGAAATGTAAAAAAGGACCTCGTATGGTGAACAAAAGAAAGATTACTTCAATAACAAAATGTAAAAATCAAAGAAGGGTAAACATGGCTTTAAACATTAATGTAATAATATTAAAAAAAATTGTAAATCATTTTTATGGACATGGATTAATAATATAACCCCAATAAATACTTACGTATAAGTAATCTCGAATAAAAATGAAATTTGAGAAATTATCCCGTACCTTATGTCCAATTTCCTCCATATGTGTCCTAGACTCCTGTATAGTGCATTTAAATATATTATAAACTAGAAAAATAACCATAATAAAATTTATGATATCATATATGAATCACATTTGACTTTATATTACATGTTATTTTATTAATTCCATATTAAAGCAGCATTTTGGGTAAAATCGTTTCATTTATCGTACGTACCCATGAATGTTTTTTTCAATTTATTATTAAATTATATTTAATTAACTAAATGAAACATATATGTACATAAATCCAGTATCATAATTATGTAATATATTTCATGATTATTTATTATATATACTATATAATCATACTTGAATGGTTAATTATGGAAAATGAATCTCATCGCGTTCGTGGAGACGGTAGTCCGTACGTACGCACGAAAGAAAATATCATTCTTATGATATTAAAGTCGTATATAATTGGAAGTTATATGATATATACAGAATCATCATAATGTTATATTTAATATTTATATCACTTATAATCATTATTATACCCATCCAAATGATGAAATGTTGGAATAACAAACTACACCATGACGTGGAGACGGTAAGTCGTGCGAACGCACGTGTGGTGACTTTTTCATTCATAGGATGGATAAAATAACTAATATGGCTATAAACTTTTTATAATAACATCACAATATATAGAATATACTGGATTTATTATTTTAGAATAGAAATAATAAATAAGGAGGAAGTGGATAAAGAAAGGAATTTGATATAGGTGGGAGATATTTACCTCTTCTTCGGGTTCTTCCATTTGATTTGATCAGAAGGGCTCCATTAGTTGGATTTCTGACTAAATGAAGGCCTCTAGGATAAAGGTAGGACATTTGAAAGGGAATTAGGGTAGTGTTTGGCTGATCCAAATGGCATTAGAGGTGTGAGTTAGATACAAGGGGGTGTTCCCTTTTTATAAGAGGGGTGAGTGGCACCATAGAAAAAACTCAAAATATTATTTTATAATAAATACCTATTAAGTTTATATTGGCTCCAAAGTGACTTATTTTGAGGATAGTGTGGGGATTGGTCAAAATACTATCAACCAATAGGTTTTAGACCTGTTTAGCTTATCATTTTAACCTTATCATTTAGATTTAACTCTAAGTAAAAACTCGTATAACACATTAAAGGAAACCACGAAAATTTATAGCTTGCATCAATTGATCCATTACCACAACAAACTACCTAGTTCCAAATACAAGAATCTCGAGATGCTAATTGAGAAGGATGTTTTCCCATTAGTGACCTCCCAAAAAAAGATTCATTGTTTACTCTATGAATAACCAATATGAACAAACATACCATACATGAAGCAATATTGTAATTTTAAAATTATATATAAAATCTAATTAACCATAATGTAAATTATTTCATCAGAATGATTCTATAATTATTTTAAAAAATTATTTTATCCATATCCTTCCTTTCATACCAAATAAAAGTAACTATCCATAATCAATATGTAGTCTTGAGATTTAGTATTGAAATTACATTCTTACACATTGAGGTTCTTTTTAGGTTCATGGTATTAAATATTTATGCCATAACACATATAAATTAATACACTAAAATACAATGTGGACACATATGATTATTATTCATTCTACCATTATATGAAATATTTAAAATAAAGCATCATCTATTTTATGAATACTCTTATATACATTAAATTAGACCACTCTTGATCTGTTTATCATCAAAAAATCCTTTGAAAACATTTAAAAATGTTGGCTGAGTATAAAAATCATAATAAGGGATTAAAATAAAAGGGAATAATTAGTCCATTTATAAACATTAAATCCTTGTAAAATGATATCGTAATGTAATACTTTTCACCCTTTTGAATTAGTGAATAAATTTATTTGAAAATATGACCATTTCATACCTCTTTTTGGTAATCTCATGAATAAAATAAAACCCATAAAAATAATATATAAAAATACACTAGTATCATGGGACATCATTATACTTATCTCTCTTGTAAATGGAATAATCATGCAGTCAACTTCCATACATGTAACTCTTATAACAAAAATAGCCAAAAGGATGACTTCTATACCACATTCATTGGAGGAAATTCATGGACCCACTAATTTTAAACTATTCATGGAACCACATGTCATTGTTCTTTAATTAAAACACATGTAATTGGGTTATAATGTAAACACCTATGAAAATTTCCCATTACTATATAACAATCATAACACATAAAATAATAAAATTTCAAAAATTTCTTGCATCATATTTCATCTATAGTTCTATGAAAACATTTGAATTCATTGAAATAATAAACCATTCATCTAAAATATTTTGAAAATGTAAAAACCCAAAAATAAATATATGTTTCTATTTTTATATTAAAAAACATAAATGGATGAAGATGAATCCAAATAACAGAATAGATATAAAATGTTTTTTACAGTATTTTATATCGATATAAATAAATATTTACAAAAATAAAGAATATTGTCTTGGAGGAAAGTAAGAAGATGGTTAAATCAATGTTTCCCATACAACTTTGAAATAAATAAAATCATATTTCCCATAAAATAATATCATTCAACAAAAAATACAACAATAATGGATTAATACTTCAATAAGATTTTAATATCAATAGCTAAGAGATCCATTAAAAACCCATTTCTCAGTAATATAGAAATCAATGTTATAGCGGGCATTTAACATTCCATTTTTCAACATTGTTAAAAGGGGTTTTAACACCATTAAAAAACTATTCCTAAAGGGGTCCCATTATCAACACCAGTCAGAAGGAGCAGATACTCTCCATCACATTATTAGCACTAGTAATAAAGAAGATAAAATTATATTTTATCATTTCTTTTAGAAAATTGATGATAATGGGAATCTTTATTAGTGCTAGTAAAAAGATGATTATAAAAAGGGTTATTCAAAAAAAATTCATTAAGAATATTATATTATCATATCAGTATATTAATATTTTTATATTGATAAAAATATAATATATACATTAAAAATATTTTTTGATATATCCAATAAGTCTTTTACACATTATATATAAGATATCGTTTTTAAAAGGATTATAACTCTAGAAAAGTTCAAAAAACTAAAAAAAACTAAAAATATTATGATAACTCTAGAAACCCATACACACCATAAAAATGGTAAGATTTCAAAAAAATATTGAAATGAACATAACTATTATTCTAGGGGAGAGTTTCATCTCCACACCCATTCTAGTAATTGCTTATAAAACAATCTAATACCACCTAAAATTTATATCATTTGATAATCAAAGAAATAAATTTATTACAGTTTCAAAAAAGCAGGTAATCAAAATCAAACATCATATGACCATTACATTTTATTATGGTATATTTTTGGTATACACCCCATATCAAATGAATTCCTGTGGTGATATATATTATATATAGGTTTCTACTAGTCTCTAAAAGATTTCTCCCATTTTTCAACCCCAATAAAGGCCTTAAAGGCCTCCAAAACTATGTTTTTCATCGAGGTAGCCCAATTTCATAAAATATAAACTAATATAACATCTAAACAGGTTTCCCATTCAACCTATACCATATGTACAATTGAATTTTGTGATGATATATACACCTCAGTAACCCCCAAGAACCCCCTATGATCGTTATCGAGGACAAAATAATTGTGTCATCTTCATACCCTTCTTTTTTCACATTGGATGGCCTTTATAACTACCATAAATTCAGGTATGAAGTTCCATTTGGGATATAACCCATATAAAATTGAAGCATTCAATGATCTCTATGCCTTTCTGATACATCAGATCCCCCACTCACTTTATATGAGCAAAAAACACCCACAGGCCGCAAAAATTGAGTTTTATTCACTATATCACAAATTCATAACAATTTATGGATTTTAATTACCTTTTAATGGAAATCTTAAAACATTTTCAATGGGAACTAAATTTATTCAATGTCCATGCATTCATATTTATATTATAGACATTAAATTATAATGTTTTTAACAATGTATTTCTATTTATAATCAAATATATAACAGTATATAGAATTTTTTAATATATTCACAAATAAATATTTAATTTTATATATTAATAATTAATAATCTTTTCATATAAAATATATTTACCTATATAAAAACCATATCTAAAAAAATTCCATTTTTATAATAAATAGAAATATATATGTATTTAAATAAATATATATATAAACATATATATATATATAATTATATATATATAAACATATATATAATAATATATAATTATATAATTATATTTATATAGAATGTAATTTAAAACAAAACATTATTGTGGAGTGGAAATGGAATATATGTATAATCTGGAGGTCTTAGTTTCGAAACTCATTGATGGCTAGGGTGTGCACTATGTGTGGCATTATCTATACCACTAATAAAGGGGTGGGAGAATTTGAGAAAAGTAAGGGTTGGGGAAGAAGTAATATGGGAGTGGGAAGAACTAATAAGGGGTGTGAATACTAAATTTATACACATAATTAGTGGGGACTCTATCCGCTCTTTTTAAGTGTTGTTAACAGGGGACATTATAAGTTCATTTTTTAGCACTGATAAAGGGATCCTTTGTGAAATTATTTTTAGCGCATTTAAAGGTTCCCATTAACATAATTTTTTACAAGTACTACTAAAACTATAAATTAATATCTATTTCATTATCAATACATCTTTTGCATTGATAGGTCCCTATGACTTGCATAATTAAAAGCCCAATTTCTATAAGTGTAAACATAAAATAACACAATATTATATAATTACATGGTATTATATGTCAATGTGTATTTATATACACCTAAAAAATTATGGTGGGGGTAAAACACCGAAATATTCTACAACGAAAGAAGATTGAGAAGAAATCTCGTACCATGAGTCTAAATTCCCTTATGTGTCTTTACATCTTGAATAATATATTTAAATTATTTATTTAAATGTTTTATAAAATTTTCCATGTATAGTATTACACAATTTAACTTTTTATAATTATTTATAAATCTACATAATCTATTATGTTTACATATGGTATTTTGACCATATTTGGTTTATGCTTCAAAGAGACTAAGGTTTATTGACTATGGTCAAGGTGGTCATAATGTAAATATATAAAGAATAATAATAATGGAATAATTATCATATATATAAATTATGTGATATTTTATAAGAATTTATTTTATATGTTTAAAAAAATTATACATTTTTACAATCATGGAGATGGATGGACATATGTACTAATTTCAAATGTCCCTAATTTTCAATGATCGTTAATGAAATAAGGTTTGTAATATATATCATTCCTCAATAATCATAGGATAACATATAAAATCTTTTATAATAATGTATAAATATATATATAATTACTGTGAGGTAAAATTAATCACATCACCTCTAGGAGGCAGTAGTCCATACATCCATGAACGTCAATATAACTTTTTCTATATGGAAAATGTAATAATGAAAATAAAATATTATATTTATAGAAAATTAATTATGTCCATAACTTCATATTGATTTATTATATAACACATATTATTTTTAAACCCATACTTAAAAAGTTTCATTTAAATTTTAAACGTATCACATCGCTTTTTGGAGGCTATAGTCCATACATCCAAAAACTCTGTTATCGTTTTCCCAAAAAATTGAATGCATATTTTTATATGTAGTATAATTTTTCAAAAGCATTATAAACCTTATAAATATCATATATATCATATAAAAAATTATTTACATTATAATTTTCAACCATATGAGGTGGTAATGAAAAAATGAATCACATTGTTTCGCTAGGTGGTTTTCCACCGTACAAATGAATGGTGATTTCGTTACCCATTTTACGGATGTTTGTGTCGATTTAGGAAGGAATATAAACCTAAAAACACCTCATTATATTTAGGATAAATATTTTTTAAATAAATATTTAATAATAATAAATTTTTAGGGGGTAAATAAATTAAACAAAATGGATCATTGAAGGATGTTATATCTTTCTCAGGTAACAACTTTTGGCTCACATTTAATGGAATACTCTGTTAGATTTATGTCCCATGTGAGGATTCTTGGTATAGGGTAGGGATTTTTGGAGATTATTTGGGTATGGGTGGACATATAATATGGATTTATATGTGCAATGTAGTGGGGAGGGTGGGTACCATTGTATAATAGAGGAGGAGTATCATTCTTATAAATATAAAAATGTAAACAAGATTGAGAGGTCTACATTACATCATATGCCTCCAATAATGATTAATGTATTATAAAATATGATACAATATTTTTTAATGTAGAGAAAATTATTTTAGGTCATGATTCTAGGTCACATGGTCTTTTAAGATTAATGTTTAACCACTGTTAAAACTTGTTTTAAACATAATTGACTTCATTTATATTAATTACAATTACAATTTATTTTTCAAAATCAGGCTTTATGTTATTAGAAATTATAAAATATTATTACATCAATTATGGAATCTATTTTTCTAAATTTCAATTATATAAGTGGAAAAAATTAATTTAAAATCATTTATACAGATAGGATGAAGCATCTAGTTGTTATTGTTAAAATGTTAAAATATTTCAATGTTTTTATATTCATCTTCAATGTGAAATTTATTAAAATGACATAAATTGTATTTTTTTTGTATAATTTAACTAATAATAATTTTTAACCAATATAAAATAATATTAATCTATATAAATAAATGTTATAAAAAACTAGTTTTCAATTCAAATACAATATTATTCCCTAGTTATAAAAATGAAACATCACATTAAAAAACCATAAAAATATCCAATTGTGAATTTTCATTCTCAATTATTAAAAATGAATTTTAATCTTTTTTTATAAATTTATTAATCTTTCAAAATTTCATTTTAAAATAATTAATCCATTAAAAGTAGGTAAAAATAATATTTTAAAAAAACTATACCTTTAAAGAAAAATTATTATTTAATCTTATCATATATGAGTCAAATATATTGAATCAATGTAAAAAAATTATAAACATAGTAGATTGAGTCATATTATCACCATAAAATATAATTTGTAGTTGAAAAATACCATTTATAATAATAATATAATTAGTATAATATTTTTTTTGTATTAATCAGTCTTCTGTGACCAACACTATTTTATTGAATCTCACTACTCTGAGTCATGAATGCAATTAGAAATAGAATCATTATTGATTTTAAAATTTTATATAATTCATAAATATTAATAAATATGAGAAATAATTATTCTATCATTAACTATGATGTTACAAATATATATATGGTTACTGATCAGACTCATTCATCGGCATATGTTGAAGCCGGTTGAGGCAACCCAGTGTCAAATATGAACATGAGTCGGATGATGTATGTTTAGATGAATTTTTATAATACACATAAACCATAATGATTTTATTTCTATTTATATTTTATGGTTTATTTCTAGGCACCATTGGTGGTGGCCAACTAGGATTTCATCTCACACCCAACTCAGCCCGCCTTCGGTACCTGAGAATATTACATGTCTACAAGTATGTATAAGGGAATGTTCCTTTCTACAAATGCATGATTTTAATTTAATATAGTTATATCATAGAATTATATTACCAACAATATACTTGTTATTATAGTGGATTATTCTTTTGTCATGTTTGATTTTTAGATAATTTTGTATATAAATGTCACATGTTTCTCCTTCTAAAAAAGTGCAAGCCATGACATAACCATGTATATTTCTCAACCGTTTTGATTTGGATTATATATCAATTTCATGGTTAATTATTCTTATGTGTTATTTTACTATATCTTTTTCTATTATTCCTTCTATTTATTAATGCTTCTACAATTGTCTTATATTATTAATTCATCTTATACATCCACTACGGCAAGTTACTAATCTTGGGGTCATAGTGTCTATTTTAGTTGTTATTTTTTATCCATAGTGAAACTATTATATGATGTTATAATCTCTCAACATTACAACCTTAGTCCAACAAAAATTCGTGGCTACTAATGGCATGTGTGGAGGTCCACATTAGGCTATATAACCCACCATCATGGGGAACATGTTCAGTGGATCCTACTTCAGGACATTATATTATAGATTTTCATTACTCATAAAACCTGAGTCTAAAATACACCCCTAAATAATGATAAAAATACTTCATTCCCAAAAATAAATTATATTAACATGTAATAGAAAAAAGTTAATAATAAAAATCATTTCAAGGATTAATTTAATAATGAATAATTCCTTATAAGTCCAAATCTATTCATATGTGAAAGAATTTATACTATAATTTAATTTAAAATATATTCTATATAAACTCATTCCTATTATATGAACAAATTTAAATTTATGAAATTTTTATAGAATCAAATATTATAATATATCTTTTCAAATAAATTAATTATTTTCCATAAAACTACTACTAGATATTGACACTATACATTGTTTTTAAAAATCCTTCAAGTATTATAAAAAATTATACAATATGTAAAAAAAATCTTCCATTCCATACACATATTATAAGATTCATTTGTATTGAATTTCTACTAAACTAAGTCCTAATTTCACTTGTAAATAAAATTTTCATCTTTCATTTTGAACTTTTAACCACTTTTTATACATATATAATGTACATGAAATTAGATATCATGTTACCAAGTTTATATATCCTCATCTCGATGAGAATATTGGGTGAAATTTTAATATTTATAATTCATAATATCAAAAACATTTAATCTGAATTAATTCTATAACCAAAAAATCCCTAAAACATTTATCCTCCCTATATTTTTAACACAGACATAATTATTACATAAGTGGATAATGAATTTATTCTAGTTTTCGTTTACCAATTTCATTTTCTATTATCTTTCAATTAATTTATACTTGTTATATGAATCCATTATATCCACTAGATGAACTAATAATACAACTTTGTTAATATGATCATTATTTCAATAAAATAGTTGATATATTATCCTCTTTATGAATGATATTTGATATTCAACACCTATCTAAGATAATTATTACCTTAATAATGTCCTTTAACTAAAATTGGTTCTAATATAATACTTGTTGATGATTATAGAATTTATGTTTTAAAATTATTTTAGTTGAGTGTCATGGTTTTTCAATTATTTAATACTGAAATTTTCTTACTCTTCTCCATCAAAAATAATAATCATTTTAAATATAAATCATCTATATTTTTCATATATGATTCATAATTTTCTGTCAAATGTGGTAATTTTCAAATTTCCTCTCCTCATATAATTAATTTGGAATGAAATTATAATAACCCACAATTATCATTCATATATATTAAATCAGGTTTTTATAAAAAATTACGATATTACCCCAACACAATCCCTGAGATCGTTAAGGTATTTTGAATTTGGATACATTGAGATAAAAAACATGTTTATAGGTAAACTACACATCTCACAATATGTTCTTCACAACTAAAAACCATCATTGAAATTTCATAATTAAAAAATCTCCACCTAACCTTGGGATATGAAACATAACATTGGTGGGCTTAAATGATAAGGGTAATCTAAGGAGAAAAATAAGTTTAATATTAATATAAATCTATGATAACATGAGTATAACATTTGAAAACCGTTCCCTTCATAACAATGATCATAATATTGAGTCACAGAATAATGAATTGAAATTCATAAGACATGATTCATAATGTTTTCGGACAACATGATCCATGAGATCATAATAATTGTATAATACATATATTTTTATCAAAAAAAATAAGAATAGAATGGAATTTTCTTAGTATTCAAGGATCAATTCCATAGTAGTCATTGTATAATGTGTTCACACCCCCAAACTGTCATAGTATCCTAGGTTAACCCTCCTATAAATCATATGGGAAAATTTATCTTATTGAATAAGTATTACTCCATGTCATAGTCTATTCTATACTAGGAGATATAAACCATTAACCAATTCATTAAAAGGATATATTTATACCACACATCATATAGTGATAATATATATATATATATATGTATATATGGAACATATTATAAAATTTTCCCCATATCATAATCCTAGAAATGAAATGGGATTCATTAAATTTTCATCCTATAATAACTGCTATAAAATAGATATCTATCACAATAATTTTATTATTTCATCATTTCATAAGTTGTGGATAAAAAATAGGTTTTCATAATAATTTTATCATTCCATAACTTGTGGAAGAGAAGTAGATTTAGTAAAAATATTTTCATAATGAACCATTCAATGAAATAATAAGAATTTTATCATTGATTAATTTCCCTAATAGATAACTACATATATAAAGTTATGTCATCTTATATGTGGATTGATTTTGATAGATAAATCACATGGAATGGTTATCGATGAAGAAAAATCTATATTTAAAAATAACTTTTAAAAAAAATACATTATTATATTTTATAAATACTATTTTTGTAAATAATATAGAAAATTTATAAAATAATATTCACTGAAAATAAGATTCTTGATGGAAAAAATTACAATAATGACATATTAATTAAAAAATATATTTCTTTCCCATTTATAGTAAGATCCATTGAAAATATTTTGAAAAATGAAAAATAGATTCCATTACAAAATATTCATAAAATATATAATCAGTAAAAATATCATTAATAAATCATTTAAATGATTTTATAAACATTTTTTAAAACATTTTTAGAAAACATTATCTTGAAAGAAAGAGAATTTCTGACAGAAGAGAAACATAAGGTAAAATTTTATTGAAAACATTTTACCAATAATATCAAATAAAAAAGAGTTTAATAATAGATAAATGGATTAATAATATCATGAATATATATAATAGATGAAAATTAATGAGAAATATTTTGGGGTGGTTCATAATATTTTTAAATTGGGGATTTATTCATAAATAGTCATGATAAACGATGAGATTCTATCATAAAACCATTACGAAATTGGAGAAATTTCAGACATAATGAAAATGGAAGAGATATACCAAAATGTATATTTAATAAAAATAAATTTTACAAGAATCATTATATAATAGATTCATAGTTTATATATACACCACATTAAAGAAATATAGCATGAATCTAGCATATGTCTCGCCAAAAATAAATGTGAGATATAAATCCCTTACAATAAGTATATATATGCTTCATAGAAATTAAAAAATAGAGTATAATAAATTTATTTTTAGTATTAACTCATTAAATAATTATATTCATGTTTTTAATTCCATATATGATTTTTTCATGACCTTATATTACATGTATAATAACAATTTGATGTTGAAGACACAGTCCAGGAAATAAAAATATTGTTTTCCGTGTATGTTTTGATTTTTTTGGGTACTTTTATTTGGATCATAGATACATCATATAAATAATGAAAACCCTCATATAACTATAATATATATATAGTATATATGTATTTATATTGATCTATAAAAGTTAGAGATAAAATATTATATACACCGTTTATGGACATTATAAGTCATATGTACACATGAATTTTTTTTCACATTCTTAATTGTTTGATAAATTAAATATCAATAATAAATTACCTTTAAAAAAATATTCTGTCACATATGTCACATTTATTCATTAATCCCATAGTTATCACCTTCACCGTAATGTGTGAGTGAATCATATCGCTTTAAATGATGACAGTTCATAGAACACCCAAGGGACGCCATACTATTTCAATAGAATTGTAAGTATAAAGGTTTTTGGGACATAATAATTCCATTATTTTAATAATATCAAAAATGTAATATATTAAAATTTAATCCATCATTATAACTAGTTGTGAGAAGTTGTAATTGAAAATTGAATGACATTGGTTTGTGGGGTGGTTGTCTACCATACACAAGAATGATGATTTATTAATCTATTTTAAGTAGAGATAGTTATATGTCACTAAAAGAAATACATATAATTATATAGAAGATAATCATATTATAATATCATCATAGAACAATAATAATTTAATTATATAGAGATGGTAATAATATAAAAATTATTATAGAATAACATTACCTATTCATCAGGTATACTAGATTGTTTTTCCTAAAATTCCTTAATAGGATCTATTTAATCCATTAATAAGGATTATAGTTTGAGTAGAGGGAATCAAGTAATTTATTTGGCTAGTTCCTCACTAAACTAATATATATTTAATGTGTGAGTAAGAGAGGAAAGTGGGAGGCATTTTATAATGAGGTTAGTAGAACAATTACAATATTTTCAAATAAATTTTTTTACCCACTTTTTTATTATCAAATAAGATTTCAAAATAGCATATTATAGATCCATTCAAATAATATGGTAATTTCTTTTAAATCCAATGAGATTTGTACTTTTTTGGCCACTTTTTACCAATACCATCATGGTTTAATCCCCAGTTAAATTTTTTTTTCTTTACACATGGTATTTGTTTTACTATTTATAAAAATAATTTTATTAAAAAATTAACATGACCATAATTGATAATATAAATATCGTAGATTCTTAATTTTTAAAGAATTTTTGCAAGGTAAATTTATTCCAGTTGGAAATTATAATTCAAAATTGTCCATATAAACATGTGGGAAAATGAGTTTTAAATGTGAAAAATTTTAAATGATTAAATTTTATTATGAAACATCAATAGAAATGTGATTATGATATCTTAAATTTATTTAATAGTCATCTAATTATCAATTTTTAATATTATATAATAAAATATAATTTTTTGTGTAAATAAATTAATCAAAATTATGTTTTTATTTAAATTTATATTTTTGCATTTTTCATAATAAATTAATCATTTCATAAAATTCTAAAACATTCAGCATATGATAATTTTTTTATTTTCATTAAAAAACTGACATTGAATTTATCAAATAAATTATCTAAATGTGTTAAAAATTAATTTTATATTTTTATAAAAGAAATAATTATTAATGTTTTTAGAAAATATTATATTCAATACATATGAAGACTTTACAGAAATATTATGTATTTTTTATCAATATTTTTTTCTAATAAAAAATGAATAATACTAATATCTATATTTTTTTAGTCAATATTAATTCCACCAATATTAAAGGATCATTAAAAATAGTCATTCTTATATAATATTTAAAATATTTCACAGTTTAGTTGAAACAAAATTTCTTCTGTACTGTAATATAAACCAAGTGTTTTGTATAACACATGCTAAACTTCGGGTTACATGTAACTCAAGATATAATATTAATTAAATATAATCAACAAAAAATCATAAAAACATATGGTGTGACATTATAACACCTTAAAATGGATTTATCCCTCAAAATTAATCTTTTTGATATAAATAAATGAAGATACTTCTACATCAGTATTTTCTAATAATTATAAAAAGCTTCATCAGATGGGTCAGTTCCCCAAAAATAAACGATTAGGTGAAAAGTACATTCTTCATAAATAAATATCCATACAATCATGAATATCCAATGGTTTTTCTTCATATGAAATGATATTCTCTGATAGTATTTCCTTGGAGTTCAATAAATTTTAAAGTCTGGTTATGTAATTCCTAAAGAGAGTTCCATGGAATAAATTATGCACATGAGAGAGGTTTGGATTAGGTTCAAACCTATATTCTACAATCCGATATGATAAATATTTTGAAAGGTACTAATATACCAATGGCATGTTTTCTCATTCATCATGAATACATTTATTGTAATGACTGAAATTTCCCATGTATTATTTTTAGGATATTCTATGGATTATTTTCAAAATCAAGCACAAAAAATGGTGCATGATTCTGAGGATTGGTTTTCCATGATTAAATTATTGAAATATAATAAATATAATAAATTTAAAGAAAATAGGTTTCCATAAAATTTTTATTAACATCAAAACGGGTGCCCAGATAAGAAATGTGAGGGCACTATTAGGTTTAAAATGTGTTTTTACCCAAGGAATGACATAAAAATGATTTCACATAATATTTGTGGAACAATAATTATTGCGTAGAGAAAAATAAAATAATTAAATAAAATATTTTAATTGTATTAATTCATGCATCAATTCGAGTGTCTTTAAATACTCTGTTATGTATGAATCATATGGTTAGCCACAATACCCTGAAAATGTTGGAGTGCCATTTGATAGAGAATTGGAAATTTTCTCACAATAGATCAAAAACTAGGTCATGGATCAATTATTGACATGTAACAGAGTCAAAGGATCAGACCAATGATCATGGTAGAGCTCCACTATTCATTGTTCGCCGATCCAAGTCTAGATATTTTTTAATTTTCATTTCATTCACATTCTTGATTTCTATAATAAACATTAATCAATCAAATAATGGATTGATTTTTTGATCATTTATATTATAGGATGTGTAATATATTCGGGATATTATTGGGATAATTCACTATGAATGATGATTCTTATATTTTTTCTAATATAAATGAACAATGATTTACACAATCATTGATCATGGTTTGTTCCTCTTGATTATTATTGTGATTTTTCCCCAATAATCCAATCATCATATGTGTGCTTCCTTCAGCCTAAATTTTGATATATCCCAATGAATCAATCATTGAACACATATTTCAAGGAAAAATGATTCCAAATTGTAGATCTAATATCGACATGAGATAATAGAGGTGTGAAGGTGTTAGAAGATGCATGCCAAATGATAAAGCTACACAGGTCTGCATTCATAGGAATGTAACAAATAACTATGTATTAATAAGTTTTATATATAGATAAATGGGACAAATATTGTTGTTTGGTGATGGAATGGTTCATCGGGACATGATTCCAAACTTTTTAGGTGTCGTGTAGCCAAATATGTGGCCTATGAACTAAAAAAGAAACATAGATTCCAAATCCATTATTTTGGTAAATATTTTCTGGCTTGACATGTAACATAGATCCATAAGCTATCCCCCTGTTATGTGGTGACTATTATTTTAAAAGATACATATGTAGAACATGGTGTGTGATCCTATCACATAATCTTTGTTCTCTCCCATGATACACAATGTGTAACTTGGAGGCTACACAAACACAGGTCGGAGTACATCAGTTGGAGCATGCTGTGTACTCCCCTATATAGACATGAACTGGAAAAACTACATTAGTTAATCCATGTATTATTACATGTGCACATTTACATGGACTAAATTAGTGTATAATCACATGGTTATAATATGTGGGAATTATAAAAACTGTGTACTTATACATAGAAAGGGATTGTGAATCAGGATGTTTAAATTGGAATGACTTGTGGTCAAGGGACATGGTGTGTAAAACATCTACATGACACATAATTTTGTATACATGAATTGGATCCCTTGTACATCATATCATGGAATGTTTCTTATGGTGAATTCCCTTTATCCATTCCATATGGGTTAGTATGGAATCATCTACTACTTTTATTACTACAACCTCCTCAACATGTCTTCCTGTATATAATCATCGAAATCCAACCTTGAGGCCTGTAATGAGATCCTCTATTCATCATTGTTCCAGAGGATTATTTAATGGTATCATTATGATAGATACTATGTGGGCACTGATCCGCGAATTAGTATGTAAATCTAGAATATGTTTTTGGTATCACCTCATGGCAATTGGTGTGATCCTCATTTTTTCAAAATAACTCTTATATCCTTTATTGTGTATATAAAATGTCAACAAGTGATGAGAATTACATCTAGAATGGAAATTATCTTGTTCTATCATGAAAATGAGTGTGTTCTCCCATATGAGTTCATTTTGAAATCATCATCATGCAATCCAAGGCTAACATACAACAATTGTGAAACACCTTCTGAAAGTGATTATTTTTTAGTATATCTGGATATTTATGATATATATGTTATAGAAATATAACATTTTAGATCTGACTATATTTTATTTGTTGTATGATTTGTGTTTTTTGGGTGTCCAACTTTTTTTTGTTATACTCACTCATGCACATGCCTTTCCCAGGTGAGTTGTGTCTTATAAAGAAAATTTACCTTTCGACTGAGTCCTAGATGTACCAAGACCATATGGTACTTAGTGCAACCAGACACACTGAGGTGTGTTCATGATTCTTTTTTATAGTAGTCTCTATATTTACATTAACAATGGATTTATTTTAGACTCGTTTTGGTGGGCTTGTATTTATCCATGTTTACATTCCCCTATAACATTTCATTCTCTAGTTGTGGGATGTAGATGAATACAAGAATTTTTGTTCATATATTTTTACATTTCATCACATTATATGCTTATAAATGTGTGTTTTTTGTGTAATGGTATGTAGGTTATGGACTCCCATGTCAGTGATATACCTATTCTGAGATAGTGGCCAGCCCAGGCCTATTCAATGTGGGCATGGGGAGTCATGAAATGTTCTCCTTTATGGAAATTTGTGATCGAGTTGTATTAATGTAGTCAGTTCCACATTTAGAAAAAATTTTGTGAGAATTTTTTTGGGGAACAATGTTTTGTGTTTTGAGTTTGGGTTCCAGGGAAGGGACTCATGTTTTTTGTGGTGGAAAATCTATCCATACAACAAGAATATGATCACCTTTATTTCTTCTCTATATAAGAGATCACTTGTTACATTGAAAATATTGAACCTGAAACATATAGGAATTGTTTGATGTTCCCATTTACATCATGAGTATTCTCTCTAGATATAAATATTGGTCATGGTACACCATGATTTCCATATGTAATCATCTATGATGTGTTCTAGCTAAGATTTAGTATTATGGTCATGAGGATGATCCCCACACTAATTATTTGTAGATGAATGGACCGGTTCTATAAATGTTCTGCTAGGTGGTGTATCAGTTATCCCACCAACAATATAGA
The DNA here is from genome assembly GCA_963277665.1 of Viscum album. Lineage (NCBI taxonomy): Eukaryota > Viridiplantae > Streptophyta > Magnoliopsida > Santalales > Viscaceae > Viscum > Viscum album. The sequence continues at coordinate 1,874,096,643 of OY728146.1, read as the reverse complement.
AGGATTTGGTACCCGTTGTTCCTGTATATGAGGTGTGCATGCTATGATAAATTCACGAGCTTCAATGACATAGAGAACTAATGTTCCAAGGTGAGCCTATCCCATATGTTTTTGAAAACTAGATTAAGGTAGTGAGATACATTTTCTATATTATCACTACACTAGAAGATGAAATGGTGGTACTGGTAGTGAGACTTGTTCATATCTCGATATGGAGATTGTTGGGTTTTGTTACCCAATCATATTATGAGGTGATTCTGTCATAGAGAGAGTTTGATAACCACTTTATAAATGTGTTATCCCCAGCTATGCAGAGGAACATACATATCCAGGAGATTTTCTAGCTTTATCAAGGATGCATGATAGTAGATGAGTATTCATGTGGGCTTACCAACCTCTCTTAATACTCCATCAGTATGGTTTGTTTATAGTTATTCAAGGATAATTCCTTCGAGAAAGGTCATCATATGTAATTATAGGACATTTTATCCCTCTATTAATTCATAATAATGTTGGGGTTCTAGAGAGAGAATTGGTGGTTCAGAGTTTCATGGATTAGTACATATAGCCATTGGTTTCCGGTAGCTAAACTACAAGAGCAGGTACATTAGCTAGATGGAGTCGACGTCTATCTCAGGGACCAAAAAATGTGATATGTTTAATGAGGAGGTCCTAGGATAGAGGATCTGTGGTTCAGGGCTCAATACCATGGTCTCATTTTCCCAGACAGAGGTGACAATACACATGTGATGGTAGGGGACAACTTGCACATGATTTTCTGAACCACCGTATAAATAAAAGAGTGATTGTGGATAGGTCATTGAAGTAGGGTCAGTGGAAGGATAATGTTGTTCCATAGGTGGGTGGATGTGGAAGATGAAATGTATGAGAATTTAGAGTTATTCAATGCATTTAATTGTTTCCACAGCTACCCCCATATGACCCACACTAGGTTATAGAGTAGGAGGAAATGGATAAGGATAGCTGTAGGTTGTAAAATCTTATGACCCAAATGAAATGGTAATGATTAAATTTATTTTATTTGAAATTTATACAGAAGTTTTAGTACTGATTGAAGCATGCTCTATTCATCCCATTCTTACTGCATACTATGTATGATACATACAAGTTGGGATTAAGCCCTTGGAACGACCTATATAGATGGAAATTTTACAAAACAATACTTAGGGATCACACAATTGTGTCCGCATTGTGACATGAATCATGGAGGTGATAATTTCAACTCGTATCTCTATATAGAACTATTTATCCCTACAACATCATATTTTATATGAGTTGGATATCCACGGTTTATTCACAGATTGAATATTTTAGGTTGAGAAAGTAGTGTCTATATAGTGCATATATGAGGTTATATATTTTCGGTGAAAATGAAATCCTCTAAGAATAAGACATACTTATGAAATGGGGGTGATGCAAAGACATATTTTGGATTGATTAACCTTGGTACAATGGATTTTATGAGTGCCTAGAATTTTGTAGTGTTGGTGGAGTATGAGGACATCATTATCAATGGTGTTCCATGATTATCTCCCCACAAAGAGAGAGACTTCACCATTGATCTACACATTAGGACGACACTAATATCTCTGTAATTATATCAAATTACACCAGAATATCTTTATGATATAATGTTGTAGTTGTATGATTTTCATTGAAATGAAATTATTTGTCCAAGTGTTTCATTATGGGAAGCCCTGATTTTTTTAACAAGGAATGAGGATTGAAGATTAAGGTTATTTGTAGACTACTAATAGTTGAACTCGGTGACCATGAAGTGAATGTATCCACTATCGAGGATAAGTGACCTATTACATTAGTTGATTTGGTAAATATCGTTATTAATGGTATAAATCATGTCATGATATCACTAGTTGGGAGTAGTAGATGTATATGTATAGAAGAAAGTATTCAAATGTCACTATTCTCATTATGAGTACTTGGTGATTCCATTTGCTGTGACAATATTCCCAGTAGTGTTCATGAGACTCATGAATTGTATCATTCATTTATTATTAGACCAGTTTTCAGAAGTATTTATTGATTTTATCCTTATGTACTCTCCATATTATGAGGATCATAAGAGAAACCTATTGATGGTTCTGGGCATACTCTGAGAGAACCAGCATTACAAGAAGTTATACTAGTTTCAATTTTGGATTTATGAGGTCTAATTTTGTGAAAATGTTTTCTCAGAAGATGGTGTGTAAGTGGAACCAATGATAGATGAGGTAGTTTTATATTAGGATCCACCAAAGAGTGTGATGGAGTTTTGGATCTTAATTGTGTTGGAAAGATATTGTTATAGATTCAATCCAAATTTCCCCAGAATATTAGAATCCATGAAAACTTTTACATGAAAGGGTAAGCCTTTCATGTGGTTAGAGATGTTCCAATAATATTTTTAGTAGTTTAGGATGATTTTGATGAGTGCCCCCATTGTGATATTTTTAGAGTAGGGTGTTAAGAAAATAATGTTTTTTGATGAATTGAAAACTAGGCTGGGCTATGTTTTGATGTTGGGGAAGGAAGTGATTTCATATGGTCCATGATAGTTGACACCTTAATGTTATAAAGAAAAATCCCATGATCATATATAATATGTATTGTTATTGTACTATAAGTTTTGTTAATCTACCAAATGTTTGATCAAATATTATTCTATTATGAGCACAAGACTCTATTTTATATATTGTCTCAAATAGATATTAACTAGACATAGAAGTGATGGATGGATTTTCTCTAGGATTATGACTTATGAATTATCTATACTCATGGGAAGGGGAACATGGTAGTATATGCACTCAGTGGGAGGTATTTTTCATAGATATTGAATGAGACAACTAAGAAGTTTTCCTTGTTGTTGTTGTCCCTTGTGAATAATAATGGATCATTTTACCTCTAGTTGATGGTAGTTACTCCTTCACTCTTGCAGTGAGTCAAGGAGGAACTAATAGGGGACCATGTGTTCCTACGGTTTCACATCAATGTGTATAATTGTGATTTGTATGGGGTGGGAATATATCTCCAATATTAATGGGCCCATTCCGAATACTTCATATAGTTGGGGAGGTGGTATACGGCTCACCTCTACCAATATAGTAGGACTTGGTACACAACATCAACCAAATGTCACAATAGAGAAGTTATGTGCCTGGCCTATCCCACATTATCAATTATTGTGAGATTTATATCAAGGATATATAAACCTTTAAGTAGTACTTAATGTAGATTACTGATTAGAAGTCTATGATGTTTTGTGGGCGAGTAATTCATTTATTGTGTGTGTGTTTAGGACAGTTATGATATTACATATAGGATGGAGGATCATATTCAGGATCAATACCCATATATCAATGTTCATCAATTATTTTTTCTTTTCTAGACATAAATTCCCATTGTGGTGAGAATGTAATGACTTGTATTTTTCAAGTTTTATTTTTTGATATTGTATGGATTATTTTAGAGAGCAAGGGATGGTATAGGATGAGATTATAAATCCTAGTGTCCCATAATAATGGTTAGAAATATATTAAATATAATAAATAACAAATTTTCAAGGTTATCCAAAAAATGTTGAATAACATCAAAACAATTTAATGGATCCAGAAACCTAGGGGACTATTGAGTACAAAACACTAGTTTTACCCTATATGAGATTTAACATTGGTCGGTATGGGTCATTTTTGGAAAATTCATCACATGGGACGAAATTAAAAATCAATTTAATATATCATTTTAATTCATTTTAGAGACAATGAAAATATATAGTCTTAAAATAGACTATTATCATAGAATCCTAGTTTAAGACTCATAACCCTGAAACTGTTAGAGGGCAGTTTGAGAGAGATTTTGAGTATTTCACTCAAATGATTGGATAAAAGATCGGAGATAGAAAATAGACATGAAATGGATTCAATGTATCTCAAAAATGATCATGTTGTATATCCATTATTCATTATCAATTTTCTTAAATCATGGTAGGTCATTGGTTTATTTTGATTTCTTCCCCATTTTTGATTTTTATAATGAACTCGAGCCAATAAAAAAATGGATTAATTCGAGTATCATTCATATTGGATGTAGGATTTTATTATGAGTACATTATCAATATAATACATGTTATTTTTTATTCAACGTTCAAAATTATAATGGAAACTAATCAATATCAACAAATACATTGATGAAGTCCTATTCCAATTTATTTTTATTTTTATTTTATCTTTCGATTCTCCATTCAACATGATTTTTTAACAATCATACCATAGTTTCAAATAAATCAATAAATAGATTTTTTAAATCCTATTCATAATGAAATGATAAAATATAAAATATCTAGGAATGAACTGAAATAACATAGTTGTGATAGTGGTAGTAGTAGCAGATCATATGATGTAGTTACCCTATTTCATGTTTATCATTACGCAATTATTAATGACATGTAAATCCATATTTTTTCAAATAAATGGGACAAATCATGTTTTTTGGTCATAAAAAGGTTTTTCAAGCCATTATTCATCATATTCTAGGATAGGTATGGTCAAATCATTTGGTAGGGAACTCGAGAGGAATGTGGATTCCCATTATAGAATTATTGAAAATCATGCGCTACATGATGTTTAATTTGGAGACACATTATCTGTGGGAACCCATATAGAGATTCTATGGATTTAAGAGATAATTACATTTCACATGACATGTTATCTATTACAAAACAAGCCTTCTCTCTCTAGATGCATGATGTGTACCTCGGTGGGTACAATGACACGAGTTGAAGAATGTTGTAAAATCACCTACACAATCACGAACAAGGCTAAAGTATATGCAATAATTCTTGTACTGGGACAAGAGAATATTAAGATGGGATATAATTGTGTACTCACACACAGTTAGAATAAATAGTCATTTAACACAGTATGTAATTCTACTTATACATGGCATGATACATGGGCAATTCAAATGGCCAAAACCCAGAGTCAAGGGACATGCCATATTACCCAATTACACATTGTGTAATATCTTATAAATGACATGGATCATTTCTCCTCCATATAGTTGAATAAACTCATTATGTTGAACTCCCATTATCCTTTCAATAACAGATTTTAAGTAATTTTAGCCTACTACTCAGAATATGATCTCTCAAGTAGGTCTTTTTGGTTAGAGTTGTTGGAATCCCTATGTGAGACCCAGAGTGATGTTGTTTATTCATCTTAATCCCTTAGGTGGAGATATTGATATCTTACATACCAACACTATGCGAGTTCCAATGCACTAAATATAGGTTTACTAAGAATTTTTTTAGAGTCTACCCATATCCTTTAGTGGGATCTTCATATCTATATTATTTCACTTCAATCCTTCTGTGTGTATTTCTATTGGAAAGACCCAATAATCAATACCACTTAGATTGAAGTCATTATATGATATCATATTTTAGAGTTTGTCCTATCATATGGGTGCTTTGTGGAATCATAGAGCTTGAATCTGTGGCTACCATACAATGGTTGACACATACCTTTTGATAATGATTATTTGTTAAGTATATTTAGATATTATAAGTATATGTTTTGTTGAAATATACATGTATATAGAGTGATTTATTTTCATTTTTATATTATTTTTGGTTTTGATGATTCCATCTTAGAATTATTTTACTCACTCATACAATGGAATTTAACATACATATTGTTTCTTGTGAAGATGATCAATATTTGACACAGTCCTAGTGTGACAAGTACAAAATGGTGGTTAGTGAAACTTGACAAACCAATGATATTTCCTATGGATTTTCAATAGAATCCCCCATTATTAATTTTTTCATGGTATCTTTTTGAGACTCTATGTGGTTGTTTTGTTTTTCCCTTATTTACATTCCTATACTTCCTGTCATCCATTGGTAGGGGAAATATTTTTATTAATGCTTGGTGGTTTATTTGTTTTTACATTTCACTATTGTATATTCTTGGAGATGGGTACTTGTGTATAGGTTCTTAAGCTAAGGGCGCCCATGTTTGTTATATTCCTACTCGGTACTAGTCGCCATCCCCTAGACAATTATATGTTGGTTTTTGGAGTTATGAAAAGACCCCCTATTAGACGAGTCAATATAATAAACTTCTTCCATGGAGAGATTATTAGAAACACTATATCACCAATATAAAATTCTATTTCACATCCATTATTTTCAGAATAACATTTCTATAGATTCGAAGATTCCATGTTGTGTTGATGAATGGTTCTAACATTGTTAACCATTTTTCATCTATATTATATTTCATTATATTTATTTATCACAACAAAATCATTCTATGTTGGATCTATGCATATTATTCCATATAGGGATTTATAATAATCCATCAGAATGATTGAATGAGATTTATTATTGTTAAAACTAACATAGAGTAAGGTGTTGATCCTAACCATCTATGAAGTTAAATTACTTTTATATCAACATATCCTCAAAGGAATGTATTGATCTCTCAAACTGACCATGTGTATGAGGATGATACATTGTGCTAAAACTCAACTCTATATCATGTTCCTAAAAAGGAATTCACTAGAACATTGATGTAAACCTCGCATCCTAATCATATATAAGGAAATGTGGTACTCCATAAAACATATACACATAGAAAATGTATATCATAGAAAGATGATATATTGGGAAGTACTGTTTGTTTCTTATGAATTATTATTACTTTTTAAGAAAATCAACTTCACCCCATATATATTTACCCCCTTTTGAAATTTTAGTGAGTCCAATGAGAAAAATAAATGATGTTGTTTTGTCATTTCCAATAGGGAATGGTTAATGAATATATAATCACCATTGAATATTTTCTATCATCCTTAACTTTTTGACAGACAATGCATAATGATATAAAATCTATGATATATCAATTCATTCTAACCAAACATAAAAATTATTTCTAATCTCAATAGATCAACATACATCTAGAATGAATAGAGAGTGGAGAACGATAAGATTTCCCTAATAACTCCATAAAATTTTGGAAGGATGGAATGAATAAATATTTTATAATCATTATAAATACATCATGATCATTATTAAACTTTGGATTCTTCATAATCATCATTTCTAACTAAACATCATCCTTTTAGGAACCTTTAATCTTCAGCTTGATATATGGCTGAATATTGAATCAATCAATGTAGGGATTCTCCACATCATTCAGGATTTACAGACTAATCCATTTTAGACCCTAAATGATTCGATCTTATATATCCTTTACATGGATATTCTAGCATGATCCTTCCTATAAAATTCATCATACACTTTTTTCTCTTTACTATGTTGGTAAGGAATTATTAATTCATAAAATTTTATCATCTCAAACCATCTTCAATTTCTCATATTAAAATCGTTATGCAAGAAATGATACTTCAATTTTTTAATAAATATAAATATATATATAACACTTTTCTTAATAAATTTAAATCTTCCATATATGTAGTGAAAAATTAATACATCTAACTTGAAATCAAGAGTTGGGTAATTTTTCTCTGGAACTATCAGTTTTCCTAACAAAGAAGCTATTACTATGTCATTATGCATGAGAACAAATTGCAATATATTCCTGGATTTACCTCTATTGATTATAAAAAATTATTATACTATATGTTAATGTAATTATATGTTCACTAAGAAATCATAATTTCAATTCCTTGATATTTTATTTCAATTCATCAATCCATATGAACATGGCTCATTTAGAAGTTAGAATAGTGATTGGATTAGAACATTATGGTATTTTATCCTAAAATATTCAATAATATTCATCTATAACAGGAAAAATATGGATATTAATAATTTTTTTTGTGTTTTCTAGCCTCCACAAGCCTCTAACTTTTATGTATTTACTGATATACCCTCTCTTGGGATTATATGACCAGAAAATGAAAAAAAATTCAACCAAAATTGACATTTTGAAAATTTTCTATATAGTTTATCGTATTATAGGGTACTAAGTGAAATTATGAATTGATTAGAATGATAATGCTTTATCATTGAATATATAATAATATTATCTACAAGTTCCACAAAAAACTAATCATTTTTATCAATAAATAATATATTCATTAAATCCCAGATGATTGATGGTTCATTAGGAAGACTAAATGAAATAAATATATATTCATAGTGCCTATACATGGGTTGGTATGTTTATCATGTATATTAACATTTAAAATCCTCAGTAGATGAAATCCCTAAATTATGTTCAATTTGGTATGATTACTGACCTCTACATATTTGATCAATTATGTCATTAATACATGGTGGAGGATACTTTTTCAAGATCATGATCTTGCAAAACACCCAATAATTAATATAGAGTATCATCAATTCATAGTTATTTATTTAAAAAATAATATGTTATACTAATTTTGACAATCATGAAAAAATTAATCCCTTGTCAATGTTCTTCTAGAGTTTCATTTTCATCTCCAATAACCCAATTTCTGGCCATTCTACTGGGATTCATTGAAATTACTATTGTACAAGGTGATATTTCTATAGATTAATCAATATATAATTTTGAATTATGGATAGGAATTTGTTTTAGAATGAAAATAAAATACTATTGAACAATATGAATATCATGGATTTTATCTTTCTCCCTAATTTTCTTATATAAATAACTCTACGGAATTTAATTAACACCCATATAATGGAAGTGATTTCCATAAGAAGTTAATATTTATCGTCTCATCGGTTGATGATCATATGGTGTATTTTAATATAAAATATGAATTCTATTCCTAAAAAATTATTACTGCATTTATGTAGAAAAATGAAATCCATAATAATGATAAAATCAAATTCTACCTAAGGAATAATGACCAGATTTATAAGAAGCACATTCCCACCAACTTGAATGAAGAGGAATCATAAAATTGTGATGTGATCAACATACCATTAGGGTTTCACACATCAAATTATATAACTACTAATTTTGGTGGTATAATAATACCATTTTAAAATTATATAGATATTTAATAATTTTTAGTTCAATAGTTAAATAATACATTAGTTTTTCTAGAGGGGATGATAAGTATACGCTTCACCGTATCGTTATGACATAGTTAATTAAAAATCAATTCACGATATTTATATGTATCTCTAAGATTATAAATTTTATAGAATTGATCAATATCATTAACCATTGTATCTTTTCACTAGAAAAAATAGTTCCCATTCTCCTTGCATATGAAATAGTAGAGTATGTGTGGTTCATTTATGACGCTTTTTCTCTATTCATGTTATTATCTAACATCATCCCATCACATCTGAAATCAATTTCTCAATGAAATACACATAAAAATTTAAAATATTCACTAGTATAATTATTATAATTACCTCCATGTCTATTCCCACTCTTTTATCATTAAGGAAATATAATCATCTTCACTCTATGGTTTTTAGAATTTTCATTGAATTTAAATTTTCCCTTTTAATCAAACCCTTGATATTGATACATAAAACCCAGAACAATTTATCTTGGGATATAAAATTGAACAATATCTTGATTTTAATTGTAGTCTCTTATGGATAAATAATGTAATAATTTGGTTTAATCCACTAATGAATTGATCAAACTTACATAACATTGGTTGATGATAGCAGAATCATACCTCGTAGGCCTTGTAAAATTTTTCTCCTCGGTACCAATAGATTCATCATCCTTCTAATTTTTTTAAGTAACTCCTTCTCCCTAATTCATTACAGAATAATCAGAAATCTCTTATTGGAAAATATTTTCTTGAACTCTTCCAAACCCATTGAATCAATTTTTAATTTTTGGTTTTTTTTCTTGATAAGCTTCCTATAATATTCTTATTCACTATTAAATGATAGACTTCTAGAAATATATTTTCATTATTCAACCACGATAAAATATAATATACCATTATATGTAGTTAATACAATATTTAGAATCTACTGCATTAGAAGAACCATATAAATAAGTTGGAGGTTAGCTCATGAATTATTCAAAATAATTTTGTTATCTCAAAATTATATTTGAAATTATATTGTGATTCATAGCATGAGACATTTTTTTAGTAACAGAAACAATATTTTTTATTCTATATCCCATAAAATATGGATTATATAGAGGAAGGGAATTGAATTTTCCATCAAATCTATTATTAAAATGGTTTGTTCAGGTTCCATCCACTGACAAAAACATAAAATAATAGTGTATGAAAAAACAATCATACTGGGGATCTTCATAATCATAGAAAATTACATATAGGATATTTAAATATTGACACCTCTATAATATCATAGTATTAACCACGTTAATTCGTGGTCATTACTCAATTTCCTCCTGATAGTTTGAAATGATTTTATCAACTTCAAAATAAAATTTCTTGGGAGTTTCAAAATAGATGTGAAACAGGGATAATTTTCATGCACTAGGTGATGATCGAGTCTAGGTAAATTCAATATATTTATAGTTATTACCCCTAGATACCTATGTTCTAGGTCGACATCATCATATAGTATCCAAAAATGTATATAATTTCATGTAAACCACTAATGTTATACTTTAAAAAATTTACAAGTCATTTTCCTATACATTAACTCATCCTTGGACTTATCTTAAAATATTTATGTATGGATATAAATAATGTTTTATCATACTAGATTCCATATGATTACTAAAACTACTCTATGATACAAACTATAACAACCAATTATTATCATATGTAGATATTATATATATATTTCTGTACACTTATTATATTACCAAATCATACACTAGATGATCATATAGGTATAATGCTTTTAGAAACATGGAAACAGTAACTACAAATTCAAAATTACACTAAATCATCTCCCACTATAATATTCATATTATAACTCCTGTTATACAACAAATACATAACAAATTCCATCATAACATGGGGAGAGGAAACATAAATAATGGTGATATCAGATACTCGACATGGGTAAAGAAGGTAAATGTGTAAGCATAACATACACACAATGGTATTATAGTATGATCATATTAGTTGAAACACATAACCTTCTTAAAAAATGTCATAATATTTATTCATGGATTAAATATTAGATATTCATAAGAAATGAATCAATAGATAATAAAAAACATGATCAACGTGACCATAAAACTGAAATTATAAATAGCATTTTGGTATACACAAGAGAATTGAAAATCATTTCAATAATAGTAATGTCTCATTGACGAGGCTATCATAGTGGAATAAGCTTACTCCAGAAACCATCATAATTGTGAATTTTTACTCCTAATAGAATAATAAAATACAAATTCCATCACTTATACTCGTTTACTTATTATCGTAGTCATATCTATGCGAGGGAAAATAAATCATTACCCAATGCATTGGAGGCATATGTACATCCCACCCATCAAAATAAGAAAATAATATATATTTATATGAAAAAAGATAATAAAATAGTCATCATATAAAAACACATGAAATGAAATTGTGTTAATATACATTTTATCATATCATAACATATTGAAAAGATATAGGTTTCATAATAATTTCATCATAACATCGTTTCATAGACCATGGTGGAGGAAGGGGGTTTCATAATAAATTTATGATAGAATAAATAGAGGAAGAGAAATGGGATTCATAAACATATTTTTATAATAAACCATTCAATTAATGAATTATAATGGTATCCGTGATTATAAAGACCATTCAAAGAATAAATTTCATCAAGGTATTTCATATTATATGAAGAATGACTATAAATGATAAATCACTTGGAATGCTTTATTAAGAAGATAACTTTTTTTTGAAAATAAATTTTTTAAACTAATCAATCCTTAAAAACTTAAATCATTTTCTTTTAAAATAAACATGAACCAATATAATATATTGTATAATAAAAATAATTTTCATTTTGACATAAAATTACAATCATTTAAAATACATTAAAAACCATGATTCCATTAACATTCATAATAGAATATGAAGAAAATTTATTTGAAAAAGAAAATGGATATTTCTTTTGATAGAGATTTTTAAGAATTCAAACATGGGAAAAAATTATTTAAATCTCAATTGAATAATTTTAAATATATTTTTGAACAAAATTCAGAATACTTGTTTTTGATAGAAAATAGGTTTCTCACTGAAGATAATTTTATGTTAGGATTTCATAAAAACATTTTCTCAAATATTTTAACCATAAAAGATTTTAAAATTGGTATACGACATAAAAATACAACAAATAAAGAAAGGAGAATAAAAGTATTTAGATATATTGAGAGATATACGATAATATTTTAATTTTGGATCCAAAGTCATAATCAATCCTTATAAATTATGTGAGTGTAACCATAAATCCATACCTTATTGGTAACATTTGAAACACAATACCAATTAATGGGAGATCATAAAATGGATATATAATCCCCAAAATATTCATGATATGATTCATAAAACACGTTCATGGTTACTATATACACCACATCAAATAAATACATGATTAATATTGAATGAATCTCAAAACCGAAATGTTTTATGGAAGTCCCATACCATAAGTTTATAAATCCATCATAAACATTAGAACATATTATTTCATAAATATATTTTTATTATAAATATATTTATAAACTCTATCAAAATTTATCAGGCCATATTATATTTTAGAAGACCTTTTACTACAATTTTATTAACAATTCCTCATTAAAGAAATGTTTTATAAAAAATATTCTTTTTTTCATTTATGTTTTTATAATTTTGTTTTAGGGATAATAAAATTAACTATGGTTACATAATATTTATGATTATAACCATGATATAAATGGCAGATATATTAATTAAATATTATTTTTATATTAATCTAAAAAATATAGAGATTGTAAATTAAATATATCATTCATTGATATGGTATGATGTACGTACAAATGAATTCTATTTTTATTTTCTTGAAAATTTTAGAAAAAGAAAAGAAAATAAAATATTTACATAAAATATCATTTTTATTTCCTACATATATAATTTATTTTCATTAAAAGCATCCTTATTACCTTCCATTTATATCATGAATGAATCACATTGTTTTGCGAAGTGGTAGTCTGTCATACCCATGAGTAATGGTATCATATTACCATAGAATTAAATGTATAATGGTATGTGTAATATAATTATTATAAATGTTTAATAATATCTTATATATAATATATAAGCATTTTATCTATAATTATAACTACTCATGAGAGGTGATTATGGAAAAAACGAATTGCATCAGTTCGTGACGCGTTAAACCACCATCCACACGAATGATGATTTAATAACTCATTTTATAGATGTGTATATGGATATATGACATGTCCAAAATATAAAAAATTATATATTTTATATTATTTATAATATCTTCATTGTTTAATAATAATTTAACGACATATATAAAAAATAAAATAAAAAATTCTTATTGGAGAATGATACCTCTTCTTCAGACATCCTTCCCATGATTTCAAAAAAAGACTTAAATATAGGATTTATATAATAAAAAAGGCAAATAGTATGATTTTATAGAATTTGGGATGCTATTTTATCATTTACTGGCTGGTAAATCTTTTTTGATAGGGTCTGAATATGATTGCTGATATAGTAGCCTTTTATAAGTGAGGTGAGTGGAACAATAGTAATTTTTTAAAAATAAAATGTTTTGACCATATTTTCCTCATTCCACAGGGCTCCAAAATAGAATATCAGAGATATTTATATATAATAGGTCTTAGAGATATCCATATAATGGGTTTTGGGGAATTTTTAACACTTATCATTTTATTTTAATCCCCTGGTAAACTCATTTTTACCATTACCAAAGTAAATAATTTATTCTATTTTTGTCTATTAATTTTGGTGAAAAATAAGTAAAAATTATAATATAAAATAAATTATTCTAAATAATAATATTAAATAAATTATTCTTCTCAAAATATATATAATTGTAAAAATTTAATTTAAAATTAATCCAATCGACAAGACGAGAATGCGGGTTTTCAATTTGAAAAGGTTCAAATGACTAAAAAGTTTTTTATCTGAATAAAATATATAAATTATTCTTATAACAAAAATTGAATCAAATGATATATAAACGAAATTTTATTATGTAAAAATATTTAAAAACATATTTATCTTTATAAATAATTTATATAAAAAGTCATTTTTCAATTACAATTTATTATTTTTCAGTATTCATCATAGAATTTATCCATTGATAAAATTTAAAAAACATTTCCCAAAGAGAAATTTTTAATAATATTTTGAAAATTATTTTTTATTTTTTAATTAAATTTTATAATGGCGTCAAATATAATATTTCTTTTCATAAAAATAAATTATTAATATATTATTGAAAATAGTATACTCAAAAACTATTAAGATTTTGTTGAAAAATAAAATACAATATTATTAATATATTTTTGTTATATGAAAAAATTATACATAATATTATTTTTTTTTTCCTATTCATTACCCAAATAATAAATTCTATGTGATAAATTTCATGTCTAAATAATATGAAAAATATATTGTAATTTTTTTAAAACTCAGTGGAATGTGTAACAGAAGCTAAACCCAATGTTATGTGTAACACTATCTTATCTTGGTGTTTTGTGTAATGAAATATATTAAAGAAATGTTATTTATTCGGTATAAATTTCATAAAAACATATGGAGTTGCATCACACAATTCAATCACATCATATATAACTCTTTTATGTTCAAGTTATAAAATCATTATTAAATCCAACATTTGAATAAACTAAAAAATATTTATTTAGTATCCATCACTAGAATTTCATTGTAACATATGACCAAAATAGAATTCCAAAACAAGAAAATATTATTATTAGGTTATCTTATTACTTTAATTCATTTCACAAGATAATATTGTGTCAGACAATATTATCATGAAACTACATTGTTGGGTGATCAAGGTCACAAAAAGTTTCTGATATGGATGGAATATTACAATTATTATTTTTAATTTTTTTATATATCTCTATCTTGTCAAATGTTATTTTTTTAATAAATGGTTTTAATAATATATTTTACTTCTTTTATTCCATCCACTTAATCGATATTTCCAAACCCTACAGATGTGTATCTGTTTGAAAAAAATCACATGTAACCATATTTTATGAAAGAAGTAGAATAAAAAAATATCAATCCAATCTTATAACATCATAAATTTATTTAACATAATTGTATAAAATAATGTAAGAATTAATAATAAATAAAATAAAATCTCATTAATTAAACAATGATTTAAAAGTAATCAGTGACTAAATAAACATTTCTGATATATATTTATTATGAATATGAACATAATAATATTAAAATTTAGGTGGAAATTTATTTAATCATATGATATATAAAATATAAAAATTATAAATACGAACAATTCATATATTTTTTGATTTTTTAAAATTTTACACAAATAATATAATTTAGAAAATTATCATATCAATTATCATGAATACTTTTGATATGGTTAATGTTTTTTTTAAAAATAATGTCATATTAATTTGAACAATTAAAATTAATAATAAATATGAAATTATAATAAATTTATTATAAAACCAAATATATATTGACATATTTTTATGTATATAATCACATTATAAATTAAACATATTGATTTCCAAACAATCATTTCTAATCAAAATTACTTATCATGAAATATAATATTACAATGTGTTTAAAATTCAAAATAGTAATTAATGATATTTTTATCAATGTTAAATTAACATTAGATAACTAATTTGTAAATGTTTTATAAAAACCACTTTTAGAAAATAATTTATAAATTACTAAAAAACAAAAAAATATTTATTTTTATATTTTGTAATCATTTCATAATTATATAATTTAATTAATAATTAATAAAATTAAAAATATATATTTCTCATTTATATGATTTTATATGGTAATTAACTATTGTAATCTATATTCTATTTGTCAGTTTGTATCATTTTTAGTTATTGGTACCTAGTATTGTAAAAAATATAATATTTTCTTTATCAAGGATATTGTAAACACATTCTATTCATTATATGCGATTTTATTCTCTTATTCTGGTATGTAATATGTGTTACTATTATTCATGTTTATCATATATTGTGATATATTGGAACTTTTTAAATAACAATAAATAATTTTCTATATCATCCTATGTCATGTGGTGAGAACCAATCACATAACAAAATATCACTTATCCTAAGTAACACAATATATAAAAATTCCATGTCATCACGTATAATATTCAATATTTTCTGATTAAAAATAGTATGATATATATAAAAAATATTTTTATATAAAATTTTACAAATAAAATGAAAACCATTCAACTGCATTGTAAATTTTTTTTGAAGAATCATCCTACTTTGAAATGATTTGATACCACTATATAATTATTATAGATTTAATGATTTATATTCAATGATCTTAAAGACATTTCATTTTATCATCTCTCATGATGGTCCTGAAATTGAAAACTAAAACCATTAATGAAAATAATTTAGAACATGTAACATACAATGATGAGGGTTGATGTGTTTCTATTTAATCATATATTCTAGTAATATCACTTAGATGAAACGATTGGGTATTTTCATTCATCGTATATCCGTATTAAGACTAATTACCCCACACTAAATCAAGATCCTTATTACAACCATGATATGGTAGTAACTCCAATTATAGAGGAACAGGGTGGAAGAGAGATTTGGGGATAATCAATTGAAATATTCAAGAAAAACAAACACCATTTACCAGGAACATCAAACATTATATAAGATTTGAGGATACTCTATGAGACTTAAATGAATTTTCTCATAGGTTATAATGCTTAAGTGTAAAACAAGTTATTACACACTCTTTTTAAATACAAATATGATTATTTTACAAATCATTACATAATATTATTATATCAAAATGATAAACTTTTATGGAAGATTACTCAAAAAGTGAAATTTATTTATTTGTTTCCATTTCAATCGTATTGTGTTATATAGATTTAACACTATTATTATCTATATAATATATAATTACGATATAACTATGTCATATATAATTAATATATTCACTGGAATTTATTATATTTATCAATATCATATCATACATAATTTCCATCCACGACATATGATTTTTTCATTATAATAAAACAAATTATCCCACATGACATTATAATTGCATTCAATATTATATAGGATGAAATTTATCATATACATATAAGGAATTAATGTTTGTCAATATAAATAAATTCAGATTTTATATTAATATAAGTATTGTGTGGTTATATATTTATATTAGTGGATTTTTGAAGACCCTTTATTTGGGGGATGATAGGACAAATCATTGAAGGTATTAATGCTCACTATGAAGAAAATATCATTTTTAGATAAGGTCTTATAGTATAGATGATATGACAAACTAATAAGTTAATGTAGTAGTGAATAATTTCTATAGAATCATGTCATAGGGGGTTATAGTAGCTCAAACCATTCATATTCATTATTATAGTGATGACTCTGAAAACATATCGAACCTTATAGATCATATAAATTTTATTCCTCCACTATTATATCATAGTCATCATACTGATCTGGTACAATATGGACATAGGTTATTTTTCATCAAGTTGCATTATATTCTATTTAAAAAATGGGTTTCTTATTTCCTGAAAAAATTTCCTTACAATTGTGATCCAGATACGTAGTAATTTTTTGCCTCTCCATGGATGTTAACATATTATTAAACAATTTATATTTGTTCATTATTAATGTATTATTATTTTATTTTTTCTCTTTTTTACTCCCATTTCTAGAGTCATTTTTCATTTGAGCTCTAGGTGGTTTTTAAAAATGAAAATTTATACATGCATGTATATATTTCTATATATAAGTATGAAATATGCACGTCTATGTGTGTATGTATCTTTCACATTAATATATATACATATACGAAAAAATAATTTTTGTAGACACACATACACATAAAAATATAACCATTAAATGTATAAATATTTCTTATTATATGTGAATATATAATATGAAATATAGATATATTGTTTGATTTTTATAAAAATATACATATATATACATCTGTATTATAAAAAGGATTTATGTCAATACTTTTATACATTATAATTCTTACATTATATTTATAGCTATATCATGTTTTAAAATGTCTAGAGATTATTTTCATATTGAATATTTCTATTTTTTAGACATTTTAAATGTATAAATTTTTTCTTGTTATATATTTATATATTATAAACAATATATTTTTATATATATTAAACATTATATTTAGACATCCATATTCATTCTATAATACATTATATTTATACCTTATATTATATATATATATATATATTAAATTTTTATTTACGTTCTTTAAATGTATATATATTAGGTGTATGGTGGTATATGTATAATCAAAGAAACACACACCACAAACTCAAGACAATGGTGGTCCATATTCCCCCCACCCCCCACCTATGAGGATATCCCACCAATCAAGCCTTATTTATTTTTATTGCATGTCTAGTAGGTTGAGTTGGCATGAATATCATTACAGGACAGATCGAAAGGCCCAGCCCATAGCTCCATCATCCAACCTTTCTAGGAACAAAGGATAAAACCAATTCTTTTGCACACAATCCTATATGGATTGGGATTTTCCGTACCTATAGAGAAAACCTTCTAACATGCCTTTGTATCCTCATCTCCTTCGATGTTAATCAGTAATCAACCATCACATTGTCGTCATAATTCTCACCATTTTCCATTATTGGTTTTGTTCACACAACTTTTCTCACCAGCTAGGGATCAGTGGTTCCCCCCCCCCCTCCCCCTCACATTCTCTAACTATCACAACCATGTTCTTATCACCAACCACAGAAGGAATCTTGGGATAACACGTGGTCCCCCCCCCCACTTGTACCAACCCAATCAACTACTACTTATCCTAGAGCCCTGAAACCATCTCGCATTCCACCACTTCTTATTGTATAAATAATTAATAAGGTTAGTTTTTATATATTATATAATGTATCATTATTTTAGTGAAATATGACAAATTATCATGCTGGGGTTAAAATTTCCATTATTTTTATAACATAGCATGAAAATGACCTTTCTCAATATTTTTTGTGTGTTTACAATTATGTTATTCTAGGACAATAATTTTTTTTCTATTTTTGGAAAAAATAATTTTTCATTATGTTTTAATAAACTGTGGAAGTAGAATATTTTCATTATGAAAACTTGATTTCAATTATGAATATGTGGTTATTTTATCATCAGTAAACATGAAATAATAATAGTTTAGTTTTATCCATAGTATTCAAGGGAAAATAATAAAATTTACAAAAATCAGTGCATATAATGAAAAAAATTAATGTGTTAATAAAATAATTTTTGGGCATTAATGATGGTATATTTTTTTTATAGAAGAGATCTTCAAGTAAAGGATTAGTAAATTAGTAATTATTATATATCAATTATAGTATGAATCATATTTAAAATTGTTATCTCCAATGTTCATGTTTATAAAATGTTATTTTTGATAATTTTTATGGTGGAGGATCTATTCAACCCCCAGTTTAGTAGTTCAAAGTATCATGAACTATTGAATATTATTTATTACAACATAATGGTTTATTTTTATATAGAAAAATAATTGAATATAATTTTAAACTATAATCCATCATTATTTATTATCTATAATAACTCCTACATAAAAACCCAAACACTAACTACTTTTTCATGGTATGTTGTTCAAATACAGACATTGTTTTCTTCAATCTATATGTATTTTTTATTCTTCTTTTAACATTTATTTATAGAGGATATAATATGGTTTATCTATTTATGCACTATATTATTTAATTTTTTAATAAAAAATTAATAGTAGTTAAAAAACAATGAAACTAAATAATAGTATGTCAAAATAGAGAATACATTAGAGAAAAATACATAGACAAAAAATGCACCAAACCATAAAAACCACATATATTCCTTAATATTTCTCAAAAAAATTATAATACATTTCCCAAAATATTTTAACATAATATAATGATAATCAATAAAAATAGAAATTAGAACACTAAATATCATCCAATAATATCCTCTGTATAGTAAAAGTAACCAGAATAGATATAATCAAATAAAATCAAAGACACATAATATTAGTGAATTCTACAAATTTTCAAATTTTTGTTTTAATCAAAACTCAAACCAAAGCATATAACCATCATATCAACAAGTGGTCATTTCAAGTTAAGTATAGTATATTTATTCATAGAGGTAATAAACATGAAAATATTAGTTGAACCTTATCAGGTTGAGTCCCTACAAAAACATAAATATACCAACTGATCACTTGAGGATGGGTAAATTGTTTTTGAAAAATAAAATATAGGTGGGAATGGTTTTCCTATTTTATCAAAAAAACACATAACATAGTTTCCATGATGAAATTTTGGCATTAAGATTAGAAAATATTAATACTAAGAACTAAACATAGAAAATCACCAACATGATACTAGTTATTTGGGTTACCATGAAAAACTAAATGTATCTTATTATATATAAAAAATCAATTTTAATATTAGGGTAAAATGAATGCATAATGGATAAAAAATTAATGAACCAAAAAAACATATTTATAAAACAAAAAATTATATAAGGAGTAAAAAATGAAATCCCATGTGTGGGAGAAGAACTAGGTATATCCTTGGAGAAACCATATAACATAAGATTGTGGTATGCATCTAAAATTTTAAAAGATACCATGTAATCTCAGTACAAAAAAGAAAAATATTTCACACACCTTGAGGAATTTATTTCATGGGATCACATAGCAAATATTCTACATGCATCCAACATTGGAATATATATAGTGTGTGATGATGATATGGTAACACATTTCAACCAACCCACACCTAATTATTTATCACATACTAAAGAATAATGTACAGTGATTGAAAATTTTTATGAATTTGAAGTATAATTACATGATATATTAGAGAAATTATATTCAAATATAAGTTATAACATATTACGAACAATATACATAGATGCCATAATAGATTACCTACGTTGACCTTACACTTCGATTCTATTAAAAAGTAATATTAATTTTTTTTGTTCAATAGCTAGACATGTTAAAATTGAACAATGTATAAAATATTTGGGAAATTTAAATATAATTCCTTCATGAATAGAGGAAGTGGTAGAAAAAAATATAGAATTTTTTTCCTTTTTATTGCATCAACCTATAAATTAGCCTAGGGTATTTGACTCCCCATATATTTTACCATAACAATTACTTAAAATAATGTAAATATTTCATCAAAATGAATTCACAAGACCTTTTATGTTTAAAATTTAATAGAAATGGGGTAATAAATTAATAGTAAAACATGTGGTTGTTTTATCCAATAGAAATTTATTCCAAAATTAAAACAATTAATTAATACACCACATGTCTTCAATACCTCCCACAAATTATACACACATGATACTCTTCATGAAAATTCTTATGGAATAATTTTCTAGCTAAATTAGGGCATTAGGAACATTAGAATGCGGTGAGATCAAAATCATTTTAAGGGATAACTAATGAAATATGAAATTAAATTGATTAAAAATTGGGGCATAATAAAAAAAACATCACCATAGGAATGTGAATGTGAGTACAATAAGCAAAATATGATCATAAGTGAATGATGTATAACATTAAAATATGACTATAACACAAACACGAGTCTATCATAAGAATATCAGAATATGTCATTGATTAGATGGTGTAAATGAATATTAAAATAGTTATTATCAACGGTATCATAAAACATTACCATTTCATATAACCATGGTTTCAAGAACATGTCATCTTTATTAATTCACTCCTTACCCAATTCATTTAAATTCTATCAGGGATCACCCCTCATAAACAAGTTTGATCACCAAGTTATCATAAAACATAAAAATTAGTTCATTTATGGAATCATAAAATTTTCAACTCTTGGGATTTATTATCTAAACAATGTATTTGAACAAAATCATTGTGAAACATCATAATTATTTCATTATTTATTCTACATAAGGAAACCATTCATAATTCAATAAAAGAATAATTAAACCATGAATTAAATGGGTTACACGATTATTCTAATAGAATCATTATGCATCAACAGATATACGATCGAATTCATCATAACATAATATCATAGGATTGAATATATGGTTCTAGGATATATGGATTATATAATTTTTTAGATCATTAAGTAAATTTAATTTGAAAAAATAAATACCATTGACCATTTGGAAACATTTTTAACAAAACTATGATAGAAAGTACATATATTGAAAACTATGAATTTCTACAAAATTTTATTCTTATAAAAACAATAATAATGAAAATTTGTGTACACATGAAAGATAAATGTGAAATGATATTTTATAAATCGTTTGTCACAATATCCTCAAATTTGATGTTATGAATTATTTCAAAATTTAGTTTCAAAATCTATTAAGTGAAAAAAATTTATAACATTTTATTTTTTTAAAAAATAAATAATTATTCATTTAATATATATAATATTTTTCCCACTAATAGTTTTGGTGGAATATTAAACATTTTGTAATGGTTGGAAACCCATTTTATTATATTAAAATATATATAAATTGAAATTGCATATCAAAAAAATGGTAATAAAATTCCATTCTATATGAGTAGAAGATAAATATAAAGGTTATATGAGATAAGAAAAAATTGGGTTTCTATATATAATGGGTATCACTGGTGACAAGGAATATATAAAATAGTTAATATCATAATTTGTGAATATGAGAGACATTTATAAAAATGATACATTTTTGAAGAATAATTTTATCATGATAAAGAAATTTGATTAAATAAGTTATCAAAACCAGATTGTATGAAAACATACATTGAAATTAAATATTACCTTCTAATAAAGTAGAAAAGGGGAAAAAATTCAAGGGGGTGTATTATAAGTCAAAAAAGGTAATTGAGTTATTGAAAACTCTTCCCAAATTGATATATTTTTTAAGAATATCCACTTCATGAAAAAAATGATATTTATAATAAATTCCTTATAATATCATAAATTTTTTCAAATGAAATCAATAGTTATTAATCAAACCATATAACATATATCATGGTCCATAATGGGACCCTTTTCTCCTAAAAATAAGATTTTTAAGAATTACCCATTGCCTTAATTCCCGAATTCTACTAAATCACTTACATCCACTATATTATATAAGTAATAATTATAATAAAGTTTTTTATAAACTTTTAATATGTATTTCCTTTTAAAAATAAGAGTTAAAATTAGTCTCTATATGTATATTTGTTAAATATTATCAATATTGTGTGTGAGTAGTTCTGATCATTTTGAACTCGTTTTTAAATAATGGTGTTAATCTTCAATATTCTCAAAAATCCATTAGTGGCATATCAAAAAATGTAATAGAATACAAATTTTATATTTTTATAATATGATAATTTCATTCCTAAAGTACATTAGCTATTATTTCATGATGGGGAAGTCGATGATGACAAGTTTTGGTAATCTATAAAGGATGACTAGTTTTTTTAATAATTAATTTCTAAAATATTTATATTACCATTATAAACACTCCCAAAAATTCATTAATTAGTTATTAAAATGAAATAATTTGTTTTCAAATCAATATTTGGTATAAATTTATATCGGTTCTCAGGTGTTTTATTAATTTGACCCAATTAGAACATGCTAAAATCTATGTGTGAATGGGTATGGAAGTAATTATTTTTTACACTATCATTATAAAAAAATTATAATGAAATTATTTATATTATTTTAATATTATGAATAAAAAAATTGTATATATATATATATGTATATGGTAAAGGATAATGAATTTTTCACTTATAAAGAAATGGATTTTTTTATGGATAGATTCATTATAGGCTAGGAATTTTACAATGATCATGTATATCTAATATTAATTTAAGGATGATTTTTTATAGAATATAAATAATTTAAGAAACATCACATTTCTTCAAAATTACCATTTATATAACCATCTTTCTTAGAGGATGTTGAAAATCTAAATTCATCATTCATTAAAGTGGTAGTGATCACACACATAGGTAATATTATCACATTTTTTATTAAATAGATGGAGAAAATATAATGGTTATACCATCAATGTAATAAATTTTGTAATATTATTTATAGTGATTTAATTGTATATATAAGGTTATGGTTTTAAGGGACACGGGGTTATATAATGATTAAGAAATTATGTTAATGGGCTTGTAGTATTTATGTTGAGAATTTTGGCCTTATCTGGATCTATCCTTTAAAAATGAAGGACTTGTGGCACTTTATGGGGGAAAAAGGATTCCAAATGTTTATATTGGATCTAATAATATTAAATTGGGTTGATGTTTATTGGAATTTTGAACTATATTTATGTCATGAAATGCTTGTAAATGATCATCATGTATAGATGAAATGTGGGGAAAATCATTAGAAAGCAATGTTTGGTAAGGGGTGTTATTGGAGATGCATTTGATTTAAGTTATTCCAATTGTTAAATATTTTCAATACAGGATGTTATGATTTTCAAAAACAAAAATTTTATTCAAGAAGTTCTACGTTTAAATTATAGTTAGATAAAATCAATCTATATTGGATTACCCAATTTAATAATTATTAATATTAATTAAAATTTAAGCATTAAAGTTATTTTATTATTAAATAATAATAAAATCCATATAAAAAAATATCAATGTTATGCATATGAAGTACGTCTCTCTTTAATCTAATTAAATTTATGAATAATAGAATATTATCTTTTAAAAAAAATTATATATATTCTTAGTCTGTTTTTATTGGAAAAGGATGTTTTTGCCATTAAGTGTTTTTAATGTAATTTAACATTCATTACCTATTAATTTTTTCTTAGTTTTTTTATATATTTAAAAAATCATATAATATTCATAATATTAAATAGATCCATTTATTTTCAAAAAAATCATTATTTAGAAAAGGATTATTTATTGAAAAATTATTGTTCTACATGGTAAATAATATATATCATGGTATGTTAATTTTTATTCCTATAAAAATATTTAGGCCATTAAATAATTTTGAAATGATGACTACAAATATTAAAATAATTTTTTCTTGAATAGATTTATAAGAGGGATAAAAATTAATATTAATATATGTATAGATTATTCATAATAACAATTTTAAGGAACTTATTTCTTATATGTATAAAATATATTTATTATTTTTTAGTAATAACTATTAGATAAATGTTAACTTATATTAATTTATTTATTATGAATAATATACATTATAACAATTCTATATTAAAATTCATATGACATAAAAAAGAATTTTTTTTAAAATATATTTATTATGAATACAATATTTTTTCAATTTAGAAAAACAAATTGAAGTTTGTTAATGAATTAGTATATAAAATTTCATTTCTATTGGTTTATTTATATATTTTATAATTTATATTCCTTTATATTTACCATTCAATTCAATAGATAAATTTTATTTGTTGTATAATGTATTGCTCTTTATTTTTGCCTACTATTTCATGTGAAGGTATATATAGAACAGATTAGGTTTTAATAGGAAACATATATTTATTTTAAATTCACAAGGTGTTATAATCTCACACAATAATTAAACTTGTCATCACAGTTGTAATTTTCACTTAAAAATAAACACACTTAAGGGTAAATAATGCATATTTATATCTCATGATATATTTTATAATTATGTTTCTATATTAATATCATAGGTATTATTGGGAAACAAATATAAATCTATCTTAATATTGATTGATTAAATAATTTTTTTTCTAAAAGGTATTGTAGTATTCAATCTATTTCATTACATGAACCATCTTCCAGTTCAAATAATACATTACACTCTGAGCCTCTTCATCAATTCTTGACTTGTAGGAATATGGGTATTATATCCTTCATCATCTTTTCACCGAAACATATAGGTAGATCCACCCATCTCTTATTTAGTTTGTATCAGAATTATACTATGTCCACATTATTATGAATAATTATTGATAGTTATTTTAAAATAATTAAAGTATTTTTCATTTTAGTTCTTATCTCATTATGATGAATATTAGGATAACATATACATTTTGTATAGTACCCATTTTTAAAGTGATTCCATCATGGATTATCCCCATCTAGAACCAAAATAATTTAACATTATTGATAAAACATTAACACTTCAATATAATAATTTTATGTTAAAAAATTCACCTGTAAAATATCATACTCTACAATGTTATACTAGTAGATTTTATTTAAACCTAAATCACTCTAAGTTCAATCTTGGTTTCATTAGTTTGGGTTCTCTAATCTTCTATATTGTAATAACTTAACATAATAAATATTTATTAATTGATTTTACATAGAATGTTATTAACTAGATAATATCCATTTGGGGTGTCTATATAGGTCTATACTATTAAGCCCACTCAACATGCATACAATTGATGATTGAGTTGAAACAAAATGGTAATTTTTCATGGTAAATTTCTCTAGGTGCTTCTAATAAAAAAGTGTATAAACTATCCAACATCAATATAAGGATTATATTTATAGAAAAACTAAAAAACATATACATTTCCAAAAATAAATGATATTATCATATTCATAGACTTACCATTAAATTTATCATAAGGGTTGTCAAAAATATTTTCCCTTCCAAGTGGATAAAATATCCCATATTATCTCAATTAACCTAAAGGGTAGTCTACAAAATCAAAATTATGATCAACAATAATATATCAACAATTAAATTATCCTCAACATAAATTACAAAAAATTTTAACTATCACACACAAACATAAACAAATTTATTTGAGGAACTATTTGTATAGGTCCCCCAAAAAATTATTTTATAAAACAATTTTTTAATACTTTTTATTTTTATAACATTTCGATTGTATTTTAAGACTATTGATAACAAATTATGCTTCATCCAGACCCATTCTATTCCGATGTTCATTTCCCCCATTTTTCACATTCACTCCTTCAACAGGTTCAGTTCCTACACATCCTAGAATTATAAATATATTTTGTTGGATCCAATAGTATTAAAAATATTTTTAATTTAAATCATCACTTTATATTGATTTCATTACCCTTTTTATATATAGTATATTTTTGTTTCTACATTTCATTATCTAAATTATGGGTGACCTAGAATTTATTTCTCTTACCATGTGGTTGATTGAGAATCAACATAAATATTTTAAATCATTTTTTATAAGGGAGTATCATGAATGTATTGTGATTTTATTTTAATGATATCTGTTATAAATTATCATTTTTAAATAGTAAAGTTTTTAGTCATAATATATTTTTTGTTTTCATTATTACTTGAAATTATATTTTTTGAAGCAACAACTCATATACTGTAAATGATTGTAAATAATGTTTTCGAGATTTGGTATATTTTCTTATTTGGATTTAAAACATTAATTTTTTCGTAGGATTATCTTTTATTTAAAAATTAATATTGTTTTTTTATGAATTATAAATTTTTTATTATACATTATAAATCAGAATTAATCAATTATTCCATTAATTTAGTTTTACAGTTTAAAATTGTATCGAATAAAATTTTACTGAATTTATCACCTAATATTATTGAAACCCCTTTAGGTGTTGGTAACTGTAAAAAATATATATTAATTAATATTAAATGATCATTATTAGAGATTAAATGTTCATTTTTTGTATCCATATCAGAGACTTTTTTGGATTTATATATATCTATTAATCATTAATATAGTGAAATCCAATGTTATGGTTTTCATATTTATGGTATTATATTATATCATGGGATATATTTATTAAATTAAAGAGATAATTGAAAAATATAATGTTGCAACTATTTAAAACATCATTTTCTATTATCAAATTTTAGTTTTCATGAAAATTTCTTTTCATTATTATGATGTATTAATATATTATGATTTTTTAATTATTTAATATAAATAGATATTTATTTGAAATTAATTCCAATTCAGTCATATTAATATATGATTCAATAATATTAAAATATAGTTAAAAAGTATGCTTTATTTTAATTTATTTTTAATTTTAATTAAATATTATATATGTGATTTAATGTAATGAAATATAACAATGTCAACTTTATTAAAATGAATAGGTATAATTTTTATGTATGATACAGATCAAATATTAATTGAATTTCAAAACAATTTGGATTGTTTCTTATATTTTTCATTCAGTAATTCTTATGATATATCCCTTATATCATTTCTATATTTTAATTTTGTTGAAATACCATGGTTAATATGTGATAAAGCATGATAGAGTATAAATTTTTTTATTTTCAATGTAATTTTTATGTTTTGTATCACAATGTATAGGAAATCCAATCTTAAAATGTTCAACATCATAATGTGGGGACTATATTAAATAATTTATTATATAACAAATTTTCATTTATTCATCATCATGAAAATAAAATTATTACAATATAATAATATTATGAAACATGTTCACATGATGTAATTACTTAAAATTATTACATTGAGCAAGAGAGAAAATTAGATGATTCATTTATGAATCTAGTATATTGAAAATGTAGGAAAATGGAAAAATGAAAAATTTACATTACTATTCCATGGTAATACAATTTATGGAATATTTTATACTTATATTGATTATATTTCGACAATTCGGAAGGATGCACATCTTTATGATGTAACTATTCCCTCCAACCATTATATGAAAGGAAATTAAATTTACTAAATTGGATTCTCTAAAAAAATATAGCTTTCCTAAAAATTACATCCTATTCATGGAGGAAACCACTTGTCTAAATGACTATTTAAAATATGGAACATATTAATGGATTATAAATTCTAATGTAACACTTCTCATTTTATACATAATGTAATGTGTAGCATAACAATTATCGATATGCTACAAAACAATTTCATCTCAAATGAAATATCAACAAACCCCAGATGACATGATACTATGAGAAATAAGGATAATGGAATGTTTATTCATTCTATATATATAATATCTTGGAATACGTGTACAGATCCATAAATGCCATATATTTTCTTAAATATTATGGATTAATATAATTTTGTGAAAATTTACGACGCATTATTCCAAGGCCTGGTGTGGCCAAAATAGATTTCTGACATTTTTTAAGTTATGTTCAGTAAACATGTGGGCTGAATTTTCTATATTTTGAACCAGTGTTTGGATGAAAAATCTGAGGGAATCATTGAATCCATAGCACTGTGATTTTTTAAGGGAGGATTAACATTTACCAGAGTAGCTCGGGAGAAAAAGATAGTACTTTGGTATTTTGAAGAAAAATAAAATAACTTAAATTTTTTATTTAATTATTATACCAGCTATTGAGTGGTGGTGGCAGGACCCCAGAGTTTTCATGAAATTTAATGGCTTTACTTGTGGTTTTTGTAACCACACCATTGAGATATTAAGATGTTCATTCATTAATGAACCCTATTAATCTTACATTGAGTTAAATATCCATCCCCCTCTATTTAAGTTAGGCCCAGGCTTGGGTTTTATACATGGAAGTGAGGAACCTATGAAGAAGAACTGTGGAGGCTTCCACCAATGAAGAACAGAGATGGAAACATTAGAGGAATCAATCCGGAATTCACGAACACCGACAGCTTCATCAAACGTGAACTCGTTATCCACAAGCCGCGACGTATTCACTAAATTTGAGGCCGAGGTTTTGTTTAGATTGAAGTGAATTTTTTCTTTTCCTTGTACATGAAAAAATTGAAGAAATGCAGACGTTTTGAATGGGTTATGGTTTGTTAATGTGATGTTTTAAAATGATACCCACTTTTTATGATGCTAATGAAGAGGGATCAGGCCAAATAAACAAGTCTTAGACCCTCCACTACTTCGATTATGTCATGTTATTTGTGGGAATAGTTTGAAATCGAAGAAAATTAGAATCCAAGAGCCACATAGAGACGAAAGAAATCTAGGAGGCCCGTAGGCATGTTCAGAAGGGAAAACGGATCACTAGAGCTCACCAAGTGGCATACAGAAGACCTTTTAGTGCTAGCGGGAAACAACGGCAGCTGGTATCGGCCCCTCGGTGGAAGCAGGTGGCACGCCATCACGCTCTGTATAGGGGAGATGTGGCATTGAACATCAGCAGTAGGGGAGACCATCTTTCAGCCGGCCATGTTGGTGAAGGAGGCACGCAGCCCGATGACGTGGAGAGGGGAGAGGTGGTTTCAAAGTCGCGGCGAAGAGGACCTGTGCCTAACATGTCCTGCTGACAGAGAGCTAGCATGTTGTGCCACCACCATTGAAAATTCAAATAATATTCATCCATTCCGGAAGTGGGAGCGGCCTGCCCCAAGCGGGGAACCCTGTTGGGTGCCGCACCAGCTAGTCGATCGGGCTGGTCTGCGGCACCGCAGGCTAAGCCCGCCATGGCCCAGCCCACTCAGGCCAGCCTTGCCGGTTCATGTCGGGCCAGGTCAGATATAGGTTGGACCCAAATCTGGTTGGGGCACCCCGACATTGGTCGGGTCAGCCCAACTCGGGGTGCGTCTGGTCGATAAGATAGGGTCAGACCGGACCCTAACCCTCTTCAGTCTAGATATGCAGAAAAGGTCATATTTCACATACCAGATATCTATTTGATGAATCATCTATGGTGATATAATCCTTATAAAGTGATGGAACTTTTGAGATACTCCACCTTTGTGTTTTAGAATGTTGGAGTACGACTTGGTTGGATCGAACCAAAATCCAACTGGGACCTCGACAATTAAATACCTATAACTCATAGACCAGGTGTCCGATAGACATTCTATCTATCACATTTGGACACTTAAGACATGGTAGTCCTTTGTGTTACTGTTTTGTAGAATGTTTTGGATGTTTAGTCTTGAAAAATATCTTGAGGAGTAGATACTATGATACTCTAGTGCACCGAGTGTGGAGAATCCTATGGCTGGATGTCAATTAATGAGCGACCCTCTATGGATCATCATCATAGCGACCCTGTGGAGATCAGAATCATATAAACTATCTATGGATCAGCATCATTGAGACCATATGTGGATCAACATCATAGTGACCCTGTTTGGATTAGTATTCTAAAGATCTTGTGTGGACCATCAGTGAACAACAAAATGAAGACTAGTCATAGAGCGGCCCGTCGTTGATCAGCGACATATGACATTGTGTGGATCGAGAATGGAAAAACACTTTCATCAATCCATTTTAGAAGCTCATGAATAGAATAAAATTATATAGCATAAGACTAATCATCTTAATTATTTAACTTTGAGTTGTATACATGGTTTGAGATGATTCATTGCTTTTTGGCTTTGTTATTGAGATCATGCTTTGTGGTTTTACTTTGTGGAATTCTGAGAGACCTTCGGGGGTATTGGGAACCCTACTGGGAATTGTTATACTCACCCATGCATGGGCTTTGCACTCACCTTAATGTGTCTTGTGCAGACAATGAGCAGCTTAACTGAGACTATAGAAGTCAGGACCAAGCGGCAAACAGAGGTGGCTAGTTGACACAGAGAGTTGTCGACACGAACTATACCTACCCTTCATGTAGGTTCCTTGGTGGACAATCACATGAGATTTTTTTTCATATATTATCTTTTAGTTGTATCATTTTAGTTGGCCTTGTATTCCAGCCCCTTTACATTCTATTCACACTTCTACTATTGTTGTTTTACTTCATGATTGAATCTTTTTGTATTGTTGGATGGTGTGTTTGTACGGGATTAAAGGAAATGCCTTCCTGTTTTGGGGAATATTCATTTCTGGTGATAGTCTCCAACCCATGTTCTAAGGATTGTAGGCTTGGTGTAGTCACGACATGGGCCCCAGGGGACGGGTCATGATAGGGTGGTATCAGGGGATTCAGTTCTACCATAAAACTATCATTCTAATGATAAAATAATGTTATGTGTTTTGTGTGTGGTTTTTTTGGGGACACCAGTGTTGGTGCTGCGTCCAAAGTATCCATATACAAGGACCCTGAATTAATATTTCTATCATTGTGAAAAAAAACATATAATGCTTGTGTTTTGGAAATGTTTTTCTTCTGATATCATTGAGTGAACTCACAAGGTATAAATTATTGACCGCTGCTCACCTGTTTCATTTAGTATGACTCTTCATAGACATAAAACTAGTAATATGGAGTGAGTTCACAATGACAGCCCACCAAGTGTTAATGATTTGGTGTAGGGACCTATTACAATGATAACACCATCATGTGGTGCACTAGCATCACCACCACCGATTGGCCTGCAGTGGCCACTGTCCCCACTAGAAGACTTTTCTGGCCAACGGAGCATGTTTAATGAGTTAAAGTGGTAGAGGAATCTATGGTTTTGAGGAAAGACAGACCCCCAAGCAGCTGGGGACTGGATGGAGGTAGTGGCTAGATCTTTTGGCCTAGTTCGGACACCAGCAGATCAGATGGTGATCCTAGCTTCTAGCTTCTTACAGGTCTTCGCATTGAGGTTGTGGAGCCAAATGCTCCAGTTACACGATGATGTGACCCTAACCGGGATAAAAAACGATCTCCTATTTAAGGAAGTGGTCTTCTAGTGGAACTATGCTCTATTCATATCTAGGAGCTACTGTATTTATAGTAGGGTAGCCTGACAGTAGCCCATTACTCGTCAACATTCACTAACCTCTTGTGCTACTCCATCGACATGGCCCAAGACCCTTTCTTCTGGGACCATACCTTTGAGCTGGGTCTCCTGTAAGAAATCATAGCTTCAATGATATCACTTAATATGCAGACACATACTAGAGTCCTCGAGAGAGCATTATTGGTGGAGAGTTTCTTAGCTGAGCAGGTACCGATGGTGAGAGCCACCACCAGATGACAGGTAGCTGAGTCATATACTGTAGGTAGTATGTAGATGACACAAAATTCCAAGCAGGCCAGACCTTCTGAAGGATGACCCCATGATGTAGGGTCAGATGTGCGGATCTTGTGAGGTAGAGTAGGTTAGTATAGGAGCATACTGTGATTCACATGCGGCGGGCATGGTCACATGGCTCATGACTTCCCAGCCCACCATACCGATGACCAGTAGATGGTCGAGAGACCGCAAAGGTAGAGACATGGATTCAAATAAGGAGGTCTCTATGGTTGCAGACATTACATGGGAGAAAGTTCTGTAGCAGGTAGTGGGCAGTGATTTGATGTTCTACCATCACCACCTCCAGGTGGTCCACCTCAACCATAGGTATTACTCAAAAGCGGGCTTGCACATCTTCAGGAAGCTAACTCCAAGGAACATGGTTCTCCAGAGATGATTCAAGGAAAAATTTGGCTCTACTCCACCCTAGATGCAGTACATATAGACACAGGTTCCAGTAACTCTTTTATTCCATTGTCTATCATTTAGAGCTCAATGATTCTATTAGGTCTATCGACTCGATCCTTATGATTAAATACTCATACGGGAGATGATTTGACGATTACACACTGTTGTCAGTAGTGTGATATTACTCTAGGAGGAAAGAGAGTTCGCTGTAATATCTTAGTAGCAGCATTGAGTCTTTACGATGTCATCTTGGGTATGGACATGTTTTTCATGGTCCATGCTCAGATTGACATTTTTAGGCACAATGTGTGCTGTGTATTTGAGGGTGAGATCGGGTTATCATTCCCTGGAGAAAAGGAAATCATTGCAACTCATGATGGACTTTCTTGGAGGAGGGTTCAACTGATCACACATTAATTGGCTAGCCATACCCTTTGTTTAGTTGTCATTAGGAGTTCGAATTATCCTTAAGTGTTGGACCAGTATGATGATGTCTTTCTTGATGATGTTATAGACATACATCCTCATAGAGAGGTATAATTATACATCATCCTATATCCAAGGATAACATCAATGTATTCACTAGCATAATGGATGGTTGTTATATAGCTTTGAGAGTTGCGGGTACAGTTAGAGGACCTATATAAGATGGGGTTCATAAGGACATGTTTTTCTCTATGGGAATACCCAATTTTGTTTTCCAAGAAGGAAGAGGGGATTATGAGGATTTTTGTGGACTATCAGTGCCTAAACTAGGTGACCGTGATGAAAAAGTATCTTTTAATGAGGATTGATGTTCTCTTCGACCAACATTTGTGAGCTGGATGGTTTTCAATGATAGACCTCATATCTGGATATCATCAGCTCAGGGTAAGTGACGAGGACATACCAAAGATAACTTTCAGATGTCGTTATGGCCTTTATGAGATCATGGTGATGCCCTTCGGCGTAACCAATGATCTCTCGGTGTTATTAGAACTCGTGAAATGGAACTTACAGCCTTACCTCAATCTATTCATGGTTACCTTTATTAACTATATCATGATATACTCAGCGTCAGAGGAGAAGCATACCACACACCAGTAGATAGATATAAATACACTCTGGGAGGACCATAATTATTTTATTCTCCCTAAGTGATAGATTTGGATATGAGATGTCCACTTCCTAGGGAATATTATCTCAAAGGATGGAGTTTTAGTGGATCCGGTGAAGATAGAGGTAGTTCACTTTTGGGATCCACCCAATAGTGTGACCGAGGTGCAGAGTTTCTTGGGATTATCTACATACTACCAGAGATTCACACCTAAACATTCTAGTGTTGAGACCACCTAGTTATCTTTGATAAAGAAGGGACAACCTTGAATAGGTATGTAGAGATGCCAGTAATGTTTTTAGGAGTTTATGCAAAGACTGACGAGCGCCCCTATCTTGAGGCTACCAGAAGAGGATGATGGGTTTGTAGTTTACTGTGATGCATCCTGTATCTAACTAGGTTGTTTCTCGGATGTATGATAGAGCAACAATCATATTCAGATCACAAATATCGAGAAAAAATGAGTAGAACTATTCTACCCATGACCTTGAGTTAGAAGCAGGGTTCCTCGCCATGTAGATGTTGTGACACTACTTGATCGGTGAACAGTTTGCAGTATACTCTAATCAAAAGAGTGTCAATTATATATTCTAATAGAAGAACCTAAACTGGAGACAATGATAATGTCTATAGTTCTTCCAGGACTATGACATTGAAATTTTATACAGTCTTAGGGATGGAAATGTAGTGGCAGACACACTCTGTAGAAGGACTAGTCTACATTTTCTATGTGAGGGGATAAAGAAACTAGTTGCATTGCTATTATACTTCATGTATAGTGATGGAGTATCGTACCTACAATCTATGATATTTACTCCCCCAATCTGTTAGTGAGTTAGGGAGGCAGAACTTGGGGATGTATACTATGAGGCCCAATGTCCTTAGAGATCCTCATGATAGGCTCATGATAAATTCTATGTAGGTGGAGAGCACATCATCCTCTTTAGAGGACACACTATGGTACTAGTGATACTACGAGAGGAGGTACTGAGGGAGTTCTACACACCCCCTTTGGTGGTAAATCCTATTGTTGAAAAGATGTACCAGGACATCCTGCAGTAGTACTAGTGGTCAAGGATGAAGAAGGTAGTGGTAGAGTTCGTATCACGATGCCTCACTTGTCAGCAAGTGAAGGCTGAGCATCAGGTACCAATGGGAATAACTCATCCACATGAGGTATTGGAGTAAAAAATGGATGGTATAACCATGTAATTTGTGATAGTGCTACCACGTACGTCCAGGGGCCATGATTACATCTGGGTAATCATTTCTAACTCACTATGTCGGCCCACTTCCTAGCCATCCGAGACCATGGATAAGTAGAGAGCATGGGATTCCTATATATAAATGAGATTTTATGATATAATAAGATGATTGTCTTATATCACAACCCTCATTTTAGATACCTTTGGGGGACGGTTTTATAGAAGGCATTCGGGACTCAGCTATTCTTGAGCACCACCTATAATCCTCAGACAGATGGTCAGATAGAGCAGACCGTTCAGACGCTTGAGGGCATGATTTGTTCTTGTTTCCTAGATTCTACCCGTAGTTGGGAGGGCCAAAATCAACTGGTGTAATTCACATAAAAAAATATCTATCACTCCACCATCATCATTATAAATTTGGATGCCTTGTATGGTAGACCATGTAAATCACCTCTTTGATGGACAGACCTAGGGGAGTCAGCACTTATGGGTCCAGAGTTGGTACATGCTGGCATAGAGAAGGATCAAATCTTCTAGGAGAGGATGATGACTTCACAGAGCTAACTAAAGTCTTACACCAATAGGAGACAGAGATCCTTGGAGTTCGAGGAGGGAGACCATGTCTTCATATGTGTCTCACCCCGATGAGGATTACAGAGTTTTGGTTGGGGTGGAATTCTATCTCCAAGGTTCATCAGATCTTTATAGATCCTCAATAGAGTAGGTGAGGTGATGTACCATTTTGAACGTCCCCCGCTAATGCACCGGGTGCATAATGTTTTCCATCTCTCACAACATAGGAGGTACGTGCATGATCCACTGCATGTTATTGATAGGGGTGAGATGAACATTGAGGATTGGGTGATGTTTGCAGAGTTCCTTATAAAGATAGAGGATCAATAGAAGCAGTTGTTTTTTGGGTGGTTGATTCCTCTGAAGTTAGTTTATTAGTAGCACACGAATCTCAAAAAGCGTACATGGGAGTGGGAGGCTCAAATAGTTGCTCAGTACCCCCATTGGTTCCCCTAGTTCTGTTGTAGTTTTTGGTGATGAATATCCCTAAGGTAGAAAGAATGTAAGGACCCTAAAATTCAATATAATTTTTTTAAAATTATTTTGGATTAAAATGAGTCTGTGATAATTTACAACAGTTGATTCCGTCTCCTGGTATACCCGAAACAATTTTTTGTTCTTTTTTAATGTACGTTTAGTAAACATAAAGGTGTCATTTTCTATATTTTGATCTGGTTCTCAGATTAAAAATCTAATGTCATCGTTGATTCTCCAGCTCCGAGATTCTTTTAATGGAGGCTTAACTTTGACCGTAGTAAGTAGGGAGAAAAATAGAGTTTTTTTACTTTCAATGAATAATAAAAAAAAATTATTGTTTTTTTATTCTACCCTGGATTGAACGGCGGTGGCAAGGTTACTGATTTGTCAAACCATTTAATGGCTTGACTCTTGATTTTTGTAACCACACATTTGATAGATTGAGAGGTTCATACATTAATGAACCTCATTAATCTATCATTGCATTAAACATCCTTCCCCTATATTTAAGCGACGCTCATACTCTGGTTTTTGACATAGAAGGAAGGAACCACTTGAGATGTACCAGGGTGTCTTCCTCCCACAAAGAACCAAGATGGAAACATTGAAGGAACCAATCCAGAATCGACGAATGCCAGTGGATTCATAAAACATGAAATCATTTCCCCCTACCGCGATGTCTTCACTGATTCTAAGGTATGAGTTTTGCTTAAATTCAAGTGAACTGTATCTTTTACTCATTCTTGAAAAGATTGATGAATCACAGATGTTATGAAGGGGTAATGGTTTATCCATGTCATGTTTTATATTGATACTTGTTTGTTATGATTGTAATGAGGAGGGAGTAGCCCAAACGAACAAGTCTCAAACCCTTCTCCACTTTGGTTATTCACGTTCTTCATGGGCGATGTTTGAACTCGATGACAATTCAAATTCGGGAGCCATGTATTGATGGAAGCAACCTGAGAGGCCCATAGGAGCATTTGAAAAGAAAAACAGACCACTAGAGCTCACCCATTAGCCCGTGAAAGATGTGATTGTGCCGGCGACTGGAGACAACGACAGGCGGTGAAGGCGGCACGCTATCACATGCCATAGAGAAGGGAGCCACAACTTCTAGGCTATGGAAAAGGGGACCCGCACCCCATGGGTCCTGCTAATATGGAGGCGGGTCCATGTGGCACCGCTTTGGAGAAGCTAAACTGCTTTCATCCTTTCGAGAAGGGGGAGCGACCTCCCCCACGCAGGCCACCCATCAGGGTGCTATGCCATCTAGTGAGCCCGAACAGGTTAGAGCCGGACCAGGTTGAGTTTCTAAAACTGAGTCGGTTCAGCCTAGGTTAGGGTGGGTGGGGTCGGTCCGACCGGGTCGGACCAGATCGAGACCCTATTCGGCCTATATAAACACAAAAGGCCATATCTCATAAAACAGACGTATGTTTGATGAACCATCTGTGAATCTGGAGTACATGGAACAAGACAATCCTTTTGAGATACTCCACCTATGTTTTGAAGAATTTTGGGGTATGTACGGGTTTGATCGAACGTGATTCCAATAGATCCCTCATTACTAAAATTCCTATAACTTACAGACCGAGCTTCCGATTGACGTACCGTCTTTTCCATTGGGACCCATACAACATAGGGGTCCTTTGGTTTACTCTTTTGTGGAATTTCATTGATGTTGTTGAATTACCAATATCTTAAGGATCGTATACTATGGAACACTAGCACACCGGGTGTGGAGAATCAGGTGGATGGATATCAATTGAAGAGAGACCCTGTGAGGATCAGCATCATAGAGGACCTCTTTGGATCAACATCATAGAGACCCAATGTGGATTAGCATCATAGAGACCCTGTGTGGATCACCATCATAATGACCCTGTGTGGATCAGCATCATAATGACCCTTTGTGGATTGGAATTCTAGTGACCCTATGTGTATCAACATCATAGATACCCTATGTGGATTAGTATTCAAGTGACCCTGTGTGGATCAGTAGTGTGTGACCTGATGAGGACCATCCATAGAGTGGCCCATCATGAATCAGAGACATACGACCCTATGTGGATCGACCATGGAACAAATTTTTCATGAATTAGTTGTGGAAACTCCCAAACATAATAGAATGATATAGAATATGACTAATCATCTTTATTCAAGAACTATGAGTCGTATCCCTTGTTTGAGTTGAGTATTTTCATTGTTCTTCGTGATTGAGATCATGGTTAATGGTTTTTATTTTTGGAAATTTGGGAGACCTTTAGTGGTCTTGGAGTCCTTACTATGTATTTTTATACTCACCCCTGCACGGGCTTTTCCACATCTTTTTTTGTTGTGAGAAAATGAAGAGCATATCATGTAAGACTATAGGAGCTACGACCAGGCAGTACACAGAGGTGGATAATTGACATGGAGTGCGGTGGAGAAGAGTTTTACTATCCTTTCAGGTATTATCCTTGGT
Source organism: Viscum album (assembly GCA_963277665.1). Lineage (NCBI taxonomy): Eukaryota > Viridiplantae > Streptophyta > Magnoliopsida > Santalales > Viscaceae > Viscum > Viscum album. The sequence continues at coordinate 1,874,057,310 of OY728146.1, read as the reverse complement.
AGATGATATTAAGAGATGTTTTTTCTATTGTTGTTGTATCTTTTCAGATGGGATTGTATTTTCACCCCTTTATTTTCTGTACAAACTATTTGTACTGCGATAATACTTCATGGTTGAATCTTATTGAGTTCTTGTACTGTGTGTTTATATATGATTAAAAGAAATACCTTCCCATATTGGGGAATACGCCTTTCTGGTTCTAGTCACTAATGCCTAGCCTATGTAAGGCTGGTTTGGGCTAGACATGGCATGGGCCCTCGGGGACAGGTCGTGAGAATATATTTTATCCTCTATACTATGAAATTTCGTATTTGGTGTGTCATGTGATTTTGGACCTATCATATATCCTCTTTAATTTGTTTCCATAGATATTTATGTCATATAACACATGGAATATTTGTAATCACATATATAATTATCACTGTGATGTGTATGAATGAAAATAAACTTATTCCCTATAATCATATCTAGACATTATAATCCTAGAAATTATATTGATATATATTTGTAACCATATATAAATATTTCAAATAAATACTATAATGTAGTTTTGTGCATATTCAATACCCAATACAAATATATTTTTCATATGTACGATGTAATTATGAAGATGATAATGTATTTTTACTATTATGCGTTAATTTAAGGTGTAGTAATAGTGGAAAAATTTCCTTCCCTATTTTAAAGAAAAATAAATAATATATAATAATTAAATATAGACTTATTTTCTATTTTATGGGGAATCAAAATTTTCTCTAAAGGATCATTGATATAGGATTAATATTGAAGGTTTGATAATGCCAATGAAACTGGAAATTCAACTAAACATATGTATGGAAATAATGTGATTAAGGGATTGTGAGATTATAGTTTTCAATTATGGACAAGCTAGATGAAATCTATTAATACCACTAATGTTTTCACAGAATCCAGTTACTACTGGAGGAAGAAAAATATATTATATGAGTCTTATTAATTTGTAATAAATTCATTACATCAGTTTTTTGATGTAATGAAAATTGAAAGATAATAACAACTTATGAAATTTATCTTAAAATTATATTAAATGTCATGGGGAATAAAACTAGTAATTTATGATCCTTGTGTGTATTGGTAGATTTGGGTGTCAAACCAGAACTAAAACTATGTGTTTCAATGAGAATAATTGGAAATTTCAGTGTGCTCTTCAATAGATGAAACTTTCCAAAAACAATTAATTATGTTCTGTAGAGTGTCAATATACACTATTGGTATTAAAAATACATATCAAAATGTATCAATGAAAGAGATTTAATGATGAAATATTTTAAGAGAAATTTATATCACAAAGTTATTCATGCTTTCATTCCAACATAAATAGTTTATCTATTTTCTATTAATGTAAGATTTGAATTTATTCGATTATTATATTCATATATATATATATATATCTTTTATGTTTGAAAATATAAATATTTCTTCAAAAAATTTAATGAATATTCACAATTAATTTATTTTGAGTTAGATAAATTATTTCATTAATTATTTTTACCGAAATATGTCATCAAAAAATCCATCATATAAATTAAATAATCATGGATGACATATTACTTTTTATTGGATTTACCCAACTAGAATTATTATGTACACATTAATGTCATATATCTATAATTAGAATCATATTGAAGATTCTATTATAAAATTTTACTTGTTAAATAATGTATGGATTTATATTTAATGTATTTTCCTAATGTGGCCATGATATGTTATTAGCCAAAGAGAAATGAAGATGATATGTATGAGAAAATTAGACACGTTTTCCACCACATACGAAAATATGGCGAGCTTTTGAATCATATAAATTATTTAAATTGATCCCTCAAGTGTGAATGATGAAAACCCAAATAGACATCATCAATTTTAATTTCATGTATTACGACATCAAATTAGTTAATTTAACATGTGTAGGTTACATCATCACCAATATTTTTTTGATATGAACTAAACATTATTTATATTTTTTATACAGTAAAAATTAATTAATATTAAATAGAAATCATCATTCCATACCTTCCCAAATTAGATAAACTTTTTAAAGTAATTTGTATCTATATTAGATGAAAAAAAGTAAAATAATTACTTGAGTAAGATAAATAATATTTATTCTTTATATTCTAATATTCATTAATATTTCTTCTATTAGTTTTACAAATTAACTTTTTATCTTAATAAATATGATCATTGCAATATGGTCTATGTTTTTCAGTTTGTGAATGAAAATAAATGGATAATAGCAGGTATAATTTTATTAAATTTTTTTATTGGTGAACATGAGAGAACAACAAGTTCGGGTCATTGTAAATGAAATGATAGATAATTATTTCAGTTCCTTTGATAGTAGGACTCGACATGATTTTTTTTATTATAGAGTTACCGTGAATGTTTTAATACATTATTATTAGTCTAATGATGGATTTTCAAATATTAAATATAGGATGATTCAATCAAGAATGAAAAATAGAACAATTGTTTAACTCAATGAATTTAGGGTTTCCAAAATTATTTTTATCTATTATTATAATGATCAATATATTTTGGAATTTTTGATTAAACATGTTTTTTATGTAATTGATTATATGGGACCTTGATTTAGTATCATTATTGCGGTAGTCCCAATAAATATTTTTTATGATAGAGCGGATTAAATAGACAACATTACATCTCCTATTTTCCGTGATCATTTTATTACTTTAGTAGATTCAAATTTTACAATTTTCAACGTATATTTTTAACAAGATGTTATCGAGGGTAATATATAGAATCAACCATATTTGTTTCTAATTTATAATAATTATCTGAACATGGGTCTTTCTAGTTGGTTCTATTCAAATTTCTTCAGTTTTGGGTTTAGTTTGTTTCTAAATTAAACTTCATGTTTTTTTATTATAAATTGGTTTTAGTTTTTTGTAAACTTAAAAATAATAATGTTAAATTTATTAAAACACTAGAAAATAAATAGTATTGACTCAATGAAATTATAAAAAATTACAAAATAATTAAACATAAATATATTATAATAATATGTTTGAAAAAACAAATGTAATCAGATAAAATTATATTGATCCAAAAAATGCATCAAATGACCAAAATAAACTGAACGATCTAACAAAAAATGATGTAAATGGACAACCCAAAATGAACCAAAATTTATCATCCCATATTACAAATAAACATTTATTTCTGAAATACAAATATAAAATCAAAGTAACCAGATTTCCTAGAAAATGGTCCCTTTTTCATAAGAATCCATCTATTGTTGTTGATTATCCAAAGAAGCCAAATATTCCTCCCCTTTCTCCTAATGCAAGTAAGATCGAGGGGCCAAAAGCCACGGATACACATGACAACATGGGATCTCTGAAAGGAGGTGACAAGAAAGAGGGGTACCAAGAAAGCATCATGGATCGTATCCTTTATTCTAATGGAGAGAGACTCAACGGGTCCTTTTAGATCAAATTCATAGTAGAAGATGCTCACAAAATGTTCTGAAGACCACTAAGAGTGGATTTGAATGAAGAATAGACTACATGGAACATTAAATAGAACCGTGTTTTGATCTAGGGTTTCTATGAGTAGAACACAAGTTTATGGGAACATGTTAAGACCATGGAAAAAATGTCATACCACATTAATGACCTTAAAAAAGTCAATCTTGAATTGAAGTTTTAATCCATTGAATTGCGTTTATACAGGTTAAACAATTCCATCACCTTAATTTTTTTGTAATGGTCTATTTATCTCGTATGTAGTTTGATGTCCATTTCCCTTTTTGATGTTCATTGGTTTCCCTCTTTTCTTTAAAAGTTCTTGAAATTAAAAATTATTTTTAGAATTAGCCATATTTATTTTAATAAACATCATATTTATAAATATATATCTCTCTTGTGTTATTTATTTTTGTATTTTACAATTTAAAATCGAAATTTATTTATTAAAATGGGGATTAAAAGAGGACTATTTCAGGCTAGGAAAGAACACATTGTGTTCTCTGTGGACTAGGTGCACAATCCCATGACCAAAGGGAAAAAAGGGTGTATCACCAACCACTAGACAATGTGATTAACTAACTTTTCTTCTATTATATATATATATATACAAACTAATATAAATCATAATATATTCATGTATATTTTAAAATATATAGTTTTATTTATAAATACATTTATTTTAATAATTGTATTATTTTTAAATCATCTGGGTAATTAATACATTCTAATTTAATGGTTAGTGAAGTGAGATTCATGTTTTCATTATTATAAAATTATAACATAAAGTCGTTGTAGGAACAGTCATATAGAATATTTTATGTGGCTAAATGAAATTAATAAATTATTATTCATTTTATATTTTTATTATATTTCATATAATTTCTAATTTTTTTATATTATTATTCTTATATGATTTATTAAATTTTAATATTAATTTAAAAGGTAAGGTATCATGTTTCAAAAAAAGAATTCAATAGTTATTTGTTTTTTCTGAGAATAATACATTTTTCAAATGCCCATAGAAAATAAAATAACCTCAATTAAAATATATATTATAATACATTTCTCTACACATAATGTGTCAATATAGACTACTACCCCTAATAATAGAAAACTTATAAAAACATTATAGATTAGTACAATCACTAAAAGGTACTCCATAGGATTTAATTCACAAATGAATATAATTCCACCCATAATAACTATAAAAAAGAGAACCATTAGGAAAATTACATAAATTAGAAAATAATGTTTAAGAACCATTGAATGTGAAGTAACACTGATTTGGAAATTAGTAATAAAAATATTTTTTAAAAATTTCTATTTTAAGTAAAATCATTTTTACCCCTTATGATTAACATCACCATGGTATTAGTAATTTTTATTTTAAATATATAAAAATTGTAAAACATTTGGTTTTAGTTGGTGTTTATAAATTAGTAAATTATATGAGTTAAATTTCATAATTGGGATAGAGTGTAATATCCCATATTCCAAGTGAACTAATTTTTGGTAAATATAAATAAAAATTCATTATGAATTTATTCCTTAAAAAAATATTTATACAAATATTTATCACGATTGTTATTTATTTAATTTTATTAAATAAATAATGGAAATTTAATTTTTATAATTGTTTTAGAAAAGCGGTGTAATGCATGTAGAGTCACTTGTAATGTAGAGACCCAACCATAGGTATCCAAAATTAGGCATCTACTATCAATTATATTGGAATGATTATAAGGAATCAAGCCCTGAAAAGCCAATGAGATTAATAGTCTTGGAAAACCAGAAAAATAAATGAAAATTTTATTACAATTGGATACACTAATTATAATAGTATTTTTTATATTCTAAAAAATAAACCATCTATTGGAAAACTCTAATATATATTTATTTTCCTGAATTTCTTTCATAGTACACTTCATAGAATCCTGGGGAATGTATCATAATAATGGATAGCTCAAATTTTTTGTAAGGTAAAAATATAGATATTGTAATAACGAGTCGATGAAAATAGTCAATATTGAAAGGTAAATAGAAATAAAACATTCCATTAAAATAATTAGATAAGTAAAAATAAATTTGTAAAGGTATGAAACTAAAACAAATTTCATTAATTAATTAACTTAAATCAAATTTATCTATAGATATATCGACAAAAAATTTCAAGGATTAATAATTATTGAAACTTCTATGAGGGAACTTGTTTTGTACTGGAATTATTATCTATGGTACATTAGGACATATTATCATCAATAGCATTCACAAGGTTATTTAAAACTAAGGGTTGAATCCCATTTGCACAATTATTTGCCTCATGATACCCCTTGGATTCGTTGAGGAGCTATATAATGTCTCGGCTATACCAAGCATTTCTAGTCCAAAGAATTACTCATAATGAATAAAAAATATTATTCCTTATATAATAACAATATTTAGTGAGGAATACAAATCTATAATTAATAACCAAATTAATGAAATTACTATAAACATGGGCACTATATGTACTATGGTATATGGCTTAGGGAATAGTAATATAAATGTCAAATGGTATAGATATTTAGGATAAATTAAAGGATCAAGGATCATATGAAGTTTTAATATTTCCAGGGGACATCAGTATTGAAATTATGAAGTGAATGTGAATAATATCCTTTTCCATATGAATAATAAACTATCCAGAGGAAGAATAAGGATGGAATTATAGAAAATAAACCATAGTGGAGTAAATTAAGGGTTTGTTTTTTATGAAATAAAAAATTAACTATTAAAAATTTACTTGAGGAAAATATCATTTTATTTTGAAAAACCAATTTAAAATATTTTTCATTAAAAATAAACCTTTTAAAATTGAATAGGAGGGTTAAAGAAATGACAATAGATGAATCCTTACATATCATAAGTTGTAAAAATCATATTCTGTTTGTATAAATAATGGTTAAAAAATTCCACATTTGGAATGTGAAAACAATATTACATTGAAAACATTGGTAAAAGAAAAAAAGGGTAAAAATTTCTTTAGAAATAATTTTAAAAATATTGTTAAAACATATTAGTAAATAGTTACTTTTAGAAGAAAATAGGTTCTCTTCCTAAAGAGAAATAAATTTAGGTTTTCTGAAAACATTTTCTAGAATATTTTGACTACTATGGAATTGATGGTTAGTAATAATAAATGATAATGTTCATTAATAACTATATAATACTGAGAGGTTTTATTTAATATTGTTTATATAACTTTCTTGAATGGAAATACCATTGAAAGATAATTAATGCTATTATTGAGGTAAATAATCGTTATTCATTCCAAAGTGTCCCATACAACATTGAAACATCCCAAATCAGAACCTCATATAGTAATAAAAATAAATAAAAGTCATAATATAATTTTAATATGAAATTCATGATATATCATGTAAAGGTCAGTACGTACTCCATTTAAAAGAATCTCGGTTCTTAATAACAATTAGGATTCAATAGAATGTAAATAGAGATGAAAATCTAATACATATGAATGAAATGAAACAAAAGTGATAATCATAAAATTTGAAAACTAAATACCATATATTTAAATTAGTTAATGATATAATATATCAATATGGTACATAGGTCTACCACAGAATAAGTAAGTGGTGAATATGACATCTATGCCACGGATGTAAAAAATGAGATAAAAATCCTTAACTTGCGTTTCCTTTAGTGTGAACATTATTTAAATACCAACATAATCAACATATATTAATTTTATAATTTATTAAAAATAATTTTAATGTTTTTAATTACTTTTTAAACATATTACCATGTTGTGTACAATTACATAAACAATTATGTTTATGTCGGGATTTTTTTACCGAATTCGGTTTCTGCCTGAAAACAACTATTGTTGGTGAACTATGTTCCAAGGGGTAATTATATAAAATATACAAAATAATAAACATGAAATAATTAAAATATTTATACAACAATAAGACTTTTAAAATAAATTATAAAATATTGTTTTGAAAAATATCCAATATTATAATCACAGAGATGGTAGGCCATACATAAGCATGAGTAAGATTCCCATTTTTAAATTATCAATGTGGATGAAAGGTATGTATATCAAATATTTTCAGAATGATAAGTTTATTATAAAATTTAATATAAAATCATGTATACTTATATGTATAATTATTTTTAGTAAAATTAATTATGTCATGTCAAGGTGGTTGTAGTCCGCATGTCCACAATTGATGTTATTTTTTTAATGTGTGTGATCGTGTAAAAAATAGATGATATATAAACATATATATAATATTTTTAGAAATATTAATAAGTCATATATATCATATTATGTTTTTCATGTCACTTATTTTTAATTATAAACATTCATTTATACATACCATGTATCATGTGAACGAATCACTTTACATTGATGGGGTGATAGTGAACACTTCCTCCAATGATAATATCAAACTAATGTAAAATGGAAAGTATAAAATTTATGTTCAATAAAAGGTATAAATAAGTATAAATACATAATAAATATCATATATAAAATATTTAAAAAATATTTTATCATAATGGCCACCATGAGGTGAAGTAAGAGGAAATCGAAAAATCATCATTTCCTGAGGCAGTAATTTGTCGTATATAGAAAAAGTCTATTTTCATAGATTATATTGAAGAGTGTTTATGATTAGGTAAAAATATTATAATAAAAACATATTATTATCATTAATACAATTATTTTAAAATAATATAAAATGATATATTAGTGCGTGGAAAACGGAATTGAAAATATAAATCTTGAGAAAAAATGTGACCTCTTAATCGGGTAACTAATTTTGGTTTGAACCAACATTTACCTTGGATTTATTTCATTAAAATAGAGGATTATTGGATTAGAGGAGGAATTTTGGAATGTTTTTTGGATATGTAATGGTTGATACTAAATGATTTGATATGTGTGATGAAGTGGTAGAGGTGGTGGCCTTTTTTAGGGAAGGAAAATGACTGATTCAAAATTTTGGGAAACAAGTTAGTGGTGTGAATGTTTATACATATAAAAAGTCAAACCTAACAAACATAAACAATTAAATTTTGATTAAAAAAATACTTATGGGCATAAAATTGGTGTTTTAAAAATCTAATGGTCATTTTTTCCCTTATGATAATGGTTTAGTCCTTTATTATGCTCAATTTAAAAATAAAAAATTTAATAAATTTTGATCATGTACACAAATATTTTTGGTAAAAACCCACGTTGGTATTATTAGAAATTATAAATAATTATTATTATAACTATTTAATATATTTTTCCAAATTACAATCATATCCTTAGAAAAATATTAAATTAAACTTAGTCATGCAGACATGATGAAAATGTGGGATTTCAATGTAAAAACATATGAATGTTTTATAAGTTTTTATAATAAATTTCAAAGGGAAACTGATTGTAATCTTCTAAATTTAAATAATTTGTAATAATATAATAAAATTAAACATTAAAATCAACAAAATACATAACATATTCGTTTATATTAATTATTTTCAAAAGTATATTTAAAAAATATTTCATTATTTTTAACTGTTTATTAAAAAATGTACTGTCACATAAAAATATCATAAATTCACCCTAACCTAATTATTATGTTTCTATTTTAATGGGGATGTTTATTCTGACATATTTAATCCATTAACGTGTTAAAGATATATTTTAAATGGGTTCTCGAGTAAAATGTAGTAAAATTGACTCTAAAAAATATAGTTTTTTATGTGTAAAATAGGGTCTGATCTTATCATATTAATATAAAATAAATTGGTTAAATATACAAAATATTTGATTAAATACATAACACATATATCTCATTAAAATAATTTAAAAATTCTAATATTGTATTATTATTAATATATAACTCTATGGGAAGCATAAAAATAATTAATTTTTTCTTTACATCCAATTGGTTATTATTTTGTTTTCTCATGAATAAAAACCCATGAATTCTTTTTATATTTAAATAAACCATAAAATTTTATTATTTACTTACAAATATAAAAAAATTCTAATATAGTATTAAGGTTATATCATATCATATTAAATAATAATATTTTAATAATACATTATTATATGGTGAAACTCGATCTTGGATGTTATGAAATATATTGGGGAAGGTCACTATGTCGTGTAACTCAAGCTGTCAAGGAAGTTTGATATTTCAACTAATGGAAGCTATTTAGGAAGCTCCCTTTACTATGTAACTAAATACAACATAGTGTTTATTGCATTAAAATATTTATAGAATCTATTTCAAATATTAAATATACAATAGAGTGACACAATATTAACTTACATGATTGGTGTCGCATGTCATACATTCTATCGAATAAAAGGTTTGTTGATAATTTTTTCAGAGTGTCACATTCACCCCACCTTATATAAATATCACCCTTACAATTTAATCTCAATCCTAATGATTTATTATTTTATCTTTCCTATGTTGAAGTACTAAATCATTAGAAGGGTTTGTAAAACACTGTCATGTCATGAGATAATGTAAAGTACAATGCTCACATGGACTACCATGGGACAAGAACTCTAAGTAAGGTAAAGTTGGGGGAATGTATAGATAAATAATTAGAGGAAAATGTAAATATTTATATGACATGAATAAGGTCATCAATCAAAATCATATTAATTATCAATAGAAATTTGAGGGCCTTAAATCCATAAATATTGGATGATTTAGAAGTCCATCGGATCAATGTTAATTTTGGTTTTAGGAAATCATTTTATTTCTATTTCATTTTACTGATGTTGGTTAATTCATTTACTAATCATGAATATAATAAAATATTCATACATGATGGGTTTGAATCTCATATGAACAACCATAAATATTGGTTGTGCTCCGATCAAATTATAATTTATCCCTTTACTCGTAAAAAAATTAATTATTAAAATTAATCTCTTTAATGACTGATGCACTAAAAGAAAAATTTAAAAGATAATAAGTCTTATTAAATAGTGACAAGTCTTACTATTAATCTTTATCTATATTATAGAATAAATATGGTTGACATGTTAATTTCTTATCCTCAGAAGTTTTTCTATTTGTTTATCATTAACATTTATTTGTTAACTTATATATCTAAAATCAATGAAAGATAACAACGAAATTGAGTAGCTCAGTGGTTGGCCTGAAAATCAATTGTTCCTTCTCTCATTGTTTCAAAACCCATGGCCTTACCATAATTTATTGGTTTTCACTAGGATTATACATTTTTCTTTTCAAAAACATAAGTAATTTAATTTCCAAAGTATATATATATGATGGACACCCTTGAAATCGGGTGTATGTCAAAATGTCATTTTAATGATGGTTTTCGATACTACTACAATCCATATATACTTCATCCACTTATTTCCACATATAACCTTTCACATTATATATTATATTCTTTATGAGAGTGAATTGACATGGGTAATTCCCATGTTCCCAACACTTATGACAACACACATTAAAGTATCTCATAGGATCATCCTTATATCCTTTAATCATACTACTTATTTTCCTTGGTAATCCTTGTATTTATAACATTATTTACCACACATAATAAATTTATTTATTCTAATGATACAATTTCTTTGGTTTATCCATTCACAATACAATCATAGTGAAATTAGAGCCTTCTTGTCTATATGGTCTCTACCACTCCAGCTCTTATAATCCTTCATATTTCTCTTCTTTGTGGCGCTCAAGAGATGGTGAAGGTACACATTATTAATAAAATATTTGGAAAACTATTTTGGAATAAACAAAATATCATTCACCACTATCAACACATCATTTGAATTATCATTTTCATCACCTTTTCCTTCATTTTTGATGATAACATGAATCCTTCGGGTTCTATCCATTGGCTAAAAATAGAAATAATGGTGTGGGAAATAACAGTCATGGTGAGAAATGTGATAATTAACTACATGATATCGAAAACATGAAACATTATTTTTAAATCTAAATTTTTTTTGGTTTAACCATAATTATTCATTGTCAAAAATAAATTCAATTTTTTCATAATGTATTTTAATGAAAACGAGAAATATGATAAGAATATATTCCTGGGAGTATCAAACTAGGTGTGCAGTAAGGCTCGTTGTCCTATACCTAGATATCCCATGTCAATCATGAAACACCTTATCAAATTTGATAATCCATGGAATAAATGTTCCAAAACAACTTCCTCCTATGGTATCAAGAAATGGATTTATTTCAAGGAACACCGACATATTCTATACCTAACCTAAATTCTAGTGAGTTATTCTATACTTATCTTCAAATTCTACCATAGGGTTATGTTATCTAATTTATTTTTTCCAAAATCTGATTCTGAATGATGCTACTAAACATCCTTTCATACCAACTATAGCAAACCAAACCCAGGTATCCCAAAGCCGGTTTCATCTATCAATTACTTTGGCATGATTACAAGGAATGAATCCCCAAAGGACCGGCCAGTTTAGTAGTGATGGAAAACTAGATTCAAAAATTAGAACTATACTATAAATGGATACACTAATTACAACATATTTTTTTCATTATAAACAAATACAAAACATCAGGTTAACCATAATCCATATATTATATTTCTAAATATCATTCATATTACTCTTCATAGAATCTTGGTGAAGGAAAAATAATAAGGTTAAGCTCAATTGATCAGTAAGGGAAAATATAGAAAAATAAATATTGAATCAATGAGTATAGTCAACATAGAAAGGTAAATAATTGGAAATAAATTCCATTCAAATAACTATATAAGGAAAAATAAATTTGGAAATTTATGAAACTAAAACACATTCCATTAATAAATGAAATGAAATGAAATATATCTATAGATATTCAATGAAAATTATCATGGTTGAATAATAACTAAATCTAAAATGAGTAAAATGATTTCTTAAATGATGTAATTTATAATGCTCGTGATGACTTGTTACCAGAAATACCACTCGTATTTTTGTTAAAAATTGTGGGTAGAAACACATTTGTGAGACTATTTCTCTCATGGGAACATGCAGATTCATTGAGGTGGTTGTTATTTTATGGGCTCCACCGGTCATTACAATTACCAATATTTAATCCTGGGGAATAAACTAAAAAAATTATATTCCTTATAAAATAATTTAATTGAATTAGTAATATAGATCTATCACTAATTAAAAATTTAATCGAATAACAGTCAAAGTAAGCGCCATATAGAAAATGGTATACAATTTAGGAAATAATGATATCTATAATAAATTTTATGGATATATAAGATTAATTAAATGATCAATAATCACATGCCAATTAATATTTCAAGATTATATCAATAATTAATCATCGATGTGAATATGAATACTATATTTGGAAATGCCAAAAATACACCATCCAGAAAAAGAATAAAAATGGAATCAATGCATTAGTCATAGGGGAGTAAAATAGTGGGTTTTTATTATTGAGGAAATAAATGAATAACTTTTAAAAATACGATTGAATAAACTATCCTTTTCTTTTGAAAAATATTTTTAGAATAAATTTCATTAAAAATAAACCCCTTAAACTTGAAAATGAATCTTGAATGAAATTATGGTGAATGAATCCTTACATTTCATACAAGGTAAAAAATAATATTCTTTTTTTATGAATAATAATTAGAAAATGCCTCATTCTATATCTGGTAAGAACATTCCATTGTAAAAATTAGTAAAATAAATAAAGGTAAAAATTTTATAACCAAATAATTATAAAAACTCTTTGAAATTTTTTTAATATAGAATTGTTTAAAAAAAATTGGTTTTCCGACTAAATGTATAAATAAAAATTAGATTTCTGAAAACATTTTCTAGAACATTTTGAGTACCAAATAATTGATAATTAGTTATCATATATGAAAATGATAATGAATAAATAGATAAGAATTAATGGTTTTTTTAATAATGGTTATACAATTTTCATTAATGGATATACCATAGAATGTTCATTAATGTTATTACTAAGTATAATAATATTTAAACATTCCTAAGATTCCCATAACACTATAAAACATCCCAAATCATAATTTTAGGATGGAAAAAATTAAATGAATGTCAAAATATCATGACAGTATAGATATTCATGATATATCATATAAATGGTAGTACATACACCATATAAATAAACCTAGGTGCCTAATAACAATTATGCCTTGATGGATTGTAAATTGAGAGAAAAATTCCTTACATATAAATACAAATACTCAAAAGTGATAATCATAAAATGATACCTAAAAATACCATGAAGATAAATAAATTCAAGATATAAAATATTAAAATGGGATGTAGTTAAACCACAAAAATTAAGTAATTGATGAATATGACATTTATCTCACTGATGTAAAATGTGATATGGAAATTCATACCTTATCATTCCCTTTTAGAAAACATCCATTAACATCATTGTATAATAATCATAGGTAAATTATATACAATAATAATATAAATTTTAAGGTTTATAAATAATTTAATTTTACTTATTTATTTGTTTTGTACGTCTACTTAAACAATTATGTTTACATCGTGTATTTTTGGCCAAATTTGGATTATGTGTCAAAAAAACTAATGTTGGTCAACTATGGTCAAAGGAGTCGTTATATAAAATTTACATAACAATAAAAAATAAATAAATATAATATTTATACATAAATTAGACTTTTAAATGTGATTATTAAATATGGTTATGAAATCGATCCAACGTTGTAGTCATGGAGACTGTAGATTGTACATACGAATGAGCAACATTTTAATTTTTTAATGATCATTGTGGAATGAAGTTATGTAACATAAATATTAAAAAATGATCATTATATAAAAAATAACATATTATTTAATCATATATTGATATGTATATATAATTATATTATATAAAAGGAATCCCATCATGTCGACGAAGCGATAGTCTACACGTCGAAGAATGAATTTATCTCTTTTTTAAAGTGTGTAAAAGGGTAATAAAGATTATATATATATATATATATTGTATTCCCATTAATATAATAATTTCATTAATATATTAAATATGTTATTAATTTCACTTATTTTAAATTATAACCAATTGTTTATACATAACATGTACCATGCGAATGAATCACATCACTTTGAGGGGGCTGTAGTCCAAAATTTTTCCAATGATATTATCATTTTAATGTAAAATGGAAGGTGTAAATTATTTGAATTATTAAAGCTTTTAGAAAGTATAAATACATAATTAATATCATATAATACATATATAAACAATTTTTCTATCATAATGGTTACCATGATTGGCGGAAAGGTAATATTGAAGAATCACATTCCATGAGGAAATAGTTTGTCATACACATATACAGTATGTTGATTTCCATTAGATTGTGTTGTGTGTAAGTGTAGGTAGAAACCTTATAATTAAAAAATAATAGTATATTAATGATAATGTTTTTTTTAAATAATAGAAAAATGATATTGTAGAGGGTGAAGAATGGAAATAAAACAATATATCTTAAGATAAGACATTACCTATTAATCATGTAAGTACTTTTAGTATGAACCAAATGCTTCATAAGGTTGATTTATGCACAAAACTATTCTTATTGGTAGGAAGTAGGTATGTTGGTAGGATATTTGGGTATGTAATGGCCGAACATCGTAGGATTCATAGGTGTGCAGAAGTGGGAGGGGTGGTGGCCTTTTATAGGTAAGGAAAACATCTCATTTGATTTTTTTGAAACAAGATAGAGCTTCACATGTTATTAACCAAAAAAATCAAAATAAATACAAAAACATCTATAATGGAAGTTTATTTGTTGAATAATGGACGTCCAATGGGTGTTTTATAGGTGGATATGTCATTTTGAGCAATAATATAAAGGTTTCGACATTTATTAACCTCAATTTAACTTTAATAATGGTAATTGATTTTAGTCACATTCAATAATCATTTTGGTCAATTTTTTTGACATATTAGAAATTATAAATTAGTTTTATTAATAATATTGAATCCATTATTCGAAATTCATGTGACATATGTTTCCAAATTTAAACTAAAAATAAACTCGCAAATGGGATGACAATTCGGGGTTTTAATGCAAAAATGTATGAATGTTTACAGTGTTTTTATAATCTATTTCAATGTGAAATTGATACCTATATCCTAAATTATATTAATTTATAAAAATATTTTCTAATTATAATATTAAAAAAATAAAAAACATAACAAAAACTTATAAATTAATTAGAATAAAAATTAATTTTGAACTAAAAATCTGTATTTGTAAATATTCGTTAACAAATTAAATATCTCATAAAAATATCAAAATTTCACCATAACCTAATTACTATTTATATATATCAAAGAATTCATTTATTTTGACATATTATAAAAATTAAAATTTCAAATTAAAATTGAAAAAGAGATATCTATTAAATGGTGGTAGAATTGCTTTGATAAAAATATAGGTTTTTGGGTATAAAATAGGGTATGTTTTTATATTTTGCATATAAAATCCAATGGATATTTATACAATATATTTTTTTGGATATATAAAATATATATTATATTAAAATTATTATATAATTATAATTAATTTATTTTATTTAGAAAAAAACTCCATTTCAATCATAACAATAATAATAATTTTTTTTATATCCTACTGGTTCTTTTTTCATTAATTTTTAAACCACTAATTCATTTTATATTTATATAAACCAAATATATTCATATTCTCCTTAATAGTGTTCGTAATCTATAATATAATTTATGGTTATATCATATTATAATAAAAAATTGCGTTTTAATAATACATTGTTATTTAGTGAAACTCGATCTGGTGTGTAACACAAACTATCGAGGAAACTCACTCTTACATCTATCACAAGATTTAGAGGATTATTTCTCTTGAATTTAATGGAATATCAAGATAAAGGTCTCTATGGAGTGTAACTCAAGACAAATCAATGTTCTGTGCATTGAAATATATTTAGAATCTATTTTAAATAGTAAATATATTATAATGTATCAGGATATTACCATACATGCTTGGGGTCGCGTGTCATACACACTATCGAATACATGGTTCTTACTTAACATTTTCAATGTGTTACATGTCATGTTCATGATGAACATTGGTCTACAACCCATGACTAGTGTTCTAAAAGGGCACATCATCGACCTCTATCCTATGTGCTACTATACATCCATCATCAATCATTTATATATTTATATATAATTATTTAATTTTTTACATCAATGTCTGTTTAAAAAAATATAATTTTTCTTTATAACTAAATTAATTTTATTTATTGTTTTAATTTCACATTAACATCATAATTATGATGATTATATTTAATTTTTAAGAATGTATAATTCATGTTTTCATTCTCCTAAAATTATAATATACCAAAATTAGATAAAATTTCTAATGATTTTATATATTATGGTTATATTTAAATGGAAAAAAATTATTCATATATAATTTACAATTTAATTCATTTAATTGATATTTTTTTCTTTTTTTGTGTATATGATTTTTTCATTAACATTTTACTTGTAGAATATTGTGTATAATTATTCGTTAAAAACATCAAAACATTTCATTATTTCAATTTTTGAGAAAAATTCATTTACTCAACAACCATAGAAAATAAAATATAAAATATTATAATATAATGTATAATATATTTATATACACATAATGTGATAATATTGGTGAATATAACTTGAAATAGTAAAGAGATAAAAATACTGATTAACGTTAATAAACTAAATAGTACTCCATAGGTTTCAAATCCACCATTAAGATCATACATCTCATAATGTGTATAAAAAAAGTGAGAATAATTATGAAAATGATATACATTATCAACGTAAATGTAAAAAAAATTGTATGTGATGTAGCGAGTTCAATAAAAACACATATATGAAACCAAAATCCCTTTTTATATTATTTAATAATGTTACATTAATTTATAATTATAACAATTAAAATAGTGAATATTTTACTAGAAAAAATAGAGTTAAAATAACATAAATATATAAATTTGGAAAATCCTGATCCCTTTGAATTTTAATCCCCATGAATGTCACTGTTATATAGAAACATAGAGCCTTAAATCAATATTTATTTTGGAAATTCTACCTATCCTTAACAAAATCAACGTGAATGTTGAATTATTAGAATTGTGGTTAATTTATATGGACATATGACCATTGGACAATAAGACCATCATTTAATAATATAATTGGGCAATATTATTATTATCGGTTACATAGGAACAATTATGCTTCCACAATGATTGTTTTATTATATAAAAAACAAATATTTTTTGAGGCTATAAATATGATCTATTAAATATATATTTTATTGTAAAATAATATGTTTTAAATATTAATTATTTTTATGAAATATTATTATGAAATACATTTTAGTTGATAATATATTCAAGGGAATTTGAATTACAACATATAAATGTCAGAATCTTTTTTACTCAATAAATTTTTTTAATATTCAACAAATGGGGATATTTATTTAATAGGTAAAATTATAATATATATATATATAGTTATAAAATATATATATATTTTTTGACTTGGCATATAAAAATCAACATATGATGAATTAAAAAAATTTCAATTATTGATGATCTTTGTAAAATGTGAAAATAATTTTTTTTATAATGTATTTCTTATTAAGAAAGAATGATATGTCTATGAAATTAAATTAAAATTAAATATTCTTGTTAAAAACAATGTTTAATTAATGACATATTTCACAATAACTTAATTTTAGAAAAAAATTCAATTTGAACCATCACTGTTATAATTTATATAAAACTACATTTTTTTTCACAATAGAATTAATATTTATCACTATAATAAATATAATCATATTAAATTAATTTATTCTTTGGAATTAAAATGTTCAATTATTTAAATTAAGGTAAATTTATTTTATTTAAATTTATCGTGGACAATATATATTCACCACACTATATGTATAATAATGCAGGATGTTTAATTTAATATATAATGATATAATAAAAACTAAAAAATTTTAAATAAGAGGTTGAGTTTTTTCCAAACCATATATTTAATTTTAATCATTATTTACCAAACTAACTCTTTAAAATATATTCCACACAATAGTGGTGGTCCTTATTGATAAAAACACATTATATAAACCCTTAATACAACCCCGCCTCAAGTATAAATACCAATAAACTCATCCAATTCTCAGACAATATATTTAGAATCTATCTTATCATATGTATCTCAAGTATTCACATAAACATCATTTTCTTCAATGTTTATGTGTTTTGATGGTTATAAGAGTCTTCTCTACTCTAGGAATCATAAGAGATGTAAGTGTCTACCTAATCCTTCAATTTTATTTAAAATCAAAATTCCGTTATTTTATTTTTTTTAAATATCCATTTAGTATTGAAAAATTCATTTTATTCCAAGAAAATATCATAATTTATATGAATGTTTCATTTGAAACCACATTATCCCTCTTATTATTTCATTTCTAGATGTCATTGTCATCATTGATCCATCACTTTATGATAAAACAATCATAAAATTTCAGTGATGTAATGTGTGTGTTGTTCTCAATGAAAAGATATACATTTAATTAAAATATATGTGGATGTACTTTTTCATCAGATGCATCTAGGGGTTATAACATAAGAAATATTTCAACGAGGATATGAATTTTATTATCCCTGTTTACGGTAAATGGGTCCTTATTACATACATAGTTTATAAATTTTAGGGTTTATGCTTAGATGTGGCATGTTTTTTTGACAACCCATTATAAATTATTTATCGATAATCTCATATATATCCTTACACTAAAAATTAAATTATTTGGCTACCTAAAAACCCTCAAACGTATGTGATTTTGAACAACCAATGACTACAATCTCATATATATCAATTATAAAGCGTTTTTTGTACATTCTAAAAAATATAGTAAACGTATATGATATTTTAGAAATATTATTTTTCCTTCTTTTATTATAATAAGTAATTCTTAAAAATTATTAAAAAAATTTATATGTGAAAAAAATTTAATGCATTTCTCATAAACAAACTCTGCTATGTATTTTTATTGTATATTTTTTGAACATTTTCTATGTAATTATTTGTAATGTACAGAATGAATTCGAATTTAATGTCATGGGTGGGAGCCGAAACAATATGGACCCTAATTACATATGTAGGTTAGACAATACAACTATGAATGGGATTTGGGTATTCCTTACCTTTTATATATGATTTATTTTTATAGTATTACTACCTCGACCTGAGAAGCCAAATGTTAAAGGTTGTTTTTTATAGTGGAATAGATATAGAATTTCACAATACCAAGGATTTATTAGTTTACTAGTATTGAAAAAATTTTATACACACATGTTTCAAATATTACATTTACTTTTAATCATATTACATAGCAAATGAAAATACAATTCTTCTTCTCAATAATTCATAAATTCCTTCTCTACAACCTAGGGATAGAAAAATAAAAAATGGGTGAGTTAAAATTCTCAGTATGGGTTATATGAAAAAATAATAAGCGATGTAAGTTCAATAATCCTAAGATGTTATGGTTAGTTAAATAATCTAAAAACAACATACCATCAATAAAATGATAATGAAAATGAATCCATAAATTTGATTCAGAAGTAAAATGTCCTGGAAAGTAAAAATTGAATACGGAAGGAAGAAAAATGCTTATTTATTGGATGTCATATATCTTGCACATAAACCATTAAACTATAATGATGGTTTAGGTCGATCTAAAAACCCATTTTATTCTATTTGGAAACAAACAAAAAGGGGTTTTCACAAACAAAAATTCTCATGAGACATGTTGATTTATTGAGAGGCTATCCACACCGGGGTCCCACCAGTCACTGTATATCTAATGTGTTCTTGATACATTGGTTGAATTAAATAAAACATTACATGATAACACCATATATAAAATGTTCATAATGATAAGAAAATATTAATATAAAAAAATATGTATATTTAATTTATTTAATTATTATTATAAATAAGATGGAACTATTCATACCCCACAGATAAAGAATAAGGGTTTAATAAGGTATAACCAAAGGTAATATCATAATTATTTCCAAGATAGAATGGATTTAAATAATACATAGTTATTCATATAGAGAAATACTAATATATAATGAAAAAAGATATCTAACTAAAATGAAAACAGATAACAAAATAGTTTTAGTATACTTTTGAAAAGATTTTCTCTAATACAGTTGATAGAAAATATGAAAGAGTATTCATAATTGGGAAAGAAATAATTGTTTATATAAGACACAAGTGAACAAGTATAATTTTTCATGATAAAATTAGTGATTTTCTAAAAATATTTGTAGCTTAAATTATATAATCAATTTTACCAGAAAACGGGTAAGATATTATGATGTTTATTTCAATTAGGCTTGCATACCGGGATAAATTGAACATAAGACCTTATAAATCATGAATTACCCATCATTGAAAAATAATTAAGTATATATATATTTGGGTTCAAGAAAATATATACCTAATTTTTATGATTTCTATAAATCTAATTATTGAATATATTTTGTTAATGAGAGAGAAAACATTACTCGAATGAAAAATAGAGTTTTGTAAAGAATCCGTGACATTATGCTCAAATATATTATGTGCTTTATCTTAATGTCTTAGATAATCAAATTAAATACATTAATAAATTAATTCATAGGATTTTATAGATGAATTTTATTTGTTATTATTTTATTAAGTTCATTTTCACTTTTTATGAGTTATAATATACAATTTTATCCTCTCAGAGAGTTCGTTTACTCGGTTTTCATGATCAGTTTATTATATACCTGTATGGAATTTTTTTTAAAATGAGAAAATTTATCCAATTTTTAAATAATATGTTATTATGAAAATTATAAATTATTAAATAGTTATAAATTTCAATTGTTTACATTGGTTGAGGATGAATCAATAGATAAAATGATAATAATGAACATTAATATATTTTTTAGAACCTTCAATTATGCCGAACTAGTTTTATTTTAATAATTAATATTATGTATATATATTAGATTAAAATAATTATATGAATTATAATATTTATAAAAAAATACCATTTCACAATAATAATGTTTTTATGACAAGATATTAATTTGGTAATGGAATAAGAAAACACAATCCCATGATGAACGTAAATAATCACAACAGGAACAATATTTTCATTTTTAAAATTAATGGGAAAGGATAAATGGAATAAAGGATAAAGTTTTGATTAAAACAATAAAAATGAATTATATATAAGATATTATAGTTGTAAATAATGTTTTGATATTAATATTTATGTATTTATAATAAAATAAATGAAATTGAATGGAAAATAACGGAAAATGACTGTCAATTTTACCTCTTGAATTTACTCTCCTTGGAAATATCCTTAATGGCATTGGGACTTTCCTTTTAATTAGGCCAAAGGCTACTAGATTTAGGGAAAATACATGGGTATATAATTGGTCATGAAGTATTCAATATTCATGTATTATGTGTGTTGAGGATAAGAGGTGGTGAGGTGGTATTTTTAATGGAAGAAAGGGGTGTTATTTAATTATTTTATTCATTTGTTCACTATTTTTCCTCAATGATATGAATAAATTGATATTTAACAATAAATATATTAATATAATGATGTGGATTTCATGATTATGGTTCTTACATTATAAATGTCTCATGTAATAGTTTATTTAAATTTTAATTTATATATATATATATATATATTAATTACAATATTTTTTTATTCACAAAAAATTCATGAATTTTAGAAGAATCTAAAAATTTCACCAAATCCGTATTAAGAAATATATAATTCAAAAATATAATAAATTTTGTGAAACTAATTATTTAAATATTAGAAATTTAATTTTTATTTAAAATCAACATTTATTTGAAAATACCAATTTTAAAATTATAAATGATTTTATAACACATTGAAAAATTAATTATCCTTTCATAAAATTATCTTATAATCAGAAATAAACAAAATATTAATTTATTTATAAAATTTAGGAAACTAAAATTTCATTTAATTAATTTCATTAATTATAAAATTGAAGTTAAACATTTATGATTATAAAAAATATCAACGCATGTTACATAATTAATAAAAATTAAATTTACTTGTACTATGATATAGTTATCTCATATTTCCATTAATAAGTATACTATAATTTATTTATTCATTCAAATGTGAGGTTACTATTCTATTATCAAAATTACAACTCCTAATGGTAGCATTAATATTTCAATGTTTAAGTAATTATTTCATTAATAAGTGTTCCCCCATTTTAATAAAAAAACCTTTTAATTCATTCCATATTCATTTATATAGTTTCTATTGTGTTCTCTAATTGATTTTGTATGATTTATAAAATATAAAATAATTTTTTTTCACAATTTAATCTATATATTTTATTGAATTTAATTTAAATTTTTGATACTGTAAAATCATGGGGTGATCTATTCTTCCCTATAGAAATTTTTTCTAAAATGTTTTCAAGAATATTTCATTATTACCAGTTGTGGGTGGTTATTTGTCATATCTTCTTTAGGTTCCCACATTACTTCTTCCATTTTATGGTCTCTCCAGTGAAACTATACGAGTATATTTCTCAGATTTCTAAATAACTATTTTCTTATTTCAATAATCTTGATAGGATATTCATTGTAAGAAAAATCATGTTCTGGTTCTATTTCATCTTATGTGAGTAAATGTGTTGGGTCGGGCATGTACTCCTTTAGAAATGATATATGGAACACATAATTATCTATGGAGATACTTGGTGACCTTTTTTATCAATACACTATAGCTATGATTCTTTCTATAATATCAAATGGTCCAAAGTATCTCTGGCTTAGTTTCCCATTCTTACCAAACCAAAAAACCACATCCATTGTGATGAATACAAAAAATAGATGATCTCCCACATGAATATCTAGATCATTTGTCTAGTTACAATTAGACATCTTTTATTTACTCATAGTCACATTGATATGATCCAGAATAGTAATTACCTTTGATGTTGTCTCATTAATATGGTTCTATCCAATAAGATTACTCCCACCAATATCATTCCAACAGGTTGAAGTTAATCTTATATTTCCATATAATGATTTATCTAGTTCCATTTGAATACTAGAATGGAAACTATAAATGTAGGAAAATTAGTGTAAAGTTAAATGATTATCCCAAAAACCAGGAAAGTCTAGGGATAATGATCTCATCATTTCTTCAGGTGTTTGAATATTCCCTTCAGAATATCCATTATTTTGAGGTTGATAAGAAGTACTCAAATCATGATCGGTATCATGAACCTTTTGAAGAGCCATCGATAATTTTAAGGTTTATATGGGGGTATCTATCAGAAATAATAAATTGAGGTGCATCATGATGTCATTCAAAATCCCTAATATAGATTCATTCTTGGTTCTCAAGTGGTAAATCTTCTCTTATACCAATAAAATGTTCTGATTTTTTAATACAAATAGTATTAATCCATATTGCATCATTCCTTACAGGCCTCCTTTGTATTCTTGTGACAAAGTGCATCATAAATTCATCCTTATTTCACAAATTAATTTCTAGAAGAATCATGGATCCTCTAGGATGATTTCACAAATCCTTCACTTTATGAAAAAATATATACTTCGACACATAGTCAGTAGTTTCCTACTTCATGTTATAAAAAATTTTCCTTCGGATCTTTATACCTCTATATATTACCTGTGTGTATATAACAACATGAAGTGTGTGAATCATCTCATAGTTCCCTTTTTATCTTTGGTATTTAATGGAACACAAACCCACTTTCCATATTTTATAATTCCATCATCATACACAATTTTAAAAACCATCCATCAATAACAACATTAATTTTTATGAATAGTTTCATCAGCACATTGTAGAGATTTTTATCTTCTCTAGTAAATAATTATTATAAATCATTTCAAAAAGGGGTGATGGTTCCATTTACTAAAATATTACCATATCTAAATTTAATAAATACAAGAATATCGTATATTTCTCAATCCTCATTACGGACATAATTCGATGATCATTATTTATTTATGGATATACTACCTTATTTTCCTTTCTTGAGTGGTAGTGTATTGTGAAAACATAATCATTGAGTAAATATATCCAAATACATTTCCCCATGATGATTTATTTTTATGTAAGGATGTATTTTAAACTCTTTTTATCCATATATATCTTGCATCTTTCTCTATAATTATAGTTATCCCTATCCTATGAGAAAATATTTTGATTGCTAACTCGAAATCATCTGTTTGATAATTTCTATCAATTTATAATAAAATTACATGATTCATATGAAATAACATTATTTTTTCATAATGAGACAATCCATTCAATTATTTGATTTATCATTGTATATCAGAAACCCAACATTTCATAGTTGAAAGTCTAAATTGGGGCATTAACCTATCTTGTATTCAATTCATAAAAACATTTCATTAGGCTCCATTATCCATATGAACTTAACCCCCTTACATGTTAACTTCATTAATGGCGTATCCATTTAGGAATTTTTTGAATGAAATATTGAAACTAACATAGGGATACTTTGAAACTATATGCCTCTATTATATTTATTTTTGTTTTCCATTCCAAGATTTCCATTTTCATAGTAGGATCAATAGAGATACTATATTTAGAGACAATATATTAATTAAAAGAATATTTTTGAATCCATAATTCACAATTTCAAAATGCCTCATATAATTTTTTTATTCTATGAGTGATTACAACACTCTGAAAATTGTTCTTAGGGTCCTCATATATTTTTTGGGTACATAATGATATCTTCAATAAATATCACAATAAAATTATCAAGATATTCCTTGAATAAATTATTCAGTAGATTCATGAAAAAATACGGTTCATTATTCCATCAAAATGTCATAACTATACACTCGTAATGTACATACGTAGATCAAAATGCTATCTTTGGAATATCTTCTTTCCTAATTTGCAATTAAGGATTCTCGGAACAAAGGTCAGTCTTTAAAAAAAATCGATCTCTATGTTGGTGATAAAATAAAAAATTAATGTACAGAATGGGGTAATTTTCCACTATTTTAATATCCTAATTTTTTATAGTCAATTCATATACTTGAAAATCCATATTTCTTCATAATCACGTGAATCGGGGCTCCCCATTGAGAAAAATTACAATAATTAAATCTCATTTTACTAAAATCCTCTATTTTTTTCATAATATAAAATAATTATATAGTTCTAATTATATAGGGAGTCATTGATATTGGTCTTGCATTAGTGATTAGATCAATTTTAACTAAACTTCACACTCTCGAGTGTTCTGTGGTAATTCCTCAAGAAATAAATCAATTTATTCATGCATAATTGGTACATCCTCAATTAGAAAATTATTTTCCACATTCCAAGATATTGTTTTCTATTCCTCTTTAATAATTTCATTCCGTAAATCTATTGGGGGTGGATATTTATATGAATCATAATATGATGTATCTACTTTAATGATAATGGATTCTATATCTTACACAAAAATAATAATTTCCTCTTTATTAAAATAATGTATTGCATTATATTTTGAATTCCTTTCCATTACAAGGATTATAGGAAAGTAAAAAATAGGTATGATGTTATGGTGAAAAACTAAATCACATGTCTGTATCATATATGAGACTAACAAAAACATGTTTTTTGCAATGAGACCACCCTTTTATAGTTTGGATAGATAACTCCCATTTTAAAAGAAAAGGGAAATGTTTAATTTTCAATGAAAAATCGGTAGATATAAAATATTGTATTGATCCAGAAAAATTTAATTCATTGGCTTGATTTAAATATAGTATTGATGTACTGTCAACCACATAATTGGGTACCTCTACACCAGCTATGGTGATTACATAATCTTGGTCATCTCCCCATGGCCTCTTCCAAGGTAGATACTCATGATTCAAGGGACATTTATTTGAATAATTCCCCATTCAATTATACATTAAGTATTGAACATCATTGATTAGTTTTTCCCTTATATTTATTAAATCGGTGCCCATTTTATTCACAATTATTGGAAACCTAGATGAATTTCAAGTATTTACCAAGATTCATCATTACACAATTTTCACATTATGAAATTTCTGCATTCCCTTATTCTTGTTTGAATATTAGCATCTTACAAAGTTATTATAAGCACTATTATTATCATTTTTTTATTTTAACAAATACGATTCTAAAAATTATTTCACAGATTTTATGAATCTTTATACTATTTCTTCATCTGAGGAATATTTATGTGAAGCCACTTCCCTTCAGAGACATAGTTTAAGTCCATTAAAGAAATGATCAATATTTTATTCTAAATCACATATTTAATCAAAACAAATATATGTATTAACTTCTATAGGTGGCTACAAAGTACAAAAAACTATCTTTTACCATTATTGTAGGATAATATGTATTCTATTAATATTATTTCATTACCCACATAGGAAATATTTTTCTATGAACAATTAATTACATTTAATCTATTAAATATCTTCAATTTCATATTCTTCCTTTTCATTATGGATTAATGAACACCATTGATCAACATCACATTTGAGGCAATCTAGATCAAATACTACCATTTTATTTTCATTTCATCGCAATGATGAATATTTATTTTCAAGTGTCATGATCTATTGGCCATCTACCACTAGATTATTAGTCCCACTAAATGATAGTGGATTATACATCGAGAGATGACTTAACTTTTCTCAGTTTTGGTTATTCGTCATATCCTGGGTAATTTTCACTTATATGGACAAAACTATTTCATATCCAACACTAATTGTGTCAACTTTCCCCATAGTGAAATCCCAACATTTGTTGAGAGTATTTATTCATTTCCTTCCATTAGGAACCATTATTGAATAATGGAACATACTAAGTTATCTTATAATCATCATGATTATTGAGAAAAAAATTCACTATATGAAGTTATTTATTTTTCATGTTTACTTAACATATAGTTTTCAAGGTTTCAAATAAATTTCCACTAATACCAAATGAAATAACCATTCCTCTAGTATTCTAGAGTGAGAAATATTTTTATTACAATGATATAGATACTAGAAATTACAATATCGTGGATCTATCAGTTTAGTGTTATTGAAGAAACAAGATACATAAACATAACCCACATTACATTGGTAATTAAACATAGTACATAACAAATGAAACTAAACAAATTCTTTTCACTTATTCAAATATCCCTTCTTCAAAACATCGGGACAAAAAAAATAAAAGGGTAATATCAAATTGTGAGTAAGGATTATATGGTACAATTATAAGTGATGTTATGTTAACAATTTAGTGAAATAATGGTAGGGTAAATACTAAAAAAAACCCCTGAAATCAATAAAATGATAAGTAAAGTGAATCGATATATTATATCAAAATGAAATT
Organism: Viscum album; assembly: GCA_963277665.1. Lineage (NCBI taxonomy): Eukaryota > Viridiplantae > Streptophyta > Magnoliopsida > Santalales > Viscaceae > Viscum > Viscum album. The sequence goes on along the minus strand of OY728146.1, from coordinate 1,874,029,198 downwards.
CTCATGGAATGTAATAACTGAATACTAAATAAAAAATACTTATTTATTAGTAATCATGTATCTAGAACATGAACCATTATACAATCAGTAACATTTTGTTATATAGGAAAAAACATATCTTAATAATTTTTAAATCAAACATTAAAGGACTTTCACTAACGATATTATTTAATTAGACCTCTTAGTGTATTTAGGGTTTATCTTTAATTAGGCCCACCCATCACTACTAGTCCAAATAATTCATTAATATTAGATTCAACTAAATAAAAACATTGAAAGTGAAATCCATATTTCAAAATGATATAAATATTAAAAAATGGTTATTACCAAGAAGTATGTATTTTTAGTTTGATGAATGATGATCATAAATAAAATTGATGTATACTTACACCCCATACAAGGAATAACTGTTGAATGAGGTCTAACCAATGGGAATTTCATATTCTCTTCCATGATGGAATATATTTAAATAATACTTGGAGATTAATAAGGTAAAATATTCACATATAATGATAAATTATGTCAATATAAAGTTAAAACATATATAAATAGATTTTAAGAAACATTATAAAAGATCCTCTTTAGTGAGGTTTAAGGAAAATATTAAATAGTCTTAAAATGGAAAATTGAATAATTGTTAGTATAAAATTAGAAATGAAGATGGATTTTGTTTCTTGATAATATAACATAATTGATTAAAATATTGGATGATTAAAATATATAATTTACAGTACATGGAAATGATTGAGAAATTTGGATGTTCCCATTAATCGGGGTTTCATATTGGGTGGAATTGAAAAAGAAATCATATAAAACATGCATTTTCTATAATAAACAAATGAAATGATATAGATAAATGGTTTTAATAAATATTAACATAATTTAGAATAAGTATATAAAATCCTGAAGGGTTACATTTATGTAAAGAGAGTGAAAATGTAACCTGAATGAAAATTGATGTTTAGGGAGAATCCCATACCTTATGCTTGAAGGTGTTCCATACTTGATGTTAATGTCAAAGATAATCCGATTAAATCCATTATGTAATTAATTATGGACATTATCTAAATTTATTTATTTAATTTAATTTTATTATGTTAATTTATGGACTTTTTTATTAGTTATAAAAAACAATTTTATCATTCAAGGGAATTCATTTCCTTTGTGTGATGAACACTTATTTGTATACATATATGAATATTCATGTAAAAGTTGAATATAATTCCTTATATGAAATTATATTTCATTAAATAAAACTCTTTATATTAAATTAATATATATTTCATTCAGGTATATGGTATGAGGATTAATGATCAGATAAAACATTAATGATGAGCATTAATTAATTTTGTTGAATTTTTTATTATCATGAACTAATTTTGTTTCATTAATTGATATTATGTATATATACTAGATATATAAAATTATATGAATTATCATATGTAGAATTAAATATTATTTAACAATAATAATGTTTTTATTTCGAGCCATGAAGGTGGTAATGGAATATTAAAATGCATTGTCTACAACGGTGGCATATTGGCACATTAGGGATAATATTTTAATTTTTATAATAAAAGGTATAATATAATGGGATTAATGTTGTATTTAACATTAATATGATATATTTCTTGTATATATAGGATACTAGATTAATTAGTTTTATTCAGATAGAGGTGGAGGGTGCAGGATAATAAAATAAATGAAATTAAAATGAAAATAAGGGGAAATAAAAGAAGATTTTACCTCTTGAATTAGTTCTCCATGAAAATATCCTTAATGGGCATGGTATTGGAATTTTTGTGATTCCAATGGATCCTAGACATGGATAAGAGGCATGGTAAGATAATTGGGTAAGAATTTTACATGAATAAAGTCATAAGGGGTGCGAGGATAAGAGGTGGTGGGGATTGTATTTATAGTGGGGGAGAGGGGTGTTTTAACATTATTTTCTTCATTAGTTTATTATTTATCTAAAAACTGAGAATAGATTTTGAATTATCACTAAATATATGAAAATAATGAAGTAGAGTTTGATATTATGGTTCTTACATCTTATATGTCCCCTGAAATTGTGTATTTATTTTTATAAAGTATATATATAGAAACTAACTATAATTCATTAATTACCGAAAGAACATGTATATCAGAAAAATCCCAAAAAATCAACATAACCATTTTACAATGTTTAGAATTAAAAAAATTATCTCTATTTTATTAAAATAATTTTCGAAACATAATATATTTAATGTATAAATAAAACAAACATTTAGATTGAAAATAAAAATTTTAAAATTATAACTGATTCTATAACAAGTTGAAAAATTAAATATGGTCTTGAAAAATAATATTTTGATAATACAAAAAAATATTATATTGTGGAAATATATTATAAAAATTAATTTTTATTATAAGTTTTTTTATTAAAGAATTGATAATAAAAATATATGTCTATAAATAATATCAAAAATAAATTAATAAATTTTAAATCATTTAATAACTTTTATTATGATATAATTATATAATTTCACACAATATTATATTACTAAAATATATTTATACATTCATCATTGAGGCTAATATTCTATTTTCAAAATTACTATTAAAAAGGGTCACATTAATATTAAAAATAATATGATACTATTTCATTAATATATATTATTTAATTTCCTGAAAAATCCCTCTTATTTCATTTATTAAACATATATAATGTTTGGTTTATGATATCAATGTGATTTTAAATGATTTAAACATTGTGAAATAATTTTTTGCATAATGGATTATATTAAATTAATTAAATTTATTTAAGATTATACAAACCATAAAATCTTGGGATACTGTATTCATGGCCTTTTTGAAGAGTTTATGATGTCTGTTATTTTAAGATTCATTCACAACATGTTTTGATATGTATATCCTAGCTTTTATTTGTTATAAAATTTTCCTTGTACTTATTTCTCTATTTAGTTTAATTTTTTATGAAATATTATAATTTTAATCTTCTTTATAATGTATCATATATTGGAACAAGGACCTGAAGGCATGTATAATATGTCTAGTGTTATGAAATCCATTAACTACAAGTTTAGTTAATAATATCATGCCTTCACTTCATTGTTGTGTTTTGTATTACTTTATTTATACTCCCATATTATTTTTTATGGTGTAATTAAATATATGTATTCATTCTAGAATGTGATATGTTTTCAAAAAGGGTTTCTATGGGATGGTTATGATTTCAAGAATTATGAATTCACATCACTACATGTTTTATTATTACTATCATGTAATATAATCATTTTTATATTTTACATTCACTTATTTATGACCTTTGTTATATTTTATATATAAAAACTCAAATTATTTATGAATTCTAAAATGATTTATTTATAATTTTTTCGATATTCACAACACCATTACTATAAATATGTGTTTTCCCAATTATATTGTTTTCTTTATTCTAGATAAATGAAAATATATATACTTATAATTTTTTACTAGTATAATTATACTAATTTTCATGTATTCATGTGATTTATTATTTAATCCCAATATAAAATGAAATATCATTTATATATTTTTATAATGGGTCTACAAAAATGGTGGATCCATTATATTGTGATATATATAAAAAATGTAATAAAATGATCATTGGATGTAGGGTACTAGATACGTGGTTGTTAAAAAAATTATAAAATGGAATGATAGAAAAAGTATATATTGATGTGGTCAAATAACTTATTATAAAGATAATCCAAATGACCTTACCATAATAAGAAACATATAAACAAACCCAAAAATTTGTTAAATTACCTAATAGATTAACTTAGAATAACATAAAAATACCTAACCTAATCTGAATTAGTTTGAATTTAAAATAGTAGGAAAAAACCTTGGAATTTTCATAGTGAATATTTTTATTATAATGTGATGATTCTTTATGAAACATATTTTATTATTTTATACTCTTTCCACTAAATATGACATTATTATTTAATGTTCCCACTTATCACTTGTTTTCCTTGATAAATGGTATTATGAAATTAAGTAATTCCACCAATTATATCTTGAAGGGATTACCCACAATATATATATTTGTAATTAAATTCATATTTCATTAAAAATATAGAAAATTAAAAAATTGAGAGATATGAATGAAGGAATTATATGACAATAATAGCCATATTATATTTTATAATTCAACTTCTAGTTCCTACTATGACAATAAAATTTTAAATATCAATATGAGTGACATATAAAATCATTTTATTAATAACGTTTTAAATTGTATCCAAGATCTATCATTCAAGAGACCTATAATATTGAACCATAATTATAATAGTGATACCCAGTCTATCATTTCAATGGTGGTAGTAATAGAGCTACTAACAATAATCACTATACCCAATTACACTTATATCCTTCATTAGATATAATGTGTAGTATATATTATTTCCCCAAATATCACATAAAGGATCTAAGGTTATCTGAATTCCTGTATTGTTTCCAACATTAATGCTTGATCATCCTCATTAATATTATCATTATTTGGTGATTTCCCCCACTCCCCATCAATTTTATCATTCTCTAGAAATTTTTTAAAAAATCCCTATTTCCTACTACTTCATACCCATCAATATTTTGAACTTATTATACCTATACTTTTACTCGATCACACACTATACCACAAAACAATACTGATCCTCAAGAAATGTCATTGGACCCCAATTGAACTGTACCGGTCCCCAATCATTCACTTCATGATAGTCCCTAAATACCAACTATTCATCTTTTCTTTGATGTATATATATATAACACATGTAAATTTGGTGAGCATAATTTATTTTAATTATATATTGTAAAAAAAAATATTTTTTCACAAATTGATAAAACACCATTAGTAGGAATAAAAATATAATGATTTGTTATGTGTGGAACTTCTGAACATTAGTGATGGTTGAGTACAATTAGTTTAATCGAACTTTTAGTAAAACTATAATATAATGTAGGATTTTTATGTCGATTAATTCCTAATACTAATAAATCCATTCCATTAATCTAGATACATATAGAAACCTCAAAAATAAAATAAAGTTCAATTATTCAGCATCAGTATGTGTATTAAAATTCATTAAATTTAATTTTATATTATTGATATATTTAGAGGAATTATTATTTTAGTATTAACTTCTTTATAGTTTTATTATGGTGAAGCTATGATGATCAAATTTATAATAAAAATAATTGAGCTATAGAGAGATTATAATTATGTGTCAAATAATAGACGGTTTTTTGGATTTATAATATATTTATATTCTATACCAATCATGAATGTGTTCTCAGTAACACATTATTAGGAAATGACTATTCAATAAAAGTGTGTTGATATTGTTTTTATTGTAATTTTATTTTTTTGATTGAGAATGACATTTATATTCATTAATTAATTATTTTGTGTTGTTGAATATTATTAATGAAAAATAATATAAAATATATAACAAAACGTTTCCATAGAGTATCTCTATAATTCATGATAAACGATGAATCTAGAATTCAAGAGTGAATATGTATTGTTTGTTACTTTTTTTAATTAGTTACCAATAAAAATGAAAATGGATTTACCCTTAATAAATAGCTAGTTTGATACAAATTTTGTAAACTCAATAGTTATAAAAAGAAAAAAAACTATATTTTTAATGGCTCAAAAATGTTATATGAATTCAAATCTACAATTTACATTTTTAAAATATATTATAAACAACCAAAAAATACATCAAGAAAAATTTTAATTACATTATAAATACCTTTTAAATGAATTTTAAATAAATTTTTGATTGTTTTTGAGGATGTAATATTTAACTATTATGTTTTTTAAATATTTAAATATGGATCAATACAATCCTTTAATCTTATTTCAAAAAGTTTTATAACTTATTTTAAAAAAACTTTCAACCACTTCATTTTTGTATTTAAATAATATTTTAATATATTAAGAATAAAAATTTAAATGATGTATAACTACATTTAATCCCATTTTCAATATAATTTTATTCACTGTAAAAAAATATAACCTTTTTTAAATGTTTTTAAAAAAAATTATGAAAACTAATTTGAAAAGGATTTAAAAACTAATTTTAAATCAATATTAAATATAGTTTTTAATGGTTTTGAAAAATGATTTAAAACTATCTTGGGATATTCTTTTTAGAAGATTAAAAAATTTCACATGATAATTGACACAAATCATATAATAAAATGATCTTAAAAAAGTTAAAATTATTTTATTAACCAGGTATATAAGATTGTATAACTATAATTCACTATGTTTCAAAAATTCATTCTTTTTTGAGATGTTAAAACTACAAGAATCGTTAAACTTTTTATCCACAATGATGGATGCATATACATATCATAATGGGTAAAATAGTTTTACTCATAATTTAGTAGGGATACATTCTCAATAAAAAATATGATTTAGGAAACATGCATAAATTTTTCAAATTAAAGGAAAACTGATAAAATAGTTGACACAAATTCTATAATTTTCCTATCATAAATAATTAAAACATTTATTTATCTTTATATTCCTATTCTAATATGAAATTTTATTACTTACATTTTTCATAACAAGATTAATTATTAAAATTCATAATTTACTCTTAATCATGAAAATTAATATTTCAACAACTATACAAGGACCTTATTTATAAATGTAAATTTTTAGGGTAAATTTTATTTTGAAAATATATAGAAATTATTTCATATCAATTAAAAAATCACAAAATTAGGGTAATAAGAAAAATATTTTCACAATTTTATTTAAATTTATATAGGATGTAACATGTTATAATATAATTTGGAAACAGATTCAATTATAAAAAACAATTTATTAAAATCATACATCTCAGGTTTCCAATAGCTTAATTAAATTTTGTGAAAATTAAATATTTTAGTATAACAAAAAATTTACAATATATAAAAAACATATAATATTATCATAGAACATGGATATTCTCCAAAATTATAAATTTTGATTATAATATGGATAATGATTCATGTATCACCAAATGATATTTATGTTTAAATCATTATACATCCACTTAGTCATGTTTTACAAGTAGTCACTGTCCTTATGTCGGATGATGTATGAATAAAATTTATTTTTTACGTTTGATCTCCTATAAATCCTAGTCATCTATTTTGGTACACACATTTTTAATTTATTGGTTAAGTCCTCATAAGTTGGTTCAAGAAAAGTTTCATGGTTATCTGATGAGGCTCAAGGGGGTTTCCTGGAGGTTTGAGGGATGAAGGAGACGATAAGGGGTCATCCAAAGAATATATCATGGTTGTTGTACGGTTAGTAGTTGTTGTGTTCCTTAACAACAATTTCATGTAAATTTAGAGCATTATTTAAAGTAGAATTGAGCAGTATCCATTGTTTTTTTGTTGGGAAATATCCATTTAATATAGCTATGGTGTAGTTTTACAATAGTGTTGGATCCTTAGGAATCCGTCTGTCTTAGCCCCATCTGGGATAAGGGGTGGCACACAGTTTGTGCAACGTTTGGCCAACCATATGGCCAAACCATGATCCATATAAAAAATGTGGGATTTATCCATTTTCCCATATAGGTTTTATGTTTATTTACTAATTTTTCCTCCCCATTTCTCATAATGTATCAAAGGGTAACTGAACATTCATTCCAAACCACCCAAGGAATGATCTTCTCTATTTTATGATGATTGGAGCACTGTTGGGTGAAAATCAATGCTCTAGGTGGTTATAACACTAATCCTAAATCTTTTTCCTATATTACAGTTTCTATTGTTAAACTTATTCTTTGGATTCCATAAAAACAACTCCTTCCAGTGTGGCTTAGTTTGGGACTATGAAGGGTGTTAATATATAAATTAATGGATAATGTTATGTGAGTGTTTGTATTTATAATTAAGGTAGGATGGATACAAGTTATATATCATAAAATTGTGGTTAAATTTATTTTTATGTGGTTTTGTTATTTTTTGATCTGTATATTTGGTAGTACAAGGTATAAATTAGTAATTAATTGATCACTTGATGAGCTGGACCCCTTAGGATCTCCATGGGATGCATCTAGGTTGAATAGATCGGGATAGAGTATTCCAATGAGGTGTCCCATAATAATGAACATGGTATTGTGTTATTATAAATTAAATATATGGGTTTATGGTATTGAACATGTTATTTTTATGTTTATCATTTCAATATGGGTTAATGAATGAAATTGAAGAGTTATTCTATTGCTTTTTAAAATGTATTGTGTGATGAAATTAATTTTAATTGTGATTCAATGATAACATTGAATAAGGGGTGATTTCTATAATGTTAGTATATTAACAAGTCATGAATTTTCTATGGTATATTTGTTAATTGTATAAGGCATGAAGCTGATTTATGTGTTGAATGAACTATTAATTATTAATTGTATTTGTACTCAATGACTATGGTTTGTGAAATGTAATATATAGTAAATGGATAAAGAAGAAACTGAACATCACTAGGTGGTGTGTGGGGGTATTGATAATAGTATATATGCCTATGGATCATGTTGAATTAAGGCTCTAGACCCCTCACCTAGAGCGTATGGTTTAAAGAGTTTGATTGAGGCTCGATGCCCCTAATAGTTACATTTTATGAGACTACAGAGATCGAGGATCCAAGGTAAGTGTGATGAATATTATTGAGAAATTTTTTCCCTAGTGAGATAGGGAACTTGACATATCCCCTAATTCATGGCAGTTTACAATCATAGGTCACAATTTAATTGATTAAAATTCCAAACCCATAGAAAAAAAATATGAATGTAATTTAGGTATATTTTTTAAATTATGGAACCTTGTTTCACATTTTTTATATTTTTTTCATTTATTTAATTAAAACTCAATTTTTTCACACTACATATATTATATATACTATCGGTTGTGGCCTGCTAAGATATAATCACACTGTGATCATACCTCCTCTGGATACTAAGGCAGATTACATGGTTACAGGTTTGGATAAGGGAACTGTCCCTATGTAAAATAGATTATTTCAGAAAGGAATGTTCATAGTTGAGGGATCAAGAAAATAATTCAAGTCCAATTTTGGGTTTCTTATTTTTTCGTTATGTGTTTCATTTTCACTCAGCATGGTATGAAATTTCATTTCATATTCATTGATTAGTTGTTGAATTATTGTAGTTTTTTGAAAATGAGGGTAATGCATGATTATTGATTATATTTTCACATATTTGTTATTTATTTGTTGTGTATTACTATGTTAAATGGGTTATTATATACCTACATGTTATATTGGACCATCATTGCTAGTTTGAAGCCAATGGAATATGGGGAGGTGTACCTGACATCATGTGAAAACCTAGATTGGGGATCCCATTCCACGGATCCTAGGTCGAGGATATTATAAAGTGGAATCAAAGTGTAGTTTTAATTTTACTTATCTTACTAATTTAGAATCTAATATGGGAGGTTAGGATGATTATGGCCTTGATAATAAGCTCATTCATGGGATTAGTTGACCCATGTATGAAGAAATACATATGTACCTAGGGTGGGATTGTTGTTCCTGGTGTGAGTTGTTACGATTGAATGATATATCATTATTGGGTGATTTTATTATTTTTTGACGAGACTATTTTATGTTATTTTAGATCATGGAAAAAATAGAATTATTTTGAGCATGTATTCATCATTTTATGTTCCAAGGTATATATGTGACATACATCCTCGTAGGTACACATGGTAGAGACATGTGGGTTGTAAAGGATACCATGTTATCTCATTACATAAAAGATGAATGAATAGATTCAAATAAAGCTAAATATCATAAGTAAATGGAATGAATGTAATGGAATGGTTAATGAATAGTTCCTCATGAAGAGTCATAAATGGGATAAAATCTACATGTGATATGTTTTAAAAGATTAAATGGTGGCTAAATAGAATATAATTGTGTTTAGGAAGTGATAGTTGATAACCATTGTTTCAAATGAATAGTTGTGACTTTGTGAGTTTGTTTACCTATGATAGCCATGGTTAAGATTAGGGATGGATTAGGGTGGTTATAGTGATGTGACAATAACCATTAAGACATTGTATGAAAAATTAGATTTTTATGCCGATTGAGGTTCCTTTTTTTTGAAAAATGATGATGTTTTATGTTATGTGTACGGAAATGTGTGTTTTTAATTATAGATAAATTCCACCATGATGATCTCTACCATTTGGATGACATAAGGATATCACCAAAAAAACTCTGTTAGTATCAGAGTAAGAAACCTCATTTGTACAAGGTAAAATAATTGAGGATAAATTTTGTGAGACCATTGATTTTTTTGTGCACATTATAGAATAGGATTCAGTGTAGGTTATTTACTATGATTATCTTGAAATGAGTTTTTAGTTACAAAACAGACTGAAATTTGATGGAAAGAGTGTACGTGAGTGCCCAACTTGAATTCATATAGAAATTAAAGAAAAATTGTATGTTGGTATTCATAACGTTGTGGTTATATCCTATACATGGGAGTTTTGGCTAGTGAGAAAGACTTTATTTAGAGAACTGGGTATATTTTGAAAACTAGATAAGGATTGTTCCATGTTAGGATCTTGGTAGGGCTGTTACACAAAGGTTTTTAGTTGTTTCCTGAAAATGTGTTTGTGGTAAATTTTTTGGTTTTAATTTTGTATATTGAATATTGGACCCTAAGAGTGGAAGTCTTGGGTTTTTGTACCGTCATTGGTATATTTTTTTGGGTGTGAAAAACAGGGTAACTATTTTATTGATATGTTATGTGTGGTGTGTTTTAATATTGGGCCATGTATTCCACAATGGGTAGAAACATCATGAGGTTAATTTTTACAGTTTGGGGGGAGTACCAATGACACTGTGGGAGATGAATCATGTTTAGGTAATTATTTTTTGGGGCCTTGGAGGATGTCCCATGAGTGGGGTCAGATGTGCATATTATGATTCTGGGCATATACAGATTTAGTGGATTCATTAGAAGATGACATTGCTGAAAAATAAGTGATTCCTATTATGGTTTATACTTAGTTGAGATATTGTAAATTCAATGGTTTTGGGATAAAACTTTTGTTGTGGTTATGCATTACTCATTTTAGAGAACCAACAGAATACTAAAGGGAGGTTATCCTAGTGTTATAGTTTCCTTGGTATGTGAAGAATGGGTTGGAGCCTTGGCATTAAAATCAATTCACAGATGGTGCCACTGAGTATCTATAAAAAGAGCATGATATTAAAATGTTTTATCTTTTATGAAATTTTATCAGTGTTTGATGTTGGTTTTAATGATTATTTCAAGGGTGAGGATCATTACAGTGCCTAAAATGGTGTTTGAAAATTTTTTATGTTGTGGGTCGAGTTTAATTTGGTTGATGGTATAAGAAATAATTGGAAAGGTATAAACACATTCATTAAACTATTCATGTCTAGGTTGATTGGAGGTCACATTTTTGGTCTTTTTGTGTAAATGTTGAGCTTGTTGGATGGGAACATTGAGTAAGACATAAATCCAATGAGGCTAATGTAAAATGAAGCATGGAAAATTGTGTAACAAGATGTTTTGATTTGGTTATTTATGACCAGTAAATTCTAGAGTTTGATTTATTGTGTGGTTATAGGAATCTGTGACACTTTGAGGAATATGATGATGTCCAGATGTGGGTCATACTGCATGCCAATTGGGATGGTTGAACATGGGGTTCGGTATAAGAGCATTTCATTTTCCTTGAGGTAGTAGTGGGATTCAAGGTTATGTAATTGTCCATTGGTTTTTGAATTATTTTGGTTTCCAAGTGTTAATGATAGGCAGATGTGAAAGGATGTATTAGATAATAGGTGGGATGCGATATCCACATAAGAGAGCTAAAAATGAGAATTGATAAATTATTATGGTATTCATTAATGACTTATTAGTGTATTCCCAGTTTGTGATGATCAGGCCTATTATCTTATCATCATCATGGATACACTAGGATAGATCTGGATTTGTACATAGCATCGTGAATGCATTTTTTCTGGATATACAACCTCTTGGGGTTTGTTCTTATAGAATATTTTATGTGGACCTAGATGGTAGGATGTACACTGTCAACTGGTATGAGTGAGTTCCTTGGGTTGGACCATATTTTTTTGAATTCCTTTAGTTTCATTCCTAAAATCTAACAACATGTAGCACTCGATGATGTTTTTCATTCTAGTTGAAACTAGAGGGCCATGTACATGTTTTGGGATTTATCATGTGATAGAATCATGATATTTGGTGGTTGAAATATCATGGTGAGAGGAAATAATAACAAAATTATGGTCGTAAGAGTTATTTAATTTATGGATGTTTTGATCCTACCATTTAGTGGATGTGGTGGAATTGGGATGCCAAGAAGAAACTAGTGGGAGATGTGTTTTGATCCCCCATTAATGGATGATAGTGACTTGTATGTCGTATTTAGTTAATCCAATTATAGTACTTAGGCATGGGGAGGTTTAGAGTATAATTTTGATAATTTTTCTAGAGTCAATGAGAGGTGTTACTGGGCATGGAAATAGTTTTTTAAAATGGAGTATTAGTGTTAGAACCTCATCAAATGTTATGAATTGACTTACGTATGTGTCTTTTAGTGACTATAGAATATATATGTGTGTCATAACCTTTGTTTTTTGTATAATTTTTGAGACAAAAATATACTTTTTTCTTTCATAATGACATGATTGGTGCCGAATCAAATCTATTATAATGTTGTACAAAAATGTTTTGTTGTAAACTACCTTTACTGGCTATTTTGGAATGAAAAGATTTTTTCTACAATGGATAAACATTTTATGTTAGAGCCTAATATAATTTAGTTTATTTATTGATAGAGGAGTTGATTATGTATGGAATGAAAATGGGTGTTGTTGAGAATGATGATGATGTAGAAATTAGTGTATTCCTCGATGGTAGAGTTTACAACATATTGGGATAATACACAGGTAGATGTGTCATATGATGGTGGTGTGACATATGGGGGAGGATATATGAAAATGTGTAGGGAGTAGCATTTCAATGGTAAAAAACATGGTGGTTTGAGTAATTCCAGTCAGGAATGGCCTGACATTATTTGTAAAAAGTAGGTATGTGGAAAGATATAAGCAACCATCATTTTTATGTTATAAGGAATCTACATATTATAAAATTATTGAAAAAATGATAAAGGTAATGGTGTTTGTGGTCATTAAGGTATGGTTGAATAATTTCAATTATTGGTTTTTTTGATAGAAGAACTAGATTTTAGTGGTGGGTGGAGTTCTCATGAGTTTTTTGGAAGAGTGAGTTAGGAATCTCATTGGGTATGCTGTGAAATTTGATTTGAGGTCCTGATGAGAAATTCTATGAGGATGAACCCAATTATAGAATATTGTCATATTAATCAACATAATATGGCATGGAGAACTATCGCAGGAATGTGACCAGTGTTGATGATTTAACTAGTGTTTTGGGTTTTATGGTCTCAGGTATGTTCCATCTTAGTGATTTAATTTTGGTGATGACTTTTGACATTGGATTTGATTAGTTGAGTTCCTTGGATTGAAGGTTATGGTTGAGTAAAAATTTGGTTATTCTGATGTGTATTAGTGTAGTTTGAACTTAATTTGGTATACCTATATAGGTTAGGAGAAATGACTAGAAAATATTATGATCTATGGTTGATTTCCAGGTTAAATCATGTTGTAATATTAAATGTGGTAAGATGGAACCATGTGATTTGGTCCATGTGGTGTGGATAAGATTGGACTAGTTGAGAGTCGATTAGTTATTCCATGATAGAATGATGCTAGGGAATATGTTTCCTTGTTTGATGGTTGAGCTACTGTTTCCTTATCGATCATATGAGGTCCTTATGGTTGATATTCATCCAGATATTGGTGCATCATATGAGGGGAATTGATTACTAATTGTGGATCATAGTGGGGATGTTATAGGAGTTGTGTTTGGATCATTATTTCGAGTGTTGTGATAAAATGGATTCATAAAATAGAAATCATAGTAGAGGGATACTGTTATGCAGGACCAGTGGCTTGACCATTTTACCTTAGATACCTAGTGTTGTTTGGCAGTTTGGCTTGAGGATTATCTAGTAAATGGTTGGGATGTTGTAAGATCCCATACTATGTTTTATCTATGGCATTGTTTTCTTGTTTATCCCCCCTATGATTTTTAATTAAATGTAACCTGATTTTTAGGATGTTCAAGGGTGTCACAAGGGTTCATGACAAGAATGTGAGGAATATAGAATCTTCCAGTGCATGCTCCAAAATTAGGGGATAGTTAGTAGTATTCATTTTGCCTCATTTTTATTTCCTATAAAGGGGGAACATGTCTGGTAAAATCCTTAATTAGGAGGATCCAGGTTATGTGGTCTTGGATAGAGGCATTCCACATTGTTTCAGAATGGTTTGATTAAATTTGTAGGCTCTCTAGGGTGTCATGCCACATGGCGCCCACTTGAATAGAGGGAGGAGCACAGTTGGTCTATAGTAGGTCCTAATTTGTGGCCAAACCATGTGACCAATTAAAAATATGTTATTATACCCTTTTCTCCATTAGGTGTATCTTTTTTACTTCAATTTTCCTTCCAATTTCTCCTAAATATCCTAAGGGTGATGAACCCTTCTTACCAATATTGACAAGGATCTATCTTATTCATTTCAAATCCTTTTAGTGAAAAGTTTGGTGTGGATCAAATCACTGGGTGAGTCTAACACCCATCTCCCTTACATTATTCGTATTAGGTCTTGTGTAGTTGTCCTCACTCTTCTAAAGACCTAAAACACACTTTTCTGGTGGATCACTAGTTGAGAATTCTAAGAGTGTTCATATACGAATCAATGTCTAGGTTTATGATAACGTTCTTAATCAAAATCGATGTAGGAGGTATATAAGTTATACCTTATAGTTATGTGGTCAAAAATATTGTTATTGGGTTGAAATATTGTTCTATTATATTGTAATTTTGGATTTCAAAGTATTAAAATTTGAATTAACTGGATAATTGATTAATTGAACCCCTCATGATACTCTTGGTATGTGTGGAGTTTGAGTAGATCTGGATATAGGATGCCCATGGCATGTTCCATATTCATTAACATCAAATTGGTTTATTTAATATGAAATTAAAGGGTTAATACGATTGAACCTATTATTGTTATGTTTATCATATTAATATGGGTTGATGAAAGAAATATATGTGATTTTGTATAGTTGGTTAAAATGGATGGTGAGTTGAAATTGATTTTAAATATGTTTCATTGAACAAATGGAATAAGGGGGTGTTTTGTATAATTTAAAGGTATTAACATGATGTTATTGTTAATTGTTAAATGTTTCAATTGGTAACAGAATGAAGATGATTTATGTATTTAATGAATTATGAATTGTGAATGGTATTTTTACTCAATAAGTAGTAGTATTGTAAATGGTATACGTGGTAAATAGTTAAAGAATCATTTCTACATGTCTTTGTTGTATATGGTGTATTGACATACTGATCTACACCTAAGAGTAGGGTTGGAATGATGCTTAAATCCCCATCCTAGTGTAAATAGGATTGTAAGTTGGAAAGACTCTATATGCCATTGTTAGTATCATTTTATAAGACAACCTAAACTGAAGCTTCAATTTAAGTGTGATTTAATTGTTTGTGAAATATTTTTCCTAGTGATATAGCTGTAATGTCATATCCCTTTATTTTTTTTAGTTTTATGGAATCTGTCGTAATGTAATTGATGAAAATGACTAACCCATATAAAAATATATAAAAAAATTGTTAAATAATGGAACCTAATTTATCATTTATTTATCATATAATTCATTTATTATATGCATGAGTTAAATTTTTATACTGGATATTTTGTATACATCATTGGTTATAGCCTATTGAGTGGTACTCACACCATGCCCACATCTTCGTTGGTTACCCGGGCATATTTAATGGTTGTAGATTAGGATAAGGGAAAGGTCACTATGTTAGATAGTATTTTTGGGCATGGTTTGTCCATGTAATAGGGATTTTTACATGGAATCGGGACTTTTTTTTTATTCCTAATTTTTTTAAATTTTGGATTTTATTTTAACTTGGCAAAGGTCAACAAAGAATAGAATATACATTTTATCTTTGTGCACTTATACCCATTTTTGGGAAATAGATGATAATTCTTGATTATTATTTATAGATAACATTATTTTTTATTTATTTTTTGTTTATCACACTAATAAAGAGGGTATAGTATCCTCATATTTTCCATTATATCCTCCCTACTAGTCGGAATCCTCTGGAATATACGGAGGTGCACATGAGGTCATGTGGTGATCCAACATGGGGATCCGGATTAGTGCATCACAGGCTTGGGATGTTAATTATTCATTTTGTATATAACAAGTTGGTCTCTATTTTTAGCTTTTTTAAACTCATAAATTTTATATTTCATATAATCTCAAACCTCACAAAACCAAAACACAAAACACAATATTTATCACTTTAACATTGTATCCACATGACTCCCTTACTCTTTTATATGTCATGATATGACATGGATGATGTGAATTCCAATAGAACACCCTAAATACACACCAACTAACTCAAAATAATTCTAAAACTGTAGTAGTATGGAACCAACTCTAATAACATTCTCAAAATATATGTTTCATAAAATGTTAAATTATTATGCTTGTTAATGGGACACCAAGACATCCACAACAATTTCAAATTTACTTATCCTCTTAAAATCATATATAATTTTACCTTTATTTAATAGTATCCCAATAATTTCAAAAACTCTACCATGACCTCAAATTCATAGGTATTATACCTAAATCACACTATATACAATTATCACCAGACTAAAAAACCACCAATAATTAATTTTTAGAACATGTAAATATGTAATGTCAATACCTCGTAACCTCATATTTAACAAAAAAACATATTTACTTATTAAAATTAAGTTCTATATATGAATTGATATCTAATTATATCAATGATATATAATAATATTTTTTATAAAATATCATTTAATCTGTTTTTATATATTATTTTGAATATATTTTTTAAAAAAAATCATAAATTAGAAAAACAACACTTAAACCATATTAAAATTTTTATTTACAAACTATATTAATTGTTTATAATATCATTTAAACAATTTTTAAAATAAAATTCAATTTTTATTTAAAAACATATTTTAAAAATGTTAATGAAATAATAAAAAAATTCAAAGTGTCTTTAAACCATCAGTAAGTTGTTTGGTATAATCATTAAATGTTTCATTCCATAAATTATAAATAGTATGAATTAGTATTAATATTTTAAAAGGAAAATTTATTCACTTTATATTTACTAATATATATTCACTTTTAAAATCAAAAATGTATTAACGTGTAAATTGTATCATTTAATATTAACTTATAAACATGTAAATATTTCGATTTAATATGACCATATATACTTTCAATCTATAAATTGTATGTAAAGTGATATTAATATAATGAATCTAAATATAAATAAACATAATTATTCGGACCATACTAATACTAATCTAACATAAAAAATTACCAACATGAATTAGTTTTACACAAACTCAAATGAACCAACCGGGAAAATATATAATTATAATGAACAAAACTTTGTAAAATCAAGGTTAAAATGAAACAAATATTAATACCGTGCTTGACATCAATCTAAATACAATATTGTATTGAATTTAAAATTAAAAACAAATTAAATTAAAATGATATAGAAAAAATTGATCTAAAGAAAACAAAAAAAACATTTGAAATCAATATATACATAAATGTCTCAGAATGAAATAAACCCTAAGGAAATAAAAAAATTGAAAATGATATTTTTTCTTAACTATACAATAAAAGATGAATTTGATAAAATATTTTTGAATTAACATCAATAGTTTTTACTAAAAATGAACTCATATAAACTGAGTTGATTAGATAAAAATGAACATGATTTAATATAAAAATAAAAAAAGTAATCTAAATATAGCACTGAAAAATAATTCATTTCATTATTTTTGGTTATATTGATCCTAGTTTATTTTATAAGATATTAAAATACATATAATTTTAATAAAATTTCATTTGTTTTGATCATTTTCAATAAAATATTAGTCACAAAGAGTAAATTTTTATTAAAGATATAGTATTGTTGACAAATGTTTTAAAATAACAACTATCATTTTAGAGAGAGATAGCGAACATTAATCATCATAATCCTTCAGAGAAGTTATATTGATAAATAAGAATGAATGAATAATGACTTTCTGTAAATTAAAATACTAATAATGCAACCATTTTGTTGGAGATAGTCCCCATGGTATCATACATTGTTCACCATGGATTGGTATTGTCTTAACTCGGTATTGGTACACTTTAGGAACAACTAAAATTTAAATTTTCACCATGTTAAAAATGTGTCATAAAGAAGAATAAGTTTCTAGGAAAAAAAATGAAGAAGAGATAAAAAAAGTAATTATCCAAGGATTAATTTATTAACATTATAGTAACAAATTTTCCATTAATTCTACCATATAATGCCATGGTTTTTCATATATTCATGCCCATAAAACATTCATAATGTGATGAATTTGGTGATATTGATGAATGTTATTGTTGGGAAAATAACTTTCATAGTGATATTGATAGTGGTTATGGTAATAATGTTGATGGTGATGATGATAATGATAATCATGATGGTGATAATGACGGTGATGAGTATATTAGTGATGAAATTGATGATAATTATGACAGTGGTAATGATAAGAGATAGGTTGATCACCTGCATTTCTAACTATTATTTGTGACACATAATGATTTATGACTGAAAAAGATGTCCAACATTTGTTATGATTTTTGTTGAAGAAATCAACTAATTAGATGTAAAATATTCAATAAATATATTGTTCTAAATGTTGATATTTATGAATCCTGGGACTAGATAGTGGTGGAAGATTTTTTTCTTGTTTTCATCATGGTGAAAGGGAATAAGAATTATTATTTTAACTATAGCTATATAAATATAAAAATGGATTTATATAACCATTAGTATAAGGAAATTGGTTATATTATATGCGAATAGTGTACTTAAAACCACTTTTAGAGGATTATAAGCACATAATACTACAAAATTGTTTGGGTGATGATTGATATAGTCTATATCAGTGGTTTTATCCCCTATACCAATTGTATAATTCAATTGGTATAGCTCCCATTTATATATATGCATCATCCTAACCTATAATGTTTTATAAACATCGATCTAATACCGAATATGAAACTACATGAACACTAACATATCAATGACATGCCTTAATAAAAATATTACATGAAAATTCATTAGTAAGATATTTTAGGTTTTGAGTTTATGAAAATTAGGATTAAAAAATAAATAATAAAAAACTTTTTTTAAACTATTGGATATTAATCAACTATAAATTGTTTTTAAAAAATTACATGCCATCAACATCTCCCATCAATTATCCACTCCCAATACAATTCTAGTAATGTCTTATGTGTAAAATTTCATGACAACCAGGAAAAATAGAATCATTTGAAAGGGGTAGTATCACTATTCATTAAGGTATAAATAATGAAATAATTACCAAAACATCAGTAAAACATGGTTCATAATATAAAATTTTTATAATGAGAACATTAAGATAATTAAATGAGGGATTACATGATCATATGCACATAAATAATAGGAAATATATTTTAATACAACATAAGTAAGATATATTCAACATAACATGACCAGATTTTATCACTAAGGTATCAAGAAAATCAATGATTATTAACAAAAGAATCAAAAAAAATTCCAATGCTAAATTCCACATTATAATTTGAATTTTCTCTCAAGAGATTAATCATTTCCCAATTTTTTGGAGTGATATGAGGTAACCCCGTTTATTATAAGGATTTTCATCAAGGTATCTGAAAAAAATACAATGTATTGCTTCTTGGGTATGATAAAATATTTTTCTTTGGATATTATTTCTTTACCTAATGAAATCCATCCCCAGAATATTTCACCCTTCACATGTCTATCATTATGTAATACACATTAGTAAATTATATATAATTCCACTAAATCAAAACTAATACAACACAGAAAAGGGATTCATGATAATATATAGTATAAACATAGTACATACATAGAAATATAGTGCATTACATAATAAGAAAATCTCACACTAATTTAAATATGGTTTTCAAATAAAAGTAAAATACAATTCTATAATAATTTATAATATTTTTTTTGAAATAGGAAATAAACCTAACCATTTGAAATCATTAATTTAAAATACTTGGAGATTAACAATTTCATTAATAATACATGATTTAAAAGAAGTTTGTTTTTATAAAAAACAAATAATTGATAAAGTTATCTGTTCCAATGGAACAAAAATATTAAAAGCTATCAAAGAAAATATAATTATGCTTATCATTAAAAGTTGATCATTCATTTCACATTCGAAAGTTATTTTCAAAAAATGATGACCATAAAATATATGAAAAAAATATTTAAAGATTTACCATCAATAATAGATATTTGAATATCCAAAAATATTATAATTCGTAATAGTGAAGTGAAAGTTAAAATAATATCTCATAGAATGAAACCCATTTTATTATTTTAATTTATCTTTACTAAAATCACACATTATTAGAAGAGTATTAATTCATTTTTTTAAAATGATAATAAGATAAAACAGAAATGGGTTCTAAAATATAATTGATAATATTAGTGGGATGTAAAATTTTAAAATGTAGGTGAAATAATCAATAAATAGAAAGGAAATATTTTTTAACATTGATTTAAATTTTTAGGATGAATTTCATCAAGGTAAAAAAAATTCAATTAAAAAGGAATTATCCAAATAATAGAATAGAATGAACCTTAAAATTAAATAGTAGGGTAGATAAAACTATTCACTGAATAAAAAATTCTTAGAAGAGTAATTATAACTCAATGTAGGTGGATGATTTAACTAAAATAGTTTCAAATTTGTTATCATTTAAATTGAGATCCATTTGAAAAAGGAAAGTAATAGGGATATTCCAACCCTAATAATTTAATGAATCTTAAAAACTAAATTTAATTCTTTAAAATCACACTATATCCAAGATATCATGGGGCATAATAAGAAATATGTCTCGATGAATAAAATTTGTGACAAAAATTCCCTTACATTAATTCAGGAATTGAACTTATGTTCTTTAATATATTATTAAACAAAAAATAATAATAATTTCTTATTTTATAAAATTTTTCATATATATAACATTTAAAAAAATATTTATAATTATACTATATATTAATATTTTTAATCTATTCTGAACATCTAGTGATGGTAATCTTAATCATTTGTAATTGGTTACTATATATTTGTTATTATGGTTGTCGAATAAATTGTTTTATTATAATATCATTATAAATCAAATATAGTCATATTATTTGGATTTTATTATGGTGGTAAATAATAATTTATATGATATATAAGAGTATAGAAGTTGGAAAATATTTTATGACATATAATATGATATCTTTTTCTAGTGGTAATTATAATGTTGGGAGATAGACATAAAATGTTATCTTATTACTAATATTTCCTATAGAATGACTAATTTATATTTTCAAAATATAAATCAGGAAATAATAATATATATAATCAGAAAACCAAATTCTATAACTATCATTGAATTATGAAGATGAAAATTGAAACATATTCTTTAATGAGGCAGTAGTCAACAGACACACACATGAGGAACATTTTCTTTTGTTTGATTGAAAGGGATGGGGAAGATTATGGTTATACAATCAACATAATTACATTTCATTATATAAAATTTAATTATTTTATTATATAAATATGGTTATAATGGATTCATAGGAGTGTGCATGAGAAGGATAAATAAATAAATATGATGTGCAAGTAATAATTACCTTGACAATTTATATCATCACTTGATGTGTAATTGGGATAGGATGAAATTAGAACTAATTTTTTGTTAAAGGATTACAAATGTTAATAGGGTATCTGGAGGAATTGAATTGAATATAGTTTCTTGATAATTTCAAATTATTGTTGCTGTTTGAAATGGGTGGAAGTTAACACCTTCTATTGGTAAAAATAGGGGAAATCATTGAAAAATAATGATTAAAAAGTGTTAGAAATAGAGTTTCTAGATTTTGAGATTTGGTTTCTGGGGATTGTTTTCTTTTATATGTCTTTATTAATACACACTAGAACCCACACTCTATGATTTTTCTTTATTATCATAAACATTATATTTCAAAATTTTCTACAGATGAAGGTGTTATTATTATGCCATAAACACATCAAAATTTAATATTGGATAACTTACACCTGAGGATAATTTAGTTATAGATTTATATAAAATTAGGAAAAATTATTATAAAAACAAAACTGAAATTTTTAAATGGCTATTTCTCCAAAATAATCTTGCTTACCTAAATTCACATTTAATCATCATCTTAAATTATATGAAACCCTTGAATTAAAAAAAACATTCAACATAATACCTGATAATATGTGGAAAGGAAATCATAATAAGGGTGACTTAAAATACATAGAAATGG
This sequence comes from Viscum album, assembly GCA_963277665.1. Lineage (NCBI taxonomy): Eukaryota > Viridiplantae > Streptophyta > Magnoliopsida > Santalales > Viscaceae > Viscum > Viscum album. Next base: position 1,874,006,482 of record OY728146.1, on the reverse strand, counting down.
TAATCATAAGAATTTTAAATTTAAATTAATCCAAAAATATAAGTGTATAAGTGTATGATGTCATAATCAGGGTTCAGGATAAAATCATAAATGAACTCAATTCCATCAATACTAGAATCATCATCCTTGAAATATTGAATAAAGCTTTATGTGAGGAATCTTTTATAAGAATTAAAAAACCACCACCCCAGTCATATAAGTATTAATAAAATAAAAAATAATAAACCCATATAAATCATAGATAAAACATGTATGTATCACGGAACATTATCATCATATAACCCTTTAACAAACTATACAGTTCAATTAACCATATTTTCACCTTATAATATTATTCCTTGTAGAACATAATCCTAACCTAATGAATTGGAGTTTTATATAGGTGATCCCATTATATAGACTATATCAGTATCACCCAGTTCTTTCTAGATGCATCTTCATATATTCCAAACCGGCCTCCCTTGGTTCTATCATGGCGAACCAATCATATAAGTTATATAATTCTCAACTAGAACGATCAATGATTTAATATCAAAAAAGCAATATCAGTCTCACCTTGAATAATATTGACATTTACATCATATAAAATTTTATAGAAAAAATATATAACATATTAAAAGATTAAAATTCAACAAACACTAATATAAATTGAATTTATTCATTTCAGAAATTGATTATATTGGGGAAAATCATATTTCATATAAATATCTTTGAAACATGATTAATTACTTCAAAAAAAGGGTTCCATAGATATATCAATGATACAAGAATGAATATTCATAAAAAATTCTCTATAACAGTATCTATGTAGCCTGAATAACCCATCGAAATGAAAAATGATTCATAACAATTACATTGGAACATGGATAACAAATAGAAATGAAACAACTTCAATATATATCACATAGAGATGATATTAATACATATACAGAAAAAATGATGTTATCATTATTATACACATTATTATAGCATATATAACAATAAGGGTTATTGACATTCATTAATTTAAAAAAAATAAAATAATATTTTAAAAAAATAGGGAAAATTTCCCATTGATATTAAAAAATAATTTAAAAACAAACTAATCAATAAATATGTTAATAATAATTTTTTTGGAAGATAATAGAAACATATTAGGAATTTTTTAAATAAAATATTTATTATGAAAGTAGGAAAATACGACCATGTTGTCAATTTTTAATGTTATCCTTCATTTCACAATATTTGGAAAAATCGTCTAAGGATTGAATTATTTGGATAACGTAAAATAATTCCATTATTTGTTTTCAAATAATATCTAAAAAATTTTAAATACATTTAGTAGATAATTTATTTTTATAATTAAAATTTTATAAAACATTTTAGAAAAAATGGTTAATAAAGAGAAATTTAATCAACTTAAAACAAAATATAACATCACTATCATCTATAAATGACTTTCAAGATGATTAATTAATCAATAAGGATGGAAATTGATATAAAAAATATTAAAATATTACATAAATTGTACAAAAATCTTGATATAATTTGGTAAAATAATACCATATTATTTCATCAAAAATACCCTTCAACGTAGACAATACCGAAATAAAAGTTTATTATAACATAAAATCATTGATAATTTAGTAATCAGTTAAACTATAATCCCCATGAAATAATAACATAAAATATAAATATAAATGTCATTAAAATAAAATATTTCATGTTATAACATGATGAAAAGTATGTAGATACACCTCATAGTAAAATATCGTTTTGTAGCATTATAATACCACTGAATGCAGGGAAACGGACATGATTTATCGTACAGGTTGGGTGGTCTCTAGATCAAATCACAATGTATTGAGAGAAAGAACAAATAAATGTGTAAATTATAAATATTTTTATGAAATCAATCATAAAATACATTTATTATAATAATATACTCCACATAATAAAAATAATTGTTGAATATGGCATATGTCTCAATGAAGTACAAGGGAGATGAGAAAATCATAATAATTTTAAAAATAATGAAGTTAGAACTAATATATGAATAGAATATGTTATTAAATTATAACTAAAAATAATATATGATAAAATAAATCATATAATTAATATATTTATTTAGACACATATTTTTATAATATCAAAGATAATAAAGAAGTAATATAATCCAATGTAGTAAAATTGAGTTATGATATTCTTTCTGACAGTGTAACATTATAGTAAAGTAAAATTATGTAAATTAATTATAATGTATAATTAAAATATATTTATCATAAAATTATTAATTATAATATATGTATAATGAGTAGTATATACAGTACATGAAGAAAACATGTGGTAAAATTGCATATGTGTCACAGAAATAAAATGTGTGAAAAAAACACTTACTTCATGCCCAATATTACTTATATTTCATTTAACAACTCTATAAAAAGGTTATGTATAATATTATTTTCATTAAAAAAATGTTCTAGTTTTACAACCTTATACTTAAATAATTTATCTCATTTCATTATAAATATATATTTTAATACTTAATCAGTTAGGTCGATATCAGGTTTCATCAAGATATTTGGTTTATTATTTCAAAACTAAATCATTGTTTTAACCATGGACAAAATTTTAGTATTTTGAAATCACTAAAATAATAAATATGAAATATTTATCATATTTACTCCTCAATTATAATGTTATAACAAAAAAAATAAAAACGGTTTTGAAAAATGAATTATGCTTCGTTCATTGATATGATAGCGCATACATGCATATGAGTAACGTTTCCAATTTCCATGATCATTAAAAAAAGAAGATATGAAAATTTATATCATTAATGAATTATAATAATAAAATAAAATAAAATATTTATTCTTCAAGCATACTTATAAATATCATTCTAGTGATGTGGTGATGAAAAAGGAATCACATCGCATTATGGAAGTTGTAATCCACAAATAAATGAATAATGTTGTCGTTTTTATATGAAATAAATAAAATTATATATACTATTTTAATAAAGATAAATATTAAAAGTGTATTATTAAATTTTCATGTAATCAAAATATAATAAATAAAATCACCCTTATTATCTTCCATAAATAGAATTAGTGAAAACGGAATCACATCACTTCTCACGGCAGTAGTCCACCGCACAGACATGGGATATTATCAACTCTCCCATTCAATTGAAAATAAGAATTCATAAGTGATATAATAACTCTATATGTATAAATATTTTACCAATATCATATATAAATTTTAAATCCTTTATAAAAACAACTCATGATAAATGATGATGGAAAATGAAGGACGTTAGTTTGTGAGGTGGTAGTCCGCCGTACACATGAATGATAATTGTGCATCCAATTTGATGGAAGAGGAGAGCGATTTGGGTTATTAAATTAGTATAATAAAATCGAAATATAATTGAGATACTTTTTTTATAATATGATAATTGTTTAATTATATTTTTCAGAGGTGAAATATCAAGTGAAACAAAAACACTACAATTGGAATTTTACCACTTTTAAGACAACCTCTTACAAATTAAACTAACTTATTTCTATAATATAATTTTGAAAAAATTGGACTATATGACGATAGTATTGATTTAATGAATTCATTTCGGTAGTTAATTTATGATCCAAGAGTTTTTTTATTGTCTTTATATGATATGAAAAGTTCTGTCCTTTTATATGTGAGGTTAGAATCACACATATAATATTTAAAAGAAAAAAGTGTTCCGAAATTTTTCACATTCTAAAAGGTTTGAAAATGGACCACTATCATGAAATATAAATTATAAGGTCTAAATATTTCTATAAAATATATTTTACATAAATTCTTTATACCCTTATCCTTTTTTGATTAATGCCATAGTAAACATTTTTTCCTGAAGTGGAGTAATTAATTATTATTATTTTCACTATTCACAATTGTAAAAAACTATGTTCACCATATTTGAAAATAATATATATTATTACTATAAATAATAAATACATTTTCCAAAATATAATTCACCCATGTGTAAAATCTTAATTCAAAATGAAACCCTCAAATAATATGAAAACGCTGATTTTCACGAATTTTATATTTCCAGAAATGAAATTATTTTATATAAATAATATGATTAATGATAATAATTTTATTTTTATAAATTACTATTAATTTATATATAATATATAAATATATTTTAAATCATTCCTAATTATGTTTTTTATTCAAAATGAGACACATTATTCAGTATAAAACAGTTTTTAAACAAATCTTTTTTAAACAAAAATACAACATTAAACTATAGTCCAATATGAACATGAATGAAAATAAATTATGTAGATTAAATAAAACTAAAGAATTATTATGTAACATTAAATAATATTTAAAAAAATAATGGGTTATTATTAATTTTAATTTATTGAAAACAAATTATAATATTCAAAATAGGATATATTTCTCTCCTCATTAAACTTTTTTGAACTATCCAAAAATTTCACCACAAGTATATTTTGATATTTTAATATAAAATATAATATATTTTTATAAAATAAATTTCATAAATTTTCTTAAATATTATTATTTTTTATTCATGAAGAGAAACTTAAATCATTTTTGAAGGAAATATATTTTAAAAGAATAAAATTTCATTACTACAAATTGATAGATTATTTGCTAAACATTTATCAATAATTTGTATTGATTATGAAATATAAATATATATTTGTAAAAATTTATTTAATATAAATCATAACCACCTGTTTAACAACATGGTTATAACATTTATATATTTTGTTGACTGTTTAAACTTTGTTTTCTATGTCTAATACACTATCGAACATAGTAATAATTCCTAAATTATTATGGTGATATATCCTCCTCACACTAATAAATTATATCCTTGATATGAACATTAACATAGTTAAAATTGTTTCGATATTATTGAATACATTTTTTCAACCCCACATCATAAAAAGGGTTTATAAAAGTTCCCCTTGATAAAATAGATAGGGAAGTATAATAGAATACCGGAAAAATAACACATAGGTTTTTGAATATGTGAACCTATATAGGATGGGATGATTTATATATGGAATAAAATATTTCTTCCCAAAAAATGTTGTGGAGTTAAAAATTTAATTAATAAAAATAATTTGAGTTATCAAGATAAATATAGAAACCTCAAAACCATAAATAATATTGGTATGAAAACGTTCATGTAATTTATTAGAAGAGATGGTAATAAGAAAATATTATTTTTCAAGATCAATTTCCTAGATATTTTGACTTACTATACAATCTAGACAACATGAATAAGGAAATATACTTTCTTTATGTGTATAATATCCAAATTTAATCAATTTCAACAATAATCTCATATTTTTATCAAAATGATGGGTATTCACAGATTTTTTTAATTTTATTTTTGAAGCACTAAAATAAAATTCTAAAGGACCTATTATGCATAAAGTGGTATCCACTATATTAACAGTATCTTTTGAAAATAGCCAAAACCAAACAAATTAGATTAAGGTGTAGTGTTTATCAAATTTACTAAAATATAATATTATGATATAATACATTGATATCCAAATTTCAATTTTAATACACAATGATATAACAAAAAAAATTAAAAAACATAAAAATTAAATACTATTTTACTCTAAAATGTTAATTCATACCTTTCCAATTTCAAGCCATAAAATATGCTAACATTTTTTAAAATAACATAAATCAATTACTCATCGAAAAAACGTCTAATATGAAGGTTATATATTTGATAAAAATTATTTTCTCCTTATTACCTAAATATGCAAGATCATGTAATCCATAAAAGATATCAATAATTTATATAATATTTATATTCAATGTAAATGAATACTTCATTTTAAACCAAATATAACATCTCCCAAAATTTAAACCATAATTTTAAGATAAAATCATTTGAAACATAAAAGTGGTGTCTAAGACATATAATATATGATAATCCATAATTTTAAAGGCCAACCATAGTATTTATAACTCTAAAAACCCTCACCTAAAGACATCATATTCTACAACGTTTTCTATACCTTTCCTCTAATACTAACTACAATATACCAAAACTCACACTCTCATATCTGATGCTAAAATCACGAACAATTGATTTATGGATTCAATACTGATGAAGGTGGCCAAATTAGCTTCGAAAAAAAACATCAAAATGATTAATTGGGTCAATTATATACCGAAGGTCCTTTTATGTCTCAGCTTTATAAAAATATAATAATCCGTTGTAAAAAATAAAAAAAAAATCTATTAGTATTACTACAACATAAACTATCTTTTATTATTCAACATCAAGAAATTATAACCATCCATATTAAATCCTTCAATAAATAATTCCTTGAACAACATTTTTGATAAAATGGTGCAGTGTAAATTTGTGAATGGTGAGATGAAATGATCAGTAAGGGTAACTCAACCATTAATAATTGAATATCATCAGTGAGCATAAGATGTGTACAATGGTACAATGAAATATCCAATTTTCATGAATAAATGATAAAAGAAATTATACCCATCAATACCCAAATCATCAATAATAAAATAAAGCATAATGATTTCAAAAATGAATATATAATAAGAATCAATAATCAAGATCCATAGGATATCAATCATGATCCAAGGAAAATAATTTAAACCCATAGTAATCATAGATAAAACATGTTTGTATATGGTAGCATCATTACCATGGAACCCATAAAGAACCCTTATAATAAGAATAACCATACAAATGACATCAAATATAATTCTCTAAGGAACATATTCATTACAAAAACTATCAGAACACTATTTGGGTGAACCCATCATATAATATATATCAAACTCACCCAATACTACCTGGCATCACCAATCACATAATCCATATTTGGGTTCACCCAGTGATATCTACAGACATCCATTGTATAATCCATCTTAGTATAATCTTATTATCATTAATAACATTCATAATATAAAATATTTTGAGATCACCCAACGCTATCAGTCTAAACCCATCAAATTTAATTTCCAATATAAAGAAAATGAAAAAGTACATCAATTTTAAAATTAATCATAAACTCAAAGAAATGAACTTTAATATTTTTAAAACTTGATTAACCCATGGGAAGGAAATAGTTTCGACATAATTTTCGTTTAAACATGCTTATCCTATGGAAAATAAATGTGTCTCATTAAAATATCATAGTAAAATGATCACCCCATGGAAATGAAAACAATTTTATTACAATCTATTTTAATAATTATTATTCCATGGAAGATAATTTGGTTCAATTACAATCATTAAGAAACATAATTAATTAATGGAAATGAAATTTCTTCCAACACAATATATTTGGAACAATATTATACCATCCATAGAAGGAATACAGAGGATATCCATTCAAAATTTCCACATTGGAGAATAAGTATAAATAATAATAATTGATTTTGATTAATGGAAAAACAATTAAAACATAAAAAAAACATTTTTGAATAAAATTACATTTTCATTTTGGGCAAAATTTTAAAAAAATAGGCAAAATTATTTTCATTGAGAAAAACATGGGTATATGTATAATATGGTTCCAATAGAATAATTTTTATCGTTGTGTTAAAATTCGTTCAAATTTTAAATTGTTATATGAAAAATTATTTTAAAAACATTTATTAAAAGGGACTCAAAAGTAAATCATTTGGAAAATGTTAATAAATTTACCTTAACAACCATTTATAATGAGGTCAAAGAACATGTCAAATATATGAAGGGAATAATTCTTTTTCCAGAAATAACATTTTTGAAAACATTTTAGAAAACACACATATCGAAGAGAAAGAAAAATAATTGAAATTAATATAAAAAACAATATCACATTCAAACTACTTTCTTGATGTTTGATTATTCAACAAATCAGGATATGGTAAAAAATAAACTACATTAATTACTGGTGGAGACAAAAAGATTATATTATATAAATTAAAAAAATGTGATTTCCTCATAAATTACCATAAATATATTCAATCCCCAAAATTAATGGAGGTTGTAACAAAATTCATTTTCTGATTTTGTAATCATTTAAATAATATGACCCATGAATGGATAACATGAAATTAAAATTAAAATATCATTAAAATATTAATTTTAATGATTTAATGTGTATTAAGGGGTAGTATATACAACTAATAAATTAATATAGGTGAGTATATTCAAAATAATATACAATAAATAGAAATTTTGAGAAATCCCCTAACAGATATAGTAGTCTTTATATCAAAAATCCATGGAAAAATAACCTTATATGGGTTTTTAAATTCCAATAATTATCATTAAATTAAATATAAAATAAATTAATGGGTACTTTATACAACACAATATAAAAATATGTGTTGAATACAAAAGATGACTCATAAATGTAAAAGCAATACGAGAATATACTAACAATTATAATTAAATTAATGTGAGAATTAATCAATGAATTCAATATGTGTATCAAATGTAAATCCACATTAATGAATTTTAAATAAAAGTTAATATAATAAAAATTCATTAAACACATAATCATTTAACATCAAACATAACGAGTAAGTAATATAATCCAATGAATAAAATACATTTATGAAATTATTTACCATATGTTATCATTATGACAGGTCTATAGGATAAATTTACAGAGATTGAATCATAAAATATTATTATGTAATAAATAATCTTGATGTTACATGTAAAATATTTATTATATACACCATGATATAGAAAATTGTGTTGATTACGGCCTAGGTCTCCCAAAAATAAACATTTAGATGGAAAACCCTTACATGTAGTCTAAAATTTTCATGTATGTCCTTTAATTCATATATTATAAGATTACACAAATTAATTGATTTATTAATAAAAATTTATAGCTTAAGAAATTATATTTTAAACATTTATTTTCTATCTTTATACATACATAATTTATTTCTTAATCAGTTATTTCAAGATTAATTGTTCTGAGGATGTTTGGATCATTATTTGAAAACAGATTCATTGTATAAAATTTAGTCAAACTGGTCAATTGTTCAAAAAATGAAGAATAATATTCATGAATGTATTTTAACATTTATTAATAAATTATAATTCTAAAACCAATCTGGAATATTTTCAGTATGTTAATAATGTCATGATAATAGAGAGAGTAGGTGGCACGTAAAAATGAATATCATTTCCTTTTTTCAATGATCATTATTGAATGTAGTTATATATTATTTTACCTATTCATAAAAATAATAATATAATAAATAATATATATTTTTATTACTTAATTATACATAAAAGTATCATTCTTGATATGTGGTGATGAATGACTAATATCATCGCTTGGTGGAGGTGGTAGTCTATAAGTACACGAATAATTTTATCATTTTCGATGTAGGAAATAAAATGATATATTAAATTTTATGAATGAAAAATATATGATTAGTATCATTATTATATTATGTGTATAATATATATTAATTATATTTATCCATATTAACTTCCATTGAATGGATTCATGATAACATAATCACATAGCATCACGAGGTGGTACTATGTCATACACACGAGCGACACTATCAAGTCCCTCGTGGAATGTGAAGAAAAAATATATATGTGACATAATAAATAATGATGAATAAATATGTTAAAAATATAATATAATATATATAATCCATAATTTAAATAATATGTGAGAAGTTATGATGGAAAAAAACACATCAGTTCGTGGGGTGGTAATTCTATATACACATGATTAAGAATTTATAATTACATACGATGGAAGAGGATATTTATTAATGTTATTAAATTTATATAATTTCATATAAATATATATTATATAATTTTTATATATTATGATAATATTTAAAGAATATATAATCAAGGTGCAGGTATAAATAAAATAAAAATACATAGTTAGTAATTGTATCTCTTATTTGGACAACCTCTTACTTATTATACCCAATGTATTACAATAAGATATTTTTTAAAAACATATTATCATTTGAGTATTTTTATCATGTTTTGGGATTTTTTAGGTATTTTCAAATCTAAAATGGTTTTAATGTGTAATGAAAAATGTAGAGTGGTGGCATTTTATATGTGATGTAAGAGGCACACATATAATTTTTTAAAATTAAATTGAGTGCCCATTTACATCACATTAAATAAGGACAAATTTTTTTTTTGATATAAGTAATTATACATTATAATGCATATATATTTCTATAATATATATTTTATAATGTATTTTTGGTCATTTTGACACTTCTCTTTTTAGCATAACACCCAAGTAAACCTATTTGTGTCCTTAACTATAACAGTTAACATTTACTATCATCAATATTAATTGTGTTAATAAATAAGATTCAAATATTAGATAATATGAATTATTATAAATCAAAAAAATTAATCCATTTAACATAATCAAACTAAAATAAATAGAAACATTAAATTTAATATTAAACATTGAGATCCAATTACAGAGAATGTTCGCGAGAAGTGTTTTTTATAAAAATTATTATTTTAAATTAACTAAATTAATATAATACATATTTAATTAAGATGAATTAATATGAATTTTTATATGATCTCTATGTTTAATTTAAATTATATCGTGTTTGAGGTGTTTTAATTAATTATTAAAAATTATCATTATGAAAATTAATGTTGTTTTCAAAAAAAATTCTATGATCAAACATAAAGAAAACATTATACTAAAATTTAATATAAAGTAGATTAATAATAAATTAATTATTTTAAATATATCTAAATATTAATTATTTTAAATTATATTGTATTCAAAAGATAATGATTATTTTAATTATCTTAATATTTTGAGAATAAGTGATATTGAGAGAAAAAATTAGTATTTCACACTATTCAAAAAAGATCCTTAGTATTTGAATAATAAAAAAAATAAAACATAATTAAATTATGATATTAAAATTTTAAAAATTAATTTTACTATAGAAAATACATGTATAAATCATCAAATTATTTTCATTATAGATATTAATAATCAATATTTTTTTAAAAAAGTTTTTTAATAATAATATTTATTTAGAAATAATTGATTCATTATAAACATAATTTTTTTAAAAAATATATATATAAATATATATATATAGTATAAAATTGTTAAAAATATTCATTCCATCCAATTTCATGACTAATTTACAATTGTTTAGTATTTTAATGGTTGTTCTAGCTCGGTGTTGCGTACAGAATACACTACTGAAAATAGATTTATTTTATAAAATAGTTTGGTGTCACATTTATGATGTTATATAATCAAAAAGTTATTATATATGTTTTTACAATCCAAATTATTGGGTTCATATTAAAAAATATTATATCACCCATTTAACCTCTTATTAATCATGATTATTATTTTTCCATGGTTATTATTTTTTTTACCAAATTAATTACGTGACACTTATTATGAAATTTTAACATGATGAAACAAATTTTAGGATAGAAATTATAGTATTTTAATTTTAAACATTATAAATTTTATTAATAATTAAACATATAATATGTCTAAAATAGTTTTTTTAGAAAATTGTTTTTTACAATTCCTAGTTGTTCTTAATATTATCTATCTTTTATTAACAACTAAATGAGTGTCAATTAATTTTATTATATTTTTAAACATCATATAATATTATTAGTTTAAACTATATCCATTTAATTTGAAAAAATATTTATAATAGTATTTTTCATTGAATCATATTTTGTTTCATGGAAATTAATATTTAACATGGTAAAATTATTTTATACATAATAATGAAAATTCCTCAATTAAAAAATATAAACTTATGATTAAAAATTTTCAAATAATTTTATATGTTATTATTTCTGAAATTGATAAAAATTATTTATAATATAATCATATAATAAGAAGTAAATCATAATTATGAAATAAATATTTTTAAAGAATAAAATAAATTATTTATTTTCCTAGTAATACTTAATAAATGGTTGTTAATGTAAATTATTTTATATATTATCAATACATTCAATTCAAACCATTATCGTAACGTAATTAAATAATCATCATATTAGATGAATGCTCTCTTTCTATGAAAATATTTATTTTACACCTATAATTATTTTATTCTGTATTTTGATTTTCTGATTGAATTTTAGTAGAGAATTAGTATTAAACTGATATTTATATTTATTTATATCTATATTTTTGTAATTTTGTTTCCTCTATGTTTACACATTAAAATTAATGGAAATTGTTTTCTAATTATATATGGTTCTATAATTTTTTTAGGTTAAGTGTTACAAGAGAATAAAACATTTAAAAACATCAGGTTTTAAATGAAAAATATAAATGTCAAAATCATGGGGTGTTAAATGGTATAAAAACTCATACATTATATTTTGATAAAATATAACCTTTATAAAAATTCAAAATATTATAAATTTACAATTTATATTTCTAACAAATAACAATAATAATAATGAAAATGATTTTTTATATAAATGAATATGTAACTATACAATATATTATATAACATTAATGAAGACAATGAATTAATCAAACAACATATAAAATTAATAAATTTTCCAAATTCTTCACAAAAAAATTAATGTATTAGTCTTTATCAATATAAATATAAAAAATATCATGAAAATAATTCATTATATATTATTTAAAATAATATTTATATATGTATCAAAAACCAAATATTTTTTTTAAAATTACATGAAACATTTTTTGAAAAATATCAACAGTATTAAAAGTTTCTTTTTATTTAAATTCACCAATTTTATACCCCAACTATTTTAACCCATTATGAATAAAAAAATAATAAGGGTAAAAATAAAATAATTTGTGAATAATTTCTATTCCTGTTCGTCGGAAATAAGGTATTTGTTGTTAAAAAATTGTAAGTGTTAAAACTAATGATTTTAGGGTATTGATTGCTCCCAACAATAATCAGAATAAATTTGAATGAAGGTACAATTAAATACCTTTAATTTCCCTATGAAAAATTAAAACTTTATTTACATATATAGGGATCCAGAGGAACCATTGATATTTAGAATACCAAAACTTAACAAATAGATATTTGTTATAACTACCATATAGAAGGAATATAAAAAAGAATATAATAGGTAGTTCCAACTAATTCTAATATAATGATTAGATAATATGAAAAATCTATTTAATAGTGGGGAATGAATTATTTTAATCCTATATGGGATGATAGAAATGATATATACTGTTTTAGATGAGTTTTATTATTATAAATGAGTAAAAATAATATATATCTACATTTATAGGTTATGTTTTCAATTAAAATGATAAAATTTCACAAAAATGTTGAAAAAAAACTAAACTCAATTTTGTTCATTTTATATAACACAAGGTACCTTGAGAGGATAAAAGATTTAATATATCCTAAATGGTATTGCCATGTAGTTTTAAAAGGTCCATGGGTTTTCTGTTGTTATCCCAAGACATTGGTCGTCCCCTTTATCAAACCTTCCACCTTCTCTCAACATCATTTCAATCTACATTAAATCAAAATTAATTCTAAATATTAATTTTAAATAAAATATAATATAATATAATTTCAAAACTATAAAAGTGAATAATATTAAAAAAAATTAACAATCATGCTTATCATCCCTAATTAGTTATATCTAATATATAGAGGGAACAAATATTTCTATTTAATATTCATTTTATGTTTCTAAACAGATGTTTTATCCCAATGTTATCCATTCTACATCCTAATCCAAATATAAATAATCACCCTTCCACAAAACACCTAATCACATATATTAATTATAATTCTGGTTTCTTTTATATTGTGTTCATCAAATTCTTATTGGATATCATAATATAAAATCACTTTCATAAGTTTTGGTGTATATTTTATCAATTGGGAATCATTGATGGTATATTTTATAAAACTAAATTTTTAGGTAGATATTGTTGATAAGTATTTTCTCTAATTCTTACCAAATTATAAAATTTTTAAAAAATTCATTATATTTAACTTTACCACTTTACTAATTACTTTGTGACCTAATCTAAATTATAGACGAATTAAAACAAGATAACCAACTATAAAAACAAATATAAATTTTATCCTTATAAAATTATTATATTAATTTTCAGTACAAAATTAATTTATTATTATATTTTAAATTTTTTATCACCTAAAAAATATTAGAATAAAAATATTTTTTTCAACTATTTCGGTCTATGATTTACTATGTCAATAAAATCGTCCATAATGAGAATCCAAATAAACTATTTTTAATGATGTTTGGTAGTTATTGTTATAATAGAATTACATCGATGATATATGATCATTAAATGAGTTAAAATAACATATAATATATCCCCAAAATAAATATTACTATATAATAAATGATCTCATATTTTTTCCAATAATTTGATTGTGTAATTTAGTAAAAAAGTTATATAAAATCCTAATTCCTTTTGAAATCCTTTCAGAAATAGAGATGAAATCCTCATATCCTAGGAAGATATGGTTCCATATAGTATATAATGATCCTTATTGATATGTGAAACATATAATATAACCAATCAAATTATTTTATTTTATATTCTAATTACTATAAATTTATCCATATTATTTATATGTTACAAATTACCTAGGTAGTATCACAGACTCACTATGATATTGATAGTATGGTTACCAAGTACATAATAATTTAATCTTGAGTTTATACTCATAGTGGAAATGTACCACGTTCATATATAGGTCACTACTTCACTAATTTAAAAATTTTATATGTTAAAAATCTAAATAAAATACTTTTAATCACTTTTTTATACTAGGGGATCCAAATTGGTAATGTGTATCATGAAGGATTTTTTACTATATACGATGAAAACAACTTATAAGAACTATATTTATTAATAACCTACATTACTATACTAATAAGGACTATAATATACCTACCCAAGCCTTTTACATAAAACATTTCATGATATTCAGAATAATTAATCATCAGAGTACAAGCCAATGATCGATAAGTCTAGTGTCTTACAAGACTAGGTACATATAACATAAAAAGGGGCTAAACAAACTTCTTTATTTAATCTCCATAAGGAGATTCTATATTCATTTTATCCCTTACATCTACATAGGGTACCCTAGGGAACACATAAAAAAAAGGATGATCTAAAAATCCCAGTAAGGGAATGAACATAAGGATACATGTAAAGCACATGAGTTAGGAAGCATGAAATAATGATATCCAAAGCACGAAACTTATAAAATCATTTAATATAATAATGGGATCATATAAAAAAGGAATCATATAAATGTTTAAAAATCGTAAAACATTTCTTTAGTACGGGTCAAGGCTAACCGCCAATCTCGTTTCCCATTTCAGTATGGGTCAAGGCTAATTGTCAATCCCATTTGACGTCGCGTCTCATGAGACTTATCCTTACCCAATGAATTGGAACGCTATCTGGGTGAACCCATCTCAAAATTTTATTAATCATTCTTACCCCATAAATATTCTTACCACATATAGAATTATACATTATCAACCATACACAAACAAATAGGTACCCATTGAAAGAATTGTGTACCACGATCATCACATAAATCATAACCAATTGGCGTATCATGAAAGTGTCCATGTAAAGAAATAATTATAAAATACATGGAAATTTATATGGTAAAATGGTCATATAACAGGGTATGTGGTGTCAAACATAAGTTACAACAGCTGAGAAATGTATTTTAGAAACATTAGCATTTAAATATTTTTGTGCAGTTTTAAGGAAAATACTATAGTGATTTTAAAACAGTAAAGAGGATATTTTTTTATATATAACCAAAATTTATCCAATAATGTTTTCATAATGAAAATACATAATTTAAAAAGATAATGGTGTCTTAAAATAGAAGATAGAGTGCACATGAAATTGGGTAAATCTTTGGGAATTTCCTTTAAAACGAGTGTGCTTATTGGGATGTATCGAGAAGAGATTCACTTAAAATCATGCATATCCCAGAAATAGAATGAGATATGGATCATAGAACATGATTTTAGAGCATATAAAAATAATTTTTAAGTTCTAAATAAAAAAAAAACAAATATATTTTGGTAAAAAGAATGATATAGCAACCCGAAGGAATAAATGAGGTTTAGGTAGAATCAATTATGGTTTATCGGCATGGTATCGTGTGGAACTAAGAGGGATTGATGAGATAGATAATGGGTTTATCATCCCTTATAAAACATTAGGATAGTATTGGAAATGTGTATAAACATATCCCATCACTTTTTATTATACAAAAAGACATAGCATAGAGAAAAATCTTGATTAACAGTGAAAAGGGGAGGATCCCTTACCTTAAATCCGTTGGTGTTCTCCACTTGTTATTAACTACCTGAATAAGAAAATTAGGCTTATTAATTTATAATTACATAACCTCTTATATATTCAATTTTTTTATTATAACACTTTTTAGTTCAATTAAATCCTTTTTTGATTAGTTATAAGGTTCAATTTCATTGTTCAGGCTCGTTTGTTTTCTTGTCTTTTAAAGATCGGTTCAATTATATTAAAGTTTAGATTATATGAAAGATGAAATTGGTTTTCCTGATTTGAAGTTATATTATTTAGTTAAAATCTAGTATAATACATTGTTTTAATTATTATTTGATTACTTAGAGTGAATTCAAATTATTATATATATAACCATAGTGATAACCGTTTTTTGTTAATCGGTGGATTTGATTACAAAGAATGTGTTTTAATTTATAACATAATTCTATTTGTACCAAAGGATTATAGAACCAAAAATAGGATATATTACATATATAATTATCCTGTTCAACCATAACATAAATGGTTCTACTACCATAATTATAGATAATAATATAAATTGATTAATCGTTGTCTTAGAATGTGCTAAATTTGCACATCTCGAACGGTGCTTTCATTTATTTCAAATAAAAGGGTGGGGAAAAGAGTGAAGACAATGAAAGATAAAACAATAATTATGACATTTCATTACATTTATGTTATTGGATTTATCATACTATTATTTTGATGGGAGGTGTGGAAAGAAATAAAAAAAAGACCTTAAAAGAAAAAAAGAAATTGGGAAGAGGAATTTACCTCTTGAGACTTCCTCCTTTGAGAACCTCTTAATGGGAGATGTTTTGGTATTTTGAGAAGTCTAAGAGCTTTTGGATGTGGGGTAGGACCTTGGTGTGAAATTTGGGCAGAATAATGGCAAGTCACAAGGCTTGAGAGGAGTGTAGAGAAGAGGGAGTGTAGGGGGGGTTTTATAGTGGAGGAGAGAAGGGATTTCATAATATTATAATCATTAATTAAATATTTCTTCACAAGACACAGAATAGTAAGTATTCCATGAACACTAATAGTAAATCAGTCATGTGAATTCGAACCATGAGTGGTGACATCAGCCATAATGCTCGGAATAGTATATTTAGCTTATAATTTCTATATATGTTAAATTATCGTATTTTACTATTCATAAAAAAATCAAGTATTTCAGAAAAATTACAAAATTTCACCCTTTCCATTTTTCAACATGTAGAAACCAAAAATGAAGTCCATTTTTGTAAAATAAATTTTTAAATATGATTATTTTAATATTTAATTAAAATAATAATCTATTATCAAAACCAGTTTTAAAACATTCATTATCTTATTCTAAAATATTGGTATATCATACTTCTAACTTGAATATATTATTTTTATACCAACATAGGTGAGGTTACTATTAATTAGGGTATATCACCATTCATATGGAAATGTTACCATTCATAAAGGTAGGTTACTATTCACCAGAAATTATTTTAGTTTTATTAGACTCCAAAAAACATCTTGAACACAACCTTGAATGTCATATTTTCAAAATTCCAATCACAGATGTGAAAAAATTATATTTAAAGTTATCATAGCACTTAGTAGTTCATTATGTTGTGTTTTCATGTGATTTTATGACATTCTTATGAGAATTTAATTTCTACTGAAAAACATTCGGTTGTAACATTCTTCCCCCCTTATGAAATTTCTCCCGCAAAATTTTGTTTTACATTCTAAGCCAAAAATAGGTGTGGTTACTTTTCCTTCATTTCTTCCTCCAATTCCCATGTTGACTCTTCGTACTTATGGTTTCACCATAGTACCTTGACATGATGAGTAGTCTTGTTGCGTATAACTTTGTCTCTACAATCCAAGATCTTCACTAGCTTCTCCTCAAAAGAGAGATCATCTTCCAGGTGCACAACATCTGAGTTTAGTACATGTGAGGGATTAGGTATGTACTTCCTCAAGAGTGATACTTGAAAAACATCATGAACTCGAGCTATATTCTATTGAAGTGCATGCTGGTAGGCCACATCTCCAATGTGGTCATGGATCTCAAAAGGGCCAATATACCTTGGGCTTAGCTTCCATTTCTTCCCGAATCACATGACTCTCTTCCATAGAGATATTCGAAGGAAGAATTTATCTACGATGTTGAACTCCAAGTCCCTTTAACGGTCTTTAGCATAGCACTTTTGCTGACATTGAGAAGCTTTGATGTGTTTCTAGATGACTTGAACCTTCTCTGTCATTTCTTGAACAATATCGAGTGTAAATATATTTCTTTCTCCAACTTCATCCCAATAGTTTGGAGATCTACATCGCCTTCCATACAGAGCTTCATAAGGAGTAATATGAATACTCAAGTAGAAGATATTGTTGTATGAGAACTATACCAATGGGAGTTTCTGATCCCATCCACCTTTAAATTCTAGAGAGCAACCTCTAAGTACACCTTCGAGCATCTAAATAGGTCATTGAAACCGGCCAAAAGATTACGGGTGATAGGCCGTGCTGAAATTTAATTCAGTACTCAATGAATGTTGAAGGATCCTTTAGTATTTAGATGTGACCCTTTGATCACAGTCAGAGTCAATTGAGAGTGGAACACCGTGCAGTCTCACTACTTCCTTCACATATTTCTTTTTAAGTTGTTCAAGTGAGAGATCTTCCCGAATAGTGATGAAATGGGATGTCTTTTTGAGTCAGTCAACTATAACCCATATCGCATTTTTTCCCTTCGACGTCTTTGGGAGACCCATGACAAAGTACATAGTAACATTTTCCCATTTCCACATGGGTATAGGATATGGCTGCATCATACCTTTGGACTTTTTTTTCTCAGTGTTAACTTTCTGTCATACCAAGCACCTTGATATATATTCTACAATCCCCTTCTTCATGATATCCCACAAGAAGTATTCTCGGAGATTACGATACATCTTTGTGCTCCCTAGGTGGATTGGGAAGGTCCAGCTATGTGCACCATTCAACAGCTCCTTCTATATCTCTGGATCATATGGTTCACATAATCTTGTCCCAAATCTTACAACTCCTTCAACATTAATTTTTAAATCGGATGATTTCCCATTTTTAATAGCTTCCAAACTTTTCTGAATCTCTGCATTCATTTATTGAGCATCATTTTTTCCCTCTAAGAGGTATGGTTGAGAAATCATTTGAGAAATGATTGGTGATCTTCCTCCCTTATTGATTCCCATTTCCATCCTTTTCAAGTCTAAGAATATCGGATCATTTTCAATTCTCATAATTGATAATGATACAAGATTATTTTCTACTTAGATCATTTTCCACCTTGTTTTTCTTTACCGGGATGGTAGTGGATTGAGAATATGTAATCCATGATGTGCTCTATCCATATTTATTGGTTCATATTAAGTTCTTTATGTGTGAATATATATTTGAGACTCTTGTGGCCAGTATATATCTCACATTTTTTCAATGGAGATAATGCTACCATATTTTCAACAAATTGATCATAGATTCCAACTCCTAATCATGCATGGGATAGTTTCTCTCGTGGATTTTCAGCTGCCTTAAGACATAGGCTATCACTTTACCATTTTACCTTAGCATGCAACCTAATCATTTTTTAGAAGCATCACTATAACCCACAACGAGTTATCCACTTGAAGGGAGTGTGAGTATTAGTGTAGTGATAAGAATCTTTTTCTACTCATTGAAATAGTATTCACATTCCTATGTCTAGAAAAACATTACTCCCTTCCATGTCATCTAGGTCATTGAGTTTTACAATCTTAAAAATTTCTTCATGAATCGTCGATAATACCTAGCTAGACCTAAAAAGCTACGAATCTCCATTATAGAAGTTGGCCCCGACCACTCTTCAATTGCCTTCATCTTCGAAGGGGCCAAAGATGTCCCATTCCTAGTGATAACATGAACCAAGAATGATACTTCCTCCATCCAGATATCACATTTACTTTACTTTGCATACAACTTCTCCCTTCGCAAAGTCTTTAACATAGATTCCAAATGCTCCTCATGTTCCTCCTTCCTCTTAGTGTATATCAGAATATCATCAATAAATACCACCACAAATTTGTCGAGGTAATCTCTAAATACTCTATTCATTAAATCAATGAAAATTGTTTGAGAATTAGTGAGTACGAAGGGCGTCACTATGAGCTCATAGTGTCCATACCTCGTTCGAAAGGAAGTCTTGGGAATATCTTCCTTCCTCACCATTAGTTGGTGATATCCTAACCGAAGGTCCACCTTAGAAAATAACTGGCCCCACAATGCTGATCGAACAAGTCCTATATCCATGGAAGGGGATTCTTGTTCTTTATAGTGATTTTATTGAGCTCACGATAATCAATGCAGAGGCCCATTGATCCATCCTTCTTCTTGATGAAGAGGACTGGAGAACCCCACGGTGAAGCACTTAGGCGTATAAAACGCTTCTCCATATTCTCTTGTAACTGCTTCTTCAGCTATTCTATCTCTACAATGGCCATTCTGTAAGGTTTCATTTAGATTGTCAGATATCCATGGATAAGTTCAATTGAGAACTCAACCACTCGTTCAGGAGGATGACCAGGAAACTCTTTAGGGAACACATCACTGTAATACCTCACGATGGGAATGTATTCAAGAATGATTCTATCCTATTCCCCAATCATTTGAGCTAGATATGATTTCTCACAAGGAAGTAGTATCCAAACATGAGATGAAGATTCTAAAGTAGACTAATCCTATCTCTTACACTTGTAAAGAATCATAGGATGCTTTAGTATATGAAAAGTGATCTCCCTTTCCCAACACTTGATGTCGGCCTTGTACAAAGATAGCCAATCCATGCCCAAGTTAACATCGAACTCCACTAAATGAAGTATGAAAAGATTTTCTGGGAGGTTCAGTCCACAAATATTTACCGGGGAGGAGTTATAAAACATGGATGCAATAATTTCCCTATTCCCTATTCTCACAGATAATTTTTTTTCCAGATTTTGAGGTGGTGTTTGAAAAGTTCTACTAAACATTCAAGATGTGAAAGAATGCATAGAACTAGAATAAAATAGTATGTTCACTATTCTTGAATGAATAACAACCATGCCTATCACCACATCTTTTTTCAGCTCCACCTCCGTAGTAGTGATAAAATAATCACTTCCTTTTATCCTTGGAGGTTGTTATTGATTTCCTCTGACAACCCTCGGCTTAGTGAAATTGTTTACATAATGCCCAAGCTCCTTGCAGCTATAACAGTGCACTGCAGGCTGAGTATTGATCTGAACCTTATTTTCTTCTTCAACATTAGCAATATTTTTCATACCCCTTCGGCAATTCTTGTCCAGATGACCAAACATTCCTCATTTGAAGCAATTCTTGGTTCCCATGAGATAGTCACCAAGATGCTTCTTCCCACAATTCTTGCAAAGTGGAATGTGAGGCTTATTTCCATCATGTTATTTGTTTGATGAACCACCCATGTTGTTCTCCATTTTCCAATTCTTTTCAATAGGCCCATGAGACCACTAAGATTCTGAAATCTCTATTTCAACCATGAGGGTACAACAGACAATCTCCTCTTAGTTTTCGAAGTCTCGAATCACCAAAACTTTTTGTAGACTCTGATTTAGTCCAATAAAGAAGCAATCCACCTTGCTTTCGGTGTTCATGAAAAAGCCAGAGGCGTACCTTGAAATCCTTTTAATGTTTGCTTCATATGCCCCCGATGGTATAATCATCCTTATGCTTGAGTCCAAGGAACTGCCTTTCCATCTTGAGATGGACGGTTCAAGGAAAATATATGTTGAAAAAAATATCCTTGAATTCGTTTCATTATATGGAATCAATTTCCTCTTGAGACATTATATTCATTATTAGTGTCCACCCCTGATCAGCTTCCCCATTAAAATGATTGACTTCTATTACAACTTTCTCTTCTTCCAAGCACTGGATGAAAGAGAAAATCTTTTCAATGTTTTTAATCCATTGTTCTGTGAGGATGGTATCAGAAGACCCGCTAAACATGGGAGACCTTTGCCACATTAAGGATTCAATGAAAAATTTCTCATTCCATTGAGGAAGATGACGTTCCACCTGATTCATGTTATTATTCATAACTCAAGCCTACTGATCAAGTGCTGTCATGATGTTTTGAGCACCCGCTTCTGTCACATCAGGCATGTCATTAGGGAAATCATCACACTGCCAATCACATTGGTTGTTGGAACATGTTTTTCTATTTCCCTCCATTAACTACGAAAATTAATTTATCATTAGAGGCCTTGAATACTTATCTATTGAGAAATAAAATAACTTTTGAACATAAAAGTATGAACTTATAAATAAGAAGTATATCCTGACTTGTGATTCCTTAGTTTTATATCTTGGTTATCATCAATCTATTTCGTAACTTATATTCTTATTGGCTTCTTTTTTTCCCTTAATAACAGTTTGTACTGAACTCGTGAATCTACCAAAGCATATCTCTAGGGAGTGTCGTAACCAAGAGTGCAACAGGGCCCATTATCGTGCACTAATTCCCGTTCAAGTCTAGCTCAATGCGGTGTTTTCGGGTTTTAACCATAGATTCATCAATTCCAGAGCTTCCTCTACCTGATAATATCCAGACAAGGATGTATTTGGTTGATAAACCACTTACCCTATACTCACCCAAATTTTGGAATGTTTTCTTATACTTAGTCTAATTACTAAGGTTCTCACTGTGGTGCTCTATTAATAATCTCCCAAAATAACTAGACCATCCTCTGATACCAACTATTGCTACTAGAGCCCTTTCCATATAACATTTCATGATTTTAAGAATAATTAATCATCAGTGTACAATCCAAATATCGATAAGTCTAGTGTCATGGACGACTATGTACATATAACATAAAACATACGGCTAAAAAACATCGTTATTTAATCTCCACAAAGAGCTTCTATGTTCATTTGAGCCCTTACATTTGCATTGTGTACCTTGGGAAACACATGAACAAATGGATGAGCTAAAAGGCCAGTAAGGGAATGAACATAATGATACATCTCAAGCACATGAGTTAGGAAGAATGACATAATGATATCTAAAGCATGAAAATTATAAAATAATTTAATATAATAATGAGATAATATAAACATGGAATGATATAAATGTGGAAGAATCAAAAAACATTTCTTCATTATGGTTCAAGGCTAACCACTAATCCCATTTCCCATTTCAGTATGGGTCAAGGATAACCACTTATCCCGTTTCACATCGCATCTCATGAGACTTATCCTTACCGAATGCATTGGAGAAATATTTGGGCGCACCCATCTATACATTTTCATTAATATTATTGCCACATAAATATTCTTACCACATATACAATCATACATAATCAACTATACAGAAACATAAGTGTACCCATGGAAGGAATTGTGTACCACGATCATGACATACATCATAACCAATGGGCGTATCATGAAAGTGTCCATGTATTGATAGAATTAGAAAATAAGTGTACTTTCATAGGGTAAAATAGGCCTATAACATGGAAATTGGTTTCAAACCTATGTTACAACACCTGAGAAATGTATTTTGGAAAGATTAGCATTAAAACATTTTTGTGCAGTTTTAAGGAAAATACTATAGAGATTTTAAAATAGTAAAGAAGAAATTATTTCATATAAAACCAGAATTGAATCAATAAGGTTTTAATAGTAAAAATACATAATTTAAAAAGATAATGGTGTTTAATAATAGAGATAGAGTGCACATGAAATTGGGTAAAAGTTTGGTAAGTTCCTTTAAAACGAGTGTTCTTATTGGGATGTATCGAGGAGATATTCACATAAAAGCATGAATATCCCTGAAATATAATGAAATATTGATCATAGAACATTATTATGGAGAATATATAAAAAAATTTCAAGTTTTAAATAAAAATAAAAGACAACTATACTTTGGTAAAAAGAATGGTAGAGCAACTCGAAGGATTAAAGGATGTTCATGTAGAATCAGTTATAGTTTAACGACATGGTATTAGGTGTAACTAAGAGTGAATGATGAGAAAGATAAGGAGTTTTTCATCACTTATAATACATTAGGGAAGTATGTGGAGGTGTATAAACATATCCCATCAATAGGTTTTTCAAAAAAAGTCATAGCATAGAGAACAATCTTGATTAAGAGTGAAAAGGGTAGGATCTCTTACCTTAAATCCGTTTGTGTTCTCCACTTGTTATTAACTACATGAATACAAAAATTAGGCATATTAATTAATAATTACATAACATATTATATATTTAATTTATTTATTATTAACTTTTTTCATTCATTCAAATCCATTTTTGATTATTTACAAGGCTCAATTTCCTTGTTCGGGCTCGTTTGTTTACTTGGCTTTGAAAGATCGGTTCACTAACATTCATGTTTGGATTATAAGAATGATGAAAGTTGTTGTCCATATTTGAAGTTATATTCCTTATTTCATATCTATGAGATTACATGGGTTAAATTTTAATTATCTTACTTATAGTTATGTTGAATTATTATATATATAACCATAGTGATATCCGTTTTTGATAATCGGTGGATTTGATAACAAAGAATGTTTTTTTCATTGTAACATAATTCCATTTGTACCAAAGGATTACAGAACCAAAAATAGGTTATATTACAAATATATTAATCTGGTTCAACCATAACAAAAGTTGTTTCATGACCGGAATTAAAAAAAAATATAAATTGATAAACCGTTGTCCTTGAATGTGCGAAATTTGCACATCTCAAACAGTGCTTTCAATTATTTCATATAAAAGGGTGGGGAAAAGAGAGAAGATAATTAAATATGACACTAGCATAAGACATTCAATTAGATGTATGTTACTAGATTTATCATACTATTATGGTTATGGGGGGTGAGGAATGAAATAAAAAGGAAAATAACTTAAAAGAAAAGAAGAATCTGGGAAGAGGAATTTACCACTTGAGACATCCTACTTTGAGAACCTCTCAAGGGGAGATGTTTTTTTATTTTGAAGAGGATGAGTGCTTTTGTAATTGGGGTAGTTGGGGGGAACATGGGGAGAGATTTGGGAATAATAACGGCAAGGCACAAGGCATGAGAGGAGTGGAGAGAAGAGTTTGTTAAGGGGGGTTTTATAGTGGAGGGGAGGAGGGATTTCATAATATTATAATAATTAATTTATTATCTCTTCACAAGATAAGGAATATTAAGTATTACATGAATAATAATAGTGAATTAGTCATGTTAATTCCAACCATGGGTGGTGACATCACCCATGATGCTAGGAATAGTCTACTTAGCTTATAATGTATATATATGATAAATTGCCGTATTTTACTATTCATCAAAAAATCAAGTATTTCCGAAAATTCACAAAACATTTCACCATGGACATTTTTTTACGTGTAGAATCCAAAAATGAATTCCAATTTTCAATAATAATTTTCTAAATATGATTATTTGAATATTTAATTAAAATAATAATTTATTATCAAAACCAGTTTTAAAACATTAATTAACTTATTCTAAAATATAGGAATATCATACTTACAACATTAATATTATTTTTATACCACCATATATGGGGTTACTATTTATTAGAATATATCACTATTAATAATGGTATGTTAATATTCATAACAGTAGGTTATTATTCCCCAAAAAATATTTTTTTTATTAGACTCCAAAAAACATCTTGAGCACAACCGTGAATGTCAGATTTTCAAAATTCCAAACACAGAAGTGACAAACTTATTTTTAAAGATCACATAGAAAATATTAGTTCATTATGTTTTGTTTTCATGTGATTTTATGACATACTTATGAGAAAGGAATTTCCATTGAAAACCCTTGGTTTATTACATATAATCCCTAAATGGATTATAAAATATAATTTTAATCGTGATACCATCAAAAAAAATATTGCAATCATCATGTAACCCACAAATAATGATAAAATAGGGGTATTATATTTGTGAGTTCATTATAAATATTTTATGCAATATTCATATGGTATAAGTTTATTCCATTCTGATCCTCACTCACATCCATATAGATTTTTTATATTATAGGCAACAACCTTCATCTTTGGTTTTCATTCTATATCATACATGTGATGATTTGCAATGGGATAATTGAATAAAAATCATTCCCTTGTGGATTGTAAATATGAATATAAATATTAGAGATATTATAAAAAAAAGAAATGATAAATTTCATTTCCCATTGTAAAAATATATATTCATATCCTTTTTCATGAAATATCATTAGGGTTTTTACATATAAAGTGGTTTTCTAACACACTAAATCCTGAAAAATAATTACCATCTTAAAAACTTGTGTTCAGTATTTTGTTTTTATATGTTTCTAAAATTTAAAAATATATTATCCTACCTAATTATTATATATAATAAAAATCCCAAACTAAAATTGGATGGATCACAGTATACCACAAACACTATACATAGAATAATTAATATCACTACATGACAAGTTTTATGTCAAAATACCAATGCTATAGTTTCTGATAAGGATACAAATAGATTAAAAATTACAAACAAAATACTAAATAAATCATTGGTAAAATCCATTTAGACTAATAAAAATTCCATTTTCAAATAATATTGATAAGACATTCAAGGGCATCACTAATTCTGCATTCTCAAAATGAACTAAGATTTCTTCTTAAGAAATTTGTTACCCAAGAAGCATGGATTCTTAAATCCAAATTGATCAATAGAAGAGTGTATATAATTTTATTTTCTCATTGATTTTCATTTTCAATTTCAGTAGCAGGATCATGCTCATCCTAATACAATAAACAAATAATGATATCATCCAAAAGGACTACCACACATAATGGAAAAGGGGATAGTGGTCATAATAATAAATGAAAAAATGTTATTTGAGTTTTAATTAAAAAATACATTTAAATATTAGAGGAACAAACAGAATATGAAAAGAAATTTTTCAATTCCTTCCTTATATGATTATAAGAGTAACATATTCTATAGTAGGTTTTCAAAATACTCTTTTTGATTATAAATAATTAAATAGATCTTGAATTCTATCCAAAGGATAAATATGTTAGATCATCACCTAGTTTAGGCATTTATAGTCTATATTAAGATATAGACATTCACTGATTAACTTATGACTTCCAAGGAGAGGTTCTTAGTATATGAATGTATTTTTTCATAAACTCAACCAATGTAATTTTTACCCCATTATTTTTGTTAGTCATATGTGATATCGGGGAATTGAAATAGGTTTGATTATATTAAATAAGTCAATATTAAACTAAACTTATCATTTATGAATAATTTTGTAGAATCATTCCTATAAAAAATTAAAATTGAATTTTAACATCATAGTTGAGTCATATCACTTAATATATTCAACCACTCTATATACTAGATTGTAAATTTCAGTGGTAATAGCTCTCATATTTCATCAAATAATCCATACATGAATTAATTGAAATTATTAATCTACGTTGTAGTGTATAGTAATCATTAAAAAAAATATAATAAATACAAACCGTATGAATAAAAATCAATACAATCTTGGAACATGGTTAACTAGTTAATTACTAAATGAAGTGAAAAAACTCTATATTAATGATTTAGTACCTTAGTTTGGGCTCTAAATTAATGGTTTATGGTTCAATATTTCTATATGAAGCTCATTGTACAGCCCTAAATGAAAACATCTAATGTCTAGTATCAATATTCTAATAATAATATTCAGAGATAAAACTCCTAATATTATCACAAAAAATTAAATATTCACTCTAAAATCAATATAGTGCATCAATTTGAATTTATATAATTTTATTTGTAGGAAACCAAAAATAACAATAAATATGAATAATATTATCATAAAAAATAAAACAAGTTAATACATAGATCTACATTTGGAGAACATTATAAAAGTATGATCAAGTACAAAGTAATAAAAAATAAAGAATATGGGGAAACAGAAAACTATAAATAGTTGTCTCCATAATAACATATCATATTAACTTATATCCTAAAAATATAGTCAAATTATTAATAAAAAATGTGATTTAAAATCATAATGTAACATTTTTTCATGCACCATAGTTTATGTCCATTCGTTGTGAAAAAAAAATTAGTATGAATTTATAAATTCAATCCCTTGTATGTGTTTTCATATTGTTGAATATATATTTATGAAATTAAATTTTTATTAAATCCAAAATATAGAAAATCAAGCAAGGAAATAATGTCCAAACCCAACCACCATGACACTTAAACCTCTCTACATCATCAAATTTCAATATTATACTTATCATATTAATCAAAATTTATAAAACCAATTAGAGAAAAAATAAACATGCATCCAACACCAAGAACACATACATGTTGCAGATCCACTTCTGTTGATCACTGATTTTGTAGACTGATTGGGGATCCTCTCTCAGTTATCAGAAAGAAAAATTTAATTAATAGGGACCCCATATAAATTATCCCATGGTATAAATAGAAAAATGGGATTTTATCAATACGATCACTAAGAAATTATAGTAACTAGTGATCCTTTCTTTATGATCAATGAGAAAAATGGAATTGGGGATCCTCCATCAATGTTCCCTAGGATAAAGAACATATATAGATCCTCTCATAGTCATCCCAAATATATTTTTAAATTAGGGATCTTATTTTATTGATCATCATGAATATATATTTATTACGAATCCTTAGTCACTACTCCATATATAATAGTTGAATTAAAATTCCTTATTCTATTATCCCTATTTGACAAAAACAATGGGTATCTACTCTATGGTATACTTATTTCATTGAAGAAATGACAATCCAATCATTTAGATACTTATGAAAAACTTTAGAACATAAAAATTTTGGTGGTAAACCACTACACCGTGATCCCTAGTTCTCTATCGTAAATCCCCAATATTAATTGATGCAGGATATTGTCTGTATAACCAAACAAGAATCACTTGGAGAATATATCCCATTTTTTATCCCCTAGGTAGCCACATATCCATACATAGAACTTTTCAATAGTATATCATATTATAAATTAGAAAATAATATTTTATGACTTTTCTTTCCCTAGTAAAACATACCGAATCAAATAGATCAACCCTTGATGTTAATGGTTACCATAGACTATACTCATGATTGCATCTCCCTTGACACAATACCATATATAAATCACAACAAACTACACTAAACATGGTATATAAATATACATATAAGGTCAAAATAAATTAATGTCAAATGTAATTTATGTTACTTGAATCAAAAAAAATCCTAAGGCTTCTGAAGGTCTTAATACATCATACAAATTATTCTCCAAATAATGATCTTTTATAGGGTACAAGAGAATGTCCCAAATGATCACCCTGTAAACCATACTCTCCATATATTCACTAATGTTTTACTCTGATCAATCAACACATCATAAATCAATAAGACATGTGGTACAATATAACCTATTAAAAATCTATGATTGTTGGTTTCAACCCATGGTACCCATATTATTATCACACAAAACAGATCCTACAATTTCATTAGTATATGTCCTTATACTGAATATTTCAATTTCATTCCCTTATGAGGAACTAATTAACCCCACTAACAGTAGAACTACATATTTTGGAATAATGTTCACATTATATAAAGCCTACTATATTGATTCTAATTGTATATTTCCGAAGAAAACCCCACTATGGTTTCACCGAGCTTAACTATCATTAATAATCCTTAGTGATCAATTTATTATGAATCCCAGTAGATCCAAAAAAATAAATTAAATATTAGTTACACATATCTATGATTGTTCCCTATTTATTTTAATATAAGGGAAACCCTCCCATTTATTAGATGGATTTACCAAACATAGGAATTTATTATATTCATGAAACCATATGCTCATACACATATTGTTATGTATAAAATGTACCACCAACATTATCTTTTTATTATATGATCCTCATGTCAAACAAACACAATCCTCTCCCATGATATTATCGATCAACTTCAAGCTCTCAGATACCTATTTTTCACTTGAACCCTACAATAATAATTTATTTCATATATGGTTAATTCCATTTATTTAAATTTTTTGTATATAGAATGAAACAATATTGTATATTATCAAATGTCCAAAACCTAGTGCAATGGAAATCCAATGACAAATTGAATTCCTTACACACTATTAAATAAATAACATCTTATAACACATGATTTATATCAAATTTATATAAATTATAATATAATCACTAGGAAAACCCAGATTGGTGAAATATATCTATTAAAAGACCGAAAAGGAATTAGTATATTTTTTTACATCTACGTTCCCACACTAATAATTCCCCTAATTTTGAGATGATTTATAACATCACACGATCCAACACTCTCTCACGTGGCCAAATAATATTTTTATGAGACCCAATGTGAACATTTCTCTACACCATAGGTTTCTAACTATATTATGGGGTGTTATATCTATATTTGGGAGACTATAACCCCTAGTATGGGGTAAAATGTATCAAAACATCCAAAATAATTAACATTTGAGTAGCATAAAATAGGTGAAATAGTATATAATTAAATTGAAAAATAAATTCGGGAACCAATAACTAATAAAAATGAATCATTTAGTGAGAATAAGAAATGTATCTAAATTTAAACAAAAACAGTATAATGAAATAATTAGATGAAACAAAATAATGAAATGTTCTCTGATCCATACCTTGTGTTGGACCCATCTCCAAACACCAACCCGAGTAGGAAGAAAAATATTATCAAAAAGGACTAATTCCCCTATCCAAACCAGAATCCATGTATTATGTTGTAGATACTAATAGCTTCCTATATATGGTTTGAGTAAAAATAGTAGTTCGACACCAATGAGTATAAAAACCCATTCTGATAATAAGTGAATTAAATAAAGTGATAACAGGTGTATTAATTAATCTATTAAACCAATACACCATTCATCCTACTACACCAATGTGTTAGAATGTGTCTAACCATATAGGAAAACCATTGCAATAGTATCTATATATCAAGGAGTAGTGGAAAAAACATTGTAAATCCCCCTTTAAAATAATTTGATCCTCTACACATATCCATATATATTTATTTTAGTATCATCTTGGCGAATCTAGCTATATAATAATTTCAACATGAATTTGGACTATCATGATATATAATCATATATGTATGAATCATTAGTCATAGACTACAATATATGAATTTCTATCAAATATTACCAGGAATATCCCTTTATATAATCATTTCATCCACCATGAAAATCCCAATATATATGAATTTCATTATTGAATCAATATGTCATAATATAAAAGATATTACCATAAAACATTATAATAATTAATGGTAAATTATGAAATTTATATTTTTTCATTCAATTTAACATTTATTTATACATGAAATGATCAACATTCAAATAATTAATCCATAAGACATTACTGAGGTATTATATATCATGAAATCAACTAAGGTATGATTTTATTCAAAACCCAAATTAAAAAATTAGTCTAGTTCATAGTATTCAATTTTCCTCACACCCAATGGGAATCTGAAAACCATGTTACAACATCGTTAGAATCTAAAAGCTTTTAGTGAATAATTACATTCATTATTTATTATTATTCACTATTTAATTAATTTATTCACACCTCATGGTATAAAAATAGACATATTTAAAAAAATCAATAATTTATCATGCCATAGGGTTAGGGTAAGGCTCTCTACATTAATCTAGAGAGTAAAAAAATACTTCCAATTGAAAAATGAAACAAGGAAGAAGGTAGAGAATCTCACGTGATGATTCTAAATCAAACTAGGTTAAGATTAAATCTCCAAAACAACCCTCCAGTCAAAATATTCTATTACAATAAAAATTAATGATAGTATAGTTGGTAAACATAAGAGGAAATAATCACAAGGGATCAAATGAATGAACATGATGTCTAAAAGAATTTTGTTGACTCTAAATTATCTTATAAATACTATTATTTCCTTTTAAGAATAAACTTTTATATATAAAAGATTTTGGAATATTCTTGATGTCATTCCGGAGCAGTGCTTTCAGACGGCGTTTGATTCTAAGCTCTATTGTGGCCAGAATTAAATTTTCCGTGCGTTCACACTGGGCATGCCAAATAAATGAGATAAATCATAAACGGAGATCTAGATCAGAAACGTGAGTGCATGGATGGATCCAAAATGGGAGTTTTACCCCAGGAATGACATAAAACATGTCGGTGAGGGAAGTTGGGACCCCTTTCCCATTAACAGAACATTAAATGAATAAATAAAATAATTAATTTAATTGCTTAATGGTTAAAATCAAGTATCTCTTAAACCGTAGCTCGGATTGGAAAAGTTATTGAACCATTGAGTCCGTAACGTGACGTTTACTCTAGTAGGCGTGTAATTTTTGCGGGTGCGGGCCATCTGTAGAAATGGCCCCAGGGCCGTTTTCGTAATTTAGTGGCCTTAGACGTTAAGTTTTATAACTTTTTAACGGGTACTTGGATTAAAATTCTGAGACTTCCTTTGTTCTTGGGAGGTGGTGTTTCCCCTAGGGGCGACTTAATCTCGACCTAGTCGGGAGTCCGGGTATAGGCCTACTGGTGGATGTTTTAAAAAATAATAAAATAATAATTATTAATTTTTATATTTTAATATAACAACTTATCCTTACCCTCCCTTGTTCTTCCCTGGCACAAGCACTCCCAATGAAGGAGGATCTCCTCTCCTATCCTCCACCTCTACAAGGTAGGGTGGTGCTCTGGTGGACCCCTTGGGAATCCATGTGCTACGCCCAAGAGGTATGACCGTTGTGGTTTAATTTTTTAATTTCTGTATATCCTTTGAGTATGAATTTTATCTTAAAATTGAAATTATTTTTTCTAGAAATCCCTTGGTAGCATAGTATATGTTCCGATCTATCAAACACATTGTTCAGATTGAAAATATGAGTCCAAAAGAGTCTGGGGTGGTCCGTTGACGATTTTCGGTGTTTTTTGAGTTTTTCCAGCTGGATTTGGGGGTTCTAGCCGCGGTCCGGCAAGAGGCAGGCATGGAAGGCGGCAGCGACTCCATTAGGAAATTCGCTGGAGCAGCGGTCAGTACTGGTGCAGGGCTCCTCAGGACAGAGGTCGGCGCGGCTAGTAGGGGCGTTGGCTGGTGATGACGCCAGGCGACCGTTCGTGATGGGGTCGCGAGCGGAGGAGGTGAACGCCAGGCGGGGGTGCGGACCGGCCCTTTGGCCGGTTGACGTGAGATGAAGACTAGGGTCTTTGGACCCCGACTGGAAGACAAGGGCCCGAGTACATCGCGTCTTGTGGAAGTGGAACCGGACTGTACCCAGCCGGTCTGGTTGAGGCATCTGTCCCGCGGGAATCGCGGGCCTGTTCAGGCGTGGTGTGCCAGCCGAACAAGCCCGACCCACCTATTTTTTTTGTTCATTAAAAATTTAAAATGCTCATAAAATTTAGACCAAGTTATGGATTCGTGTGACGTCATCGGCGACACATTCCATGAAAAAAGATGAGCATTTTGAGATGGTTTCAGGGGATTATAATTCCCGAAACGGGGGCTCAGTGGCACGAGACACATGTTAAGTGGTTTAGCATTTTTCGTGAGGTTCTTGTTTCGAATGGCTAAGACACATCCAAAGTCCATTTTCAGCACCGTCAGTGTCCTTTCGACCCTGTAATTGAGACGAGGATTTATAGAGTGTTTTCAAGCATTGAAACTAGAGTTGAGGTGTGGGCCCCACAACGCATCTTTTAAGCAGCATGCAGAGATTTACAACCTTTTCATCAGATTCCCATTTGGTGCATGCGAGCAGTCTATATTGGGTGTTTTTTCGAGGGCATTGCAATAGCTCAATCAAACCACTTTAAATCAGCACGATGGTGTGGGCCCCACGAGGGTCATTTTGGGAGTTGGCGGTGATTTCTATCTGTATCACTGCGTATCCGTTTCAGAATAATGGATAGTCAATCTTGTGTATTTTTTCGTGAATATAACAATGGTTCGATCCATTTGTTGCATTTTGGGACCAAGATGTAGCTCCCATGAAGCAACACTCGTGTACGGTATAGCGAAAAACATCTTTCTCTCCAGATATCTGTTGCACTCAAGTGACCAGTCTATGTGACGTGTTTTCCCGAGGGGATCGAAATGGTGTGATGTGCCCAACTATTTTTGGGGCCGAGGCATGGGATCACTGGACGTTGTTCAGGTGTAAAGCAGTGTTGGTGGCTTTTCCATCAGATATCTGTTTGAGGTGAGTAATTAGCCTATCTTGCGTGTTTTTTCATGAGGATTACAATGGGGTAATCAGTCTGCATGAGTGATGCTTCTTATGTGATCTTATTAAATGTGGGAGCATGAAATTTTCTCTGGTGGTGGTTCTTCTGGCGGTGTATGAAGATAACCCTTGGCGTGTGATCACGTTGCCTCTTGGGAGAGTGAAGTGAATTATTAAAGATGATTGGTTGGTTGTGCTAGGGCCGTAGAGGTAAGAGGTTTGTGAAATTATATTTTCGCCATTCGCGTTGATGTTGGGTATCGTGTGCATGATTGCCTTTGGGCTAGAGATGTGGTATACTCTGGGAGTATACAGGAATTCTTGGATGTACATGTTGTCATTTGTACATGAGAACGTTTTTGAGATTGGTTGGAGTTGAGTTTGGGCTACACATTGTGTGGGCCCCATGTGTGTGCCATGTTATACTTTACGTACCATTGACCTCTCGTGATGTAGAGGGTCCTTCGATTATCAATGGTTTCGACCAGCCGGGTTGAGTGGGTTTCCCCCTGGTTCTGTTCTCAATGGTTTAGCTGGCAGAGTTGTTTGGGTTCCCCAGTTTCTTCAGCTATGAGGGGTTTTAGTATCACGTCCCTTTCACCGAACTACACCATCATTTATGACTATGTTCATTCGTACAGTGTGGATGTGCTGCCACATTCTAGAGTGATTTGTCTCGGTCCACTTTGACAGTAGACTCAGCAGATTGGAGAATGTATCACCTCAAGAGGCCTGGGGAGATCCTCACGCCCCTTCGTGTTCCCTGGTAGGGTTCTCTGGGTATCGGTGTGACCAAAACATTATGCAGGAATTGATCCTCTAACCAGGAGGTTGTTTCCAGAAGGGTATGGAGCCCCCAATGATGCCTGGACACAGACTCCCTAGTTGTGTATCATGATCATATATTCCTTATGCGATCTTTCATGTCGTGTTTCCCACATTGTGTTCTGATCGCTAGAGTTCTACCATCCTGCAGGGATGGCCAGTGAGGTACCATCCAGCAGGGATGTCCAGTGAGGTACCATCTAGCAGAGATGGCCAGTGGAGGACCATCCAACAGGGATGGCCTATGGGGAACCATCCAACAGGGATGACTAGAGAGGTACCGAGTTTACCATCAACTGGGATGGAAAGTGGTACCCAATGATGGTTCCGGGTCTCCCCCAGTGAATTACCCTTTTGCAGGGCTGGTTAGTGGGAACTCGTTGACTTTGAGAAGTCCTCTCAACTGTGTGACAGTGACAAGGTGTGGCTTGACACTCCGCAAAAACTCTCAAGTACGAGGGGTGCTTTCCCCAACAAGACGCATCATTATGACTTGACCATAAACTTTGTGTGGGAGTCAGTGCCACCCCAAGAAGATTGTGTCAAGGTGCAGTGATTTGAGCCCCTTGACTTGCAGTTCCGGGTAGACCTGTGAATACTGGTCATCGATGGTGTTTAGTTATGGGACTATTGGCGACTCACTTTCTTGGGCTGAGCTATGGGATGGATATCTTATTTAAATCTTGTTCGGGATTCTTGTTTGAGTATATGAATGTGTATATACCTTGTTCCAGTACCCAATTCTTGTGTTTTATTTACTCCCCTTCCAGGAGAGGCGAAGACGCATGACATATGCCACGTGTTTTCCATGTTTAACTTCACGTGGATGGACGAGTCTAATCTCCTGCTATACATAGTTAAAACTCAACGAGAAGTTCATATTCTATCTATTTCTAGTTCCTTGTGTTTAGAAGAGTATACTTCCTTCCACTTTTTGGGTTGATCTGTACACTTTACTGCACTCTCAGTTAAACTCCTTTACTTTTTAATGTTTTATCCACTTCTCACCTCTTGAGTACCTACTTTTTTTCTCCCTCGAGCCTTTAGGGCATCATATTGAGTATTTTTATACTCACCCCTACTTGGGCTTTGCCCGCATTTGGTGTGCCCATGTAGAAGATAGAGAGTTCGGTCGTGAATTATGTTGAGCATTGGAGTCAGGGATCTTGGAAACCGTGTAGTGGTCGTAGTTAGGTTCTATGTTTGGGACTCTCCTAGCTGTTTACTTTTGTTTACATATTGCCGGGTTGTGGAATTTTTCTAGTTGGACACATGTTTTTTCCTTTTTTTTATTTTACCTCTAGCTTTTTCTTTTTACTAGTTAGATGTCGATGCACTTTTGTTGTTGTTTATAAGAGTTAGTAATATAGTTTTCCTATTACTATACACTTATGGATTGAGTGGGATGCGTGTGTGTGTACAGGTACTCAAGAAAAGGCCTCCCCAAGTTATTTAGCCTTCAGCACTTGTCTCCAGCCCTTGGCCTATGGAGGCGGGCTTGGGGTAGTTGTGGCTCAAGCCCAGGTAGGGTCGGGTCATGACAAAGTGGTATCAGAAGGAGGTTCGTTCCTTGGGATGTTGTTCGGATGCCCCTATAAAGGAATTGTTTGGGATCTAGGGAAATATTTTCAATGTTTCTCGAGAGCGTCTTTCAGGCCAGGGAATCCATTGATGGTGCAGTGGCCAATGTATCCATTCACCTGGACCCTAATAACCCACTTTTTGACTCAGCATGATGAGAAAACCATTGCAGAGAATTAGTTTGTGAAACGCATAGGATTGAGTCTTGGAGTATCATTCTTGAGTCATCTCCCCATTGTTGTTATAGTCATATACATTTATGCTCATCTGATCGAGGCACTCCTTGATAAAATTCATGATGTCTCCACGAATAAAGCCATCCAGGATACCAGATTTGGTTTGTAAAGATGACCCTGTGAGCTATGAGGCCTCAGTCTAGGACCCATCATTCGATTCCCTTTCTTTGGGTGGGCCGGTAGCAGCTCCCCCACCTGGTGAATAGTAGAATGCTTCAGAAGAGCAGACTGAGCTTGAGCGTAGGTTGAGCACTCTCCGTGATTTACAGTGACAGAGACCACTGAGTATCAGGGGTGATCCAAACCCTCAGGAAGCATAGGTTTGGATCGAGATAGTGGTTTGCCTCTTCAGGCCTGTGTAGACCCCAGAAGATCAGAGGGTGGCTTTGGCAGCAAGCCTTTTTCACGGAGTAGCTAGGTGTCGATGGAGTTTGGTGACACAGTTACATGATGAGTCGTCGCATTCATAGGGAACCTTTCAACTGCTATTTCATGAGAAGTTTTCCCACTCCTGCTTAAACACTATTCAGATCCATGAGCTCCTAAAAATTTATCAGGGAGGGATGACAGTGATTGAGTACGCAACTAGTTTTGCAGACCGTGCACATTTTTACCCGGACTTGTTCCATGACGACAACTTCTAAGCGTAGAATTTTGATAAGGGTCTTCGTAGAGAGAATCGTTCAATCATAGTACCCTTGGGCATTCCCACTTATGTTGGGGTGCTACATTAGGAGATAGAGACAGAGATCTTCCTGTCATGTTCCACAATTGGTGGTGGCAGCAGGCTCGACAGAGACAAGATGTATGTTGCAGCTAGCAG
Organism: Viscum album; assembly: GCA_963277665.1. Lineage (NCBI taxonomy): Eukaryota > Viridiplantae > Streptophyta > Magnoliopsida > Santalales > Viscaceae > Viscum > Viscum album. The sequence continues at coordinate 1,873,968,297 of OY728146.1, read as the reverse complement.
GCATCGGCTGACAGAACCTCGACGTAGGTGGATTTCTAATAACTGGAATCAGGGGCATGGTCATACACCACAATGGCACTGGAGGGCACTATTATAGACTGGAGAGATTTGGTGTTATTCTCGTGATAGGTGAGGTCACCTGGCACGAGACTGCCCGACCAGGCGCGCCGAGCATATCGGGCAGACAGCAGATGCACCACCATGACAGAGGAAGCACCGTGATCGGAGTAGTCCCTAGAGAGGTGGTGCTAGCAGAGTAGAGAGAGGATCTAGAAGTGGGGGATGACATTATGCGGTCTTCCCATCACCACCAGGTGGTCCACGTCAGGCTCTGGGAGCCGACAGTTGGGACCCCGGACAACCGTGAGCATTGGATATCTATGATCCTGCAAATCATGAGGTGGAAAGAGGTATACTTTATTACTCTTATACATTTTGCAGTATAAGTTTTAGACTCTGTGTATGAAATTATTTTCTCCCTACTCCATTCTTGAGTTGATACTAGGGTGATACAGGGCGTCGGTGTAACCCTGTGTTGGTAGAGTAGAAGGCATGTAACATTTTTCATTAGTCGATGGTGTCGACTCCTTCGCTTTCCGAGCGTGTAAGAGAGTCATAGTTGCGAGAATTCGACTATGAAACCCTGTGTGACCAGATATCCATGGGTTTTCCACCATATGGATATTATGAAGGAGGGAATCATCCGTCTTTGTCTCAGGTCCAAACAGTGATTATAGTCATGACGTGCGATGTAGGAGATTGGCCGGGGAGGTGATCTTCCCCCAAGGGACTTCGGTCCATTTGAGACTGTGCAAAGGGATGGATAGGTTTTATACAACGTTTCCATAACCCCCTAATTTCTAGAGTGGGTGCACGACATCTCCCGCGTAACTCACCTGAGAAGAAGTGTGCCTACTCCTGTCCCCGTCATTAGCCAGGGAATACCTCACATGAATAGATCAAATACTTTGGTCTATGTGCAGTAAGATGAGATTATGCAATAGTTCTTCTGGATACGGAAGAGCCATGTGTAGGCTTAGTACCCAGAGTTGTTCCCTGGTTTTGTTTTTCGGGGACGATAATCTTGAAGGAGGGAATCATGTAAGAACCCAGTTTTTTTATTAAAGACTTTGTAATATTCTTTATGTTATTCCAGAGGAGTGCCTTCAGACGACATGCGATTATGAGCCTTGGTGTGGCTGTAATTAAATTTTCAATGCGTTCACAGTGGGCACTCCAAATAAGTGGGATAAATCCTAAATGAAGATTTGGATCAGATATTTGAGTGCACAGATGGGTCCAAAATGGGGTGTTTACACTAGTAATGACATATAACATGTCAACGCGGTATGTTGGGACCCCACACCCGTTAACAGAACGTTGAACGAATAAATAAAATAACTAATTTATTCGTTTAATAATTAACCTCATGTATCTCATAAACAGTAGCTCGGATTGGAAAACCAAGAGCACCGTTGAGTATGGAATGTGCCGTTTACCCTAGGAGGGGTGTAATTTTCCCGTGCGCGGGCCTTCTGCGAGAAATTGCCCAAGTGGCGTTTTCGTAATTTAGAATCCTCAGATGTTATGTTTTATAAATTTTGAAAGGGGACTCATATTAATATTACGTGACCGCCGTTGTGTACTGGAGGTGGTATTTACCCTATGGGCGGTTTAATCTCGATCTCGTCGGGAGTCCAGTTACAGACTTACTAGTGGATGTTTTAAAAATTAATTAAAACAAAATTAATTAAATATTCTATTTGTACATAGCCACATCCCATTCCCCTCCCTTGTTCTTCCCAGGTGCAGGACCTCCTAACAAAGGAGGAGCTCCTCTCATCTCCCCCACCTCTCCAATGCGGGGCGGTGCTCCGGTGGACCCTTTGGGAAGCCACGTGCTACACCCAAGAGGTAGGATCATTATGGTTTCATTTTTTTAATTTCTTCATATCGTTTGATCATGAATTTTAGCATCCAATTGCCATTGTTTTTTCTATAAAATCCCTTGGTTGCGTAGTATATGTTCCGAGCAATCAAACACATTTTTCAGATCCAAAATACGAGTCCCGATGAGTCCTTAGTGGTCTGTTGAAGAGTTCTAGTGGTTTAGGATTTTTACCAACTGGATTTGTGGGTTTCGGTGGCGGTCTGGCTAGCAGAAGGCAGGCCATCTGGCGGTGGCTCCTTTAGGAGCTTTGGCAGAGCGACAGTCGGTGCTGGTGCGAGGCTCCTAAGGATGGAGGTTGGCACAGATAGCAGGGGTATCAGCTAGGGACGGTGCCAGGCATCCGCGGGTGTCGAGGTCGATCGGAGGCGGTGAACGCCTGGCAGCAGCTGGGTGCTCCGGCTGCAGGTGCCGGGAGCGCAACACGGGTGGGGGGTATGGTTGATGCGAGAGGAAGACCGAGGTCTTCAGACTCCGACTAGCATACAAGGACCTGTGTACATCGGGTCATGTGGAAGTGGAACCGGACCGGCCCCACGAGGTCCGGGCCAGGCGGCCGGCCCGCATGAATCGCAGGCCGGTTCAGGCGTGGTGGGCCGGCCGAACTAGCCCAGCCCACCTATTTTTTCGTCCTTTAAATATTTTCAACACTCATAAAATTCAGACAAAATTTCAGATTTGTGAGTCATCAGTGGCGATGCGTTACTTGAAACAAAAAAATCATTTTGAGATGGTTTAGTGGGTTTCTAATTCCAAAAATGGGGGATCGGCGGCGTGACAAGAACGTTAAGTGGTTTAGTGTTTTCCATAAGGTTATTGTTTCGGACGGCGTGGACACATCTAGAGTCCATTTTTAGTTCATTCAGAGGCGTTGAGACCCTGGCATCGAGATGAAGAATTCTAGAGGGTTTTTGAGCGCTGAAACTGATGTTGAGGTGTGGGCCACACGGCCTGTCTTTTAATCTACATGCATCCCTTTACAACATTTTAATCGGATGTCCATTTGGGGAATGCGAGTAGTCGATTGTGGTTTTTTTCAATGGGCATTGCAATGGTGAAATCCACCCACCTTAATTCAGCATGATGGTGCGGGCCCCATGAGGGTCCTTTTTGGAGTTGCCAGTGATTTCTATATTTATCACTCGGTGTCTGTTTCAGACAAATGGATAGTCAATCATGTGTACTTTTTCGATAGCATCGCAACCGTGAGATCTATTCTTTTCGCTTTTGGACTGAGATGTGGGTCCAATGAAGCACTACTCATGTGCGGTATAACAAAATTCATCTTTCTCTCAGGATATCTGTTGACCTCAATTGAGCAGTCAATTTTATGTGTTTTCTTAAGGTGGTCAAAATGGAGCGATGCGCCCGACTGTTTTCGAGGCCGAGGCTCGGTATCACGATACATTGTTCGGGCATAAAGCGGTGTTGGTGACTTTTCTGTCGAATATCTGTTTGAGGCAAGTAAGTAGTCTACCTCGCATTTTTTTCCACGAGGATTAAAATGGTCTAATCAGTTCACATGAGCAGAGCCTCTTACGTGATATTATTAAATTTGAGAGTTGGAAAGGTGCTACGGTGGTGGTTCTTCCTGTGGTGTTTGTAGAGAACCCTTGGCATGTGATCACGTTCACTCTTGGGAGAGTGATGTGAATGCTTAAAGAGGTGTGGTTGGCCATGCTAGGTCCATGGAGGATGTAGGTTGAAAAAATTACATTTTTCCCTTCTCGTTGATGTAGGGTGTCGTGTGCATGAGTGCCTTTGGGATAGAGATGTGTTACACTCTGGGAGTATACAAGAATTCTTGTAGGTACATGTTGTAGTTTGTACCTGAGAACTTTTGTCTGCTTGGTTTGAGATGAGTTTGGGCCACATGTCGTGTGGGCCCTATCTATTTTCCGTGTTCTACTTTACATATCATTGACCTCTCATGACGTAGAGGGTCCTTCTTTTCTTGATGGTTTCGACCAGTAGGGTTGAGTGGGTTTCCCCTGGTTCTGTTCTCGATGGTTTGGCTGGCAGAGTTGTTTGGGTTCCCTTGTTTATTCAGCAATGAGGGGTTTTAGTATCACATGCCTTTCACCGGACAACAGAATCATTTACTACTATGATTGTTCGTACAGTGTGGGTGTGCTCTCACTTTTTGGAGTGATTTGTCTCGGTCTGCTTCGATAGTAGACTCAGCGAATTGGATCATGTATTACCCCTACAGGCCCTGGGAGATCCTCACATCCCTTCATGTTCCCTGGTAAGATTTTTTTGGTATCGATGTTACCAAAACATTATGCATGCAATGATCCTCTACCAAGAAGGTTTTTTCCAGTAGGGTACAGTGCCTCCAGTGAGCCATGGGCACAGACTCCCTAGCTATGTATCAATATCATATCTTCCTTCCGGGATCTATCGTGATGTGTTTCCCACTTCTTGTTCCGATTGCTAGAGTATTACCATCCAATAGGGATGGCGAGAGAGGCACCATTCAGTAGGGATGTCCAGTGAGGTACCATCCATCTGGGATGGCCAGTGGAGTACCATCCAGTAGGGATGGACAGTGGGGCACCATCCAGTAGGGATGGCCAGAGTGGTACCTAGTTTACCTTCAGCTGGTCTGGGAAGTAGTCCCCGATGATGGTTCCGAGTCTCCCTCCCGCGGAATACCTTTTCGCAAGGCAGGGCAGTGGGAACCCATCAACTATGATAAGACCTCTCGACTCTGTGACAGTGAAGAGGTGTGGCTTAATGCTCCCCCATAACTCTCAATTACGAGGTGCACATTCCCCACCAAGACGTGTTCATGCGATGAAACCTCAAACCGTGTGGGAGAGTCAGTGCCACCCAAAGTAAATAGAGTTGAGGTCCAGTGATTTAATCCCCTTGTCTTGATGATCAGGGTAGATGTGCAGATACTGGGCATTGATAGTGTTTACTTCTGGGACTGTTGGTGACTCAAATTCTTGGGATGAGCTACATGATGGAGATCCCCTTGAAATCTTTTTCGGGATTCTTGTTTGAAAATATGGATATGTATATACCTCGTTCCAGTACCCTCTTATTGGGTTTTAGTTACTCTCTTTCCAGGAGAGGCAAAGAGGAATGGGGTATTCCACGTGCTTTCTATGTCTAGGTTCTTGTGGTTGGACGAGTCTTCTCTCCTGCTATAGGTAAAAAAGACTCGACGAGAAGTTCATCTTCTCACCGTTTCTAGCTCCTTGTGTTTGGATGAATCTACTTACATCCTCTTGTTGGGTTGTGATGTACTCTTTACTGCACTCTCGGTTGTACTCCTTTACTTTTACATGTTCAATCTATTTCTCACCTCTTCACTACCTCCTTTGTTTCTCCCTCGAGCCTTCAGGGAATCCTACTGAGTATTTTTATACTGACCCCTGCTTGGGATTTTATGACACTTGTTGTGCCCCTGTAGACGATGGACAAGTTGGTCATGACTTTATTAGATATTAGGAGTTCGGGGTCTTGGACCATGTGCAGTGGTCGTAGTCAAGTTCTAGGTGTGCGACTCTCCCAGCTTTTTACTTTTGTAATCCTGTTGTCAGGTTGTGTCACTTTTCTGGTGGGGTGCGTGTTTTTTCATTTTTCTTTTTAGTTTAATTACATCTTTTAATTTGTACTATTTAAAGGTAGATGCACTTTTGTGGTTGTTTATAGTAGTTATTACTTTACTTTTCCTTTTAATCTTCACTTCTTCATGGAGTGGGCTGCGTGTGTGTACAGGTACTCTGGCAAAGGCCTCCCCGTGTTGTTTAGCCTTCAGTGCTTGTCGCCAGCCCCTGGCCTATAGAGGTGGGAATGGGGTAGTTGCGACTCAAGCCTGAGTAGGTTCGGGTCGTGACATTACTATTGGGGGAGTCCATACAAGGGGAATGAAATAATCACATGCATTTCCCACATAAAACCATTGGGTCCATGAAATACATGACATGTATTCCATTAACTTCATGTGTTTCATCATTAAAAAATTTATGACAATAAAAGTAATCAACATTGGTTAATACTTTCTTCAATTGAAATTTATATTACATAAAGTAGGTTCACGATGTGTAAGCACTTCATATCATGAACAATTTTTTGACATGTTTTTTTGGTAGTTATAAATCATGTAACATGTATAGTTTGTGTAATTTTCCAATGTACAATTTTCAACCCAACATTAATGAAATGTCTCAAACCACCTCCTAAGACATCAAACTTCATAGAAACACCTCAAAAAAAGATTTAACACATTCAAATACAGACTTAATTAATTAAAATAAACATATCTCCCTTAATGTTTGGTTATTTTTGCAATCAAGTGGACTCCTTCACAGAACAAGACTCAACAACCATATATTAAATACAAATGTAAACTCAACAAAAGATGGTTAATAAATAATTCAATGAGTAATGTTCATAGAAAATTATACGATCTTACATCCCCCCCCCCCCGCATGTAAAATCTCATCAATGAGTTTATCCAAGCGTCATTTTGGTGTCATTGTGAAAGTATCTGGTCACATTCCCTCTATCAGGTTTCCTCAAGAACATTCCAATGATACCATTACACTCAATCATGGGATATAGAACTATCCCAAATGTATATATCACTATGTTTTTAAATTATTAGTTTATTCCCGTCAAATTATTGATTAGAAAAAATCTCAACAACATCTATTTAGCCAAAATGTGATGGGTGGGGATAATTTCTATGATTTTGTAAGATGTAAAACAAATCATTATTATAATAGTAGCATTGTTCAATGGATAATCTACATGAAACTAGATTGAACCTATCCTCTATCCCAATAGGCTCAATAAACCATGTCACTAGCTTACCCTATTTCTAGATATGGTGTTCATATATGCATTGAGACACCCGATGAAAAACATGGTTACCAATATCAAACCAATAAGGTCATATCCACTGGTCATCATTCATTATATTTGTGGATTTCATGGTCAACAATCACCTCATGGTCAATTTAATATTCTAAAAAAATTCATCATGAGACTTGGTCCAACAATAACAAACTCACCATCCTCTAACCAGAAATGAACTAAATTATACAACATAATATACAAGGACTTGACTGGTTATTTCTAGATACAGTCTAGAAGGATATTACATTATTCAAACACTAGGTATTCAATATGTTTCCCCCATTACCCAATGAATTCCAAAAAACAATCTTATATAATATCATTTGAAACATGAATACTCTACTTAGATTGACCATCAATCTGTGGATGATAGGTTGTTCTCAAAAGAGCCTATGGTCCTAGATCCATCTGAAGACCATTTTAAAACTATAATTTGATACAAGGATCTCTATATGAAATGATAAACCTAATAACATAATAAAATAGAAATATTTTCTGTATGTAGAGACTACACATGTCATCAATAGTGAAGGTCACTAGGAAATACATCGTGAGGGCCACCATCATTGATCTATCAAACATCAAACATTCATCATTATTCTTATGGGGTGTCTTATGCAATCATTTTATGAATGATATAGTGATATCATCTCATTTTATTATAGTAATTGTTAGAGGCTGTAAAAACCCAAATAGATTCTGATTCTAATTTTTCACATAAAAATAGGAGAAACATTTTTCCACAAAATTTAGAAATAATTATTTGTTTCCAAATACTAGTAATACCTATGTGGATCAAAATAAATCATTTTTAGACCAAGATGAATTGACCATCTCCAATCATGAAACTGGCTTATCATATCCTCACACAGGTCAACAAAAATACATACTCATCCCTAAAAATGGAAACATTTTTTGTTACCAATAGACTATTCTAATGATGTCTCCATAGTAAATATTATTCATAAAAAACTATTCCCCCATTATCAGATTACTTACTATCATGATCTAATCCCAATTCATGGGTATAACAGATGTCAATGTAAGAGAAAATCATCCCTGAGACTCATGAACAAAAATATTCATTTTTATGAATAGTAAAATCACCCAAAATGTGTCTCAAGACTCATACATTTCCTCTGTCTCTTCCTTTTAGCTCAACGAATCAATATGGATGTTATCATTACCTTGTGTGTAACATGTGTTGATGTTGAAATATTGAAGATACATAACCAACCAAATATGTGATGTCCCAGACCAATATGGTACTCAAAGGTTACCAAATCCAGGTTGTCCAAATGCCTATAAGATAATATCCTTGAATTCAAGAGGCTAATGACTAACAATGAGGTCCCATGGTGATTCCATGGGGTGATTATTTCCTCATTACCAGAGTGTAGCATATCAGATATAAGTAATTAATGATAAATATTGAATGAAACATTGAATAAATAAATTTAACATCAGAATAATACTGGAATAACAAACAACTGAAACATATAATAATGATATAAAAATGATGATGATACATATCATGTCTCCAAAAAAATAAAACTCATAGATTCAAAGAAAAATAATCACATGATATAAAGTGGTATAAAAAAGAAACCAAAAATAATCTATGCATCTCATGCTCCATCTCAATCATCTTCTACACAGCTCTATCCTACTTCAATCATGCAATAATGTTTCCAAATTAGGGTTGTTCACATTTTCATTGTCTACATACATGTAATTTACTATGTTAAAAATGGTGTCTTAGGTAGGGTGTGAGATAAATATTAGTAGGCCACCACCACCACAATCTATATCATCATGTCTATGTAATATTTAAAAATAGCTTTCAGGAATGTATATATATAAAAAATCAGTACAGTAATGTAAATACCCAGCCACCCACTTTAGCTTCAACTGGTGTCTGATCATGTAACCATTTCACTAATTAATTATGTTCTAGTTTATAAAAATAACATGAAATATAACAAGAACAAACATCATTACATGATAACAATAAAAAAGGATCCATGATATAAACAGTCATCCTTTTGATAATAATAATTAAATGTATCTTAAGTAATAACCATATCTTTAATGACCTTAGGGGTCGATCCAACATAATAGTAATTAGTTGCTTACCTACATGGAGTAAGAATTTAATCAAAGGGGTATTTCCCAGGGTATTCCACAATAATTTAATATTAAATCAATCTATTGAATTCATCCAAGATAAAAGGGGATAAGACATGGCTAATCCCAATGGTGAATCCATGGTTCTTCATGTCCATAGAAGTCATGTTCGATCTAAGGAGTGTGTCAAATAAATACTGTAATAATGATGGAGTGATCCTATGGTGTCATGTTGAAAATCGATTGAATGATTAGGATTGAGTTCTAAGGTGGGTAATGACCATGGAAACCAATACCCCATAATTGGAATGGAATCCATGAATACTGATGAAATTTCCATAGGAAGACATATCCATCATGATTATTAACACTACTATAATAATTATTTTTACATATGCAATAGGCAGAATATGATCAATAATTTTAATAAAATTGGCCACATTATAATCATTCCCTTTAATAATTCATTAGTTCAATAAATTTTTAATCATTAGTATGGAAAGTATAAAGGGGATTGCAGCCATTTATATAAATTCATATTTAATTACTTTTTTCTCTACTTTTACATTCACAAACATGAAAAAACATTCTAAAGAAGAACAACCATGTGGGATTTTTTATAATAGACTTGGCCATGTGATATCAATAATATACATCCAAATTACCATAAAAATAGTCTTTAATAATGTTGAAAAATTAGAATAGAAGGGTAGTGTTATTATAAAATATTCCAAGGCCATTAAAAAACATGTTCAATAGTCATTTCATTTTGAATTTACTTTCCCTTATTAGGGTCATGAAAAATAACAACTTCATGGTTGCTCAAAAAAACCCCTCAATCATCCAAAGACATAGTTAATGGAAAAATCTATATTGGGTTGGTTGAGGAAGTGGTTGTAACCTCAAATCATGAATAAAATATTTAATAGGAGTCTTATAATATGATTATAACAACTCTAATCAAGTCATTTCCATTTAATAGTCCATAAATTATGAAATCGAAATAAACAAGAATGTGGATATTTATTAAATGATTAAACATAAGGGATTAGTTATACACCAAATATCTTGTACATGTATGACTCTCCTCATTAGGTATCATACTTTACATAAGATTTTATTTGAATAAATATGATGAACGGACCAACACACTACAAATAGAAAACATGATCCTATATCTAATTAGAATCATTGATAAAAGAAAAATTATGAATGGATAAAAAGGAATTAATATCTTACCTATACACATCCAACAAGATGAATGGGGATTTAATTGAAAAATAGATCGGACCTCGATATCCAAAAATATGGAATATGGCATTGAAATCTCTAAAAGGGGTAGAAGATCATTTTATTTGTGATGGATAGAAAATAAGAGGAAGGAAGAAGCATTAATATTTCATTAAGGGAGATTTTTTTAAAACAAAGGATTGCATGTATGGATATACTGTGTGCTAACCATGAACCATCTATTGTAAAAAAATGTAACTAAACATGGTTTGGTTATATGTCTAGGGGAAAAAAATTCCAAACATCTAAAATTACACTACAACATTTTCTGTATTTTTTTCATGGGCATGTAGCCCCTGGTAAACAGTTAGGGAAAATCATGTTCCCCACTTCACCCCATTATCTTGTCCTATACAGTTAGGATTGACCATGAGGATTGGGTAACACTATTACATCTAACAATGTTTCCATGTTTTTTCTCCATTTAGTAGGGTTTCATGCTCCATAAAATACACAATCACCCCCAAACCTATATTACAACATTTCTTGTGTGTGTTGTTTTTTGAATTGGGTAAAATCCAAAAGATTTTGAATATTTGTCTTCTAATCGATGTTTTTAATACAATAATTATAATGATGTTCCATGTGATTTATCCTCATAATTTAATTTTTACCGAGCATTGGTAAAGGCGTGAAGAGTTTCTTGGTTCGATCAAGGGATTTTTGAAGCGCCAGACTCAAAACTAATGTTTTGAAGGGGCTCCACTGGGCACACGGTATATATTAAACCATCCATCCCAGTGCATAAAAACATGAAGATTTTTGTAGGTTGATAGAGGAATACACATGGGATGTGCATGATTTTTCAAACTATGTGTCCTGCCCATGCGAGGTGTCCAGGTTTTTCTGAAGGGGGTACAGGTTAGTGCACATTTTTCAAACCAGGCGGACCATACTGTTTGGAGAGACTATTTTTAAAATTTTAATTATTTTAATTAAATTTAAATAAAACCAAAATATGAACACTGATTGAACTTTTCTACCCTCTAATTTTATTACAACAGACACTAGGCGGTTCCCGTTCAACGTGATCTCAACCCCCCAAGAACATCCTCGAATCATTGTTTTGGGCCAGATCTCTCATGATTTCCAGTGTGATCCTTCACAGTAATCCATCTCTTCCATTATCTCAATTCTTAGAGTCTCATTTTTATCCTATCCATAACCCAATAAGGTTTATGCCAAACCCCAGATCCTTCGGGATATACCAATTTCATTTTTCTCTCGAATTTAGGTATTGCGAGAGGTCTCTCAGGATGTGTTCGTGTCTATTCATGTAATGACCAAAACATTTATTAATGAAGATTAATATTCATCTAATTAATTGTGTTATAATGTTAAATAGTAATATAAAAAATGTACTTTCTTGGTTTTATGTTTTTTTTTCAAAATACCATTAATAATTGTTACCTTTTCTAGTATAGACTTTGAATAGTTATCACATGATTAGTATAGATATATGACTTTAACATATCAAATTTATTGAAAAAAGGAAGTGATCGCCTAATCCAGTAAAATTTCTCCATACAAAGACCATTTATTAGAGAATAAATAGGTGGTAGTGTCACTGGGATTCTCTCTTGACCAATCCCAAGACAAGCTATAGCACCTTAAGGTTAAATAGAACCTAACATGGGAGAAGTGGATGTTGATAGAGATTATCACCCGAGTGATGTTATTCGAGCCACCCAAAGAGTCAGTCATCATAGCACACCTTACCCATAGGTAATTTGAGGGTGTTATAAGGGGTTATGTAACAAGACTATATCACTATGATTATGTGCATTATTTTTTTATAATGAATATACAATCACTTTATTATTGTAAATTTGTATATAATTTTGAAAGCACAAATTATACTCTTAGTTAATATTCAATTTAGAAATCTATTTTTTTGAATTAATGGATTTATGGATTAAATAATATTATAATAAATTAATATTAATAAACTACTTTTTATTAAATATATATGATCATATAATTTTTATGAATACAATTGTAATTTGTATTAATCGTTGAAAACTATTTATCACAAAACACATGAATTTTGGATAAATGTTGGTTTTTATTTTAATACTAAAAATTCAAATATTTAGAAAATTATTTTGAAAAAATTAATGTTATTATTGGAATCACGACGTCTAAATTATCCAATGGTTAAATTTTCATAATTTTTTAAGACAGTAAAATTTTTGTGTAAAAATTAAATACATTTTAAACATATAATGAGATTTATGACATCATATTGACAAAATAGTGATATAATAAAATACTATAAAAGTTAGTTTCAGCTAATATATGTTATAACAATAAAAAATTTGATTTTATATTTGTTTTATTAATTTTATGGTAGCTTAGTGGACCCACCATGACTTACAAAACATTTTAACTTCGTAAAATGGTTTATACTAGAGTGTGACTCAACTATACATATTAAATAAAAATTATTTAAAATTTTAGGACATTGGTCCTATAAAATAATTTTCCCCACTCCCCTTTTAAAATAACCATGGGAAAAACCGATAGGTTGGATTTCGGTTTTGATTAGTTTAATGTGTGATGTCCAAAACCTAAATAATAAAGAATTCCCACAATTTTCCTATATAAACCTACCCAATCTCACACTACTCTTCACTCAAAACCCTTTTAGCACATCCATACCCTTAACTCCTCTCTCTAAAATCCTCCCATGGAACCCCAAACACCAATACATCGTCTCTCAAGCCCCTCCCAATCCATTGGTATCATACATGTAAGTAAGGGTTTTCTTCATTTCACATTTTTTGTCCAAATTTAATTATGTTTCTACACCTTTTTATTTTCAATTAAAAATGGTAGGGTATAATTTATCACCTCCCCTATACATTTCTCTTTATTTTTGAATCATTATTGATCCATTTCTCTCTAAATAATTCCTCCCACGTACACCTATCACCATGCTGATATTCCCTATGGGATTTCTCTCTCCTCATTTACATTCCTGCAATTATTTTGAAACTAAATTCCAATACATATGTTGGTAAATTTATATATAAGAACCTATTTATCTACATTTCATTTAAATATTATGACACATGCCTTTATCTCTTATCAACCATTTTTATGAATTCTTATGTCATGTTGTTATAATGATGAAATAGCACCGCGGTTTTCTAACCGAAAGTCAATTTGTAGTGAATACAATGCCCATTTATCTATCTAGGTTATTTATCTTTATACAAATTTAATTACTGATTATAGAGATTCATTTATTAATTCAAAATTCCTTTATCATGGAATAAATTCAGATGCTTAATGAATCCATGTTATTCAATCCATGTGGCACACTTATGCTTGAAATGAAATAAATAAGAAGGGTGCACCTTGAAACACTCCAATGATTTGGGTAAAGATTAGTATCATGATATGTTAAGTGAAATGAGATTTTACACATTCTAATTCATGTAAACTGTGGTTTCACTCATGCTCCATGAGCAATGATACATGGATCATGCCAATATAATGTTAAATGTTGATGTCACATTTCCATTTGATGATAATCGTACTATATCATGTGTTTATGTTTATGTTTCACTTATCATCCATTTATATGCATATTTCCTAACATGTTTAGACTCTTCTTGTTATTCCTCATTTACTCCCTTGCTATCGTTTATATCTCACCTTTTTTTATGCATTTCCTAAGGTTATCCCATGCAATGATATGTATGAAGGAATGTGTGTGGTCATGTAAAATATGATTTGAATAAAGATGTGTATTTCATGTTTTTTGTTGTTATTTAATGTTCTGAATCCACAATGAAAATATAACTCTCGACATTCTATGTTGTATAAAGTAAATATTTTATATAATAAGATATATTTACATGTAACATAATGATCAGGGTTGTTATAGTTGGTATCCGAGGATGTGTTTAGTTATTTTTGGGGTTAGGGTTAGAATAAACCTTGTGAATTCCTTGGGGATAAGACTATGTATAATAAAAAACATCTTTTAATTTTGGTTAGTAATGATTAAGTGTTTTATCAAGAGAATTCATCACTACATGTTTAAGAGCAGGTATAGGCAGCTATGGCACATATGTATCTTGGGGAAAACTAGAAATCACCAGTTTGAGTAAGACTAGAATGGGAACTTTTGCATGACAGTGGACCTTGCTGAACTCCCTGTTATGACACTCCATGGGGATATGTTTTGGTAAATACCTAATCTTACTATAAACCATTATTAAGGGAAATCAAAAAATATACCCTATGAATATATGTTGGGATATAGAACATGGATAACATAGATATGTTAAGGAAATAAATATAATTTATAAGTTATCCTTTTTTTCATTGAATTCACCTTTATTTGTTACCCCTAACTTTACTTTTATTATCTCAAATGGCTGGTAATAGGAGGACTCAGGATAAAAAATGATGTGATGATCAATGTGATTACTATTCTAATTAGATTCCCATTTCAATGCTAGTGGGAACTGCAAAATTTGACACAATACTCTCTATGTTAACTCGTGTTTTGAATAAAAACTTGGGTAAATAGAAACCTTCAACCCCCCTAAGAACGAAAAAGCCATAATCAAGAGGTTCATGAGACAAAAGCCTCCTAGTTTTAATGGATCATATGATCCCTCAATTTCCAAAAAAAATTGATCAACATCATTGACAACATCTTTACCACCACTCAACATTCAGAATAAGAGATGGTACCTTATGGATGGTTATCACATAGATGGTCAAGATAATCAATGGTGGAAATTGATAAAAAAAATACAAATCCTGAGGAGGATATCGAGGCATTAGAATATAAGTATTTCTGGAAAATGTTTTTCGATAAATATTCTCCTCGCACACTATGAATTTAGATGGAATGGGACTTTATAGCCCTCATGAAAAAAGATGACAAATCCATCGGAGCATACGATCCAAATATTACAAGGTTTTCACAATATTCCTTTGGCTTTGTCGTTATCCATGAATTCGAGATTAATGATATCTTTGATTTAATAATACATATCCTACAGAAATTCCTAATGATTAGTGGCTTTGAGTTATATGAGTTAATTGTCCAATGTGACCTCATAGTCGAAATGGAGATCATCGAATATCAGGGGTATCACATGGATAAAAAGCATAAGGTTGACATTAATTCTGGTGGTCCGATCGATAAATCCATTGGTGGTAAGAAATTCCAGCACCCCACTTCCCTACGCTGTGGAATGAATCACCCTGAAAATTTCCTGAAGGGGAAAAGGAAATGATTTAGTTGAGAATGAAAAGGGAACATGGACATTAACTACCAACTAGAATAATATTTAGCTGCAAAAGGGGATAGGAATGCTCCGTTCGACTCTCAACCTGTGGTTCATTGTTTCAAATACAAACAACCGGGGCACTTTTCAACCAGTGCCCTAAGCCAAAGGTTTTCAAAAGCAACCAATAACCTCCAAGGCAATAAGGGTGAGATTTTTCTTTCACTACCACTGAATTGAACCCTAACAAAAAAGTAGTTATATTTACGCTAGTTATTAATTAATGAATTGTAAACACACTTTTCTCTTCTGGTTCTATGAATTCTTTTATATCCCCAAAGTTTAGTAGAACAATCACCAAACCACTATAAATTATGGATGTAAATATGTAAGTGAGAATGGATAATGGGGAAATCATTGAATCCCTTGAATATAACTC
Organism: Viscum album; assembly: GCA_963277665.1. Lineage (NCBI taxonomy): Eukaryota > Viridiplantae > Streptophyta > Magnoliopsida > Santalales > Viscaceae > Viscum > Viscum album. The sequence goes on along the minus strand of OY728146.1, from coordinate 1,873,952,363 downwards.
CTCTCCTATCACACTTTTTGGTTTGAACATCCAAACGAACATCATCATAGCCCCTTTGGTGGAATTTTATGTAATTCATGGCATGGATTGTATTTACTTATATAGAGCCAACATAAATTACCATTATTGAAAAATCACTCTCAATATGGAGAATCTAACCCAAATTCTGTACATGTTCATGGATGGGGATGAATATTCATTAACACCATCATATCATGTGTGGATATTACTACCCCATGAGCATGCATATTTTTCTCACCTTATTAGGTCTAATGAAGAAACCATCCTTTAAGACATACCTATTACAAGGGAACTCATTAAAGTATTTACAATATAATTTCCTCATCTTCTTCCCATAAGAGATGTCAAATTACCAATTGATCTTATACCCATGGCATTACAAATAACCAAGACTCTGTATAGAATTGTTGTTGTGGAGCTTGATGGGAAAAATAAACAACTACATGAGAATATGAATAAATGGTTTATATTACCAACTACTTCAAATTGTGGTGCACTAGTCCAATTAATCAAGTAGAAGTATTTTTCAATGCGTATATTCATTGATTATCGTGATCTTAAAGAAATGACGATAAAAAAAGTAGCCTCTTTCCCAAATTGATGACTTGTTAGATCAGATATGTGGAGAGAAATACTTATCTAAGGTGAATTTTTTGTCAGGATTTTACCAAGTGAGGGTGAAGATGGAAGATATCCCCAAGGCCGATTTTCGTAGAATGTACCTGCACTATGAATTATTTGAAATTCCTTTAGGACTCACTAATGCTCCACCAATAATTCTGGACTTGATGAATAGAGACTTTATATATTACGTCGAAATTTTTTTGGTATTCTTTTTTGAAAATATTCAAATATACTTCCAAACCAAAGAGGTTATTGAGGAGAATTTATGCATTGTAATAGACACATTGTGAATGAAGAATCTCTATGAAAAGTACTACAAGTATGAGTTATGGTTGAAGGAGGTCTCATTTTTGGGTCAAATCATTACATGAAATGGGATATCTTTGGATCCCTCTAACACAGTTGCAATTGAGGGATGGCTAAAACCAATATTGGTAATTGATATACATCACTTTCATTGGTTTTCAGGTTATTACCAATGATTAATGTGAATTTTATCATGATTTTAAAACCCTCTAACAATGCTAACTCGGAATAGAGTAATGTTTTCTTGGATTGATGAATGTGAAGAGAGATTCCAGGAGTTGAAGAGGATTCTTATCACTACACCATTTCTCACACTACCCACAAGCAGAGAACCTTTGTGGGTATTTTTTGATGCGTCAAAGAATATCATGGGCTATGTGTTGATACAAAATGACAAATCCTTTTACTATGCTTCAAGGCAGTTTAATGTTCATGAGAAATACAATCCAACAAATGATCTGAAGTAGGATGGAGAAATCACTACATAAAAAATTAGGCGACATTACCTTTTTGGGGTGAAGTGTAAAATATATATAGATAAAAAATACTCAATAATATATTCACATAAAAAGATTTGAACATGACCCAATGAATATGGATTGAGCCGTTTAATGACTACGAATAGTCAATCCATTACCACCTTCAGAAAGTGAACATGGTGGAAGTTTCTCTATCAGAAAGTACCAAATTATTCAATGATTATTAATAATTGAAAATGATCAAATCTTCCTAAATTTGATGAAGATATATATGGGAATCATAAATAAGGGAACATCATCAATCCATTCACAAATGGATTCCCAACCATATCTTTCGAAAGGTAAATGGATGATCAAAAGGATGATGTAGGAATTCAGAAGTAATTCGAAACATTCAGAAAAGTGTTTCCCTAAGAGATAAATAGTAATGAAGATGGAATTGTGAGATTTGGGATAGGAATATGTGTTCCACCATATCAAGAGTTAAAGAATGTATTTTGGGTGAGGAATAGAGTTCCAATTTCTCCATTCACCCAGGAAACACAACGATGTATTCAGATCGCTGAGAGATTTATTGGTTGGATAACATGAATAAACAGATAGTTGAGAATATATAAATGTGAATGGTATGTCAGTAGGTGAAGGCTGAGAGGAAAAAGTCTAAGGGGATGATGGAACCATTACCCAAACCAGCATGGAAATGGGAGAACATCCCTATGGACTCTGTCACCAGACATCCAATGAAATCCAATGGAAACAATGTTATCCGGGATGTTTTGGATCACCTTAAAAATACTACACACTTCATTTCAATTCAAGAGGATTTATCATTAGATCAAGTGACACATATATTTATTAGATAATTGGTAAGGGTTCATGGTGATCTACTATCAATTGTATCTTATCAGGATCTAAGATTCACCTCTTTGTTCTGTAAGTGTCATCAACATGCTCTGAATAATGAGCTAATCTTCAGTAGGGCTTATCATCAACAAGATAATATCCATTCTATGATTACTATCCGAACACTTGAGGATATGTTGAGAGCATGCTAAATGGACTTCAATAGTGAATGAGATCAACATATTCCTCTAGTTGAGTTATCTTACAATAATAGTTTAAATTGAAGAATCTAAATATCTTCTAATGAATCCATTTATGGGAAAAGGTGAGGAACACTGGCATGTTTAGCTGAAGTTGGGGACCAAGAACTACTACGTCTAGAAATGGTTGAAGAAATGGTGGATAAGGTTATGACCATCCAACAACACATTAAAACTGTTTAGATTCAACAAAAGAGCTATGCTAATAATCATATATGAGTCCAAGATTTTGATGTCAGAGACATGGTATTCCTTTTTATATCACTATGGAAGATAGTTGTGAGATTTTGGTTGAAGGGAAAGCATAGTCAAGGTACATCAGACCTTTTGAGATCATTGATCACATTAGAGCAGTGTCCTATTGACTAAAACTACCACAAAACCTATCTCAATTAAATTATGTATTCCATGTATCAATATTTATGAAGAACATACATTTCCCATTGCATGTACTCAATCTAGATGTTGTCCCATTGGAGAATTACATCTCCTATGAGGAGAAGACAGTGTAGATTTTTGATCATAGGGAAAAATTTCTACGAAATAAGACAATGCTGACTCATGAAGGTCTTGTGGAGAAACCAAAAGATTGAAGAAGCGACAAGGGAACCAGAAGAAGATATGAGGAGTTAACCACTTTTATTTTAGGGTGGGAAAATGAAATTTTTAGGGAGAAATTTATTAATGGGGGATTATTGCAACGACCAAAACATTTATTAGTAATAATTCTTATTGATCTAGTTTTATGTCTTATTCAATAAAATGGTTATATAAAATATGAACTTCCTTGGTTTTACGTATTGGGATTTCGAAATTCAATTACAAAGTGTTAACATTGCTAATATATCTTTTGAACAGTGATAACATGATTATTATAAATGTAGGGCATTGAAAAATCCAATTTACCCCGACAAAAGAAGCAATGTCCTCATCCAATATAATTTCTCTGCATGAATCCCATTTTTCAATGATCGGGAATGAGGTGGCATCACTAGGAATCTATCATGACCATTCCAAAGTTGAGCTTCAACATGTTAATCTTGACTGGAACCTCCAATAGGAGTAGTGATAATTGATAGAGAATACCACCTGAGAGATATTATTCTATCCACCCCAAGAGTCTGTCACCATCGCACACCCTCCCCTTAGGTAATATATGGATGTTATAAGAGGTTGTGTAACAATACCCTAGCACCATTACTAAGTGTGTTATTTTTTTTATAATTAATATACATTCATTTTATTATTTTTAATTTGTAAATAATTTTTAATGCACAAGTTACAATTTTAGTTAATATTCAATTAAGAAATCTATATTGAGAAATTTCTAAATTTTTGAATTAAATTATATTTTAATAAAGTATTATTATTAAATTAATTTTTCATTCAAATAGTTAATCATATAATTTTTATGAATACAATTGTAACTTGTATCAATGTTTGAATGATTTTTGTCAAAACCCATGAATTTTTTATAAATATTGGTTTTTATTTTAAAATTACAAATTCACATATTTAGAAATTTATTTAGATAGAATTAATAATATTATGGGAATCATGATATCTAAATTATCCAATGGTGAATTTTTCATAATTTTTTGAGATAGTCAAATTTTTTGGTAAAAGATAAATACAATTTTAATATATAATGTGTATTATGACACGATAATGGCCAAGTAGATATATAATAAAATAATATAAAATAAATTTTATCCTATAAATGTTTTAACTTTGAAAAAAATTCATTTTAGATATTTTTATTTGTTTTATAGTGCCTTAGTGGACCCTCCAAGACGTATAGTACATTTTAACCATTTAAAATGATTTCATTGAGAGTGTGGTTCATCTTTAAAGAAGAGAGCCTAGTATTTTAAAATATTAGTTATATGTCCTTATAAAATAATGTTTCCACTCACCTTGGGAAAAACCCATTGTGAATAACATTGGGTTGGTTTGATATTTTTATTAGGCTATTGTGTTGTGTCAACAACCTAAATAATAATGAATTCCCTCACTTTTCCTATATAAACTCACCTAAGATCACACTTATCATCACTAAAACCCTTTGGATAAGTCCTTACCCTTCCCCCATCTCTCTAAAATCCTCTAATTTCACCTCAAGCTCCCATGAAGCCTCTGTATAGCCACTCCAAAGCCTTTGGAATAACACTTCCAAGAAAGAGATTCTGTCCTTTCTCATTTTTTGTCCATATTTAATTATGTTTGCATACCCTTTTCATTTCAATTAAAAATGTTGGGGTCTGATTTAAAACCTTCCATATGCACCCATAATTATTTTTAAAGTATGATATGCCCCTTTCTCTCTTATTATTTCCTTTTTTTACACCTGTCACCATGTTGAAATTCTGTAAGGGATTTCTCTATCCTTGTCAACATTCAAGAAATTTGTTTGAAACTAAATTCAATTACATATGTCGGGACATGTATATATATGACCCATTAAATTCCATTTCAATTACATATTTGAGACAACCCTTTCTCTCTCATCAATCATTTTCATGAATTCTTAAGTCACACCATTTTACTACCAAAATTGCATTGTGATTTTCCATGCCAAATTTAATGTGTAATGAATACCATTCCCATCTCTCTAACAAAGTTATTAACTAATATTCACATTTACGTATTGATTATAGATATTCATGTATTAATTCTATGTTCCTTTATAATTTAATAACTGATGATATTTAATTAATCCATGTTATGTGATCTATATGGCACACTTATGCATGAAATGAAATGATTAAGAAGGGTGTTCCATGATATCACCTTATTTCATTGGGTGATGATTAGTATCATGATAAGTTAACTTTAATAGGGGTTTAGTCATTATAATTCACGTGAAATTAGGGTTTACTCATGTTCCATGTGCAATAATACTTGGCCCATGCTAATGTGATGTTAAATGTTTATTCAATATTTCAATGATATAATAACCACGTTATATCATGCCATTATTCTCATGAATCTATTATGCTCTATTGATATTCCTATTTCCTATCACAGAATTTATTATTCATGTTATGCATTTTTTACTCCCTTTATGATATTTTTAGCTCACCCTTTTTTTATTCATATCCCCAGGCTTTCCCCTAAAATTATAAGTACGAAGGAATGTGTCTGGTCATGTAAAACGAGTTTTCAATAAAGAAGTGTATTTATTGTTTTAAGTTGATATGTAATGTTCCTAATCACCATATAAACTATTAATCTTGATCTTATATGTTTTGTAAATGGAATATTTTATGTAATAAGTTCTTCTTAAGTGTTAAATAAAGATCAAGGTTTTTATAATTCATAAAAACACCACTTAAGGCTACGTTGTTTGAATATATTTTGATCACCGCTACCATCAATAGTGAGATTACTTATCCACTGTTTGGTTTCACATCCTCTATGTTAGGTTCTTAATGTTTCTAATGGGTTTTATTATTTATCTTCTAGCGTATTGGCCTCTGTTGTGTGGTTTTGAGTCGCTGCATCTAAGTGACTCACCAGTGTGTGCATAGGTATGTATATATATATATATATAAATGGTCCCCTATTACATGTATAATCATCCAAGAAAATGCATGGAAACAGGGCTAGGTGAATAAATTTTTGGGTTCCCCCATTATGTGTTCCCTGTTATGTGGTATCCATGGGGTTTCTTGTTATGCTGTTTCCCACATTATGTGGGTTCCCCGTAATGTGGCTTCACACATTATGTGGGGTTCTCTATTAGTGAGTACACATGTATGGGGCTAGTTGTGCATATATGTATATATATTAAAATTTATACGTAGTTGAGTGGCGACTAGTATATGGATATAAGAATATATGTCAAGATCACCATGCACATGTTCAAGGCCATGTCGATGTGTACATAGGGGATAAGTGCCCTTACATGTGTTTGAAGGTGAATATGATCAGTGGTGGGGTAATAACCTCTAGATTGGATGCTCCATGGTCCATGATTTTTGTTTGGTTCCACCATAAGGTAGGTTCCCATTATGAGTCCTAAAATTTTATAAATGCTTTAATAAGCAGCTCGTTGCACTTTTCTTAGAAATTAATTCATGCATGTAATTATTTATATTTTATGCCTCTTAAATATGAATTTAACATGTTACATGATTCAAAATTCTAAATTTAATAAATTATTTTGGTGTTGAGAAATATCTTGATTTTATAATAAAACTCCTCCAAGGAGGTGTTATGTCTTCAAGATAAAATAAATGAATTGACTTTTATTCTTGTGTGGCTTCTTGCATTCATAATTCCTTATTTGCATTATTTTAAATTTGGAATAGTTTGTTTTTAAGACATGACCCCTAATGGATTTATAAGAATAGAGTTTTCATTTAAAAATTATTAAAATCCAATGAATCCTCTAAGTTCATGGTCTAGGATTTAGATTGGAATTACCCATGTAGGTGATTTCCTTTTCCATTTACACCTTATACGTCACCCATTGTGCAATATAAAGGAAAATTATACTCTTTCTTAAATTAAATGACTTTAATTAATTAATTTGGTAAATTCAACATTATTAACCTTCAAATGAGTTTAATAAATTATTTTAAATGAATTTATTTATGTTAACATGGATTCCAAACTTGGAATTCCATAAACGGACTCATTAGTTTATCACATTTATATGTTGGGTGATACATTGATGTGCATATATGGATTCCATGGAAAAACTCAATTTCATAACTGAATAATAGGTCACATGTCTATTGTAACGCCCCGACCCCAGTTACCCAGAGTCGGTACATTATTACGTATCATTGGCATGATCACAATGGATCAAGACTCGAAAGACCGATTGGTTTAGTAGTCTTGGAAACACTAGATATATTCATAAGTCTTACATTACATCATATGATAAAAATACAAAAACAACATATTGTCTTCATATGCCCTCATACTATCCCTGAAGGCCATTTATAAATTACTTCTTCACATCTTGGGAAAAATACAACATTGAAAAGGGTGAGCTCAGATGCTCAGTAAGGATAACAATATAGCATAAGCTTTCATAGATAAGAATAAACACTTAAATCCATTTATAACTAAAAAAGCCTTTCAAACTTGAACATCAACATAATATGGAAAATATAAAATGAAATAATTCAATTTACTTATTCACATGGATATTCTACTAGTCGAACAATCAAATTTAATTTCAATAACCACATTCATAATGATGGAATGCATAATTCCATACTATCATAACCACATAGCCTAGGCCTCGTGCCAAGACTAGAAATAGGATTTTGTCAAGGCCTTGTGCCAAGATACTAGCTTGTCTCATGAGACATACTGATGCATCGAGGAGCTATAGCGGGCTCCACCCGTAACTTACTAAGTCCAATGAATTCCTCATATAAACATGTTTAAACATAACATAAACATTCGTATTTAAACTAGAATACGAAATTTCAATACTTTAACCACAAACCATGAATGGTATAAAAATAGCACATCCACAGTCAAACATAACTCATTCGATACAATATGGAAGATTTTATTGTATCATATTAACCTCAATTGATAATACTTAATGATATTGATATAGATGAAAATAACCGTCAAAACTATTTGATAGATATATCCCCCTTCTCTTGAAAACGTATAAAAGTCACACTATTTGTCAATAAGCCGTTTAAAAGTAGATTTTTGAATCAAAGTCTCCCATACAACTTTGAAACATTTAAAAGGAGTTTTAATTTTAAAACTTTACTGTCCATATAAATAAATCCTTAAAAACATTTTTTAAAACATGGACATTAATGAGCAAGATTTAGCAAAATAAGTCTTTAAAACATTTAAAAATGGTATTTTAGATAGATTTTCTAACCAAAAGAAAGACACTTGAAAACAAATAAATGAGGTAATAAAAACATTTTAATATCACGAGAATAAAGAGATTCATGATATACTATGTCAATGTACATTATATACAGCACATAAAGTGATTTTTTGTATAACAACAAAGAAGTCTCAATGGAATGTAAATTGAGATGAAATCTCTCATAAAGGTCGTATCCTTAGGTTAAGGATAAATCAATGACATAGTTTTTTGTGACAAATATAAATACACTAAATATGATTAGATAATTAGTGTAAAACAATAAAAGGACATTCACACATAATCTTGTACAAACAACACCAATGAATTAGATGTTTAACTCAACAAATGGAGAATGAGTTAAAATTACTCTTATCAAATTCATATCGATGACTTGAGAAGTTATCAATGGAGTGATTATGTGTATAAAAATTATATGCACAGAAAAGGGGAGTGGAAATTACAACATAAGAAAATGAATAGTGATTCCACACATAATCTTGAAGTAAAATAATCAATAATGTATGCCTAAAGCTGAATGAGTGGAAATTGAAATTTCAAATTCCTTTATTGATTTGGTAACATACAAAACATACACCCATAAAAAAGGATCATACAATGATGATGTAATATATAAATTAATTAATGTATATTACACAATTAATACAAACATGGGCAGTACCCACACCACATGTAATACATAAGTGGTGAACAATGGAATTCTCACGGAATTAAAAGTGAGATAAGAAACCCCTTACTTTGTACTTTTTTCCGCGGTCAAAGGTAGGTTAACCTCCTGTATAACGGTGAAATAATTGTTATTGAATTATACAAGAATAATTTACATTAATATGATATCATATATGATCTTTTAACATTGATTTGTTAATAATATCTTAGTATTATCTTCATTTCGGGTGTAATCTTATTTGTTTTCCTTTATATTCTTTTTTACGTAAGCCATGTTTGTTATAGATAGGTTGTATCTTATTCATATCCAGAATTATATCAAGTCCATAAACATTATTTTTAATCATCAAATGAGAATTATACTTGAATGGATACGATGGAGAATGAATCTCATCACGTTCATAGAGACCGTATTCCGTACGTACACACGAGCAACAATATCATTCTTTTGATATTAAAATAATATATGATTGGATGTTATATCATATATACAGAATCATTATCAAGTTATATTTATTATTTACATTAATTACACATCATTATTATACCCATCCAAATATTAATTTATTGAATAACAATTACACCACGACGTGGAGACGGTAAGTCGTACGTACGCACATATGGTGACATGTCATTAAAAGGATGGATATAATACTGAATATGGTTGTACCATATTTATAATAATATTAAATTATGTAGGAGATTCTGAATTAATTAGTTTATAATGGGAAAACAAATAAAGAATAAGTGGGAGAAGAAAGTAACTTGAAAGAGGGTGGTGAAATCACTACCTCTTCTTCGAGTTCTTCCTTTTGATTTGATCGAAATGGGTCTTAAGGTTAGATTTATCATCAAACTAAGACCACTAGGATTAATTGAGGGAAGTTGAGAGAGTATTTAAGCTGGGTTTGTCCGATCCAAAATGCTTTGATGGTGTGAATTAATGAGAAGGGGGACTTCTCTTTTATAAGAGGGGTGAGGGGCACCTTTGGAAAAGCTATAAATATTATTTTATAATAAATTCATATTCGGTTTATAATGGATCAAATGTTTATTATTTAAAGGTTAGGGTGGGGATAGGTTGAAAACCACTCAACCAATAGGATTTAGACAGGTTTGGGTTACTATATTAACCTTATCTTTAAGTATTAACTCTAAGTTAATTAGTTTCACTTTTATAATGCCTCTTTGTATTTTTATATTATATAGTTAATAAACATACTATATACATACAAGAGACCCCCAAGTGGTCCATTAATGATACATGTATCATGATATAAGTCTCTTGGACGATCCTCATATTTTTAGGAATTTAATATCAATGAATAATATCATATTTGTTTTACAAACTCTTTTATATCAATTTGGACACTATTCAATAATTGATTTCTGTAAAAATCATAACAGAATGATTACTTCGAAAAAAGTTAATTAAATAAATCCTAAAATGTAATATTATCCTAGATTATTTTTATTTATAAAAAGTTTCAGATTAAATTTATTTTGGTGTTTATAAAATAAATTATTCTAATTTTTCATTAATTTGGTAATTACTGCATCACCATTGTGTCATAAAAAAAATAAGTTATATAATTTATAAAAATTATAAATAAAATACCATTATGTAGGAAATCGTTTTATCTTTCTAAGGAATATTTATAGTCAAACATCCAACATATATAACCCTATGTAAAACTTGTTTTTCTAAAAGATGTATGCTTATGTTATTTTTGTAGTTATTTTAACATAATTAAAATAAAGTGTCCCTATCACCTACAAGTGGCTCCATGGGGTCCCAAAATCGACCCCAATATTCCAATTATCCGAAATGTATCCAAAAATAAGGTTAGGACACATTTTAGGGTAATTTATTATTATTATAATATTATTTTTTAAAGCTTATTTACCGGATTTACCCTTTAACCATGGTAAATAAAATATTTACAGAAGTAATTATTCAAAATCTCTAAAAATAAAAGTTACCTATTTACACAATTTGGACATACTGATTCCAAATATGGAATCCATTTTTCCTAATTCAAAACAAATAAGTGGCCGAAATTAATTTAAAATTAATTCCCGTTGATAAAACAAATAGCATGTTTTTAAGAGATAATAACTATCAACAGATTGACACTTCTTTATATCTAGTTTAATTGTGAAATTATGCCCAATGACAAAAAATTTATTAATTGGTAAATATATATTCTAAATATACTTTTAAAACAATCAAATTTATAATTTATCAATATTAGTTATTTCGATTAAAAAATTTGTTTTTAATTAAAATTTAGTAATTTTCACTATTCATCAAAATATGAAAGTTATCCGAAAAGTACCAAACATTCACCCTAGGATAATTTCGATATTCTGAATCCAAAAATAAAGTCCATTTTGAGAGATAAAATTTATAAATTTTCAAAAAGTAGGTATTACTATTCATAACGGCTAGTTTGATTGGTTGTGGTGAGTTAGAATTTCGAAGTTGCGTATAATGAACGACATTGCATTATTCAAAGGAAAACGTTTCGTGGAAGCTTGGGGTGTTACATTCTCCCCTCCTTTAATAAATTTCGTCCTTGCAATTTTTAAAATTGGGCTTGAGAATATAATGGAATGTCCCACATCGGAAAAAGAGTCAATAAAACTATCACTTTAAAAGAACGGCAGAGATGTATAAAGGTCACCCATGATAACCCATACTGGGATTCCATGTAGGAAACATGGATATAGACGATAAACTAAGTGTTAAATTCTGATGGAGAGGGATATAAAACATGATCAGAAGAACGTTAACAATAAGAAAATCACAAACGTTTGTTGGGACAAACGGTCATTAGTCTCCCAGTAGGAAAAGTAAATGGACAACATTTTTTGTTTTAAGTTTCATTGCATAAGGACGAGGAATTAATTTATGATATTTACTAAGAACATAAAGATATATACTTACTTTTTAATTAGAGTTTCATTCATTAATAAATTTTTACCACTAACTCATTTTTTTAACAATGTGTATTCAATAAGACTTGGTCACAATGGAAGAGCTAGAATAAGCTTCTATAGAAATACATGGTCCACGTAGGATAGAATATATATTTAACTTGTATTTATAGATTAATCAAAACCAAAATGGTTAGTATAATATCTGATGATCCCCCAAATGGATATTCCATTAGAAAAAAAGTAATCTTAATTTCTAATATTTAACCATCAATACCCCAAAGTTAAATAAATACCATTCAATAATCAATTGTCCTTAAAATCATTCAATATAATCCAAACTAATACTGAAACCCAAAACTTATAATAATTTAGCCTTCCACATTAAATTGTATCTCCAAATTACATTAATTACTCTTAAAGTCACAAACGTAAAAGTAATTAACCAAAACATTTCCATAAATAACCCAAATCACTATAAATCGATAATAAAAACATAGATAAAAATTCACCATTACCCCTCAAATGAAATCCCATACTATTCTATTTTCCTTCGGAATGAATTGTTCACAACATAGAAAACAACTTCTAAAATAACATTTATCACTTTATCACCAAATCATTTTCCTATACTAAGGGTATTCATTTGGTGAGACATAAGATCTCAAATCAAATTATTATTGATCAATAAAATCATTTAACTAAAAATAATTAGTCACACTAACCAGGGACTTCACCTAGTCCAGTGGTAGGCGATAAATCCCAATCGCACTTTGGTTGTGGGTTTGATTCCCACTGCTTTTTCCGACACAACGAGTTGTCACACGGTCTGCGTGTTGTCCTTTTTCAAAAACTATATTTTATAACATTACCAAAATGAGATAAATTCCTCAAAATAACTATAACATAATTTTACCACAAATCTTATCTCATAACTTCCATTTTCATCCCAAATTATAATAACTTGTAATTTTCTCAAAACCAATGATCATATAAAACAAAATGATTGTTTATAACTTTATCCACAGGAGAAAAGATAATTATTCCTCAAATATCATTCTCACATGGAAAACTGCAGGGTTACAAATACAAGAGAAAATTATTCCAAAGTAAACCCATCAACAAAGAGCACTAATACTTTTTTATCATTTCACCAACCATTTATTCCCACATAGATTCTTCTTTGACAATGAAAATATCCTATAGAATAGGTCATTCACTCGGTTAATGGCCAGGTCCCCTACATTGATGGAAAATGACTGTAAATGGATTCTTAGGACCATTTTTATCTTCTTCCATAATACTCTTCATTTTTCATTGGCAATTCTTCACTTTATGTCCTTCCTTCCCACACATAAGGAATTTCATTGTCCCATTGGGACACTTTCCTAGGTGTCTCCTTCCACATTTCATGCATGATAGAAATTGAGGATTCATTTCTCCATGGTCTCCACTACTGGAGCTCTTATCATTCATCACCTTTCTCTTCTTTGTTGAGTTCGGGAATTGGTTAATATATATATTATTGATCATATTTTTGGAAAATTGATTTTTCATAAAGACAATATCTTTTACGCCTATCAACATTCCATTTTGTTTCTCAGTTCCACCATCGTTCCCACCTTGTACATCATTCTCAATGTCACTATGACTTCCTTGGAATCCAGCCATTGACTAAAACCAGAAAGCATTGTGTGAGTAACAATAGTCATAAAATCCTTTAGAGATTAACATGTAACCATATTCTCAATTAGAAACACATTAGATTTAACCAAGGTCATTTACTATCATCTTATATATATAATACTTCAAATTGGTTTGTAAAGAAAATGTAAATTATCCTAAGAATATCCCCTGGGAGTGTCATAACCAAGAGTGAAGCAAGGCCCATTGTCGTGCACCAGTTCTCGTTTGAGTCTATCTCAAAGCGGTGTTTTCGGGTTTTACCCCAAGTTACATCTATTTCAGAGCCGCCTCTACCTGCTCGTATCTAGACAATGATGTATTGCTCCGAAAACTCACAAAATCTCTACAATACCAAAATTCTAGGAAGTTCTTCTATACTAATCTTCAATGTTTATCTTAAGTCTACGTGCTCTAATCAGAGTTTATCTAAATCTAGTTTCCAATGTTCGTACTAAAATTCCTCTGATACCAACTGTAACGCCCTGACCCCAGTTACCCAAAGTCGGTGCATTATTATGTATCATTGGAATGATCACAAAGGATCAAGTCTCGATAGACCGATTAGTTTAGTAGTCTTGGAAACACTAGATATATTCATAAGTATTACATAATACGGTAAAAAAACTACAACAACATATTGTCTTCATATCCCCTCATACTGTCCCTATAGGTCATTCATAATTTACTTCTTCACATCTTGGGAAAAATAGAACATTGAAAGGGGTGAGCTCTGATGCTCAGTAAGGATAACAATATAGCATAAGCTTTCATAGATAAGAATAAACACTAAAATAAATTTATAACTGAAACAAAAGCATTTTAAACTTGAAATTCAGCATAATATGACAATGATAAAATGAAATAATGTCATTTACTTATTCACATGGATATTCTAATAGTATAACAATCACATGCAATATCAATAACCACATTCATAATGATGGAATGCATAATTCCAGACTATCATAACCACATAGCCAAGGCCTCGTGCCAAGACTACAAATAAGATTTTGTCAAGGCCTTGTGCCAAGACACTAGTTTGTCTCATGAGACCTACCGATGCATCAAGGAGCTATAGCGGGCTCCACCCGTCACTTACTAAGTCCAATGCATTACTCATATGAAAATGTTTAAACATTACATAAACATTTGTATTAAAACTAGCATACGGAATTTCAATACATTAACAACACCCCATGAATGGTATAAAAATAGCACATCCACAATCAATCATAACTCATTCAATACAATATAGAATATTGTATGGTATCATATTAACCTCAATCAATAATAACGAATGATATTGACAAATATGAAAATAACCATCAAAACTATTTGAGAGAAATATCCCCCTTTTCTTGAAAACATTTAAATGTCACACTATTTGTCAAGAATCCATTTAGAAATAGATTTTTTAATCAAAGTGTCCCATACCACATTGAAAATTTTAATAGGTGTTTTAATTTTAAAACATTTATGTCCATATAAATAAATTATGAAAATAATTTTTTTAAAACATAGACATTAATGAGAAAGATGTAGAAGAATAAGACTTTAAAACATTTAAAAATGGTATTTAATTAGAGTTTCTAACCAAAAGAGAGACACTTGAATAAAAATAACTGAGGTAATCAAAAAATTGTAATATCATGGGAATAAATTGATTCATGATATACTATTTCAATGTACATTATATACACCACATAAAAGTGATTTTGTGTATAACAACAAATAAGTCATAATGGAATGTAAATTGAGATGAAATCTCTCATAAAGGTCATATCCTTAGGTTAAAGATAAATCAATGACATAGTTATGTGTGAAAAATATAAATACACTAAATATGATTGGATATTCATTGTAAAACAGTCAAAGGACATTCACACAAAATCATGTAAAAACAACACCAATGAATTGGATGTTTAACTCAACAAATGGATAATGAGGTAAAATTACTCTTATCAAATTCATATCGATGACTTGAGAAATTATCAATGGACTGATTATGTGTATAAAAATTATATCCATAGAAAAGGTGAGTGTAAATTATGACATAAGCAAATGAATAGTGATTCCACACATAACCTTGGAGTAAATTAATCAATGAAGTATGCGTAAAGCTGAATGAGCGGAAATTGAAATTTCAAATTCCCTTATTGATTTGGTAACATACAAAACATACAACCATAAAAGAAGGATAATACAACGATGATGTAAATATACATTAATTAAAGTATGTTACACAATTAATACAAACATGGGCAGTACACACACCACATGTAATAAATAAGTGGTGAACAATGGAATTCTCACTTAATTAAAAGTGAGATAAGAAACCCCTTACTTTGTACTTTTTTCTTGGTCGATGGTAGGTTAACATCCTGTATAAAGGTGAAATAATTCTTATTTAATTATACAAGAATCATTTACATTAATATGATATCATATATTATCTTTTGACATTGATTTGTTAATAATATCTTAGTATTATAGTGATTTCGGGTCTTAACTTACTCGTTTTCCTTTATATTCTTTGTTATGTAAGCCATGTTTTTTATGGATAGGTTGTATCTTATTCATATCCAGAATTATATCAAGTCCTTAAACATTATTTTTAATCATAAAATTAGAATTATACTTGCATGGATATGATGGAGAATGAATCTTATCGCGTTCATGGAGACGGTATTCCGTATGTACGCATGAGCAACAATGTCATTCTTTTGATATTAAAATAATATATAATTTGATTGTATATCATATATAAAGAATAATTATCATGTTATATTTATTATTTACATTAATTACACATCATTATTATACCAATCCAAATAATAATTTACTGAATAACAATTACACCACGATGTGGAGACGGTAAGCCGTACGTACGCACATATGGTGACATGTCATTAAATGGAACGATATAATATGGAATATGGTTGAACCATATTTATAAAAATATTAAAGTATATAGGAGACACTGGATTAATTATTTTATAATTAGAAAACAAAGAAAGAAGAAGTGGAAGAAGAAAGGAACTTGAAAAAGGGTGGTGAAATCATTACCTCTACTTCGGGTTCTTCATTTTGATTTGATCAAAAGAGCTATTTCGGTTGCCTTTATGATAAAACTAAGGGCTCTAGGTTGAATTGAGGGAAGTTTAGAGAGTATTTGGTAAGTGTTTGGCCGAACCAAAAGGCTTTGAAGGTGTGAATAAATGAGAAGGGGGAGTTCCCTTTTATAAGAGGGGTGATGGGCACCTTTGGAAAAGCTAGAAATATTATTTTATAATAAATTCATATTCAGTTTCTAATGGCTCCAAAGATTATTATTTAAAGGTTAGGGTGGGGATAGGTCGAAAACCACTCAACCAATAATATTTAGACAGGTTTGGGTTACTATATTAACCTTATCTTTAAGTATTAACTCTTAGTTAATTAGTTTCACTTTTACAACGTCTCTTTGTATTTTTATATTATACTGCCAATAAAATTTCTATATACACACAAGAGACCCCCCAAGTGGGACATTAATGATACAATTATCATGATATAAGTCTCTTTGAAGATCCTTAGATTTTTAGGAATTTAATATCAATAAATAATATAATATTTACTTTAGAAACTCTTTTATGTCAATTTTGACACTATTCAATAATTGATTTTTGTAAAAAACATAACAGAATTATTACTTCTCAGAAAGTTCACTATATCAATTAGAACATCTAATATTATCCTAGAAAAATATTAGTATTTATAAAAAGTCAAAAAATACATTTATTTGGGTGTTTATAATATTAATTATTCTAATTTTTCATTAATTAGGTAATTACTGCATCAACATTATGTCATAAATAAAATAACTTATATATTGTATAAAAATTATAAATAAAATAACATTTTATAGGAAAGATTTTTAGCTTTATAAATAATATTAATAGTCAAAAATACAACATATATAACCCTATTTTAATTTTTTTTTCTAAAATAAGTATGCTTATGTTATTTTTGTATTTATTTTAACATAATAAAAATAAAGTGTCCCTATCACCTACAAATGGCTCCATGGAGTCCCAAAATTGACCCAAAGATTCCCATGGTCGGAAATTTATCCACCAGTAAGGTTAGGACACGTTTTAGGGTGATTTAGTATTATTATAATATTATTTTTTAACCCTTATTTACCGGATTTACCCTTTAACCATGGTAAATAAAATATTTACCGAAGTAATTATTCAAAATGAATAAAAATAAATGTTACCTATTCACACTATTTGGACATCCTGATTCCATATATGGAATCCATTTTTCTAAATTCAAAACACATAATTGGCAGAAATTAATTTAAAATTAATTCCCGTTGTTAAAACAAAAAGCATGTTTATAAGAGATAATTACTACCAAAAGATTGGCACATGTTTATATCTGGTTTTATTGTGAAATTATGTCCAATGAAAAAAATTGTATTAAATGATAAAAATATATTATAAATATACTTTAAAGCCACTAAAATTTATAATTTATCAATATTAATTAATTTGATTAAAAAAGTTGTTTTTAAATAAAATTTAGTAATTTTCACTATTCATCAAAATATGAAAGTTATCTGAAAAGTACCAAAATTTCACCCTAGGTTAATTTCGATATTCCGAATCCAAAAATGAATTCCATTTTGAGAGATAGAATTTATAAAATTTGAAAAGGTAGGTATTACTATTCATAATGGCTAGTTTGATTGGTTGTGGTGTGTAAGAATTTAGAAGTTGCGTACAATGCACGCCATTGCATTATTAAAAGGGAAACGTACCGTGGAAGCTTGCGGTGTTACATATATAACACCACATAGAATATTATATAGTATAAAAGTGATCCTTCATTATTAAATATGCATTAAATTTTTTTAATAGTGGTTTCAAGATACTTGGACTTGTCACACTAATAAAGGGAAAGTCATAAATAAAATGGACTTGTTAACAAATAATGAATAGATTAAAGCATTTAATGCAACATAGAATTATCAAAATAATGAAAGTAAAGGCATGAACAAAATGAAATATTATGTGACCTCATAATCCAATAGGAGTGGACTGAGTCGATATCATTTTGGATTCTTATTAGGGAATGCCTTGAGTACATGGGTACCCCATTCCTATTATTTTATGTGGATTTCATAGATTGGGACCAACCAATATCACGGTCCTTGATTCTTCCAAAATTTCAAGCATGCCACCATAGGATCCCCCATATTTTATTAAAGTATGCCTTGGATTCACTTCTTTGATCCATCATTAACAAGTATGTTCCATAGTTAAATCCCATAGGGAAAAATCACAACCCAGTCCCATTTTACCATGGATGATCACCTTAAATTTAGTAAGCATGTTATTTTAGAATTCTAGGGACTAGGTTCCTCATCTTACACTCTTTCCCTTATTTAGGATACAATTATTACTATGCTAGTGACCCATGTGGTCTATGTTTCTTTAGTTGTTAACTTGGGATTTCAGTAATATATTTCATTATTGGTTTCCATGTTAAATATATGAACCATCACTATTGTTAAAAGGTGAATTAATTATATACCAATCATAATCAAGTAATGAACTGATTACATGTTCAGAGACCAACCAAGAGCTAAAGCAGCTAAAACTTTCATGTGTCTCATATGAACCTAGATGGGTGATGTAAATATATTACATCTGTTCTTATTTTTCACACCTTCACACTATTCCATTTATATTTCCCAATTAGGATTGGGCTACGCATTGATGGGTGACAACCTACTGATATTTACATCGCACACCATTCTTGGGTACACTTGGTATGGAAATACATCATATATTTACATGACCAAGGTAGTTTGTTGTGTGTTATTATACCTATGGTTAAGAGCAAGGGACTGAGCTACAACTCGGTATACCCAAGGAGATCAT
This sequence comes from Viscum album, assembly GCA_963277665.1. Taxonomy (NCBI): domain Eukaryota; kingdom Viridiplantae; phylum Streptophyta; class Magnoliopsida; order Santalales; family Viscaceae; genus Viscum; species Viscum album. The sequence continues at coordinate 1,873,932,724 of OY728146.1, read as the reverse complement.
CTATGGGGATTTGTTGTCTATTCCTTGATGATTGTATTATGTTGACAAACATTTTGTTCATTTCACTGATTTCATATATATATCTCCACCATTATAGGCATTCATTTATATTGTAAATTGGAATTATCCACTTTTATTAATTTGAATATAAATTTTTTTATTCTTCTTTTTATTATTTCATTTTACTATTTCCTCCATTGATTATTATTTACTGTATAGTACTATTGTGAAACAATGATATGTGGGTATAGTATCCCCATTTAATTCTCCCAAGACCCTCACTACTAGTCAGTAGCCTATAGCATATGTGGAGATGTTCTTGAGGCCATGTGGTGACTTGTTTAGCCACTGTATTATTGGTGATCCAGGTCGGGATGTTACAATGTGGTACTATAGGGGGTTTATTATTACATGTCTTTCTATTTGGGTTTGTAGAAAATAGACTGAATTTTTCTACAGGTTCTTAATAGTCATGCTTGGGATTGATAACCCCACGTACAAGAAATGACCATGTTTCCAGGGCAGGGATTATTTCTAATATTGTTCACTATTAAATTTGATTTGATTTCACCTCAAGTGATTAGTTTATATTCCACTGCTTATGATTTATGGACTTTATGGACTTTTTCCCTTTCATGATATGGAAAGGAATCAATATTTCATGAACCATATAGGAACACAAAAGATTCACATGCCATGCATAATGAAATTCCATGTTGATTCATTTTAGTTCTCCTGGTGATTGGATTTTGTTCCTTGAGTGTTATGACATGCATAGATGTATACCTTTTGAGGTTATTCATTAGAATTCCACATTGATTATTGTTTGTTATATCATACTTCTATTATTTCATCACGTTACTATGTGTTATCTTATTTTAGTGACATGTTATCATATATGTAAAAAGATGCATGGAATATGTTTTTTGGACGTAGTTATGAAGGTTCATGTTCCCAGTTATATGTTGTATTGGTGCTTTATAGTGTGAAAAAGGTATCATAGGTATTCAAATTACAGTGAATGTCTCTAAAAATTAAAATTCTGAAGTATTTGGGGTTTGACCAAAGAGAGACAAAAAAATTTCAATGAGTATGTGGTCGTTTTTGATCGGTAGATGTCCACCAATATAAATTGGACCATTACGTTAGAGAATGTTAAATTCTAACATGTTATTTGTTTCAATTAATGGGATCCAATTGTCAATACATGAAGTTTATGGAATCTTTGTGAATGCGTAAATGGAAATACATATTAAATATAATAGAAACAATAACCTTAATGTGGTTATAAATGTTAAAGTTGTTGTTTTTTAACATGTAATGAGTTGGTTAAATGATTAAATGTGAAAACATTCCCAAGAAGGTCATTTGGGTAATGTTTATATGATATGTCTCGATATGCGTTTATGAATTTATAGTGACTTGAAAATTGATATTGGGTTTTATTTTGATGAATCTATGTATCTTAAAATAGGACCATTCTAGATGTTTCTGTCTATTAAAATGTAATTTATATGGTAAAATTCCTATTTCCGAAGGGATGTTAATAAATTTTTAGTGGGTTATAGGGGGTGTTATAAAAATTAACAATTTTTTCCCTATAGTTTTTTCTTATAATCAAGTACCTTGTTACTTGTTTTGAAAAATGGTACTAGATGTTTTCATTAAATCTTTTGATCCTTAAAGATTAACAGTGAAAAAATATAAATTTATTAGAAATGGAACGTCTTATGGTGTACCCTATTTAAAACCCTTATTTCTATGTAGTTAAAGATTCTTTGAGTTTCCTTGGAATGTATTCAAATGTGTTTCTTGTATGCATTATTTTCATTAATAATGTTTTAATTTTTAGATTTTGATTTTAGTGAATTCTGTTGACATGACCTAGAGTTTAGTTCAAAACTTTTACCTCATAATGGGAAATAAAATAGTAGGTAGAACCCTTGGAGTTGGAATTAAGTGGTAAAACCTTCACTTTTTTGATATGTGATGCCATTAGTGTACCATTTTCCATAGTAGGACATTCAGTTTTAAAATGACACATTTTTTCGGATGAGTGTTCATGACTTTATTTTGCCATATTAGTGTGGTTGAGCATCAAGTAGTTCTTGTTTTTAGTAGGTTAGTAATTCCATAGGTATGATATACCACTTCATAGATCACATGAAACATCGTAGTAATCAATGAATAGTCATGGAATAATCGAGTATAACGGCCATATGAGACAATATGAATATAAAATAAATATCTAATGATATTGATTGTGGTCTTAGGTCATATCATTAGTAGGGTGAACTGAGAATTAAGGAATCAGTTTCATCCCAATGCCTGGGATGACTATTGAAAGGATTGAGTGTTTGAAATGTTTGTCTCTTTATTTTGACTTTATTTTGTTATGTTGTGATCATAGCTCATAGGATCATCACACGTTTTATTAAGATATTTCAATCTAGTGCTCTTATGAAAGAATAGTTTTCATTCCTTTTGTAACTAGGAACCCCTATGGTGGGGAGTGCCATGTTGAACCTAGTAAATGTGTAATTCATTATAGAAGGATCATAACATAAGGAAGACCATTTGTAAATATTTTATCTTTTTTGAATTACCTTGAGGTTTTAAAGTTTTAATTACATGTCGGTGCTTTCCCACAAGAATGATAATGATGAGGATTTATGTGTATTAATCCTTGAGAAAACACAATATTTTTTGGGAGAAATTGGATTTTAAATCTATATAGATCATGGAATATGTTGGGTAGTAAAGGTATGTGTTATGTTAAGTGTCAGTGCATTGGCAGTTGATGCCGAGCTTCTTCATTCGTGTCGACCATGTCATGACTCATCCCCTGGGGCCTGTGCTGTGACTACCCCAAGCCTGACTTCCATAGGCTAAGGGCTGGAGACTAGCCCCAAAGGCATATTCCATAAAATTGGGAAGGCATTTCCTTGATAACCTATAATCACACACAACCATGCACACAGAAAGATACAATCTCAAGTAAACTAAACAGTAAATAGTGTGTGTGCAGTAAGTAAAAGGTTCCAGAATACAAGCCCAACAGGAATGTACAAGTACAACTAAAATACAAGACAACTGAATAATGATAAATATTTCTATTGGGTTATCGTCTGAGGTACCTACCTGAAGGATAGGTACAGATCCCCTCCTCACCACTCCTTGTCCACCAGTCTCCTTTGCATACCGACACGCCGTATGGTCCAACTCTAAGCACCATCCAGTCGTGGTACCCTCAACCTCGATCAGATATATATGTTATCTACACCAAACAAAACGAGGTGTGCAAATTGACTATGCAGACGTGACTATAACAATACTCAGTAGGGACCCCGATACCCACAAGGTCTCACAAATCCACAATGGATGAACCTCAACGCATTAAGTCAACTGTCAACCCTACTAAGGTATATTCCCATACATATAGCTATGTTTTCAAGTATACCCATCTTAATCATGAGGAAACACATGGTCCAACCCAAAAGAAAAAATATGAACTATTACATAAACGAAGCAAAACCACAATGGGAAGTACCACACATGTACACCACATAATATAATACCACCAAGGTAATACCATGAAGGAAGGTACCACACAAGTATGAACACATATCAATATAGATATAACTTATGTACAATAGAATAGATGATTATATGTAACTACTAAATCATCTAACTCTATTAAGAGGCAGACCTACACAGGATCACTCGGTGCTGACCCACACAGGATCGTTAGGTGTTGATCCCCATAGGATCGCAAGGCTCTGAACAACACAATCTCATGGTGTTGACCCACACAGGATTGCTAGGTGATGACCCACAGAGGATCTCTATGTGTTTTCCCACATAAGACCGCAAGGTGTTGAATCACAGAGGATTGCTCTATGTGCTGACCCACACAGGAACGCTCAACATTCTTCACGTCACTGCCACCTACAGGGTTCCTGCACTATGCTCACTCGTGTCCATGAGGATCCTCTCCACATGCTACTAGTCGATACTCCAACTACCCTGAAGTCTCATGAAGAGGTATCCCAAAGGACCAACACATCATATAGGTCTAAATGCAATAGACAATGTGTCAATCAGATGCTCGGTCTGTAAGTTATTAACCTTTTAGTATCAAGGACCCAGTTGGATTCGTGCTCGATCCAACCCGACCATTTCCCAACATTATCCAAATCTCTAGTGGGTTATTCCAAAGGTACTGTATCCCTACATGGTTTGCATCGCCACTAGTGGTTTGTCAATTGGAAGCCTAGTGCCAATGATAAGGTTAAAAATGCGTAAATGGGTCGAAGTGGGTCTGGGTTCGGTCCGACCCAGTCGGCCCGACCCCGCCCGACCTGGCATGGACTGATGCACTCTGGGTTGACCCGGCCCGACCTGCTAGGGCTAGCCCATCCCTCTATGTAGTCTGGTCATTTGGGTTCGACACGACCAGTTGGGTTCAGCCCGGAATGCCGTGAGGGCCGCGAGGCCACGAGGGTGCCACGAGTGGACGGGGCAGCTCAGTTGTGGGGCTGCAATATGGGCGCGGGGCCATGGGTGGCTCGACCAGAGTGGCTTAGCCTCGAGAAATGTTGTGAGGGGTGAGTCCATTGGGAATCTTGGCCTGATCGGCTCAGCCGCGTGGTTCCATGAGGGGTGAGGCCGCGGGACGGCACTGCCGGATGGGCGGAGGCCGCATGGCTGCTTTGAGGGCCATGGTGGCAGGGAGGTCTATGGGTAGCACAATTAGGCTGGGGAGGCAGAGGCCGCATGCAGTAGAGCACCGTAGGGAGTGGAGGTCGCGAGCGGTGGTGGCTGTGGGGTGGCGCAGATGCCTTCATCGCCTTCCTCACCTTCGTCGCAGTTGATATCCATCATCCTCCAATGCAAAGAACACAAGAATTATCACAAGAAATTCAGAGAGGACGGGAAATGTTTTTTCTTCCCACACTGTCTGTATTAGAGTTCTAACAGGCTTCTATATTACGTGAATCACAATAATTGAGGAGAGTCATCCTGAATGAAATGAGAATAATTTTAAAGAACCACCCTACCTCTTTCATTTGATTTGTTGACAAAAGTCGTGGGGAATGAGATGATGTCATAGTGGAGAGATAGATGTCGGTGATGTCAGAATCTCCTCGATCATTGGTAGAGATGTTCCTCGTTGGTGATCCTTCAGTGGAGGTTGTAGAAGAATTCATCAAAGGTGAAGTGTACTTCATTGGAGATCTTTTCTCACAATATTTCTCCTCTCCCAATTCCACCAAATTTCAATGTAGCCAACATTCGATAAGTTTTCCCAATTTAATTGTTGACATAATTTATGTTGGCTCCACTTAATTAATTGATGAGGATAACACAAAATTAATTAAAGGGAGGTGCCACCATTAATGTGGGGGAAGTTTAAAAGGCTTCCCCACACAAAATAGGGAGTTTAAGGGAGTCTAGCCTGGGGTGGTCCCCACCACCATAACCTCTCATAAGAGATTTAGGCTTGATGGTCACCACCTCTATAATCTCTCATGGGGGATTTTAGTTCAGTGGTCCCCACCTATGAAACATCCAAATGGGAGTTTCAAAAGAAAGTAAAAATAAAATGTTTTATCATTTTGTTTTATATTATTATTTCACGAATATGTGAAAAGCTATCTTCCACCCCCAACCTAATGCGGTTGAGGTGAAGGTCTCATTAAGTGAATACTGGCTCTGCGAGTTCAACAATTTCCTTGGATTTCAATTCTGAGCACCGGTTCAAAAGTTAGAAAATCATGCTCGCATGTTAACTAAACGTACCCGAAATAATGTTCAGAAATTCATTTCAGGAACTCCGGGCCTTGGAATCACATTCCATCAATTTTTACGTACTCATAAAATTACCATATATTAAAATAAATACATGGAATTTCGAGGTCATTACATTCACCCCACCTCAGGGCTTCACATCTCGGTAAGCCACATCACAATCTAAGTAAACAAGTGGCAGTACTGAACTCGTATATAAGCCTCCTGCTCCCATGTGCTCTCTTAGTCATTCCCATGATGCCAGAGAACGTGCACCAGAGGTATCAACCGACCAAGAAAGACCCACTCCTATCGATCCTCAATATCTACTAGATACTCCATAAATGTCTCCCCCTCGTCAACATCCTAGTAGCTATGGTCAATGATGTGAGAAGGGTCCTGCATGTATCTCCTAAGCTGGGATTCATGGAAGGCTTCATGCACCCGGTGCAACTGAGGTGGAAGATCATAGTAGTAAGCCACCTCGCTAACTCTTCAGAGGACCTGAAAAGGTCTAATGAAAATCAGAGATAACTTGTTTCCTCAACCAAATCTCTGCAATCCTCATCGAGATGTGACCTATAAGTAGACATGGTCGCCATCATCAAATTCCAGATGTCTCTGTCCTCTATCGGCATATGAATCTGGCCTACTCTATGCTATCTTCATCCACTCCTGGATGATTTTCACTTTCTCAGTGGTAGCTCATACCATCTCTGGTCCCATTAGTGATGACTCCCCTAGGTCAATCCAGCACAAAGGTGATCTGCAAGGTCACCCGTACAACACCTCTAAAGGTGTCATCCTAATCGTGAAGCGATATCTGCTGTGTTATGAAAATTGTTAGAATGGAAATTGATCCTTCCAGCTGCCACTGAAGTTGAGGAAGCAAGTGCACAACATATCCTCAAGGGACTGAATGGTCCGCTCTGTCTTGCCATCCGTCTGAGGATGGAAGGCAGTGCTAAAATGAAGCTATGTCTCTAAAGCCACCAGCTACCCCTTCAATAGCTGGGACGTAAGACATGTATCACGATCGAAGAAAATCATTGAGGGTAATCCATGTAGCTTCACAATCTCCTGCATATAGAGGCATCCTATGCCCTATACTAAACCCTTCTCTCTGATCTTTAGGAAGTGGGCTGACTTGGTGAGTTAGTCAAAGATCACCCAAGTAGATTCTCGACCTTTGTATGTATATAGATGTCTAGTTATGAAGTCTATGGATATCCCATCCCACTTCCACTCTAGGACTTCTAAAGGTTGAACAAAGCCTACTGGTACCTGATGTTAATCCCCAACCACCAGTGCTGTTGTCTAAGATCCTTGTACATATTCGCAACTCCTTGATGCACCACTAGAGGTGATGTGTGGAACTCCCTCATCACATCCTCTTGAAATGAAACCGGTACCATGGTACATCCTCTGAAGAGGATGATGTGATCCCCAACATCAGAAAATCAATAAGGTTCTTGTCCTATGGATATATGAGCATGTCCAGTCTTGAAGTCAGCATCCCTACGCTGCGACTCCTTGACTCGCTGAAGAAGTGGTGGAGTGACTGTAAGAGACTGAAGAAGAGTTGCTCCATCTCTATCAACAAAGGATACCTGCAATGCTGCTAGCTAATCCGTCACCTTGCCTAGAAGTTGTATACCAGATCTTCTAATGTGTTAATCTGCTGCTGCGTTCCCCTTCCCAGGATTATAGAATATCTTGAAGTCATAGTCATGGTGGAACTCAAGACAATGTCGTTGTCTCGGGTTCAGTTCCTTCTGAGAGAAGATATACCTACGAATCTTGTGATCCGAGTAGACTGTAAAATGTTCAACCATTAGATAGTTCCACCAAATATTCATCGTAAAGGCCACTGCTGCTAACTCCAGGTCATGTGTAGCGTAGTTCATCTCATGCAGTCTCAGCTGTCGAGAACCATAAGCGATCAGTGCTCACTCCTGCATGAGGTCACATCTGAGTCTGGTCCCTAATGTGTCATGGTAAACTACATAACCTACTCACTACTATTGATGCATTAAGATGGGGGAACTAGTCAGCCTCTTCCTCATCTCCTAAAATCTCTAATGGAATCTCTCCAACCACAAGAAGGGTTTCCACTTTTTCTTCAACGTTGAAAGTGGTTCTACAACTCTGGAAAAATATGGCACAAATCTCTGGTAGTATCTCGCCAAACCTAGGAAACTCCATACCTCTGTCACACTCTTGGGTGGATCCCAAGCAAGTACCGCCTCAATATTCACTAGATCCACTACAACTCCATCCTCCAATATGGCTTGACCTATAAAGTGAACATCTCGGATCTAGAACTGGAACATAGAGAGCTTACCATAATGATAGTTCTCTAGGAGTGTGTACAGTAATACCTATAAAGGATAGACATGCTACACCTCAATAGCCGAGTAGATCAGAATGTCATCGATGAAGACTACTACAATGTGATCAAGGTATGGGTAGAAGATCCTGTTCATGAGTCCCATGAACACTGTTGGAGCATTGGATACAACAAATGGCATAACCATGAACATGTAATAGCCGTACTAGTATCTGAAAGCTGTATTATTCACATCCTCGTATTGTACTCTAAGTTGGTGGCAGCCTGATCTGAGGCCTATCTTCAAGAACCATTGTGCTCCCTTCAGCTGATCAAAGAGGTCTTAAATCCTTGGGAGTGGATACTTATTCTTCATGGTCACCTAATTCACGCACCGATAGTCGACACAATGTATCGAGCTCCCATCAGATTTCATGGCCAGAAAAATTGGGGATGACCAAGGTGAAACACTGGGTCAAATGAATACCATCCCCTGCAAGTCCTATAGTTGTACACACAGCTCATGAAGCTTCGCAGAAGTGATCCGATAAGATGGTGTAGATGTCGGTGTCATCCTGGGGTACAAGTCTATGTAAAATCCCACCTCTCACCAAGGAGGAAGACCCGAATCATCATTAGGGAAGAAATCTGCACACTGGTCCACCACTATAGGATTACTCGGACTCTCCACATCAACCGCTCCAACAGTAATGCTATAATACTGATGAGTAATCGGTTGCACTCTCCTCCGGGTAAGTCCATCATCTACTCTAAAGGCTCCCTTCTCACTGGTGAAGATAAACATAGTCCCATTTGTGAAGACACACCAGAAATTGTGCCTAATACAGCCTATCTGATCATGGAATGTAGATAAATAGTCAATACCCAAGATGACGTCATAATGCATTGAAACTACTACTAGGAGATCCCAGCTAAATCTCTCACCTCCTAGAGTATGATCACACTTCCGGAACCTGTGCGTAATCAGTGGATCCACTCATGTAAGAGTCTTTAGCCATATGGATTGAGCCAACAGCTCAGTAGAAATCTCCAACCTCCAAACAAGGGCAGTGGAAATGAAATAATGACTAGAACTTGTGTCTAAAAGTACTGTATCTAAGGTGGAGTACACATAAATTGTACCTTGTATCATCTCTTGAGTGCCTTGGTCGTAGGCCTCAGATAACTGGAGCAGAGCTCGCCCCTCTCTTACTGATCCCTGTGGTTGGGGTGGACAACCTGGTGGTCGTGGTGGTAATATCTTAAATCATCACCCACCTCTAGTCTCATGACCAGCTCCTCTGCCACGTCTGCCTACACCATGCGGACCTCCTCGGTCGAACCACTATCTCTGCTGGTGTAGTCCTTCAACTTTCTTCTAATCATTCATAAGACGGGTCAAACTATGACGAGCCATGTGACCCTAACCGTTGTATGTGTAACACTGCCCACTCCTAGCACGAGCGGCTCTGCCTCGGTTTCCACGCATAACTAACTCAGAATCATGTGGTCGTCCACCTATTGGTCTGGTCCTCCTGGACCTCTATGACATCAGTCTGCTGCTAGCTATATAGGACTCTGCTACATGATGTACGGTTGTGGATCTTGCTACTGGTGACTGCTCTACAAGAAAACTCTCGACTAAGAGGGCTTGATCTAACACCACCGCCTGCGTCGGGATGCTGATTGAGATCATTGAAGCCCTGATCTCCTGCCTGATTCCCTGATCAAAGGTCAGGGCCCTAGAGAATGGGTCCTGTACTATATCTATGGAGTAGCTTGAGAGGTCAGTGAACCTCACTGATTATTGGGCCATAATCATGCTGTTTTACTACATATGGAGTAGCTCCTAAATTTGCATCGTGCAAACATTCATTAGGACAAAATCTACCTGAAACAGGATATCAATGTCTGCCTAGAGAAGCGCCACCTCGTCATGAACTTGGATCATCAAGCTACACTATCTACCTACTGCTTCCTATAGAAGGCGGTCTGAAAGGACCACCACGATATCAGCTGGTATCCCTACCTGTCGGAAGGCTCTCGCAAGGTGCTGACCTACACAAGATCGCTCTAACTGCTGACCCACATAGTATTTATCTACATTCTTCACGTCACAACAAACTAATGGGTTCCAATACTATGCTCACTCTCCTATGGGAGGATATGCTCCACAAGCTTCTGGTTGACACTCCAACTTCCATGAAGTTTCACGAATATGTATCTAAATGGACCTCCACGTCATAGGTGTCTCAATTCAATAGATAGTGTGTCAATTAGGTTCCCAAAATGTACGTTATTAGCCTTTTAATCCCAAGGGCCTAGTTGGATTCATGCTCGATCCAGCCTTACCATTTCCCAACATTATTAAAATCTTCATTGAGATATACCAAAGGGACCATCTTGCTCCATGGTTTCTATCGTCATTATAGATTCGTCAATCGGACGCTCGATGGCAAAGATATTTCAAAAAATGTGTAAATGGGTCGATGTGGGTCCGGGTCTGGTCTAAACCGGTCAGACCGGCCCTGCCTGACCCGGCCTAGCCCACTAGGCAGTCTGGAAAGTTGGGTTTCGCCCAGCATGCTGGATCCAGCCCAGCTGGTCATGAGGGCCATGAGGACATGAGGGTGCCGCGAGGGTGCGGGGCGGCTCCACCGCAGGGGTGCCGCGAGGGCATGTGGCTGCGGGGTGGCTCAGCCGGAATGTCCACCCAGAAGGGGGTGTCGTGAGGTGCAAGTCTATTAGGTGGCTCAACGGGAGTGTCTTGGATGCATAATGCCATGAGGGGTGAGGCTGCGGAGTGTCTCTGCCGGAAGGGTGGAGGCTGTGCTGGCTCGGAGGGCCGCAGGTAGTGCGATGGGCAACGGGGCAGCACGGCGAGGTTGTGGGGTGGTGGGGAAAGGCCTCTAGATAGTGTTTCCAGGCCACGGGATGGTGCGTGAGGCTGGGGGGTGGGGTGGCGAGGCCGCGGGTTGGTGCGGAAGTCTACTGTGGCGGAGCGCCGTGGGGCGCGGAGGACACAGGGGGACACCGATGCCTTCATTGGCATCATCTCTTTAGTCACAGTTGATAGCAGTCATTCTCTATTGTGAAGAACACAAGAATTATCCCATTAAATTCAGAGAGGACAAGCCATGTTTTATTATCCCAGACTCTCCATATTAGTGTAGTAGCAAGTGACTATATTAATTGAATCACAAGAATTGGAGAGAGACCTCAATAAAGAAAAGGGATGAATTTCAAACAACCAACCTAAAACATTTGTTTGATATGTCCATGGAGGTTACAAGGAAGGAGACAAGGTCTTTGGGGATAGGCAGATGATAGTGATGTTGGAGTCTCCCTGATTGTCGGTGGAGATGATCCTCATTTGCAATCCTTTGATGGAGTTTGCAGAAGAATTCATTTAAGGTGAAGTGTTCTTCATTGGAGAGATTTTCTCCCAATATTTCTCCTCTATCAATTCCACCAAATTGCAATGAAGACAAATTTTGTTATGTTTCCTCAATTTAATAGTTGACATATTTTATGTTTTATCCACTTAATGTATTGATGAGGTTGGTATAAAATTAATTAATGGGTGGTGGAACCATTAAAGTGGGGGAAGTTTAAAAGGATTCCCCACACTTAAGAGGGTGGTCAAGGGAGTTTAGAATTGGGTGGTCCCCACCACCATAAACTCTCATGGGAGGATTAGGCTCAGCGGTCCCCACCTCCATAACCTCTCCTGGGAGGTTTGAGTTTAGTGGTACCCACCTGTGAAACATCCACTTGGGAGTTTTAAAAGAAAATAAAAATAAAATGATACACCATTTTTTAAATTTTTTATTTCACCAATATGTGAAATGATAACATCCACCCTCGTCCTACTGCGATCGAGATGAAGGTCTCTATATGTGAGTACCGGCACTGGGAGTTCAACAGTGTCCTTAGATTTCAATTCTGAGCACCAGTTCAAATGTTTAAAAATCCCACTCGTATGTTTACTGAACATACCCGAAATAATGGTCATAAATTCATTTCAGGAATTCTGGGCCTCAAAATAAGGTACTGTTAATTTTTGTGGACTCGTAAAATTTCCATATATTGAAAAATATTACATGGAATTACAGGGTCTTTATACACCAGTTTTGGATTGACTATTTTTCTTTCTAGTATATGGGTGTGTTTTACTAGATACAATTTCAAACCTCGTGGGTATTATTATTATAGAAAATAATTTACACGATATTGGCATTTTCATAGATACACTGTGAAAGTGTCTATCTTACACAGTGCTAATGCACTAAAAGGTATTAAGCTTTCTGGGTGATCTTTATCAGTTTTACAAGAGGAAGCCTGATTATTATCAAGGAACGATAAGTCATGAGTAATTCCTAGTTTCTCGAATAAGAATTACATGGTCTACCTCATGGACTCGATCATTTTCTGTTGAAATTTATGTCATCCAGCTTAGCTGGACACTTTCAAGATAAGTCCTCTATTTGGCATGAATCATTTTCTATCTCTTTTTCAATTTTCACTTTCAGATGGAACCATTTTAATGAACATTGTTAGTTGATTGAAAATGAGGTTTTAAGGTCAGACGTGTCTTCTATGAAGTCATGTATGACCAGTTTCCTCTAGGTCAATCAGTATTTGAATGTTCCATATTTAATAAATCATCTTGGGAGCATAATTAGAACACTTAGAGTCATGCTTCAATCAGAAAATTTGACGGTGCTGGTATCATCGCATGGATATGGTACCTTTCTAATGTTCATACCTGTGATGAGGAGAACCATCAGTCAAATATGTACTGAAATTTTGGAATGATCATGTATCTATCTTAATGGGTTTGAGTAATCTTAGTTTTTGTGTTCTGGTAGAATATGGCTGTTGGCTCCTGTTGTGAGGGCTTAAGTTCCATTTTCATAAGAAGTCTATAAGGTGTGGTGGGTGTTGGGAATGAAATTCAACCATTTGAATGAATCATCAAGAACCCCATATATATGGTAAGGATTTATTTCTTTCCTAATTCCTTTTAGGGTTTAGAAGTTCTAATGTGGGGAGATTGTACAGTCCCATGTTTTTTAACCGGATATAATCGAACGGTTTCTGAATTGTTTCTATTTACTGGATGGGATGTTTTAAGTAATGATCTTCGAAATGATGTTATGAGTATTGTAACCTTATTATTTGTTTTAATTAGTCTTAGGAAAAGTCATGAGGTGTATCCTAGATGGATTGAGGGGTTTTAGAACCACTTGATCTAGAATCTCAATGTTTTAAAGAGACTGCATTAGGAGCTTGGTTTATCTGAAACTGCATGCCCCATTGCATGAAGCTGTTTTGATGGATGGGGGTGAAAAAATTCATACACCCTGAATGCACACAATTTTCCAAATAGTTCAACCATTAAATGTTGATTTTCTTAGGTGGTCCCAAAAGCGGGGAACATTGGGTGCATGGCTTTTCAATCTGTGATACCCAAACCATGTGACCAGACGAGTGTTAAAATTTTAAATATTTTAATTTAATTAAATAAATACCTACCCCTTCTACCATATAAACTGATTGAATTGTAATCTATGGGTTTTCTATTTTCTAAACACATGTCGCCACCTCCTCGGGTCCTCCTTAGATAATTAAATATCCGGGGATCTCCCCGGATTTCTCACATGATCCTTCACGGTAAGCCATGTCCCCCCTTCTCCTCCCTTTCCTGGATTTGTTTCATCCTATTATTCTCCCCATAGGGTTCATATATTTCCTAGGTATTTTTGGATTACAGTATCTTGGTTTTCATTTGATGTGAGGTTGTCTGATAGGTCTCTTGGGACGAGTCTGTGTGTGTTCTGACAACCACAGCTGATGAAAAAGTGGATCAACTCGATTTACTTCACCACCACCATCCTAGGGGATATTACTATATTTTTCCTCATTTCATAGTCTATAAATTAGGTTATCGATTCTTTTAATGATTTGTAGTATTTATCTTTTAGTGTGTTAGACTCTATTGTGTGATTTCGAGTCACTATGTCAAATTTGAATCACTAGTATGTGCATAGGTATGTGTATATATATATATCAATGTGTGTGTGTGTGAATATAGGTTCCCATATTTTTTGTATAATCATCCATGGTCGTTAATATACATATATATGGATAGTTTTTGCCCCACAAACACACAGATATATATATATGAAAAATTATACAATGGTGAGTGGAGATCAGAATATTCATATATGAATATATGTAAGGATCCCTCTGCACATGGTCAATGACTTGTGGGTTTATTCATAGAGGCTAGGTGTCCTTACATTTTTGTGAAGGATAATTTTCTTAGTGGGGGTAGTAAGAACTACTATTTAGTATGCTTTATGATCCAAGTTTTCCTCTTGGTTACACCTCGAGGTAGGGTCCATTTCCATGTCCCCAAATTTCATAACTACATTAACAAAATGCTTGTTGTAATTTTTTAGAATTTAATTTATGAAGTGAAGTATATAGAATTAATTCCTCTTAAATGTGAATTTATCATGATTCATGATTTAAAATTCTAAATAAAATAAATGATTACTGCGATATGAATAATAATTATCTTATAATAACACCTCTAAAATTGAGTTGCACTGTCTTTAAGATAAAATTATTGAATTGGGTTTTATTATTTCATGTCTTGTTGCATTGTTATTTTGATATTTACTTTATGTTATGGTTGAAATATGAAATGTTTAAGACATGAACCCTTATAGAATAATAATGACATAGTTTTCCTTTTAAAATTATTAAATATTCAATGGGTAATATAAATGCTTAGTCTTTTTTAAATATTGGAATTACCCATGAAGGTGATTAACTTTTCAATTAACACCTCCCAAGTGACCTATGGATCCTTATAAATACAATTCAGATGCTTTGGTAAATTAAATGGGTTGAATTAACTAAAATGGAAAATTCATGATGATTAACATTAAAATGATATTATTAAATTATTTTAAATGTATGGAATGCTATAAACACCTTCGGTGGCCCATAAATTCCCATGTTGGTATTCCATGGATGGACTTAATGGTTTATCACACTTATAACATTGGTGATACACTGAATCCCATGTAGGCATTTCATGGATGGACTCAAATTAATAAATGAATAATAGGATTCATTTCTATATAAACATTTTTCATATTAATGGTGGCTAGCATATTGTTCAATAATTACTAAATATTCATTAAATAGATTTAATATATGTTGAATAAAACATATCCTTGTAACACTAATGAACGGAAAAGATTAAACTAGATGGAAATATTGATAAATTATGATTTGATTAAAGTGTTTCATACTACATGGAATTTTCACACTAATGATATCAATTCCCTGAACAAAATAATTTATAATGTGAACTCATTATTAAATTGGAATGGCTAGACTCGAGCTGTCAATGAATTATTATAGGTGAATGCCATGACCCACTTGGAACCCAATTCTGATTCAAGGATGTGGGTTTCTAATATTCAGACCGACCTAGATCCAGATCAGTGTCTATTCCAAGATGCCCAGTACGACATTTTAGGATCTGTCACATATTTTTAGAGGATTCCTTGGATACACTCCATGGAACCAGCATTGAAAAGTTGTTTCCCTGGTTAATGACTATAATGCCCACTCACTGTTTTGACAATTTTATCATTGATGATCACCTAGGATTTGGTATGATTTTTATTGTTGAATTCCTTGGAATATTATCCTTGTATTAAACACTTACTCTGAGAAATGATATAGTAATTACTGAGTTGGATACCCTAGAGGTCTATTTTTCCTTGGTTTTTACTTTTGTGCTTCAATTGTAGATATAATTACATGTTTCCTTGTTACATCTTGTAACCTTCACTATTGTTAAAAATAGGATTAGTTATAAAATTTTCATAATATATTAATTAACTGGTTACATGTTTAGACACAATCCAATGGATGAATGAGGTATAACAGTAAGGTGTCTCATTGGAACCATGATGGGTGGTGTAAATTTATTCCATTTGTTATTAATCTACATACATTCACAGTTTAATTTATAAAACACTATATGGATTGGTCTAGTCACTGGTGGGTTACATACTACAGTTATTTATATCTCACACCCTTCTCTGGTACCCATGGTACCCAAGTATAAATTATATTATTTAGAACTAGGTTGTTTTGTTGTGCTGCTTGTTCCTGGAGTTAAGAGTAAGGGACGGAGCAGGTGCTTGGGATTCTCAAGGAGATTAACCATGAGGCTTTTCTACCGTTTCCATATTTTTTTGATATATTTATAATCATGTTTTACTCTTTACTACTTTTAATATATGTATCATGATTATGTCACTCAATCATCTATAGAACATTATTTAATATATACTACTACACTGAAACTCTAATAAAAGTTTATAGTCTTCCCATTATCACCTGTGGAGACCCACATAGCATGTCGGCAACCGATGTTGTATGGGGAGATGTTCTTGAGACCATGTGGTGATCTGTCACGAAACTATCTTATTGGTGACCCAGGTCAGGGTGTTACGTCATTAGGAATTCTTATTAGGTTTAATATAATGAACTAAAATTTTTTAAATGTATCTATACCTGATATAACAATAGGTTTTATACATTATTCCTCTATTAAAGGAACTTGTCCATGTGTTCCACTTCCTAGGGTAACAAGAGAGTATCTGAGGAAAACTATAGATACTGTGCACTTAGCTCCCCCACCCACTCCCATGTTTTATCTTGTACATATTTGTTCTTTCATTTCATGCATACTAAAGGGATAGACTATAAATGGAGTGTCAGCCTTCTTTGATCGATAATTTTTATAGTATAAACCTAAAATGAAGCATTATATTCTAACTAAACTTTTTCAATATCAAGGGTTATAGATGGATCATCGTGATAATGTAGAATTTGGGAAATGTGGAAAAAGTAATGCATGAAAGGGTAGCTTTTTTGTTTTAAAAATTAATAAAAAATCAGCCCAAATTTCTCTATAATAAAAATGTACCCTACATAATGAGGTAACACCTTCCCTTAACTACATATCTATCAATAACCAAACCTGGGTGACACCCGTAAGAAAACTAGATCCTCATACTGGAACTATTGAGGACATATATAATGATAGACATTAGACTTGTGTCAAGTGTGAGTATTATATACTATCTTCCTTATGATCTGATCCAACTATATATTCTCATGTATTAGATAGGGAAATTGTAGTTCCACCTCATCAACATCTAGTCAGTGGTATGGCCAACCATATCATGCCTTAAAAATATTACTCTTAATCATCAACAGAAATGTATTATTATAAGTTTTCATGATGAGAGGGATATGATTCTCCAATGAACCATGAAATTCATGGACACATGCTTGGATCATGTCCTTTTGTACCTGTATCATCCGTTCTAGCTACACATTATTGTATGGATGAATGGTTGTGCTCTAAAGCACCCATGTACCCAAAGATCTCTATAACCCCTACCAAAACCATGAAAAAAAGAAAGTTTTACTATCACAAATGATATCAATATGTACTCTATATAAGGAACCATCCTTAAAAAATTAATTATTCTTGAATTAGATGAATAATTCACATCTATGATCTCTTCAAGTTTAGAGTTTTAGGGAATTAGGCCATAACTATTACATCTCAAACATTCCAAAGTAGACACTTCTACTCAGTTTCCATTTTTTTCATAAAATAAAAACATTAGAAAAAATGTGTCATATCCAGTTCCATGTTTTAGACAGTATGACTTTCATTGAACCCATCGTTGAACCTATTCCAAATTATGTCCAGTGAAAAACATTTCAAAAACTTGGGATAAGCATAAAAAGCTATGTAATGAATTCACAAAGAAGGAAACTATTAGTTTGTCAAAACAACAAGTAAACTATGAATACTTTAAAATAAGTAATACTTTTCACTTTTATGAAGTAGAAAATACACTTCACTGAATAAAAGATCACTACACACACTTTTGTATCCAAATGATTACCCATATAAAGAACACATATCATATAAAGGTAACTTGGAACATAAACATACTTAAATGGAATAACCATACGGTCAACTCCCACACATGTCACTAAATGGAATAGCCATACAACCGACTTCCATACCCAATGTATTGGAGGTTATAATGTAACCACACATCCTGGTATTTATGGCACTACCCGTCATTTGGTTTATCACGTAGCCACCCATAAAATGCCCACGTACCATTATAAAATCATAAGACATAAAACATATATAATGGAAAGAAAACAATTCCAAATATCAATCACAACATATCACATAAATATATTGATATAAAAAATCCATAATCAAAACCATTTTCAATACCAAAATACATAATAGCGTATATGGTATTTATTTTCTTTTATAAACATTATGGCTTGTTTAGGAAGCCAAGGATCAAATAATACTCACGGCGGTGGAAAGGTGGTTGTCACCACGTACGTTAAATGAAACAATCATTTTGGTAGTTTAGGAAAATTATTCATAGAAAAATATTCCCTTTGAATGAAATGAAAATTAAAAGGTGTTTATAAAACATACAAAATAATGACTTGTATTAAAACAAAATATGCCTCAATGAAAGGAGATTGAGATGAAGTCTCTTACATTGTGTTCGACATAACATGACTGTTCTTTAATCACCTGAATAAGAAACTAAAGTTAATTTATAATTTATTAACAATATTTTTCATGTTTATTCTTCATTTTATATCACTTATTGCCATGTTATAAATATTATGTAATCATTTAAGCTAATAATGTTCATTTTTTAGATATTTGGTAATTTAGTCCAAAATGGACTTCTTATAATTAAATGTTGTTCATGAGGTCAAAGGTTCATTATATCTAGAATGATATTCATTAATTGAATATCATATATATATATATATCCAGAATATACATGTATTTATAATTGTATATAACATTTAGAGGTAAGAAATGAAATGCACCGTTCATAGAGACGGTAAGCCGTACGTACGCATGAACACTACTTCCATTTCTATTTCATATTTAATGGAATTAAAACATATTGATACATAGTATTATTATAATTCCAATATTGTATCATACATAATATCAATAAACCTACCCTTTATACGTACCACATATGGTATGAATGAGTCATATCACTTAGAGGGGAGGTAGTCTGCACTTTCCCAAATGAAATTATATTGTTTACACATAATGTAAACCATAAAGGTTTTCTATATAAAAAATAAAGTATCATAAAGAAAACATAAAAATAATATACATAAAATATAAATACAGTGAAATCTTAATGGCTACCATGAAAGGTGTTAAAAGATGATTGAACAATCATCGCTTCGTGAGGCAGTAACTCGCCACCAACAGAAACGGTATGTTCATTACCATTAAACAAAGGTGTGTGTAAGTGTAGGTAGAATAATTTTCATAACAACATACTAGTATATTGGGGATACTGGTATTATTATGAGATCAAAAAAATAAGAAGATAGTGGTGAGTTTAGATGGAAAATAAAAGGAAGAAACTCGAGAGAATACATTACCTCTAAATCGGGTAACTCATTTTGATTGGAGCCAAAGGATTCCTTGGGACGGATTTTTCCCAAAGTGAGGCTTCTAGGAGTAATAGAGGGATGTGTAGAGAAAATATGAGCAGATTTTGGACGATCTAAGGGCTTGAGAGGTGTGGTTAAGGGGGTAGATGTGGGGGCCTTTTTAAGAGAGAGGAGGATCACTTTTGGAATATCTTGAAATGTTACTTATTATAAAATTGTTTTCAGATTTTAATGGTCCCAAAATGATATATTTAGAGGATAAGGTGATAAGGGTTCGAAATACAGCCATCCGATAGGTTTTTGACATTTGTATGTCTTAGATTTTACATTATCTTTTCATTTTATTTAAATCGATCATTAAAGAGGTAATCACTACATCGTCATGGTGTCATAAATAAATTTATTTCATTAATATCAAAATATTATTAAAAAAATACGATTATGAATGAAATATTTTTATCTTTACAATGAATATTTATAGTCTAAGAGATAATTTATGTAAAAAAAATTAAAATAGTTTTACTTAGGTGTTCATAGTTTGGTTATATTTTCCTTTCATTAAAAATTATATGATAAAAGGTCACTATCACCCAAAAGTGATTCCATGGGGTCCCTAAGTTGGAAAAAGGAATCCCATGGTCGTAAATCACCCAACCAAAAGTATTTTGACACATTTTGGGGTCATTTTATATTATTATGATATTATTCTATTACCCTTAACCAGGTGATTATTAATTAATCCTGATAACTAATGATAATTACTGTTGTTACAATTCATAATGTCCAAAAACAAAAGAGTATTAATTATATAATTTGGACCTTCTGATTCCAAATATGGAATCCATTTTACCAAATTACAGTCACATAAATTGCAGTAATAAATTTATAAATAATTCTCGTTTTCAAAACAGATAGCGTGTTTTTAAGAAACAATATCTATCAAAAGATTTATAATTGTTTATGTCCAATTTAAAAGTTAAATTAATTATAATGACCAATATTGTATTATAATGTAAAACTATATTCTAATTAAAATTTAAAACCAATTTAAAAATGTAATCAAACCATATAATTAAATTATATGAAAAAGCAGTTTTGATGTAAAATGCAGTATTTCTCACTATTCATTAAAAAATGATAATTGTCAGAAAAATACAAAAAATTTATCCAAAGTAAATTTCAATGTCCCAATTCTAAATAATAAGTTTACTTTGACATATATATCTTATAAAAGAGTCAAAATTTAGATTTATAAATGGTTTTCCATTAAAAGGCGGTTAAAAATTCTTTTAAAAATATTATAATATTCTATGCTTAAGATTGGATTTATTATCATCTTTTGCATCTAAAACACTATCCAATTCATAAATAGACATAGATATAAAAAATATATTATTCTTTACATAATTGGGATGTTACATCCTTCCCCCTTTAAGAAATTACATCCCTGCAATTTATTTACTTATCGAATAAGTGGGGATATTTATCCCTCATTGCATTTTCGGATTCCCATGTTTCCTTTTCAACTATAAGGTTTTTCCATAGAACCTTTACATGATGAATCACCTTATTCTGCAACACATGCTCTCTGCGGTCAAGAATCTAGACTGGTTGTTTCTCATAAGATAGATTCTCTTCCGCTAAACTACCTCTGGACTCAAAACATGAGATGGATCTGGAATATACATTCACAACATTGAATCATGAAAAACATTGTGTACCTGGGAAAAACCTGGAGGTAATGCCACTCTTTATTCAACTGATTCAACATTCTCCAATATTTCATAAGGTCCAATGAACCTCGAACTCATTTTTCCTTTCTTTCCAAAACGCATCACAATTTTCCATCGAGAAACTTTCAGGAAGACATGATATCCTACCTCAAAAGAGAGATCCATCCGCCTATTGTCCGCATAACTTTTCTACCTCCTCTGAGCTATTCTCATGTGTTTCTATATCAGCTTATGTTTTTATACCATATCTTCTACCAATTCTGGTCCCATCATCTTCCTTTCTCCTACTTCATCCCAAACAGCTAGAGTTTAACACTTCATTCCATATTAGGCCTCAAACAGAGCCATCTGTATACTTGAATAAAAACTGTTATTATAAGAACATTCAACCAAAGAAAGATGTTGGTCCCAACTTACCTATTAATCCATCATGTAAGCATGTAACATATCCTCCAAAGTCTAAATCGTTCATCATGACTGCCCATCTGATTGCGGATTAAAAGTTGTACTAACATTTAATTTAGTACCCAATGACTCTTGAAGTCCTTTCCGAAAGATAGAAATAAATCTGATATCACTATCAGATACAATCGAGAGGGGAACTCTATGTAACATGACTATATCACTAACATACAACCGAGAAATTTGATCTAGAGAGAATGTATCTCTAATAGAAAGGAAATGAACAGATTTATTCAATCGATCAACAATACCCATGATTGCATTATTACCTCGAGATGTCTTTGTCAATCACACAATGATGTCCATGGATATATTTTCTCATTTCCACTATGGCACCTATAAAGAATAAATAAACCCTTTCGGTAACTGAATCTCTGCTTTAACCTACTGACAAGTTAAATAATTCATAATAAAATCATCAATATCTCTTTTCATTTAATCCCACCAGTAATACTCTTTCAGATCTCTATAAATCTTAGTACTTCTAGGTTGAACTGAAAACGAGGAACTATTAGCCTCACATTACAACTCATTAATCTACTACGAATCATGAAGCACACATAATCTCTTCACAAACCTCAAAACACAATCATTATCAATGTTGAAATCAGGCAACAAACCCTTCTGAACTAGATCTACCTTTTTCTGCAAGTCACTATCTTTCTTCTACGCTTGCTTAATTCTGTCTGATAGAGATGATCTCAATGATACCTGAAACAAAATATAAGAAGTTCCTACACCAACCAATTAAATGCCAAATTTCACCAAATTAAAAACCAAAGGATCTAGTTCCAAACGTAGCATGTTTAATGATAGATTACTTTTTCGACTCAAATCATCAACCACTTTATTTTTTTTTCCCGTATGGTAATGAATTATACAATTGAAATCCTTGATTAATTCCAGCCATCTCCTATGTCTCATGTTCAATTATTTCTCAGTGAATATATACTTTAAACTTTTGTTATCGGTATATATTTCAGGCATTACTCCATACAAATGATGCCTCCAAATTTTTAAAGGAAAACCAACAACAACTAATTCCAAATCTTGTGTAGGGTAATTTAACTCATGAGTTTTCAACTGACATGAAGCATAAGAAAATACCGGATCATTTTTCATAAGGACACAACCAAGTCCGTTTAATGAAGCACCACTGTAGATTAAAAACAAGGTATTTTTGGAAGGTAGTGACAATACTAGAGAATTCACCAATCTACTTTTCAATTCATGAAAACAATCATCAAATTCTTTTGTCCAAATGAATTTAACTAATTTTTGCTTAAACGTGGTCATTGGACTAGATAAACATGAATTCTTTTAACAAACCATTAGTAATAGCCTAACAAACTAAGAAAACTACGAATCTCGGTTATATTTGAGGGTCTTGGCCATTCTTCAACAACCATTGTTTTTGAAGGATCAACAGTTATACCATCTTTAGAAAAAATGTGACCAACAGAAGACATTTATTTCAACCAAAACTCACACTTGCTGAATTTCCCATTCAATTTCTTTTCGTTTAAGGTTTGAAAAATAACCCTTAAAAGACTTTCTTGATCCTCTTTACTTTTATAAAACACCAAAATATCATCAATGAAGACAACCAAAAACTTATCCAAGAACTCATGGGAAATTCTATTCATAATGTCCATGAATAGAGTAGGTGAATTGTTTTACCCAAAAGACATAACTACAAATTAATAATGGCCATATCTAGTACGAAACACGGTCTTCGGAATGCCTTCTTATTTTGTTTTCAACTGATGGTACCCCTCCCTCAAGTCAATCTTTGAAAAATACTAAGCTCTATGGAGCTAATCCAAAAAATCATTGATATATGGAAAAAGATACTTGTTCTTAACAGTGATGTCATTCAATGCTCTATAATAAATGCAAAGTCTCATTGAACCATCATTCGTTTTAACAAACAATACAGGGGCACCCCATGGTGATGTGTTAGGTCGAATGAAGCTTTTATCTAAAAACTTCTGCAATTGCTTTTTTAACTCTAAAAGTTCATCTTGAGACATTCAATAAGGGGGTTTTGAAGTTGTCTTAGAATTAGGATCTAAGTCAAAAGTAAATTCAACTTCCCGATCATGTATAATTCCAGGAAACTCATCAAGAAAATCATCAAGATGCTCATTTACCACTGGCACATCATTAATCTGAACAATTCCTTTGTTTTCAACAATATATGCAAGGTAACATTCATTTTCATCATTTAATAGTTTCTCAGCTTCCTAATATGTTATCAAATGTAAGTGTTGATTCTTGTACACAAACTAAAAATCATTCTGAAAAGAAAACTCTTTAGCTCTAAAATAAATCTTAGCATGATAAATAGAAATCCAATCAATTCCCAAAATAACATCAAACTCTACTAGAGGCAAAACAATAAGATTTTACAGTAGATTATTTCCACACACAAGGATAGAAAGGTTCTCATAATTTCTTTTTGTCTCAATGTTTCCCCCTGGGGTCTTTACCATAAGATCATGATTCATATCTTGAGATGGAATTCCTAATTTACTAGAAAACTTATCAGAAATGAAATAATGTGTAGACCTGGAATCAAACAACACATTGGCATAATCTGATGAAACAAATAGTTTACATGATACTACTTCATTCGATGGCCCAACATCTGTGGAAGTAGCTGAAAAGGATTTCACCACCCATTTCTTCTTGTTGTCTTGATGCTTTCCCTTAGTTGAGTTCATCATTAGACACTAATTTTCATAATGACCCATTTCATTACAGTTAAAACATCTTACCACTAGATTTTCATTGCCTGCATGACCATCTTCCTTATAGTTATGAGCAATATGATCAGACTTACCACACCAAAATCACTTTCCATACTTGGATAAACCTTCTCCATGATGTATTTTTCCACACTTCTCATAGGATGGACATTTGTTTTCTTACCTATGGGCTTCATTGATGAATTCATTTCCTCTTCCTGCCAACTGGACCTCTTATTCTGTTTCTTGTCAAAGAACACCTGATCATCAGGAAACTCCATTTCCACCTTCTCCGCACATCAAACGTGTTCTTCATAACAGTTGAACTCATGAGAAGCTAATGCCCTTTGATAATTTGGCATTAATCTTGCATAAAAAAGATTTATTTTACTATCAAGGTCTCAGATAAAATTTGGAGCATACCTTGAAAATCGAGTGAATTTTTCTTCATAAGTATCCACTGAGTCGTCATATTTCCTCAATTCCATGAATTGTTTTTCCATCCTAAGTCGAACAGCCTTAGAAAATATTTCTCAAGAAACATACCTTTGAATTCTTCCCATTCAAGGGCATCAGTCGCATCAGCATCCCTGATATTTTTAACCATCGACCACCACTGATCTGCTTCACCCTCGAAATGGTAAACAACAAGACTAACCATTTGATTGTCTGAACACACCATGACATCAAAAATATTTTCCAGTGCATCAATCCACCCTTCAGATAGCACAAGATTAGAATATCCTCTGAATGATGGGGGATGTTGCCTCATGAAATGTTCCAACACTAACTCGTTCCTCTGCGGTTGATCTGGCTGATCTCATGCATGGATACTACCGCCATTTATCACTTGAGTCAACTGCGCCATTACGTCAAAAAACAATTCAGTTCCAATTCCGATCATCTCAGGATACTGATTTGGAAGGTAATTTTCATTTGTATACCTTCCTAGCACTACTTCCATATTTCCTATATGGAAAACCATTCTGAACACCAAAATATCTTAGGCGAAGCAACAAGGTAATCATTAAATGCTATATCATTTCAATGATACCATAAATTAATTTATAGACTTGAATTTAACAATATTCTAACTTCTAATGTTGTCTAAACCAACCTCTGATACCAACTATAAGAACCTAGCCTTAAAAAATTACTAAATAATGAATTAAATGAATAATTCACATTGATGATCTTTTCAGGTTTAGAGTTTTAGAGAATTAGGCCATAACTTTTACAGCTCAAAAGTTACATAGCAGACACTTTTACTCAGTTTCCATTTTTTCATAAAATAAAAACACTGGTAAAAAAGTGTCATATCCAGTTCCATGTTTTAGACAGCATGACTTTCCTTGATCCCATCATTGACCCTATTCCACTTTATAGAGAGTGAAAAACATTTCAATAACATGGGATGAGCATAAAAATCTCAGTAATGAATACACAAAGAAGGAAACTATTAGTTTTTCAAAACAAAAAGTAAACCATGAATACTTTAACATAAGTAATATGTTTCACCTCTATGAAATAATAAATACTCTTCACTGAATAAAAGATCACTACTTACACTTTTGTAACCAAAAGATTACCCATATAAAGAGCCCATATCATATAAAGGTAACTTAGAACATAAACATACTTAAATTGAATAACTATATGATCAACATACAAACATTCCACTAAATGGAATAGCCATAGAACAGACTTCCATACACAATACATTGTTGGTTATAACATAACCACCCATCCTGGTATTCACGGTTCCACCCACCATTTGGTTTATCATGTAACCACCCGTCAAATGTCCACGTTCAATTATAAAATCATAAGACATAAAACTAATATAAAGGAAAGAAAAAAATTCCACTTATCAATTACAATATATCACTTAAATATATTAATATAAAAAATCCAAAATCAAAACCATTTTCAATACCAAAATACATAATAGAGTATATGGTATTATTTTATTTTATAAACATTACGGCCTAGGGAGGAAGCCATGGATCAAATAATACTCGCGATGACAAAAAGGTCATTATCACCACATACGTTAAAAGAAACATTCCTTTTTTCCGTTTAGTAAAAATCTTCATAGAAAATGAATCCCATTGAATGAAATGAAATCTAAAAGGTGCATAAACAACGTATAAAATAAAGTCTTGTACTAAAACAAAATATGCCTCAATGAAAGGAGATTGAGATGAAGTCTCTTACATCGTGTTCGACTCGACATGATCCTTTTTAATCTCCTGAATAATAAAATAAAGTTAATTTATACTTTCTTAAGGACCTTTTGGAAGTTTATTATTCATTTTATGTCACTTATTTCCATGTTAAATAAATTATGTAATCATTTAAGTTAATAATGTTCATTTTGTTAATATTTGGTACATAAGTCAAAAATAGACTTCTTATTTTTACATGTCATTCATGTGGTCAATGTTTAATTATATCTAGAATGATATTCATGACTTGGATATCATATATATTATATATATAAAACATATACATTTATTTATAATAATACATAACATTTAGAGGTAATAAATGAAATGCACTGTTCATGGAGACGGTAAGTCGTACGTACCCATGAATGCTACTTCCATTTCTATTTCATATTTAATGGAATTTAAACATTATGATACATAGTAGTATTATAATTATAGTATTTTATCATATATAATATCATTAAACCTATCCTTTATATGTACCACATATGGTATGAACGAGTCATATAACTTTGAGGGGGCGGTAGTCTACATTTCCTCAAATTAAATTATCTTCTTTACTCATAATGGAAAGCATAAAGGTTTGATATATATATAAAAATACAGAAGCATAAAGAAAAAATACACATAAAATATATCATATATAAATACAGTGACATCTTAATGGAAACCATGAAAGGTGTTAAATGAAGAATGAACAATCATCATTTCGTTAGGCAGTAATTCGCCACCCACAAAAACAATATGTTCTTTAACCATTAGATGGAGGAGTGAGTAAGTGTAGGTAAATAAATTTCATATTAATATCCTAGTATATTGAGGATACTGGTTTTATTATGGGATAAAATTAGAAGAAGATATTTTTGTGTGAAGAAGGAAAATAAATGAAAGAAACTCGAGAGAAGACATTACCTCTAAATCAAGTAACTCTTTTTGATTTGATCCAAAGGCTTCCTTGGGAAGGCTTCTATCTAAAGTGAGGTTTCTAGGAGTAAAAGAGGGATTTAGAGAGATAATATGAGCAGAGATTGGATGATCCAAGTTATTGAGGGGTGTTCGTAAGGGGGTAGAGGTGGGGGCCTTTTTTAAGATGGACGAGGGTCACTTTTGGAAAGTTTCGAAATGTGACTTTATTATAAAATGGTTTTCATATTTTAAAGGTCCCACAATGATATATTTCTAGGATAAGGTTATAAGTGTTCTAAATCCACCCATTCAATTATTTTTTGACATGTTTAAGCCTTAGATTTTACATTATATTTTCATTTTATTTATATCGTTCATTAATGATGTAATCACTGCATCATCATGGTGTCATAAATAAATATATTTATTTAATGAATAAAAATTATAAAAAAATACCATGATGTAGGAAATATATTTATATTTCATATTATTATTTATATTCTAAGAGATAATTTATGTAAACAAAATTAAAATTGTTTTACTTAGTTGCTAGATAGTTTGGTTATATTTTCCTTTCTTAAAAAATAATATTATAAAAGTTCACTATCAAAAAAACGTTATTACATGGGGTCCCAAAGTTGGAACAAGGCATCCCATGGTCGGAAATGACACAACAAAAAGGATTTTGACACATGTTGGTGTTATTTTTTATTATTATGATATTATTTTATTACCCTTAACCACCCAATTACTAATTAATCATGATAATTAAAGATAATAGATGACGTTACTATTTATATAATCCTAAAACAATAGAGTCTTAATTACATAATTTGGACCTTCAGATTCCAAATATGGAATCCATTTTACCAAATTTCAAACAAAGAAATTACTGTAATTAATTTAAAACTAATCCCCATTGTCAAAATAAATAGTGTGTTTTAAGAATCAATATCTATCAAAATATTAATAATTGTTTATGTCCAATTTCAAAGAGAAATTAATTATAATGTCCACCATTGGATTAAATGGTAAATATATATTCTAATTGCACATTAAAACTAATTAAAAAGGTAATCTAACAATATAAATAAATTATATGAAAAATAAGTTATGATGGAAAATGCAGTATTTTTCACTATTCATTAAAAAAATGAACATTGTTAGAAAAATACAAAAATTTATCCAAAATAAATTTTAATGTCCCAATTCTAGATAATATGTTTATTTAGAAATATAGAGCTTATAAAATAGTCAAAAGTTATATTTAGAAATGGTTTTCCATTAATAGTCGGTAAAAAAGTCTTTGAAAAATATTAGATTATTCTATGCTTAAGATTGGATTTATTCCCATTTTAAGCATCTAAAAAACTATATAATTAAAAAATAGAAAAATATATGAAAATCTATTAATCATTAAATACTTTTAATGTTACACTCTATGTAGTAATTTAATATAATGGGACGAAAATCATCATATATCATCAACTTCTAATGTCTCCCAGATGTGAAGCAAGTGGGATGCATTCGATGATCGTTCAATAACAACCCATATGATGCCACTACCTCTACAAAACATGGATAATCTGTCAACAAAAACCATGTCAAAAAATTGTCTCATTTCCATTCTGGGACTATAATAGACTGTAACAAGCCTATGGTTCACTCGTACATTGACTTAACCTTTTAGAAGGAGAATCATATTGTGATAAAACCTTCTATATTACATTTTATCCTAGGACACCATTACTAGAATTAAATATCTCAATAAATTTTGAGAATTACTTGATGAAATTCCCACTGAGAAGGATAAGACCCTAAAATAAGTTTCTCTATAATATATATAGTAACCCAACCGCACCCATGTATCTATAGAATTTAATCTCTATCCAAAAACAAATGTAGTGGTGGGCCATCTCTTAAAACACCCTCATAGAGAACCAGGCATTTAGTATAGAAATATTTCATTCCCTTCACCATTTAAAAGAGGGAAGAGGTAATTTTCAAGGCTAGTAGATTATAATAATTATTTTTTCATGAAACACTAGATTCATCTCAGATAAAGAGGGTGAAAATTTCTAGATGTCACTGGCCTCCTCTATGGAATTTTTTTGAGTATTTTGAATCAGTGCATTAGATACATCATTCCCTTTTCTAAGTGTTAAGGAATGCTCAAAATAGAATGATTGAAGGTATTAAATACATATTTTTTGTATAAGGGTCAATTAATGAAAGGTAAATATATATTTGGGTATCTTGTTTTCCTTATTCCCCAAAAAGTTATCACCCACCAGATAGTGTCTCTATCAACAAAAGGCATGGGAAACTACTACTCACTTGAGGACTTCCATCAGATAATTTCTCTCATGTGACCTCAACTATGAATATCGGTACAAAAATAATCTATCATCTTGAATAAATACATTAACATTGTCTATTGTAGTTACATAATTAAACAATGTATAGCCTCTAGAAATCTATAGGAGAGTAAGAATATGGGTCAATACAAACCTTCCATTTTTTGCTTCGGAAAGTATTCCTCACACTCTTCTGACCACATGATCATCACAACCTTCATTGTAATTATTGTAATAGGTGTATAAATTTATGATAATTTTAGTATAAAACACAGGTAATATCTATATAGTTCCAATAATCTTCAAATATGATACACATTATTAGGATGCTCCATGGTAACTACATCAATCAACTTCTTTAGGTCAATGGTGTATCCTGATTCAGAGATAATATAACCTTAAAAGTGAATTTTTTTATGGAAAAGTGGCACTTATATAATATAGAATTAATCTAATACTCTCTCAGAGTACTCAAGATGATCTCAAGTTGCATACAATGGTCCCTAAATGTGTGAGAATACCCTAATATGGCATCCAAAAATACTGCTTCAAAGGAATGTAGATATGGGAATAACACCCTATTCATAATGTCCATGAAAATAGCTGGTGAAGATTAGAGATTGAAATTAATAAAAATATTATCATAGAGACCATACGTTCTATATAATATTTTATGAGGTTTTTATGTTGTCTGGACTTATAGAAGATGATATCCCAATCTATGGACTATCATAGAAATCACCGTAGTGTCTCAAAGGTAGTAAAAGGTATCATTTATATATGGTAATGGATATAGTTTCATAACCATAAGATGTTTCAACTACATGTAATCAAAACTTAGATTAAGGTTCATGTGCTCCTTCATGGAAAAAAACCTGAGTGATCTCCATTATGATGTACTAGTTTATATAAAACCTTTGGAATATCGATACGCCAAAAACTATTGAGGTCTAGGGGCTCATTAGGTTCTATGTTTTATAGAGGTATAGATATTGGGGATACTCCTCAAACAATATCAATCATAAATTCTATATATCTATCAATAGGTATGGAGGAAAAAATCATCAGAAAAAAACTCCCTTGAAATAATCTACCTACTGGAGGGAATTAATCATGATGTAAATTCATTCCCTCCATGAAGAGATTATAAATCTATGTAGTCAATCCATCTAACCCTTTATGATCTAATCCATATCTTGTATCCTTGAAATCCCACCCACATTTGTTTACATAACTAATGTCCTATGGTGATGTATAAAAATATCTATGGATATTTCTGTTTACACAAGCATGACACGGGACCAAAAATTCCATCATGATAAAGACATCGAAACTAGTCATATTGAGAAAAATAGAGGTTCCACAAGAGATAGTAAATACATAACTCAATGGGATAGTCCTTACACTGTCATATTCATTAAGACAATACTCCTAATGGTGTATCTATATATGGTCATTACACCATATTAATGCAGTATTAAAAGGTCAATAATTTCCATGATATATTAGGATACTGTGTTTGAAGAACCTATATCAAATAAACAAGATCGTATAATGTACTCTACTAGAATATTAACTCGTACTATAAACAATATTACACTGTAATCATCATGTGTCTATACTAATAAATCCACATGATATGATATATAGTTTTTTTTCTAAAATTAGACTTCCCTGAGAATGACTTCTCTACTGGTATTTTTAATTCATGTTCATGGTACCGTAGTTGTGACCTCATCCATGCCCAGTTGTTATCGTGGTACTCCAACTTCCCACCTAACACTGTTTAAAAGAACCTTCTCTTGATGATGGAGTTGATGCAGATCGTGTTCCTATTGAGGAAGATGGAATTGTTTGACAGAATCGCTAAAGACACCCCATAAAGTTGTAATAATGACAAATCATCATGTCACTATCATGATAATGATTTATATTCCCATATCATCTACATGGATTGAATACAATAGAGCTTCCAATGTGGTGTCTCTGACCACCATTTCTTTAACAAGAATCCTCGATGGAATTTTTCTTACAACCTAAGGAACTACTAACCTTTTGACACACTGATCGTCCATTATGATTACTATGGACGTCCTTAATGATGTCCTAAGTGATGAGGGAATGATTGACTATTTCAGATAATCTAGTTAGGGGGAAATCATTCACCAAAACACGAGTGGCATACTAGAGCCTATCCTTGAAGTGTCTAGAAAAAAAAAGTATTCACCTGATGTATGTATTGAAAAGTAATATAACTCTTAAATTTCATTTATTACTATATAAAGGATATAAAACCCTTATATAGATGAAAAAAATCTACTTGTCATTGTTATTATCATTTGAGGAAGGAACATATAATATATAGTAGTCGGAAACATAGTATAGAACATTCCCTGATGTTGACCCACATATGTAATAGTATCCCACTAGTGTATGGATCAATCACATTGCTTGTACATAGAAATCATAAACCTCAACTATGGGGAGTGTATAGAAGAGCAATGATAGGTAGTGTGGCCACCATAAAAATATTTGTAAAATGTTACATAACATCCACCAATAAGGTGAGAGGATTTTTCTTTTGGAACTCACGTGTTAGATCAACTATCATAGGTGCAACTCATTGATCACCTTGAATGGATTGTATCCAATATTGGAAACTATAGTGAAGATGTGCATCAATTCCCAAAATAGTTCTAACATAAGGTGTCTCAAGTGACAATCATGATGGTATGAAATATTTCTAAAGACCCACTATGTTTGAATCATGGTCATCACCACCCTCCTAGAACATGCCATTGGGACATCATGGAGGCATTGGTCTTCAAATACCGAACACATTATTCCGAACATCATTAAACTAGATAGATAGTAATATGGGAAGCTAAAAAATTTAGGAACTTACTATAAATGGTATATAATCCCATCTACATGCTTATAAGGATAGGTATTGGTTTGTTCTCATGATTAAATTACATTGGACCTAGTAGATTAAGGTTCACCTTTACCTTCCTTCATCATTTATAGGAAATCATTACATTTTATAAGTCCAATTACACTTTAACAGTTTTCAATTTCTTATTTTTAGATATCATCATTCATATTAATTGAATCACCAATCCTAGTGAATCTATTCCCATACACCTTATCACTAATTTAGATACTCATCTAATTTCATTCTTATTAATGGACTTTGAAAATTACTCATTCCTATCCACAATGGCCCATACACCTCATTAATTGAAACTATATATTACTCAATTATTCCCTAGGAGCAGCATAAGTATATATATAAATGAACTCATGCACCAATAATAATAAATATAGGAATAAGAAAGTATTGGTATTCGCTTATTTGGAATGGTATTAGGAATGGGATGTTATTTCGAGATACCTACGATTATACATGTAAAAATTCAACTCTCCACCATTTCATCGGTCCCTGGATTAAATAAAATCATTAATTAGAAAAATAAAAACGACCATCACATATCATGTATTTCACCAAATGGTGAAATGACATCAACTATTACTAGAAACACCCGAACATTAATAATAATAAAGGAACATGGAATTTACTACAAACCACATTTTTTTATTCCAAAAAAACATATAACCAAGTTCCTAATAATTCAAAATCACATTTATATTTTCATCAAATAGTAAATAGAGAAGAAAAATCCCTGATAGAATAATGTGAAATCCCATAACTGGATTCCACTTAGAGGTTCCCCAAGCTCGGTTTTCCATACAGACTCATGAAAATCTCCCGGAATGCTGGATGGTTCAATCTATTAGTTATGGGCTTTGGTGTGTCCATGGGGAGACCATTCCTTCATTAATGAGTGTCTCTCATCCCATAAATGTAATAACTGATAATTTTATGAAGAAATATATAATAAGAATATAGTGCATCAGAATCATGTATGAATAAAAAAAATAAATCAACATATGATGATATACAAAGGCTTATGATAAAACTCATGTCGATACAAAACATGAAAATTTTGTTATATTGAAGAAGTTATATCATATAATATAAAGGTATAGAAAGGGAAACAAAAATATATCAGAGCATCTTAAGATCCAACTTAGTCATCTTCTACCCATATCCATCATAATTCAACCATCAAACCAAGTGTAAAATGTGGGATTATTCCCTTTTTCAAAACCTACATACATGTAATATGACTTGGATCCAATGGAGGCCCAGATAGGGTGTCAGATAATTATATGTAGGACACCACCCAAATAACCTATAAAATCTAGTCCATGTAATATAAACTGTAATAGTGTGAAAGAATGAATATATGATTGTAACGAAATACAGTAATGAAAATACGCAATTACCTACTTCAGCCTCTGCTTGTTTCTAAACATGATACCATTAATTTAATTAATTATGATCTAATTTAGATAAATAAAATTAGTTATGACCAGAATTGATATCTATTCCTTATAAGAATACCGATGGATCAAATATTGAATAAGGAATCATGATGATATAAATAATGAAGAGGTTCCAAGGTAATAACCAAGGATTCCAGGACCATAGGTATCGATCTAACTCAATAATAATATATATCTTAGAAATAATTGGTACGATTGAAATCTAAGGGGAATCTCCTAATGAATTCAATAGTAATTTAATTATAACTGAGTCTAAGGAAATCATGAAAGGTAAAATATGATTAGGATTGTCTATGAAAAAGGGTGTATCCAAGGAAACTCATGCACATTGTCATCTTCCTAGATCTAAGGAGTGTATCCAAGTACCCCTGTAATAAAAATGGAGGGGTCTAACATTTTCATATCAAGAATCAAATAGACGAAAACGATTGGGTTCAAGGCAGGTATCAACCATTGAAACTAGAATCTCTGAATCATAATAGCATTAATGAGTTCTGAAGGCATTCCCTCAAGAATCCAATTAGAGATCGATTTTGACCACTCCTGTAATAATGATTTATTTAATATGAAACATGAACCTTAAAATAAATTCATTTAACGGAAAAGTCCATGTAATAATCATGCCATTCAACAATTCATTCATTTATGTCATTTCCTTGAAAAGTTTCACTAGGATAAAGGGGAGTGAAACTATTTAAATGATATTATATTTTATTATCTGGTTCTCATCATTTACATTAATAATTAAGCCATGGTAGGCTAAGGATAAGAAAACATTATAAATTCACATATAACAAACTATTCTATTTTATATCAATAATATTCATTCCAAATACAATTTTACCATACATTAAATTAATATAACACATACCATAAAATGATCAAATGACAAAAACATTCATAAAGTATACCTAAAAACCAATTCAATATTCATTCAATTAAATAAGGATTACCATTAGTTGGATAAATCTAATGTACTCTCGAACAGTTTTATAGATAAAATAATCATCCCCAAAATGGAATAATAAAGGAAATACCCTATATGGAGTGGAAAATGATAAGGTCCGAACTATTAATGATAAATAAAATTTTTAATTAGAGTATTATAATAAAATATTAATAGCTTGAAAAATTGAATGTAAAATTAATAGGTTACACCATATGAAATCAACCGATGAAAAATTACAGAATTTTATAAAATAAAAAACCTTGATGGGTGACTTATAGATCATCTACCATTTACAAATATCAATCTACTTGTATAGTATAATCGTTTTAATTTTCCATTATTAGATGTGATATAAAGAATAGAAAAACAACCTAAAAATAGAGAATATGAGATATCATCTAAATCGAATTGTTAATATATGAAGAATGATGTATGAAAAAATGAAATTAATATCTTACTAATGTAAATACTATATGATAAATGAGGGTTCAAAAGGACATCAGGTTGGAGCACTGGATCAAATTCTATGGAATATGGGTTTTGGAGTTCCAAAGGTGGAGGTGGAGCCATGTCACGAACCAGGCCAGGTCGCCATCCGAACCGGCGCCCGACTCGGTCCACAGTAAGACCAGAAGGGCATTCCCTATCCCCAAGGGCTGGAAAAAGTGCTCGAGTATCAAAAATAAACTTGGTAACTATTTACCTAGAAGAAAACAATATAAAACAGACAACAAGATGAAGGAATTGAAACGAAAAACTGACAACCAAACATACTCATATACCAAGTTCAGATTTTAATTTTACAACATGAACTAAAACCCCAAAAGGGACAACATCAATGGAAACAAAAACCCCACCCCAAACATCTATGTGACATGAGGAGTCGCATCCCCAAGCCACTACCAAAACCCTACACGGGGAAACCTGTACAACTCGAACCATCGTCACTAAGTCCGATGCCTCGACCTGAAATACTAAAGAAACAGAGTCTACATACACCCGAATGTGTATGTAGGTTGTGAGCTAAAAGTCCAATATGACTCCATTGAGAAAAGGTCCAACAAACAATTATTAAATGATAAATACATTTTCAACTTTAATTAAAGAAATGAACTAAAATCATGAGAAAATTCAGAGAAAATAGATTTATAAAAATAGTATAAAAAAGGAACAATTTAAATTAAAACACACACACACACACTTACATTAAAAATAACCAAAATGTCACACTGATGAGCGTAAATTAACCAATGAGCACTAATATGGGAGAGGCCGCAAGGGTTTTAGGTAGCTTGGGTCCCTATATTTTCGTGTCTCGGTGAAATGTGGCTTGGAAGGGCATGACCCTCAGAAAACATGGCTTAGAATGCCACAACCCTTAGAAAACATGGTGTGAAGACCATGTGCCTTATAATTGCAAATGTTTAGTTAGTGTTGCAGTCGTCAGTCCTGCTAGTGAAACCAAGTTGAGTCATCTCTAGAACACTAGCCCACTAGTCTAGTCTACCCTCCTAGCTACCAGGGCTTCCTAGTTTGTGCTCAAATAAATTTCAAGTCCATGTCAAATGTCATATTTATGCACTCAAATAATAAAAGACACCACACATGCAAAAAATCACTACTCTCACTCAGAAATACCATTTTGGAAGAATATAGACACTAAAAATATTTCAAAACTAAATTTGCACTACTTAAACGACTAATTAAAAACACAATGTGGTCAAAGAAAACAATTTCAAAGTCAAAAAAACCAGAAAAAGAATTTATTAAACAATTTTAACCTATGTCGCATGACTTTAAACACCGAAAACCTTTACACCATGCAGTCCAAAAAAAATTTCATCTTTAATAATTAATTTATAAAACAATCCAAATTTTTATAAATAAATTTTGAAAGAGAAAAAACACTACTTTACACACCTAGCCGACCCAAACACCCCTTACCTGACCATACGCACAGGAAGTCACCCCATGAACACAACCTTCATTACACACACAATTAAAGAAAACCATCCACACAGCTAAGAAGACCATTATTATAATTAGATGAACTGCCCGAAAAATTTGTCAAACTATTTTGAAATACGCCACACAACAAAAACAACAAGAAGATCCACTAAAATGGTCATTTAAGATAGAACTCATACAGGCACAACACCAAAACACCAATTGAGCCCCTTCCAAATCATAACAATGTAACTGGACAATTTATAAAACACTAACGAATAGCCCCACATGGGTTTTCACAACAACAACATGCTCATACAACCTAAATACACTAATAAACACATTAAGCCATAATAAAACTGAATTTAAATTTTAATCACACCAAATAACTAATTAAAAAGCTAATCTCACAATTAAAAAAACACTAAAAATTAACCAGAGATGATTTTAGCATCAAGCACACATATTATGACAATACACTACTAAATAATTTCAATGAAATATAGAATTCAATTAAAATCAACTTCACACCACAAAAATTAATTAAATAACACTCTAACTAATTAAACATGAAAATTAACTAATTAGATAATAATTGTACACAGAACCACCTACCTGGAACGTAGAAAAACATCGCAACATGATGGGCAACCCCAATCGCTCGCCAGTTGCACCACAAAAAACATAGATTAAACTATAAAAACCAGACATTGAACCAAAATCATCACATAAATGTAGAGACCTGAAGCTTAACGTACATTTACATTACATTACTTTTGCAGAATACTTAGTACATAACAAAAACAAACACACAAGGACCGTAATAGTCTAGTGTCTTTGGAAACTCAGAATATAATATTCTAATCGTGGTAAAGATATTCAACATCTCCCATAAAGATCTTCCTTTTTTTTAAACCTAAATACTTTATTTATATCCTGGGGAAAATAAAACATAAAAGGGTGATCTCAAATGCTCAGTAAGGGTAATGAAAAGAAATATCAATCATGTCATATTCATAAGAACATAACTTTTGGAAATCTTAACCTGCAAAAGAGATCGTAATTTCATAACATGGGATAAATCATAGTTGGGAAATGTAATCCCAATATTCATAACATAAAACATGAAACTTTTTTTCATTCACACATAATCATAGAGAATCATTTTTTATTAGTCAAGACTCATTTCCAAGACTATCTTAGTGGACAAAGTCCATTTCGGAACCGAGTCACCCTCGTTTCAGTCCTGTTTCACTGAACCGGTATAACCTACCATTCCAGACATGTCTATATCATGAGATATAAAATACTTACACAATGCATTGGAGGGAGATATAGGTCTCACCCATATCATAATGATACCATTTATATGTGTGCCACAAAATCATAAACCATACATCATAGAATAACCGATGTAATAAAAATGGAAATCATAAAAATTGGGACATCATAAAACAATTCATATAAGATAAAGGAATTCATAAAAATATTTCCATCACAACATAATCAAATCAATGTAATAATAGGGATCGAGACAGAACCCTTTATTATCTTATATGGAAAATTATTTTGATAAAACTCTTGAACTCCATTCTTGAGGAAAATATCCTTTTTACTTTAAAAACATTTTTCCTTTCTTAACATGTCATAAAATTTTAAACTAAAAGAAGTTGATTAAAAATAAACTTGAAAACTTTTAAATGAAGCTTCGTGGAAATAATTTTTTACAAATCCATTCATGTCGTATAAGTTAAAAAAACAATCTTTGTACTTTTGTCGAAAAAGTCAAAAAAGTACATCGTACGAAAAATGACAAAAGATTCCTTTCATATCTTTTACTAAAAACTCACCAAAGGGTAAAATAGGATTTAAAAAATTGTAGGTGAATGGAAATAATATTACATATTGAGGAAACATGGATGTTGATGATAAAATACACCCCAGTAAATACTAAAGTATAAACAATCTCGGATAAAAATGAGATTCTGATATTTCCCTTACCTTATGTACGATATGCTTTCTACGTATCCGAACCTCCTGTATAACAATTTAAATAATGTCATTAACTTATTACAGAATCATATTCATCGTAATGATATCATATATGGTTAACTAATGACTTTATATTACCCGTTCTTTTGTAAATTCCATGTTAAAGTAGTGTTTTGGGTAAAATCGTTTTATTTATCGTAGGTGTTTGGACTTCTTGTTCTTGACATTATTATTACTTATATCATGATTTACTTACTTACAGAATATAAAACATGATTTATATATCATATATATTCAGTATATATATATATATATATAATAGATAGATAAATGAAATGAAACACACCGTTCATGGAGACGGTAGTCCGTACGTACGCATGAACGTTGTTTTTCTTTCTTTATTGTCTTGAATGGAAGTATGTAGATGACATAAATATATATATACATAAATAAAGTAGATTTAACATTTCATATATTTCATTATTATTCATTATATATACTTTATAATCATTCATTAATGGTTAATGTGGAGAATGAATCTCATCGCATTGTGGAGACGGTAGTCTGTACGTACGCATGAGCGATGATATCATTCCCATGGTCGTGGAATTGTGTTGAAGTGTATGTATACTATTTTAGTATCAATATCACTTTATAATAATCATATATAGTTACTCACTACACCATTATACCCATCCAATTAAGGTGGTGGCAGAAAATAGATTACACCACGGCGTGGAGACGGTATTCCGTACGTACGCACGCGCGGTGATTTCCTTTTTCCGTAGGATGAATAGAAGGATAATTAGAGTTGTTTAATATTTATAATAACATATCAGTATATAAGAAATAATTATGTTATTACTTTATCATGAAACAACTAAAGAAGAAGAAGTTGAAGAAGAAGGAAATTGAAAAAGATCGGTAATGGACATTACCTCTTTTTGACGCGCCTTCACTTAACCTCCACTTAATGAACTATGGATGGTCTTTGAATAAGACCTAGAACTCTAGGATGATTCTAGGGAAGTGGATAAGATATATTGGTAGGGGTTGGCCGAGTTTGAATGCTCAAATTGGTGTGAGGAGGAGAGGGAGGAGGTGGCCTTTTATAAGGGAGGAGAGGGGCACCTTAGGAAAATCTCCAAATATTATTTTATATTATGGTCAAATTGGGTTTATAATGGTTACAAAGGGTCTTATTTCGAAGATAAAGTGGGTATGGGTCAAAATCATCTCATCCAATAGGATTTAGACCAGTTTAGGTTATTATGTTAATCTCATCAATTAGATTTAACTCTAAGTAAAATAATTTAACTTTTACAGTGTCTTTTTTTTTCTTACACTATATGGTTAATAAACATACTATATCAAGCCAAAAGAACCCCAAGTTGTTTATTATTAATATATATAACCGTATCTATGTCATTTGACAGAACCTTAGATTTTTAAGAATAAAATAACAATTAATAATATAATATTTTTTTTAAAAACTAATTTATGTCAATTTTGACACTATTTGGTACATGATTTTTATGAAATTCATAACAGAATGATAAGTTAGAACCAAGTTACTTATATCAACAATAACAAGTAATATTAACCTATAAAATTAATTTAAGTCATAAAAAGAATCAAATTACATTTATTTGGGCATTTATAACATCAATTATGTCAATATTTCATTAATAAGACAATTACTGCATCATCTTTGTGTCATAACAAATGATAATTATTTAATCCCTAAAAATTGTAAATAAATTCCTATGATGTAGATAATTGTATTTTAGTTCTGGAGATTATTCATGTTCTAAGTTGCATTAAGTTTATCACTAATGTAAAATTATTATACATATAAGATTTATGAAAGTGACATGTTGTAACATTCTTTGGTTTTAATAATAATTAAATTATTTTCATGGAAAAAAGTCCATAAAATGAATCTAATCTGACCCTTAGGTTATATGGGTCTACTTTAAGACACCTAATAGGATTTTTCGATGTGTTAGGGTAATTTTATAATCTTATATTTACCCTTAATTACCTGATATACCTTTATCTATAGTAAATGAAATTTACCGTAGTTACTATTCACAATGCCCAAAAATAAAAAGTAGCTTATAAACATAATTTTGACCCTCTGATTTCAAATATGAAATCCATTTTTTCAAATTCAATACACAAATGATGCCGAAATTAAATTAAAATTAATCCCGTTGTCGAAAGAAAACGGGGTTTTCTTTAAAACATTGCAAAAGATTGAATTGATTTAACCTACGAATTCAAGGTAAAATCAATGCTAATGAAATACATTATATTAAATGGTAAAAATATATTCTATTTATACTTTAAAACCATTCAATATTATAATTTATCCACATAAGATATTACGATGAAAAAAGTTGTTTTTAATTAAAATATAGTGTGTTTTTACTATTCATTAAAATATGAAAGTTATCCGAAAAATATCAAAACTTTGTCTAATGTAAATTTTATATCCTGATTCAAAAGAAGAATTTTATTTTGTCAAATTGAACTTATAAACATGTCAAAAACTAGATTAAAAGTGGGTGCGCCATCAAAAGGCGACAAAACTGCATTTTTGTAAAAATACTTATTTTACCCGAAAAATTTATTTTGTTCTTATACAATGTTCTAGAAATGTGTAAGATGAATAATAATGTTATAAAATTTAAAATTTAGTTAACACTATTCATAACGGCTAGTTCATAACAATATTATAATAATATATCGTTGTTTAGTAAAACCTGGTATTACGTACAAGACACGCTATCGAGGAAGGTCGCGATTGTGTGTAATGCAAGCCAAGTCAGGGTTGCGTGTAGTGCACAACTCCTTTGTTGTTGCATATAACAGAATCCACCCATATTTTATTTATACATTGAATATGTATATATATACTGAATGTTGCGTAGAATAACTTCTATCAAATGAACTTGAAATTGTGTGTAACAAGAGCCATGAAAAGTGTTCCGTATACTGTAAGCTAATAAAGTGTTGCGTATAGCACAAGATAATCATGGTGTGTCGTACAATAGAAGATATGAATGAAATTAAAAATAATGTATCTTATAAAATTTTGGGTTGTTACATTCTACCCCCCTTAAAATGAATTTCTCCCTCGAAATTCGTCGGGGTTATAAATTGTTTATTATTCATAAAAACACCCTTCGTAAAAATAAATACCAAAACTGAACATTAAAAACTAAAGTATGAAATATAACGATTACCCAAATGAACTCATCACTAGGTTTCCATATATGAGAAAATATGGACATGGAAGAGAAATCTAATCATCATGTTATGATGGAGAGTGGTAGAGAACATGGCTATGAAAAAGCCAACAATCAAAAATCTATTGATTTGTGGTGATCTAGGGTACCATCTGATTAATCAGATATAAGGGCAGTAGGACAACATTTTTTGGTTTTTTTAAGATCATTTCCCTAATGTTGATGAAATTGGAATTAGAAGAAATGCTTTCGTGATTTTGGTATAGTCTCACCGTTTGTCATTCTTTGGACAATTTCCACTTCATCTCTTAAAGAAATGAAGTTGAATTTGTCATTCGTGATGTGTTAGCAGATCATGTGATAGAATGATGGGTCATTCCATCTGTCTCAAAAAAAAGGTTAGAAAAGTTATCAAAAAAATACATAAGTCCATCTATAGTGAGATTAATCATATATAGTTCGTAAGATGGAATTATACTTCATATATCATACTGCTTAATAAAACTAGTTTCTACTACACATGGACTTCCTGTAGGCCAGTGGTAGGCAATAAAGGCCATTCGCACTTCGGTTGTGGGTTCGATTCCCACGGCCTTGTCTGACGCAATGGGCTATCGCCCGTCCTGCAGGTTGTCCATTTTCTAAAACTATATAACTATAACATCCCATCAATAATATCTAAAAAACTTCTATCCTTAAACAATA
Organism: Viscum album; assembly: GCA_963277665.1. NCBI lineage: Eukaryota > Viridiplantae > Streptophyta > Magnoliopsida > Santalales > Viscaceae > Viscum > Viscum album. The sequence continues at coordinate 1,873,889,323 of OY728146.1, read as the reverse complement.
CTAACTTATGTCCAACATAATACATTCCAATCTTTAGGCTTATCCATAATACTGCATTCCACTCTCATAATATAGTGAAAATGATTACCAGAGATTTAATACCATCGTTGATCCCCATAAGATATGTCATGTTGGTCACATTCCAAACATTTGAAGGCCTTAATCATGTATTCTATAAAAAAATGAATACCCATTGAACCATAGTGAAAATAGGAATGTCGTTAAAAGTTAACACATTCCACATACCAAAATCCTCAAAATTCTATATACTCAAACCATGATATCACTTAGTCCTTATATCAGTCATGAGCTCATGAATACTGTCAAACATTCCATTTTCTCCTTATCCCTTCATTATGCACATATTATCTACTTTCCAAAATATTTGCATCACTTTTCATGGTTGCCGGTACCTTAAAATTATTGAAAACCACAAGAGACCAATACATAAATATTTCAATACACAATAAAAGTATCTCAACAACATTATTCCTGAATACCAATACATAAACACATCAGTCCATCAACCTCAATGATTGTCCTGGAATAAGTCCATCCTTTATTTAGAAGTAACTTTTTAGGTTAGGGCATTGAGTTGGGTAATGCCCATGTTCTCCACAAATAAGACATTGAACTCCATAATGTCTATCACTCTATGACCCTTTTCTCCACATAGATAACATCGGTCCCTCCATTTGAGGTATTCCTCAAGGTTCTTCTTCCCTTCTTTAGAAATCTGTATCTTCCTTTCTTTATGCTCCTCAATATGCGAACATGCATAATAGTTTATCTTTCTCTTCATTGATGAATTAGGCATACCACTAAATTTCACCTTGTTAATCATATATCGCGATGACTGATTTGGCATAATCACAAGATCTTTCTCTCTTGGAATTACATAATTTTGTTTCTCATAGTCTCCAATTTTTCCATTGGATTCAATGTTAACCGAATTCCTTCTGGTTCCCTCCATTAACTAAAACACAAAAATAATATTGTGAGAGGAAAAAATCATTCCAGGGAAAACAACAGAGTAAAGGGGGAGTACCCTCAATATCTAACATCTTAGGTTAAATTCTACGATCGTTACCGTAGTTCTAGGACTATATCCTATACATATACTTATCCTTAGGGACATCCCTAGACATACCTTAGTAATATCTCTAGGGATCTCACTAACATTTTCGCATCCTAGTTTCCAAAAGTTGACTTGACCTTTCCTCTGATACCAACTGTAGAGACCTTTTAGCTTAATGTACATGGAAATTACATTACTTTTGAAGAATACTTAGTACATAACAAAAACACACACACAAGGACCGTAATAGTTTAGTGTCTTTGAAACTCGGAATATAATCTTCTAATCGTGGTGAAATATCTTCAACATCTCCGATAAAGATCTTCCTTTTTTTAAAAACCTAAATCCTTTATTTATATCCTGGGGAAAAGAAAACATAAAAGGGTGAGCTCAAATGCTCAGTAAGGGTAATGAAAAGAAATATCAATCACGTCATATTCATAAGAACATAACTTTTGGAAATCTTAACCTACAAAAGATATCATAATTTCATAACATAGGATAAATCATAGTAGTGAAATGTAATCCCAATAATCATAACTTAAAACATGAAACTTTGTGGCATACACACATAATCATTGAGAATCATTTCTTATTAGTCAAGACTCATTTCCAAGACTATCTTAGTGGACAAAGTCCATTTCTGAACCGAGTCACCACCGTTTCAATTCTGTTTCACTGAACCGGTATAACCTACCATTCTAGCCATGTCTATCTCATGAGATATAAAATCTTTACCTAATTAATTGGAGGGAGATATAGGTCCCACCCATCTCATAATGATACCATTCTTATGTGTTCCAAAAAATCATAAACCATATATCATAGAATAACCCATGTAATAAAAATGGGAATCATAAACATCGGGACATTATAAAACAATTCATATAAGATAAAGAAATGCATAAAAATATTTCCATCACAACATAATCAAATCAATGTAATAATAGGGATAGAGACAGAACCCTTTATTATCTTAGATGGAAAATGATTTTGAGAAAACTCCTGAACTCCATTCTTGAGGAAAATATCCTTTTTACTTTAAAAACATTTTTACTTTCTTAACATGTCATACAATTTTAAACTAAAAGAATTTGAATAAAAATAAACTAGAAAACATGTAAATACATGTTATTGGAAATAATGTTTTAAAAATCCATTCATGCCGTATAAGTTAAAAAAACATTCTTCGTACTTTTGTCGGAAAAGTCAAAAAAATACCTCGTACGAAAAACGACAAAAGATTCATTTCATATCTTTTACTAAAAACTCACCGAAGTGTAAAATATAATTTAAACAATTTTAGGTGAATGGAAATAATATTAAATATTGAGGAAACATGGATGTGGATGATAAAATACACCCCAGTAAATACTAAAGTATAAACAAACTCGGATAAAAATTAGATTGTGATATTTCCCTTACCTTATGTCTGATATGCTTTGTACGTATCCGAAGCTCCTGTATAATGATTTAAATAATGTCATTAACTTATTGAAGAATCATATTTATTGTTATGATATCATATATGGTTCACTTATGACTTTATATTACACGTTCTTTTGTAAATTCCATGTTAAAGAAATGTTTTGGGTAAAATCGTTTTATTTATCATAGGTGTTTGGAATTGTTGTTCTTGAAATTATTATTACTTATATCATGATTTACTTACTTCCAGAATATAAAACATGATTTATATATCATATATATTAAGTATATATATATAATAGATTGATAAATGAAATGAAACACACCGTTCATGGAGACGGTAGTCCGTACGTACGCATGAACGCTGTTTTCCTTTCCTTATTGTCTTGAATGGAAGTAAGTAGATGAGATAAATATATATATATATACACATAAATCTAGTAGATTTAACATGTCATATATTTCATTATTATTCATTATATATACATTATAATCATTCATGAATTGTTAATGTGGAGAATGAATCTCATCGCGTCGTGTAAACGGTAGTCCGTACGTACGCACGAGCGAAGATATCATTCCCATGATCATGGAATTGTGTTGAAGTGTATGTATACTATTTCAGTATCGATATCACTTTATAATAATCATATATAGTTACTCACTACACCATTATACCCATCCAATTAAGGTGGTGGCGGAAAATAGATTACACCACGGCGTGGAGACGGTATTCCGTACATACGCACGCGCGATGATTTCCTTTTTCCGTAGGATGGATACAAGGTTAATTAGAGTTGTTTCATATTTATAATAACATATCAGTATATAAGAAATATTTATGTTATTACTTTATCATGAAACAACTAAAGAAGAAGAAGTTGAAGAAGAAAGAAATTGAAAAGGATCGGTAATGGACATTACCTCTTTTTGACGCACCTTCACTTAACCTCCACTTAAAGACCTAAGGATTGTCTTTGAAGAAGACCAGAACCTCTAAAACGATACTATGTAAGTAGAGAAGACATTTTGGCAGGGGTTGGACGAGATTGAAAGCTCAAATTGGTGTGAGGAGGAGAGGGAGGAGGTGGGATTTTATAAGGGGGGAGAGGGGAACCTTAGGAAAATCTCAAAATATTATTTTATATTAAGGTCAAATTCGATTTATAATGGTTCAAAAGGGTCTTATTTTGAAGTTAAAGTGGGGATGGGTCGAATCCTCTCATAAAATAGGATTTAGACAAGTTCAGGTTATTATTTTAACCTTATCAATTACATTTAACTCTAAGTTAAATAATTTAACTTTTACAGTGTCTTTTTGTTTTCTTACACTATATGGTTAATTAACTTACTATATCAAGAGAAAAGAACCATAAGTTGTTTATTATTAATATATATAACCTTATCTAAGTCATTTGGCCGATCCTCAGATTTTTAGGAATAAAATAACAATTAATAATATAATATTTGATTTAAAAACTGATTTATGTCAATTTTGACACAATTTGGTACATGATTTTTATGAAACTCATAACAGAATGATAAGTTCAAAAAAAGTTACTTATATCAACAATAACATGTCATATTAACCTAAAAAATTAATTTAAGTCATGAAATGTCTCAAATTACATTTATTTGATCATTTATAACATCAATAATGTCAATATTTCATTAATAAGACAATTACTACATCATCTTTGTGTCATAATAAATGATAATTATTTAATCCCTAAAAATCCTAAATAAATTCCTATGACGTCGATAATTGTATTAGATTTCTAGATACTATTCATGTTCAAAGTTTCATGAAGTTTATCACTAAATTAAAATTATTATACTTATAATATTTATGAAAGTGACATGTTGTCACATTCTTTGGTTTTAATAATAATTAAATTATTTTCATTGACAAAAGTCCATAAAATGAATCTAATCCGACCCTTAGATTATATGGGTCTATTTTTAGCCATCCAGTAAGATTTTTCCAAGTGTTAGGGTAATTATATAATCTTATATTTACCCTTAGTTACCCGATTTATCTTTAACTATAGTAAATAAAATTTACCGTAGTTACTATTCACAATGCCCAAAAATAAAAAATATCTTATTAACATAATTTGGACCCACTGATTCCAAATATGGAATCCATTTTTCCAAATTCAATAGACAAAAGATGCAGAATTTAAATTAAAAATAATCCTGTTGTTGAAAGAAAACGGGGTTTTCTTTAAAACATTGCAAATGATTGAATTGATTTAACCTACGAATTCAAGGTAAAATCAATGATAATGACATATATCATATTAAATGGTAAAAATATATTCTATTTATACTTTGAAACCATTCAATATTATAATTTTACCACATAAGATATTACGATGAAAAAAGTTGTTTTTAATTAAAATATAGCGTGTTTTTACTATTCATTAAAATATGAAAGTTATTGGAAAAATATCAAAACTTTATCTAATGTAAATTTTTATATCCTGATTCAAAATAAGAATTTTATTTTGTCAAATTGAACTTATAAACATGTCAAAAACTAGATTTAAAACAGGTGCGCCATCAAAAGGCGGCAAAAATGCATTTTTTGAAAAATACTTATTTTACCCGAAAAAATTATTTTGTTCTTATACCATGTTCTAGAAATGTGTAAGATGAATAATAATGTTATAAAATTAAAATTTTAGTTAACCGTATTCATAACGACTTGTTCATAACAATATTATAAATATATATTATTGTTTAGTAAAACCCGATATTGCGTACAAGGCACGCTATCGAGGAAGGTCGCGATTGCGTGTAATGCAAGCCATGTCAGGGTTGCGTGTAGTGCACAACTCCTTTGTTGTTGCCTATAACATAATCCAACCATATTTTAATTATACATTGAATATATATATATATATATATACACTCAATGTTGCGTAGAATAACTTCTATCAAACGAACTTGAAATTGTGTGTAACAAGAGCCAAGAAAAGTGTTGCGTTTACTGCAAGCTAATACAGTGTTGTGTATAGCACATGATAATCTTGGTGAGTCGTACAATAAAAGATATGAATGAAATTAAAAGGACTGTATCTTATAAAATCTCAGGTTGTTACAATAAAGACCTTAAACAACATGAAAAACTAACTCGAAATTCTACCGAAATAAAGAAGAGACAATCCGAAGTAAAATGTACCTCTGGCAGGGGTTGCACGAGGCCAGTCAGCGATCAAAGAAGGCTTTAGGAGCTTGAGCGGCACCGATAATGGGGGGTCTTTCGGAACTTCAGCCGAAAAAGAGATGCTCGGCTAAAGGAGGGGTTGTCGGATCTCTAACTGAAAAAAGAAGGGGTGTCAAAACCTGTCGGACAAAGGTATGGCGTGCGCGCCGATATCCAGCTGAAATAAGAGTGGTGCGTGATGGTTTGATGCATCGAAGAAGGTGTGGCATGGCATAGCTATTCTGAGAAAGGAGGAGGGTTCAGCCTAGCGTGGATGAGGAGGGGGGTGATGTCGTGTTGGGTGGTGGGTCAGGTTAACCGGAGGAGGCTGGGGAGGAGGATGGAGGGAGCGAGGCATCCCAATCAGCATGCTAGGGTTAGAGGTGGCTGCTGCGCAAAATAGAAAAGGGGAGGGGGTGTCCGCGCGAGGAGGGTGGGGAGTGTAAGAGAGATGGAGAGAATGAGGGGGCAAAAAAAGAAAAAAAAATTAAAAGGAAATTAAAACCTAACTAATTAAAATGAAGTAAACCAACTAAAATTAATAATAATAATAATAATAATCGAAATAATAATAATAATAATATCATTATTATTATGATTAAGAAGTCTCTTAAATAATTTTTTGTTATTTTTTATTATTTTAATTTACGATGACTTTAATGTTTATCCCACTAATTAATTAATTAACAGGGAACCGGGCGGGGCGCATGGTGATTTAGTGAAGAACAACATAGATTTGACTGAGCTCTTCTCATGCGTCAAACATTGCTAAGACAAACGTTCATTCATCAGCAAAACACAAAACTCAGGTCAGGCCAAGACCACACCTCAGCAAAACGAATAAGTCAGATAAAAATTTAAGATAAAAAGAATAAGATAAAATAAAATTTAAAATCATTACTAATGTATGCAATCCGGGTCTGACAATTCTCCCCAACATGACACTTTCTGCCCCCAAAAGTCCCAAAAGAGTTGTTCAACCAAGGGTATCGAGCTAGGCCAAGACGACATTTAAAGCAAAACCTCAATCGCTAGAAGATCAGGCATTCAAAAGACCCATGACATAAAACTCCAAATATCTCAAAACCAGAATCACCCTAAAAATTACCAACAATAATGAATTGACCTTCAAACACAACTACAAAATGGAACACCTTGACCCCCAACATAGGGATCACCGAGGCTGCTTGAGATATCCAAAAACACTCGGCCAATGAACCACTATCTGAGCTAACCAGTTAGAATAGTCGATATCGGGTGGAGCAGAAGCAAGGGGTTCCCAACAAAACGCACTTTCAAAATAGAGATTCCCCCAAGTTTGTTCTATGGTGGTCTCCACACCATATAAGGATTCATGTCAAACACTGGTTCTCTAAACCAATGCAACTCACAAACATAGACAATCCTCTGACAATGGCTTGACCACCAAGCTCCCTATGTTTAACCAAACCAACACAAGAGGGGACACCGGTGAGACCCACATTGGGTCTCCCCATCATTTATAAAATTTCTAACACCACAGAATCCATGCGGGAATTCCATGTTTACTTAGAGAAATATAGACTGAACCCTTCATCATAAACCCACCAACACATGCCAGCCTCCATGGAAGGTTCCTACACTAGACAAACTTTTCCCCATGTGATAGATTTGATATCAGAAACCCCTAACCAGGAGGCGAGCCAGATAGGCACAAGTCAATTCCACAAGACATGAGAATCTCCGACCACAAGAAGGTTCACTGAGTACGCCTACTGGCTTTACAAGAATACGGATTTCCGAAACTCTTTAAGGCCCAAGAGGAAATCCCACAACTAATATTCCAACAAGGATACATGGCCTTCGTAGCCATCACAAAAATAAAATTGTGCCTTCATAGGTGATACCACAATAAGGAAATTTATGTTGTTCCTATTCATCATTGCAGACTTAATTCAGACCAAACTCGCACCACGTTCATTGTGTTTTAACTACGCGCAAGCTTTAAACCGAGACCTATGGCTGGGGCCCTGATGTCTGAAGCACCAACCACCTCACAGTTATAAGCTTACCACCTTAGAATGGATCTTTATCCACGGAAAAGTAAACCTACATACTTCTCCTCATGTCCCAAACAAGAACTTCATCAAAATACCAACTGAGAATTGCGGCGAACAACTTAGTGTGCCTGACTGACCAAAACAGCGATAAAAAATTGAGAAGTCTGTCAGACACACGACACAAACTGATGAAAGGGGAACTCCAAGAACAGATCCCTTTGGTTCACACTCCTTATTAAATGATGAACCCACACTTACCACTGTATGAACAATATCAAAAACTATTACGATCTTTGAACTGATTTTTCGACACAACCTGCGGGAACATGAAACTAGTTCATCATAAAGGTCGACATACCTCCTTCTCTGCATATTGGTTGGTTGAGAACCTATTAGATCCACCAATTTCCTTCACCTTCACAACCTTAAGTACAACCTCGGAATGTAGTTTGTCATGAGGATCACTCACAACATCCCCATTCGCAACAAAAATGAAACGATTATCATTTTCTAGTGTAGTCTCGCTCCTCCAGACAATCTCGAGACAACATACACCCACACAAATTTTGGAGTTCCTTGAAAACTGGAGACTTAAAACTTTCCCAAAGCATTCAAAGATATTCAACTGACCTCGACGTCTACGAACAATCGACACCACCGAGCAGAACCCAACTCCGTCAGTCTACTGGGAGTATGGGGTGAGCCAAGAAATGAGAGACTTGCTGGAAACCCATGAGACATTTCTAGGGGGAATATATCAAACAAGAAACACAAAATAGACTTCCACAAATCCAAACACATCACAAATCAAACATCTATATATTGGACACAAATCAAATAATTTTAATTTGAAACATCAACTCATCCATAAATAAAAACACGCACCTGGAAAACCAAGCACAATACAATAAATCCCAACAACTCTTTAGAATTCATCGATTTCACTCCAGAATCAAACCCATTTTCCATTTTCCAAAACCATTTGACAATAAAAACCCATTTTAGAGAAAACCCAACCTTTTAGGAAACAAGATGGAACTTTCCAAATCAATCACTCACCAATGATATTCCTGGATGCCTCACAAATTTTCATTTTCGTGCCTCCTAGGCACCCATCCACAAAATCCAACAACTATCCATTAATCACTACCACATGAACATGCATGAACCCATAGCAATACCACTATAAAATAAACAATGCTCTTTCTATTTCAAAACAGTACATTCCCAATTTTCCAAAATACCGTTTTAAAACTATTTCAAAAACTCAAGGAAGATTTCCAAAAAGATTTTCATTTATAAAACAACCAACTACAATATCAAAAGACCCAAGAAATTATTTTAGTAATTAAATTTCTACTAATCATATGACAAATTCCAAAAACTAAGTCCAAGAGAAATTCACCCCAAAAATTAGGCAAACCACACACCAAAATATAATAAGAGCAACAACAAAGTCCACATCACTTTTTTTAAAAGCAAAAACACTTCCATGACAATCCCAAAATAGATGAAAGACATCATGAACACTAAAGCACCTGGACGGAGAACTAGTGGTCCTGCCTGACCCGGTTACATGGTTTAGCAGACCATGCCGTAGGCGAGCGCCAACCACTAAGAGTGTCAAACTGTACTCTCGAGCATCAGATGTGTCCCTACTCCATGTGAGTCCATGCACAATACCGGTTTACTCCTATTGCCACCCCCATCCATGATGAGGAAATACAAAACTTAATCCCAAACTACCCCGGGTTACTTGAGGATCAGAATGAGTAAGAGTTTGTGACGCTCTTCTCAGACATATCCCTCGAGTACTAATAGTCTTATCTACAACCTACCTGACATCCCAAAAAACAAGAGCAAAAACCTTCCCCTGATACCATATTTTCATGAACCAGGCCGGGTCCTCATCCGACCCGGCACCCGACTCGGTCCGCATCAAGACCCGAAGGGCATTCCTAATCCCCACGGGCTGGTACAAGTGCCCTAGTATCAAAAATAAACTTAGGAACGATTTAACCGAATGAAAAAAAATACAAAACAAACAACTAGTTGAATGAATTGAAACTAAAAACTGACAACCAAATATATCCTTACACCATGTTCAGATTTAATGTTTATGACATGAACTAGAAACCCAAAAGGGAATATATCAAAGGAAACCCAAACCCCAACAAAAACCTCTGTGCGACATGATGAGCCACATCCCCATGCTGCTGCCACTAACCTGCAAGTGGAAACTAGTACAACTCGAACCATCATCACTAAGTCTGATCCCTCAACCTGGAATACAAAAGATACAGAGTCTACATTCACCTGAAGGTGTATGTAGGGTGTGATATAAAAGCCCAGTAGGATGTCACTGAGAAAAGGTCTGAAACAAAATTATTAAATGAAAAATACATTTGCAACTTTAATTAAAGAATATAACTGAAATGTTGAAAAACGTCAGAGAAAAAAGGTTTAGAGAAAACAGTTTTAAAAAGGAAAAATTTAAATTAAAACACACACTCACACACACAAAATTTTAAAAAAACCAAAGTTTCACACTGATGAGCATAAATTAACCAATGAGAACTAATATGGGAGAGTCCACATGGGTTTTAGCTTTTTTGTGTCTGTAGATCTTTGTGTCTCGATGAAATGTGGCTTAGAAGGCCACGAACCTCAGAAAATGTTGCTTAGAAGGCCACGAACCTCAGAAAACGTGGTTTAGAAGCCCAAGACCCATAGAATAGAATATGCTATGTTGGTGTTGCAATCTCTAGTCCTTCTAGTTAAGCTAGGCCGAGTCACCTCCAAAACACTAGCCCACTAGTCTATTCAACCCTCCTAGCTACCCGGGCTTCCAAGTTTGTGCTAAAACAAATTTCAAGTTCATGTCACATGTCAAATTTATGCACCCAAATAAAACAAGACACCACACATTCCAAAAACCACTAATCTCACTCAAAATTAACATTTTTGAAGAATACACACACTAAAAATATTTCAAAAATATTTTTTCACTATTTACACGACTAATTAAAAATACAGTGTGGTAAAAAAACACTTTAAAAATCAAAAAACCCATTAAAATAATTTATTAAACAATTTCCACCTATGTCGCATGACTTTAATCACCAAAAAACATTATACCATGCAGTCCAAACAAATTTTCATCAATAATAATTATTTGATAAAACAATCAAAATTTTAATAAATAAAATTTTAATGAGAAAAACAACTACTTTACACACTTAGGTGACCCAAACCCCCCTTACATGACCAAATAAATACAATTCTTCCATAGGAAAATAACCTGACTTATGCACACAATTAAAGAAAACCATCCACACAGTTAAAAAGACCATTTCTATAATTAAACGAACTTCTAGAAAAAAATTTCAAACCATTTATAAGTACACCGCACGACTAAAACAATAAGAAGATCCACTAAAATGTTAATTTAAGATAAAAATCATACCGACACTACACAAAAACACCAATTTCACCCCTTGCACATCCAAACAAAGTACTTGAACAATTTATAAAACACTAATGAATAGTCCGACAAGGGTTTTCAAAGCAACATCATGCTCATACCACCTAAACATATGAATATACATAATAAGACATACTAAACTCAAGTAAAAATTAAATCACACCAAAGAACTAATTTAAAACTAACCTCACAATTCAAAAAACTCTAAAAATTAACAAGAGATGATTTTAGCATCAAGTACACATATTATGACAACACGCTACTAAATAATTTCAATGCAAAATAACCATCAATTAAAATAAACTTCACATGACAAAAATTAATTAAATAACACTCTAACTAATTTAAATTTGAAAATTAACTAATTAGATAATAATTATACGTGGAACCACCTACATGGAACGTAGAAAAACATCGCAACATGATGTGCAACCCCAATCACTAGCCAGTCGCACCGCAACAAACTTAGATTAAACTATAAAAACCAGAAATCAAACCAAAATGATCACATAAATACATTAAACAACATGAAAAACTAAATCATAATTATAACGAAAGAATAAAGTGACAATCCGAAGTAAAATGCACCAGAGATAGGGGTTGTGGGAGGCTAGCCGGAGCTCAAAGAAGGATTTCGGAGCTTGCGCGGCACCGAGAAAGGGGGGTGGTGTCAGAACTCTGGCAAAAAAATAGATGTTCGGATAAAGGAGGGGAAGTAGGATCTCTGACCGAACAAAGAAGGGGAGTTGGAACCTGTCAGACAAGGGTACGGTGTGCATGCGGGTATCCAACCTAAAGAATAGGGGCACGTGATGGTTCGTTGCACCAAAGATGGTGTGGCGCGACTTAGTTGTTCAGATAATTTTGAAGGGTGTGGCCCAACATGGAGGAGGAGGAGGGAGAGGTCGCGTTTGGCGGTGGATTGGGTACACCAGAGGAGGCCGGCGAGGAGGATTGGGGGAGCAAGGCAGCCGAGTCGGTGCGCTAGGGTTAGAGGTGGCTGCTGCACAAAACAGAAAAGGTGAAAGGGTGTCCGCGCGAGGAGATTTTGGAGCGCAAGAGAGAGGGAGAGAATGAGGGGGAAAAAAGAAAAAAAATAAAAAATAAAAAATAAAAGGAAATAGAAACCTAACTAAATAAATAAAGTAATCAAACTAAAATTAATAATAATAATAATAAAAATAATAATCCAAATAATAATATTAATATCCTTACTATTATTAAGAAGACTCATAAATAATCTTATTTTATTTTTTTATTATGTTATTTTATGATAACTTTAATGTTTAACCTGCTAATTAGATAGATTGTTTTTCAAAAAATGGGTCAAATATCTTGGAAGAATAGTTGTCCAAATCATGAAATAATGATGTTTAATCTATTTTAATGAGGTTCACATCACACGGTAAGGCAATAAAGTAAAATATACAATGTGACAACTCTAACAAACTCATATATAGTAATGTATAATATTTATATATGGTTTTGTGTCCCCTAGAACATGGATTGGTAAAATCATGTTCCCAGGGTCACCCTACTTTCTAGACCAATAATGTTATGATAGATTGTGAAAACTGGGTCATAGAGTTTCTTCTAACCATGTGGCCTAGTTTTTTCTCCACTGGCTGGGGATATGATCTTCAAAAAATACCTAGAAACCCCTAAAACCTCTATAAAAACCTTATTAATACATATTAGTTTAAAAATAAATAATTGACAAAAATTTAAAAGGACCAATTCTTGCGATAAAAACCTGTTCTTACATCCTCTATTGATGGTTCATTCCATGCTTATAAAGATGTGGTTGTTGATCATGTGGTCCATTTATAAAAAATTCCTCACATTAGAAATACAGTTTCTCTAAAATCGTAGGGTTTGTACCATATTAAAGAAATACAAATAATGAGTATGACAATTCCTCTTAGGTTGTCTCATCTGTTTGGAGCCATATATAATGTCTTGGTGTTCCTGCATAAAAAAATAGTCCATGTCTAACTCGATATGCATCACAATACTCGGAATATGATTTACCCGTAATAGGTAATGTGATTATTGGTTTTGTGGACCAAATTCCTTTGATATCAAAAAAAATCACCCTATAAAGCTTTCAAAAAAAAGACTTCACACCCTTCTTGGACATCCCATACATCAGTACTTCTAAGTAAGAGTATTTTTATAAAAAAAACTATTAATAACTGGATAAACCCAGAAATCCTTGAATATCATAGAATTTTTTGAGATTATAACAATATATCACAACCACATAATTCTTTGTTTCCATTTATACTCTAGGCTATGAGATGACATATCCCATGAAGTGCATTTTATAAATCTGGAAACTGCATTCAGATAGCTTGGAGTAATTTTGATGACCTCTCAGAGTACTCAAGGTGATGAAAACATGTTGGAAATTTTCGTATGAAGATATTAATTACACTAATATAACATCCAAAAAAACACAAAAACTAGTTTTGTAATGAATTAAATGTTTGTTTCATAATGTTCATTAATATTGCAGTTGCGCTGGTGAAACCAAATAGAATACTTATAAACTAGTACAATCCATACATTCTACTGAAAGAGGTCTGATATATGTCCAACTATATCACCCTCAATGTGTGGTATCCTAAGATAAAAAATAACTTGGTTCAGATCATCACACCTTTAAAGGGATCTATATGATCATAAAAATGTTGAAGGGGATACCTGTTTTCATAATTAACTAGTTCAGTCTCAGATAATACACACATAAGCATGCATTTTACTATAACCATTCTTAGAAAAAAGAACTAGACAACACCACAAATATGTAATGGGTTGTATGAATCCATTCAAATCATGATATTCTAACTAAAATTTAAACTCATGATTCTATTCTATTATCATATAGTAAGGTGGAAGAGAAAATTTCTCTCTTCTCAACACATACTTGATTATGAAAATGATATTTGAATGAGGTGGTAATCTATAGAAATCTTTAGGAAAGAGATCCTAAAAATGGTATACCATTGGAGTAAAATAATATTCTTGAATTAAATTATCATTTAGAACATGAATTTCTATCAGATCCATGATATAATCCAATATACATGTAATTGGTCTTCCATGACCAACATGATGATCCCACTCCTAGGGTTGACAATGGATGCTTATTTCTGGAGATAGATTGTTAATTACCCACTAGAAATAGTCAACATGATCCATGTATTGAACTATATAGCCCATAAAAATCAAAAATAGTAACTTATCAATTCCATCTTAAATGGTTTCCAAAATAAAAAATTGAATCTCAATCTCTCGAAAAAATTCATTGAAACCTATGATATTCACTAACTACTTTAGTAATGGTGTATTTCTGGTTAAAACAACATAAATGATGTTGATATATGTACAAAAAATATTTTCCAGAAGAGTTGTTATTAATGAATGTGATGATCCTATATAAAACATGATAAAATCATGGGTATATATACAAGAATTATGCGTCTATTTGAAGAGGTTCATACATCCACAATAGTAATTATAGTCAATATAACAAGAAGCTGACTAGAACCTCATCCCATGGATCCTTACTGAATCCCTTGATTTAAGAATTATTCTCAATACTTCTATTTTGTAAATAGGGCCCTACATCTACTTCCACAAATAAAATATCCATTTGGACTCTTGTTAACTATATGTTGAGGATTAGTGGAGTTATTTCTAGACTCTAGTTCCAATACAGATCCCCTACCTTTACACATCTCTATGAAGTTCTTATAATTTTTTTTAGATGACCCAACCTAACACAAGAATAGAACTTGAATATGGGGTACACGAACTATTCCATCTTATAAACCATCTTTACATGATGATAGAAAAACAATGTAACATGGTATTTATATGGATACAAACTTATTTAACTTCTCTTCTTACTGATTTCATGGATATATCTATAATATAGGACACTAGTTCCACTAGAAGAAAAACTCATAGTTTTCCTTACTAAAATTCCCTGGTTGTGGATTTAGGAACCTATCAGTTTACCTTCGATGATGTTTTCTTGATTCATCATGTATAATAATCTAAAAATAAAAAAAAATCATTAACATGATCCCATATCATATCCAATCTGAAAAATTACACTCCCTTGGGAACTCAACAAAAGTTAATTATGATCAAAGAGAAACAAGTCAATGAAATGTTTGGTGTTTTCTATCACTAACATTTCCTTATATGGCAGATTAATTGATTAATGAACCTTATCACCCCTCTACAACTGTAGATTAAAGTATATCAAGAAAATTTCCTCAAAGACATTCTAATATAGAACCTTTTACTGTCATTCATGATTCAGAATATTAATAAAACACATGGAATGTTCACATATCATATATATGCACTAATCCACACCCTTTTATCTATAGGTGGATCAAGGTGTATGGAGATCATATGGACTAAATCAATCTAGAACTCAGCTTCTTGTGGGGGGGGGGATCCCCACATACCATAGGTAGATGATACAACTAAAAATATCTCATCAGCAAAGAAATATATGGTATGTTGTGAACTTTCTCCCTTTACATAGATCAAAATAACATAACAATGGTTTTGTGCTGCTGAACATCCATATGATCATTAGGGTCTACAGGATGATCTGGATCAGCTGTGTTATGAGCGTCTTAATATCCACGATCCTAATGCTCAACATGAATACAATGAGGAGGAATATTGTATAAAAGATAAACACACTACTTAGAACACTATAAATTTAAAAAAGTCAATAAATTTGCATGAAAAAAATATTGAAACACTACTTATGGTGAATTCTCCATGGATTTTAGATAGAGGTTCTATGTTCAAAAGTGTATGGGATTCACAACACCGAGAATAAATGAAAAATGTAAAATTATTTTAGGACTATCATAACATATCCCACAAATTTTTAGGAACGAATATCATTAATGGATTTATCAAATATTTAATTTTCATATTCATTACAAATGTATTAATTTTTTATAAAGATTTTTTTCTTCTGTATTGTCATTTTATACATGAGAGACAATTTTTTTTTAAAATGAATTTTATCATTTTTATGTAAATCAAATTATTTAATTAATTTTTGGATCATTTCTAAAATTTATTTTATAAACATATATTAATTTTTTAGTCCTCGTATAAAAATCTTCCTATGGGGAAATTTTGAAATGATTTATTTTTTAATGAATAGGGAAAAAATACAAACTATTTTTATATTTTTCATGTATTTAAAAATAAAATTTATGTTTTGAATTTGTTTTAAATTTTATTTAGTTCAATTTGATTTATAATAATGCAATTATGGGTTTTAAGGTATATTTATTGTTTAATATTTTATATAAACTTTTTATATATAAAAAAGTGAACATAAAAAAATAATTTCATTACATTGTTTCTATATTAAATAAAATTACATTCAAAATCTTATGAGTGTTTTTATTTTGATAAATTGCTTTAATATTTTTATTAATATGGTAGAAAATAATTATATTTCCCCCTTTTATTTTTTTCCAATATGAATAGTGAACATCGTAAATTCTGTTACCATGCAAGAGGGTAAATAGTAAATTGCTGATAAAATTGTTTTACGGAGTATAAAATGACCCAAAAACATGCTTAAATTTTACGAAATTAAGCTAATTATACCCTTAAAACCTTATTATCAAAATACAGTTGATTAAGAGAATTTTTTCCCTGAAAGTTACTTATATGATATTTAAATCAAATTGAGTCACAAAATATCACATTCTATTTCTTAAATATATTTTATATGTCTGCATTGTGTAAAAGGTAGGTAATGAATGAATATAAGGGTCCATTTTATCTAAATAAACATGTTTTAATGATAAGAATTTATTTATGTCTTTTTGGGCCACATGGATGGTATTATGATGTGTATAATATTTTATTTAATGGAAACTAAATAAAGAGATAATAATGTTATTAATAAAAATATTATTTTTAATATGTTGGTATCCATAATATATCGTCAACTATAAGTATTATTTTTTTATATAAAATTTATAACTACATCATTTTATTTTATTTTTAATTTTTATCGATGAAACAAATTTCTTAAATAATTGAGAAATAATTGTGTATTAATTATTAAGATATTGTTATAAGGAAAAAAATATGTTAAATCATTGATAATAAATATAATTTGAATTAGTTGAGGATCTCCATTAATTTTATTGACAATTTTGAAAAAAAATCTTGGTTTAATTTTTTTTCAAAGATGTGTTTTTTTTCTGATTTTCTTAAGGGCAGTGTAATGAATACTATCAAAATTTTCCATATTGATATTTTATAAAAAAAATATATTATTAAATTATATAAAAATCGTAAATATATTAATAAAATTACAAATATATATTTATATGGTGTAAAATGACATAAAGTACCTATTTTTATTCCAATAGAAATTTTAGAAGAAAAAATTGAATCTTTTTAATATTAAATAATGAATTCTCATAATTAAAATTAAAATTCGTTAGCTAGGGGTTATTCCAAATGAAAAGGTTTAAAATAATATCTAAACTTGTCTAAAATAGATTTTATGAAGTTATTAAAACCTAAATCTTTCTTATAATCAAATAAATTGTCATTTTAAGTTATTTGGATAGAAAAATAATTTATTATAAATTAGTATTTTGATAAATTTCATAAGGTCCCCTCATCTCTATTATAAATTATCACATTAACCCTCAATTATTTACATCATACTGAGCCTTAAATATTAACCATACTCTTCTATGTTCTCTTATAAACATTCCTAGACACATTCCAAATGTTCTATTCTACTCAAATGAAAAAACCCAAATCCATTGAGTTGAAATACAAATGAGATGAATCTAAGAAGAGGTAATCACTCTAAAAGATCAAATTATTTTTATACTCTTCCTTTTCTCCTAAAATTATATAATACTTTTCTTAAAATAAAATATAAATTATCCTATATATTCTAGAATTTTATTATTTTTTAAAAAACACCATTATGCACAATCATTCCTCTCATACTATAAGTAAATATATCGATTTTCTATATGTACCAATTATCATCTCAATGTAGCAATAAAATTAATTTTTTCTATGCTTTTTATGTGGATAATAATTTTGATGGGATTAGTGATTATATATGTGATTTTTAATTTTCTATACAATTAAAATTATTATGTTATATCTAAATTATCATAATTTAATCTTGTGTGAAATGTTAATGTCACTCGTTTGTAAGTATGGACTACCATATCCACGATACGATGAGATTTTTTAAAAATTATATTTTTCATGGATTCTAATAAGGATTATTTTTATGATCATATATGAAATATATAATACAATAATGATTGTTTAATATATAATTATTATTGACCATTCTTCCTTTTTGTTAGATGAGAACGTGAAAAATTCTTTAGTTATATATATGTCATACCATATCCATGAATGGTGTAATTAATTTATTTTTTATCAACTTTTATGAATGGTTATAAATTCATAATAATTTATTATTTAAAATTTTAGTTACATCATTATTTTTATATTCATAATGACAATATGGTCAAATTATATTGTCCATGACTACCAAAATGAATCATGGTTGGAAAAAAGTAGTTATTACCCAGAATTGTGATGTTACTAAAAATATATAAATAAATGGGTGATGATATGTCATAAATAAATAGTAAATGGTATTGTATGTTTTTGTAATAAATTTCATATATATCCATATTAATTATACATCAATTATCAATATGAAAAAATAATGAAAATTTTATTGGTATGGGAGTTATTATGTCAATTTCTATTCAGGGGATAAAATACTATTTCATTCACTATGAAATTATATGATTACGTGTGAAATGAATTTTTATTATCTTATATTATATTTAATTTTTTTTATTTTTATTTACATCGAATACACATAATTAATTCCTTTGATTAATTATCATTTTTATGGTATGATATTTGTATTGGGGTTTTTTTCAAAATTTCTTAATTATTCGTAAGAGTTTATATTTATGTTTATATTAAGGAAAATTTATCATCCATGACCATTTTTTTAAAAAGAAATTCTAAAAATGTCTTTAATAATCTCTACAAATTATTTAAAACAATTTTTACCATTTTTTTACTTTTACAAGACAACTTGAAAATAATCAATTTTTCATTTTCTAAATTAGGTTCTTAAGGATTTCTTTGACAAAAATATGAATGGAATGTTTCTTTAATGAGTGTATTTTCCCTTTTTTATGATGCTTTAATGTTTATAATCATAATTTAAATGATCAAAATTCTATTTTAAATAATATGTTATCCTTTATACTTTTCGAGCTCATTAAAAAAATATTCAATAAATTCAACTTGATTTATCTCTTTGGTTAGAAATATGTATTATTTGAGAACTATGTTAAAAAATTTTTGTCAACAATGTTTTTATTTGGTAATTTTATGAATATTTCCATAGAAAAGTATTTTGAGATTTCTAATGTTTTTAATTTAATTTATATTATTTTTTATGATTATTTTTTATGTTTCAATGGTTTTTTAAAGTAACAATATATCGAAAAAATGTTTTAAAAATAAATTTTAAAAAATATACATGATATTATACTAATTTTAAGTTATCATACACAATTATTTTTCATCTAAAAAAATTATTTGATGTAAATTATTATTAAACAATACCATTATATTTTTAAATGATTAATTTTTATGATTGAATGATACTTATTAATTCTATTTATTTTAATGGAGAAATATTATTATAAAATGATTATGAAACCCATTTATTTTCATGGTTTCTAATATGATGATTCATTTATTTTCAATTTTTATAAATATGTATGCTATATATCTGATGGTAGGGGCCTATATTCAACTCCAATAAATTGGGTAAATAGTTATATCTCATGTGATATACTAGACTCGACTAGGGAGTGAATGAAGTTCAAGCATACATGGTTGGAATAAGGAGTGAACATAGTTTGCTAAATTTCTTTTTCAAATATTATTGTCTCCAAAGTGATACATTAATAAAATAAAAATGAATTTATATGCTAATTTGTATTCAACAATTCTATGTCTTATATAATTCTGTCGTATTCCTTTATTATTTTATAACTCATTTATTTTCAACATCCATTTTTTATTTCATGACTCGTGTTTTTTTATCATCAATATAAATGGTATAATTATAAAAAAATTTCATTCCTAGTAAAATATCCTTATTCTAATCATCATATTTTTTATGATTATTGTTTCATATGTCAAATTTTAACCCTTATTGAGAATCTAATATCACTATTTTCTTATGTTTCTTTTTTACATGTTATGAGGAATGATGTTAAATGGATTTTTTGGATGGATTTCACATTAATGATACTCATCACCAACTAAAAAATAAGAAATACTTGGTATAATACAAGACAATATTGATCATTATAAACTAGTTTTTTTAAGAACCCAAATTTTTTTGATTTTCATAGTAATACAAAACTATCAATCTAAAATATCTTACGGTATGTAAGTGTTATGATATTTTCTTTTGATTTTTTAGGTTTTTATGGTATAAATTGGGTCACATTTGTGAAGATTACATTATTAGTAATGACTTTGGAAGTTTGGATTCTGGGTGGTTACATTTTGTATTAGATATGGGATTAGATAATTTGGATATTAAAATTTTATTAGGAGTGGTTATCTTATGATTTATTGACCCAATCAGGGGTAAACAATACCATATGATAAGAGTTATAAAAACCCCTTTATGTGGTTTAATATATGAAATTGTAAGGTGAAAAATAATATTCTTGGAGAAAATTTCTTTTTTGAGTTAATTAAGTGTTGTTTTATTTTGGGATTAAAAATGAAAAGCAAGATGTAACCTTTAAGATTAAAAAAATTACTTAATGTGAAATTTATTAATGTTTTTTGAGAATTCATACCAAATTTCTTGGTATTTATAAGGATATTCTTTGTAAATGTAATACAAATAAGATGGGTGAAAGCACATCATTTTGGAATGGTTATTCTTATGGAGCCCAAAACTAGAGGGTGACAAGGCCACATAACCTATTAGTAGCCTATATGATTTCCAATTTAGTATTTAATTTCCAGTTTATTTAAATTATCTAATGGGGAATGATTATGTTCATTTTGGAATATTATTTTTTCTCATATAGATGACCATGGGATTTGAAATTTATTTGGTGTTAGGTTATTAATATTATTTTGTAAGACATTCAATATTTTGGTAATTCTATATGATTATAATAAAAATAGAACAATGGGAATTTATTATTTAAAGAAATTTTGGATTATATTTTGAAAGCATATATTATTTTATTTGGTATTTATTGTGATTGATGTTTTTATAAAAATTATTATTGTATAATGTGGATTATTAGGGAAATTAATTTTTTGTATGGTTTATTATGTGAAACTAATGTTATTTGGAGATAAATGTTATAATTGTTCATGGAAGGATATGTGATTAAATAATTCATATTTTTTTTAATTTTAGTTTAGAATAGTTTTAATTAATTTTGTGGGTAGTTATTTATTGAATGACTTATGTTGTACTTTGGGTATTACGGGTATTATGGTTTATCCTTTTTTTATAATTATCATAATTTTACTTACCATTTACATTTTGGTTAATTACTAATGACATGAAGAATATATAGTATTGTTTTCTAGATTTGTTTATATATAAAAGATGATTCTTATTCTTCATTCATAAATAAAATCTGTCTTCAACACTCAATAGTTGGGGAAGAGATGAGATTACTGTTGAAGTTTATTAATGTATTAAATTATTTTTTACCGTAATTTTTTCTTATGTTCACAATCAAATCAGTAAAATAATTCCTAAAATCTATGTAAGGAATTTTGGAATAATATCATGGTCTATATACTTTTCTTATTGAGGAACCAATGTCATTTCATCCAATCATTGATTTAATGTTTTGTGGTGGTTATCTATCTAATGACCATGTTCACTATAAATCTCCATTAAAACATGATAGTTCATTTCTTGTCCCATTTCTATGTTTTCCAACGTTGAATCCTAGCATGCTTTATCTCAGGTGACGTTTGTACATTCATTAAGGATGTTTCATTTTCACTTTTTCCGATGTAGATTTTAAAAATGGTATTTTTCAAATTCAAATGGTGATTGCTAAGAAAAATATAAAATTTTATGGGATAAATTTATTAAATGGCTGATAAATCAAAAATCAAATAGTTTTAATAGGTAATTATACATTTGATACTTTAGGAGACACACAACACCGTGATTAAATATGAAAGAAAATTTTATTTTAAGACAATTATAACCTAGCCAC
Organism: Viscum album; assembly: GCA_963277665.1. Lineage (NCBI taxonomy): Eukaryota > Viridiplantae > Streptophyta > Magnoliopsida > Santalales > Viscaceae > Viscum > Viscum album. The sequence continues at coordinate 1,873,866,717 of OY728146.1, read as the reverse complement.
TAAATATTTGTGAATAAATAATATTAAATAATTTATGAAATATTTAATCAGCAAACTCATTTATAATTTATTAATAAATTTATTTCTAATGAATAACTATATTTTTTGTAAAGCCATATTTTTCATCAAAAAACCCTATTTTATAGAAAAATGAATTTTATAAAATTTTAACTAAAAAAATATGATTAATTTATAGAGATTTTAGAAAATATATTTCAAAAAATATATTTCATTTTTTGAATAATCATATAAATATTTTTCTATTGTTAAATTTTGATAATTTTCAGAAAATTTTGATTTTTCGATGAATATTAAATGATACCATTTAAATTACATTTTTATGTAATTAAAATGTAATTTTATGTTTTTAGTTAGTGTTAAAAATTTATTATTTTTATTTTATTTAAAATAATCTAATTAGGGTTTTTTAAATGGACTTTAGTTTTGAATATAGCATAAAAATATATCATATTTAAAAATGGAATTTTTTATCAAAAATATATTTTCAGTGCATTTTCCAAATTATTTTATATTTTATTTAAAAACATCTTAGTTTTGAACATAGAAAAATAGATAAAATGTTTATATTCATAATGTATAATTTTGTTAAATATTCCCATTCTATTTTTACTAATATGATTATTTTGCATGATAAATTTTTTTACCACGATAATGTCTAAATAATGAAATTTTTGTTATAAATAAAATTATAACGACATTAAAATGACCCTAAAGCTTGAAAAAATAGTATGTGATGATTGTAAGTAAAACAAAAACATTTAATGTGAGATATTTAGTTATTTAATAAAATATTTTCCAAAACTATTTCTTATGTAACATTTAAATCAAAGTAAGTCAAAAAATGTCACTTTCTACATCTCAAATATGTTTTATGTTTCCATGGGGGAAAATATGGTTTTCGAACTAATATAAGTTGTAATTTTTATCAAAATAATCCTATTTTTAGATTATAATATTATTAATTCATATTTTGGAAACATGGAAGAGATTATGACGTTTATAATATTTTATTTAATGAAAATTCAAATATATCAGAAGAATGTCGTCAATAAATATAACATTTGTAATATTGTGTTACCAAAACAAATATTGTAATAATAATATTATTTTAAAATATAAATGATATATACCCATAATGGTATACTTTTCTTCATTTATAGTGAATTAAAATATCCTAAATTACTACACAATGAAGATGTTATAATTCTTTAAAACAATTTATGTCAACAATGTTTTTATTTTGTAATTGTATGAAAATTTTCATGGAAAATTATATTTAGATTTCATATGTTTATTATGAATTTTAAATTATTTTTTATGAATATTTTTTATTTTATTAGTGGATTTTTAAAATAACAATTTATCAAAAACAAGGTTTTAATAAATAAATTTTAAAAAATGGACAGGATATTATCATAATTTGAAGTTATCATTCACAAAAATTTTTCATCTAAAACAACATTATTTGATGTCAATTATGATAAAACAATACAATTATTTCTCTAAATGATTGTTTTTCATGATGGAATGAAACGTATAAATTCTATTTATTTCTTAAGTGAAATATGATGATTAAATTATTATGAAACCCATTAATTTTCATGGATTCTAATATGATGATTGATTTATGTTTAATTTTTCTACATATATATTCTATATATGTTTGGGGAGGAGCCAATATTCACCTCCAATGAATTAGTTAAATAGTTATATCTCATGAGATATAATGGACTCCAATGGGGAGTGAATATTGTTATAGCATACATGGTTGGAATAAGGAGTAACCTCAGTTTTGTAAATGAATTTTTTCTAATATTATTATCTTCAAAGTGATACTAGAATAATATGAAAATTATTTTATAGGCTTATTTGTATTCTTCAATTCAATGTATTTTATAATTTCTTCATGTTCCTTGATTATTTTATGTCTCATTTATTATCAACAACCATTTATTATTTCAAGACTTTTGTATTTTAACATTGATTTAATATGCATAATTTTTAAATTTTACATTACTGGTCAATCATACATATTCTAATCGTATGATTTCAAATGATATTGGTTTCATATATCAAATTTTAACCTTTGTTGAGAATTTAATATCAATCTTTTCTTATGTTTCATTTTTCCATTTTATGAGGAAAGATGAAAAATGGATTATATTGGATGGATTTCACATTGTTGAAAATCATCACCTTCTATGAAATAAGAAATAATTGGTTTAATAAGAGACAATATTGGTCATTAAAATCCAGTTTTTTATATACCCATTAAGTTATTATTTTCCATTTTTTATAAAACTCTAAATCTAAAATATCTTATGGTATGTAAGTGTTGTGATATTTTCTTTTGATGGATTATGATTTTATGGTAGATATTGGGTCACATGTGTGACTATTACATCATTAACCGTGATGTTGGATGTTTGGATTCTGGGTTGTCAGATCAGGTATTTGATACGGGATAAAATATGTTTGGAGATTAAAATGTTATTAGGAGACGTTATCTTAAGATTTATTTACCCAATCATGGGTACACAATACAATATGTTAAGAGTTAAATATAACCCATTATAGGATTTAATATATGAAATTTTAAGGTGAAAAATAATGTTCTTGAAGACAATTAAATTTTGAGTTAAAAGCATGATGTGACTTTTGAGATTAAAACATTTATTAAATGTGAAATGTATTAATGTTTTTTTAGGATTCATACATAAATTTTTGATATTTATAAGGATAGTATTAGTAAAAGTAAGACATTCATGAAGTGTGAAAACACATCATGTTTGGAATTATTAATGGAATTGAGCCTAAAACCAGAGGGTGACAAGGCCACATAACCTACTAGTAGCCTATATGATTCCAATTTAGTATCACATTTTCTTTTTATTTAAATGATCTAATGTGGAATGATTATGTTCACTTTGGGAACCTATTTTTTCTCAAATAAATGACACTGGGATTTGAAATTTATTTTTCGCTATGTGATTAATGTTATATTGTAAAACATTAACTATTTTGGGAAATCTATATGATTATGATACAAATAGAACAATGGAATTTTATTTTATATGTAAATATTGAATTATATTTTGTAATCATTTATGATTTAATTTTAGATTTATGGTGACTGATGTTTTTTATGAAAATGATTAGTGTATAAGGAGGATTATTAAGGAAATTACTTTTTGTTATGATACATTAAATGAAACCAATTTTATTTGGAGATAAATGTTATAATTTTTCATGGAAGGATATGTGATTAAATACTTCCTATTTTATCTTCAAATTTATGTTTAGAATATTTTTGATTAATTTTGTGGCTATTTATTTATTGAATGACTTATGTTGTATTTTTTTTGTATTACTAGTATTATGGTATATTAATTTTTGGATAATTATCTTAATTTTACTTACCATTATGTTATGGTTAATTACTAATGAAATTTATAATATATAGTAATGTTTTAGAGTTTTTTTGATATGTAGAAGATGATTCTCATGGTTCATGCATAAACATTTTTTCTTCTACAATCATTTGTTGAGGAAATGATGCGATTATTGTTGAAATTTATTAAATTACTAAAATATTTTTACTGATAAAATATTTACTTATATTCATTATCTAATCTGTAAAACAAATCTTAAACTCTAATTACAGGATTTTGGAATAAAATCATAGTCTATATAATTTTATTACTGAGTAATCAATTTACTTTCATCCAATCACTTATTTATTGTTTTTTGTTGGTTCTCAATATAATGTACATGTTATATATGAATCTTCATTAGAAATTGATAGTTAATTTCTTCTTCAATTTCGAGGTTCTCAAACATTGAATCCTAGAATGCTTTATCTCAGGTGACCTTTGTACATTAATTAAGGATGTTTCATTCTCTTATTTCCCAATGCTGATATTAAAAAATGGTATTTTGAAAATTCAAATAGTTTATTACTAAGAACAATTTCAAATTGTATGGGATAAATTTATTAAATGGGTGATAAGTTAATATCAAATATATTTAAAAGTAAATTATACATATTATTCTTTATGAGATACATAACACCGAGAATAAACATGCAACAAATTTTTATTTTAGAAATATTATAAACTAGATATTAAATATATGGGAATAAGTAATATTAAGTAATTTATAAAATAATTAATCATCTAACTAATTTTTAATGTATTAATTAATTATATCTATTGAATTACAATATTTTTCATAAATCCATTTTTTCATCAAAAAACGTATTTCCTATAAAATTGAATTATGAAAATTTTTAACTAATAATAATCTGATTAATTTATAGATATTTCAGAAAATATATTTAATAAAATTAATTTAGTTTTTGGAATAATCATATAAATATTTTTCTATGGTTAAATTATGATAATTTTTTGGAAACAATGATTTTTCAATGAATAGAAAAACATACAATTTTTATTACATTTTCATGTATTTAAAATTTAAAATTATGTTTTAAGTTAGTTTTAAAAATTTATTAATTTAATTATATTTAAAATAATCCTATTATTGTTTTTTAAATGGACTTTAGTTTTGAATATAGCATAAAAATATTTCATATTTAAAAATGGCATTTTTTCATAAATATATTTTTCAGTGAATATTTCTAAAAAAAAATTATTATTTTTAAAAACAACATTGTTTTGAACATAGAAAAATAAATCAAATGTTTATATTCATAAGTAATAATTTTGTTAAATATTCCCATTCTCTTTTGTCTAATATGATTAGTATCCATGAAAAAAAAATTTACCACGGTAATGGGTAAATAAGGCTATTTATGTTAAAAATAAAATGATAACGATAATAATATGACCCTAATGCATGAAAAAAGGTTATGTGATGATTATAATTAAATTCAAAACACCTTATTTGGGATAATTTGTTGTTTATTTTAATTTTTTCCATGAAAATTTCTTTTATAACATTTAAATCAAAGTAAGTCACAAAATGTCACTTTCATCATCTTAAATATGTTTATTGTTCCTATGTAGGAAAAATGTGGTTTTTGAACTAATATAAGTATTAATTTTTAACTAAATAATCATATTTTTTATATAATTTAATTCATGTATTTTCAGGCAACATGGAAGAGATTATGACGTATATAATAATTTATTTAATGAAAATTCAACGATGTCACATGAATGTCATCAATAACTATATAATTTTCAATATTATGTTATACCAAATATATATTCTACTATAAATATATGTTTAGATATAAATGACATATACACATCATGGTATACTTTTCTTCATTTTTAGAGAATAAAAATATCTTCAATTATTACACAATGATGATGCAATAATTCTTTATAATAATTATATAATCAAATAAATCATATTAAATTTTATAAAAAAATATAGTTTTAATTTATTTATGTTCTCAACTAATATTCTATAATTATGATACATTAATTATTTGTAAAATTACTTTTTGATGATATATTATTTTATTTGTTTTGTTAAAGTCAAAGTAATGAATAGATTCCAAATATACACTCTTGGTATTTTTTGAAAATAATATTTTTCTTAAATTATTTAAAAATAATAAATGTATTATAAAAATAATAATTGATAATTTAATATTCATAATTTTTATTTATTGAACATTTTTTCCCAACTCACATTTTATATGTAAAAATATTTAATCCTGTTAATGTTTCATAAATTGTAACATATTCAATATTAAATTAGGTTATAATTGGTTAAATCTGAATGATTAGATTTAAAAGAAATACCCAAACATAAATAAAATCTATTTGATGATGATATTATAACCATAACATATCTTATATTTGAATCCAGAATTTTTTAGCTATTTTTGTAGAAAATTAATTTATTATAAATTAATGTTTTGAGATATTCTTGAAGTACCTCCACCACAATTGTAAAAGGAAACCTTCTCCTTCGATTGTTTATATAAGATTGAGCCTAATATCATGATAATTCCATGAAAAGTTATCTTTTAAACTTTTATGTACAGATTATAATGGTTCTGGTACTTTAAAAGGAGAAACCCTAGATCCCTTTAGAGGTAATCCAAAGGATACTTTTTGATGTATACATAAGTGCTTTAACATATAACATTATTTTTCTAATCATACATACTTTCAAAAAATATATGATTTTTTACATAACATAATAAACTAAATAATATCCATAATCTGATATGTTATTTTTATTATTAAAATAAATTATACACCAACTATTCCTTCAAATAGTAAGTGAACATATTGCTCATGCATACATATGGCTTATCATCTCAATATAGGGACACAATTAATTTTTTATCACAATTTAATATGGATTGTAATTATGATTGGAATATTTTTTATTTTTGATATTCATAATATAATTATTCCTACATAATGATAATATTATGTCTACTTAATCATCGTCAAATATTTTTAGACATGATGATATCACTCTTATGTACTTATGGACTACCATCTCAAGGATGTGATGTGATTAGTTTTCACTTATATTTCACATTGATAGTAATAAGGATTATTTTTATTAACATATAAAATATATATAATATAATTAGTATTCTACAAATATTTTATTTTTTTAACTCTCTTTAATTTAATTAAATGAAAAATGAAAACAATTTTCTTATGTACATATGGGATACCATCTCCATGAACAGTGAAATTCATTTTTTTATCTCTAATATAATAAATTATTATAAATATACATTTAATTATTATAAATACATTTTATACCATTATTAAAAATATTCTCAAGAAAAATATAATTTTAAAATAAATGAGTTAAGACAACCGAACCAAAATATGCTTGGATAAAAATAATGTTATCACAAAGAATAGTTATTTTAATAACATATTAATAATAAAAGGGTGATGAGATGTTATATATTAATAGTAAATTTTTTAATAATATTATTTAATAAATGTATGAAAAATACAAAATTTATATACTGGATGATTGAATGTGAAAAAAGAAACAAAATGCTTGGGGTAAGGGAATTTTTAACCCGATTTTTATTCATTAAGTTAACTAAAATTTCATTGACATTGTCCATCTATGATTATGTGTGAAATGATTTTTAATTATTTACAATTATATTTTACAATTTTTATGTATTTTTACAGGGAATATTAAAATGAAATTCCATTGATTAATGATCACTTAAATAATATCATATTTTAAGGGTCTACTTCACAATCCCACCATTATTATAGATTGATTATGTTCATGGTTAAATTGTGGGATATTTATCATCCTCATCCATGTTTCCTAAAATTTTTTCCAAAAATACTTTTTATTATTCTCATTTATTTATTTAAAATTATTCTCATCAATTTTAAAGATTTTTCTAGATGATTTGAAAAGAACCTTTTTCTTAATTTTAAAATTAGGTTTATTGTGATTTTCATGATAGAAATATTAAATTAATTTGATTAATGATAGTTTTTTTATTTTTAGGGAACCTTAATGTTTTGAAAATTAATTATAAATTTTAGTGGACCATTTCAAAGAAAATATTTTCATTTGTAATTTCATGTATATATTAACAAATGTTTTTTTTATAAATCAATCATTATTTTCCTCTTTGGATTGGAATCATTGTTATTATTAATCCATGTTTTCAATAAATGATATAAAAAATGATTTTATTGATCCTTTATTTCTCATTTTAAAAAAAATACGATTTTGAAAACCATTTCTTCTTAAAATGAAATTTAAATTATTTTCAATGCATCTATTATAATTTTCCAAAGTTATTGTGTGATGATCATTGATTATTTTATAACCCACGCCTTTTGAAAATCCATTTTTTATTCCATGGCTAATGATTTTTATCATTTATGTACACTATATAATTTATAAAATTAATGTTCATGGTAACACACCATTTTCGCATCATATGATTTCATATGATAATGGTTTTATATATCATATGTTTACCCTTACTAAGGGTCTAATCACATCATTTTCCTATGTTTATTTTTCCCAGGTTCTAAATAATGATGTTAAATGAATTTTTTCTAGAAGGATATCACATGGATAATGTTGATGAACCATTATGAAATATGAAAAGCAAGTTATAATGGGATATAATGTTCATCTTTATGAATTGGATATTTATGAAAACATATTGATACTAGTTTTTTTTTAATTTTTTTATTCTCTAAATCGAAATTTTTATTTGATATATAATTGATCCAATAATTTAATTTTGACATTTTATGTTTTTATGGAAAAAAGTTACTCATGTTTTTAATGTTCATGTCTTTAAAAATATTTATGAAAGTGTCCATTATGGTTTGTCACACATTGTCTCTCAAAAAATGGATTATAAGTTTTTAGAAATACATATTAGTTCTTTCATTTCAATTATTAGAAATAACAGGTATCTCGATTAATGGTACATTTAGGAATTTATATATCAAATGCCAAAAAAATTTCAATATCATGATAAATGCATGTAAAAATATATCCTTAGGTTCCTATAATGATTCATGAATACCCATATCATTCCACACAAATTCATGATTGTAAATCTAAAAAAACTGTAACATAACAAAAAATTTGAATCAATTATAGTGAATGAAGAAAAACAATTGTAATAATAATATAGCACTAACTGGAATCACAACCCACGGGAACTCATATTAACCTTTACAGTGGTTTGCTAAACACTTGAAAAATATCATTACCATGTCATGAAACATCCTAGTATCCTTTCCACATTTCCCAAATAGAAAACTATAATAAAATAAAGATATACTCTAAAAACACATCTTCAATATGTCCCCAGATCCTTCACTACCTCATACGGCCAAAATGGGTTGGTATTGAGACCTCCAGTATGCCTCTCTTTTGTCAGACGATACTGACTAGAATTAGGGGTTTTACATGTACAGTAGGGAGAATATACAACCTAATATATGTTACAATATAGAATAAAAATCTATAATAATGCATATCATAGTAATGGAAAGATAGTGAAAACAATATATAATATAAATAGAAAATAAAATTAGTAACCAATATCTATTAAAAAGGAATCATGTAATGATAAGGTAAAATGTATCTAAATGTTAGCTATATATATAAAAAATTGAATTAGCTAAAAAGTTAAACTCAAATGACATCACTCCCAAACCCAATGTCGGACCCATCACTAAAATCCATCCCACCTATTAACAAAAAAATATAAACAACATCGCTTGCACTCTTCTAAGTAAACTACAATGTAAACTACTCATCTAAAAAAATTAATCCCAAAAATTATGTCCCTAAAATAATATTGGTTGACACCACCGAGTCAAAAAGAATCCATTATAACAATAATTTGATGAAATACATGGTTGAATGTTTTAATAATTAATCAATCAATACAGTAAATTAATTATCATAATTTAGAAACATATAGAAATTTATCAAAGAATATAAAATGATCATTCGAACCATATATATATATAAGATTACATAATTAAACTACTTGGAAGAGCCATCAATATATGAATTTTAGCCTCCATACATATATATATATATGGAAAATTTAACATCACATTGTTGAAGATCGATATATTATATGTTCATTATGTATCAATGGGTATACCCATTTGTATAAGAATTTCAGAATCTATGAAATTCCAAATATATAAACATTTAGAAATCAACTCAACAATATTTAATAGAAAGTATATCAACATATCACCTCCAAATATGAAAAGTTCCAATATCAAAATGACCCTTTTTCATTTAATTACACATTTATTTAAACATAAAATGATCAATAATAATATCAATAATAAAAAATTCATTACATAGGGCTTCTATATCAAGAAGTATTCTAAGCTCTCATGTTATGACAAACACACTTTAAATCATTATCCAACGTCTTATTATTCAATTGTTCACTCACACAATGTGTATCCTTAAGCCTGGTCACAACAACAGTGGAATACTAAGGGATCTAATGAATGACTCTATCTATTATTTATCATGATTCATTATTAAATTAAACTATGCACACATCATGGTAGTGAAATTGTAGTAATTTATATATACAATAATTAAATAGTCCATAATGTTAGGATTAGAATCTCAATAATAATCCAGTAATTAAATCAATGATTATAGTAGAAAATACATTAAAGAATGAAGTATTTTTAGATTACAAGAAAATCCTATATAAACCCATGTTACGATCAAAACCCCAAATGAAATATACTATCAAAATATTTAAAAAACATAATAATAAATGGTTTATGTGAAAGGAAACCATAGAAGAAACACTCACCAAGATCATATACATGAAAGGGAAAATTTGAAGGGATTAATAGACTCTAAAATTACATGTAAATAATCCTAGGTATAATATTTAGAGGATCACTTCAATAATGAAATAATCATATGTGGAACCCACATAAAACCACATTGTCCAAGGAATACATGGAATGTAATCCTTTCCAGTCTTGGATATCCGGATTTTTGAGTTGCATTGTTAAAATCCATTACCATAGTTTAATATATATCCCAAAAAAATTACACATTGTGAATCAGGTTCACAAAATGTAACCACTTCACATCATGAACAATTTCATGACTTGGTTCTTCTATCAGCTACATGTCTTATAACATGTACATGATGTGTAATTTTCTGGGGAAAATGTTTCATTTCCTTTATATGGGAAATACCTAACCACCAATAAATCCTTGAAAACACATATGAAACTCTCCTAATAAAAATTAACACATTCATAACCAATTTCAATTTATTAAATAAAACATAAATTGAATAAAATTTTTCCAATCCCCCAAAAAAGGCCATATGTCTCGGAAGAAGACTCATCCACCAATGTGTCAATACAAATTAAAACACAGTGAATTAAATTTTATGAAATACTCAAAGAGGTAAATAGCCAAAAATATGGGATCTTATATGATTATAAAATGAAATTGTTCAATGAAAATTAAATACCTATGTAAAACAACCCTTATTATTAGGATAAACTATGTAGAGGGAAAGAACAATAGAAGCTAGATGACTACCTAGCCCTAGAGTAGTGATGAATCACTTAATAAATAAAAATATATGGGGAGATAGGGGGTCATAGGTGAGACCTAGGGGATAAGTTTGGATAAAATTTACTCTCTCAAGAGGTTATCTAGAAAAAGAGAAGTGGGGTTGACCTGGAAAAGATGGGTCTGCCTCTCATAAGAAAAACACTCCTATAGATCATTGGGTCATTGGATAATCTATTACTGGTACCCAAAATGTTATTGAAAAACTTTTTTCCAACACTATGTATTATATGAGGACTTAGGGTACTACCCCGTTTGTATATATAATGTCCCCAGTTCCCTCCCCGTGGTACTGAGTGGAATCCTATTTAAAATTTTAGTAGTAAAATCACCACAAAAATTCTTTTATATACTAAAAACATAAGAAATTATGAAGAAGCCGCAAAAATATCCTCTAATTGACACTCTAAATCATAGTACTAAAATCCTAAATTATAAATTCAATCTATCCATCAACTAGTACCAAATATTTATAATCCTCTTAAAAAATCAGCTACACGCATCTGATCAGAATACCTTTCTACGCATTAAAAGTTGAATACACTAACATTATAAATTATTATATATGAATCCTTATAAATATTATGAGAATGGTACTTGACATGAACCACCACACTAATATATCCTTATTAGAAAAAAACCCCACATTGCCTTAGACATAATCTATATAGTTCCCCATCATATGATTATGCATATCATTTATTACCAAAATTATATAAACTAAGAGTGGATCATCTTATGATCATCAGATATCATATGTAAAAATCAACCTAATAATATAATATGGATAATAGAACTCTGATCCAATGTTACATAACAACGAACTATTCCAAAATAGTCTCACATGTACTTGTTATACCATAACAATCACCATAACTATCACACTAATAATTCCCCTGATGATTTTTTTAGGAAAAAATAGATATTTTCATAGGGAAAAAATATTTTATTAGGAAAGAAAATAAGTTTTAATAAATACTAATGAAGGGGGTTTTAAACTATTCTATTTTACTAAAGGAATAAAGATTATATATAATCTCATTAGACCAAATCAGATCATTATAGTTGAACACTTTTTGGATAGAATATCTTCGAGAATGTTTTCCCCCTATAATAATAAGTTGTGAAGTAGTCAGTGGATAAAACAAGAACCACAAATTTGATCCAATAATCATTCTGATTCTAGGTGATTTTCATAGATTATGTCTATATAACCTTACTAATGGTAGTGGAATCACATTCCAAATTGATGTACTTCCATCCTCACTTCATGGTATTATCAATGATGTTTATAATAAGAAAATATCTATATAAATATATTAATAACTTACTTATGTTATGTGGTGGAATCCATTGATTTCCCCATGATGATCTCTAAAGATATAACTGTAACACTATTTCCTTGAATTTCATCTTGATGAAGTATCTGTAGTGGTTCTAAACCATTCTACAGATATATACTTCCTCACAACACTTATTCTATAAGAGGAAGGTAGATAATTAAAATTGAATTCAAGTAATTTAAGGATAATAAAATCATGGATTAATCCGTGAAATGACCCATTTGGAATGGGTTTTCATATTTAGTAGAAACTATAATTATATCTAGTGAATTTTGAAGAATAAAAGAATCTCAATCTTGGATCAACTAATTTAATTCTTTCCAGATAATGATAACTGATTCTATTGAATCCCCCAATAATATATTGATATAATGATGAGTAAGGTGAAGATCCCAAAATTATATGAGATGTTCATGAATATAATAATAATATGGTACTGATATCACGAACATATCAAAGATTTATTTCAGCATTATTTATGTGGTGGAACAACATAGGAATAGGTTATTTGAGACATAAATTTTTTTATGATATAAAATAAAATATTGACACATGGAGATTCTATAGGATTGAAGATTGGTGTTCATGAACAGATTTTTCTACTCGATCTTATAAATAATATATATCGTGGAGGGCATGATAAAATTATTATTCTCTCTACTGAGCCATTTATGAAAAGTATCGTTATAGATAACATGGCCATGGTAAAATATTTTTTATGTGATAAATCCATTCATAGATTGTTCCCAGACAATAAGGTTATTCCCGGGAGTGAATTACTAGAAACTCATCCAGTATTTGATCTCATCAAGAATACCATAAAGGGGATTTCCAATTGATCTCTAATTAAAACATCTACATTTGTGTCTAGAAAATTGATAACAAAATTATCCACTAGTGGAGTTATTATATAGTTTTCATCCAACAAATTAACGGATGATTTTATATATACTATCCATCCTGATTGGGAAAAAATTATGGAGAAAGAGTCCTAGAATACATGATAGATAGTATATTCCATGATGTTAAAGTTCCCCTATTGGACTTTTTTTTTAAAAAATATCATATAAATCTATAGTCCAATGATTTTTTACTAATGAGCCTCAAAATGAGATGGGATTGTAAATATTATTTAAAATTATATATCTTTTTGATTCACAATACCACAATATTGTAGGACATGTATGATCTATTCTAGGATACCATCATCCGACTCATATCATGAATTCTATAAATCTAGATAAACATTTTGTTAAACACATTGATATTATTTATAATGGTGGTTTTTCAACCATGGACCTTGTCAGTTTTTATGATTTTAGAATTTATGATCGATATCACTATGAACTTTTTCATCCATGGATAAAAAAAATTTCATTCTAGGAATAAAGTCTTATTATAAAATAAATAATAGAGCCACTAAAGAAATATGTTCTATGTCTAAACAAAAAAATATAAACAATATTGTAGATAATTTGAAATACCCCTTAACTAATTCCAATATCTCTTATGAATTCATCAATTCTAGAAGATGGTGTTTACTTCAAAAATTTATTGTATATTTTTTTCAGCCAATCTCATAAAATGAGATGATTTCGTCATGCATGATTGATTTCTTGTTCTCTCTAATATATTTTCCCTTTGTTAAACAGGTTGATATCATCCATGTACATATAATGGGATGCATACATGATCCTCCAGTCTATCTTTATGGTCCCTAGCTTTAAATTATCAGACATGTGATATAGGATCCTTCTAAGATACTCATTTTAAATGGAAAAGATAATTCAATAGTGGGTCTCACCTTCCTGGAACCTCATGAAAATTTAAAATACTCACCAGTGGTGCCATTAATTACCACTAAGAAAAAATTTGAGCTCATGTGTTTTTTCACCCAATTGAAGTAAAAATGATTATAATATAATATGGGAAAAATATTAAAACTAAAATTTGATTCCATCGAATAAACATATATATTGGCATCATGGTTAATAAAAATGTTACTAACAATGGTGGTATTTTGAGAAGGTTAAAAATATCATAGGTAGGGATGAGATAATCATAAATAGACCATCTATTATTGAGTATACACTATTATAAATATGAAATATTATTAAAGTCAGCATGAAGCTTATTGGATAGGATTTTTCTAAAAAATTGTAGATAGTATTAAAAAGAAATATTGGCCTAAGGAGAAAATTTTCATCATCATTCCCCACTTTTAGAATAATGGTCTAAAATTTTGATTTCACTAATAGAGAGGTGATCCACTTTTAAGAAATAAAGAAAAGGACTTCAACAATAAAATTTAATAATATATTATTATATTTGTAATAATAATTTTGTGATGTCATATGGACTAAGAGAACATTAAGAAAGGATATTTAATAAAGACACCACAATCACTTAATCTCAATGAACTAATGTGAGGTTATAGATTTCGTCATGATTAAATATAGCATGAAATAATACATAAAAAATATTAGAGTTGGTATACCAACCATTCAAAAGGTTATTGTAGTAGAAACTCAAATAATCTGAGAGGACCTTCTTATTTTCCATTAATTAATCACCATATTTGTGTAGGAACAAAGGCCCAGAGACCATATGAGCTCTATGAATACAGTTAAATAATATTATTTTTCTATCATAACCTTAGGTCTATAAGTATTGGAATCTAAGCCATTTAATTACATCATTGAGAGTTAGGAGTGTTCCAATTTGATGGAAACAATAGATTTATTATCAATTTCAACAGTTAATTCATTAAAATTATTGTTTTCTTGAATATTATATATGGATCCCTCACGTAATGAAATTTATTTTTTAATAGATCTAAAATAATATATTCGATATATATTTATCATATCCTTTAGAAATCTATTCATTTGGATATATAATAAGGAATCCCATTTTATCCAGATGAGCAACAAAACTCATGAACAAACTTACCACATTCAAGACAGAGAACACAAGAATTGCATAACCAAGAAGGGAGAAGATGTCTAAAGTCTCTGGTCATGAGGTTTACTATAATGGGATGGTTATATGTGTCATGTCCCTATAGAGAGTTCAATATATATAATCCAAAGAATATAGGGAAGGACTATTATACAAAATGCCAAGAATATTTATGTGACCTCATTACCTTTATATGATTCCTGTAAAATGTGTATTTTGTGTCGAAAAATATTAATCTAATACACTCAGGTTTTTAAGGAATTTTTTGAATTATTTATAACAGATAGTGTTGGTCACAACATCTAGTTTCTCATTTAGGCTCATAATTTAGTTGAAACATCTCATTGAGTTCCATGGTCTGGTAATTCATAAGGGATATAATCACCTCTCATAGAGTTCTTAGATTCATGTATCTAATATAATAATAGACAGTATAGTATTCATGTTATGTTTTTAGAAATTTAAAGGCATACAATTTTTTTCCCTAATGATAACCAATCATTGATTTTCTAAGAAGAATTTATAAATACACATAGATATTTGTCATGTTACATGCACATATTATTTTCCATGTTATGGAAACCCATAATTTCAAGGATACAAATCCTATAGTAGAAGATTATTATTATTTATTTATCCCAAAAAGGGAAGTATTATGAACATGAATATATAGTTTAAGGTAGATGAACATTTCATGAATAGCTTTCCCCTCACTCTTCCAATAATAATTTTTTTTTTATTTTTATTTGGGGTTATATCTAAAATTTATTTTCCATCCTAGATTTTCTTTAGATTATTAATGTGTTTGAATAATTTAATTCTAGGTTCTAGAATTTTATAAAGATCCCTAGAATATATTTCCTTCAATATGTCTAGATTATCAATTCTATTTACGGTTCCCTTTTCAATTTAAATAATAGAGGTATCCTTCTCATTGGGGAAGTAACCGTAATTGTTTCGTGGGGTCAGACATATGTTCCCACTATTTTATAGGTGGTCTTATTATTTGATGTATTATCATCATCAAGGGATAATTCCCTATAATCCAATGTATTCTGATTAGTAGCTTTTAGAGTCTTGATTATATACGTTTAATTACGAATTATACGGGAAACATGAATAAATTTCATTGAGTAATGAGTTGAATATAAGATAATAAAAAATTATTGAAGAAACTATAGGCTCTTTGGGATTCATTTCATTATCTAGATTTTACAAAATGAATTTTATATACTATGAAATTTTATAAGTTATTTTTCATTCACCATCACATCTAGTTTACTCCAAAGTCATAACCCTAGAGACCACATTGTTCTAGAGAAACAGAGGGAGCATTGAGAGATTCTTCTCCATTTACTCCACTTAATAAGGATAATCCTATGAGTTTCTCATGGATAACATCAATGGAAAAGTGATATCTTTTTTAGTAGTGGGTTTTTCCATGACAATATAATTTTTATAGGGATCCCTTTTCTGATTTTACATTCATTTGTTTAGGAAACTAATATTGACCTAATTTAAATCCTTATAATTTAAAGTAGACGTGCAATTTTTCCTTATTAACACTTAAATGCCCAATTTAGAGGCCCATTATCTTCCATACATGACAAAAATAATATCCCTTGAAATCAATTTTATAATCATTGGAAAAGTTTTTTGAACATCTGAACACATAGATAACAGATTAATATCAATATGTATTTGATCATAGAACCAAGGTTCCCCAAATAATGCACACTAGTACAATTTTATAATAATTCATATTTATGTATAATGATCATTGAATATTTTGGGATGCTAATATAAATAGATTAGACCATGAATAATTGTTCAAATTTTTAATTTTTATTTACAATTTTTAAAAGTATTGAATTTGAAATCCCATATATAAATTTTGATAAGTACTCACTTCAGATGAATGAATCAATTTTTTTAAAACATCAAGATCCTCCTTAAAACAAATAATAATTTTAATTTATCCACTATTTCTCTGAATAAGTCCATAGTAATGAATATTTTACCTATTTCATATTCAATTTTTTAGGATAGTAGAATATTATGTTTTCTCCTTTTGTATAGGTGACTTGACCAAGAAGAGAAGACATAAAAAGTTAAAAAATTAATTAAAGGATTTCTGGACCTTCTTCCATTAAAACCAAACCATAATTTATTTTTTTTATGTTAGATGTTGTGGATTATTCATACTTATTTAAATTTGAGAAAATAAGTATCTTGTCCGTGAATGCGACTTGCTGATTCGACCAATGAGATCAATCCGTGGCTTATACTATCTTGACCTATCATTCAAATTGGATTTATGCTTCATAATGAAAATATAATTCTAAATCAATATGGATTGAATTCATGATTTATAAATGAACTAAAAAAATGAGGAAGCTTCATAATCAATATGAAAATCCTCATCTCCTAGAATATTCTTCTCAAAAATACTTTGTTTAGTAACACACCACTCATATTGCATGTCGGCTATTCCAAGAGAGAATCCTAAATTCCCCAACTATTTAATGGTATTGAATCAATTTTTTTAAAAAAATTGAACTATTTATATGTTGTGTGAGACATGAGTCTACACCTTCTCCCTTTAGATGTGAGCTTGTATTTACAAGATGTTCTAATTGACTAAAAACACAATCTCAAAAAACCCGTATTGAATAGAATACAAAACCATTTTAAAAATAAAGACATGTCGTAGTGAATAGATATAATATATTATACATCCAAAACATGACTTCAGAAACACTACACATAGGAGAGTCATATTAAAAGGAAAAATAAATCATATTGACCATATATTATTTACTGAGATCCCTCATGACCATCTTAACACAATCCAAGGTCTTGGTTGTTGTTCTCGGCTAGCCAACCCCCCATAACACACAATCCCTCACTCCCTTCAAAAACGTTTTATTAAGTGATTTTTAATATTTATTTAATTCCATCTACTATGGTAGATTCATTTTGAACTAACCTTTCAATAATTTTCTATAGAGAAAATGTTCTTCCAAAAGAAACTACATATAAAACTTTTCTCGAAAATGCCTAGATACTAACGTAATAGTCATAATCTGTGATGTTAGATTATGTTGGAACCTCTATGATAATGTTGTTTTCATAATCACAAATAATGTCAATATACAGATTCTACTCTTTCATTCCATTTTAAAAACTCTATGTAAATCTATTATTCAATACAAGTAGAATATACTTAAATAATCCTATAACCTATATTCTTGAATAAATATGTTTGCAAGTGTATTTATAGATGTCTTTTTGGATAAAACATATTCCTGTAATGATATGTTTAAGAAATTCACTTCATAATCTTTTTAGATTCCATGAAATGCCAATTTTCGACAGACTGATGTTCGAAACACCCATGTTTGACACACTGATGTTCGACACACCGATGTTCGACATGCCGATGTTCGACACACTGATGTTCGACACATAGATATTTGACACAAATATGTTTGAATCTATGAAGATGATAGACCGATTTTTAACACAACGATGTTCGACACACCGAAGATGACAGACCGACTTCGGCACACCGAATTCGACAGACCGAAGTCGACATACCATAGTATAAATACCGAATATGGCACACCAATGTTGACAAACCAAAATCGACACACCAATGTTGACAGACCAATGTCAACACATCGAAGTTGATAGACTAATGTCGGCAGACCAATGATGACAGACCGATGTCGACACCCCGAAGATGACAGACTGAAGTCGACACACCGAAGATGACACACTAAAGATAACACACTGAAGATGATAGAACGATGATACCAAACCGAAGAAAACATTCAAAAGATGACTCTTCGATAGTCATAAAAGGCTGTTTCGATTTTAATAATTCAATTTTTTTTAACAATAAAATTTAGACAAATTAATGTTTCTGACATTATTTAATTTATACAGTAAGACTATCTATAGATAGAACGTGGAACATGCACGTGTAGAGATATTTGTGTGTACTGGACCATGAAGTATAAAAGGACTAAAAATTCATCTTAAAAGAAGCTTGAAGAACACACTGAAAAAAAGATTATGCGAATACATAAATTGAGGAACTCAAAGAATGAGATCACTAGATGATTCAAACGACCAATAGTTTCCTAAAGATCATTATTCATTAAGACATTAAAGAGGAAACCCTTTTCACACCTAGAATTTAGATTACAGAAAATATGACACTTTGTTATGAAAACAACTTCTGAAGAGGACTCAAATTAAATTTTTCTCTATAACCAATGACTCCATAGCTTTACTGGACATCACACAAAGATTTCTAAAATCCACTCTTCCTTATTAAAAATAGTTGTGATGTTGTTGTTAGTGTTTGGGTAGTGTGTATATCTATTTGTATGACACACACTATCTCCTGAGCATAACTGGAGGATATCAAAATATTATCACTCTCAATATCTTTTTCACTTGTATCCCACATAGAACTGGGGAAGAGATCATGTGTGATCTGTTTTTTAGTTCTTCCCATGAATAACTATGGTTTAGGTGAAGTGTGACCTGGACAACCTTGTGTGATGTTGTGAAATCCTATCCATGTTGTGTATCAGATGTTTATTAATATAAATTTCATGGTGGATGGTGGTTACTATGTGGAGTGGATTGTTTCTCTGCTTTGAGACGAAACCTCTTGTTTTAACCACTATGTTGTTTTTCTCATATTATTTTCTGGTAGAAATTTATTTCATTAAGATAAACTGAACATTGATCGATAGTATATAATTTGTTTATATCTATTTTAAATTAATATATTAGTTTCATAAGTTTGATTAATCTTTAGATTGGTAAAACTAAGACCTAATCAATCTTCAGAGAAACTAATTGAACTATTACAACTTATATAAATTCACTACAAACTAAATTTAATTTATTATAACTGGGGGATATTATTTTTAAAAGAACAAATTTTAAAAGAAAATTTTATATATACTCTATTTACCCCACACTTTATTTATATACTCTGACCAACATTTGGTATCTCTGGCTTTTAAAAATTAATATTTGCTGTTTTTATCATGTCAACTGTGATTATAGTTGTGTTTCAAAGATCATAAAATTTTTGTTATTTCTATTTTTTTATCTATTTGAAATTATATTACACACTTTTTGATGGAAAATTGATTATAATGGTCCACTAATAATTTAACACCTTTCTTTAGTGGAACTAACTATGCTCAGTGGAAGCATAAAATGGAAATGCATCTAGGAAGTATGAGATTTGAACTCTAGACTGCTATTGAAAGTAAATATAAAATGCCTAAAACTATTAGAAACACTTGGGATGAACCTACCAAGACAAACTCTACAAATAATTGTTAATCAATTAATGCTCTATATAGTGCCTTAGAAGATGAACATTTTAACGGTATCTCAGCTTCTAAAACTCCACATGAAATTAGGGATACTCTCTCTATTTCTCATGAATGAGCATCTAATGTTAAAGAAATGCGATTGAATAAATATACTATCAAATACGACAATATTAGAATGAATCCTAATGAGTCTATTTTTTGATATGTATCTAATGTTTACTGAAATTGTGAATACCAAGATTTCAGTTGGAAGATAAGTAACATCCAAAGAGTAAATCATGTGGATTCTATGATGCTTACCAGAAAGATGGTATGGAATGTTTGTGTCTATTAGAGAATCGTGTGATATTGATAAAATGAGGGTGAAGGAATTAATTAGAAAATTATTGATGTCTGAAGAATAATTGAAGGTAAATCAAGAAAAGGATGAACTAAAATGAAAGTTTATAACTTTCAAGACAACTTCATCCAAATTTAATGACAAAGTGATAGTTGAAGCTGTTTTCCAAAGATCAAGCAGTGATGAATTCACATCAAATAGTGATGATGAAATTTCCTAGTTGGCTAGATGATTCATGAAATTATATAGGAAAAAAAGTTTTTCAGAAATCCAAGATATAATGGATGTATGATAATAAAAAAAATTGAAAAAATGAGTGAACGAGAAATCATAGATTTGAAGAGATAATCTATAATGAATGTAAAAGGAAAGGACATGTCAAGGCTGGCTGTCCAAATATGAAATATAAGAAAAAGTATGAAAATAAGGATAGAAGGTATACGAAAGAAATAAAGGACACCTAGAGTGCCTCCAAGGAATTTTCATGTTAATATGTATCATATCAAAATGATTATGATATGGAAAATATGTGTTTCATGACAAACACAAATGAGGTAACCTTAGACTCTCTTGTACATATTATTTATTATTCTGCAAGTGAGTTTGAAAATATTTCAAATGATGAAATATTTTAATATTGAAAAAAATTAGAGGAAACTTGTAATGGAATAAAATATAAGTATAAAACATTAATGTAATATCATGTTATTACAGTGACTGCTAAATATGAACTTACAATTGAAAAAGATAAAAATGCTCAACTACCCAAAATGAATAATGAGTTAAAAATGTCTAATAAAAAATTGAAGAAATACATAGAAATTTTTATTAATGTAATAAACCACTTAATCAAAAGATTGGTAAAAAAATAGATCATATGTATACTACAAGGATTGGATATCAACCAGGTCATATAAATTTATCCAAATCACATTTTGTAACCATGTCTTGAAAATCTACTACATGTTTCAAAATCTAGAATTTTACAGCAAGTTCTAGTTACACAAATTCAATTACAGTATCTAATTCATTAGGGCCAATAAATGTTTATTTTTCATACATACTATATCCAACATATAGGAAACCCTATAAGACATGTGTGGTTTCTTAAATATTATAGTAAAAATATATGTGGACCCACACAAATATGGGTACTAAAGTTATTTCTTGGCTAAACTATTTTGTAGGTAGACATGTTAAAGAGCTCCTATAAAATGCTACGGTACTTTGACAGTGGTTGTTCAAGACATATGACTGGGGATTTTCATGCATTAAATGTATCATCAAGATTGATGGAGGACAAGTCAATTATGATTATAATGGTAAAGGAAAAATCATCGACCTAGACCAGATTTGTAACCCTAACTCTATTTTAATTTCTAAAGTACAATATGTTGATGGATGAACGTATAACATGTTCATTATATCTCAATTATGTAATGATGGATTTAATGTTTTTTTCAAAAATGATTCATGCTAGGATTTTGATGCCAAATAATAATTTAGTATTTACTGCTTTTAGAAATTATAATAATTATGCTATAAATTTTGACATAGTAGTCTCACAGAATATCTCATGTCTAAATGCCTTTTATAAAGATTCATGTCTCTGGGATATATGAATAGAAAATATCAACATTCATTATGTTATAATGTTTACTAGAAAAGGATTAGTTAGAGACTTACCCAGATTAGTGTTTCCAAACAATAAAGTATGTAATACTTGTCAAAAAAGAAAAGAAACATAAAATCTTTTTCAAATGAAAGAATGAAGTATCTACTTCTTAACCTCTTGAGTTGTTTCACATAAACTTGTTTGGAAAATATAGAGTTTAATGTCTCAATGGGAAGCACTATGTTTATGTTCTTGTAGGTGTTTTCTCTAGGTATACTTGAACCTTTTTCATGGCCCATAAAATTGAAGCATGTTCTCACCATACAAAGTATGATAGGACTATAGAAAATATTAGTGGACATAAGATAAAATCCTTAAGAAGTGATCATGGTCGTGAGTTTGAGAATAATTATTTTGAAGATTTTTTCTCAAAAAATGGCTATAATCATAACTTCTCTACTCCAATAACACTTCAATAAAATGGGGTGGTAGAAAGAAGAAATAGAACCTTACAAGAAATATCAAGTACTATGCATAATGAATATGATCTACACATTTATTTCAGGGGTGATTCTGTTAATAAAACCTGTTACATAATAAAGAGAGTCTTAATTAGACCCATCTATAAGAAAACACTTTATGAGATGTTTAATAATAGGAAACCCAATGTAGGTTATTTTGCAGTGTATGGATTTGAAGATTATATTCCGAACACTAAAGATAATGTAGATAAATATTCATCTAAATGTGATGAAGGAATATTTCTTGGATATTTTACATCAATAAAATCCTATAGTGTTTTTAATAAGGGAACCAAAAGTGTAGAAAAATATGTACTAATTATTTTTGATGAAGTATATCCACATGAGCCCAATACCTCACTAGAAAATGTTGAAGAGGATAGGTCAAATCTAGACATTAATGATAACACCTCAAATCATCATGTTAAGGATGCTGTTAAAATATCCAGTTCTGGAAATTTTCATGATCCTTACCATAGTGAACTAGATCATCCTGACCAACCTGAAATATCTATTCTAACTTTCTCTAGACCAACTAGGATTCTTAATAATCATCTCGTAGATTCTGTTGTGGGATATTTAGAAAGAGGAACAAAAATAAGAGCTTCCTTGAGAGATCATGTTGAACATGAAGCCTTCCTGTCACAACATGAACTTAAAAATATCAATGATGCAATAAATAATGAATTTTGTGTAATGTTGATGAAAGAAGAACATAATAATCATGAACGGAATAATGTTTGGAAACTTGTAGGTACTCCTAAGGATACTTTTTCAATAAGAACCAAATGGGTGTTTATAAATAATGTGTATGAAGGTAGAAATGTAGTTAGGAATAAAGATAGACTA
Source organism: Viscum album (assembly GCA_963277665.1). Taxonomy (NCBI): domain Eukaryota; kingdom Viridiplantae; phylum Streptophyta; class Magnoliopsida; order Santalales; family Viscaceae; genus Viscum; species Viscum album. The sequence continues at coordinate 1,873,842,598 of OY728146.1, read as the reverse complement.
GTTTCACAAGGATATAATCAAGAACAGGGGATGTATTATGAAGATACCTTTTCACATTTAGCTAGACTTGAAGAATTGGGATCTTACGTTCCTATGCAGCACACTATAATTGTAAACATTATCAAATTTTTTTCAAAAGTGAATTCTTGAATGGTTATATAATTGAGGATGTTTAGGTTGAACAACCCTTAGGTTTTACAAATCAACATTTTCCAAATCATGTGTTCAAATTATCAAAAGCTTTATTTGGATTTAAACAAGATCCATGTGCTTGGTATGAATGGTTAAGTAAATTTCTTATTTCTAAAGGATTTACTAAAGGACTTGAATATCCTACTTTTTTTAAAAAAAGAATTTCTAAAGATTTTTTAATAGTCTAAATATATGCAGATGGTATTATTTTTGAATCTTCTAAAAACTCATTATGTAATGATTTTTCAAACCTAATGCAAAGTGAGACTGAAATGAGTTTAATGGTTGAACTTAAATATTTTTTATGGATTTCAAATATTTCAAAATAATGAAGGTATTATTTTAAATCAATGTAAGTTCACAAATGATATTTTGAAAGATATGGTGTTGATAACATTAAGAGTAGTGAAACTCCGTAGAGTTCTATATGTAAGATAGATCATGATGAAGGTGGAAAATCATCTGATCATACTTCTTATAGAGGAATTATTGTGAATTTGTTGTACATAATTTCTATTAGGATAGATATTATGTTCAATGTGTGTAGGTGGGAGAGATTTCAAGAAAACCCAAAAGAATCTAATTTAAAAGTTGTTAAATGAGTTTTCAAATACCTCAAATATACAACTAATTTATGATTGTTCTATCCTAATGGACAAAGTTTTGATTTGGTAAGAAATTCAGATACTGATTTTGGAGGATATAAGTTAGATAAAAAGAGTAACATAGAACATGTCCCTTTTTGTGAAAGTCATTGATATCATGGTTTCTTAAAAATAATATTCAGTTGCATTATAAACTAGAGAAGCAGATTACATTTTTGCTGGTAGTTTTTGTGCACAAATTTAATGGATTGAACACACCTTATTAGACTATGGATTTAAATTCAGACATTTCCCCATTAACAAGGACAAGACAATTTCTATTAACATTTCTAAAAATCCAATTTCTCATTCTAGAACAAAGCATATTGATGTTAGACTTCACTTTTGAGAGATCATTATCAAAAAGGTGATATGAATATTGAGTTAATTTGGACTGAACATAAGATTGCTGATATATTCACTAAACCCCTAAAATCTGAGAAAATGAAATACATCAAACATGAACAAGGAATAATAAATCTGTATATGATCCTTGAAACCGATCTTATCAATCTGATCCTTGAAACCAATATTGTCAAACCAATCCTTGAAACAGATCTAGTAAAACCAAACCTTGAAACCAATCTTGTCAAACCAATCCTTGAAACCGATCCTTGAAATAGATTTTGTGAAAATGATCTCATAAAACTGATCTCATAAATATGATCCAATGATACTGATCTCATGAAACTAATCTCATGAAACCAATCTCATGAAACCGATCTCTTGAAACCAATCATTGAATCCAATCCCAGAAATTGATTTATTTTCACCAATGTAGTTAAGATTTTTTTTGAAAATTCTGTATGTTTTAAAATAAAACAACACTATTTTACACTCATCTCTTCACTTTTCAATTTTTATGATTTACGATCTACAATCCCTAAATGTTATATTTAGTTCAATCCATCCCGAACATTCACCTTCACCTCTACCGAAAATTGTTCTACCTTTGTCACACTACCTCTAGACTGTCAACCTCTCAACATTGTTAGAATCGAAAACCTTTCCATGGAAAGGACTAAGCGTGCAATGGAAGAACCTAGAAAATCATCTTCTGTTAAGAGCAAGAAAGGTGAGTCTAGTGGGTCTACAAAACTGAACTTGGAAAGTCGACTGGTTATAGTAGAGAAAGATGTGTCTATTGAGTGTCTTCTATCAATAAATTCATTTTTGTTAAATGTGCTGGAATCTCAAGGATGGATCAGTTGATTCACAAAAAATGAAATACCTTATTATCCACAGTTAGTGCATGAGTTCTACCAACATTTGAGAATATCCCTGGACGAAGATGAGGTAGCAATGAAAAAGTCTATGGTATAGGGATATGAGATATCTTTTTCATCTATGGAATGGGATGATTGCTTAGAAATTCCTAATGAGGGTGTCTATGTTGACTATCCAGGAAATATTCCACCTTCCTCTAATATTTTATCTTATGAAGATGCTCTGAAGGAGCTTACTGGAAATAGGGAATCTAGGTGGACTGTTGAAAATGAATTCAAAAGATAAGTAAGTCTTCTTTTTATGTTTATACATCATCAAATCTACCCAAGGAAGTGAGATTTATCAACAGTGAAGTATCAGGATGTTTTCATGATATTTTTGTAAAAATATGAGGTATAAGTGAAACTATGTAGGTATCTAATGTTGTATATCTAGGATTTTATTAAGCCACCCAAGAAGGAAACCTTTCTGTACTATCTTAGGATGAATTCTACAATGTTGAAAAGGGTAGGTTGTGTGGAATATGGAGATGAATTGATAAATTCCTGTAGTTTTTATTGTCTTCAAAAAGTCATTTGTAAGAAGATGAAATTCTTCTGGAACCCATGGAAGAGATGTTGGGTAGGAGATGAGGAGAGGCTATATGAGGACTTCAATCTAGTTGACCACCCTTCTTGACCAAAGGACCATGTTTATATAGGTCTCAAACCAAGAGAGGTTCCAGATTATTCTGATGAGGAAGTTGAGCCTCAAGTGCCAGTGAAAGAAGAATCTCCTTTTGTTGATAGGAGTGGTCCTAGTATTGTTGAACATCCCAAGGACATGTCTTATGGACCTGCAGGTCCACCTTTGGACTTACCATCAAGATAATCAATGTTAGGGGATGAGGATGAATAAGAGACTAAGGCTACTGGAGTTGAAGGATATGTTAGTAAATCAGATGAGGAATCAAATGATGATGATGATGATGTTGGTGGTTATAATGGAGTAAATGAGGAGAATTTTAGTGACTCTCAAAAAATGGTACAACAAGTGGATGCCAAATCTAGTGAGGAATATGTACATGGAGCTGGTGAGGGTGTTGATCATGTTGAACAGTAGGCTTTTGTTCATCGAGATACTGAACATGAGGACATATCACCCCTTCCTAATGTTTAAAATCAAGATATCATTTAGGAATTGAATGATCTTATGGATGATATGCAAGAGGAAGAAGATTTGGTTCCAATGCCTCAAATTGAGGAAGTTCCTGGTCAATATGAACTAGCTTGAGCACAAGAAGAACTGGAATTTCAGTTCGTTACTATACAGAGAAATGCAGTAATGGTAGGAGGATTGAATGAAAATGTGGATGAAGATGAAGTTTCTCATAAGCATGAGGGAAGATGGATCAGAATTTATTCTATTGAGCCAAGATACTGGACATTTACTAGATAATGGAATAATGATCCATGATAATTTAATTTCTATTTAGAGTATGACTCAGATGAGGATAGGGTAACTCCTCCTTCTACTCTACAAGTCCAGGTTGAACCAAAATATATTCCACCTGTTCCACTAGCTTCACGTCCACCCGTAGAGCTAGTTGCACAGTTAGTTTCCAGTGATTATGTCACTAAGGTTGATTTGGAGAAATTAAAAAAATGATATATGTGATTATGTGATAGCTTCTATGGGATCTAGAAGTGAATCCTATACATAATCAAGTATTTTAGATGTTGTTGCAATGAATATTTTAGGAATAGTGATGCAAGAGATTCAAATTAATCTCATTACCCCAGATGAACCCATAATAAGATACAATACCATGATGAGAGAAGAAGTAATAAAGATGATAATTGAGTTTAATTCATTAACCTATAACTTTAAGACCTTCTTTAGTGTTGTTCTGGAATTTCTTAAGAACTTGGGGACTCGTATCATCAGTGTAGATATGAAAAGGATGAATGAAGATCTTGGAAAAATGTTGACTGGCCCATCATGTTCCAAGAGTGTCAAAAGTGTTGTTGCTGATTTCAAGTCTCTCAAGGTTGTGATGAGAGAGGAACTCCAAAATCATTAGAGTATTTCAGACAACGAAAGTCATGAAATAGTGTGTCAAAATACAGATCACTTGTACAATATGGCTAGGAAGTGCACAAACGAAGCCTCTACAGGTCCAAATGATATTTAGGAAAAAGTGGATAAGTATTTCACTAAGATTTATACCAAGCATGATCTTATCAATAGCTTCATGTTTCTCACATAAAATCATAGAGTTCCCCAGTCACAAAAGTATTCAAGGATAAAGTTATTCAATTGATGGAGTTTTCCCTTTTTCTGAGTAAATTTATGTAAAAAATGATGACATAGATAAATCCATGCAATATGGGTCTGAAATCATTAATGACTTCATCAACCGACTCAAACCTTATCTGCATGTTCAAGCAGAGGAAATTTTCATCCCTCCAACTGCTTCAATTGGTACTACCTCTTGGCCTCCTGCTCATTTGACTGTCTCTTAGGCCATGTCTCAGATTCGACTAATCATCATAGAGAAACCTCCCTATCATGTATTTTCATAATGGAGGCCAACCCTTGCAGCCATTGTTTCAAGAAGTGTTTCCCTGCCTGGTGTTATCATTAGACCACCTCTTCCCCCTGTCTATACCAAACCATCTCATTTTCCTTCTGATCCATTAGATAATGGAAAATCCAAACAACAGCCAAACCCTTTGTGGTGGATTGTTTTTCGTTGATAGGGATTTGATCTTTTTTTCCCTGTACATTATACCTCTTAATTGATATCTTTATGGTGTATTTATTATAAGTTATTTTTCCTTTATTCCTTTTTAGCTAATCCCAAAAGGGGAAGAAAATAACGCACACCTCATTTATCTGAGGGGGATATTTTTTGGATTAGGACACATGACATGTACCCACCTTAATCCATTTACGTAGGTAGATCTAAGTTTAAAAAATTCATATAAAGAAAATCTTTAGTTATATTTGAAAATTACATTTAGTGTTGTATGCTATATTAGGATATCTTTATTCTATATATTTTCATATATGCCATAATTTGTGATTATCAAAAAGGGGGAGATTTTTGGACCTTCAATGATATTGTAGTTTGTATAATCACAAATAATGTCAATATACAGATTCTACACTTTCATTCCATTTTAATATCTCTAAATAAATAAATTATGTCATATTAAAAAATATACTTAAATAATTCCATAACATATATTCATGAATAAATATTTTTACAAGAGTATTTATACATGTATTTTTGGATAACACTTAGTCTTTTAAAGATATGTGTAAGACATACACTTCATAACCTTTTTTGATTCCCTAACACACCAATGTTCGACAAACCGATATTTGACACACCAATGTTCAACACACCGATGTTCGACACACTGATGTTCGACTCACCCATGTTTGACACAATGATGTTCGACACACTATTGTTTGAGACACCAATGATCAACAACCAGATGTTTGAAACACTGATGTTTGACACACTGTTGTTCGACACACCGAAGATGATACACCAATGTTTGACACATCGATGTTCGACATATCAAAGATGACAGAATGAAGGCGACACAACAAAGTTGACATACCGAAGGCGACTCACCAATGTTGATAGACCGAAGCCAACACACTGAAGTTGAATGACCGAAGTCAACACACTGAAGATGACAGAACAAAGTCAACATATTAAAGATGATATACTGAAGTCGACACACCGAAGATGAAACACCAATGATAACACACCGATAATGATATAATGATGCTAAAAAATGATGATAACAGATCAAAGATGACTTACTAATAGTCATAAATTACTATTTCAATTTTATAAATTAAAATTTATTTATAATGGCCATATTTAGAAAAATTAATGTTTCTGATATTTTTTAATTTTGTCTATAAGACTATTTGTAGACAGTACCAGGTACATGGATGTGCGGAGATATTTTTGATAGTGGACCCCGAATTATAAAAGGACCCAAACATCAACATAAAAGTTGCCTGAAGAACACTCGTAAAAAAAATTGTGCAAATACGCAAATAGAAGAACTCAATTAATTATATTAGTTGAAGTTTCTATCATGCATCACTTTACCGAAGCTCACTATTCATCGAGACATTAAAGAGTAGATCCTTTTCACACATAGAAGCTGGATTATAGAAACTCTAACACTCTTTTCTAAAGCCAATGTCATACATGGACTCAAATTTCATTTTTCTATACATCCAATGAGTCCAGAGCTTTACTGCACATCACATAGAGATTTTTAAACTATACTATTCCTTATTAAAATCTATTGTGATCTTGTAGTTACTATTTGAGTAGTGTGTATATCTGTTTGTATCACACACAATATATCATGAGCATAACTGGAGGATATCAAAATATTCTCACTCTCAATCTCTTTTTCACTTGTATCCCACAATGAACTATGGGAGAGATCTCGTGTGATCTATTTATTAGTTCTTTCCATGAATAACTGTGGTAGAGGTCAAGTGTGACCTGGATAGCATTGTGTGCTATCGTGAACCCTGATTCGGGATTTGGATCAAATGTTTATTAATATAAACTGCTTGGTGGCAGGTGATCACTATGTGGAGTGGACTATGTCTCAGCTTGAGACTTAACCTCTTTTTTTATCTTCTATGTTGTTTGTCTTATATTCATATCTGTTATGTATTTATTTCCTTAAGATAAACTGAACATTGATAAATAGTTTATAATGTGTTTATATATTTTTTTAAATTAATATATTAGTTTCAAAAGATTGACTAATCTTTATATTGGTAAAATTGAGAACTAATAAAAATTTAGAGAAACTAATTGAACTTTTTGGACTTATATAAATTCACTAAAAACTTAATTTGATTTTATTATAATAAGGGATATTATTTTTAAATATCCAATTTTAACCTAAATTTTTATAGATACTCAATTCCCCCCCCCTCTTAAGTCTTCTACTCTGACCAATAGATCGTATGATTATTCAAAATACTATAAGAGGGTTGAATTTTAGTTCATTAAATTTAAACATATAATTTACTCAATAGATTTAATAAAAAATATCATTTAAATATTTATATTAGTATAAATTATTACCAGATTAAGAAAATGTTATTATAACTCAAATTTAACATTGAATAAAAATGTACATTGAAATAATAAATCATATAGATAAATTCCTAACAACGTACTAAAATAGTTCAAAATAATGTAACATAATCATAGAAAAAACTAGGACTCCGCCTCTGCGATGCACGACACTATAAAATAATTCTTATTATTAACTATAGATTACTATTTATAAAACATAATAGTTTATATAAATATTTAATATATTTGAATAGAAAATGACATATATAATGAGGAATAAAAGTTAAAGAAATTGAGGAAGAAAATTTAGATAATGGGCAGCCTTCTGTAAAAAATTAACAATGACGGAAACAATGATGAAACATAATTAAAATTAATAAATAATATATTAAAATTATAAATTTATTCATAGAAAAAAGTATAAAATTCTAATTTTCATGGGATTATTCGATTTTATTCTGAAATCATCTTTCAATGAAATAGTATGGTTCTACTAAATTTAAAAAAAATGTAATTTCATTGTACTCAATGCATTGAAACTATTTATTTCAACTTATTGAAAATTAAATATTGTAGTAAAAAGAAGAATTCAATATTTTAGTAAATAAAGGAAAGTTCATATGAAAAGGAATAGTAATATATTTTCAACAATGAGAAATAATATAAATGATGTATTATTTAGATCAATTATGAAGATGTAATATAAACAGTAAAACATTCAAACTCAAACAAAAATTATTTCAGAGTTAATTTCCAATGGAACACATGGAAACAAAAATGGATTGTTTGGACACATTGTTTATTTAGAAATGAGATGGGTGAAAAATATTAAAGTAACAGAATACTGTAATAGTATATGGTGTCCCCTAGGAATGAAACTATATTCAATAAATTGTGGTAGTAAAAACCATCCAAAATTTGGTTCCTATGGCGCTGTAGTAGACAAGTACTAGTGGTTGCTGGTTGGTAGTAATCTGGTACCTTCACAAGTTTGTAGAAACAAGTTACGAATCCAGATAACATATTTAGATATCATACATACACAATAGAACCACTTTCTGCCTCTACTATGCTTGAAAAATCACACGACCATGAAAACAGATATAGGGAAAATGATCTTGAAGATTAAAAAAACCAAACCATTCAGCCATTTGAATCTTACCATAATTTCAAATAGCCTCGTTTTGAAAATAACCTGCAAAATCTAAAACCTAAATAAAGTAGTTCTAATTGTAGGAGTAGTAAAACACCACGAAAATAGACATAATACACAACTCTAGCAATGAGAAAAAATGAATGCAATGACAAAACATCATAACTGAAAGTACCCATCCATCCATTAAATCTCTTAAGATGCAATCCAGTGGACTCCTGCAATGGAACCAATTTCAACAAGAGGGAGACTGTAAAATACCACGAATGATTTTCTACATTATAAAAAAACAACAATTAATAAATCATAGCACAAAAAAATGAAAACACAATCAATAGTTGGGTAGAAAATTTTAAATAAATAATATTTTGAATTTCTAATATGAAATATACAATGGGAGGTTATTATAAACATGAAATTAATGGTAGATTAATCTAGATGCATTACCGGTTTGAAAAAAGGGAGTTGGTATATCTTTTCTGACTTCATTTTCCTGGAAATGGAGGAGGATGCTACTTATAATTGACCACCATCGTTTTCTGAGAACTCATGTTATATAAATGGTTGCAGGTGTAGCCAATATCATGTTTAGTGAAGGCCTCCGTTCCCTGCAAATAGCTGCCTATAAAAAACATGCATTAGGTTTAAAAACAAAATGGGATCACTTCACGAAGTATCATAACTATTGGTAACTAAAAAAACAATTCACTAACATTAAATTGATAATTACCTTGTAAAAAACCAATATTATGTGGTAACCATATTTACAATGTGGTAGACATAGCGATTGGAAACTTGATTTGACATGGAGTGGGTATAATGATATTGAATACATGGATAGTAGAAAATATCATCATACAATAACTATAGATACCTTGATTCTCCATTGAATCTTTAACCATTGCATCCACATTTGGTTTTTTATGAATAAACATGGGTCTCATAACAATCTAAAACAACAGAAAATGATTCTAATATATTAGAGTTCATAATATATGTGAAATCTATAATATTGGTATACAATATGAGAGAATACTAATCATATTTTATGTAATATTAATAGTATTTTAAAGATCTGAGTAGGTGATTCCATGGAAGGGGATAACTCATGCTACATTAATGGTTGTAGGTGTATCCAATATCATGTTCAGTGAAGGCCTCCACTCACTGAAATTAGAAGCCTATAAAAACAACATGCATTAGGTTTAAAATGAACTTGTTCTCACTGCAGGATGTAGCAAAACTCCTGGTAACATAAAAAAACAATTAAATAACTATAAAATGACTATTACTTTGTAAAAAAATCATATTATGTGGTAACTATATTGACCATGAGGTGGACATAGCATGTGGACACTTGATTTAACATGGTGTGGGTACACTGAACATGAATGCATGGTCAGTAATAAATATAATCATTTATTAAATCTAGATACATTGATTCTCCAATGAATATTCAACCATTGCATGAAAATTTGGTTTTACATGAATAAATATGAGTCACATAAGACTCTAAAATTGTGTAAACTAATTGAAATATACTAAAATTCATAATATATGTGCAATCATATATATAGGTGTACAGTATGATAGCATACAAAAACCATTTCATGTATACTTCATATTTTTTTTCATGATATGAGTAGGCGAATCCATGAAAGTGGGGAACTCATGGAACATAAATTGTGGAAGGTCTAGTCAATATAATGTTTAGTGAAGGCCTCCACTCACTGTATGTAGTGGACTATAAAAAACATGAAATAGGAAATAACCGGAATGTTTAAGAACACCATACATTTTCTAAGTTATCTAAACAGAAATTTCATCATTTCATGCAGTATAATGAAATATAGACAACAAACTTACATTTCCAATGCAATGAACTTCCTATTTTTATGAAGTATATTAGGAGTTATCAGGAAAAAATATATATATTTGCAATTCTACAAATCCTGAACAGTTGAAGAGAAATCAGTGGAACATTAGACCACATTAATAGGGATTTCAAACATTATCTTAGTTTAATGAAATATAAACATATATATTATCAACCTAACCAAAAACATTTAATGGTAATTTGATCCATATAAGTGACATTATAATTAAATAATAGATTATAACTACGAAATACTATAAACCAAATATTAATGTTGGAACCAAAATAGTAGAAATAGGAAACACATACAATGATTAAAATAGACTAACAATGAAGATGATATACAAATAACGAATGGAAGTATATATTGGTGAAATAAGCTGAATGGTAGTGAATATATTATGAAAATGATATGTGATACCTACTATTTGGTAATTATCTTCCTTGGGTACTCAAGATTCTCTATGAAACCTGAACAATTGAATATAAATAATAGAAACTTTAGACCACTTAAAAAGAGATTTCAAAAATCAACATAGTTAAGCAGGACCTCTCTACTACCCCTCCCCTCCCCTCCCCCCTGCCCAGCCCCTCCCCTCCCCCCTACCCAGCTTCTAGCCCCCCCCTTTCCCAGCACCTCCCCCATCCTCCTCCCCCCTACCCAACTCTTCCCCTCCCCTCCCCCTGCCCAGCTTGTCCACCAACCCTTCTAAGCACATCCCCCTCCGACCTCATCCTCCCCACTGCCCATCCCCTTTCCCCACCAACCCCTCTCTCCTACCAACCCCCATCCCCCCTGCCCAGCCCCATCCCCCACCAGTCCCCTCCCCCCTGCCCAGTTCATCCCCTCTCATCCCCTTCCCCTACACAGCTTCTCCTCCCCCCTTTCCCACCACCTCCCCCCTCCTCCTCCCCTACCAAACTCATCTCCTCCCTTCCCCCTACCCAACATGTCCCCCACCACTTCCAAGAACCTCCCCCTCCCACCTCCTCCTCCCCACTGCCCAACCTCTTCCCCCACAAGACCCTCCCCCTACCTAGCCCCATCCCCCCTTCCCAGTTCTTCCCCTCTCATCCCCCCCCCCCGTCGCCCAACCCCTCCCCTCCCCTCCCCCTCACCAGCTTCACCCATAATCGATTCCACCAGACTATAGAGTACCCTGCAACTAAATTAAAATAATTAAAGATTTATGTCATAATTTTCTATTACAAGTATTGAAAATATATGATCATCCAACTTTTAAATAAAAATTTAAACTTTATATAGATTTCTATGAACTGTAGTTTTCAATAAACTAAAACCGGTTCAAAAAATGTATTGATTACATGATACACGTGATTGTCAAAAATCTCAATAATCATAACATTTCATGACAGACATGATAAACATGTTTGAAAAAATAATCACATATTTTGTTAGAAAATGTTAAAAAAATTATTAGAAAATTATAAAAAAAATTAAGAATGTACAACTTAATGATCCTATAAATATTAAACATGTTTGTCAATAAAATGTATAGATTTCATATAGCAGAACTCCATGGGTAATTGATTTGTAATCTATAAAAATTACTAGGCTAATCGAGAATGTTAAACATGTATGTCAAAAAACACTCTAATCAATAGTAATGTAAACCATTTTTAGATGATAGTAAATTTAAACATGTTTGTCAAAAAATGTATAGATTACAGATAACAGAAATCACACTAATCATAAGATTACATGAAAAACTTGTTTGTCATCAAATTTAAATACTGTAGGTTCTTAAGCAGATAACACAAATACTAAAACTGTATATATTACATGATAAAGAGGTTTTTCAAAAATGGTTACTAGTAAAGTTTTTATTTCCATCTTTGTGGTTCATTGTCATGATAAAATAGATATAATAAATTGAAATATTTCTGACAATGATAATACATAAATGTACACACTACTGTAGCTGTAGACAATTACGAGATGGAAAGAACTATTTGTTTGAAAGACGTGGAATACACTTTCTATATTGAATCAGTACACATGTGTTTATGTTAATGGAATTAAATTAGTAGTCATTAAATATAACTATTGAATAACTGAGCAGTGGAAATAATCAAGGTTGTAATATCAAATCGTGTTCCAATTCATGAAGTCCCTGGAAAAGACCAAATATTTTGATGCTCCAATCATGAATTGTTAAAATTAACATAACAGTAATAATAATTCCAATTTTTAATAAAACAAATTAAAGTCCAAAGAAATTTTACCTGGATATATTCGATGCCACTACTAATGAAGATTCATTTCTTTGATCTCCCGGATCAATAATGATGAAAAATTTAGTATTTTGTGTATTTTTTTATAATATAAATAGAAATTTGTATACACTCTTACCTAAATGTCTTCAAAGCATTCATTAAATCTTATGATGTAGTTTTCATTATTATTGATGAAAATTACTTTGAAGCTCTTTTGTTTGAGAGAAGCATTCAGATTCATGTAAAAGAAGATGAGTTCAAGTTCATATAGTAAACCACATGCTGATGTGTTGATGCTCTGCAATAATAGTAAAATGATACACGCTAAATTAAATATCCATTAAACATCTATGTATCCTACTCCCACACTAAAAAATAATTACTCAATTGTACATTAAATATAAATAAATGATATTACGGGCATATTAAAAAATAATAATTTTTAAATCTAGTATAATCTTAATGAGATCCCAAAAAATAAACAGTACAACTAATTAAAAAGGAAGAGGAAACATAAAAGAATCAAAATTTCAAAGATACATGGACCCCTAACTTGAATAGTAAGAATTGGGATCATAAAATAGAAATCTATAACAGTTGTTTCAAGGATGTTCATAGTTTAGTAACATGAAATTGTGATTTCCAGGCTTTACAAAATCCGTCAATTGCTTAATGGACATGATTTTTATCAGAATGAAGTTCAATCAAACCGATGCAGATAAAAGATATGCACATTCATAAAAAGTATTTTTAGGTATGAATGTGAACATACAAAAAAGGAAACAAAACAAATAATTAAAAAGGAAGAAGAAACATAAAAGAATCACAATTTGTAAGAAAAGGGAAAGGGTTAAGATTATATGATATAAATAAAATTAATAGAGAATACCTTTGTGATGAAGTGTCTTGTGTAGTACTGCATAGTAAAACATTGTAGTTTTATGTAGTCATATTGAAACAGTATAACTAATTCAATAAGAATACGAAACATAAAATATTCAAATTTTCAAAGATACATGGACCCCTAACTTGAATAGTATGCATTATGACCAGAAAATAGAAATCTATAGCAGTTGTTTCAAGGATGTTCATACTTCAGTAACACGAATTTTTGATTTCCAGGCTTTAAAAAATCCATCAATTACTCAACGGTTGTGATTTTTTTTTTCAGAATGCAGTTCAATCAAACTGATGCATATAATAGATATGTGCATTCATAAAAAGTATTTCTAGGTATGAATGTGATCATACAAAAAATGAATGATCACAACAAATTAAAAAGGAAGATGAAACATAATAGAATAATAATTTGTAAGAAAATGGAAAGGGTAAAAATTATATGATATAAATAAAATTATTAGATAATACCTTCACGAAGAAGTTTCTCATGTAGTAATCCATAGTAAAACATTGTAGTTTTATGAAGTCATATTGAAACTATACATTACAAAGGCTACTAAATGTATTATATACCGAATTATTCAGATTGAAAATACATATTTCATTGTTATTAACTAATACAAATTAATGTTTAAGAAAATGGGAATCTAAAATACTCTAGAAAAAACATTTTCAAACAAAATATAGGTAATCTGGAATATTTGATATAGTTTATACTATTAATTATAATACAAATAATTAATTTAAAAATAATTCACTTTTCAGTATTACCTTGTTATTTCATGCATGTAATAAAATATGAAAATAATATGTTTCCAGGAATGAGAGTAGAAAAATTGAATGTTGAATGGAATTAGATAAAGATACCGACTATGCCTTAGAATTTGATGTGTTGAGGAATCAATAACACATACCAACCCTACAAATCATGTCCAACTGCAAATCGTGTCGAACTGCAAATCGTGTCCAACTGCAAATTAATTGTCCGAGTAAATCGTGTTTAATCATGATGGATAGAAGGGTGAAAACATATATGAAACCCAGAGAACAAACTTGTTGCAGATTATAGACAAGGAGGTTTAACTGATGTGGCCATGGAGGAGTATGTGAATGGAGATAGGGACACAACGACTGACAGAGGTGACGATCGGGCAGGGACGGGGAGCAGGCGAAGACGAGGATTAAGTGGAGATGCAGATCAGGCAGAGATGCAGAGCAGGAGGAGATGCAGAGTAGGTGGAGACGAAGAGCAGGCTGAGACATGGAGATGCCGAGCAGGCGGAGACGGGGAGGATGTAGAGACCGAGAGCAGGCTGAGACTGGTTGGGTATGTAGGGAGGCTGCGGGAGAAGGCGAAGATAGGTTGCGAATGCACGGGCGGAGGATAAAGAGGATACAGAGGAGTAGGAGAAGGAGGATGCAGGAGAATGGGGAAGCTACAGGAGAAGGAAGCTGCAGGATGGAGCAACAGTAGAACCCTAGGTGCGATGAGCGATAGCACGAGCAGGCGGTGAAATTGGGAGGAGGAGAATCCCGATCATGAGTGGGATCTGTGTAGAGAAATGAATTGGAGAATAGGAAAATGGGGTTACATGGAGGTAGGAACGGGTGACATGTAAGTAGGAAAAAAGCCTAATTTAGTATTGATATTAGATTCCATGAAATATCTTCACCATAACCATAAGTGATAAGGAATTCACTTATCCTAACTATATGTATCCTCTGCATAACCTATCCTAATGTCTATCTACCAATACAAGGACTCCATCTATTAGTGGTATTATAAAAGTATAAATCTCCTTATATCTTGGATACCTTGATTATGATGAAGAGAAAATCTTGTTTCTCACTACCACTAATATCTATCCAAACCACTATATATGAAAATATACATTATTGTAGAGAGGCATAAATAAATTTTTAAATAAAACCTCACAAAATATTCCTTATAGAAAATCTTTAAAGACTAAAAAATACTTTCTATTAGTAAGAAAATGATATTGTACTTAAACAGAAACATTATATCATATAGAGTTAATATCTTCACCCACGAGGTAAAAATCAAATTTATAAGAATCTTTCCACTGAGAATATTACACACTTTTTATTATTAGTTTCAACTGTATTAAACACAAATATTCCTTCCCAAATGTATTTTGAAATGAAGTACTCTTTATGATCTTAATTTTTTTTACAAAACCACTATATATTTTTTAATATTCTATCCACTATAAATTATTTGTCTTCATCTTCTTACATTGTATAACTACAATAACTAGTTTTATTAATGATCATCTTGTATACATTTTTTTCCTTCACTTTATTAATTCTATCTATGGCAAATTAAAGAACTCCCATTGGTATATTTTATAATTTATCCATAGGATTGAGTTTTTATAAATATATCATGTGTAATTATTATATTTATAACTAATATACATGGTATTCATTCATACAATAATCTTTACAAATTTCAATCAGATATAACTAAAATTATTCATTTATTAAAACATAACACCCTCTTAAAAGGACATGATTACATGGGATTGATACAACATAGAAACATGAAAATTTTTAAAGTGTGGAATGTGATTTTCAAAAGTAAAGTTACAAAGAGTTTATTAATCATCAAATACACCCCTTTTTAAAAGCATAATACACAAAACGTAAGAGAGAAAATATAATGTTAAACATTATAAACATAATATTTTTTAATCATATATATTATAATTGATCTTACTTTCTAACAATACACTACTTAGTAATGTTAAAAATGATGAGAAAATAAAGTGTTAATTAAAAATAATTCTCACAAATTATTGGAAAAAAATCAATAAAGGGATTTCAAAGAGTAATAATTAATTTAAGAATACATTAAAATTATCTCAAATTATATAAATGTAGAAAAATTTATCCAAATGAAAACATGTTTTCAATGAAATGATTCAATAATTTATTATTAAAAACCTCAAGATTTCAAGAAAATTAAATCATTCTAAGATTAATTTTTACTACTTCCATCATATTTAATAAATAATATCGATCGTAATATAATTCATATATGTTGAACTCCATCTTTATCACCAATTCTTCCGTTAACTGGATAATCATACATTTCAGGGGAAATTTAGAGTCCTATTAGATATCAAGGGCTTCATTATCATCAACATCATTCCAAAAATATTAAACATTATTATTGATTATATAAAAATGACTGGAAATTGTTTTCCCTTAAGGATATATTCTACTAATATGTTCACTTAATAAATTTGATATCATTATTTGTGTGATTATTTCAAATTATTGTACTCATTTTCTTTCTAAAATATAATTAATATTTCATTTTTGATCATTAAGATAAGATTAATTTTGGAGGATTGTATTAGATATATTCATAATAGTGATAGAAATGCGAATGAAATCTAAAATTCCATTAATTCAATTGAATTGATATTCTATATCTATGAATGTTTAAATAATGCCTTCATGAATTTTAATTAATTCATTAATGTAATACATATTCATCATATCTTGTTATGATATAGTACTGATAGTGTGGTAAATATTGTCTCAAGAAACCTCTAGAAAAATAGATTCCATATATCTTGGAGTTCTATGTAGTTCATTTTCAGAAAATGATATTGAGAAATGTTTATAACATACACTTCATCATTTGACTGTGTATATTATGATTCTATTACTATTAAATCTTATATCCCATCTTATAAATATTATTCATATTATGAAATGAGGGACACTTCCAATTGAATAGATGTTATCTATTTTGAGGTATTTACGAATTATTTATCAAAATTTTGAGACCTATTCAAAGATTTAATAACTTCCTTTGTATTTCTTAAATACTTCCTCATCCATGGTATATGATATTGTTTTTTGTGATTATAATATTTACCTGAAAATTATTTCTCTTTTTATCTTAACTTCCCATTAACAAGATCATAACCTTAATAAAAAAATTTATAAGTATAGATGAAAAATTTCATAACTTATTCCATTATAATTTATATTTTATTTATATCAATGGGAATTTCTAAATTATTTTCATAGGGAAAATAAAGATTCTAAATGTTTAAATATAAAATGGAAAATGGATTCTGATGTTCATTCTCTGCATCATTAAAAATATGAAGCACATCTTAAATAACTTAATATTCTTCATTTTTATATTTCTTATTAGGATGAATAGTTTTTTATGACTTTTATAGATGATATAATTTGTTAATAAGATTTATTTTTGAATTGAATGATGTTCAATAAAATTGATCCATTAATATTATATCATAAATCACATTATATTATTGTGTTTTCATACAAAAGTTAACAAACATTGTCCAATGGTTTGATTTAATCTTATAAATTTTATCAGACTGAGAATACTGAACAGTATTTCCTAGTGAAATTTTATCTTCTAATTCATACATGTTTAATTGGATATATCATTTATTTAAGACAAATATTATGCTACATTTACAATCACAATTAATCAAGAATTTTTATTCGTAAAAGTACACATAATCCCTTCCTAATTACAAATTGGTGATTTTTTTAAATTTTTATGATGATTTGGAGTTGTGGTGGTGGCATGATTATACTTTATATTTGTATGATGTATGTTGGAATGTCATCAGAAGTAAAAAATAATATGATCTATTAATGAGTATACTGTTTAACCCTATTTAATGAACTATTTCTAGTATTGTTTTATAGAAAAATGTTTACTTATGTAAAAAATATATCATTGTAAATTTTATAAAGTTGTGATGTGAAAATCTTATAAGGTGACTATAAGGCCCCAGCCATCAACCTTACTTAATCTTGAGTTATTACAAGATTACACATTGAGGATCTTTTCATGTTTTAGAGTTTTATAGAATTAGATCATGAAACTTGCATTACATTCCACATTTAAACAAAGTGGTTACATAAAAGACAGTATTCATTCTTCCCATCAATGGAAACATATTTAAAATATAACACGGATTCTTTCTTGACACATCCTTGACACTATCATCACATCATGTACCTTTCCCTTGACCTGTGAAAAACATTTCAAAAACTTGGGATGAGCATAAAAAGCTCAGTATGGGTTATAAAAATATGGAAAGGAAACATGAGTTCATATATACATAAGAATGAAATCATACTTTACCCATAAAACAAAGGCACCTTAACATACCTCATCAAACGATGAATAAATCATAGAAATCATAAGACATAAAGGTAACTTGAGGCATTCATAACATTCGCACGTAGGGAGTAACCCTCTTGGTTATGTTTGGAATACCAATCACAGTATATTCCCTAAATCCCTTCGAAGAAACCTTAACGTTTCACTCTTTCGCGTTACCCAATGCATTGGAGAGCTATATCGGGCTCACCCAACCTTAGTTTATCACAGAACCACCCGTTTTTATAACAATGCCCAATAACCATAACATAAATGTGTCACATAAAACATGAATAAAGGAAACATAACATTTCCACATTTCAATCACAATAAAACATTTTAGTATATTGAAATAATGAATCCATTCAAAAAGAAACCATTTCCAAAACCATTTACAACATTTAATAAATAGATTTTTGAATCAAAGTGTCCCATACCACCTTGAAGCATAAAATTTTAAACCATTATTATCCATATAAATACATCCTTAAAACCATTTTGAAAACATGGATATTAATAAGAACAAATAATTAAAACATTTAAAACGATATTTTGGTTAAATGGGTTTTACCAAAATTAGAGACACATGAATACAATAATTGAGGAATAACATGAGAATAAATGGATTCATGATGTAATACTCCAAATGACAGTATATACACCATATAAGAGTGAATTGGTGAATAACAACAATGAACCCTCAATAGAAATGTCAAATATGATGAAATCCCTTATAAAGAAGTTATCCTTATATTAAGGACAAATCAATCTCAAAAATATGTGTGAAAATTATAAATACACCCAATATAAGTGGACATTGAGTGTAACACAATAAAAGGTCATTCACACATATTCAATGGATGACATATTCAATGACTACATGTTGAACCCAAAGAAATCGAAATTGGGTTAAAAAGTTCCCTTGACAGCCTAACGGCATCACATCAAAATGAGTTGATGAGAGATAAAAAGTTTATCTCATCACTTGGACATAAAATTTACATCAATAAGGATATATGAGAAGATATCCCAACATAAAAATATGTAAATTAAAAGACCCAACAAAATAAGTCTTTTAAAAAAGAGGAGGGTGAAAGGTTCCCTTACTGACTTGGGTATCTTTCAAAACAAACACCCCATGAAAGAAGGACAATAGATCATTGATGTAAATAATCATAAACGAAGGTATATTACACAAAGAGTAGAATAGTGTGCATTACATACACCACTCAATGGAATTTGTGGCAAATGTATCATAAATCTCACGAGAATAAAAGTGAGATGAAAAATCCCTTACGAAAACTCGGCTGCCTAACGACGCCACATAAAACATCCGAATATGGATTGATAAGATCAAATAGGGTATCTCATCACATTACAATAAAATTTTCATCAAGAGGAATATAAAAGAACATCCCCCAAAATTACAAATAGGAGCTTAAAAGAAGTGACATAAAGGAGAGTACTTAAAAAGAAAGAGAGAGGTTAGATCTCTTACGAAAGTTCCGCAGCCTAACGGCGCCACTCAAAACATCCAAAATGGATTGATGAGAGAGAATAGGGTATCTCATCACATGAACATAAAAATTTCAGTAAGTTTAATATAAAAGATCATCCCAATAACATGAAAGATGAGATTTAAAAGGAATTACATAAAAGTGTGTACTTAAAAAGAAAGAGAGGAGTAGGATCCCTTACCTCGGGTCTGACTTGACTCGATCGTTCTTTAATCTCCTGAATAATAAACTTGAGTTAATTTCTACTTCATTAAGAACCTTTTTCAAGTTAATTATTCCTTTTATATCACTTATTACCATGTCATAAACATTATGTAATCATTTAAGTTAATAATATTTGTTTTGCCGATATTTGGTTCTTAAGTCGAAAGTGGACTTCTTACAATTACATGTTGTTCGTGTGGCCAAAAGTTTATTATATCCAGAAATGTATTAATGATGTAGATATCATATATTTCATATATATCCATTAGATTCATGCATCTATAACATTACATAATCATTTAGAGGTAAGAAATGAAATGCACCGTTCATGGAGACGGTAAGTCGTACGTACGCATGAACGCTACTTTCATTTCTATTTCATATTTTATAGAATGGAATCATAATGATATAAAGTAATATTATACTTCAAGTATAATATCATATATAATATCATAGTTCCATCCTTTATACGTCCCACATATGGTATTTAACGAATCAAATCACTTTGAGGGGGCGGTAGTCCGCACTTCCTTAAATGAAGATATCGCGTATACCCATAATGGAAGCCATAAAGGTAAGACACAAATGAAAAATAAATAAGCATAAGTAAAACATAAACATATTATATATCATATATAAAAATAGTGACATCATAATGGCCACCTTTGAAGGTGTTAAATGAGTATTGAACAATCATCGTTTCGGGAGGCAGAATTTCGCCATCCACAGAAACCGTATGTTCTTTAACAATTTTATGTAGTTGTGTGAGAGTGTAGCTCCAATAAATCATATAACAACATCCTAGTATATTGAAGATACTGGTGTTGTTACAAAATAAGTAAATGAAAAGAGTTTAGGGGGTTGGAGAAGCAAAATAAAACAAATGAACATGAGAGAATGAATTACCTTTAAAAGTGTAACTCATTTTGATATGAGCCAAAAGGCTTCCTTTGAAAGGATTATACCCAAACGGAATCCTCTAGGATGAGGAGAGGGATGTGGAGAGAGTAACTGGGCAGAGGTTGGCCGAGCCAAAGGCTTAAGGAGTGTGTGAAATGAGGTAGAGGTGGGGGCCTTTTATAAGAGGAGGAGAGGGGCACTTTTGGAAAGTAAAAAATATTACTTTATTTGAAAATGTGTTTCGGTTTTAAAAGATCCCACATTGATATAATTCGTGGATACGGTGTTAAGGGTTCGAAATCCTCCCATCCATTAAGTTTTGTACATGTGTAGTTCATAGATTTTACATTATCTTTCCATTTTATTTAAATCGTTAAATAATGAGGTCATCGCTGCATCATCATGATGTCATAAATAATTTAATTTATTTAGTGTCTAAAAATTATAAACAAAATACTTTGATGTAGGAAATCTTTTTATCTTTCCAATTACAAATCATAATCAAAAATCTGATCTTTATAACCCTATGTAAATTTTTTTTTCTTAAAACAACTCAAGTTTGTGTCATTTTTACTTTAACATTAAATAAAAAGTTATTTATGTCATTTCCCAACCAAAGTGGCTCCATGGGGTCCCCAAGTTGACCCATGGATTTTCTTGGTCGGTCATGACACAACCAATGAGGGTAGTACATGTGTCAAGTTCATTTCATATTATTATAACATTATTTTTACCTTAAACTACACTAATTACCTCTAATCGCGATTAAAAACATAATAAGTTACTATTCAACAAAAAATTATTTTTATCACATTGAACCACATTTTACTTCTTAATGAAAACCATGTATGTCGGTTTTTTGAAATTCAAAACACAAATATGGCAAAATTTCATTTAAATGGAAAAATCAGTTTTTATAAGTACCACTTAGTGGTTTCAATATTCATCAAAAATTGATGTTTTTCAGAATATTCCAAAAAATTCACCATAAGCTATATTTGATATTCCGAATTCAAAAATGAAGTCTATTTTACAAAATTCAAAACATATAAGTCACATTAATTAATATAATAATTAATTCCCGCTGTCAGAGCAAATATCGTGTTTTTATGAAACAATAAGTATCAAAAGATTGACACTGGTTTAAGTCTGATTTCAAAGTGGAATTAATTCCAACGACCACTATTGGATTTAATTGTAAAAATATATTATGATTTCACTTTAAAACCAATTCAAAAGTTAATCTAATAATATAAATAAATTATATTAAGAAAAGTTTTTGAATTAAAATACAACATTTTACACTATTCATTAAAAAATGAACTTTATCAGAAAGATACCAAAAATTTACACAAAGTAAATTTTGATGTCCCGATTCTTAATAAGAGTTTTATTTGGTCCAAAAGAATGTTTAAGAGTGAAAAAAACTATATTTAATGACGGTTCACCATCAAAAGGCGATAAGTGAACCTTTAGTGAAAACTAGGGATATACGCTTAATTGAATTCTTCCCGTATTTTAAGCCTTTATCTTTTATTGGATAAATGTAAAAACATTTAAAAACATATATAATCATATTTTAGTTATTTCTATCCATTCCCGCAATTACAACAGCTACATGTTAACTACCATTTAAAATAATATTATTTTATTATTAGAGTGCAAAGTAAGATTCCCAAGAAACTCGTTGTTGCGTATTGGGTACTCCATCGAGCATTACATCCCCTTTAAAGTAATATTAATATTGGATTCACAAATATGGATAAATATAAAGATGTTATATTCTTTATTTACCCGGGGTGTTACATCCTACCCCCCTTTTGGGAATTGCGTCCTCGCAATTTTAAAATTGGGCTTGGAAACATCCTTGAAAGTTCCACATCAGAACAAGAGTCAGTAAAACAATAACTTTAAAATAAAGAAAGATAAATACAAATGTCACCCAAGTTAACCCATAATTGGAATCTGTGTAGGAAAACATGGACATGGAATAAAAATCAAAGGGTCATGTTCTGATGGAGAGTGATACAAAACATGTTTAGGAGAAAGTTAACCATGAGAAAATCACAAAATTTTGATGGGTTAAACGGTATTCGATTCCCCAGTAGGAAAAGTTAATAGACAACATTTTTATTTTAAGCTACTTTTTATTGAGGAATTTATTCATAAGGAAACATAATCACTTATCATGTTGACTTTATACTTTTACTAGATTCCTTAATCAAACTCATATTTTTTTCCAAAAGATGAGTATTTAGGGAGACTTGTTCGCATTAAGAGTACTATAATCAACATCTAGAGAATCACCTAATCCACAAAAGAGAAATATATAAATCCCATGTCTTCAAACCTTAACCAAAACTAAAACCAAAAAGGTTACTACAAGATCAGATAATCCAGAAAAGGATAACCCTTTAAAATGAAAATCTATGCTTAATCTCCAAAATTTGTCCAACAAAACCCAAAGATCAACGAAGACCATTAGATAAACAATTTGTCCATAAAATCCTTCAAATTAAACCAAACTAAGATTGAAACCCAAATATTTGAAGGATTTAGTCTCATATTATTCCATGTTAAATCGTAACATTTATATCCAAACGACATTATTTTCTCCTAAAGTCTCGTATTGAAAAGTAATTAACCTAATAACATATCCTCAATGATAGGTTAATAATTTTCATAAATAACCCATAATCAACTTACTCTTAATTCATAAAATCATATAACTGAAAAGAATCATTCAAACTAACCAGGGACTTCACGTAGTCCAGTGGTAGGCGATTAATACCAGTGGCACTTTGGTTGTGGGTTCGATTCCTGCACCTTTGTCCGACGGGACGGGTAGTCACACGGTCTGCGTGTTGTCCTTTTTCCAAAACTATATAATTCATAAAACATTCCCCAAAATGAGATAAAATCTTCAAAGATGATCATAACATATTTTAACCTCATGTTTATCTCATTCCTTTCATTTTCCATCATAACATATAATAACCCATAATTACCTCAAAAGTAAGGATCATATAAACCCTAATGGTTACCTTAATAATTATTACCTGAATTTCCACATCAAGTTGGCCATCTCGTACATGATTCATTAGAGAACTCACCAAGGTTGAAGTAGTTGATCATGACTCCTTGATAGTTGGTTTAGAACAACCATGAGATTCCTCATTGAATCCCCCATCCATCCAGTCTCTTAATAAGAGAACCACCACAGTTTCTTTCAAACCCATTGTCACTTTAGTGCCTGCTAGATCCAGCCATTTACTAAAACCAAAAAGTTCAGTGTGAGTATATCAACATATCCATAATGTACTAATGAGGAAGGTAAACACTAATATATACTTACTCATTCACTTTATCTAAAACTAGGACTCTTTCTAAAATCCTAACCACTATGGTAATGTCACTTATGCATAGAGAATACCCTAACCTCTAAAGTTATCTAAACCGACCTTTGATACCAACTATAAGGCCCCAGCCTTAAACCTTACTTAATCATGAGTTATTACAAGATTATGCATTGAGGATCCTTTCAGGTTTAGAGTTTTAGAGAATTAGATCATGAAACTTGCATTACATTCCACATTTTAACAAAGTGGTTACATAAAAGACAGTATTCATTCTTCCCATCAATAGAAACATATTTAAAATATAACACTGATTCTTTCATGACACATCCTTGACACTATCATCACATCATGTACCATTCCCTTGACTTGTGAAAAACATTTCAAAAACTTGGGATGAGCATAAAAATCTCATTAAGGGTTATAAAAATATGGAAAAGAAACAAGAGTTTATATATACATAAGAATTAAATCATACTTTACCCATAAAACAAAGGCACTTTAACATACCTCATCAAATGATGAATAAATCATAGAAATCATAAGACATAAAGGTAACTTGAGGAATTCATAACATTTGTACGTAGGGAGTAACCCTCTTGGTTACGTTTGGAATACCCATCACAGTATATTCCCTAAATCTATTCAGAGAAACCTTAACGTTTCACTCCTTCGCGTTACCCAATGCATTGGAGAGATATACTGGGATCACCCGCCCTTAGTTTATCACGGAACCACCCATGTTCATAACAATGCCCAAGAACCATAACATAAATGTGTCACATAAAACAGGAATAAAGGAAACATAACATTTCCACATTTCAATCACAATATAACATTTTAGTATATTGAAATAATGAATCCATTCAGAAAGATACCATTTCCAAAACCATTTGAAACATTTAATAAAGAGATTTTTGAAACAAAGCATCCCATACCACCTTGAAGCTTAAAATTTTAAACCATTAATATACATATAAATAAATCCTTAAAACCATTTTGAAAACATGGATATTAATAAGAACAAATAATTAAAACAGTAAAAACGATATTTTGGTTAAAGGGGTTTTACCAAAATTAGAGACACTTCAATAAAATAATTGAGGAATAACATGAGAATATACAGATTCATGATATAATAATCCAAAGGACAGTATATACACCATATAAGAGTGAATTGGTTCATAACAACAATGAAACCTCAATATAAATGTCAAATATGATGAAATCCCTTATAAAGAAGGTATCCTTAAATTAAGGAAAAATAAATCTCAAAAATATGTGTGACAAATATAAATACACCCAATATAAGTGGATATTAAGTTTAAAACAATAAAAGGTCATTCACACATATTCAATGGATGACATATTCAATAACTACATGTTGAACCCAAAGAAATCGAAATTGGGTTAAAAAGTTCCCTTGACAGCCTAACGGCATCACATCAAAATGAGTTGATGAGAGATAAAAAGTGTATATCATCACTTGGACATAAAATTTACATCAATAAGGATATATGAGAACATATCCCAACATAACAATATGTAAATTAAAAGACCCAACAAAAGAAGTCTTTTAAAAAAGAGGAGGGTGAAAGGTTCCCTTACCGACATGGGTATCTTTCAAAACATACACCCCATATAAGAAAGACAATAGATCATTGATGTAAATACTCATAAACGAAATTATATTACACAAAGAGTAGAATAATGGGAATTACATACACCACTCAATTGAATTTGTGGCAATTGTAGCATAAATCTCTCGGGAATAAAAGTGAGATGAAAAATCCCTTACGAAAACATGGCAGCCTAACGGCGCCACATAAAACTTCCAAATATGGATTGATGAGATAAAATAGGGTATCTCATCACATTACAATAAAATGTAAAGAAAGTGGAATATAAAAGAACATCCCCCAACATTACAAAGAGGAGCTTAAAAGAAGTGACATAAAGGAGAGTACTTAAAAAGAAAGAGAGAGGTTAGATCTCTTACGAAAGTTCGGCAGCCTAACGGCGCCACTCAAAACATCCAAAATGGATTGATGAGAGAGAATAGGGTCTCTCATCACATGAACATAAAAATTACAGTATGTGTAATATAAAAGATCATCCCAATAAAAGAAAGATTAGCTTTAAAAGGAATGACATAAAAGTGTGTACTTAAAAAGAAATAGAGGAGTAGGATCCCTTACCTCGGGTCCGACTTGACTCGATCGTTCTTTAATCTCCTGAATAATAAACATGAGATAATTTCTACTTCCTTAATACCTTTTTCAAGCTCATTATTCCTTTTATATCACTTATTACCATGTCATAAACATTATGTAATCATTTAAGTTAATAATATTTGTTTTGCCGATATTTGGTTCTTAAGTCGAAAGTGGACTTCTTACAATTACATGTTGTTCGTGTGGCCAAAAGTTTATTATATCCATAATTGTATTCATGATGTAGATATAATATATGTCATATATATCCAGTACATTCATGCATTTATAACATTACATAATCATTTAGAGGTAAGAAATGAAATTCACCGTTCATGGAGACGGTAAGCCGTACGTACACATGAACGCTACTTTCATTTCTATTTTGTATTTTATAGAATGGAATCATAATGATATAAAGGTATATTATAATTCCAGTATAATATCATATATAATATCATAGTTCCATCCTTTATACGTCCCACATATGGTTATTAACGAATAAAATCACTTTGAGGGGGCGGTAGTCCGCACTTCCTTAAATGAAGATATCGCGTATACCCATAATGGAAGCCATAAAGGTAAGACACAAATGAAAAATACATAAGCATAAGTAAAACATAAACATATTATATATCATATATAAACATAGTTACTTCATAATGGCCAACTTTGAAGGTGTTAATGAGTATTGAACAATCATTGTTTCGGGAGGCAGAATTTCGCCATCCACGGAAACCGTATGTTCTTTAACCATTTGATGTAGTTGTGTGAGAGTATAGCTTGAATAAATCTTATAACTACATACTAGTATATTTATGATACTGGTGTTGTTACAAAATAAATAAATAAAAAGAGTTTAGGGTGTTGGAGAAGAAAATAAAACAAATGAACATGAGAGAATGAATTACCTTTAAAAGTGTAACTCCTTTTGATATGAGCCTAACGGCTTCCTTTGAAAGGCTTCTGCCTAAACAGAATCCTCTAGGATGAGGAGCGGGATGTGGAGAGAGTAAATGGGCAGGGGTTGTCCATGACAAAGGCTTGAGGAGTGTGTGAAATGAGGTAGAGGTGGGGGCCTTTTATAAGAGGAGGGGAGGGGCACTTTTGGAAAGTAAGAAAAATTACGTTATTTGAAAATGTGTTTCGGTTTTAAAAGATCCCACATTGATATAATTCATGGATAAGGTGTTAAGGTTTCTAAATCCTCCCATCCAATAAGTTTTGGACATGTGTATTTCATAGATTTTACATTATCTTTCCATTTTATTTAAATCGTTAAATAATGAGGTCATCGCTGCATCATCATGATGTCATAAATAATTTAATTTATTTAGTGTCTAAAAATTATAAAAAAAATACTATGATGTAGGAAATATTTTTATCTTTCCAATTATTATTTATAATCAATAATCTGATCTTTATAACCCTATGTAAAAATTGTTTTCTTAAAACAACTCAAGTTTGTGTCATTTTTACTTTAACATTAAATAAAACGTTATTTATGTCATTTCCCAACCAAAGTGGCTCCATGGGGTCCCCAAGTTGACCCATGGATTGTCTTGGTCGGACATGACACAACCAATGAGGTTAGGACATGTGTAAAGTTCATTTCATATTATTAATACATTATGTTTACATTAAACTACACTAATTACCTCTAATCACGATTAAAAACATAATAAGTTACTATTCACCAAAAAATTATTTTTATCCCATTGAACCACATTTTAATTCTTAATGACAACCATGTATGTCGGATTTTTGAAATTCAAAACACAAAGATGGCCAAATTTCATTTAAATGGAAAAATCAGTTTTTATAAGTACCACTTAGTGGTTTCACTATTCATCAGAAATTGATGTTTTTCAGAAAATTCCCAAAAATTCACCCTAAGCTATATTTGATATTCCGAATTCAAAAATGAAGTCCGTTTTACAAAATAAAAAACATATAAGTCACATTAGTTATTATAATAATTAATTCTCGCTTTCAGAGCAAATAGCGTGTTTTTATGAAACAATAAGTATCAAAAGATTGAAACTGGTTTAAGTCTGATTTCAAAGTGGAATTAATTCCAACGACCACTATTGGATTTAATGGTAAAAATATATTCTGATTTAACTTTAAAACCAATTCAAATGACAATCTAATAAAATAAATAAATTAGATTAAAAAGAGGTTTTGAATTAAAATACAACATTTTACACTATTCATTAAAAAATGAACTTTATCGGGAAGATTCCAAAAATTTACACAAAGTAAATTTTGATGTCCCAATTCATAATAAGAGTTTTATTTGGTCCGAAAGAATGTTTAAGAGTGAACAAAACTATATTTAATGACGGTTCGCCATCAAAAGATGATAAGTGAACCTTTAGTGAAAATTAGGGCATATACGCCTAAAATTGAATTCTTTCCGTATTTTAAGCCTTTATCTTTTATTGGATAAATGTAAAAACATTTAAAAACATATATAATCATATTTTAGTTATTTATATCCATTCCCGTCATTACAACGGCTACATTATAACTACCATTTAAAATAATATTATTTTATTATTAGAGTGCAACGTAAGATTTCCAAGAAACTCGTTGTTGCGTATTGGGTACACCATCGAGCATTACATCCCCTTTAAAGTAATATTAATATTTTATTCACAAATATGGATAAATATAAAGATGTTATATTCTTTATTTACCCGGGGTGTTACAGTGACCAGATGGATGTATCAAAGTCCTCAGATAGAATGTTAATGATGTTATTAGATTTCATGTTGCAATTGAATTCATCATATAGAATATTTCACAAGAAGTTCATTAGTAAAAATTGTCCTATTTAATTTAATTTTATATAGTTTCTAATTCAAGTCATTATACATTGATATAGACTTTTAAAATAATTTTGAGATTTTCCTATGAATTTTATGAACACTAGTCATAGATTAATCTATCAAAATATTTTTATAATGGTGTATCTGATGGGGTATTTAATAGATAGAAGGGATTTATGATTTTTCATAAAGATACAAAATTTTATGATGTTGAACCACTTTTTCAGCATTACAATAATCACATTCGAAAATCAAGAATCTCTATGAGTATTAAGGATGTTTGATGATGAATGTTACCACTATGTGTCAAGTAATGTTATTGATTTTTAATTTTTGAATGCGGTGTATAAATTGAATATTTTGAGTTAAATTTCTAACTAATTTTTGGGAAAATTTTCATTTTAATTTTTATAATACTATTCATTATATTGGTGTTTTGGAGGTTGTATGCCAATACAAATAGGTGAAATAATTATTTGAGGTAACATAGTTTTTATGTGAAAAAAGGTAGAACTAATGGAGTTTTTGTTGTGCATGTTCTAATCATGTAATCTCTTAGTTTAGGAATAGATATTTATCATAGTATCCTATTGATTTTTATTATATTAATCGTGCACAAACAAGATATCTGTTGAACAAGTATATACTCGGTATTAGGATAAATATGTACATAGGCAATAAAATGAATATTTTCAAAAGGTTATTGGACAAAAAATCCCACCAAAGTGGTATCATTAAAAAAGGAATCGGAAGGATTATACTGAATAGACTCATTGGATGAATTAAACCTGATAGACCCACTAAATATGGTAAATCAAATGAACTTCAATCAATGTATATACATTTTTTTCTCATTTTTGTGAAGTAATGAGAAGTTGAAGAAGTAGTGATTAAAATAAAGGAAATAGTTATAGATTTCAAGAAACACATTAAAAACATATTGAATCCTAATATCAAAGGTTCTTATAATTATAATAAAATACTCCAATATCATTTATCATTCATAGGAGAGCATGAACTATAGTTTGAATATAATTCTACGCAAGGGAAATGATACTCCTTGTATGTTGTAATTGTTAAAATGATAGTTTAATTTTTTTTAGCCTTTAATTACCTAACTAACCATTCAATGGTTTATCTACAGTTATTGAGTAACAACCATTTTCAATACTTGAGTTTCTATGAATTTATTATTTTCATGTTTTCTTAATGATTCGTCTATCGTTAATTGGAGGTGATTTTGTTAGATATGTTAGAAATATTAAAAAAAATGAAGAGAATTGATTTAACCATGAACCACTTAGTGATCATATAAATCCAAATTGGTTAGATTGAGTCATATTAGAGGGATGCATTCTTTTATTAACTCTTTAATGGTGTTAATGAAAATGAATATTGTAATGGATATATAGAACTCGGTAAATGAAGTGGATATTCTTATATTTGACAAGAAGAACTATCATTTCTCGAAGTAGAGAATTTTACCTTATCATATTTCTATTGATTATTATGTTCTTGAGGATTCTAGAACAATTTTTCCTCTCCATATTACAAATTCATTATTATTTGTTTCTATTAATTGAATTTTAGATATTGATGGGTGAGCCAAAAAGACTATACATTCCTCACTATATGAAAGTTAATTTCTAATAGGTCAGGAATTCTAAATGATAATGGAATTTGGGAAATGATAAAAAAGAATTTATGATGGGAATAAAATTTTGATGAAATATATGTTAGAATTATAGAGATTAAATTAATGAGTCTATAATTTGGGTAATGATGATTAATTTAGTTAATTCATTTAAAGATTTATTGTTAATGGAAGACTAGTTAGATGTCATGGATATACGTATGATTCAAAAATTGTTAAAAATAACATATGTATAGTTCTTGATAAACATGTTTTAAAAGTATCATCCTTAGAAGATAGATATCATGAAACGCTTTCTCTAGATTATATATATTGAATTATCATCACATGTGAAATGATAAAATAAGAGAACTTTGTTGAAAATGAAAATATTATCAAGAAATTAAATTCATGACTATTAAAAATAGAAAATATTAAAAGGGTTCATCTGAAGAAGAAATCTGTTTTTTAGACATTGAAGAAAATTTTAGTAAAAAATGTTATAAATTTATATACCTTTTTCAGAAAGTGTATAATTGGGATAAGGATATAAAAATCAATGATACAACTTAATGTTTTTTCCTTTTGGGGAAATTAGACACAGTGTAGTAAATATTGCAATATTTATGGAATATTTTGATAATTATGAAGTGTATTGAAATTAAAAAATATACATGATGGTGAATCAAGATAATTAATGTTCTTTTCTAATTGAAATGAAAATATTTTCCTTAAATATAAAAATAGAAAACTTTGTTTCAAATGTGAGGAAGATGATGGAATTGATACTGAATATGAAAAAAATACAATGATGATTCTGCTAAAAACTTCTCACCAAAACAGTGAAATGGGAAATGTTAACCTATAATGAGAAAATTATCATTGATGAATATTAATAACAAGTTATATTGTGTATATTCTTACTAAAAAGCTGAAAGAATACCTAGAAAATACATTTAGACACTAGAAGAAGAATAAGAATTTGAATAATGTTTATAATTAATTATTAAATAATGAATATTTTATTAATTATAACTCCAATTCTCTAAAATATACTATTATTCGAAAGAAATTACTTAATAAATATAATAACCTCCATATAAATCTAGTTGAAAATATAACGGTGAAGGAAAAATATTTAAATATTTTTGAAAAAAACATTTCAATGTTGACCATGTTATTAAAACTTTCCAAAACATAGTTACAAATGATTTAGAAACTTATAGGAATTGTAATCCTGAAAAATAACTATGAATATAATCATTGTAGTTTCATAATTAGATTAATTATTCATATAAAAATAATAAACATATGAATCCCAAGAATGTAGATAAAACAACTAGAGTTATAAATTCTGAAAATTTTAGTGTTCCAAATTATGAACCAAAATATTAAAAAACTAGAGATTATAATATGTATAAGATGAAATCTGAGTTCAATAAGATGTCATTAGAGGATACTAAACCAATATTGCACAAAAAAGTGGAAAGGTGAATTGTAAGAACGATGATGGATGGATGATACATTATTTTGAAGATTATGCAAAATACAAAGTATGATATTCCTTATATTGACACATGTTGTATTATAGTGTATTTGGGAATAAAGAAAATGTGTTATGGTTCAATAATCAACACTATAAAAATACAAAAATGGAATTATAGAAAAAATTTAGGGGAGTCAACTCACTCATTGAAGGAAACCAAAGAAATACATTTTGAAGTTTGAAATAGATTTCAACATATATAACATATTTATAAAATATGTGATAAAACTTGACAGCTTTTAAATGGATTTCTTAATAATGATACCTACTCAATAATGTTTTTTTAAAAAATAAAATTATACATCTAAATGATGAAAATTAAATTGGGAATGACTTTTTTTTAAGTGATCTCAAATATAAAAAATTAGATTTACCGAGGGTATTAGATAATTGGTATTAATCAAATGTGATATGAGTTTTTATGTTTTAGAATTATGTAAACCATAATAAAGAAGATAATTTAAAAAATGGGAATAATGAGTCTCTAAAATTGAAATTCATTTGATCATCTATTAATGAAATAGAAATATTGATATCAAGAAGACCTTTTTCTATTGATGTGTTGACACATAATTTTTATGTGTTTCAAATATATATGATGAATAGAATGTAGTTTTTTGTAATATATGGAATTTTATAAAACATCCCACATTATGAAAAGTAGATAAACGTGGAAAAAACCCAATGGGCACTTTTTTATTCATCAAAAAGCATAGGGTTCATGTTTTCAAACCATGGTGGAGAAAATCAGTAATGTAATAAGTGGATGGGACATATATTTCTATGGAATATTTTCAAGATGGCTATGAGAAAATAAATTTTCCATATTTTATAAATCAACTAATAAAGAGATTTAAATACTCAATATTTCAAAATGGTAAGACTACAAATTCAATAAATATAATTTTTAAATACATTCAACCTATCACATATAGCTTATAAAATCATGTATTTGTAGGCCAATGATAAATAAATAAAGAATTAGATTTTAGTATGTTATTTCCCTTATTTATAATTATACTCATATTACATGTATTATTATTTTTATCCATAAGTTAGAAGCTCTTAGTATGATTAAGATAATCAAGGGAAGTGTTGAAATGGAATGTACCTATTCCATTAAGAATATTCAAAATGATAGTGGTGATAGGTATAAAAAATATAAATTTAGAGACAATATTAATAAAAATTGGATTGTTCATTAATTAATTTCACCATACTCACAATATAATATTTGTGTTTTGAAAATAATTTGTATTATATTTTTATGATGGAACGAACTATAGCATCGTTGACCTGATTATCCACCCTAAAATGGCTATCAGACCAAGTTCCAATCTTATTAGGTGTTCCTCCATATATACTAAAGCCTCCTCACTAGCAGAAATTGTGTAAAAGTCTAATATTGTGGATACAATACCCTTAAGGGAAAGATATAATATATTTCTGATTATAAACATATAACATGAATCAGAATTAAGACTCGTTACAGTCCAACCAAACCCTATATTAGTGGAATGTTAATCAATTATATATAATAGTGGATTCATAACTAAAAAATTGCACCAGAAATAAATAAACAAATAAACAATAATACTTTTATAAGTTTAAAATATAACATGTATTTATATTAGGTTGTAAATATTATTATCTAGAATAGGTCACCAATTGATGAAAAGTAGTGCAATACAGACCTGTATATAATGATAAAATAAAAAATGGAAACATAAATAGAAATATCTAATTAAGGTAATGACTCAAGGTCCCCTACCAACATCTATGCCAACTGAACAGGAATCTATCTACAAATCCCAAACCCTAACCAATACATAAGATAATGAGGTGTAAATTTCTCTTTAAGGGAATGTCTATGGTGTCATAATGTGTCCTAGTAAGAAACCACCTAGGTTTGCGTACCCATCACAAGTGTTTAGTAAGGATTATACATAACTAAAAAATTAGTTCAATAATATTCAAATAAACAAAAGCATACCTAGGGCTTAACACCATCAGGATTCTTTTACCTGCCTCACCATTCACTGGAATATGTATTGAGGATAAGACTCTTTTCCCCATACTCAATATATTCATAGATATCAAATAATCAGGTGAACCCCCAGGTTCCTCTTCAAAATTGAACCTTAGTACCTCATTCCTCCTCACACCTCATGTCTCAATAATATGTTGATGTTTTGAAGGCATTCCATATGAAAAAATTATCTAATCCCTTCGCCCCCTAATCAATATAACTTATCTTCTCGATTCCCAATTCTGATAGAAAAAAATAATAATTTATCTCAAATAAAAACCATCTTTGGATCATATAGTGACATCATGAGGGAAAAATATCACAATCCTCTAAAAGTAGCTAATTCTCAATAGCCTTAATCACAACAAGCCTCTGCACACAACAGATTACCTCAACATTAAGACCAAAAGGCTCCTCATCTTATCATGAATTTAAATAAAAATAACACCCCAATAAATATGTTATTACATAATAACAGGGGCCACTACCCACACTATTTTTCAAAACCACTTCTTCACAATGCCTACCTATTTGTATAATAATACAATCATCACTTTGGCAATCACTAGTGAGCAGAAATCGGTAAATTAATACCTAAGCCACATCCAACTGAGACCTTGTGCCTCAGTGAAAACAATGATTAATTATAATATGCTTTACATCCAATAAAATTACCAAATACCACAACATGATGACCTCACACACTCAATAATACATTCATTATTCCCAAACAACAGACATTAACACCCACAAAATCTCTTCCACACCCAAACAGATGATGAAATCACCTCTATTCTAAATGGTCATCAGCATTCAATCCTCACGATAGTCCCGACATGACCCTATGGGTATCAAAAATATGTCACTAGAATCATATAAAAATAATTCAATTTAAACCAACTGAAAAATTTAATTAAATTAAATTTC
Organism: Viscum album; assembly: GCA_963277665.1. Taxonomy (NCBI): domain Eukaryota; kingdom Viridiplantae; phylum Streptophyta; class Magnoliopsida; order Santalales; family Viscaceae; genus Viscum; species Viscum album. The sequence goes on along the minus strand of OY728146.1, from coordinate 1,873,806,902 downwards.
ACAATACCAATATAACAAACAACTAAAACTAAACCTGAAACACACATTAGAATAACTACCTAAGGCAGATGAAAACGTCTATCTTATATTTTAAGGAATAAATCTTTTTTGGGAAGGCCCAAGAACATCCCATAAGGTCATAAATTTAGTAAAATTTCAATCATATGACATTCACTATAATACCCACTAGTTGGCTAAAATATTCAACCATAATACAACAAAGAAAACACAAAGAAAAGTATGAACCACCAAACATGGACTAGTAGAAACATGAAAATCCATTAATAAACTCTATCTCTAAATGATTTTATTGAAATAAGAGATTCCATAAATCTATCAAAAATTAGATTGAAATAGCGGAGATTGATTTAGTGGTTTATGAGGATAATGAATAAACAAAGTTAGGCATGGGTGTGATAAGCATTACTGAGGTGGTTGCAACATATCCAGTAGATCTACAAATTGAGAACCAATGATTATATGGGATCAATATCTAGGGGATAAATAATATATCCCTGCCATGTTGTTGTGGTCTACCATGAAGGGATAATGAAGGATAAAAGGAAGAATCATAACAGGGGACAAATATACTTTTAATCAATTTTATGTTTTTATAGTAATCCCGCACTATTTCACAAAACATTTATAAAACATTCAAACTACATTGCATGTGTACTGGCTAATAGGAACTAACTGTGTGGATTGATTAAAAATTTTCTATAACTGTTCAGAAACCATTACGAATCTACTGGAAAACTATACACAATGTTTCATATCATTGTACCTACCGCTTAACGGTTTTCAAAAAATGTAAAGAAATTCAAAAAATGGGTGCATGTTAGTTGGGAGAGGCTGAATGGTTTACCCTAGACTGTGTTTCGTAACCTGCAACTCCAAAACTAAACATCAGACCTCAGATGCTCCCAAATCCCTTACAAACACCTGAATAATATCCAATCCTCTAAACCCATCCAAAAAAAGATATTGGGATAAGAGATCTCATATAATTTTGTTTTGATGAATGAAACATAAACCATCATACCCAGCAATTTAGTAATTCAAAACAAGAGATTTTTTTGATCATTATAAAAAACCCACGGTGTCACAATTTCTCCACCTTAACATATCTCATCACCAATCTACCAAAAAATAGTAGGTATGGTACCAAACATACCCATACTATTTGAAATAACATTGACCACCCGGGTTCCAAGGGAATAGATCAACTACGTCATCGGGGGACTTCCTCACTAAATAGTGACCTACCTCGGTCTATCGTGGCCAAAAAACCTAGAAAAAATAGGTCCATTGATCATTATTAGACTCAAAACTCCTCCTGTGATGAATAATCACTAATAACCCACATTAGGTACTCCTATGTCATACCATTCACCATGCAATATCTTACACTGCATCAACACCCACCTTTTACCCATGTCTCACATGGAATTAAAGAGGTTATGTATTCCAAAAGATGCCTTAATCAATCTTTCTTCCTCAGAGCTCAATCATGTCCAAAATCACAATGATTTCCATTTTCTAACACACCTCAATTTAACAACATATCCTTCATTCTCAAATTCCTTCTAATCCATATAAACATGCCTAAAATGATGCACACTATAAAAATGGGTTTCATGAACCTTGAATATATGTCATGCACTTGAGAACTTTCCATCCTACTAACAAGTTTCTGGTAATTTTATTTACATATAATTTTACCATGTGTAAGCTAAAAAGAAATTCTTAAACCCACAACAAACCTCTCACCACCATTGGCTCACTGGCCTTCTCAGATATTGGAATCCTCTCGACATGTACCTAAAAAAACAAGGTAACCTAAAGCCCAAGCTCCCTATTGTGATGCACTAGAAACTAGATACTGAACACAATAATTAGTCACACTCTCTCTTCCATGACATACACATGTATTATATTCTCACCTACCCTCATCTAATATAGATTTAAAATTAACCATATAAGTTAGAGTCTTCAATGGTCACATACCTCTAGTTGTCTGAGAAGGCTTGAAACTAAACCCCTCGAAATACCCATCATGTAATAATGCCCGGAACATCATTGGTAATCATTCAATCTAATTACATTCATTTCCTATATTACTAGACAAGATGAAATACTTCAAATATACACTCCAAGGTGGATTTCTCCAGTCCATGATCTAGTTTTCATATTAGGACTCATCTCTGATTCACTTTCATACATCTCATGTGTTTCACTAATGTAACCCGATTCCATAACTCTGCTTGAGTATGACATATCCACCAGGTTTCCCATGGCTTTGAGATCCTGGTTCACCACCACTAGGAATATGTCCCACATAAATATGATTACATTCTCCCAAATTTTGTGTCGTAAACCATCCTCAATGTGCCTCAACCTTGTGGTGTCATCACTCAACATACTGAGTGTAATGTGAGACACCTCAGTGAATGATAATGGATTTTTAATGATGGAAATTCCACCCTGATGAAAGATTAAGAACTCCAAATCTTATTGCTCTCTCAGTGTCTTCAGATAAAATTACTTAGTGAACATTGACTCATTGTTTTTCTTGGATAGTCTCTTATTTCTACCATCCTGCACCTACACATTATACAAACACTAAGTCTATACTTTGAGAATATATGTTTTTAGTTTCACCCACCTCACTAGAGGTTCTCCTAGCTACTCTATGAACAATTTCCTTGATTAAATCCTATTATAATCTTTATATGGACCACCATAACTATAAAAAATTGACCAGTTTTCTGACTAGAAGTCTCAAGAATGATACGCCATTGAAGGATCAACACCCGTATCACCCATGTTGATCCCCTGGATCTCACATAGAAGGCTACCTATATTATTATATTCAATCCATGACCCAATTACTGAACGATATTTTGGATATCCTTCGTACACAAGATCTTATGACTGAGTTAGTACCCATTGTTGAACCTAATGTTGAGCATATACCAACACTGCCTAACCCTCAGAGGGTGTAATCCTTATCGTGTTCTAGTTTCACCTTTTCCATTCCATCATAATGATCAATCAAATCCTTTATTATGGAAACACGTCGAATAAAATCATTATGGTCAGGAATCCCACATATATATAACTCAAATAGGGAGGGTAATATCATGTAGTTCATACTTACTACACTTACGATATACTATTTCAAACATTTTTTATGGAATCTCAGTCTCATGGACTCCTAAAACATATTAAAAAAAGCCATGTATCAATAACCCTTATGTCATGACAATCCAAACGATCACACTACCTCAAACTGAGGACATCATCACCGAAACACGTTATCAACATCACCCAAAATCATTCTTGCCTCCTATAATAAGATCATGGACCATATAGAATATCACATTCAATTTTTTATATTTATAAATATCAAATGGAATATCACACAACATTATATATCACATTTCAAACAAATCATATTACAAGAACATTTTTTTCCTAGAAAATTTAATATCTCTGTGATAAGCATATTTAATATTGGAAAATCATATTATGTGCCTAATCATGGAATAAACATAAAAAATGTACCACCATGCCTCACCATCCAAGGTTACATATCTCATTCATTATCATAAAAGTCTATGGATTACATGTCACAATAATTAACCATCATATTTCATGAATAAAAATCAAGGGGAAATCAAACAATCTTTAAAATGAGAAAAATATAATAGAAAATACCACCCATGGTAATATGGTTTATTCCTCATATGTTAGGCTACATGAACTAATGTACAAGTTATAAGAATCATTCTAAAAATATCATAATCATTAGTCTACCATATCCCAAATAGTAATACCAATATATAATAAAATGAAGCATCAATATCATTGGTATCCAAATATACACTACAACTAAATCCCATTCAAAAAATAATCTAATACCTCATGTAGCATCACCTACCCAATTAGACTCTTGAATTGTGATATCAAACATGGTGCCACTAGCCATGGGCATTTATAATGGTACACCAAATTCTTCCCACATGAATTGAGGTTGTAAAAGGGTAATTATGGGGAGAATATTCCATGAGGGGAAAGATATAATAGTTTTACAAGTATATATATAAATATATTATTCATTAGAATTAAGAGAACACATACGTCAACCAAACCCAACATCGGAAGAAACAAAATCAATAATATACTATAGAGAAAGAATAACTGAAAAAAACAGTATAAATAAATAATTAAATCACACATACCACTTGAAATATTTTAAAATAAAGCATGAATTTATATGCGGTCATATATATAAATATATATAATAGGATACCAATTGCTGACCAATAGTACAATACATATATATGCTGCATGCTAAAACAAAAAATGAAAACTAAAGAGAAAATCCCAACGAAGGGAATATCTCAAGGTCCCCTTCTAACATCCATGTCGTCTCAATGACAATCCATTTCTAAAGCTAGAAACCATGCCTTGACGTAAATGAATAAAGTCTACACATGACCCGAAGGGCTTGTTATGGCATGATAATATGTCCTAGTAAGATAAACCCCAAGTGTTCATATCCAAATTAGTGTTTAATCATGATAATTTAGAATAAACCAAATCATCAAAATGAAATTCAAATAAAAAAATCGTCCATGGTGCTCTAGAGTTACCAGAAATATTTTACCTACTTTGGCCAATGCTGAAATATCTATAGAAGAGAGGATCAGTGGTTCGTGTCCCAAGGTATACCCTAAAGGCAAATACCCAGGTGAACCCTTAGGATCTACCTCAAAATTATAACCCAACACCTTATTCCTCCTAACACATCATGTCTCAACAAAATATTAATGCATGAAGGCATACCAAAAGAAAATAGTAAATAGTCCCTTAGACACCTCCTTGAAATCACTTTTCGATTTGAAGCCTGATGTCTAGAGTCATGATAATAATTGTCCTAAAATAAAAAAAAACAACTCATATAATGATGTTCCAAGGAATATTGATTTTTTCCTTCAAAAATATCCTAGCCCAAGGGGCCTCAATCCTAGAGATCACCACCAACAAATATATGTCCACAACCCTATCTCTTGAAGGATTGTCACTTCCTCATGGATTTATATGGCATAATACCCCAAAAAAATCTCCCAATCCTCAATATTGGGGGACTATACCCACACCAGTGGTCAAAACCACCCAATCAATGATTGAGCCAATGTGTATAATACTACAATATGTTCTTCTCCCATCCCAAGTGAGCAGAAATCACTAAATTAGAACCTAATATACATTTAACTAGAACCTTATTCTCTTGGGACCGTGTATCGCATGCCTGAGGCACATTACATCTAATACCGTGATCCTTGACCTAAACCTAACGTCCTCATAAACATAATTTGAATTCAATAACGCCCAACTGATTTTCATTACCACCCATGTAATCTGGGCCAAGGCCAAACATATTTTCACATACCCTTAAATCCGAATGGCCATCACCATTACATCCTTGTGAAAAGGCCACCACAAACCCATGGGTTTCAATAGTAAATAAAAATAATCATATAAAAATAAATAAAATACAATTTTAATGAAATTGAATTGTACATTTCCAATTAAAAACACATAATATAACAAAAACAAACCTCAACCTATCTAGCGAAGGAGTTCGAATGCCTCTAACTTGGACTTGCATGCGTATATTTGGCTAGTTCTTCCCCAAAAACATAATTTAAAAAACCCATGACATTACATGAAAAATGATGACCAATCATGATATTCCTCGATAATTAGGGATGAAGCATATAAGATAAAGTGGTTATATTTTGAATCGATTATTTTTAAAGGATAACTCTTATATAAACCATTAGGAAATTTTTTCCGTGAAAACACCATGATTTAAATAACTATGGGTTTTTATAATCCCTTTCATTATGAAAATAAAATTGGTGATACTTTTGAATTTTTTTTAGGTAGGTTTTCAGGTAATATATTATTTTCTATCCTTCATTTAGTGGAGGATGTAGGTGATATAAGAGAAAACAATAAAATATTATTGATTTTATCAATGAAGTTATTTAAACACCATATAATAACAATGTTTCATATATAATTGAATATATAAAATATTGGTAAGGTGATGTGATTGTAGTTAAATAGAATGGATAAATTCATTACCAGATTAATGATGTTGACATTTTAGGAGATGATGACTATGAATCATCTACCTCACGTGAGGAGGAAAAATTATGTTAATTTCCTCCTATGATAAGAAAGATATTGGAAGTAAAAATTTTCAATTCATATTAAGATAAATTTTTTAGACCAGAAGAAAATAAATATCAATATTATGTACTCTGTTGTATTCATAGGTTGAGAGAAAAAATATAGAAGAATATTTCAACTATCAATACTTGTTTGATACAATGATTGATGAGCTAGATCAAAATGAGAACAATGATACATGGAAAATTTTATACAATGAAAATAATAAAAATGATATTGGTACATGGTGGTATTTTCAAAAAAAATTAGTGATAAAGATGATATGATAAGAATCAAGGAATATCTAGTTTATAAGGTCTATATATCTACAGAAGAAATTGTTTTTTATATGAAATTTTCCCAAGAGACAAGACTTAAAACTATCATATTATTTCTTGTTACAACTTCCCAATGAAGATATAAGATGTTATCATGACATTAGTTCTAAATGGAGAGCATGTTGAAGATTTTTATATTGAACAACCCTATGGGTTGATTCACTGAAAAGATGAAATCCATTTCTTTAAGTTGAATAAGGAATTAAAGGGGTTAAATTATTCTATGAGGGCTTGAGATTATAAATCATATAGTTTCTTAGATTTAAAATAATTATCATTTCATTGAAATTTCCATATGAAATCAAATTAAGTGGATTACCGCAGTGTGGAAAACTATATTTATTAAATTATATTCCATGGGAACATTAAAGAACTGTGTGAAAATATTTTTGAGGATATGAAGATGTTATTTGAATTATATATTATAAGTGAAATGAAATACATTATTGTGTTAATATTATATCTCTTGAATAAGTATGTTTTACTATCAATAAATAATTATAATATGAAAATTTAGATGAATTTTGACATGGATGACTCAAAAAACTATTTCGACAAATATTTCAGTGGGAACAATATTTCTAGAACATGCAGAAGGAATGTAGTTTGATACTAAATCATTTGGGATGATAGTTAGATGTTTTTATTATATGATGAATTCATCTAGATATATATTTTATTTAGTTAAATTAAGTTATATGTATCAAATATCACCAAAGGAATCTCATCTTATTGAAGGAAAACAAATTCTCATATATATAAAAGGTAGAGTTGATTTCAGAATAAAATTTGAAATATTATGAACTATTGATATTCTTGGATAAAAATATATGAATCAAGGAGTTTTATTTTATTACTTTATATCATAATTTATAGGATTTTCTCACAGGAATAATATGTATGATATAGAATAATATGATTAATTATTTCGTAAATCTATGTTTGGATGAAGGAAAGTTTGTCATTTCAACTCATATTTCTAAAAATTTATTTTGGATGAACACACAATAAGAATATTTGAAAGTTGAAATAATTTCACACATACTCTTTGTTTGTGATAAAAAATTTTATATAAATCTTGTGGAAAATATTTTATGACATTAATGATTTAATCAAAATGATATAAAATACTACTTTGTAAAAGATCAAGTGCAATAGAATGATCCAAATTTGGAATTTTTACCTACATTAGAAATAGTTTATAATATCTTTAATAACCATTATCAAATGAAATATTTCATATTTTGAGTTTTAAATTTATTTTTTATCCTCCATCAGATCATGAATAAGGTTTTTGAAACCAATGTGTCTTTAATTTTCCATTGGATAATGTTGTTAAAGGTGAAAAATGAGGTAACATAAATCTATCAATCATTATTTTTTTTACATATTGAGTGATATAATATGTTTATATGGAGTCTCTGAAAAGTTATAATTTATAATATTACCATGTGTGAACTATTATAATAGTTATTGATGTTTATTTAAGATATTTTTGTTACAAGTGATTACATTATGAGAATAAAATAATTTTGAGAAAATATTCTCAAATATTTTTTAAATTAAATTTGTTTATTTATGATTTTTATGAAGATATTTTTAAATCAATTCTTTTGCAAATTATGGAATTTTTTTCAAGGATTCTTACTTCTTTCATTGAGTTAATCTCTTAGGAATAGAATTATTGGATATGTATCCTTTTATTTAGTTACATATTTTTTTAAGTTATTTTTTAAAATAAAATCCAATATGGGGATTTCTGGTTCCTATTTTTTTTTGAGGATTTTTTAAAAGTCTTATGTTATTATGGAGATATTTTTTTTAAATGAATAATTTTCTTTCAAATTTTAATATTTTCTATCTAAAATAAATAACATTATATTACTGTTATTCTTACTAATTATTATTAGATGAATTATAACTATTCAAGTTCATAGAATTTATAATACATGAATAATATGATTTTATATAGTTATTTACTAAATATTATCATCTCATGGTTACATGTTCCATCAGACATACAATTGGTGGAGATAAATATCGATGTTCGATACAATTCGTAATTTTTGTAACATTATTATTATTGAATTTTTTTTAATCCATCCATATGAATATAATGGGTGTTTATGATGTTTCTGTATATAGATATATATTGCTATGAAATTATCATTTTATTATGTTTTATGAATAATTTTGAAATTTCAGAAGGTAAATGCCATTAGTTGATATTTATAATTCCATCTATCTATGTCCACCAAATAAATGTTCGGTGATGTCCTAAAATAGTTGAATTTATTGTTATTTGTTTCTTATATTAGATGAAATTATACGATGTATTAATGTTATATTGTTTTTGTATGGTTGAAATGAATTCTCCAGTCTATTAGAATGAATTCTATGATTAAAATAATCATAAGAGAGGTTGTATTTGATGTTATCTTATATAAGTTTCCATAGGTAATGAATCGATAATATTTTTATATATAGTAGTAAAACATGAAAGTATTATGAAACCAGTCATCTGATAGACAAAGAGTCCTTATCAATATATTAAATATATTACAGTGAAGTTATATAGGAATAGGTATCATGTATATATTTGTTAGAAGATATATCTGAATATGTATTAGAATGAATTCCCAAAAGTTTGTAAGAATTTATGATGTTTTTGTAAATATATTAAATGTGATTATAATTACCATGTTTCAATGATAAAATATTAAATGAGATTGATCCCGATTCTCACCAATTCATATGGTTGTTTAAAAATAATTTTACCACCATGTGTTATGGAATGATTTTGATTTTTAGAATTTTCGAAGGAATTGAAATCATTGAAGGTGTTGAGATGGATATTCAACCTATAAGATAGAAAATTTAAATGTTTAGTTATAGATGTGCTTACATTATTCGGATGATTCAATGGATGGATTCTAATATAATGGGTATAAAGCACGTTTGAGGGAACACAACTATTACATGAAAATGGAGGTAGTGATAAAGTTTTTCTGGTGAATGTATCGAACCCAAGATCCTACTAGTTGAGGAAGAGATACCAGTAAAAATTTATTATTGATTATTAGATAATCAACTGTGCACATTTAAGTTGTTAGAAAAAGTGAGAGACAATTTGTGCTAGGTGAATGAGGTGATGATGTTATTTGATGAACAAGTTAAAGGAAAGGTCGAAAGAACAATAGATCAATGTGGAAGCGTTTAAAAGAAGGAACTAGTAAACTTGCACTAGATGGAGACATCAGATGAACTACAATGAAAAAACTCAATTGAAAACATGTCTTTGACAAGCTTTTATAAAACTAAATAATTTTATTTCATGGTGTATATTATGAAGGTGAATTGAAAAAAAATACCATAATTACAAAAAATAGTGAGCAAAGATACTTCATCAAAATGATAACATATTGAAACTAATATTTGGAGGCCCTTGCAGTTATTATAATATATTTTAATGTCATTCATCTATGTGAGAAGCACATGAACTATCAATTGATTATGGTTCAATTAATGTCAAATAAAAATGTATTCTCTTTGTAACCACTAGAAATAATAATTTTTTCAGGTTTGTGTGGCATTGGATTACATCAAATATCATATCATGGACAAGATCCAATTTTTGACAAATAAACCTTGAAAATACGTTTTCTCTTATTCATCTTTATGTGGTATTATTTTCCAATAGATTCGGTTTCTTTAAACAAAGGTTATGTTATTTTGATATCTTACAAAAAATGAATATTAAATCATTGACCCATCCCTCCCTCTCTCAATTTTCACATATGTTCATATTGGTTTATTCACTATCAATTTACCATTGGAAATATATTGATACTATAACTTTTTTATATTTCTTGTTTCTTCTACCATTCATCTTATACAAAACTTTCAAAAATGTGTTCCTCTATTTCCTTTTCCTTATTATTAGCAAGGACAACACTTATATCTATTCTTATACTGATCGAAATAATTCATAAGCATAGTGAAGTCATCAAGAATAATTATTTTTTTATTCTTTCTAACAAACCTATGATACACAGAACATGATTCACCATCATTCATCTTTTCAAGGTATTTTTTATTAAAATTTGGAACTAATTCTATAGAAAACAATTTTCTGAATTATTTATAATCCATTTCCAAATTCTAAAAACTAAAATATCATCATTACTATTTATTCAACACCAAAATTAATTATCATATCTCAAATAAGAATAATTTAATTATTGTTGTTTTTTTAATAAACATAACATGAACATTATTTATAAACACATGACACAAAAGGATATTATTATTAACTAACCCTATATTGAAAGCTTCTATATAGTTCCACATAAACTTGATCGTAATGAAATTTCTCATTCTATATAATATAAAAATTAATTTATATATTTTACTTTTAATGATTATATATCATATTTTCTTGGAAAAATAAAATTTTGAATCCACATCAAAATGATTCTTGTATAAAAAATATTATTGAAAACATTCCTTAAATTCTCACATGAATCTGACAAATATTTATCTAGTAGATATATTTCTTTAGAATAAATATTTTTATGTATCTTTTATGTATCAAAATGGGATTATTCATCTATAGGTATTTCCATATGTTCAATAAATTTTATAATGTTAAAAGAAAATTATTTTTGGAAAGTTATTAATGAAACATTCCTTATCAAATAAACATCATTAAACACTATTTTCCTAAAATATTATAACATTGTTCTTTTTAAATGATAATTATATAATTATTTTGATATAAAAATGATACCCATGATTGAAATAAAATGTCTAATTTTCTCCATAATCATTTATTTAGAACCATATTCTATAAAAAATAAATTCATAATTGAATTGTTGAGATTGGATTTCATTAAATACTTCCATAAATCATGAATGGATGATCTTGATTGAAATATAGTAACTATTAGATAAAATAAAAAGAATAATGAATGAATGTGAATTAAATAAGAAAGAGATCTCTTGAATTGAGTGTTGTAGAAATTTATTTTGGCTACACCTGCTATATATAAGAAAGAATAACGATGGATCGACTTCCAACTAATCTGAAGGCTTTGATTCAATATTTAGAGATAATGATGGTAAATATTTTATAAAATATATGTCTTAAAATCAAGACTTTTGATATGTTTTTATAGAAATTTTTTATGTTGTATTAGACATGAAAAATTAAATTTCTAACCAACATATTATAAATAATTTATTTATAACATTATAAATAGTAAATAAATGTAACATATTTGATTGTTTATATACATACTTTCTTGGGATAAAATTTTGTGTTCTATGAATATCTTGTATGCCTAAATAAATTGTATAACATAGTTTTTATAATGAAACCATATCCAAACATTATATTTATGAAACAAAAAAAGTTTTATAAAAATAAATGTTGGAATATTTATGTAACCTTGAGCCGAAAATCAAAAAACTATTAGAAAAATTAAAAATAAAAACAATTTAAGGAAAACACAATAAAAAAATATATCCCCCCATTCTTAAATAAATTTTCACTATAAAGAGATAGGTAAAACAGATGTTGTTCTTTTTTTCTAATAAAAAATGACATAATATTTCAATTTTTTATTATGATATAAATGGTGTCTTATGTCAATGTTTAGGGGGAATGATTTATATCTCGGGTTATTAGATATAACTATGGAACTGTTTTAAAAAATTTATTCTTATTAAATGTTATAAAAAATCAATGAGTGTGGATTTCATTCACAAACCATGAGTTTTGACATACCATCCTGGAAAAATTTCTAATAATATTATTTTCCAAACAGCTCATGAAATGACCTCAAACACTGCTTCCCATATGAAAGAGGTTGAGAACAAGAAGAAATCAACTAATGATGGTATGGTGGAGAGACTATACCATCGTGATCAGTTTATAACATCATTATATTTTAAAAATTACTAAAATATAATATTTGAAGAAGCAATAATAGAATGAAAGTGGAGTTAGAGAATAATAACAAATTAATATAAATGGAAAATGAAAATATAATGTAATTGATGCATGACTACTTTTGGATACATTAACTAGTACCATAAAACAAAAAATGAATCATAATATTGTTCGATGCATAAATAATGGAAATATTTACAGGCCACTAGGTAGAACTCCATGAGCCTCTAGATTACTAGCTCTATCCTATGATCCATCTCCCTTGTAAACAACACAACAGATACCATAATCCACAGACCATTGAATATGAATATCTTCACATGGACCAGTATGAAATGGTGGCTTGAGAAGTGTTTGTATATACCAAGTCATCCACCAATAGTGGTATCCAATGAATAAACTAGTTTATTCGTATAAATTATAAATTGTGCCGGTATATCAATACTAAGGTAAAAATTCTGAATAAATAAATAACTAAATTGGGATCATATTCGCCAATGAGACCTATAACGACCATACCTTCTTCGTCCTATTCCATAATTTATATACCATATTTATCATGTAATAAAAGGTTATAATGCACTAATGTTAAATAGTAATTAAATATCATAGATATACATTTCTCAGTCTTGTAATTTTCCTTGCAAACAATTCTATAATTTATATACATTATCACATTAAATTTAATTTAAATTGGTGTCTCATTTATTTAAAAATAATGCATTATGGGACCATACAATATGAACCTTATATATGAACCCAAGTATCATACCAGGAGAATAAAAATTAGCCAATGAAAATGGAGTCCATCCATGGTGATCCATAAATAAAAACCCATGTATCTCTCTATGCATGAAGTAAAACATTTCCTTCGAAGGTTATCCTTGGTATCTCATAAATGGGGTTTAGTATCAATATTGGACTATTCTAACAATCTTTACATAAATCCTATACATAGTAACTCCCATAGGAACTGGTATCTCTCAAATGGTGCTATGAAATTTGAAAAGTGGTCCAATCCAAGATAAAACATATATCTTCTAAGGTGTAAAATGCCTCATCAATTCTGTAGAATGAAATATGAGTGTCACTCAAGGTATAAACAATACATTTAACCCTTTTAAATATTATTACCCAAGAGGTGAAGTATACAGTTGTGCCTTATGATAAACAAATTTCATCATAGGAGGGATACATATATAAGAAATATTAAATGTCATTAATACTAAAGAGGAGGTCCAAGCCCATTTATCATTTCAATTCAAAATAATCAGACCCCTGCATAAAAAACTACAATAGTCCAAACCACAAACAATTAAACATAACCTTCTTGGATTAGAAGATAACACACCTTAATGAGCTATTTTATTAGAAATCATTATATTGTTATTCAATCAATTTGTTAAATATACATAAGGTGATAAAATTCTATTATAATGTGAAAATAATCCAACCTCAATTGTTTTTTAAATGCTATACCATTACCATTTAATAAAAAAATAATACATACCCATATGGTTGGATCATACAAGCTATATAACAAATGAGGAAAAATAAATTTCCCTCCCCAAAGGTGTGGTTTTATATCAAGTCATAACCTCAAATCACTCCATAGAGGGTCTAAACTCACCATAGGTGTGTATAAACCACATAATTTGAGATAATTTCTAATCTATAAGGGACAACATATAAGTAAATAAAAAAAATATTTAATAAAATGATATAACATTGGAAAAAATATATAGAACACCAACCTTGTGCATAGCACGAACCACTAAGCCAATATCGAGGGATGATTTGGTCTAGTTTGAGTGAAATCAATGAAATGGATAAAAGACCTGAAATTAGGGTGAATTAGTTTTTTCCACAATAGTATATAGGGAGAGATGATTAAAAAAATTAGGGAATATATATGAGTAATAGATTTTCTAATAAATCACCAACACACTTGGATATACTCGAATCAAATGACGTATTAGGATGATCTTATAATACCTAGAAATGAATAAGAACCCATAGAGGGAGTGATGAGTTCAGAGGTGGAAGAAAAAATGGTGTAAAAAATTAAGTAATAAAATATATAAAAATCCATAAAAATTGATTAGGTGCATGGTTTAGAAAAATGTTTGGTAAATTTGGGCACTAACCATGCTCATATTGAAGCGTAGGGAGGGAGGTCCCTAAATTCATATGAATGGTTTAGGAAAATACATGATAATTGCCTATTTCACTTCTATCCAAAAAATATAGCATGTTGCACAACCATAAACCACCTCCCACATGGTTACAGCAAACTGTGTGTCACCACTTTCTCCACTTAATCAATCTGTATATTATCCCATAAGGGTCACATGGTTTCAAAAAATCCTTTTCCCTTCCTATTTATTTCTTTTAGTGGGATTCCAGGCCTCGGTGCTCCCAAAACATTCCCGAACACCCGAGGGTACCCCATTTCAATATGAAAATACTAAAAACATATCATTTATCTTTCATAACTCATGGAATCCATTCTGAACTATTATTTATATAAAATAACATAAAATAATGATAAAATTAATATCTCATTAAAATTTAATTAATTTAAAAACAAATTAAACTTCCATATCCCCACTATAGAACCTCATGTCCTTGAGAACCCATATGGAAACAATAGAAGAAACACCAACTCGATAAGAGTCATTAAATATTCACCAAATGACCCTATTAATTTTTAAAATTCCCCACTAAATTGACGAATCATTATTTCACCCTAAATATAAAACATTTAATCCTGAGATAATGATAACATACAAAGGATAATAATAATAAAGTTCTTACCAATTCTTGTTAAACTAAAGATATGATTACATAATAAACTCTTTATCATCTAGACCATTTCACAATCCAATGTAGGGTTTATCATTTAATGACCACCCCCAACCACAGTACTCCACTATTGTAATTACTATTTAAATGGTATCACACATTTTTCTAATTATGTTGGTTATAAGATCCTAGATTCCACAATAGGATGATCCAACATTCCTTGAAAATCCTCAAACATATGTTTTGTACTCTCCATTCCCAAAAAACATTCAAAAATTAATTACTCACCATGAAAATATGACACGATAGACACATGTAAAGTTTAACTATTTATGATTGAATGCCCTCTTCACACTCATCCTAGATGGCAGATGGATTTCAAGATATAGAGATGATTTGTTTTAAAATTAATACACCACATGATTTTCTCTGATCATGCTCCCATAAGACCTTTACCATCATCTGGTGTCATTTCAATCCAAATATACAATAATTTATAATTCACAGCATGACGCTGTGTGAAATGAATGATCCATCACACTTGTATCATTACACATTATAACATCCAATCTATGGTTGACCATGGTTCAGGAATACCTCAGAATCATTATCTAGAAGCAATGATATCATCCAATATAGGTCATAAAACATATTTTACAAGGGAAGAATTAGTACCCAAACAAAACATCTATATATTGTAAATAATAACGGAGATGGTGGCATCATATTAATAAATCAGTTGGAATATGTGATTCCATCCTAGAAATTATTGCATAGGAACTCTATTATCTTTCAAGACTAACCAAACCATAATATAAACCATTCTTCTATAACAAAAATCTATTGGAAACCACCTCTCAATGCCAAAATACTTTTTGGGTGGTCTACAACGGATTATCTCTTAGTATACAATGATGATGTTGACATAAAAGAAAAGATAATAATTAAGATGAGATTACACCTAGATGATTTGAATATCTCAAAAGACATACAAAAACACATCTACTATATAGATGAATTTTTTAGGGACAACCCAAACTAGTAGAATGACACTAATTAATGAGAAGTGTGGAAGAACCACCATTGATTAACTTGATTAAAAGATTGTGGCCACTTATTTCAAATCATTGTACGTATCTAAAAATGATGCCTCTACTAGATAAATCTTCCTATAATAGTTCATGAACAGCCACAAAATTCAATCCATGGACAATGTTATTTTTCAATGTTTTCATAAACATCAACCAACTCGTCATTGTTCTTCTTCAGAATCATCGATATTGTTCAAAACTCACCATCGGTAAGGGAATTTACAAGTAGTAGTGACCTTGTCTGAATGGTCCTCCTAGTTTTTCTTCTGAAAAAAAAATAATTGTTTATTTATACAGTCATGATTCTCTCGACAATAGGAGTTTTATTAATGTCAGTATCATCCCATGGTACATTCTCCATCAACTACAAACTGCAAGTTTTTGATGTTCCCAACATAATATTAGATGGATTTATAAGAAAGGAAAGAAGGAAACCATCTACATAAAAGAACACTAGAAATGGTTCAATGACATAATTTTTCCTGGTTCATATTTAAAATTTAACCCAAATTCACTATAGCATAGGGATAATGGAAAACATATTAATCACTGAATCATGATATGTGTTCCACATTATAGCATTACTAAGAGTAGAAGGACGAGTTTTATTTCCCCCAATTCCTAGGTTACTCTACCTTGTAGTTGACATATCATTCAAGCATAATATCTCAATAGTGATATGATTCAAAATTAACAAAAAAAACATTATACATTTTTTTATGTACTCGACGGGTACCAAATGTAACTACATATATTACACTAAGATTAGTTCTCTTAAGAAATGCTGAAAATATAAGATTCTATCTATGATCTCATTTACCATATGGATCTAGAATCTATTGAACTTAAATTGGGTATTAGGCTAGCATCTCATTATCCCAAATTAATTAAAAATAAGATTATAACCTCCCATGTAATCTAACATAGAAGATAATGAAGAAGAAGTGTAACATAATTTGTATAGACATTGTACTTTTCTTAGTCAATTCTACAACATTAATAACAAATAAATTTAGAAGATCATGCTCATAATGATGGTCAAAAAGTTTATTTACCACATATCCAAAATCGGTATTCTAAGGGATGATACAAGTCATTAATGGGTATGTGGAACATGAATATTTCTACATGGATGAAATGATTCTCTATCACATAGAATAGATTTAAAGAGTGCGACCTACAAAAGGGATACCCTTGACAGAAATAGAAAATATAAACCCTAAGGACATATCACACCAAGAATGGTCTACTAGGATCTAATTTTTATCAAGGTGGTTCAAAAAATTTAATTGAATATTGGGCATATGCGTAATTTTGTCATTCCTCTTCAAGGAAATACTGAAGTAACACTGATACAACCCTTAAAATGTGTTAAAACTAAGGTAACTAAATAAGGTACCTTTTAATGTATTCACATTAAACATATGTAATTATTCATAAGGTTATAATTAATATAATACACCATTTAGTTAAAACATTTTCACAAGGTACATTATTTATCAAAAACAACAAGGAAAAAAGAATGTCTTTAGGAAAAAATTATTTTTTAATACCATTTTAAAAATCATTCAATTATATATAATATTTCAATAATAAAATAGTAGAATATAATTTATAATTTATTCTATATAGTAAAATACAAGTTAGATTGAAACTGGCCATTTCACTGATGCCACATATTTGTATAACTTAAAAACAAATAAGATTTATTTTATTAATTATGGAAAGAATTGATCTTATATGATTCCACAACATGCTTATATATAAACCCATATAGTTGTTTTGGGGAACTATAAATAAAAATCCTCGCATGGTACAATTCTACAAACAATTGGTTTGGCATTGGTCATAGATTAAGAATGGTTATGTACTAAGGTCTCAATAATACATTATAGGTTCAACTAGAAACCACACAAAATTTAATGCATTTAAATTTGAAAACCACCCTTACTAGTTTCAAATCATAAGTAACATTCAAAAAATAGAACTACATGGGTTATGTTGTCAATTCAATATATTTAAGAAAATGGGTCATTATACCCTATAATAGGGGTACAAACATTAATAATGTTCCCAATTCATATAAATATCTCTTTTTTTATATTATTAAATAGTTTATAATTATATAAAATTAATTAAATTGGTTCGGATATATGGTTTACCACTTCCCAATTATTAATTATTCCATACACTATACAGATTTCCGGAAGGTTACATTTAGTAATAATGAGTTTATTCGGGATGAAGGAATAAAATTTACAATTTTAATTTAAATACAATATCCCATAATCTTAAAAAGGACATATAAATTGGTTTCATTACATGGGGTACCATCTTCAAAATTACAATGTGCATATATAAATTATAAATTGAATATTGGATACAATGAAATCATAACCAACATGTTTCAACCCATGTATGCTATGGTTCATCGCTCAACCAATTCCTGAGTAGTCTATAATATAGAATGTCTTCAAAAATCCATAAAGGAAAAAGCAACTCATATTGATGATGGAATTTAATTTGACTAACCATTACATTACAATTTTAGCTTTATGTTATCATATGTAGTAAATAAAATAACATGTTGAGTAGTCCCTAATGAATAAAAAAATGAAATAGTAGAATACTACATAAGTAGGGAGAACACAGTCATGATATATAAGAAAACCATGAAAATTAAATCATAGTACAGTTTTCTACAAGAAAATGAGATAAATTATACATAGATAATCTACTAACAACAATAATTCTAATCATATACCTACATGGTAATAAACTAAACATGTTATTATTTTTTGAACATGGAATAATATGGTATGATCATAAAATAGACAAGGGAGATCATTGAATTTAAAACAAAAAATAAATGAAATCCATAGGGAAGGGAATATTCCTAGATTGTTAATAAGTAACAGCCTATAATGATTCATGAAATTAAACATCCTTAACTTTCAAGGTAATAGTTAAAATGTTATAATTATCATAAATTAGGAAGCATCAAAAAATAAACTAATCACCTAAGTTGAAATAAAAATCAATTGTAACAACAAATATCATGAACAAAAATTTCATCCCTGATCAATTGTACTTTTCCCCATAAGTGGTGTGATCATAGTAAGAAATTATTATTTTCCATTCCTGACACATTCCTAGTCTCCTGTCTACCAATCTCAAAAAAATTTATATAAAGGAATAATGAATTTGATACCACATTGTAACATCCCTATATTATTTCATATGAAACCAATAGTTGGATAAGTTACCGCATCAATATAATCAAACCTCCATGTATTCTACTGGATTTCAACTATTATTGACTGTCTACATATGGAAGGGGGTGACTATGCACACAAGATATGATTACTATATAGGTAAATAAAAAAATAACTAACAAATAATAGAAAATGTAGTAATAAATTTAAGACAGAGCAACAAAATTATAACATCATCAAAATATAAATGCTCAATGCTAATATACATTAATTGATGAATTTCCATATGATGGTAAATAAACTGAAACTATAAACACTTAATAGGAAACGTAATATGATGCATTACAAAAATAAATGAAGAGGATAAAATCCCCATGGGTGGACTACATTTGCCACTTGAGTACTGTCTATGTCCTTGGCTCCTAACTCCTATATACACATCATAACTCATGTCATTATCTATTTACCTGCATACATAAATATCGTCATGGGTACCCCAATGTAATGGAGGCTCGAGCATCGTTTGAGATATACTCAGTAGGCCACCCTAAATTGTGTATATGGAATAAACTAGTTCATTCATATAAAATAAACACTGTGAATGTATATCCAATGTAAATCATTAATGAAGAATAAAAATTTTAATCAGACTTAGGTTCTTCAAGGTAACCTGGTCAAACTATGCATACACTGGCCTTATCATAAAATGTTTGAACCATATGAAACTTGTAAAAATGAGGTAATTTACTAAAGGGTCTTTGTAACTTATATAATGTAAGGATAGATAACATGCATGTGATTTGGCCGGGTGGATGTATCCTTTGAATTATAAAATTATCAAAGGGAATTTAATTAAAAGCGGTGTCTCTTGTATTCAATTGATAAAATCTTCGGATTATCTATGATGAACATTATAAAAGATCCAAAGTATCACACTACTATTGTAAAAATTATCCCATGCCATAGAATTATCTCCCTATAATAAAGAAATAATGTCCAAAGTGTCACACTCAATATGAATTAAATCATTTCCCCTCTAGTTCCATCACAAGTATCTCACAATGAGGTCAGAGTCCCACTGATGACATGGTGTAACCATCTATCCACAAATCACATCCATTGGTGCTACACTATGAACAAGTATGGATCACATGGTAGTAACTAACACACCCAATCAGCAAACACATGATATAATGGGTATCTCCACTGACGTATAATGCTTCTAATACCCATGATCCCATCACCAGAATTCTATAAAAAGGTATCAGTTTATTTCTATTAATAAAAAATACATTCAATCATTTCAACTTTAATCACTAAATACGATAATTATATAACAGTACCTTATCTTAAAAACTATGGAATTAATTATGGATTCATATATAATAAATACACATCATAAGTCATGAATTTCTAAAGGCAATGTCTAACCCCAATGATCAGTTTAATTACAAAATAATCAATCATAATTACTAAGAATTCCTCTATTACAACGAAAAAACAATTGAACCTATAATTTTTTGGTATATAATCCATCTAACATAAATTATATGTTTTATTAGAAATCATGACATTGATATTCAATAAATTCATTCAATTATCTTCATGAAATCCAATGCTGTCACAAGGCATAAAGAAACACACCTCAAATGATGTATTAAAATTGGAATCAATCAAAATTTAATATATATAAAATGCAACACACCAAGATTGGTTTCTCTAACAAGGAAGACAACACATAAGGATGGCGTGATAAACCCACCAAAAAGGGGTGGTTTATTATGAGTTCATAACCTCAAAACATTCAGAGGATTGTCTAAAAACCCTATCAAAGTCTCAGAAAATTAATGTAATAAAATTTGTAACTTATGAGTAACCTTGGGTAAGTCTTAAACATGGAACATTAAATAATTTTATGAAATTTATAGAACCTAATAAAATAGATATAGACCACTGACCTCTATGTTAGGAAGACTCCCTATTCAAATATCATGTCTGGATTCGGTCTGGTTGAATATAATTCTAGGAAATATTTTCTAACCCTGAAAATAAATGAAATATTGTAAAAATATTATAGTGTAGAGCGAGAAAAGATAAATAAATAATGGAAGAAATTGTATTTTTATATTTTCAAAGGGATCACAAAAACAGTTGATGGAACTCAAATCAAAGGTTGTAAGATGTTGATCACCGTGTACCAAGATGAGGAGAATAAGAACATACAATGGGGGATTATGTGTGTGGAGGAAAAGAAGAATGTACTTAAGGAAACAATAAAAGATTCGAAACCCAAAAAATCACCCAATAAAATGTGGCAATGTTTGGCCAGATGGGTTGACAGGCATTGCACCTACAATGGTCGTGCTACTAATTAAAGAGGGATGTCACATGGTTCATGATCACAATTTTGGAAACCTTTAAAAAATTGCATGTTCCCCTTTCACCAAAACCAAAAGCAGGAAGCCTGGATATGTCGTTCCTCCCAAGTGGTTACACCATATAGTTTGACAATTAATCATCCACTAGACTAGTGCAAATAGTTTCCTATATGGGACTTACCATTTCTTAAAAAATGTGTATCGTTCCTATTTTTCCATTGAGTAGGATTCTAGAACTGAATGCTCTAAAAACATTCTGCAACACCAATGGTACCCATAATTACCTAAAATAAGTTTGAAAACAACACATTGAGGTTTTATAACACATGAAATTGAATTATGAATCTCATTTTTTATACCATCCCATCCATCATATGATGAAATTAAAATTCCTATGGAATTTCAACAAGTTCAAAAAATACGAGATGGTACAACTAAGTATTTTTTTCATAAAATACCATGAAAAAAATCCTCTCCTTATAAATCACATATTTTATATGTTATATTACAATCCATTTTACATCCATCCAATTTGTCATCTAATGAAAATTTTATTTCAAAATAATTTCAAGCTATATAAAACAATCTACATTCTAACTATCTAATAAGGTAATTTAATATTTGATTAATATTTTAAATATGGAATTATTTTGGATTTTCATGAAATATAAAAATCATTATATTGAACCAACTAATTTTTTTCACTAGATATTATATATAATAAAATATCTATTATTCCTCTAATTGTTTTATATTTCTAAATTCATCAAGACCAAATGTTTTTGAGGTTTTGATATGTGTATTTATGACATTTATATATTTATATCAAAATCCCTTCTATAAATTTCTTCTATTAATATTTCCTTAATAGATAATTCCTTTTTTGTTTATTATAAATTTTAAAACAATGCATAATGAATGTTCACCCATCACGATCATCTAAAACATAGATTTTTTAATCTATAAAAAGGAATTAAAAATATTTTTTTAATTTAGGGTAAATATATTTTCATCAACATAATTTCAATCAATGAGGGTTTCATTAAATATATTTTTAATAAAAAGGGTTGGATCAGTAGGTCCCTAAACAAAAATATTCTTATAAAAAACAAATAAATCTACCATAATAAAATCATGTGGCTTGTTTAAGTTTTTATAGTTCCTTAGAATGTTTATACACATCCTACACATAGTTTTATTATCTAAAACTTGGTGGTTATTCAACAGAAACGTCATCTGTAAAGACTTAGAAAGTCCATGGTATTTTTTTAAATACTTGGGAATTTTACGAGTCTGCAAAAACTGACGGCGTGTGACTCTGAGGCCCGGTGTACCCGGAATCAATTTTTTATGTTTTGTTAAGATATGTTCAGTAAACGTACATGTGGGTTTTTATAACTTCTTAAATAGTTCTCCGAATTGAAATATGAGGGCATCATTGAACTCGTAGCACCGATATTCACTTAGGAAGACTATCACCTTGACGACAGTGGGTTGAGGTTAAGAAATAGTTTTTGGGGTTTTAGAGAATGAATTAAATAAAAATTAAGTGTGTGGATTAATTTTTATCTGTTGTTTAAAAACACCTCATGGTAGATGGAGGTGGGGCCACCAAACCATATCCACCAATGGGAGGTTATGGTGGTGGGCCCACCAAAACTCAAACTCACATGTGAGGATCAATGTAGTGGGGAACACCTGAGACCACATAACCTCCATAATTTAATAATAATGGTGCGGCCCACCCAACCCCAATTAAATGAGAGGAGGAGAAAACCTTTCAAACCCCCACCCCCTCTTTAATGTGGGGTAGCCTCTTGAGCTTCCATGACATTAAATTTTCAGACACACACAATTAATAGGGCCAAATACTCCCATTAATTTGAATGTGCCAACAAGTGTTTTGTTTTTGAAACCATTACAATAAAATAATAGTTTTAATAATCTATTATTTGGAACATATTTTCTTTTTGGGGAAAGGAGATCTTTGGAGAAAATGTGTTCTCCAACGAAGAACCTCATCTTCTAAAGAAGAACACTGACAACGATCTTCTTTGATCTTTATCCTCGGACACCTAACGACGTAGAGGATTAGAAGTGTGTGGAAGACACAAAGAATGACAATCACCATCATCTTCTTTATGTGACTTCTTCGTCAAAGGATGAACCAAAGAATGGGTTTTATTTAAGTATGATTTACTCCCATATTCTGCTTTCTTTTAAAACAATGTAGAGGATGTTTCCCTTTTGTGGGTTTTGGGATTAATCATTGAGAGTGGGTGGTTATACTTTGTTCTTGAGAGCTAATTGCTACCACCCTAAACACAGAGGGTGAGGGAAAAATCAAAATGGCCCGACCCCTCTGTCATTCTTTTTTGGGATTACTTTCGGCATGGTGATGAGGGGACAGAACTATGAAGTCAATGGTTGCACTACACGTGGTCTTCGTGAACCACGCTGCCCTCACGACGCTCTGACCGAATCAGCTCTACAACCTCAGGCAGAACGGCACCGCCCATAGCCATGAGCCGCACCGGCCTCCCAACCGCCCACCGTCTTGCCCTTGCCTCCCGGCCACCGGCCGCCGCCGACCTCCTGTGCGCCCCAGCCGAAACCCCGCCGGCCACCCCTCGGCCAGCCCGGCCCCTTTCTGGCCTGCCCAGTGCCCAGCACGGTGACCCACTGGCCCGCATGGTGCCCTGTCCGGCAGCCGGCCGACCTGGCCATGCCCCACCAGCCGCATGCCGGCATGGACGCACCCTGCCAGCCTACTCGACCACCTCTCGTGCACCCATCCAGTCCTGTGCTAGCCCGTACGCCCCGCGAGTCCACTACCGCCGAGCCTTACCCCTTGAGGCACTGACCGAACCTCCCCCAAGCTCAGGCCAAACCGCCCACGTAGCCGGCTAGGAAGGGCCCAGTGGGTGAGGCTGAACGTAAAAGGGTGGCCCCCCCAAAGGGTCGGGCAAGACTTAACAGGTCTGACCGGGTAGAACGAGACCGGGTCGGCCCAGACTAAGTCGGGCCAGGTCGGTCAAACCAGGTCTGGCCGGACCCGGGCCCACTACTGACCCTTTACATTCTTTGGCCATATCTTTTCCACCAGATGAAGATTTGACTAACTGTCAGTGGAACTAGTTTTGTTAGATCGCGATGGTCCCTTTCAGTATACCCCTCTGGAGTTCGGGATAATGATGAGGTACGATCAGGTAGGATCATTCAAAAATCCAACCAGGCCCCCAAGACTAAAATGCTAATAACTCACAGACCATGCGTTTATTGGACACTTCGTCTGTTTGTTGGGACTCCAATGGTGAGGAGCATCTTTGAGATATTTTTATGTGGGACTTCGTGATATTTGGAGTATTGACCTATAGCTCGTGGAGTAGATCCTCCTAGAGAAGAACGAGCATAGCACGGAGAACTAGTAGCTGGATGAGACCTGACGATTGCTGATCGATTCGACATGTAGTGATTCGACTAGCCCAGTGAGGAGCGCTTTGGTGTCACTGCAGACCCAAAGTGAGGAACACCATGGTGTCGCGGCAGACCCACGGTATTCGATAGGAGGAGTACCTCAGGAGGCTACGAGGGGGAGAACATCTGTGTGACACGGCAGACCCAATGTGGGGAGCCCCTCTGTGTGATGTGGTAGACCCACGGTACTCGATAGGAGGAGCACCTCAGCAGTCCAAGGATAGTGGGAAGCAGCTCTATCTGACACAGTTGGACAACTGTACATGATAGAGGAGAAGGTTTCTAGATGTCGAGGGGTTCGACGTTGGGCTTGGAGATGTTACCTGATACTACACCTAGAATAAATCCGGTTTTGAGCTGACTCTGATACTTTTGTGTTTTCTTCAAGAATGAGATTGATTACATGATAACTTAGGTATATGTATGGGCATATACCTAAGTGGGGTTATCTATTGTTTTCATATATTGTGGTTTATACTTGTTGGATTTTGGGAGACCTTGAGGGTCTTGAGGTCCCTAATGAGTATCGTTATACTCAACACTACACGGGCTATAACCACACCGCATTATGTTGGTTGCAGATGATAGACAACACTGACTGTGGCTAATAGTACCAGGACTGGATGGTACCCAGAGGTGAACCATACTACGTGTCAGTACACAGAGGACACCGACATATGTGGATTCCTAATGAGGCTATCTGTTCCTACCCATCAGATAGGATCTGTGGTGAATGATCCTGAAGATTCTTTTCACCTTACAGTTGTTTTTTCCTTTTTAGTAGTACTTTTACTTTATAGTTGGGATTGTATTTATGGCCCCTTTACTTTTCAGCACTCTTTTTTTATACAGTTTTACTTAGTGTTTTGAATGTAGTTGTGTTCTGTGTTGTGTGTGGGTTTTCAGTTATAAAGCAAATTCCATTCCATATTTATAGAATTACTCATTTGGTGCTAGTTTCCATCCCTTGGCCTATAGAAGGCGGCCTTGGGGTAGACATGGCACGGGCCCCGGGGGACGAGTCGTGACAAATTCATCTCAAAGGTGTTGGTTCTACTACATAACATATGACTTTATTATTTTCTGTGAAGCAATTGGGTTGAGGGTACTGAATGAAGTTTTATGTCTAGGGAGTCCATTTTTGGTACGACGGCCAACGTATACATACACCAGGACCCTGACTACTAATTTTCGACTCAGTGCACAAAAACACTGATTGTGTGTGTGTTTTCAAAAGTTTTCATTAAGACAACTCAACAGGTATAGTCTTTTGAACAAGTCGCAACTGTTTCTTTTAGGATTCCTTCCTACGGACGACCATCTAGAGTCTTGAGAGTTATACATACAGATAGCCCACCGAAAGAAGAGGCCTCAGTGTAGGGCCCTCTTCTAGAATAGGCACCAACGGTACCACTAACTGTTGGGCCACCGATGCCACCATCCCCATCAGAAAATGATGCACGTTTCTTGAGCGCGTTGCATGAGTTCTAGCACCAGAGGCTGCATAGGATCACGAGATAGATGGACCTACTTGCAACTGAGGATTGGCTGGAAGTTGTGGTGAGAGTTTTCTGACGGGTAGGGACACCAGCCTACCTCTTGAATATTATTGATGCCAACATTTTACAGGCAGTAATAGGTAGATGGTGGAGCTTGATGCTCCAGGTTCATGGCAAGATGATGCTTCTCTGGGAAGAATTTGAGAGCCTGTTTCAGGTAGAGTTTTTCCGAGAAATTCTTCACGCAGTGCACATTCAGGAGCTACTTCATTTGTAGTAGGGTAGCATGACTATAGATCAGTACTCAGCAAGGTTCACCGACCTATCACGCTTCTCCACAGATATGTTATGGGACCCATTAATCAGGTCCTGGACCTTCAAGCTGGGGCTCAGGCAAGAGATCAAGGATTTGATGATCTCCCTCAGCATCCCGACAAAGGCATGGGTGTTGGGGCAAGCCCTCTTATTGAAGAGTTTTTTACTGAGCAGTCTCCAGTAGTGAGACCCACCACTAGTCAACATAAAACAGAAACATCTGCAGCTAGTAGTAGACAGTCGTCGTAGAGGTCAATGAGGATGAAACCAACAGGTGGACGACCATATGACTTAGGATCGGTTGTGCAGGGCACCCAGAGCAGTGATATACCTGCCAGGAGCGGGCGGTGTTACTCGTGCGGTGGGAAGTTTCTCATGGGTCGTGACTATCCAACCCACCATTCAGATGATCAGAAGATAGTTGAGGGATCTCCCAGGAAGAGGAAGAGGTTTAACTGAGGCAGTCCGCAAGGAGCAGGCGGACGTGGAAGAGGAGCTAGTCGAGCAACTGCTGGTGGGAGATGTTTCGTGGTGTAATCACCACCACCACTAGGAGTTCCACCCCAACCGCAGGGAGTAGGTGGACTAGGGAGAGCTCAGCTCCAGGAACCTAAGGCCTATGATAATGAAACTATGGAGATGATTAGAGGTAGGATATATGGCTACTCCACTATAGCTGTAGTTCTTATAGACACAGGTGCCAATCACTCTTTCATTGCAACTACCATTGTTCAAAGCTCAGAGATTCTGAAAAATCTATTTACTTGATCTTTATGGCAAGAGACTCTTATGGGAGAAGATTTGATGATTACGCACAAGTTTTTTCATTTTGAGCTTACTCTAGGAGGTGAGAGCTTCGGGTAGGATCTCCTCATAGCGGCTTCGAGGCCTTACGATGTCATCTTGGGTATGGAATGGTTATCTACGGTCCATGCTCATATCGAATGTATTAGGTTCAAAATGTGGTGTGTCCACATGGATGGGACTAGGTTTACCTTTACTAAAGAGAAGGGAGCCCTTACAGAACATGACAGACTTACTCAGAGGATGTTGCAGCCGATCAGTCATCAGTTGGCCTACCTTACCCTCAGAGCAGTTGATGTGGAGAGTCTGAACTATCCTGTAGTGGTAGACCAGAATGTGTGTGTTTTCCCTGATGATGTTCCAGGAATACCTCCTCATAGAGAGTTGTACTTCTACATTAACATGTACCCCGAGATGGAACCAATATCTACACCAGCGTATAAGATGGCTTATGCAGAACTTTGTGAGCTGCAGGTACAATAAGAGGAATTGCTGGAGAAGGGATTCATTTGGCCCAGTGTTTCTCCCATGGGATCCCTAATTCTATTATCCAAGAATTCATATGGAAGCTTGAGAATTTTTTATGAATACCATCGCCTAAACTAGGTGATCGTGATGAACAAGTACCCACTCCCAAGGATTGCCGTCTTCTTTGATAAGCTGAAGGGAGCACAGTGGTTCTTGAAGATAGACCTCAGATCCGGGGATCACCAGCTCAGAGTTCGAGACGAGGATGTGCAGATGATGGTGTTTAGATATTGGTACCACCACTACGAGTTCATGGTTATGACATTCGGCATAACTAATGATCCAGTAGTGTTCATGGAACTCATGAATAGGACCTTCCAGCCATACCTTGATCGCTTTGTCATAGTCTTCATTGACAACATTCTGATCTACTCTACTATTGAGGAGGATAATTCCTACCATTTGCAGCAAGTACTAGACACACTCTGAGATCCCCAATATTATGGTAAGCTCTCAAAGTGCCAGTTTTGGGTCCGAGAGGTTCAATTTGAGGGACATGACATCTCGGAGGTTAGATTTGCAGTATATCCAACACTGATTGAGGTAATACTTGTTTTGGAGCCAACCAAAAGTGTGGCAGAGGTACGAAGCTTCTATGGTCTAGCTGGTTACTACTGGAGGTTTGTTATAGAATTATCCATAGTTGTAGAACCACTACATTCCTTGAAGAATAAGAGGAAACCCTTGATGTGGTCGGAGAGATGCCAGCTGAGCTTTCAAGAGCTGAGGTAGAGGTTGACTAGTGACCCCATCTCGAGGCTTCCAGAGGAGTGTGTGGTGTATGTAGACTACTGTGACACATCTAGGATCACAGTCAGGTGTGTCCTGATGTAGGACCAAGATGTGCTCACGTATGTTTCTCGTCAGCTAAGAAAACATGAGCAGAACAATGCTACCCCTGACATGGTGTTTTTAGCAGTGGTCATCAAGATAAATATGTGGCAACACCATCTGATGGTTGAATGTTTTACCGTGTACTTTGATCACAAGAGTATCTGGTATATATTCTCTCAAAAGGACATGAACCTAAAACAACGACGATGGATTGAGTTCATTGTGAGCTATGAATTCGAGATAGTCTAAACTTCTGGAAAGGGGGACATTGTAGAAGATGCACTCAGTAGGAGATGTGGTATACGTCTGCAATGTGAGGTGACAGAGCAACTGTCTGCCTTACATATATCCTTTATGGAATGATACAGGGAAGCCTTTCTACATTATATTACAATCACTCTCCACTTCTTAATCGAGTCAGAGAGGGACATCATGGGGATGCTAACTGAAAGGCAGGGCATGCTCAGATATCCACCAGGCAGGCACCTGATGGATTTTCTGAAGGTGGGGAGCATGCCATCCTCTTCAGAAAATGTTCAGGGGTGCCAGTGTCACCTTAGAAAGAAGTGTTGAGGGAGTTCCACATATCCACTTTTGTGGTATATCCAGTAGTCGGGTAGATTTACCAGGACAATCGATTATAGCACTATTGGATAGGTATGAAGACGGTAGTAGCAGAGTTTGTCTCTCGTTGCCTCACTTCTCAGAAAGTGACGGCGGAGTACCCAGTACCAGCATGCTTGGATAAGCCTTTCGAGGTACCAGAGTGGAAGTGGTATTAGATATCCATTGACTTTGTGATAGGACTTCCACGTTCATCCAGGGGTCACGACTCATTTTGGGTGATCGTTGACTGACTCACCAAGTCGGCCAACTTCCTCCCAATCAGAGAGTAGGGTTCTGAAGAGAGCATGTGATGGCTCTATGAGCAGTTGATTGTGTGGATACATGGAGTAACTTCATATATTGTCTCTGATCATGATGTATGGTTTACTTCTCAGCAATGGAAGGGGTTGTAGGAGGCTTTTGAGGCACAGCTTCATCTGAGAACCGGCTTCCATCCTCATACGTGTGGTCAGACTGAGCAGACCATTCAGAACCTCAAGGATGTGCTACGTTCTAGTGTCCTCAACTTCAGTCGCAGTTGGGAGGATCACTCTCCTTTAGTGGAGTTTTCTTACAATAACTACTATCACTCCACCACCGGGATGACACCTTTCGAGGAATTGTACGGGAGACCTTGCAGATCACCTTTGTCCTGGACTGACCGAGGGGATTCAGCACTCATGGGACCAGAGATGGTACGGGCTAGCATAGAGAATGCGGAGATTATCCAGTAGTGGATGAAAATTACACAATGTAGGTAGAAGTCGTATGCTGACATGAGTTAGAGACCTCTGGAATTCGAGGATGAAAACCACATCTTTCTATGGGTCTCATCTCAATGAGGACTATGAAGATTTGGTGGAGGTTGCAAGTTATCTTCAATTTATCATACCTTTTCATATCCTTACTAGAGTTGGTGAGGTGGCTTTCCACTTAGCTCTTCCACCTTAGTTGAACTGGGTGTATGAAATATTCCATGTATCCCAGGTGAGGAGGTACGTTCACGACCCATCTCACATCATCGACCATGGATAGCTCGACGTCGACGATAGGGAGGCTTTCATGGAGGTTCTAGTGGAGATTGAGGATTGACAGGAGTAGGTCCTACATGGACAGTCGATACCTCCAGTGCACATTCAATAGCAGAACAAGAACCTCTAGGAGGGCACATGGGAGTGGGAGGCCATGATGTCGGCTCAGTACCCCTCCTTGTTCCCCAAGTTCTATTTGTAGCTTACTGGGACTTAAAGCCCAGAGGTGAGGAGAATGTACAGAACTAGAAATTCCGTGTAATTTTTTTTAAATACATTGGAATTTTACGAGTCTTCGAAAACTAAAGACGCATGATTTCGAGGACCGGTGTGCTCGGAGTCAATTTATGATGTTTTTTTAGGTACTTTTAGTAAATATACTAGTGCATTTTTATAATTTTTGAACTGGTGCTCAGAATTGAATCCTGAGGGAACCGTTTAACTCGCAGCACGAGTATTATCTTAAGAAGACTATCAACTCAACGACAGTGGGTCGATGTTAAATGATATTTTTTGGGTGTTTTGAGAATGAATAAAATAAAAATTAGGTGTGTGGCTTAATTTTTATTTATTGGTTATAACCACCTAATGGAAGGTGGAGGTCGGACCACCACACCTTAACCTCCCATGAGAGGGCATGGTGGTGGGGCCCACCCGAACTCAACCACCCATGTGATGATTTATGTGGTGGGGACCGCCTAAGACCACATAACCTCTATAATTGAATAATAGGGGTGGGGACCACCCGACCCCTATTAAATGAGTGGAGGGGAAAACCACTCAAACCCCCCTATTTAATGTGGAGGAGCCTCTTTAGCTTCCTCTAAATTAAATTTTCCTACACACCCAATTAATGGGTCCAAATCCACCAATTAATTTGA
This sequence comes from Viscum album, assembly GCA_963277665.1. Lineage (NCBI taxonomy): Eukaryota > Viridiplantae > Streptophyta > Magnoliopsida > Santalales > Viscaceae > Viscum > Viscum album. The sequence continues at coordinate 1,873,774,901 of OY728146.1, read as the reverse complement.
AAGTGCCAATAAGTGTTTAGTTTTTGAAAACGTGACAACAAAATAATAGATTTTATAATCTATTATTTGGCACATCTTTTCATTTTGGGGATAGGAGAGCTTGGGAGAAAGGAGTTCTCCAACAAAGAACATCATCTTCTGATGAAGATCTCCAACAATGATCTTCTTCGAACTTATTCCCTGGACACCTACCGACGTGGACCATCTTCCACAATAGATGTGGGAGATCGGGAATGGAAGCGTGTGGCAGATGCGACGAATGATGATCACCATCGTCTTCTTTCCGCGACTTCTTCGGTGAATGACGAACAAAGGTAGGGGTTTTATTTTAATATGATTTACTCCCTTTTACTTTATTTCTTTTAAAATGATGAATGGGGATGTTTCACTTTTGTGGGGTTTGAGATTAATATCTATGGGTGGGTTGTTATACTTCGTTCTTCAGAGCCAATTCCTACCACCCAAAACATGAAGGGTGTGGGAAAAACCAACATAACCCAACCCCTCCGACATTCTTATTTTTGATGATCTTCGGCACATCGATGAGGTGATAGAACAATGAAATCAATTGTTGTGCTACCCGTGTTCTCCGAAAACCGCACATCCCATGTGGCGCTCTGACCGAATCGGCTTTGCCACTCTGCGCCAAACCACGCCGCTCGCAGGCCCGAGCCACGCCGGCCTCCCGACCACCCACCAGCCAACCCACACCGGCCCAAACAACATAGATCCGACCTACCCGGCCACCACACAGCCTGCCAGGCCACCCGCCGGCCCGCCTGACACCTAGCCCGACTGCCCATTGGTCCTCCTGGCACCCTGCCCTACTACCTACCGTCCTGCCGCTGGCCCGCCTTCCAGTATTCCTGGCCGCTTGCCGGCCTGGTTGTGCCATGCAGGCCAACTTGATAACCTGCACGACCTTCTCTGGTGCACCAAACCTGAACTGCACTGGCTTGTGCACCCCATGAGCTTCGTGCAGCCGAGTCGCTCCCCTCATGACATTGACTGAACTGGCCCCGAGCCTAGGCCAAACTACCCACATGGCCTGCTAGGCTAGGCCTAGCAGGCTGGGCCAAACCTAATGGGCTAGCCCGCCCGATTGGCTAGGCCAGACCCAACAGGGCTGACCAGGTCTACCCAGACTGGGTCAGACAAGACCAGGGCCCACTACCTTCCCTTTACTTTCTTTGGCCATATCATTTACACCGGATGACCATTTGATGAACCGTTAGTAGTGCTAGTTTTCTTCAAGTGCGATGGTCCCTTTGAGTATTTCCCTATAGAATTTGGCGTGAATTTTACGTACTGTCGGGTTGGATCATCAAAGAATCCAACTGGCCCCCCTGGACTGAAAGGCTACTAACTCACAGATCTGGCATCTGTTTGACACATTGTCTATTACATTGATACCCCTATGATGAGCCATTCCTTTGAGATACTTCTACCTGGGACTTCATGATAGTTGTATTATTGACCTGTATCTCTTGGACCGGATCCTCCCAAAGACCAGACAACATAGTGAAGAGATCTAGTTGCTGGGTGAGACCTGACGGCTGTTGACCGATTTGACTCTGAGTGATTCGACTAGCCTAGTGGGGAGTGTCTTGGTGTCACAACAGACACACAGTGGGTTTTGCCTTGGTGTCACGTCTGACCCACGGTACTCAACAAGAGGAGTACCTCAGTAGGCTACGAGGGGAACATCATCTGTGTGACGTGACAGACCCACAATGGGGAGCTCCTCTATGTGACATGGCAGACCCACGGTACTCGACATGAGGAGTACCTCAACAGTAAAATGTTAGTGGTAAGAACCTATTTGTGACACGACAGGCCCACTGTACTCGATAAAGGAAGAGTTATCCAACAGCTTAGGTATTCTATGTTGTGCATTGAGATGTTACTTGATACAACCCCTTGAATAAAACCTGTTTTGAGATGAGTTAGAAACATTTCTAGTTTCATCATTATGGAGATATATTAAAAGATAACTTAGTTATATGTATGGGCATATAGCTAAGTGGGGTTATCATTTGATTTCATACATTATGGATTATCCTTGTTTGATTTTCTGAGACCTTGAGGGTATCAGGGTTACTACTGAGTATCGTTATACTCACCTCTGCATGAGCTATGCCTGCATCTTGGTGTGTTGGTTGTAGACGACAGACAATGCCGACTAAGGCTAATAGTACCTTGACTGGATAGTAACCAGAGGTAAAACATACGAAATGTAAGTACATGGAGGAGACCGGAAAACGTGGAGTGCTGAGGAGGCTATATGTACCTACCCTTCATGTATGATCCTTGGTGGACGATCTAGGAGCTAATTTCCACCAATACAATTGTTTTGTCCTTTTTAGTTGTACTTGTACTTTACAGTTGGGCTTGAATTTCCATCACCTTTTCTTTTCATCACTGTCTTGTTATACAGTTTTACATACTGTTTTGTATAGAGATGTGTGCTCTGTTGTGTGTGTGTTTTCAGTTATAAAGGCCATGCCTTCTCAGATTTAGGGAATTAAAAATTTGGTTCTAGTCACCAGCCCATTGCCTATGGAAGGCAGGCTTGGGGTAGTCATAGCATGAGCCCCAAGTGATAGGTCATGATATCATCTTATACATATCAATGATAAAAATCACTCTACACATAAATTTCATAATGTATCAAATTTTAATATTATACAAAGGCTAGAAGATTATGAATATCTCATGTCTTATTATATGAGAAAAAATCCCATCATAATTTCTGAATTATTTTTGATGATAACCCATAAAACCCTGAATCTCATTTTTTATAGTAATATAAAGATCACATTTATAGGTATCTTATCATTTTAGATTATTATTAATTATATATCTCAATAATCCCCTCATAAAAACAAAATAAATTTATTATATTTTTAATATTTTATACATAAACAATAAGTTAGTTAAAATTTATTTCAGATTCCAAATATTTCATATATTTAGAACCCTTCTTAGACAAGATATACTCAATACCAATCATTGTATCCATGGTAATGTGAAAAGTAAAAAATATTGATCTTAGATACCTTGTATGGTTAAATACGATATATATAAATCATAATAAATCCTAATATAGTCACAATGGTTTGATAAAATATTCATGTGCATTCACATAAAATAAGATATTTATTTCCAAAAATATCAAAGATCATAAACTCCAAAATATAGTCATATCTATAATCATGATAGATAATGGTTTCAAAATATAAATCAACCCTCATGATTCATAACATATACATATGTAATAAGAATATAATGAAATAATAATTTTGTTAACAATTTTATACATAACCATGTCCATATAAAATTGTGAAAGAAAATATAGATTGAAATCATACTCACACCTCAAAATGTTTAAATATATATTCACTATCTAGTCCACACAAAATATTATTATAAAGATTATAAATAAATAATAATCAAGCATAGAAATCTGAACAATGTTAATTATAATTAAGTCTGCCCATAAATTTTGGAGAAATAGAAGAATGATATCCTACTCTTTTAAATAAATATGAAAAAAACTATTTAAAAATATGTCTAAAATTATCACCATAATCTCATGAGATATATATCTCATTAGCCACTGAATTTAAGAGTTTTAGCAAACCCAACCATCATATAAACATAATACATTAACATAAATACCATAATATCCTGAAACATTACTTCATTATAATATAAGATTCAAAAAATAAATGATTTTTGAGATCATCTAGTCATTACAATTTGAAATCATCCAGAATATAATAAGAATTATTTTATTTGATCATGTCAATAGTAAAAAAATTTAATATCAAAGGATTTTTTAATATATAAAAAATTCATTTAATATTATTCTAGAATATTTCATGGGGAAAACAACATTTTTAATTTTGAATCAATTATATAAAAACTAGTTATTTTGAAAAATATTAAGGAAAATCATTATATAAATATAACCATTGAAAAATGTAATGGATCTTCAGATAATTGAGTAGTAATTACTATAGTAAATTTCATCTGTGTCGTAATCATTAAAACAATGATTCTATCCACACCTTTGGTAAACAAGTAAACTATACATAATTGGTCAATAATATTCTCTTTATAAAAATATGAAAAAATTACAACACAGGTAAATATTAATTGAAAAATAAATTAATAAGGTCCAAAATCATTCATGAAAAAAATTTGAAAAAAAATTATTGAGAAGAAACTAGTTTATGGTTAAAAGAGGAGAAATTAGCTCCAATTTTTTTAAAGACATTTTCTAAATCATTCTGAGTGCCAAAAATAAATTATTGTTACTAAAATATAAATATTACAAAAATATAAACATGAGAAGAAAAAATAAATGGGTTTTCAATATAAGAATCTTATAATTTATTCATTTTGAAATTCAAGAAAAGATAATATCAATTAATGTGGGATTTAATCCAAAATACCATAGGATATTGGAAAACATGGAATCATAAATACTATAAAGTAATATAATCAAATGTGACATTAAATATCATATAAATAATCATATTAATGATATGACATATTAATGGATCCGTATATACACCTCATTGACATAAATTGGTGTATAATGTTAAATATGTATCAACAATACTAAATAGAGATGAGGAACCATACCTCTAGTCTTACATGATTCACACTCTCCGCATGCACTCTCATATTAAATTTATATTTATTATAATTAAATTAATGAACAATTAAAATACAAATAATATCATAATTTATCCAATTATAATATTTCAACACCCATTTAATAATAATTCTACATTAAATTATTCATTTTTATGTGTTAACTATTTTGTTTCTCGAGATATTATTATTTTGGGGTATTTGATATCGCACTATTATCATTGATACACAACCACCATAATATTAGTCATGTAATATTTATATTATTTATGGAATATATAGTTTTATAACCATTCTAATATAGTGGTGACAAAAATTAATTATATCACATATTGGATATATTATTCGGTACATACAAATGATTGATGATTACACCTTTTAATGGATGGAATGAATGAATGATAAATAATTATATAAATTTTAAGAATAATTTTGATATCTAATATGTTAAATATATCCAAATAACCATCCATGTAAATTGGAAATGAAAAACTAATCACATCGCTTCCTAGAGGTGGTTGTCCACTTCTAAAAACAAGCATTGTTATCCCTTTTCAACGAATTAAATGGTAAAAAGGTAGAAATGATATTAAAATGTTATAGGATTTAATATCTCAGAAATATTTTATATAAACCTTATATACACAATAATAAAATTTCATCAATTAAAATTATGGTAAATGAATAATATCATTATGTGGTGGTGATAGTCCATACATTTATAGGAGTGATAATTTCAGTTCCCATTTGAAGGTATGGTAGTGAATAATAGTTGTTAAATGATCATAATAAAATTTCAAAATATTTAGGCAGTTGGATTTATTTTTAATTATTTATATGATAGATATAAATTAAGTATAAGAAGAAATAAATTAAATATGTTGGGAAAGACAATCACCATTTCTTTGGTATACCTCTTTTGACTTCCTCTTTTTGAACCCTGGAATATTCTTTTCTGAATACCATAACATCTAATTCATGTTTAGGGATTTTAAAATATATCTTTTTACATTTGTTTTTAAAATATTGTCACATACATGTGTAAAGAGAAGAAATGTGGGGTGTCCTTTTATATGTGGGGTAAGAATATACCTAAATATTTTAAGAGATTAATCTATTAGAAAGTAATATTCATCCATGAGTGTACCAAAAATAAGAAAATTTATATAATTGGTGGAAATAATTTAATCAAATATTATTTATACACATTTGACTTTTAGTTTAAACCAAATTTTTTTTATTTAACCTATTCAGTAACTAATTTATACCTTTAACATGGTAAAACATTTATCACTCTTAAAGGGTAATAACTATAATTTCAATGAAAAAAATGGATTAACAAATTTAAATGGAAGAAATTTTATACCACAAACCCTCCTGCTTGTCACTTTTAGGATTTTTTTTATTTTCAAATCCCTGATAATATATTATTTATTATAAAATACCACTTCAATCATTTTAATAACTACAGACATATTTGAAAATTAAATTAACTAATATCGGTATGTAATTATAATATAAACACAAATTACATAATATATGAATTATTATTTATTATAAAATTCATGTGACTCCATAATTAATCAAAACAAAACTCCTCTTAATGTTTAAATTATTTTTGTCATTGATTTTTTACATAATTCACTAAAATTATACATGTTTTATATATGAATTTAATTTAATTATACCATGCCTAAATATTAATAAACTATTCTAAATATTGTAATTATGTTCAAAATAAAAATTATATTCATTAATTAAATTGAGAAATTTTTGTCTAAATCATATAATATTAAGTCCATTATCAAATACAAATGGCACTTAAGTCCCATATCATTGAATATTGGAAGGTCATAGTCAAACTAATATCATCTAATAAATATAATGTAGGTGTGAGATAAATTATTATTTCCCAAATAGATTATTTTTAAACTTAGTTACGAGATATACCCTTACTGAGGTGACAAAACTTTATCCCAGCTTTTATTATTAATTACTAAAAATAAAGGGGATGTATTTACTAAATATGAACCAATGTATTCCAACTAATTAATATAATTTATTTAAATGAATTATATAAGTGTAACAAAATTACAAATAGAACCAAAAAATATAATTAAAAACAATATTTCTTGAAAATGCATTTTTTACACATAAAGTTATTTTCCCAAAACTCTATATCAGTTAATCATAATTATATGAATTATAATACATAAATAATGATATATAATATATATTTTATTTTAATAAAGAACTAATATAATTTTTTAAATTAATTAAAATTATAAATCATTATGTAGTTAAAAAAACTTGAATTTTTTTAAAAAAATTAAATTTTATACCAAAATAAAATATACTTTTTACTTATATGGAGTTTTTAAAGTATATTTTCTAAAATGGGTCTTATATTAAATTTAATAAAACCAAAACATAATGGTTCTTTTAAATTACATGATTTTCAGAAAATAAATAACAACATATCAAAAAAATGGTAATTTTGACTATTTACTAATATAAATTTTTTTAGAAGAAATAATAAAAAATCGCCCCATGATGATAATGAAATGATGATTTAAAAAAATTATTCATCTTTTTAAATATTATTTTAATATGTTTCAGATATTATTTTTAATATTTACACACAATATGAAATTAAATAATTTTTTGAAGAAATGTATCTTTAAAGAATAAAACAAATTTATACATTTTATTTTCCTAGTAAAAATTGATGAATGATAAATTTTGTGATATAATTAATAATTTAAATTATATGAATAATTATAAATATGTTTTAGAAATTGGATATTTCTATTCATACTCATAAACACATATCCTGAGTTATGATGGTTATGTTGAACTAATAATATATTATACTATATCATATATTGTTAAGGCATGGTGTTTTTTTATAAATAAATATATAGGATTATTAGAATATATTAAAATATAATATATTCAAAAATATATGGCTGATACATTATTCTACCTTAAATAAAATTGTCCCTAGTAAATTAAATTTTCACTTACTAGAATCAATGTGTCCTGATATAGTAATTAAATCTGATACAGATTCTATCATGACAACTCATTTCTATGTAGATTCTAGGAATCATTTTGTTTTGTAATTATTTATTTATAAAACTATATAGGTATCATTATAATTAACATAATGTTACAAATAAAAATACATTTATATTTGAGTAATAATATAAGACTCAAAGGATTTTTATTCCCATTATATGAGTTGAAGATATCAATTAAAATCACGGTAAAAATTTTAAGGTATCATGATTTTATGATTCCATTCCATAAGAAAAATTTCATCCTTTAGTTATTCTTCAATCAATTTTTGATTCATATGTTACACCATGAAATGAATTGTCAAGATATTTTTTTCTTGGTTTATTAGTAAAATTAACATTTATTGGGCAACAAAATGCATAATCGAATGAAAATTATTTTCTACATTATTTATATATTTAGTGTAAGCAATATTTAATATTTGGTTTTTTGAATATTGATAAATCATTATATTTTATCTTAATACAGTAATCTATAAAATCTCATCAATAAGAGCGAATGTTAAATATAAACATTTGCCTAAATTATTAACCATAGGTATTATCTCAAATATGAGAAGCCAAACTCAAGATCCAATAAAATTTAAGAAAAAGGTTATAAAATTTTCAAAATAAATTTATCCTTATTCACAAAAAAAATTAATATATATCAGGATGTCACACACCAAACACAAGAATACAATGATCTCATATTTTCTTAAAATATATTCTAATCATAAAAACCATAAAGAAGAAATAAATGTTTAAAATACATAACTCTATAATTATTCCTTAAATGAAATAACATACTATCTAATATATTTCAAAAATAAAAAATGAAATAAAAGTCATATGTGATAACATAAATCACTTTTTCATGAAATCACTTATCAATTTCATAGTCAAAAATACTATCCAATTTACATGATCAATATGAATAATAATTTTATCCCATCTAAGAATTATTATCTCAACAACAAGAACCTATTAAATGGTTTCCATTCAATCATGTGTTCTCTAATAATAACACCTCACCACTTAATCAATTTTCTTTGTTATTGATTACATTGAACATTAATAAGAAAATAATTTTCAAAAAACTATTATTGAACATCCATGATATGCTTATATATTATTATTCATTGATTAATATTGATAAAAAACCATCTTGAACATAATTTATGACTACCAATAGATAAACACCAAAATAATTCCATATTTATTATTTCCATAATATAGTTCATTCCAAGAACTTTAATTCAACCCTTCACATAAGTCATAAACTAAGATAATTCCCATGATCCCCAAATATAACTCATTGATTTCATTGAAAAATATTCTCATATTGCATTAATTTCAAAAAAATATAAATTCCCTTCATTTTAGACAATTATCGGGGTTCTTGTTACTTATTACATGACATATAAGAAGATGAATCATTCTTCCAAAATGGTCATCATCAGCTTAAATTCCATTGAAATATCGTTTTCATTTATTCAATTCATTATAAATCTCAAAAAATTGATACTTTAAATATTATTATAAGATATATGATATGGTAGAATCATAATATTTTTATTCCCAGTTCCTATTACATTTATATTCTAAGAAGGACAATAATTCAATTTTATATCACATTTATCATTAAATCCATTCCTATTGGTTTTAACAAATTCCTAAAATAATATTAATAATAATAATAATTTTTTGGGTGAAAATAATACTTGTGAGAAATCATTTAATTATAAATAATTATTTTATGATGTCTCAATCTTGAAACCTTCTTTTTAATATATAGATCCTTAGGATTATCTTTGAATATCTATTATCATCATATATTAAAATCCATAATATTGGTTGGGCTAAATAAAGAGAACTAACCAAATCATTTCCCATTATAGTTTATAGAAATATTTCATTTCCTAGACCCACTCATACTAAAATAGTAAGGATCAAGAAAATACCAAATCAAAACCATTTACAATTGTTACTAATAGGTGCATCTATTCCATAGTTTCTTCCATGGGAGTGTATCCGAACATCATTATATTTTTTAGAAAAATCACACCTCTTTAATTTTAAGAACAAATGACTTTATCATATATAGAGTATAATCCTGTTGGATTTCACTGAAGTTTTCTAATTATAATCTCTATATGTTAATATAAATCTACTATAATACTAATATTAATGACATGTGCTTATCATATATAGACATTTCAACATTTTAGATGACCAATCATTACAACTCAAAAATATAAATTCACAATAGAAGTATAGGTTTAGTGTCTTTATTATTTTTGATACATAAAAAACTAGTTCATAAAAATTTACACCATATCCCAATTTTTACTTCAAAATTAAACACACTTCTAATACACCTCTTACAAAGACCCTTTATTCACAACCCAGAGACAATTATTCATAATGAATGGTAATTTAATTTGATAATTTATAGTAATCATGGATGATATTATTCAAAATAAATAATATTATTTTTTGAAGGGTGTCATAATTTAATCAATTGAAATATTTGAACATTAAATTTTCAGAAGCATAAAATCCTAGATCATATATTTCGTAATGATAACATATCAATAATCATATTCCTAAAGGGGGTCAAAATAGTAATCATCATTTAAGATTTATAAAATAGATGTGTGGCGGCCTAATAATATAGAATCCTAATCTATTAAATAAATTTATGTTCTATCATGCACACACGCACATAAAAATATGAAAAAACCAATACACAATCGTTTCGATGAAAAATATTTTTAGAAATACTATAATATAGTCATAATAATTCATCTAAATGTGAATAGAAAGTCCAAAATCATGTTCATCGATATTATTTTGATAATATATTGAGAGAAATCATACTCACATATAAAATGGTGAAAATCCCTATTTACAATAATGCCTATGCTTATCAGCATAATCACATGATTTGTTAATATGACATGAAATAATTCATTGGAGTGAGTTAATAGACATAGTTTTCACCTTATCATTACACATTCTTATGAATGATAATAGAACATAAAATATTTTTAATATAATAATAACATTAAATGAGGAAAAATTGGTTTTGTAAACATCTCGTCAACATAATAAAATAACATTATGAGAAAACATAAGGATTATGTCATTTTATAATATCATTTTAAAATCAGAATTGACATCAACTAATGTTATAATAGATGAATAATTCTTTTAATATATTATTTGAATATTTCCCTATGAAAATACTCCATTCATTCTTAAATTACATAATTAGAATCAACATATTTCATCTATTTTATGGAAAATATTATATTTGAAATCACTACTAAAAACATAATGGAATAATCTATACATTTACTAATCATAATCAAAACTAAATGGTTTATTTTATAAGGATCATATTATTGCACTAATGTATATTCAACATAATAAATCCTGATTAAAATGGTATTGAAACATAAATCTCTTACTATTTTGGTACCGTTTGAATTGTTTGTACCATAAAAGATAAAAATCAAATAAAATGGTAATTGTTCTTGAAAGTAATGATATCCATGATATATAATTTAAACGGATAGTTATATACACCTCATTATAAGAAATTTTATTAATAAAAATAAATATTTCCCTATGAACCAAAATTCAGATGGAGGACCCTCACCCTTGGTTTGTAATTCTTAATTATCACTAAGACATTATAAATAACAAATTTAGATATATTATATCAAATTAAATAAACCATTTAAATATTTATAATAAAATATATGATCCACATATAATATTTTTTTACCAATTTATTAATAATTCTTTATTAAAATCATTATTTTTTGGTGTGAAAAGTTTCAATTCTCCATAGTGTTTTAATTTTCTATTTCTAGTACTTTGAATTTAATAATGGTTCCATCATCTATATAATCTTAATTATATCATAATTATCATATATTATCATTATAAATAGCCTTATTAACAATCATATATAGTGGTGATAAAAAATGAATGATATAACCTTCTGGATATGGTATTACATACCTACGCATGTGTCATGTTTCCACCTATTGAAATTAATAATGAAATAAAGGAAATTATTAACATTCCTTTATAGAATAATTATTTTACCATAAATATATTTTATATTAATTAAATATTTTCAATATTAACATACTTATAATGAACAAATAAAAAACTGAATCTCATCACAACATGGATATAGTAGCCCACAATTACACATGAAAGACGATACGACCTTCCAATAGATGGAAAAGAAATATTGTAAATAAAATATTATAATTATAAAATAATAATTATCACATAAATATCATATATTGAATTCAAATCCATCCTAAAAATAAACCACGAATTGTTGAGGTGGTAGTCCATAAGTTGTCAGGTGTGATAATTTTCATTCTCATTTGATATAAATGTGGGTAGATAATGATGATTCAATAATAATAATAAAATTTTAATACATTTATAATTATGATTATTTAATATTATAATGAATAAAATATATTTATGGGAACTACAATAATAGGTAAATTGAAAGAAGCTGGGTAAAATGATCACCTCTCCTTTGGTACACCTCAATTAGATCTCTTCTAAATGACAATTGGAATGGTCTTTCCAGAAAACAATAGCATATATAACATGATTATGGTAGTTAAGAATTTAATTGGGTAGGTATTTTGAGATTTTTGTGTCTTGATATGCTGTAATGAAAAGAGATAATGGCTATCCTATTAGAAGTTGGGTGGAGACATTCACCTTGAATATTCTAAAGGATTAGAATATTATTAATTGAATTTAGTGGAACAACGATATTTCAAAAGATGAAAACTAAATTAAATATAATAATTATTACATGAAACATAATATAGCACACATTATATGAAATAATGAATTTATATTATGTTAGAGAAAACCGTGGGAGTTTTATTTTTGATAGCATATTTTAACCACAACACCAGACTAAATAAACCTTAGTTTATATTACCATCACAACCTCTCTATTAAATTAGTTGGAAGAAATATTATTAACTATGTTATAAAATATAAATATATATATATATCTTAATAAATATAAATTTTTAGTAAATTATCAAACTTTTTTTACAAAGGTGAATGTATTCATAAAAAATAGTATTTATTTATTTTTTGAAAAAACATTACAATAGTTTTTCGAATTTTTTTTAAAAAATAAATTTTTAAAAGTAATTTAATTTTTTTAACCTGGATATCAAAATTTACAATGATTTAAATTTTTATGCTTTTCGTAAAATATTGATTTTTTTCAGTGAATAGTTAAATACATATATTTTTATAAAAATTCATCTATATTTAAACAATTTTGAAATTTAATGGGCCGAATAATTATTAATATGTTAAAAATAATTAATGTATTATTTATTCAGTTTATTTACCTTTAAATCTAATTTATATAATTTTTTTTCTGTAAGTTTAATTTTGTGATTAGAAATGTGTTTTCTAAAATATATTTCAAATGGAAAATATATATCCATTTTAATTAATGAAAATAATCAATAATGGGGAATGTTTTAAATTTAATTTATATAACATATATTATTATGTAATAAAATTTTATAATTTAATTATTAATATTAGTCATAATGTTAATATAGAATCATCTTTTTCTAAAAAAATACTGTTATTAAAAACATATAATCTCGCTCTACCTATGAGATTAATATTAAATTAAAATTTGAAAATTATGTGATTTTTTTGAAAAAAATGGAATATTGATTTTTCATGATAATATTAAATAATTAATCAAAATTTTAACTTAATTTATTTCCTGTATTATTATTAAAAATAGTTTAAATTATTCATAGTGATTAACGTAAATATTATTTTACTGAGGGCTTTCACATAAAACTTATGGGGGATATGACTTATAAACATATATGAATCATATAGTTTGATATAATTATAACTTTTCCATATTAAAAAATTTATCAGTCCATTATAGGTACATTTTGAGATGGAAAGAATGTGTTTAGAAATCACTCATTCATAAAAATCAAATTTATTCCACTCACCATATTTATAAAAGGTTGATTACACTCCTCTACTCTTCAGACATTAAAACATATTTGGTTCATACAATACATGAAAAAAATCACTTCAGAAATTAAATAATCTCTTTCTAGAAGAACTATTTTTCAAAGAATCCAACCAAGGAAGATCATTACTAGAAACATTATAGAGTTACCTGAAGAAGAGGTCATGGTCTCCAACGAGCATTTTTATCTTTTTTCTTCCTCCTAACCATTCAATTTATATTATAAAATTATGATATAATAACTTTAGTATATTTTATATACTAATATATAGTTATGTTAATGTTTTAACCTATAAAAACACACATTTCTATAAAAGGCATAACAAAATCATCATTTTTGCGTAATGTGGAATATCACCTCAAGAAATGATGTCCATCATGTTTTGATAACCACCTCTCATGGTTATGTATGATGAATGATATAAATTATATAGATACTATTTTTAGGATATTATTACAAATGTTTTAATTTTATTACATATTTATTTATATATTCCATACTAATGGTGATACGATAACACATCTCTTCTATACGGTGGAATATAACCTCATGAAGTGATGTGATTTGTTTTTCACTAATTCATTACATGTAACATAATAAGGGTTCTAATAATAATCATTTGTTATATAAATTATATAATTTTTATATTCATGATATATTTTTCCATTTTTTATATAAAATATTTTTTTTACCTTTTCACTCACTATAAAAGATAATAATGTCATCCATGAATGTGTGGACTACCACCTCCTCGATGTAATGTGATTCATTTTTTCATCACTAATTGAAAATAATGATATATAAAAGTATATAAAATTAAATAATTTGGTATTTTGATATTATTATCATTCTATAATTATAAATTATACTTACCTTTATTCCAATAGTGATCATTAAAAAATGAAAACGTTAATTATATGTATGTATGACAGACAGTCCGCAAAAATGAGATGTTAGTTCTTTTTATCCATAATAATCATTTGTGTTTTATTAAAATTTATAATTAATGAAACAATATGATAATTATTTCATGGCAATTTTTTTAATATTTTTATAAAATTACTCTTTTCACCATAATCAACCCACCCGTGAGGATTTTGACACATTAGCCAAATATTATCAAACCATATGATGTAAACTAAAATGCTTCAGTATTTGAAAAAAATAATTTAATAGGTGAAATAAAATAAAATATTAGACACATAAAATTTTGTTAAATATGTTAATAATTAATATATGTTTATTATTCAGGTTGATTACGAACAAATGTGATGAATCATACTTGTGGTTTTGATTTTCCCGTCTCACTATTATTTCATTGTGTATAATCCATATTCATCACTTATTTTTGTTTTGTTATATATAATATCACCATTAATGTAATTTATTATTATTAGACTCATATTTTTTTAGATATATATATCCATATTATTATATCTATTTCATGGGGTTTATGGTTTCAATGTTACCAAATTTGTAGGATATTATAGTCCCAATTTTCCTTCTAGGAGATGTTTTTATACACATGTATTCATTATGAAGTGTAAATACATCTAATATAGCATGATATATCATTTATATATTTAATTTCATTATATTATATGTTTTATTTATTTTTATTATTTCACAATACATATGATTCAAAGGTACCAAATTTGGAAGATTATTATATTAAAATTTCATCAATTATCGGGAATATTTATGATTAAGTCTCCAATAATGAAATATTATGATTTAAATTTGAGGGATTATCCTGAATTTTATTCTCCTATGGTTATTAATTATAATTTCATCAAATATTAGTATTTTTTATTCATTAGTAATTAGAATAATTGACTAAATTATTTTTATGAAAATTAAACCTCATTTTAGTTTGTGGTCGGATAATTGTTTTCATCCAAGAGCATGTTTTATTAAACTATTAATTTTTTTCCTATTTAAAAATTCATTAATAAAAAAAATATTAACATTTTTTTTATTATTACAATATGTTATTTATGAAATATTCTTTTCTTTTTCCTATCAGGTAACTTTTAAAAACTTTTTACAATGAAAAATTAGTGTTCATTTAACATATAAGATGTATAGTGATTTACAAGCCATCATGACTGAAATTTATTTGAAGTTTATGTAACATGTTTAAAATGTTATTTTAAATTGTTATTTAATTTATAATATTTAAAAAATATTATAATAAAATTTATTTCAACAAAAGGAATTTTCAAAATTTATTATTTTTTAAAAAGTTATTTTTAAAAGGTAAAGGATATTTTCCTCAAGAATATTTTTAATATTATTTTAATGCCATTTATATTCATGAATATAAAAAATACTTGTTTTTAAATGTTCACAAATGGTGATATACTCATTCTTCCTCTCGTTGGATTGCAATCGTTTCAAATAGATTGTCTTTGAAACCATTTTTTTCAATGGTCAATCATGTTTAATACACATTGACATGAAACCCATTTAGTTTTTATTTTTTAATAATGTTATAAAAGTAATAAATATAGTTTTTGTGATATATATTTTTAAATTAATGATATATGTATTATATTTATTGTCCTAGTACATATTATATGATGTTGTGTTCTAGTTAGCATCAGGTGAGCATGTTACTGCTTATATGATTTGATGGCCCAAATAGCATCAGGTGAGCCTGTTAGAGATTAAATGATGGGTGTTCTAAGAATTTTCAATAATACATTGGTTAATTTAAATAAATTAGATTCATAAAGGAGTTTTTTATTTTAGGGATTCACTTATGGATTTAAATGGCCTCTATTTATTTTTTGGAAAGAATTTAACAAGATTTGTGAAAAAAATTCATTCAATATATGGAACAATTTTATTATATATGCTATGGGTTTATATTGACTGAATAGCTCAAAGGCCTTCTTTTTTATTGAATTTTTGATAACCCTAGTTTCAATGTATGAGGGAGAACCCTTACAAGGCCCGTAGGCTTTGGAATTAAATTTCCCAAAGGATTGGGGACATTACAAAACACATAGGTCTTAAGAAAATCATACAAACTTTGACTACATGAAACTACTCCTCCCCAACATCTACATTGTGACTAGCTCTCCTCCTTTGCATGACCGTTCGACTAGCATGTCCATGTGCAAGGGTGCACAACAGCGGTGCTGATGGAAAATGTGATATCCTCTCATTATTCCATAGTCTGTTTAGCCCTGCTATGGTGGGTGTGACCTACTATTTTCTCTTCTAGAGTGGTTCCCTGTAGATTTTTTTTGTCCAACTGAAAATTATGTGGCCCTAAGGGCCCTGATGTTTCCCAAAGGCCATGATATAGACCAAAATCATTACTGACTTGAAGACCTTTGGTGGCCAGAAGGCCTTAAGGACTCCAAGACTAAACTAGTGGCCCAAGGTGAATAGTTATGACTGCTACAGTACCAAACAGTACCTACTAAAATACCTGCTATAGTTTCTATTACATTCTATGCTACAATTCCTACTACAGTAATTAATACAATAACTACTATAGTACTACTATAGTACCCATAAATTTATGCCTCCACCTATTTTTGAACTTGGGTTTCATGGATGCACTTACAGAGTCCCCACCAAGTTGAATGAGGCTCATGTCACATGAATCATTATTACATATTCGAATGACTCTTACCATTTCCATGTTATCACATTTTAATATTAAGTTCATTATGGGTATTATTTCATTTATGATTTGATCATGCAGTCTAATTTTGTCATAACACACATAAAAAATTTCCATGCTAATTGATTATATTATATTTCTATTACTTATGTATACCCTTTAGGATAATTTGATCCAAAGCATAATTTTTTTCTTTTTCAACCATGTTATGAGGAATTTTGTTGATCTAATTAAGTATATATGGTATTTTATATAGATTATGATGATGACATAATGTGAAATATGAAAATTTCTATTAAATTGGAGAAATGATAATTTAATAACACGAGTATTTATTATGTATGAGTTTTTAATAATAGTATAAAACTATACACCAAAAGGACCTCGAGGATATAATTAATGAAATTTTTTCTTTTAATGTTTTATAGATTGTATGCAAAAAATTTTGAATAATTATCGACATCAAATCTAGAAATTTAATGTCTATGATTTCACCACTAAATCTAGGAATATTGGTTCTAAATAGATATAGTATAATATTTTGGTTTATTTAAATTCATAATTATGACGATTTTATGTAATTTCATCTTATGTGTAATATATCGATCCATAACACTATAAGATTATGTTCCATCAAAAGTTAAAATTCATAAACACCTCAATTGATGGTAATAGGTTTTCTGAAAATAGTGGTTAATGGCATTTTTTGAGATGCTTTATTGGGTGTAGTATTTTTAAATTGAGGTTCAACATGAAGTGAAATATAAAGAGGGATTATTGATCATTTTTAAGTAAAAAACAATTAAAACCCATATACTAGGGACAACCTCCCAAATCCAAGATGGTGGTGCAGCTTAAAATCATAACCAAAGGATGATAAGGGTTTCACACTTACTACAAACATATGTTCTATCATAGTTAGAATAAAACATTTATATGTAATTTTTATGTTAGTTTAAGAAACATATGCGATTTTATTTTAAGAATAAAAATATATTTATATTGGATAAGTACATCATTAAATCCTTATAATCAGTGGGTTTTTAACATATCATGGAATGTTTTATTAATTTTAGGGATATATATTTATTTTAAAATTATTGTATTACCATTTATATTTTGATGATTAATGTATCATTTTATGTTTTATACAATTTTCTAATTATCCTTCCATGTGATTACCATGCTAGATTTTGTTAATTTCTAATGAAATGTGAAATAGATTCATTATATTTTTTAGGTTACATGGAAATTAAATTTATATTTTAGTTCTTCATGCCTATAAAATTTTCATGAATTCTAATTTTTATAGAAAAATATATGATTCCAGGGGGAATTGGATAATGGATGAAATTCTACTTGACAAAAAATTATATATCACATAGTTTTCAATCTAGATGGTGAAAAAATTCCACAACTCCAAAACAGGATCTTGAAACAAAATTACTATCCTAGTACTATCTCTTTTTATATGTTGGAGATATTTTCAACCATTAGATATTTATAGATTTTGTCACTATAAATTCCATTGATCATTCACTTATTTGGATCAATGACCACAATCACTCACTATAATTATTTACACTTCTCCTCTATCCCACCTTTGTTATATTATTTATAAATCATGTTATGTTTCATCACATATAAAAATTATAAATCACATTAAAATATAATTATACGGATGTTTTATTAACACTTTTTAACATTTTTTTTCCAAATATAAACATTTTTAAATGTCAATTTTTTTATTAATTTGATAAAGTTAAAAGTGTGAGGACATAATTATTTCAAGGGGGAGGATATATCACAAGACGATTTTAAAATGAAAAAACAAAATTCGATAGAATATTAGAAAAAAATCAATGATTTTCTATTATTACGTTTAACCTATAGTTTATCAATATTAATATATAACCCCTTGTTTTTTATGTTTGGTTGGATATTCAATATGCATCCCCACGTGTAATGTAACTCTAACATATATTACCTTAAAAAAAATACCCATTAAATTGGTTGGAATGAATACTAGTAGTTTCATTATAAAATATAAAAATATATTTATATATAAATGATTTAGGCAATATAATGTATCTGTACATTATCAATCACTTTTTTGTAAAGTTATTTTATTATTCAAAAATAAGTTTTCTTTAAATATATTTTATATTTATTTTCATGATAATGTATAATGATGATTATTTTTTAAAATATTAAAAAAAATCATTTTATTAAATTAACTTTTTTTTTGGAATTAAAATATCAAAATCTCGTTTTTTTGAAATGTTTGCACAATATTGACAATATTGATTTTATTAGTTCATGTTAAAACAAATCGATTTTTGAAAAAATGCTTTTATGTTCAATATATAAATAAATACAAAAGCCGTGATATATTCTGAAAACTTTTTAATGAGAAATTATTATTCATCACAATTAATTACTAATGAATCAAAATTATATATTATTTTAGTATAACTATGTTTTTGAGTTTAAAAGTAAGTTTTCTTTGAAAACCAATTTAAATTGCATAATGTTTTCCTTTGTAATAGATTAAATTAAAAACAAATAATTATTTTTTATAATTAAATTTATATATTATATCTTATTAAATATTACCTAAGTTTCATTCCATGATTATTATTTTTCAAATAGTAAAAATAGTTTAATTAGGTTTCTATAAAATACAATACTCAAAAACATATTGTCTCACCGCACCCGTGTGATTAATATTAACTAATATTTTCCCACATATTTAAATTGAATTTGGAAAAATTATAAAATATTTGGAATCTTTATAATCATTAATTTATAATAATTACAACCTAATATTTTAACCCCAATTATTGATTAAAATTGTTGAAACTAGTCACAGGGAGTAAAGTAAAATCGAGTTTATTGGCGGTTTAATAACTCATCCTAAGGTTAATGAGAACTAAAATAATTTACAACTATTATTTTATGGTATTTTGGGATTTTATAACATATAATATCTATAATGGACCATTATTGGGTACTGGTGATGTGAACAAACATTTTTGTAACTCATTCTTTCAAAAACACTGCATGTGTCACACTCACCCCAATTATATCAAGCCACACACATTACTCCCTTATTCACACAATCAAACAAATTTGGTTCAAAAAATTACATCCTAAATAACATACCAAATTATATAATATCACCATAGATTCCTTATTTTGGGTTTATGTCCTACCAATGAATGCCTTCAGTGCAAGAAAAAACGAGTTACCTGAAGAAGAGGGAACGTTCTCCAATGAGAATTTTTATATTATTTCATCTTCCACCCCCTTAATTTATTATTTTAGAAAGAATATATAAAAATAATAATTATATTAATTAAAATGAGATATTATTATGTTACATATATGAACTAAAATAATATAAACTTCCATCATATGGGTTGAAAAATCCTCGTTCATGTGTACAATAGACTTTTGCCTCGTGAAAAAATGTGTATAATTTTTCCATGACCAAATCACAGAGTTGGATATGATAATAGTTATAAAGATAATGTATGATATCTACCACATAATTATATATATGAAGTTTTTATAATATATATATATATATATTCCATACCTTATGGGATATGATAACATTTCTCAGGTGTATGGTGAACTACTACCTTGTGGATTGATGTGATTTATTTTTCACTAACACATTACATGGAAGGCAACAAGTGAAAATGTAATAAATATATGTGATATAGATGAAATAATTATGATACTAATGAAATATTAATAACTCTCTAAATATCATATATCTCAATATTTTTACATTATCACTCACTAAAAACATGATAATATCGTTTGTGGATGAGTAGACTACAACCTCCTAAAAAAGAATTGATTCCTTTTATCGTCACCACATTATAAAGATAGTATATATATAATTGTACATAATTAAATAATATGGTATATATTATATTATTTTAATTTAATAATGGTATATTTTACTTAAATTTATTCCAAATATTTAATGAAAAATGGAAACATTGATCATGCGTACATATTGTCTTCCATCCTCATGATGAGAATGATATTTCATTTTTTTCATAACCACAAATATTTATTGATTTTAGAAGATTAATTTCTGCATAGATATGATAATTATTTAATTTTATTATCATGGATACTTATATATGAATACATATTTTACTATTGTAAACCTACCATAGTTTGTTTTGACACATAAGCCATATATGATCAAAACAACAAATATAAAATTAATTGATTATTTAATTGAATAAAAAACAATAATAAGTCAAATAAAATGAATATTATACAAGACAAATGTTATTAATAATGTAATTAATTAACATATGATTATTATTTAGGAATATAAAGAACAAGAGTGATCAATCAGACTGACGGAATGGTTTTTTTTATCTCACATTTATTTCTGTGAGGTATATATTATATTCACTACAAATTTTTGTTGTTTTGTAGATATACCACCCATGAATATATTTTTTATTATACTTAAATTTCTGCGAATTTACATATCTATTTAATAATATCTATTCCTGGGGTTTTTGGTGTCAATGTTAAAAATGTTTGTAAGGTATATTTGTCTCAATTTTCCTTCGATGATATGTAAGTTATATTATACACATATCTTCTTTTTGAGGTGTATATACTTACCCATTTGAAAAGTTACATCATCAAAATCATTATTTTAATGATATTATTAGTTTAATTAATTTTTAAACTTACATAGGGATTATAATTATATTTTACCAAAGTGGTACAAGTCTGATATTGAAATCTCATCAATTATTGTATTATTTATGATTACGTCTCCCATAATGAATTATTATGATTTTACTCAGTAAAATAATCCTAAATATTATTATAATCTGGTAATTCATTATATATTCAAGTAAAATTTAAATTTTTATCTTTTTTTAACTAATAAAATTGTGGAATTTTTAAATAAAAATCCCACTACAATTATCTCATTGGTGGGAAAACTATGCTCAACCAAAGCAATGTTTTTTTAAAAAATATTACAGTTTTTGCAACATTAGAAAATTAATTCAAAAAAATTAACTTCCCATTTATTATTTTAAAAAAAATTTAAAATTATTATTTTTATTATTTTCTGATCAAATCACTTTTCTAATCATTTTACATTGAAAAATAAATGTTCATTTAACAGGTACAACGTTTAAGGATTTTCCAAACGTCGTGACCATCATTTCATTTAAGGTTCCATTACAAGTGTCGAATTTTATTATAAATGAAATTGATTTCATAATAGTTTTTAATTATATAGTCTTTAATTGAGGGTTTTAATAAATTTGTTTTTCAAAATAAATTATGTTTAAAAAAGTGTTTTTTTGGAAATGAAAAGTATATTTTCCTTAAGAATTTTATTAATGATAATATAATGGTATTTTAAATATTCATTATAAAAAACCCATGTTTTACCCTTAAAATAATGTGGATATTATGTATTGATACTATCTTTATTCATTCCCTACATGGATTAAGATGATTTCAAATATACTGTGATGGAACCCATTTCTTTTCCACGATTCAGTCATGATTAAAAGATATTTACGTGAACACCATTTTATTCCATTTGTTAATGAAGTTGTAAAGTGGATATAGATTTTTTAAATGATCATTATGATAAAATGAAGTATATATGTATTATTTATATGGTTTTTAATAGTCATAAATGATTTTTATCCTAGATAGTAATGGGTGAGTCTATTAAAACATGCATAATAGGGCGACCCAAATAACACCAGTTGTTCCTATATTAGATTAAATGATGGGTGTTACTAGATAGATATCCAAGGCATTGTGTAATGAAATTTTACATCATACTCAAGATGAGGGAGTTACCTAAGGGTTTATCCAATAGGGATAAATTTTCTCTAGTTATATCTGAAACTGGATTAACATGTGTTATGATGAAAAACGATCCAAGATACCATCAAATTTATGTAATTATACCTTTAGATGTATAATATTTCTTATGATATTTATTTACATCACATGGATCATTATTATTAATTCAGATAACACTTTCCTTTTTAATGTTATCAAAATTAATGATCTATTTATTGAATGGTTTGATTGGTTTTATGATTCGCTTATGTATACTAATTATCGTATCATGACCTTATGCACTTATTATCATTATATATGAAATTAAATTTTCTACTAAATATGTTTACCATTACTGAGAATCATTGATCACCATTATTATGATTCTTTTTCACCTCTTTTAAAAATAATAATGTTGAATGAATTATTTATATATGTGAATTCACATGAATGATGATGATTACATAATGTGAAATTATAAATGTTGGGTTAATTGAGAGAAATGCTCATTTAGTGATATGGGTAATATTTATATAGGATATTTTCATAGTTATATAAAACTAAAAACATTAAAAATTCCTCAATAATTGGATTTATCCAATTTTTCATTTGTACGATTTATGTTTTTTATGAATTTTTTTATCTCAATTATTGACTTCATCATAAAAAATGAATAGATTATGATTTGAGAAATGATTTTGGGAGTGATGGTTATCAGATATTATAATTATCAAGTAAAATTAAACAATAAATACATAAATTTAGTTCATCATATGATAATGATCATGTACCATCCTTTAATAATATTTATAGACTCATAGGGCACACATTGATCTATACCTTGTTTTCCAATTGTAAACCAATTTTAACCATAAATGCGGAAAGAGTTTTTTCATTCATAATGGGTAACTAAATTACTTCTTAGATAACTATTTATAAAAAAATCATGTTTTTAAATTGTATTCCCTTTCCTATTACCTTTATCCATGTTCATGACTTTTATTATTATTAATTAATTTGTTAATATATTATTTAACATAAAATAACATTAAAGTCATGTTAACAACTATTCCACTATTTTGAATTATAAGACAAAAATATATGAATATAATTATTATAAACTATTTAATAATAGTACATATACTATTATTGACCATAAAACTCATGTGAAACAATAATGAACTGAAACAATATCAATTGTAATGTTTTTACAACCACTTTATCTTTTTTATTCTACTTTTTTCCCACAAAAATAGAGTTGGTGTTCTATAACAATTAATTAAAATTATTACAATCCTAAAATTTACTAATAAATTATAATCATATAAATATTCAAAATAATGATCAAAATAGTCTATTTTGTTCATTGAAAACATTTAGAAATTTTGAATACAAAATTGAACTCTAAACACATTATCAAAGAACAAGACAACCAAATATTAATATCATAAAATATAGGATGAATTTATTCAAAATTTTTTAATCCAATATAAATGTGTCATGTTTTATATAATCTTTTTAATCCTTATTACTTTTTTATTCTTAATTACTCGATTTACCCTTAATGTGCTGACAAATATTTATCGTATTTACTATTACTTTTACCAAAAAATTAAATAGGCATATTACCAACTATTATTCTCGTGGAATAAAATATGAGATCTCTCTTATCAAATTAAAATATTTTGAGTAATAAAAATTAATTTTAAAAAACCACAGAAAACTATATGGAAAAATGGTTTTTAGAAAAATACATCTTTTAAGCATAACATGGTTTTAAATTAACTACTTGTCTAGTAAAAATTATTATATGAATTTAAATTCATATAGAAATAAAATAACTCAAAATTACCTAAAAAATAAAATCTATTATATTTAATTTTAGTTATTTAAAATGGAATAATAATTATCCATACAAAATTTATTATCTGAAAAATGTTTTTTAAGAATGAAAAAATTTTATACCTTAATAAATGATATTGTCAATTCTTATGTAATTTTTTATAATATATTTTACAAAATATATAATATATTACTTTAAAATCAAATCTAAAATATAATGGGACATTAATATTATTTGGTCTAATGAAAAAACGTGGTATTTTTACAAAAAAAATATCTTTCACTATTAAAGTAAAAAAGATTTCTTTTTTCAGAAAAAATGTCAAAAAATTCACCCTATGATAATATTTACATAATTATTTAAAAAATAATAATAATTTTTTTAATAATTATTTAAATTTTATATTAAATTAATATAATATATGAAAAAAAAATTAATACGTCTTTTTTTTAAGAAAAATAACTTTATGAAAAAAAATGATTTTATTTTTCATTTTTTTCAATATAAAAATTAGATGAATGTTAAATTTATTTACTGATTTCGTAATTATTAGTATTTAATGAAATAAAATATATATTTCAAAATTTTCCAATTCATATTCATACTTATCTACATAATGGGAATGTTATGATGATATGTTTAAAAAATAATATATTATATTTTATCATAGATTATTCATGTTTGATGATGTTTTTATAAATATATATGGAATAATTAACATTTTTAATGGATTGTATATTATAAAATATCAGGTTGATACATTATTTCATATAATAATTCAATTATTTTTTATCTATGAAAAAGAATCTCAATATACACAAAAGATGATCATTATGTAATTCTACAAAATTCCACACATTGATCCTATTAAATTCATTTATTTCATCGAATATATCCTATATACAATCTTCATAAAAAATCACCATCATGTGTTTTACAACTAAGCATGTAAAAGAATTCACAATTTTTACATTAATTTCATAAGTATCTATTACTTTTGACTTGTTGTTCTAAAGAACCAATGATTATAATAGAGGGATGATTCCTTAGGATCGTTAAATTTATTAGGTCTATATAAGTATGTTTTTTTTAAATAGGTATAATTTATTCTAGAGGTATAACTTTTAAAAATATTTTATTATTTTTTCTTCATTTTCAATATTTTGTCAACATTTTTGGTAAATTATTATTTAAAACTTATTTTCAAAATACTGTTTTAAGGTGTTTGAAAATAAAATATTTGGTTTTGTGAAACATAACTTGAAATGATTCATCTATAGTGTTTTTTTGGTTTTCAAATGCATGATTAACCTTACATTTAATGGAATATTCAAGAAAAAAATCGCTCATTAGTGTTGGGTATAAACATATATACATATTAATTAGTATTTGGAAGGGACATTTTATATATAGAAAATATAAATTATGAATTTTTCCGATTTCATCATGTTTACAACATTTTGGTTGTATTTTTATCAAAAGGTAGGACTAAAACTCAATTTATAGTTTTGAAAGTAGTAATAAATGATTAATATAATAAAATTAAAAACTAATTATTTACTTATCCTAGTTATAGTAAAATATTGAATGATTATATTTCTTCATTGAACTACATCATTATTTTGACAAGTTCTTATTGATGAAATGTTTTGTGTAAGTCATTTTATCCAACAAAAAAAGTATCAAAATCAAAATTTTAAAATTCACCACCAAAATCAATATGAATATTAACTAAATGGTAGTCTTTATAATTTCTAACACTTGGAAAAAATAATTACAGAAAAAATACATTTTTAAAAATAAAATATACCAATATATATTCTATTCATCCATCAGTACTTTCAAATAGTATTTTCCCATAATATATCTATATTTTCTTGGAAGAAACAAATTCATATTGACCATTAATAAAAATTCATAGTATGAAAATTTTCTAATAAATTTAATCCAATACATATATTTATTAAAATATATGAAAGGTTCATAAACATAAGATTGATTAAACATAATATTTTTTAGATATCGAAAAAATTTGTTATTAGAATTATTGGGTTATGTTTAACATTATTGTGTCCTAAAATTCAATACCAAATTCAATATTGAACATTCATCCTAATAAGACATGTTTGATATTGAACTATATGGTATTTTATTGTTAATGTGTAAAAATTATCTTGTATATCAGTATAAATAATATATTTACCATTTGAGCATTGAATAATATATTAATCATTCATGATGTTCACAAGGGAACATTAATCACATAATTGGATTGTGCTGATGTGATTGTGATTATTTATTTAAATTTCCCACACGTTGGGAAGTAATGTTTCAATAAAGTATTAAAAAAAAGAGATAACATAGATTTAAACTATATCATTTTCTATGAATGTTGTTATTCCATGTTTCATCATAATAATATTCAATAAGATCTATTTTTGTTGTTCATTTTTCTAGTAAAAATTTCTATGAATGTACAAAATATTTTTGATATTGTATGTATACATACTTCATAAAATAAAATATTATGTTTTCTATACCAAAACATGATTAAATCATAAATTATTATAAAATAGATCTATTGGAATCCAAATACACCTAAATTATTTATGCTGAACATCTCAGAATTCAATGGCCACATAATATTTATGAAATAGAAATTACTGATTTTTATTTTAAATTTTCTTTCCAATTTACTACTTATTTACTTTTTTAAGAAAAAATTTCAGTATTTGGAATAAAATACTATGACTCGAAATGTATTTTTACAAAAGAAAAACTGATTCTATAGTAATATTTAGGTGTTATCAACAATCTGTATGGTTTATCAAAAAATTTATTCTTAGAAGATAAATATGATAAATGTTTTTTCAGAATAAGTATCTAAATTTTTTTACTATTAATATTACTAAAATTTTTTGGACATAGAATTATTTTTCATATCTAAATCTGATGTAATATTAGATATCCATTTTTTTATAAAATTATAGGGATGACATGTTTATGTTCTAATTTACTGTAATCACAATCATTTTATAATTTTATGATTATTTTTCTCTTTTAATGGGACATCTAAAGTCACTTATTCAGAACTGGGAATACTATTATCATCAAAATATATACAATTATTTTATTCTACAATAAAATAATGACAATAATTAACAACAAATTATGGGTCATTAGTAATTGACGATTAATTTATAAGGGGCTATGTTGACATCTTTTCCATGATATATATTTTTATATTTAAATAATATATAATTAAAAATCCATAACAATATGGTTATTAAAATTACCATCAAATGAATTTTATAAATAATAATCACTTTTAAAAGTACTGTATTTATCAAATGATTTCAAACACTTCATTCATTTACATTTTAAAGAATTTATTTTTTTCCATTTTTATTTTTTTTTTATGATGGATAAATATGTAGTTATATTCCATGGTTTATAAATAAAAAAACATATCAATATAATATTATATATAAATTATATCCTTCTATTTTTAATTTTACTTAGGAAGAAATAATTCATTCCAACGATTATGTTTATTCTCTTCGCTAATTGAGAAATATATTTTTCACTTTCATCTGATGAAATAATTTCTAATTCAAACATGGATTTATTCTTATAATTAAATTATTTACAACCATTATCACTAATCTTAGAGTTCATTGTTGTTGTAGTATATTTTTCAACAAAAGAAACATCATTATTATCATTTTCATCTTTTGAATTTATTTTAATATACTGTTGTAGTGCATGAGACTTCCAATAAGATTATCAAAATGGATATTTTTTATATTCTTTGTATCTAATATCATTGTATGATCATATTCCCATTACATATGTATAATAAATATATTAATTTTTATTGTATATTCATTTAAAAACTATTATATACTCATAGATAGAAATTTTTTCAACATTTTCATGAAATGATGATGAATAGGAGTGAGTGAATTGACTATTATAAAATTAAATACAAAGGCATATAAAATAAATAATATCTCTAGAAGTTTCCAAAACTACAGAAGATTAAAAATGAGTAACAATAATTTTTTTCATATATTATTAGCATTTAAACATTAAGTAATGTGACTATAAACATTTATTTATGTGGAGCATTGAAAATTATTTCCATCATGACATTTCAACTGATATTTTAACAATTATTCTCCAATAAATTTCATCACTTCCCTAAATGTAATTATATTAATTTTAGTCATCATAGGAATGTTTTTTCCAATATAATATTACTAAAAAAATCTTCCTTCTAAATCACTAATATTCATAGTCCTCACAATTAATGATTTTTGGTCATCTAGGATGACGATTCTCTAAATACACAACCAAAAAATAGTTATCAAACTAAAAAGGAATCTTATCTAGAAACATTTATAGTGTAAAAATCTATATATATATAGACATACAATGATAGTAAATATTATATTTTAATAGTATTCCTTGTATAACAAGTGTGGGGTGCATTTTTGTTTAAAAATATTGAACAAACTATTTTACAAAAACCATTATGAAATTATATCATGCAAAGAGTTGTATGGATAATATTTTTAAAGATTATAATAAGATATTTATACAAAGAAATATGAAAAATATATAAAATTTTATAGATGAATAATAAAGAATATATAAAAAATTAAAAAAATAACACAACTTATATAAATAATGCGATAATAAAATTATAGAATCATTACAAATAATTTAACTACAATAATATTATGTGATAAGAATGCATGTTAACATGACATTAAGAATTCATGACTTAACCTATTGTAATTTATGTCTATAAATCAAAGGAGTCAGTCAATAAAATAATAAAAAAGGATAAATATCAATATCCTTAGGAGCGGATGATCAACATGATTATACATGCCTCTATCTCATTATCACTGAGATACCTCAATCCACTATGTAGAAAATAATATATTTCGAGCAGAAAAACCGTAACAAATTAACAAACTAACCCCAAAAAATCCTTATGGAAACAATCTATAGAATAAAAATAAATAATTCTTAGTAATAGATTGTTAAAAACATCAAAATTAACATTAGATCATATAGAGTCATCTGATTCTCCCATGATGTTGTTGTACTATATGAAAGAATTATTCCCATAGTCAAATTATTCATATCTTTAGATTAGTATTAATGACACCAGATAGACATTTTTCTCTCTATAAATTTTTATAATTGGATCACCTTTTATGATATTCAATTAGAATAACACTGTTGTAATTTTTTGAATATTTCTTCTAGTATAAATAAAAGGTATTCACATATTAAAATAGAACATCATGAACTGGTGCACTTTCGAAATGTATAACTAGTATAATTTGTATGTCTTCATCCTAAGGATTTTTTCTAATGGAATTTATATAACTCTATATGGAGAACATAATATGTCTTTAATGTAATGGTATTTTTCGTATTCATATGATGTTCATTTTACATGTATTATTGATGTACATTGATCTCATATAATTGATAATCCAAATAAATTTCCCCCCAAAATAACTAAAAATATCCATATAGAAAAACATAAAACCATCCTGGACAAAAATTTATAACATTGAAAGATAATAATTATAAACATGAAAATATATAAATAAACATTAGTTACCCTGAAAATTATGTTAATAAATATATATTTCACTCAACACATAACACATATATCTCATAACGAGATCATAAACCATATAACATAAGGTTCCTCAAATAGTAACTGACAAAACCCAGTAACAATCAGTTATACCTCATCATTATATCAAATTATACCACTACTCAAGACCATAATTTCTAACAAGAAATAACAAAATTATAAAAAATGACAACTTATCTTTCACACTATAATTTGAAACACTAACTTCCATGATAAAACTACAACTAACCACTATAGATTCATAATTTCAAAATGGTTGAAACATTCATCATCATGCACAATAAATGCATTAAATTTCTATAAATTAAAATCGAATCCAAAGAAAAAAAAATTCCTGATAGAATAATTCTCATTAATTAATTTACCACCAAATCCATATAACTAGGTTCCACTCACATAGATAATACCATATTAATCTCTTAATAAAAGTATAAATCATTCACTTGAACCCATTTAACAGTGAGCAGCAACTCCCTTGATTCTAAAAAAACAGGATTTATATAAAACCATAAGAAAAAGAAATCAAAACTACCTATATAATATGTATAATAACTACCATGCCCCATGATCACTCTCCCCCACTAAGAAGATCCACATATCCCATTCATGGGGGTATCATATAAAAACTCAAAACTCTATAGGTTTTATAACCAACTCAATTAATAACATGGTACCAAAAAAACTTTGAGTGTTAACTCTCAATCCATATATAGTGGATCAACAACTAAAAGGTAAATTCAAATGACTACATGACCCTCACAATGGTTCCTCAACATAAAAAATATAATATTACAATATATTCAAGATCTAATTAATGCATAAACTATACCAACCATACCATGGAATCCACTACTCAAAGAAATACACAATGAGGATATAGTCTTCTATGGGCATGAGTATACATATAATAAAAAAATAATACCAAATAAATCACCCATTAAGGGTTAATTTAACTAATATACCACAAACAGGTTATTCAATAAAATATAAAATTAAAAATTTCTAATATTTTTATTAATCATAACCTATATCTTGAATCATTACAAAACATTTTATTCTTCAATACCATTTCATAAAACCATCTTATAATCCCATTTTCTTTTTTGATGTCCATTTCACAATGTAATTTATTCTTGTAAATATTTGACTACACCAATATGTATTCTTGGATGATCTAACTCCCATTATTTACAACCATGGGTTAAGAGACAAAAAAATATATAATAATCTCAAACAAAAATATAATACACTAACAAATGACTCAATCAAAATATTGAAATGAAAATATATCCTTCTCCAAACCTAGGTAACTTTGATCTCTCAATTTGAAGGTGTTCATGATGTAAATTGTAAATATGAATCTAAATTTGAAACAGATCATAGATTCCTTTACTAAATTATATTATATTAAGATATAAAAACAACACACTATTTCTATTTATTAACATCAATGGTTTTCCCTCATTAAAAAGGTATAGTTTAATAAATTCTACAACTACAAATATAAGAGTTATTCCATAATATTGTAATATAATTTTAGAAGAAAATCCCAAACATTAAAAGAATGTTAATCTCCATAATTCTATATATTTATCATGTTACTATGATAAAATAAATGGAACTAGAAATATATGAATGAATCTCTATACATCCAAATGATTTTTTAAGGATTAAATGACACTTAATAAATGCAAGGAATGATATTAAAACTGAATATCCTAAAAATACCATTCTATGAAATCTAAACCCCAAATATAAATATTAATGAATAAATGTATATTAAACTGAAAATAAAATTAGCTTCTTTCTTTAATAACAAGCTATATGAGGATCCCTTACTAGAAAACACTTTGTTCATCCCCCCATGATATATCCCCATTCTAATCTGAATCACTAGAAATTATTGAATGATGATTTTTCACTTTAAAATATACTAGTATGCAATATAGGATCATGAAGGAGTGGGTATAGGGATTATCAGAATTAAGATCAAGAATAATAGTTATTCAAACATAATCATAGAGGTATAGGACACCTTATATATCCCTTGATGAAATCCCAAATCCTTTATTGAATTTAATCGTACATTATAAAATGTATCAGAAAATGAATAGAGTTACAACTCTGTGTAACCCATGCCCATGGATTTTTAACTTATATACACTGAGTCCTATAATATATCCTCTCTAAAAAAAATTCAATCAATGACATATTTATGTGGATTATTTATGATAAAGATAATAGTTTACATTATATTTACATGGTCATTCACAGGGTGCAATATGAATTCTATAATATGATTCTTCATTCCCTACAACATTTGTAATTCCTACACTATGATTAACTTGTGCATTTATAATATGATATCACAATGTTATGTCATATAATATGACCACATTTAACAAACTAGTCATTCTAAACATAAATTCCATTCCATATGATATCCATTTGTCATATCCTATCATATAAACCAATATATATATAAATATTTATAGATATATATATGGATGTTTAGATTATCAAAATCAATCAGTTAGTTTCAAAAAATAATTATTGACCATGTACCACTTCACCTTATATCATATTGTATACATTAACTCGTAAGACCACAAAAATAACTACTTTTTAAATTTATTCAAAATTATTTCCTAAATCTAATCTCAAATTCATCATATATCAGATAATATAAAATCCATTGAAAATATCAATCCAAAATAAATTTTAAATAATATATAAAATTAATTTATAGAATCTCTTAAGTTTTTTTAAACTCAATAACCATATATTAAATGCTGAATATAAACCCACATAGCCTTTGTAGCATTGAAATAAAATTTGAACATTTGAATTCATTAGTGAAACTATATTTTGGCCACTAGAAAATAATTCTTTTTACCCAAGCTATAAATGGATCTTGAGTGATCGTCACTATATACATTTATCAGTATGAATTTTTCATAAATATATATATTATATAATTATGAATAATCATATAATCTATTTTCATATGAAATCACGTGTAACAACCTAATATTTTAAAAGAACATTACGTTAGTCATTTTATTCGATATACAACTTTTATACTAAAAGAACCCAAAAATAATTTTATTTAAATATGCTCTTTCTAACCTACCCAATAAATTAATTTTTATGAATACATTTAACCAAATTATGAAATATATATAAAAATAACCAATTAAATGAAAAACAATTTATTAATTCATAGGAAATAGTTACTAAATTTTCAAGAAAGATGTGTTTTTCTTTTGAAATAATTTTTTTTCAAAAATGATTATTAATTTTTTTATATAAAAATTTATTATTAGAACTACTTCAATTGTTCATTTTAAAAAATAACATATTTTTGGAAATTTTATTATCAAATTTGTATTAGGGTGATGTTTTTGGGTTTTTAAAAAAAATATTTTCAGTGGGTATTGAAAAATACTAATTACTATCGAAAATTAAATTATATTTTAAAAAATCTATTATTTTTTTATTTGATTAAAAGAAGTATTAGTTATATTATATAATTAATATCATGTTATAGGTATTTATCCCATCAATTAACATTAAATCATATTAATCTAGGTTAAAATAAGTTGATAAAGAAATAATTTATCAACGTGATTTTTATTTCATCAATTAAATTACACCGTTATCACCATAGACACAATATTTACTTTTTCATGGACACCTTTCCATGAAAAATACATTTATAATATTTAAAGAAAATAAGGTTACAAAATGTCACTCAATTTATTTTAAATAAATATTATGTTTTCCCACTAGAAAAAAATAAATATTTTAATGAATATTAATTTTTTTTTATTTTAATGGATTTATTTTCATGATATATATTAATTTATATTTAATATAACAACATTAAATTTATATGAAACACTATTAAATTATTTTATTTACTTACCAAAAAGAAAATAAATGATATTAATAGTATAAAAACTGAAAATATTTTAATGATTTAGTTTGAAACAAGAATATTTATGATCTATTTGAAATATTAATAAGGTTTAAATAATTATAATAAAAATACAACTTTTTATTTCTATATTTGATTAAAAATAAATTTAATATTTCCAAAATTGATATTAACCATAATTTTAAAAAATAATATATTTTTAAATTATTTAAATTAATTTTAGTAAATAAAGGTGACAAGGTAGTTAATATATTGTAAAAAATCATTAATATTCTATTTATTATCCAATATCTACCTTATATGTAAAATTATAACCCTTTTTTGAAATATAGGTTATTATAGTTAATGTTAAAATAGGTAAACAGAGGGGTAAACAAAATGGTATGGTTTAAAACACCACATAAGACTATTAAATATTTTTAATGATATATATAACATACAATACCCTAAGTTCCAATCAAAATATTTTTTTAGGAATTTGAGATAAGAAATATCTTTATAATATCGTAATATTTTACAAAATTATGAAATGGGCCCCACACCTAAATTATAAATGGGTGCCTTATCCTTCACTTATTTACACCACCATGATACATATATCTCATCCAATAACTATCCAGCTGTCATTTAAACATAGTTATAAAAGTTATAGAGGTTTTTTTCTCCTCAAAATACCAACTCCAAGATCATTAATAGGATTTCCAAATGATTTTATCCAAAGAAGATATAATCCTCTTAACCGATGACTTTCTTTTTTCTAATCAACTGACCATATATTAATTAATTGTATTTGATATATAATTATAAAAAAATATCAAATGTAAACTAAAATGTTTTCATAATTGTTTAACAATCATTTTCAACCCCCATTCCAATCAAATGAGATGGAAAAGTGTGGAACATGTGTATGTATGGATTATTTCATCAATATAAAGACAAAATCCATTTTTCATCAAAATATTTTATGGATGGGAATTTTTTTGGATTTAATTTTTATATATAATAAATAAATAAATTGTAATTTATTAAATTTAAAATTTTGTTTACCTTCATTCCATCAAATCTGTCAGGAAATGATAACATCCCTCATATGTATGCGTGGTCTACCACCTCAAAGAAGTGTCAAGATTTAGTTTTCATATATACTTTAGTAGTATGATAATTCTGATGATTTTTAATATATATTATTTATGTTATATAATAATAATTCTTTAACTATGAATTATTATTTAATTTTATTTTGTCCCAACCGTACAAAATTGAAAACATCATTGATGTGTACACATATCCTATCATTTCAATAAACAACGTAAATGATTATATATATATAAAATTAATTCATTAATCTAAATATATATTAATAAATATCTATTCTTATTATTAACTAATCATGATAAAATTATAATAACCCAAAAATATATAACTAAAACATACAGGAAAAACAATTTGTTATTAGCATAAATAGTGATTTGTATTATAGTATTTTAAATAATTGGGTGATAAAAGGTTATGAGTAAGTTATAAATTGTATGACATATATGATTATTAGATTATAATAGATTTATAATAAATTTATATTTATTGAAAAAGGATTCAAACATGTATATAAGAAATTTGATTAGATGTATGGGTTTATTTCACCTTCTCATTATTATTGAGGATTTTCATTCCTTAGCTCATCCTTTGGGGAGAAATTTTCTTTGATATACATATTTTCCTTAAAAATATGATAATAATAATTCAATTATACTAAAATGATTTATAAATAATATTTTTACCCATTATTTACATTAAAAAATGCTTTAAATGGAATCTTTTTATGATTTTTTAAATGATGTAGTTCCTTAAATTGTACAATAGTGTGAATGGATTGTTTTTTGAAATTATACAAAATATCCTATCATTCCCACCATTATAAAAAAATATTCTCCTTTAAATTACATTACAAGATTACTTGTTTTTTTTTCAAATAAATATTTTCATTTGTATTTGATATGTAATAAAAAAATTGAATTCAAAGTGAAATGGAATCATTCCTCAAGATTTTTACAACGATATATTAATTTATATTAATTTTTGTCATAATACATTATTTAATCTTATGATTTACGAGGTTTATTCTTTAATAAACCATCAATACTATTTTATTTTATATATTATGATCATTTTGAGTAGTAGTATAATATTTTGATTAAATTTTCTATATTAATCTTTTAGGTTTATGATTATGATTATTCATCGGGGTAATTATTTAAAATTCATATTACAATTTCATTATAAATGTTTATGTTGATTATGTTCATCACCTTTAATATTATTAATTCACTTGACATAGTAAGCAATGGTTGGGGTCCATTATACCCCCATTATATATTAGTAGGTCTCTTGAAATAGTCTAGTTTTTATATTGGCTATGGTTATGCCCACTTATTTATGATATCATTACACAAGTACTTGAATGTGTGATTATGATTTGAATAATTATTTATTCATTAATTATTTTTTTAGTCATTTAATTTCCATTGTATTATTCCTTTTGTTATGAAATCAACAGATATGATTTATGAAAATTTAATTATTTATATGGAACTATTTAGTATACATTTATTATTAACTTATTATTCATAATTTTTATTTTATTAATTACATGGACAATGTCATTGGATATTTACCTTTCCTTTTTTTATTCATTATTTATTTATGTCTTCTTTCATTATATGCACATCCTTTCTAAGATTTGATCACACCCGTTTCTAATGTTTTTTAATAGAATACTAGAATATCTTTGGTATTTATATTTTGGGATATTATATTGGGAAATATAGTATACTTATTGAAAATACTATTTTTCTTTTTTTTACATCTAATTTAAAATTCAACTATGTATATATTTTCCTAATATTATTAAACTATTTATTCCGAAGTGATTTCCTATATCTAACATCAATGAGATAAAGTAACCACCGACTCTGGTATACTATGGTTGGGCTCATTATAGTTAGTAACATAGAATTTTTAGTATAAACCTATGAAATGGGGTTTGGGAAAAAATCATAGGTTAAAATTCACCCTCATTTTAAGTTTTGTAGAATAACCTCAAACAAACATATATTATGATTCTATGATTATCTATAAGTAAATTTTCAATTTATAAGATTTTTTTCACTATGTCCAAAATTGTACATTATGATTCAAAATATTATATCATGTATTATATTATTTAAAAATTGTTTCTATAATAAGGAATGGAAACCATATCAAAATAAGTAATGTATGTAGTTATTTCTCCCGGGGAAATATAATTAAGTTGGAGTTTGAGATTCATATGTAGTTAAGAAAATTATAACCATATTGGGATACATCACTCATTATTTGAGTAATAATATTTCTTATATGTGGAATCTTATAAACACACAATATGGTGTCAAATTGATAGACTACTTCATTAATCATAATTATTCATCATTTTATGAGACTAAACATCTATTTTTTAGCAAATGGAAATATAAATTAGAGAAAAAATTTTATCCCTAGTGTGTAATGAAAGGGAAATGTTTTTCATGATAGTTTATCATATCTCAGGGGATATATAAAATGGTGTTCATTTATTTTAAAAATTCATGATGAGGAAAAATATTAATCACAGAATTGAATTATTTTAAGGAACATTTCATTAAATAACATTTCCATAAATAATAATGGAAGGATATATAGAAAAATTTATTGATTGTGGAACAAAATGAATGGGAAAATGATTCTATGAGAAAATATAACTTTATAGAGTTATCCAATATTGATGCGGACTGTATGTCTAATAAATATTTTAATATTGACTATTTAGTTTATAGAATTCAACCAATCATTCAAAGATAAATAGTCACCCAAATATTCATATCACATGATGATACATAATCATGTTCTATAAATATAGATAATTAATAATCCGTGTCATATAGACTCAAAGGAAATAATTTGAAGAAATGGATAATATATAAAATAGGATAGTTGGAAGAATGGAATGGAGGTTTTTCTTGCATTTGATTTTTTGGGAAAAACACCTTGACACATTTTCTAAATTAATGGTTTTCTAATAAAAGTCTATATTTAATGTTCAAATATCACTTGATTACATTTGAAATAAATAAGCTTCTAAATTAGATCATTAAACAACAAAAATATGAGGAAATACAAAAATGAATTCCATAATTTTTAAGGGAATATAGATTGGAAGAATCGAAGAGATCAAGGTTAATATAAATTTATTACTACACTTAAAGTGTGATTATTAATGTTATTTAATATTTAAATTTATGAATTATGTTATAGATATATTTTAACAATGTTGTGATGTTTATAATAATCTTGAAAATTTTAAATATTATACAAGGGTAGTCTATTCATAAGTATTTTCTAGAATATCTAGGATTGTACAAAAAACCAAGAAAAATGGAAAGTTGTATGGTGGAATTTTTAGATAATACGTGAGAAAGAGAAACATTACCATAACATTAACCCTATTCTTAGTTAAATAATGGGTTTTAAAGAGATTATTGGAATTAATAAGTAAAGGGTTTAGTATTTGAGACCATTAAATTTGATGGAGATTTGATTTCAAATTCACTCAACTCCATTTTGGGATTTAGGGAATACATTTGATAATCTAATATTATATTTTTCAATAAATTCAGGTTTTCAATATGGTTCCATAGTAATTCATGTTATTATCATGTTTTAAGAAAAAATTTCATCAATTTATTATCATGCAAGATTAACATATAATTTATGAGGGATTTGTGATTTTTTGATTTTGAAAATTTTGTATATTTATTAAAATAATTTTGGATTTTTAATTTGGATCATAGATTTTTTA
Organism: Viscum album; assembly: GCA_963277665.1. Lineage (NCBI taxonomy): Eukaryota > Viridiplantae > Streptophyta > Magnoliopsida > Santalales > Viscaceae > Viscum > Viscum album. The sequence goes on along the minus strand of OY728146.1, from coordinate 1,873,735,253 downwards.
GAGTAGAGTTAATATTCAATACTTATGAAATTTATAATATTGTTCGTTCGATGTTATAATTTTTTATTAATGTTTGAGTTGTTATATTATATATCCTCTACTCAACATTTTAGTTTTCGTATATATTTAAGGTTGATTGAATTACATATTGATTAATTTATGCTTATGAAATGAAAATAAAAAAAGTATGTATATTTTACCGATTACATTTCTAGAGAGTAAAATAATACCTCAACATTAGGAAAAAATTCCATGAAACAAAAATGTTATCTGATTATTTTTATTGAAAAGAAATCAATTTCCATCAAATATATCACATATTTATTATTTTATATATATACCATTATCAATACCATATTCTATGTCACTCTCCGTTGATAATTTTTTGTTATTTTGTTGATTTGTCTATTTATTTCCACATTAAACAAATTTTATCTAATTATAATACCCAATTTTTTTATAACCATCATATTTTATTTTCACAATTTATAATAGGATACTTTATTAAACATTTTTATAAAAATGGTTTTCCAAAAAGATATTTTAAAATTTCAAAAACATCATTTCCAAAAAAACACCAACATGTGAAGGGATAATTTAATAGCCTAATATTTTTAAAATAATTATATTTTCGATATCAAATCTAAAACATAACAGTGATCCTAAATAGACTATGAAATATTATTATTTAATTATGAATTTTATAAACAAGCCATTAAATTTGATGGTATAAATAGTCAAAAGTATTTTATCATATATATATACCTATTGAAATTACATACTGACAGAAAATTTTTGTTAATTCATAAGAAATATGTACTAAATTTTCTGTAATGATCTTTTATGCTTTGAGAAAATGTTTTCATTACAAATTATTTTTATTGATTTTTTTATTATAAATAATTTTTAGAACCTAAATATTTTTTATTATATACAAAAAAATACATTAATCATATCCAAATTATAATAGGATAAATATATAATATTTTTCTACAAATTTTCATTCTCTATTGAGTATTTAAAAATTCAAATTTTTATCAAAAATTTTATTTTTTTTCAAAAATATACAATGTTATATTCTTTTTTGGAATTTTTAAAATGTAAATATGTTATATAAAATATAAACTATCTAGTAAAATTCATTTTTATCAATTTTGTGAATAAATTTGGTATTATAAAACTTTTATATATTAAAATCCACCATTCATAATAATTGTGTTTTAAAAAAACTATTTCATAACATTTTGTATGCATTATTTAAGATTAGTTTATGATAACAATATAGATTTAAGAATTTATAATTAATTATATATATGGAATCACGAATGGAAAATTTTATAATTTTTTTTTATTTTTTGGTCAATATGAATAGTAACCTTATAAACATTTATCACCTCGATATTGGGTAAATATGGTTATCTAGGATAAAAATAAGCTGTAAGGACATATTTATTTATCATAATAAATATTTAATGTATGGAATTATAATCTTATAGCCTTATGCTTCTAATTAGATTCCATAATATGAAAATATCCAATAAAATGACCATTATAATATTTAATGTAATGAATGTTTCAAAATTTCACTCTCTTTTTTTATGGAAATAATTTACATGATATAAATTGATTTATAATATTTATAAATTCTATAATTACATTACCTTTTTTAGCAACAATAATAGAATACATATTTAATAAAAAAATATAATAAATGATTTTAAAAATATTAAAAGTTATATATTTTTAAGGATTTAACGTGTCCCCTTAATTATATATATATTTGATATATTAGGGAGTTTTTCGATCATTATATTATAACTACAAAATTTTATTTAATAATTTAAATACAATTTAAATAAATATTGTAAAAATTGACATTAATGATAATTTATCAAATACAATATTTTATTCAATTTTTTAAAACCCATTAAAATGTGTAAAGAGAATAATATGGTATTTTATGAGATAAAAATTAATCCATTGTACAATTAGGAGTCAATAGTTACATAATAAGTAATATAATATCCCATTAAGAGTGAAAAATGCATTACTGTAGTTCGTATTAAATTGGGTAACTGAAGCGTAAAACCAAAATATTATTTCTAATATAAATGTAAAACCTATACCTAATTTATTTTCTCAATTATAATTAAACCATATTCTACCATGGGATAAAATTGTAACATCCCAAGTAAGTAATGAATACTAGATATATTTATCTATGTCTATTAATGGTTAAGATAGTGTTATAGAGGCTTAAAATAAAAATAAATACAATCTTATGCATGGAATACACTGATATTCTTAAAAGATTGTTTTACTGCCTTATGATGGAAAACCCTTTTTAAATCTATCTTTTGACAATTCTATAAACTATGTTTGTCAAAATAAACTTATTCTTTATGATTGGGACATCAAAATTTACCTTGTATGAATTTTTGGTATTTTTCTGACAATGTTCATTTTTTAATGAATAGTGAAAAATACTGCATTTTACATCAAAACTGCTTTTTAATTTAATTTATTTATATGATTAGATTATGTTTTTAATTGGTTTTGAAGTGAAATTAGAATATTTTTTTACCATTTTATCCAATGGTGGTCATTGGAATCAATTTCACTTGGAAATTAGACTTAAACTGGTGTCAATCTTTTGATACTTATTGTTTTGTAAAAACACGCTATTTGCTCTGGCAGCAGGAATTAATTATTAAATTAATTAATTTGACTTATATGTATTGAAATTTGTAGAATAGACTTTATTTTTGAATTCGGAATATCAAATATAGCTTAGGGTGAAATTTTGGTAATTTTCTGAAAAACTTCAATTTTTGATGAATAGTGAAACCACTAAGTGCTAATCAAGCAAATTGATTTTTCAGTTAAATGAAAGTTTACCACTAATGTGTATTTAATTTTGAAAATCCGACATACATGGTTTTCATTAAGAAGTAAAATTTGGTTCAATGAGATTAAAATAATTTTTTGGTGAATAGTAACTTGTTAAGTTTTTAATCGCGAATAGTGGTAATTAGGGTAGTTTAAGGTATAAATAATGCTTTAATAATAGGAAATGGCCTAGACACGTGTCCCAACCATATTGGTTGTGTCATGGCCGACCAAGAAAAGCCATGGGTCAACTTGGGGACCCCATGGAGACACTTTGGTTTGGAAATGACATAAATTACTTTTTATTTAATGTTAAAGTGAAAATGACACAAACATAATATGTGTTACGAAAACAATTTTTAAGTGGGGTTATATAAGTCCAAATTTTGATTATAAATAGTCATTGGAAAGATAAAAAGATTTTCTATATCATAGTATTTCTTTTATAATTTTTAGACATTAAATAAATTTAATTAGTTATGACATAATACTGATGCAGCGATGACATCATTATTTGACGATTTAAATAAAATAGAAAGATAATGTAAAATATATGAACTACACATGTCCAAAACCAATTGGATGAGTGTATATCGAACCCTTATCACCTTATCCACGAATTATATCAATGTGGGTCCTTTTAAAACCGAAACACATTTTCAAATAAAGCAATGTTTCTTTACTTTCCAAAAGTGCCCCTCCTCTCCCCTTATAAAAGGCCCCCACCTCTACCTCATTTCACACACTCTTCAAGCCGTTGGCTCGGCCAACCCCTGCCCATTTACTCTCTCCACATCCCTCTCCTCATCCTAGAGGATCCCCTTTGGGCATAATCCTTTCAAAGGAAGCCTTTAGGCTCAAATAAAAAGGAGTTACACTTTTAAAGGTAATTCATTCTCTCATGTTCATTTGTTTTATTTTGCTTCTCCAACCCCCTAAACTCTTTTTATTTACTTCTTTTGTAACAACACCAGTATCTTCAATATAGTAGGATGTTGTTATAAGATATATTTGAGCTACACACTCACACAACTACATCAAATGGTTAAAGAACATACAGTTTCCGTGGATGGAGAAATTCTGCCTCCCAAAAGGATGATTGTTCAATACTCATTTAACACCTTCAAAGGTGGCCATTATGATGTCACTATTTTTATATATGATATATAATATGTTTAGGTTTTCCTTAAGCTTCTGTTTTTTTCATTTTGGTCATACCTTTATGGTTTCCATTATGGGTAAACATGATATCTTCATTTTAGGAAGTGCGGACTACCGCCCCCTCAAAGTGATTTGATTCGTTAAATACCATATGTGGGAAATATAAAGGATGTAACTATGATATTATATATGATATTATAATGGAATTATAATATACCTTTATATCATTATGATTCCATTCTATAAAATACAAAATAGAAATGAAAGTAGCGTTCATGCGTACGTACGGCTTACCGTCTCCATGAACGGTGCATTTCATTTCTTACCTCTAAATGATTATGTAATATTATAAATTCTTGTATGTACTGGATATATATGACATATATGATATCTACATCATGAATACCATTCTGGATATAATTAACCTTTGACCAAATTAACAACATGTAAGTGTAAGAAGTCTATTTTTGACTTAAGAACCAAATACCGACAAAATGAACATTATTAACTTAACTGATTTCATGATGTTCATAACATGGTATAAAAGGAATAATGAAATTGAAAAAGGTTCATAAGAAAGTAGATATTAACTCAAGTTTATAATTCAGGAGATTAAAGAACGGTCAGGTCAAGTCGGATACGAGGAATGGGACTTCGTCTCAATCTCCTTTCGTTGAGGCATATTTTATTTTATACACAACTTTCTTTTATACGGTGTATAAACCCCTTTGACTTTTTCATTTATTCAAAAGGAATCTTTTTTATACTAAGCGTTTACTGAATGAAAAAAGGGAATGTTTTTGTCGTACGTATTCGGCGACAACGACTTCTCCGCCATCGTGACCGTTATTTGAATTTCGGCTTCCTCTACAAGCCATACCTTCTTTTTAAAAGAAAAATAAATACCATGTTTTAATTTTCTTTTATTTTGGTATTGAAAATGGTTTTCACAATGTTTTTGTGTTTTATTGATATCTTGTGATTGAAATGTGGAAATGTTATGTTTCCTTTATGCATGTTTTATGTGATATTATTATGATATGGTTCTTGGGCATTATTATGAAGACGGGTGGTTCCGTGATAAACTAAGGGCGGGTGAGCCCGATATAGCTCTCCAATGCATTGGGTAACGCGAAGGAGTGAAACGTTAAGGTTTCTCCGAAGAGATTTTAGGGAATATACTATGATGGGTATTCCAAACGTAACCAAGAGGGTTACTCCCTACGTAAGAATGTTATGAATTCCTCAAGTTACCTTTATGTCTTATGATTTCTATGATTTATTCATGATTTTATGAGGTATGTTAAAGTGCCTATGTTTTATGGGTAAAGTATGATTTCAATCTTATGTATGTATGTACCCATGTTTCCTTTCCATGTTTTTATAACCCATACTGAGTTTTTATGCTCATCCCAAGTTTTTGAAATGTTTTTCACAGGTCAAGGGAAAGGTACATGATAAGATGATAGAGTCAAGGATGTGTCAAGAAATAATTCATGTTTTATTTTAAATGTGTTTCCATTGATGGGAATGAAGAATACTATCTTTATGTAACCACTTTGTTTATATGTGGAATGTAATGCAAGTTTTATGATCTAATTCTCTAAAACTCTAAACCCAAAAAGATCCTCAATGTGTAATCTTGCAATAAGTCAAGATTAAGTAAGGTTTAAGGCTGGGGCCTTATAGTTGGTATCAGAGGTCGGTTTAGATAACTTTAGGAGTTAGAATTCTAATAAATGATTATCCAAAAATATTTTTTTTCTGAAATGATATAGCATTTAAAGATTACCATGTTGCTTCATCTAAGACATGCTTGTTCAGAATGGTTTTCCGTAGAGGAAATAGGGAAGTAGTGCTAGGAAGGCATACCGAAGGAAATAACCTTCCGAATCAGCATCCAGAAATGGTCGGAATTGGAACTGAACAGTTTGTTGCAGTAATGGCGCAGTTGACTCAATCGATAAATGGCGGTGGTATCCATGCACGAGATCAGCCAGATCAACCGCAGAGGAACATGTTAGTGGTGGAACATTTCATGAGGCAACATCCACCATCATTCAGAGGATCATCTGACCCTGTGCTAGCTAAAGGGTGGATTAAATCACTGGAGAAGATTTTTGATGTCATGGGGTGTTCAGACAATCAAAAGGTTAGTCTTGCTATTTACCGTTTGGAGGGTGAAGCAGATCCGTGGTGGTCTATGGTTAAAAATATCAGGGACGCCGATGAGATTGATGCTCTTGACTGGGATGAATTCAAAGGTATGTTTCTAGAGAAGTATTTTCCTAAGGCTGTTCGACATAGGATGGAAAAGAAATTCTTGGAATTGAGGAAAGAGGAAGACTCAGTGGCTGCCTATGAAGAAAGGTTCACTCGATTGGCAAGGTATGCTCCAAATTTTATCCGGGACCTTGATAGTAAAATCAATCGTTTTTACTCAGGATTAAAGCCAAAGTATCGAAGGGCATTAGCTTCTCGTGAGTTTAAAAGTTATGAATAGCTTGTTCGATGTGCTAAGAAGGTGGAAATGGAGTTTGCCGATGACCAAGTTTTCTATAACAACCAACAGAAGAAGAGACCGAGGTGGCAGGAGAAAGGTAAGAATTCTTCAAAAAATTCTGATGGTAAGAGAACTAAGTTTCCAGTTTTTGATAAATGTGGCAAAAGGCATGGTGGGGAATGTCTTCTGAATTCTGGGAAGTGCTACCAATGTGGTAAGATGGGACATAAGGCTCGTGATTGCACTGAAAAGGATCAAGGTGAATGTAAGAACAAATTTGATTTATAGTTAGTGAAATGTTATAAGTGCAATGAGATGGGTCACTATGCAAACGAGTGTCCGACAAGGAGCTTGAGTGATGGGAAGCAGTTAGACTACAAGCAAAAAGGGGTGGCGAAATCCTTTGCAACTACTTCAGCAGATGTCGGGCCATCAAATGAAGTTGTATCAGGTACTTTGTTTGTTTTTTTCAGATTATGCCAGTGTGTTGTTTGATTCGGGGTCTACACATTCTTTCATCTCTGAAACCTTTTCTAGTAAAATGGGAATACCATCTCAATAAATGACTCCTGAAATTTTGGTAAAAACACCTGGGGGAAGTGTCGAGGAAAAAAGAATTTATAAGAATCTTCCTATCCTTATCTGTGGAAAGAACCTACTTGCAAACCTTATTGTTCTACCTCTAGTAGAGTTTGATGTTATCCTGGGTATGGATTGGCTCTCTATTTACCATGCTAAGATTGACTGTAGAGCTAAAGAAGTTTCTTTTCAGAAAGTCTTTCAGTTTGTTTACAGGAATGAACCCTTACTTTTGATAACATATCAAGAGGCTGAGAAACTTGTAAACGATGGAAATGAATGTTACCTTGCACACGTTGTTGAAAATAAAGGAAATGTTCAGATTAATGATATGCCAGTGGTAAATGAGTATCCTGATGTTTTTCCTGATGAGTTTCCTGAAATAATACCAGATCGGGAAGTTGAGTTTACTGTTGACTTAGTTCCTGATGCTAAGCCAATTTCAAAACCCTCTTATCGAATGGCACAAATTTAACTTCTAGAGTTGAAGGAGCAATTGCAAGATTTATTAGAGAAAGTTTTCATTAGACCTAGCACATCACCATGGGGTGCTCCTGTTTTATTTGTTAAAAAGAAAGATGGTTCTATGTGACTTTTCATTGATTATAGATCCTTGAATAATATCACAATTAAGAACAAATATCCTTTGCCTCATATCGATGATTTGTTTGATCAGCTCCAGGGAGCTCAGTTTTTTTCAAAGATTGACTTGAGATCGGGGTACCATCAGCTGAAGGTAAAGGAGGTAGATATTCCGAAGACCGCGTTCCGTACGAGATATGGCCATTATGAATTTTTAGTAATGCCTTTTGGGCTAACCAATGCACCTGCTGTATTCATGGACTTAATAAATATAATTTTCCATGAGTTCTTGGATAAGTTTGTGGTGGTTTTCATTGATGATATTTTGGTGTTTTCTAAAAGTAAAGACGAGCATGAAAAACATTTAAGGGTTATCTTTCAAACCTTAAAAGAAAAGAAACTGTATTGGAAATTCAGCAAGTGTGAGTTTTGGTTGCAACAAATTTATTTCCTTGGTCACATTGTTTGTAAAGATGGAATAACTGTTGATCCTACAAAAACAAAAGTTTTGGAAGAATGGCCAAGACCCATAAATGTAACCGAGATTCGTAGCTTCCATGGTTTGGCGGGCTATTACCGAAGGTTTGTTAGAAATTTTTCACGGTTATCTAGTCCAATGACTAATCTAACTCGGAAGGGTGTTAAGTTTATCTGGACAAAATAATGTGATGATTGTTTTCAGGAATTGAAAAGAAGATTGGTGAATGCTCCAGTTTTGGCACTACCTTCCAGGAATGGTGAGTTTGTCATATACAGTGATGCTTCATTGAAAGGACTTGGTTGCGTCCTAATGCAGAATGATTAGGTAATTGCTTATGCTTCACGACAGTTGAAAACTCATGAGGTAAATTACCCTACACATGATTTGGAATTAGCTGCTATTGTTTTTGCTTTAAAAATTTGGAGGCATCATTTGTATGGAGTAAAGTGTGAAATATATACCGATCACAAAAGTTTAAAGTATATATTCACTCAGAAAGAGTTAAACATGAGACAAAGGAGATTGCTGGAATTAATCAAGGATTATGATTATACAATTCATTACCATTCGGGAAAAGCAAATAAAGTGGCTGATGCTTTGAGTCGAAAAAGTAATGCTTCATTAACAATGTTGCGGTTGGAACATGATCCTTTGGTTAACGATTTGATGAACTTTGGCATAGAAGTTGTTGGTGCAGGAAGTCCTTCTGTTTTGTTTCAGGTATCAGTGAGATCATCTCTATCAGATAGAATCAAGCAAGCACAGAAGCAAGACAGTGAGTTGCAGAAAAAGGTAGAGCTGGTTCAGAAAGGTATGTTGCCTGAATTCAGCATTGATAGTGATTGTGTTTTGAGATTTGGGAAGATATTGTGTGTGCCTTGTGATTCACAGTTGAAGAGAGAGTTGTTATGTGAAGCTTATAATTCCTCATTTTCAGTTCATCCTGGCAGTACTTTGATGTATAGAGATCTGCGGGAGTATTACTGGTGGGATGGAATGAAAAGAGATATTGCTGATTTTACTGTGAAGTGTTTGACTTGTCAGTAGGTTAAAGCAGAGCGGCAGTTACCGAAAGGGATGCTTCAGCCTTTACCAGTGCCAGAGTGGAAATGGGAGAATATATCCATGGACTTTGTTGTTGGATTACTGAATACATCTCGAGGTAATAATGCAATCTGGGTTATTGTTGATCGCTTGACCAAATCTGCTCATTTCCTTGCTATACGAGATACTTTCTCTCTTGATCAGCTTTCCCGTTTGTATCTTAAATAGATAGTCAGGTTACATGGAGTTCCTCTCTCCATTGTATCGGATCGTGATCCCAGGTTTACCTCTAACTTTTGGAAAGGCCTTCAGAAGTCGTTGGGTACTGAATTAAATTTTAGTACAGCTTTTCATCCTCAATCAGATGGGCAGTCAGAACGAACAATTCAGACATTGGAGGATATGCTACGAGCTTGTTCTATGGATTATCAGGGAAGTTGGGACCAACATCTTTCTTTGGTTGAGTTTTCATATAATAACAGTTTTCATTCCAGTATACAGATGGCACCATTTCAGGCATTATATGGGAAGCGGTGTCGAACTCCAGATTTCTGGGATTAAGTGGGTGAAAGGAAGTTGATGGGACCAGAATTGGTAGAAGAGATGGCAGAAAAAGTTCAGCTGATTCAGAAACACATGAGAACAGCTCAGAGCAGGCAGAAGATCTATGCGGATAACCGGAGGAAGGATCTATCTTTCGAGGTAGTTGATCATGTTTTTCTCAAGGTTTCTCCTTGGAAAAGTGTGATGAGATTTGGTAAGAAAGGAATGTTGAGTCCAAGGTTCATTGGACCATACGAAATTCTAGAGAGAGTTGGATCAGTTGCATACCGAGTGGCTTTACCTCCGAGTTTATCTCAGGTACACAATGTTTTTCACATTTCGATGTTGAGAAAGTATATGCCAGATCCATCTCATGTTTTGAGTCCAAAGGTAGTTCAGCTGGAAGAGAACCTATCTTATGAGGAACAACCGGTCCAGATTCTTGACCACAGGGAGCAAGTGTTACGGAATAAAGTGATTAAGCAGGTAAATGTTTTGTGGAAAAACCACATGATTGAAGAGGCAACATGGGAATCTGAAAATGCAATGAGGGATAAGTACACCCATTTATTTTATTAGTAAATAAATTGCGGGGACACAATTTTCTAAAGGGGGGAACGATGTAACATCCCAAGTAAGTAATGAATAATAGATATTTTTATCTATGTCTATTAATAGTTAATATAGTGTTATAGAGGCTTAAAATAAAAATAAATACAATCTTATGCATGGAATACACTAATATTCTTAAAAGATTGTTTTACTGCCTTATGATGGAAAACACTTTTTAAATCTATCTTATGAAAATTCTATAAACTATGTTTGTCAAAATAAACTTATTCTTTATGATTGGGACATCAAAATTTACCTTGTATGAATTTTTGGTATTTTTCTGACAATGTTCATTTTTTTAATGAATAGTGAAAAATACTGCATTTTACATCAAAACTGCTTTTTAATCTAATTTATTTATATGATTAGATTATGTTTTGAATTGGTTTTGAAGTGAAATTAGAATATATTTTTACCATTTTATCCAATGGTGGTCATTGGAATCAATTTCACTTTGAAATTAGACTTAAACTGGTGTCAATCTTTTGATACTTATTGTTTTGTAAAAACACGCTATTTGCTCTGGCAGCAGGAATTAATTATTAAATTAATTAATTTGACTTATATGTATTGAAATTTGTAGAATAGACTTCATTTTTGAATTCAGAATATCAAATATAGCTTAGGGTGAATTTTTGGTAATTTTCTGAAAAACTTCAATTTTTGATGAATAGTGAAACCACTAAGTGGTAATCAAGCAAACTGATTTTTCAGTTAAATGAAAGTTTACCACTAATGTGTATTGAATTTTGAAAATCCGACATACATGGTTGTCATTGAGAAGTAAAATGTGGTTCAATGAGATTAAAATAATTTTTTGGTGAATAGTAACTTATTAAGTTTTTAATCGCGATTAGTGGTAATTAGGGTAGTTTAAGGTATAAATAATGCTTTAATAATAGTAAATGACCTAGACACATGTCCCAACCTTATTGGTTGTGTCATGGCCGTCCAAGAAAAGCCATGGGTCAACATGGGGACCCCATGGAGACACTTTGGTTTGGAAATGACATAAATTACTTTTTATTTAATGTTAAAGTGAAAATGACACAAACATAATATGTTTTACGAATACAATTTTTAAGTGGGGTTATACACGTCCAAATTTTGATTATAAATATTCATTGGAAAGCTAAAAAAATTTCATATATCATAGTATTTTTTTTATAATTTTTAGACATTAAATAAATTTAATTAGTTATGACATAATAATGATGCAGCGATGACATCATTATTTGACGATTTAAATAAAATAGAAAGATAATGTAAAATATATGAACTACACATGTCCAAAACCAATTGGATGAGTGGATTTAGAACCCTTATCACCATACCCACGAATTATATCAATGTGGGACCTTTTAAAACCGAAACACATTTTCAAATAAAGTAATGTTTCTTTACTTTCTAAAAGTGCCCCTCCTATCCTCTTATAAAAGGCCCCCACCTCTACCTCATTTCACACACTCTTCAAGCCTTTGGCTCGGCCAACCCCTGCCCATTTACTCTCTCCACATCCCTCTCACCATCCTAGAGGATCCCCTTTGGGCAGAATCCTTTCAAAGAAAGCCTTTAGGCTCAAATCAAAAGGAGTTACACTTTTAAAGGTAATTCATTCTCTCATGTTCATTTGTTTTATTTTGCTTCTCCAACCCCCTAAACTATTTTTATTTACTTATTTTGTAACAACACCAGTATATTAAATATACTAGGATGTTTTTATAAGATATATTTGAGCTACAAACTCACACAACTACATCAAATGGTTAAAGAACATATGGTTTCCGTGGATGGCGAAATTCTGCCTCCCGAAACGATGATTGTTCAATACTCATTTAACACCTTCAAAGGTGGCCATTATGATGTCACTATTTTTATATATGATATATAATATGTTTATGTTTTCCTTAAGCTTCTGTTTTTTTCATTTTGGGCATACCTTTATGGTTTCCATTATGGGTAAACACGATATCTTCATTTTAGGAAGTGCGGACTACCGCCCCCTCAAAGTGATTTGATTCGTTAAATACCATATGTGGGAAATATAAAGGATGTAACGATGATATTATATATGATATTATACTGGAATTATAATATACCTTTATATCATTATGATTCCATTCTATAAAATACGAAATAGAAATGAAAGTAGCGTTCATGCGTACGTACGGCTTACCGTCTCCATGAATGGTGCATTTCATTTCTTACCTCTAAATGATTATGTAATATTATAAATGCATGTATGTACTGGATATATATGAAATATATGATATCTACATCATGAATACCATTCTGGATATAATGAACCTTTGACCAAATTAACAACATGTAAGTGTAAGAAGTCTATTTTTGACTTAAGAACCAAATACCGACAGAATGAACATTATTAACTTAACTGATTACATGATGTTCATAACATGGTATAAAAGGAATAATGAAATTGAAAAAGGTTTATAAGAAAGTAGATAATAACCCAAGTTTATAATTCAGGATATTAAATAACAGTCGGGTCAAGTCGGATACGAGGTATGGGACTTCGTCTCAATCTCCTTTCGTTGAGGCATATTTTATTTTATACACAACTTTCTTTTATACGGTGTATAAACCCCTTTGACTTTTTCATTTATTCAAAAGGAATCTTTTTATACGAAGCGTTTACTAAACGACAAAAGGGAATGTTTTTGTCGTACGTATGCGGCGACAACGACATCTCCGCCGCCGTGACCGTTATTTGAATTTCGGCATCCTCTACAAGCCATACCTTCTTTTTCAAAGAAAAATAAATACCATGTTTTAATTTTCTTTTATTTTGGTATTTAAAATGGTTTTCACAATGTTTTTGTGTTGTATTGATATCTTGTGATTGAAATGTGGAAATGTTATGTTTCCTTTATGCATGTTTTATGTGATATGATTATGTTATTGTTCTTGGGCATTATTATGAAGACGGGTGGTTCTGTGATAAACTAAGGGCGGGTGAGCCCGATATAGCTCTCCAATGCATTGGGTAACGCGAAGGAGTGAAACGTTAAGGTTTCTCCGAAGAGATTTTAGGGAATATACTATGATGGGTATTCCAAACGTAAACAAGAGGGTTACTCCCTACGTAAGAATGTAATGAATGCCTCAAGTTAACTTTATGTCTTATGATTTCTATGATTTATTCATGATTTTATGAGGTATGTTAAAGTGCCTATGTTTTATGGGTAAAGTATGATTTCACTCTTATGTATGTATGTACCCATGTTTCCTTTCCATGTTTTTATAACCCATACTGAGTTTTTATGCTCATCCCATGTTTTTGAAATGTTTTTCACAGGTCAAGGGAAAGGTACATGATAAGATGATAGAGTCAAGGATGTGTCAAGAAATAATTCATGTTTTATTTTAAATGTGTTTCCATTGATGGGAATGAAGAATACTATCTTTATGTAACCAATTTGTTTATGTGTGGAATGTAATGCATGTTTTATGATATAATTCTCTAATACTCTAAACCCGAAAAGATTCTCAATGTGTAATCTTGCAATAACTCAAGATTAAGTAAGGTTTAAGGCTGGGGCCTTATACAAATCCCTTTACATTATTATGAATTTGGGCAAGGTATTTACATAGTCATAATTTTATCACTTAAGAAATTATTAATGTTCAACTCATCTCCATTATAAAATACATCTTTATCCCTTACTTATTTACCAAAAATTGATTCAAAAATCATGAAAAAACACTTCCCACTTCTCTTTTAAGCATCCATATACCAATTACGGTTGTTTTGGTCTCCTCAAAATACAAACCCTAGGATCCTTAATTAGATATCCAAATTATTTCTTTCAATGAAGATGTAATCTCAATAATTGATCAATTTATTTTTATATATTTTATTAACAAGTCAACGAATATGTAATTTACCAAAAAATGGTATTATTACACTTTATCCTTTTCATAAATATTATCAATATTACCAATACACCTTCGTCTACCATCATTCCCATCAAATGGGTATTGAATGTATCACTCATGCGTATATATAGCTTACCCTCTCCAAATGGGGATACAATTCATTTTTATCACTATCTTTAATTGATGGGAATTTTGATGGGTTTATTATTTATCAAAATTATAAAAAATTTAAAATTATAATATTATATCAACATTACAACCATCCAATATCATGGGAGGAAATAATTTTTCTCAAGCATATGTGTGGATTACTAACCCCAAAAAGTGATGTCACTCTTTTTCTCATCTTGAATTATCATGGATAGTAATGAGTGTAAATACCTAACACTACAAGCCCAATGCCAATGTGTTATTTTATTAAAATGTTACAATAACATGGAATAAAATGTAAAAGGAGTTATCAATTTATTAATCATTGAAATGTAGATAACATACATGAAACCCATAATACATTGGGAAATAGAAATTACAAATATGATACATAATTAATTAAAACAGACTGTATCCATGAATTCTTATCCAAAAATTTCTTCTTCATAACCTAGAGAATGAAAAATAATAAGGGTGAGCACAAATTATCAGTATTAGTATTTAATTAGATTAAAAATTGAATTAATAGAAATTTATTAACATGGAAAGGTAATAAACTAATAACACATTACATTCAAATAACTTGGTAAGGAAAATTCAATAATGTAATGAAGAAAATTAAAACACATCCCACTTAATCAATGAAAAAAATGACATGTATCCATATATATGTTGAAAAAAATTCTCATTGATGACTAAAAATAATAACTTAATTCAAAATAATTGAAATTCTTATTTGTTGTATTCCATGCTTCCATGGTACATAGAACCATTACAATCGAGGCCATTCATAATAAGGTTTAAAACAAAATGGTTACAAATGAATTTAATTTTTCTATACATAAATATTTTATTAATACAATTCAAATAGAATTATATACTATACTAGTTACAAACAAGAAGGGTTATCCTACTTATATTCATCCAATGGGACTACTGATGCATCGAGGGTCTTTTATCAACTAGTCCCCAATCTGTAGGGCATACCTTAAATAGTCCCCAACATTTGTCTTATATTTCCATTAAATTCCTAAAATAGAATAATATATTTAATTGATAAAAATTTTCCTTATAATATATCATTATTTAACAAATAATAAGAATTTATTAATAATAACACTGATGAGTATAAATAAAAACAAGGGTTGTTTACAATATAACATTCTTGGGAAAAATTAATCATTACACATTCTAAAGTGTCCTAAAACACATTGAATCATTTAATTAATAATTACCCATGAATTAGACAAAAATTGTGTAAAAGTTAATTGGTGAATAACAAAAATAAGTATTAATGGAAGGTAAATTGAGAACAATATCTTACCTTAACATTTCATATGTTGTGAGGAATTTATCTTACTATATTGTGGCATTAAATATTTTTATTATTTATATGAGAACCAAAATCATATTAATAATATCTTATATTAACTTGGTATGATATCTTATTACCTAATTTTATTTAAAAAATCATTATTTTGAATATTTTGAGTGTTAATTAATTAGCTTTCTCAAGTATTTTTGAATTATGTTTGTTTTTATAAATAATTGGATAATTGTTTCATCATATCCAGAATGTAAACCCTAACTTTTTTATAATATATATTAATTTATATGTTTTTATATTAGTCCATATTATTTGGATATAAGGAATGGGGGAAACTATTCATGGAGACAGTAGGTCATAACTATGCATGAATGCTACTTTCATTTACTTCTTGTATTAAAAGAATGAAAAATAAATAATAAATATTTACATTATAATTATGATATTATATATATATATATATATATTATTATGATACATTGTTTTATTATATCCACCATTTATACATTCCATGTATTACATGAATGAGTCACACCACTTTAAGGGGGTGGTATCACATGCTTTTTCAAATGAAATTATCATATTTACACAAGATAGAAAGCATAATGGTGTGTTATAAATAAAAAAATTAATCGTAATATAATTCCCCAGAATTAAACCTTACATAATCATGAATTATGTTAATAATTCACATTAAGGATCTTTTAGGGTTTAGATATTAAGGAAATTAGGTCATAACTTATACATAAAAACATTAATATTACATGTAGACACTTCTACTTTGTATCTATTTTTTCATTAAATAAAAATTATTAAGAAAAGGAACATGTGTAGTTCCATGTTTTATAGAACATGAATTTTCCATGATCTCATCCTTGACCCTATTCATATCTATGTCCTATGGATAACATTTAAAAAAAATAGTATGATAATAAAAAGCTCAGTAAGGGATATAAAATAAAGAAAGAAATCATTAGTCCATCAATATATACAAAACAGAAGCTCTTTCACATACCTTATGAAATCATAGGATTTATGAATAACACATAGAAATCATAAATAGAAATTATGGAATCGATAACAAAGTTATTGTGTACCTTTAACTGCTATGTAGGGAATTATTCTTGGAATACCCATCCCAATTTATTACCTAAATATCTTAGGAGAAACATTAATTTTTACCTCCATCATGTTACCCAATTCATTGGAGAGCTATCTCCGGCTCACCCACCCTAGGTTCATCACAGAACCACTTGTATACGTAAAAAATAACCAATAACCATAACATATTCATAACACATAAAACAACAATAAAAGAAATATAAAAATTCCACATTCCAATAACAATATAACCTTTTATAATACCGATATAGTTAACCAATTTCCAAAACCATGTAAAACATTTAATAAGTATATTTTCAAAACAATGTTTCCAATGCCACTTTAAAACCATTATTAGAATTAACAATATAAAACATTAATGTCCATATAAATAAATATTTATGACAATTTTGAAAACATGGATATTAATGAGAAATATTTAGAATATTAAATCATTAAACCATTTAAAACATTGTTTTAATTAAATAGTCCTTTACCACTTGAGAAAATGCATGAATAAAACTAATTATTGAATAAAATTAAAAGAAAACGGTAATATCATTATAACAAGGATATTAATTGTATAATATTTCAAAGGGTAGGATATATGCCTTATAGTATAATAATGGTGGGAAATATCATGATATGCCTCAATGAAAGAATATTGAGATGAAGTCCGTTATAAAAATTCTGCAGCCTAACAACATCACATTAGAATTCATAAAATGCATTGATGGGAGACAAAAATTTATCTCATAAAGTGAGCATAAAATGAAAAATAATAAGGATATATAATAACATATCCTATCAAAATAAAATTTAAGTTAAGAGACATGAAAAAAGAAGAAGTATTTGATTAAAAGAGTACTGTGAATAGTTCCATTACAAAGATCGTATCATTACATTAATGATAATTAAATGAAATACTTATGTGTAATAAATATGAATACACCCAATATATTTAGACATTATGGGTAAAATAATAATAGTTCATTTTCACATATTCATATCACGACATAATCCAGAAGTGAATGATTAAACCAAAGAATGTAAATTGGGTTAAGAAGTTCCCTTACCTCAAGTCTGACATGTCTTCTATGTTCCTTGTTATTCCTAAATAATAAAAATAAGTTAATTTATAATTTTGTGTTAATAAAATACATCTAAATTATCCCTTTTATATTACTTATCACTTTTCTATAACAATTATTTAATTATATTAGTTCATATCATACATTTTTTCGATGTTCGGAACATGAGTAAAAAATTCTCATGGTATAATTACAATTTGTCCATGTGGTAAAAATTATGTTATCTCTAGAATTATATTCATGATTTTAATATCATATATATCATATATATCTAGTATATATGTATTTATAATAGACAAAATCATTTGGATATAAGAAAATGAAATCCACCGATCATGGAGACGGAAAGCCGTACGTACGCATGAACACTACTTTCATTTCATTTTTTTCATTTTTAAAGGAATGAAAACCAAATGATAAACTGGGATAGTATTATACCTGTATAATATAATATTATATATATGATACATATTTTAATTAACACCATCCTTTGTACTTTCCATGTATGGTATGAACAAGTGATATACCTTTGAGGGGCGGTAGTCCGCACTTCCTCAAATGAAATTATCGTTTTATACAACATGAAATGAATAAAGGTATGTTATAAATAAAAATTACAAAAGAATAGTGATAAAATAATTATCATAAATATCATATATAATTATAGATCCATAATAATTTCTATAACGAGAGGTGGTAGGGGAAAATTGAACAATCATTGTTTCATGATAAAATAATTGGTCATACACATAAACATTATGTTCGTATCAATTAGATGGGGGTGTGCGTAAGTTTAGTATAAATCCTTGTAAAAAAAACCCTTGTATATTGAAGATACTGGTTTTGTTATATAAACAAAGACTTAGAAGTAATAGGGAGTGGATAATGATAAATAATGGAAATAAACATGGGAGAAGACGTTACTTCAAATCCGGTAACTTATTTTGATATGAACTAGTGCGCTCTCTTGTATTTACTTAAGAGTAAGGGAAGGATTCTAGGATGAATAAATATATGTTGGGAGATTATTTTTTTAGAGTTTGGATGATCCAAGGGGCATTATAGTTGTGGAAAATGCGATAGAGGTGGTAACTTTTTATAAGAGGGAGGAGGAGCTCTTTAGGAATAATTGAATGTATTATTTTATTATAAAATTATATTCAGTTTCCAAAGGTCCAAAACTCATTAAATTTGAAGATAAGATGAATATATGTCTAAATATTATCATTCAATAAGAATTTTACAGGTTTTTTATATTTTTTAATCATTGTTTATTTTAGTTCACTCTTTGTTAAATTATTTTTCTTTTACCATGTCTTCTTATACATTCATACTATATGGTTAGAATATTTAAATAAAATTCCAAGAGACCCAAAATTAATATTTAATAACATTTGTAACATAATATATGTCATTTTCCCGAATTATTTATTATTAGGAGTATTTTATCCTTTAATAAAATATTATTTTATTTATGAAATTATTATGTCAATTTTTATACTAATCATATTATGGTTTATTAAAAATCCATAAAAACGTGATCAATTAGAAAGAAAAATATTATTTCAAATTTAACATGTCTTAATAATCAATAAAATTCTTGGATAGAATAAAAATTTTCAAAATATATTTATTTTAATATTTATAATCTCATTTACTTAAAATATTTATAAATGAGGTAATCATTACCTTATCAGGGTGTTATAAACAAATTTATATATTTGATGTTTGAAAATTATAAATAAAATTCCATGAAATAGAAAATATTTTTGGATTTCTAATGACTATTTCTAGACATATATATTAATTATATAACACAACATTAAAATTGTTTTAGGAAAATAATACATGTTTATGATATTTTTATTTTTACATTATAAAATGATATTAATGTAATTATCGTAACCAAGTGGCTTATAAAGGTGAAACGTTCTACCCAATTAATTTTCTTGTCATTCATGAATCATCCAATAAGGTTAGGACATCTTTTATAGTAACTAAATATTGTTATAATATTATTTTTACCATGAATTACCCTATTTACCTTTAGCTATGGTAAATAGAAATCAAAATTTACTATTCACCAGAAATTATTTTCCTCCTACTGAATAACCGTTTAATTACTCAAGACAACCATCAATGTCAAAAATTTTAATTTCAATTAATAAAAGTGGTTAAATTTCATTAAAATGAAACTGTCGGTTTTTTAACTACTATGTAGTGTATTTCAGTATTCATAAAAAATTGATAGTTTACAGAAAAATACAAAAATTCACCCAAAGAAAATTTTTCTATTCAGAATTAAAAAATCATGTTTATTTTACCAATTTTAAAACATATATGAGTCATTAATTAATTTAAAATTAATTTCGTGTGTCAAAAATTGAATGAATGTTTTTAAAAAGTAAAGAATACAAAAAATATTAACATGTGTTTATGTCCAATTTCATAGTGAAATTTTGTTCAATGACAAAAATTGGATTAAATGGTAAAAATCTAAATCAATTACACTTTAAAATAATTTAAAAAGATAATCTAACCATATATATAAATTATATGAAAATATAGTTTTAACACAAAATGAAGTTTTTTTCACTACTCATTAAAAAAATGAACATTATCTGAAAAATAATAAAACATTTACTCAATGTAAATTTTCATATACCTCTTAGAAACAAGAAGTATATTTTGTAAAATACAAATATAATAGTTACATAAACTATATTATAAAAGGGTTCGTTGTCAAAAGGTGGTAAAACAACCCTTTAAATATATTTGAATATTTATGCTTAAAATTGGATTCATTCTCATTTTAGGACTCTAAATTTTATTGGATAAATGTAAAAAAATATTTAACAATATTTTATTATCATAATATGGTTAGTTTTATTCATTCCAATCAGTTAAATAAAATGTCGTTTACTTCAATTTAAAATTATAATATTACATTATTATTTTTTCAGTATGACTCAATATTGTGAGAAACTTAAGACTTCAGGGAAACCTATTGTTGTGGGTTGAGTATGCTATCAAACATAACATCCCATTGAAATTAATTTAATATTTAATTAAAAAATATAATATATTTATAAATTTCATTTTCTTTATTTACCTATGATGCTACATCCTTCCCCCCCTTTTAGGAATTGAGTCCTCACAATTTTAAAATTGGTCTTGAAAACATCATTAAAAGTCCCACATTAGAATAAGAGTCAATAAAACTATCACATTAAAAGAAAAAATGTTAAGTACGAAAGTCAATCGAGATAACCCATACTATAATTCCATATAGGAAAACCTAGATATGGAAGAGAAACTAACTCTCATAGATAAATAGAGAGTTATAGAGAACATGATCACATAAAATAACCTCCACAATTCCATAAGTTTTCTCTTGGGAAAATTCCTGGGGATAAAATATAGCGTATAATTCTTTTCTTGAAGATTCATTATATAGAGTTTATTAATTTTATTACTACCTAGATTAAGATCATAAGGAAATATAATTACTTGAAAATTATACATTCATCCTTTACTAAATTTCCATCACAAACAAATCTTTTATCCAAATGATGAGTATTCAAGAAGACCTGGTCACATAAAAAGTGTTAGAATCACTTTTTATAGAATCTCATAATTAAACAAGATGAATTATATATTTCTCATATCATTCGACATTAACAAAAACCAAAATTGGTTAGTACGAGATTAAATAATACCCAAAAGGATAATCTTTAAAAAATGAAATACTAATCTTAATATCCAAAATTGAATAAATAATAACCAATTTTCAACAAAGGCAATTGAACAATCAATTGTACTTAAATTCCATCAATATAATCCAAAATAAAATTGAATCCCAAAACTCATAATAATTTGAGCACATAGTATTGGATGATTAATCTTATCATTTATCTCCAAACAACATCAACTACACATAATGTCTTATACTGAAGTATAATTAACCTAATAAAATATTCTCTATGATAGGTTAATCATTTCAATAAATAACCAAATTTTCCATATATACACAATGAAAACATAAATTCATCCAAAATTAAATTTCAACAATTAATTCCCCAAATAAAATCCCATAGTTTTCAATTTTCCTCAAGCATATAGTGTTTCAAAAAATAAACGTTATAACTTAATCAACAAAATATGTTCTTATACCGAGGATATGAATTTGATAAATCAAAAGATTCCAAATCTACATATTCTTGATCAATAAAATCATTTTAACAAAAAATAATAAGTCATTTTAACCAGGGACATCATGTAGGCCAATGGTAGGGGATGAACCCTTATCCCCCTTCGATTGTGGGTTCAATTCCTATATCCTTGCCAAACATTATAGGTTTTCACCCATCTTGCAGGTTGTCCCTTTTTATAAAACTCAAAATAACACAATCTTGATTTACATCAGTGGTTTTATTATTCCTCTCATGTTTATATAAACTCATAATGAACTCAATATCTTAATTTATGAAGTCTTATATATATTTACATTTTTTACCTCCATAAATTAAAATTATTCCCAATGAAATAACATTATACCTTGATCATGGTGTCCACCAGGGATCATCATCATCTTCTTCACATAGATATATCGTCCATACATTTCAAAATTGATTTAGGGATCCTTCAAAATCATTTTCTTCCTTTATCAAAATAAACCTTGTATAACTTGGTTCATATGGGTATTCATTGAAAAATAGTATCAGAAAATAATCATATACGGCATATAATTTTAAAACATCTGATAAAACTTGATTTTTAAAAAAGGTTCAGACTGAGTTTTAGTTGAGAATATCAAAAAATGGACATTTAAAATACAATAAGTATGTTCTAAAAGACTATAATTTAAAAACAAATATAAATTGGTTGGGAAAGGGTCTCCATATTCATTACATTTTTCAAAATCATAATATGATTCTAAATATTGTAATAATCTAAAATATATTAAAATTACATGATAATATTTACCTTTGTTGAAATTTTTTGAATAGTGAGAAAATAGTATTTGATTAAATTCAAACCATTATCCATGATGGAATCAAGGTATAGAAAAGATATTTGATATCTCAAACAATTTCTTGCAAGTGAGATGTGTGTTATAAAATGTTTCAGAATCCTTTTGACATGACTTTTCAATAATAACTTCCAGAAAGTCATCAAGAATAGATAAGAATGTTATTTGAGATATTCATCCTTCAATTTTTAATAGAATTTCTTTATTCCAAAAAATTTCCAAAATAAGGATCTATCTTAAAGAGTTGACATAGAGAATTATAATGTTTCTAACAAAAACACATAATCCCCAATGTTTTCAAACCAACCATTGATACAAACTGTAAGGCCCTAGCATTAAGCATTACATAATCATAAATGAAGTTAATAGTTCGAATTGATGATCTTTTCAGGTATAAATATTTAAAGAATTAGGTCATAACTTCTATATAACAACATGAATATTACATTTAGACACATCAACTCAATATGAATTTTTTCTATACAATAAAAATTCATAAAAAAGAAACACTTCTACTTCAATTTTATTGATAGCACAACTTTTCCTTGAGCACATCTATGACCCTATTCATCTGTATGTCCTATGTAAAACATTTGAATAACTTGGGATGAGAATAAAAATCATAGTAAGTGTTATTAAATAAAGAAATAAAACATTATTCTATCAATATATACAAAACATAATCTCTTTAACATACCTCATGAAATAATAAGATTTACAAATAACACATATAAATCATAAATTGTAAAGGAATATCATGGCATCCATAATATAATTACTATGTTTCGTTCACTACAACATAGGGAGTTATGGTTGGAATTTCCATCATAGTATATTCCCTAAATCTATTAGGATAAACATTTATATTTACCTTTATCACATTACCCAATGAATTGGTGTGCTATCTCAGGATCACCCACCCTAGGCTTATCAGGGAACCACCCGTATACATAAACAATTTCCATAAACCATAACATATTCCTAAGAAATAACACAATAATAATGGAAAGATAAAATTTCCATATTCCAATCACAACATAACATTTCATGATACTGAAATAGTAAATAATTTTTCAAAACCATTAAAAACATTTTATAAAGAGATTTTCGAAACAATGTTTTCAATACAACTTTGAAACCATTAAAGTAATTAAAATTATAAAACATAAATGTCCATATAAATAAATCATTAAAATCATTTTGAAAAAAATGAAATTTATGAGAACGATTTAGTTGATTAAATCATTAAAACAATTAAAATAATGTTCTAGTTCAAGAGTCCCTTACCACATGAGAAAATATCTGAATATGAATAATTTATGAATAACATTAAAAAACATATAATATCATGATAATAAGGGGATTAGTGATATATTATGTCAAATGGTAGGGTATAAACCATATTGGATAATAATGGTGCACAGTATGAAGATATGCCTCAATGAATTGATATTGAGATGATGTCCCTTATGAAAACTCATCAGCCTAATGACGTCACATTTAAATTCAGAAAATATGTTAATGGTAGAAAAAAAGGATCTATCATAAAATGGCCATAAAATTTATTGAACTAAGTATATATAAGAACATATACTATCATAAAAAATGAAAATATAAATACATTCTAATAAAGAAAAATTTTTCTAAAAGATTACGGTGAAAGGTTCCCTTACAAAGATCTTATCATTACATTACGGATAAACCAATGAAATGATTATGTGTCAAAAATATAAATACAACCAAAAAGTATATATTAATTATAAAAAAATAAGAGTTCATTCACACATATTCATATCATGACATAATCCTGAAACAGAAGATTAACCAAATGAATGAAAATTTGGTTAAGAAGTTCCCTTACCTAATGTCTGACATGTCCTGCATGTTCATTATTCTTCTTGAATAATAATCTTAAGTTAATTTATTCATTATTAAGATACTTTTTCAGATTTATTATTTCCTTTTTATTACTTATTACCATTCGGTAAAAAATAGTTAATTATTTGATTTATTATTAGACATTTTGTCAATGTTCAGAGCATTAGTCAAAAATTAAAATGTTAAATTACAAAATGTCCATGTGATCAAAAAACCGTTATCAAAAAAAAAATATTAATGATTTAGATATCATATATATCATATATATCAAGTGTATTTGTATTTATAATTGTCCATATCATTTGGATATATGAAAATGATATTCACCTTTATTTGGGATGGTATGTTGTACGTACACATGAATGCTACTTTAAATTTAGTTTTTTTTTATTTTTATTGGAATGAAAACCTAATTATACATAGGTTTTATTATTAATTAAGTTTAATATCATATTTTATATGTGATACATAAGTTCACTAACCCCATCCTTTATAGGTACAATGTGTGATATGAATGTCTCATATCCCTTTGAGGGGGAGGTAGTCTGCACTTCCTAAAATTAAATTATCATTTGTATACAACATGAAAATCATAATGGTATGTTTTAAATGAAAATTATTGTAGAATAATGGTCTGTTATAAATGATAATTACAATATTTCTCTATACATAGAAACATTATGTTCTTATTTATTAGATGGAGGTCTGTGTAAGTGTAATTCAAATCCTTATCGTCAAAACAACATAGTATATTTTAGATACTGGTTTTGTTATATAGGAAATGAATTATAAGTTCATTGGGAGTGGAGAAGTTAAAATAATGGAATTAAACATGAGAGAAGATGTTACGTAATATTAGGTAACTTCTTTTTATTTGATCCAAATGGATCTCTTGAATTACCTTCTTCCATGGGAAAGGATTTTAGGAGTAATAGAGGGATGTTACAAGTTTATTTGGGAAGAGTTTTGATGATATATCGGTCTTGAGAGGTGTGAGTAATGGGAGAGAGGCGGTGTTCTTTTATAAGAGGGGGGGATCTTTAGGAATGTATGAAAGTATTATTTTTTAAAAAATGTTTTTCGATATAAAAATGTAAAAAAATCATTAAATTCAAATAAAAAATAAATATAAGTCAAAATAAAATAGATCCAATATGAATTAGATAGGTTTTTTATATTCTATCATCCTTATCTTTTTTATTTAACTATTTTATAAGTTATTTAACTATTTCCATGTTTTCTAGTATATTCATACTATATGTTTTGTATATTAAAAATAAAACTCCAAGAGACACAAAATGGATAATTAAAGACATTTGTAACATCATATATGTCATCTGGATGAATCATTGATTTTTCAGACTATTTAACCATTCAATAAAATATGAATTTATTTTAAAACACATTTTTCTCAATATTTATACTATTCGTATAATGGTTATTTAAAAATCTATAATAACATTTTAAATTCGAAAAAAATTCATTATTTCAATGATAACTAGTCATAATCATCGATAAAATCATTTTATGCCATAAAATATTTCAAAATAAAGTTATTTTAATATTTATAATCTCATTTATTTAATACTTTCATTAATGAGTTAATTATTACATCATCATTATGTCAGAGGTTAATTAATTTATATGATCCCTAAATATTATAAATATAATAAAATGATATAGTAAATAAATTTATCTTTCTAGTGAAAATTTATTGACAAATATATCAATTATATAACCCCCCAAAAATATTTTTTTAGAAAAACAATACATGTTTATGATATTTTCATTTTTACATTAAATAAAAATTTATTAATGTAATTTTCTTACCCAAGTTGCTTCAAAAGGCCAATCATTCTACCCAAGGATTATAGTGGTCGTCAATTACTCTTGGAATAAGTATATCACATGTGTTAATGTAATTTTATATTATTATAATATTATTTTTACCTCGAATTCCAGTTTTTACCATTAATTGCAGTAAATAAAAATCAAAAGATACTATTAACCAAAAATTAATTTCATTATATTGAACCATATTTTACTTACTGATTACAACCATGAATGTTCTATTTCTTAAATTTAATTCAAATAAGTGGTAAAATTTCATTTAAATGAAAAACTAAGTTTTTTAACTACTCTGTAGTGTTTTTTACTATTCATAAAAAATTGAATGTTTTCAGAAAATACCAAAAATTCACCCAATGATCATTTTGATATTAGGAATTCAAAATAAATTTATATTTATCCAAATTAAAAACATAGAGTTATCATTAATTAAATTAAAATTAATTTCTATTTTCAATCCTAGAAAGCATGTTTTTAAGAAGAAAAAACTACAAAATGATTGACTGGTGTTTATGTCCAATTTAAAAGTAAAATTATTTGAAATAAATTAAATTGGATTAAATGGTAAAAATATAATCCAAGTACACTTTAAAATCATTTAAAATATAATTTATACATATAAATAAATCATATTAAAATATAGTTTTTACTTCAAATGCAATATTTTTCACTACTCATTAAGAAATGAACATTATCATAAAAATACAAAAAATTTACCAAAAGTAAATTTTTATATTCCTAAATTGAAGAAGAAGTTTATTTTTTAAAATGAAACTCATAAAATTTAGAAAAAAATATTAAAAAATGGTTTTCATGCAAAAGGTGGTAAAATAACCATTTAAAAATATTAGAGTATTTATGATTAAAATTGGATTCTTTCACATTTTAACCCGCAAAAAATTTATTGCATATATTTTAAAAAATTTAAAAAACATTTTCAATCATAATATGGTTATTCTTATTCATTCATTCCAATAAGACTTCTAGGAATTATCTACCATTTAAAATAATTGAATTATATTATTATTTTTCAGTATGACTCAAGATTGTGTGCAACATAAGTCTTCAGAGAAACCCCTTATGTTGTGTTGAGTATGTTATCGAACATAATATCCTCTTGAATGTACAATTGATATCTAATTCAAAAATATTAGTAAAAATGAAAATGGAAAATTCGTTATTTAAATGGAATTTTACAAACAAATACCATATAATTAACAAGAATATCTTATATTAATAGATTTTCCATAATAATTACCACCATGAGAGGTGGTAAAGAAAAAATGAACAATCATCATTTTCTGAGGTAGTAGTTCTCTATAGACAGAAAGGATATGTTTGTTACCCATTATATAGAGTTGTGTATATGTGTTGGAGGAAATAATAGAATTAAAAAATTATATTATATTAGGGACAAATTTTTTATTTATTCATTGATTAAGAAGAGTATAATGAGTGAAGAGGCCAATATATGTAAATACAACATTTGAAAATGTTAACGTAAAATTGGGTAACTCCTTTTAGTTTAAAGCAAATGGTTTCCTTGGAATGATTTCTACACAAATTAATGCTTCAAAGTCAAATTCCTAGGTTTGTGATTATATTTTGGAAAATATTTCCTTAATATATATTTTTTTATTGTTATGATGAGTGTGGTGAAATGGTTGCCTCTTATAGTGGATGTGGAGTATCACTCTTGTAATATTTTGAAAAAGGAATCACTATAGAAAAGTTGGGTTTTCCCAACACTTTTATACCAATGGTTCAACAAAACTATTGGTATAGGTATCCTATACCAACAATTTATTCAAAACGGTGGTAATGGTTGAGTAAATGAAGGATTTTTCACCGGGTTGAAGAAATCATTGTGAAATATTCAAATTTTTCTCCATTTACCAGCAGTTTGTACAAATTAAAGTTAAAGACCATGCTTTCCCCTACACTTTTTAAAAACCATTTGGAGAATTCCACCCAATTATACCACCTTGACCCTCGATTACACAAAATCCAGGCATTTCCCCTGATTTCATGAATCCCCTGTGCAGGTGAACCCTATTCCATGGTCTTCCATGAGATCGACACCAACTCCTCCATCCCGGTTAGACTCTTTCCACAGCTTCCCAAATACTGACATAGAATCCCTTATTGAGGTAATTGACATGGTTGGTGTATGGTATACCAAACTCTATGACCTAACATGGTGAGTTGAGGTATCTATTCAATTTATAGTGTTGTTTATCTCAACGATGAGTGGATATCCTTCAATTCTCAACCTTTATCCATTTAATTAACTATCTAGAAACATCATATCATTATTCCCTATTTATATGGATTTTAGAAAGTTTTATGTTTAATACTATTTAATATTGAGTTAATAACTAATACTATATTGGTAGATGTCTGAGAAAATAGAATGAAGATGGTTTATAAACAATCCCTTTAAAGAATCACCATTTTTTCCTTATGATGTGTAGTATCGTTGACACACTTTATTATTAATCTCAAATTTAAAAATAAAAGTTTTTTTCTATACTTCATGAAAATAATCTTCTTTACGATCCATGAACAACCTATTAGTGTATAAGCATAAACTATATCCACCCATGGGGTGTGCTTGACATGGGGATGTAATTGGGTAATGAAAGGTATGACCATAGGGGTTCTAAGAAAGAGTTATTCAAAATGATTGAATGAATTGGGATGCCTATAACACATAATGGTACCTGATCCATGATCCTATTATAAAGTACATATTGAAAATGAATATAAAAAAATTTAATTTAATTTCTGAGTACTTGTTCCTTAATTAATGATTTAGAATTCCTAGAAGAAACCAACCAAGGATTGATGTTAAAAACATATATTTAAATTCCATTTTGAAACCCCCTTGGATTCATGATTATTTGGTTTAGAATACTTTGGGGAAATCTACATTTTACTGATTGTGATTATGATTTTGGAAGCCTTGGGGAAGTCCCCATTATATTCAAAACTAGAGGCCTCTCCCTATACATAGGTTGGGAACACCATCCTCCCTATAAATACATCTAATGTCAATCAATTTTTTAGTTCTAAACTCCAAATATGAATGGCTTAACATCAATTTAATATTTTCTATTTTTTATTATTTGTTTCTATTTTGATTTGACCTAAACCAGGTGGTGAGTTGTGTTGCATGACATACCCAATAATTGTTGTTTGATTTCTTTTTTATTTTCGTTTTTCAATTCAAGTGTCAGGATTATATTAATAAACTTTATTTTTAGTCTTCATAGACACTCCTTTTGTGTAGTTAGTGAATCATATCGACTAATAGAGGTTCTGGTGGGATGTATCCACACTCAAAGATGGTAAATTGTTTGTTAAGTCCTATTTTCTCTAGGAGGTTAATGGATATTAGGATAATCCATGTGAATAGACTAGGGATGGTTAGGGTAGTGGGGTAGTTCGTTTTACTTTTTTAGTGGTGTGATATGGTATTTTCTATGGACTTTAGTTTGGGTGTTATGAAACATACTAACTTTTCACAATATTTCCATTTTTATAATCAATAACTAATTTAAAAAACTCTCTTTACACAATCAGAATCTTTTTAGAAAATCATTCACTTTGTAATATCTTGAACAATGTTCTATCAGGTCTATGGTGTCTTCTTGTAAGTGATAAAAGAAATCATTAGAAAACACATCTCGCCTCAAATTTAGGCACACACAACTGAATTATTATACCGTTACATTGTTTTAATAGTCCTCTACATCAACTAGAAACTCCATACTTTAATGTTTACTTAAATATATTTTCAATTAAACATCAATATTATAGAATGTCATATGATGAAATGTCATATAATAATTCCTTTTAATGAATGGATAGATGTTGGATGTATGAAACCAATTAGATTTAAAGCGATTTTCAAAACAATATGGAGAGCATTTTAGATTTTTCATTTCATAATGATTCAGATAGTGGTCCCATACACTTTCCATGTTCCAATTATGCTGGTAGAACTTGGTTGAGCCATGAAGATGTCATCTACCACATAACCAAATATTTTTTTCAAGCAAACTACTATGTGTGGTATCACAATGGGGAAAAAATAATATCTCAAATTTCTTATGAATGAAATGAAAGGCTGGACTAGAGAATTTGTTAGATGACCGGTTTCTATTTATTAGTTAACATGAATAATAAACGATTTATAATCCAGAAGACTTCTATATAAGGACAAATGATGCATCTAATGAAAATGATGATGTTGTCAGGGTGAAAAAATTGAATGATTCTGCGATTACTCCAGTATATCAACAGTTCAATAAAATGAAAAAGATAGAATTCATAATCCAATTGATTCATAGGAAAAATATGTAGGGGATTTTTAATACAACAATCGATTACATTCATACCTTCATGAAGGATTTACATCCATTTGATGCAAATTTTCCCTCCAACAACTATATTGCATGTAAGCTAGTTAATGAAAATAGATTTTCATGAAACAAAATTCATGCTTGCCCAAAATATTTTAGTTTATTCTATGAAGAAACCACTGAACAAAATGATTGTATAAAATGTGTCACATCCCATAGGAAGTCAAAATACGATGGAACACCATCTTGCATGCCACAGAAAGTAATATGGAACTTTCCATTGATCCCCAGACACCAGAATCGTTTTATATCTGATAAAACATAAATAAAAATAAGATGGAATTATACTAAGAGATATAAGACTAATTATGAGTTGGTTCACCCTGCAGATGGATTTACATGGAAGATATTGGATGCTCGATATCTGGATTTTTCAGTTGATGTGCGTAATATGTGGCTAGGTCTTTCATGTGACAGTTTTAATCCATTTGGGCATATTCTTACTTCTCACAGCACATGGATAGTTTTTTACACATTTATAATCATCCCCCATGGTTGGGAATGAAAAAACCTTTCACTTTCATGATTATACTAATATCAGGCCCTTTTGATCAAGACATTGATACTGACGTATACATGCAACCTTTAATAAAAGAGTTCAAACTTCTTTGGGATGTGGGTGTGCGCACATACGATGCATATTAAGAAGCCATATTTCCCATGTGTGTTTCACATATATGGTAGATCAATGATTTTCTGGCTTATGCAATTATGTTCAGATAGAGCACGAGGGGAAAACCTTCATGTCTTGTTTGTATGAAGTATACATGTTCTAGAAGACTAAAACATCACCGTAGTTTCAATTTTATGGGACATCGACGATTCTTTCCAATTGAACATCGATATAAAAATAATCGTCAATGATTTGATAATACCATAGAGACCCATGATCCACCTCATCATATGTCTATAACTGATGAGCTAAATGAATCGAAACATTTCTGTTTTTCATCCAGGAAGGTTCAATTGAAATCTGAAAAGAGAATGAATTTTTCCACTAAAACCAGTTACAATTAGAGGAAGAGGAGTAAAATTTTTAATATTCCTTATTGGTCAACCAATTTTTTACGTCCTTTCATAGATGCATTAAATATTGAGAAGAATATATGTGAAATGTTTCTTTCGATACTTATACATGTTAAGGGAAAGACAAAAGATGATTTATGGTATCGGCATGACTTGTTGGATTGGTGCATCAGACCATAATAGCATCATATACATATCATTGAAAATAAATTGAAAGTTTCATGGGCTTCTTATGTGATGACACCTATGAAAAAAACAATTTCTAGAAGTATTAGAGACTATTAGAGTTCCTGATAGATATTCAAGAAACATATCTAAACAGATCAATAGAAGGGAGTTGAAGCTAAAATAATTGAATACTCATGATTTTCACATTGAGAAGAAGTCCGTCATATTTTTTCAAGTAATTTACGGGTGGCTATTATTCGTTTATTCCATTATTTTAGAGATATTTGTGATAATAAGTTGTCCATGTCTTTCTTGAAAAAAATGTTGACAGATGCCCCACTAATTTTGTGTCAGTTGGAGAAAATATTTCCTCCACCATTTTTCAAATGTATGCTGCATATGACTATCAATGTTCCCACTGAAAGACTTCTTGGAGGACCTGTTTCATTTTTTGGATGTATCCAACTGATAGAAATATATACATATTAAAGTCTTATTCTGAAACTGGAATCATCACGAATGTTCTATCATGAACAGTTACATGGCTCAAGAATGTATGGATTTCTGCTCAATGTATTTTTCTGATCATACTAAATGAATGAACAGACCAATGAGAAATGAAGAATAATAGTATGAGAAAATTGAAACCATTTTCCATCACTTCCTCAAAAAATAATATTCCTGGATCATATACATTGAAGACATTAATCATGGACGAGCGTGAGATGGCACATCGCAAAATTTTGTTCAACTGTGATTTGTTCGATGACAACATCAGGTAACTAAATTGAATATTTATATCTTACATATATATCTATTAAACTATTCGTATATTTTATGTACATGGAACATAAAATTATGATAAATAGAAAGCATTGTTCATTATCATTCAGAAGGAGGGAGACATTAGATAACAATGAGTTTTCCACTTGGTTAAAATTGAAGGTAAAAATACTACATTTTAAAATAAATAAATCAATATTTCATTAAGTTTACTATTCATTTATTTTGACAGTATTGAGATTTCCTACCGACTCTAACTCGGATGAAATAAGAGCATTGGATTTTGGTCATAATACCATGGTTCGTGACTGTAAATAAATTTTTATCTATGGGTTAAAATCTATTGTCAATGAACGAGCAAAGAACATGATAACACAACATTATGGTGTTATGGTTACTGCCACAATATATTTTTATACCAGTGCATCATATAGTAGATTGAAATTTGAAAATGTGGGTTATTATGGAGTCATTTAAAAAAAATTTGATTATTACTCCCATGGACAAGTTACAATGATGAAATGACATTGGTTTGACTTGATGATGAGATAGGGTGAATTTATTGATTATTGTGGGTTTCAAGTAATTAATATGACTCACACTCTTGCTACAGAAGAACCACATGTATTGGCATCAGTAGCTAAACAAGTTTTTTATGTCAAAGAATAACATCAACCCGAATTTGGTGTCATAGTTGAAGTAATTCCAAGACATATTTTACATGATGGTGATGATGGAATTGACATCATCCCTACTACAATTAGAACCAATACATTTATTTCTTTTGATGACTCCAATAGCTCAATTCTCAAAGTTGACTATGAAATTGAATATGGTGGGAAATATATAAAATGATCAATTCATGTTCCCAATTATTTTGGTTTACCACAAGTTGGGTTATTAAGGATGGTTCTACTCAAATTGATTAAATATTGATTAGAAATATGTTTTATCTGACTTGAACATTATGTGAATTTTCAATGTTTATTGGTTGAAAATTTTATTTGAATTTCATTTTCTAAATTGGTATTGAACTGTATTTAAACCTAAGAAACAATAATTTCCATCTTGGAGAACATTTCAATGCCTCAACTGTGATTTGTATAAGAGTTTTATGACAATATACCTCTCTTTAACATTTTACATGGTAATGAACATGATGGTTTGTATTCTTCTGCAAAGCATGTATTGAAACTTGCAACATCTACATGAACTATACAAATTAAAATTTTCCTTAATTTTGAAAATTGCTTTACAACTTATGAATCTGGGAGAATCATTGTTCCATGATTTTAATATACTAGTGACACTTATTAAATAATCATCCTACTAAAAATTAAATTTCTTTATTACATCTTGAACGATTTATTGACTTCATTATATACTTGTTCAGGTTCAGATAAAATAATGGTTAATTAAATTATACATTAATACCCATATTCCCTCTCAATTATTTTGTTTTTTGGGTTACACATTAGTTATCCTTTTCTATTTACATCCATTTTTTTCAACTATAGTAAATGTATCCAATTTAAGAGAGGTGATGAATACATATTATGGAAAACAATCATCGTATGACAGTGGTGGGCATTCCACCTCTAGTGCCTGCAATGATTATTTTATTTCAAATATATTTATTTAAATAATATATAATGTCAGTTGATAGATTTTTTTTAAACATTTTTTCCAGATCTATCTGTTAGGCGGAATATTTTGGATGAGCATTCTAGTAGTGGTCCTAGTACTCAGGGTGTTCGTATGAGGGGGTGGTATGGGAGCTAGATGATCTGGTCGGCATACCCGATTAGACCCTGCCCCTCCCACTAACACACCATTTGTCCCACATTCTGATATAGATGTGTCGTTAGGGACACACAGGATATTTAGGCCTCCCATGTTTTCACCACCCTTTACATCTTACCCTAGTCACTCGTTTGTACCATATTTGATGATGTTTTTCAATCCCCATCCAGCATTTGGTCATCCATCCTTATCATCTTCTTTTAATTATGCTTTGTTCTCTTCAGGATTTTATATTACATCTTCTTTGACTACTGCTATGCCAGAGTCTGTCACTGTGGTGCATACATTTGAACTCACTCCATTTGTATAGGGCATTCATTCCATTTCTATGGATCCAACGGTGCCCATTGATCATACTACCGCATGTATACTTATACAACCCAAACAAATATTTACACCATTATTGATTTTCATTATTATATGTATTGATAAAATATTTCTTTTCATTCCTACCAGATACATCTACTGATAAGAGGGGGTGAGTACCTACATGTGTGTGGTGAGGAACCACCACACGTAGTTGATAGTGGACTACAATAAAGAATGTTATATGATTGAAAAATTAGGGTAGCAATGTCAACGTTTTTTGGGGATGCTTTCCAAATACTCTGACATCATTCCTGTCAGCCCTTTCTCATGGAGACATCAGCCAAATTAAGTCAAGGATAATGCCTGGGTAGAGATATCCGTAAAAACATATTTTGTATTTAATGCAATTTATTAATTATTTTAATAATATGAATTAATATTTTTGTGTCAACTACGGTTTATTTTCTCAGAGGGTATGGGTGGACGACCTGCACATCTAAGGGATTTAGGTGAGCTTTAGAGAGAATGTATACATGAATTGTACATTGGATGACATACTAGAGTTGGTAGAGAGATAGATGCATTCCATGTCATGGATGATTGTCCGTTAGAACAGTACTGACCGATGATTAATCATTGGACAATTAGCCAATTTACTGTATTAATCAAACTTAGTAGCAGATAGTATGCTTTACATTTTAGATTTAAAATTATAATCTCTATTTTATAACTTAATAATATATTTATATTTGAAACGGGCTTCTTTACAGGCCCATGATGCCCAAGAACCTGAAAATTTTGTTCTAAATCATCACTTACATCAGGTGTTGGGAGATAAACACCATGGTACAGTACGCAGCCAAATTGGGAAGAGTGTAGTTCTGACATGATATTGAACCTTCTCAGGTATGTGTAGTGGTGCCACTGAGTTGCATCGGGTTAAGGCACAAGTAGAACATTCTGAAAAAAGGGCCAGAGAGACGGCAGAATAGTCTGATTGGGAAAACACTGCATTTATGAAACTGAGGGATGTTTTACCTCCAACACTTTCACTAGACGAAAACACTACTTGGGATGAATATATATATATTTAATTGGATCTGTATATGGTTAACTAGGTGGAATTAATATTGGTGGTTGAGATGATGATGAGGTGGAGGCTGAGGCGGAAGAGGAGGTGGGCGAGGAGGATGTCGTGGCAGAGGAGGAGGGTGAGGAGGAGGTCGAGGTAGAGGAAGAGGGAAATGAGGAGGCCGAGGATAAGTTTTGGGGTGAGGAGGATGGTGAGGACTATGATGGGGACAATGGTGAGGATGAGGGTGCAGGTAAATATAATGGTGATGATACTGATGGTGATGAGGGATAGATTGATCCTTTCCATTATTTACTGATATTATTGACCATTTATGTTTATTTATTTGTTTTGCCTCAATATATGTGTGATTTGGTAGTTTACATTATATTAACATTTTATCTATAAATAATATAATAGGACTTGAGGATTTTCTGTGAAATCCCCTAATTTTAATGAAATTGTAATTTTTAGGGGAATTCAAAAAATTGTGGTCTGATTAGAAGTTGATATAATGAAATTATTTTTTTAAAACATCAACAAATTTTCTTATAAAATATGTAAATACCATCCCCTGAACCCAAGACAGTCCCCCAAACAGCCACACAAAAAAACCCCCAGATAGCCCCCCTACTCCCTAGACACCGGAGAGCCCCCCCAGACAACATCCCCACCCTCCTCCCTGGACCACAGACAGCCCCCCAGACATCCCCCACCCTCCTCCCTAGACCCTACATAGCCCCCCAAATAGCATCCCCACCCCCTTTTTGGACCCCGAACTACCCCCCCCCCCCCCCCAGACATCCCCCACTGTCCTCCCTGGACCATGAATATCCTACCTGGATTGCCCCCCCCCCCACAAAACTCCCTGAACCCGAGAGAGACCCCAGTATAGTCCCCCAGATAGCCTCCCCACCATCCTTCCTGGACCCCAGACAGCCCCCAAGATAGCACCCCCTCCCTCCTCCCTGGACCCCATACAACTCCTTGAACAGCCCCCAGACATCCTCCCAACCCCCCTTCCTGGACCTCGGACAGCCTCCCCACCCTCCTTTGTGGACCCCTAACAACCCCTCAGATAGCCCCCCATCCTCCTCCATGGACCCCGGACATCATCCCTAATAGCCTCCCCACCCTCCTTCCTAGACCCCGAAAAGCCCCCCAGACACCCCCACCTTCCTCATTGGACCATAGACAACCCACAGACAGCCTCCCAGACAACCTACCCACCATCCTTCATGGACCCCGAACAGCCCCTCGGACCGCCCTTCATCGACCCCAGACAACCCCCCCCCCCCCCCCCACCATCCTCCCTAGACCCCGAACAACCCTCTACCTCCTCCCTGGACCCTGGACAGCCCTCCCCCCACCTCATTTCTGGACCGCAGATAGCCCCCCCACGGACAGCCCCCCACCTTCCTCCCTAAACACCGGACAACCCCCTGACCTGACACCCCAACATTGTGTGAGTGGAAATTCATCATATATAGAACATCACAAAAAATCACGAATGGCTAAAAACCACCTACCTTGATTCCAGAGACAATCACGCTCTTATTTCAGCTTCTCAGATCTCAATGGAATCACTCTTCAAGATTCACCCGAAATCCCAACAGAAAAGAGGTTTTTAGAGCTTCATAAGGAGATAAGAGAATAGTTAAAACCCTAATACAAAAGAGGAAGATAGAAGAGGATTAAAATCACCATGATCTTCAATCTGCACTTTACGGTACTCAAAATACCCAAAGTTCGAAGGAGATCCGCCCTTAAGATCCCTTGCGAGCATTGGATTGTGTTGAAAAATTCGAATAAGGGTCCATTGGTCATTTTTGACATGTAAAAGTAAACTCCGCCTCAATCTGAGTTATGTTGTGGCAGGTACCTCTTAAAGTGTCTCATTTTTATTTGAAATGAACAGCATTTTAACTGAAAACAACAACTACCATACGGGAAAAAAATTAAACGCATTATAATTCTATTGATATTTTAGGACAACGATTCATTGGTCATTTGGTATGTGTACGAGTAAACCCCACCTAAATACAATGCATGGTGGGGGAGGTACCACTCAAACGGTGTCACTTTTATTTTAAATGGACTTGATTTTTAGTGAAAACAACAACATGAATACGGAAAACTATCCAAACTCTTTTTGATTGTATTGATACTTAGAGATAATGGTTCATGGATCATTTGAGATGTCTACGAGTCAAACCGCTCAATTTGAGGCACACTGTGGCCGGTATCACTCAAAGTGTCTCCATTTTGTTTAAAATGGACATTGTTTTAAGTAAAGACAATAAAAATATAGAGAACTTACCAAATTTTTTTTGATTATGTTGATACTTTAGAAAAATTATCCATGGGTAATTTGTGAAATGTACGAGTCAACCCCACCTCAATATGAGTCACAATGTGGCTAGTACAAATCAATGTGCCTCAACTTTATTAGAAATGGACAAAATTTTAAGTAAAAACAAATTCTGGCATACGGAAAACGGACCTAACTCATTCGGATTGTGTTGATACATTAGTACAATGATACATGGGTCATATGTGATGTTTTCGAGTCAACCCACCTCAATTGGAGGCACGGTGTGGCCGATAAAACTTGAAGTGTCTGTCTATTGTTTTAAATGGAAAACCTATAATTTGAAAACAATTGGCTTACAAAAAAACGACCAAACATATTCGGATTTTGTTGAAACATTATAACAAGGATCCATGGGTAATTTTTGATGTGTATGTGTCAAACCCTCCTCAATCCAAGTCACGGAGTGACTGGTACCACTCAAAGTGTCTCACTTATATTTGAATTGGACAAAATCTTAAGTGAAAACAACAACTGGCATACACAAAACTAAAAAAACATTTTCTTATTAGGTTAATACTTTAGGAAAATGATCCATGTGTCATATGTTACGTGTACGAGTCAACCCCGCCTCAATCCGAGGCACGGTGTGGCTGGTATTACTCAAAATGTCTATCTTTTGTTTAAAATGGACACCCTTTTATGTAAAAACAATAACTAGCATATGAAAAACCGACCAAACGTATTCATATTGTGTTGATACATTAGCACAAGGATCCATGGAGACTTTTGATGTGTAAAAGTCAACTCCGCCTCAATCTGAGGCATGGTGTGGCTGGTATCTCTCGATGTGTCTTTGTTTTGATTGAAATGGAAAACATTTTATATAAAAACAACAACTGGCATACAGAAAATAGACCATACGCTTTCAGATTATTTTTATACTTTATGCCAAGGATCCACGGGTCATATGTGATGTGTAC
Source organism: Viscum album (assembly GCA_963277665.1). Taxonomy (NCBI): domain Eukaryota; kingdom Viridiplantae; phylum Streptophyta; class Magnoliopsida; order Santalales; family Viscaceae; genus Viscum; species Viscum album. The sequence continues at coordinate 1,873,695,650 of OY728146.1, read as the reverse complement.
GAGTCAACCCCACCCGAATCCGAGGCATGGTGTGGCCTGTATCACTTGAAGTATCTTTCTTTTGATTTAAATTGACACCCTTTTATGTAAAAACAACAACTAGCATACGGAAAACCTACCATATGTATTCTGATTGTGTACATACATTATCATAGGGATCCATAGGTCATTTTTGACGTGTATGTGTAATCCCCGTCTCAATCTGAGGCACGATGTGTCTAGTACAACTCAAATTGGCTCACTTTTATTTTAAAATGACAACATTTTATGTGAAAAAAACTACTAGCATTTAGAAGAACAATAAAACACATTCTGATTCTGTTGATACATAAATAATAAGATCCATGGGTCATTTGTGACTTGTATGAGTCAACCCTGCCTCAATCCGAGGCACTGTGTTACCGGTATCAGATGATGTGTCTTTATTTTGTTTAAAAGTGTCACCATTTTATGTAAAAAGAACTAGCATATAGAAAACCAACCAAACGTCTTCGGATTGTGTTGGTACATTAGAACAAGAATCCATGGGTCATTTTTTAGGTGTTCGATTCAACCCCACCTCAATCCAAGGCACAGTGTGGTTGGTTCCACTTAAAGTGTCTCATTTTTATTTGAAATGGACAACATTTTATGTGAAAAAAATAACTGGCAAATGGATAACAATCCAAATGATTTCTGAATGTATTGATACGTCAGGAAAATGATTCATGGGTAATTTGTGACATGTACAAGTCAACCCACATCAATCTGAGGCATAGTGTGGCCGAAATCACTCAAAGTGTGTCTCTTTTATATAAAATGGGAATTGTTTTATGTAAAAACAACAAATATATAGAAAACTGACCAAAAATATTCTGACAATGTTGATACTTTAGAATAATGATCCATGGGTCATTTTTGACATGTATGAGTCAACTAATCCTCAACCTGTGGCACAGTAGGGCTGGTACCTCTCAAAGTGTTCCACCTTTATTTGAAATGGACAACATTTTAAGTAAAAACAACAACTGGAATATGGAAAACCGACCTAACACATTCAGATAGGGTTGATACATTAGAAAAATTATCCATGGATCATATGTGGTATGTATGAGTCAATCCCACCTCAATCTAAGGAACTGTGTGCCCAGTATCACTCGAAGTGTCTTTATTTTGTTTAAAATGGACACCCTTTTATATTAAAACAACTGGAAAATGGAAAACTGAACAAACGTAATATGATTGTGTTGATACATTAGCACAAGGATCCATGGTTCATTTTTTAAGTGTAAGAGTCTACTACACCTCAATCCAAGGAATGGTGTGGCCGGTTCAACTCAAAGTGTCACGGTTTTATTTGAAATGTACAACATTTTAAGTGAAAACAACAACTAGCATATGGAAAACTGACAAAAAGAATTCAGATTATGTTTATTCTTTTTCACAACATTCCTTGGGTCATATATCACTTGTATGAGTCAACTCCGCCTCAATCAGAGGCACAATGTGTCTTGTATCACTCGAAGTGTCATTTTTTTGTTTGAAATGGACCACATTTTATGTAAAAACAACAACTGGAATATAGAAAACTGATCTAACACTTTAGGATTGTGTTGATACATTAAGAAAATGAACCATGGGCCATATGTGATGTGTAAGAGTCAACCCCCTTAAATATGAGGCACGTTGTGGCTGATATCACTCGATGTGTCTTTCTTTTGTTTAAAATAGACATCCTTTTTAGTAAAAACAACAACTGCAATACAAAAAACTGACCAAAAGTATTTGTATTGTGTTGATACATTAGAACAAGGATCAATGGTTCATTTTTGACGTGTAAGAGTAAACTTCTCCTAAATATGAGTCATAGTGTGGCTGGTATCACTCAAAGTGTCTTTCTATTGTTTGAAATAGACAACATTTTAAGTAAAAACAACAAAGGGCATACAGAAACTGACCAAACACATTCAAATTCTATTAATACATTAGGAAAACAATCCATGGTTCATATGTGAAGTGTATGATTCAACCCCGACCCAATCTGAGGAACATTGTGGCCTTATCACTCGAAGTGTCTTTCTTGTGTTTAAAATGGAGACCCTTTTAATTAAAAACAACAACTGGAATATGAAAAACTGATCAAATGCATTCAGAATGTTTTGATACATTAGTATAAGGATTTATGGGTCATTTTGATGTTTACAAGTCAACACCTCTTGAATCTGAGGCATAGTGTGGCTGGAACCAGTCAAATTGTCATGCTTTTATTTGAAATGGACAACATTTTAAGTGAAAACAACAACTGTCACACAAAAAGTAGACCATAAACATTCAGATTCTATTGATCCATTAGGAAAACGATCCATGAGTCATATGTGATGTGTAATAGTTTACCATAACACTATCCAAGGCACAGTTTGGCTGATATCACTAATAGTTCCTTTCTTTTGTTTAAAATGGACACCTTTTTAAGTAAAAACAAATTGGAAAACCAAAATCTTACCAAATGTATTCATATTGTGTTTATACATTAGTACAATAATACATGGGTGATTTGTGATGTGTATGAGTCAACCCTGCCTCAATCCATGTCATAGTGTGGCTGGTACCACTGAAACTGTCTCACATTTATTTGAAATGTACAACATTTTAAGTGAAAGCAACAACTGGCATATTGAAAACAATCCAAACGTATTCAAATTCTATTCATACATTAGGATAATGATCCATGAGTCATTTGTGACATGTATGAGTCAACCCCACCTCAATCCAAGGCATGGTGTGGCCGATATCCATCGAGGTTTATTTCTTTTGATTAAAATGGACACTATTTTATGTAAAAATAAATGGCATACAAAAAACTGACCAAACATATTCATATTCTGATTATACATTAACACAACGATCCATGGGTCATTTGTGACGTGTGTGAGTCATCCCTGCCTCAATTTGATGCATGGTGTGGCCGGTACTACTCAACGTGTCTAACTTTTATTTGAAATGGAAAACATTTTCAGTGAAAACAACAATTGGCATACGTAAAATTGACCTAACACATTCATAGAGTCTGGATACTTTAGTACAACAATCCATGCGTCATGTGTGACATGTACAAGTCAACCTATGGCTTAATCAGAGTCACATTGTTGCTGGAATCACTCAAAGTGTTTGAATTTTGATTAAAATGGACATAATTTTAAGTAAAAACAATTGGCATATGGGAAAAGGTCCAAACATATTCGGATAGCGTTGATACATTAGCACAAGGATCCATGGTCCATCCTTACACAATTGACTTCTCATGTGATAAAATCCTACCCCTATTCTAAAACACATGATATTTAATACCCCAAGAACAACTACATTCCCTAATTCACACAAGGTCATTGACACACACCAGTTATCATCATCAATAATTTCAAAGACATGCTCCCTAGATCACGGTACATTATATTTGTGTTTTATTGAATTCATTTATCCATTTACTTATTATGGGGTTATTAGATTCTAATTTATGAATTCAATCTTGTATGTGTTATAAAAATTTAATTTTTATGTATTATTAATTTTTTATAACACATATAATTACATATTCAGTTTTTTGTGTATTGTATTCATTATTGATAATTAAATTAAATATTTATTCAACTATGTATTTAATTATGAATTGAAATCCGGATTTCACATGTAATTTTCATCTAAATTCTTAATTTATTTCTAAATAAATAATGTTTGTTTATAATTATCTTATAAATTATGTTTTAATTTTATGTGTATAGTCGCACGGTGTAGTATGTGTTAAATCTATATGAATTAATTATTTATATGTATGTGTTATAGTTTGTTATTTCATATAATTGGAGTTGTGAAGCTAGAAGTGCAGAAAGGGAAGCATGCATCAGGCTGCTGCCGGAATTGCATAGAAAAGCCTATGCCAACAGTTGTAAACCATTGGCAAAGGGATGTGAATGTTTTTTATACCAACAGTTGTAATAGAACCATTGGTAAAAACACTTTCATAAAAGTTTATAAACCATTGGGATATAGTGATATGTACAACCATTATCAACGGTTTACACAAACCATTGTTTAAAAGAAATACAAAACTATATTCCAACGGTTTGAAACCATTGGAATAGTATGTTCACCAACGGTTTCAAACCATTGGTGAAATGTTATACCCACAGTTTGATATAACCATTGGTATAATGTATATTTATTAACATAAACCAATAGTTTTCTAGAAACCGTTGGTACATGTGTTTCTCTACGGTTTGGATAACTGTTGGTTTTTAATATACCAACGGTTATCCATCCATTACCAAAAGTTAGGAACCATTGTTAAAGGCATTACTTTCAGTAAATAATTGTTTCCATGTCTTTAATGTAGAATATAGATCCAATAATGGAAACAATCTGATCCAAGGGATGATAGTGTAAAATATTTCGATAAAAATTCATTTTTTAAAGTTCAAAGGACGTTGTAGGCCTTATGATTATGTTTTATTCCATTATTATAATTGATTTATCTTTTACTTGTTATAATTAATTTTAATGACATTCAAAAAATGTTTGGGTAATAAACTATTTTTACCATAATATAATATAATTTTTTTTTTCTAAATATGGATTCCATTTTCAAAATTCCAATCATAAATGTTCCATAAATTAATATAATGTTGATCCCCCCGGAGGGATGATAATATGGATTTTTAAAGCTAAAACTTCCAAATGTTTGATATGTTTTTACATTCAATTTCAACGTCAAATTGAACCAAATTACATAAATTAGATTAATCTATAAAATAAATGTAATTAAAATTTAAAAAAATAAAAAAAACATAATATAAACTTATAAATAAATTCGATGAAAAATAAATTTTAAACAAAAATTCTGTATTTTTCACTATTAGTTAAAAAATAATCCTTCGCATAAAAATACAAAAAATTCATCATAAGATGATTTTCATGTTTCTTTTACAAATATGAAAATTATTTTGACATATTAATTTTATAAAATTGTCAAAATTTTATTTAAAATTGGTTCTCCATTAAAATGAGTTAAAACTACCTTTATAAAAATATATTATTTTATAGTCAATATTGAGTTTATTCTTATATTATGCCTATCAGTAATATACTATATGAGTGTAAAAATATTTGGTTACATATATAATATTTAAATTAAAAATATATACTCTATGAAACTGTTATAATTTAACAAACTATGAAAAACATGATTAAATTTTATTTTGTTTAATTTGGATGTTGTGTCTATTAAAAATTTATCCAAACTATACAAAACAATGATAAAGTCATTAATTGAAAAAATATACCCTCCTATAAAATATTATTACTCAATATTTTGGGTTTATTATGTGATAAAATATTTGGGGTTTTCAACTTCATATATTATTATGGTTCCCATGTTACTTCTTCAATTATTTTATTACTCCAGAGAAATTTTAAGAGACATGTAATCTGACTCCTCGATAAATTCTCTATGGTATCAAGAATATAGATGGGTTATTTGTAATATGAATGGTTAGGATCCAATTCATTCTAATCAGAGACAAGCTAATGGATTTGATATAGCATATACATCCTTTACATATATATATTTGGAACACATCTTATACCTCTGAGAGATTTTGCATCAATACTATATGATATGAAATGACTTCAACACTTTCAAGAATTTGGAAGGGTCTAATTTTCCTTGGAATTAGTTTTCCCACCATACCAAATCAGACAACATTATTCATTATAAATACTCTCAAGAATAAATGTACTCAAATTTGGAACTCTATATATTTTGGTCAATTATCCGTATATAGCTTTTTGAATACAATAATAGAGACTATTATTATAGGGAAACTCTATAAAATATAATTATTGATCCCACATACCAATAAATTTGAGAGAGAATGATCTCAACAAGTATTCTATTGTGAGAATTTTTATTTTAGACTATCCATCAGTTTGGGGATAACAGGATGTTCCCAAATGAAACTCACTGTCATGATCTATCTGTATAATTTTGTAAATTATTGATGCAATGAAGTGATATCAATCAAAAGGAATTTATAGAGGAGAGCCATGATGTCCTAAAACATCTTTAATGTATAGAATTGTGAGGAGATCAAGGGGATTATTGTCTCTTATTGTGAGGAAATGATAATTTTTGGTTTCTTGATCAATGATAAACCATATTGAGTCATTCCATATATGAGAATTTGGTTGTCCTATGACTATGTCCATTATAATTTCATCCCATTTTTACACAGTAATATATAGACAATATAGGGCTCCTTTGGGATGCTATATCACATTTTTAATATCTTGGAAAACCAATCATCAGAATACATAATGATCAATTTTCCACATCATATTATCCTAATAAAATGTTCTTTCAAGTCATTATTCATCATCGAGATCCCATGGTGTATACAAAAATTTGAGCTATGAGCAACATTTAACAATTCTATTTTTAAATATGGTATAGATGGAACACAGAACCTCTTTCCCAATTTTAAAACATTATTTTCAAAAATAAAATATGATAATTTTATATCATTCATGCGTCAATTTTCATCTGAAATTTCTCATTATCAGACTAAAATTTCATTATCCCCTCTAACAAAGATTGTACTACCATCATTTTATCAATGATTGATGTCTCCCATTCATTAGAAATTCTCATATCCATATTTAATAGATCAATTAACATATTATCTTTCTCAATCCTCATTTGGGATAGATCTCCATGATCATTGCAACCAAAATAATTTGCTACATTATTTTCTATCCATGTGATGTAGTGTATTGATAAATCATAACCATTTAGTGGTTTGATCCATTTACATGGTCTCATGTTGAACTCTTTCAATGGGAATATGTATTTCATGATCTTATGATCTATGTATATGTCATAACATTCTACATATATATAATGTATCCATATTTTCAAAGTGAATATTATTTTCACTGCATCTATAGCATGGGTTGTTTAGTTGTTTTAATGATTCATCAATTGCCTTGATTTTAATGAAATAAATTTACCAATTTTCATTAAGACCAAAGAAAGTATATTTTTTATGCATCAATATATATGAAAAACCCATCACTCTTAGATTATAGCGTCAAAATTAGAGCATTGAATAATCTTCTTCTTAGTCCAGTAAAGAATTATTCACTTTCTTTTGTCCAGAAAAGCAAAACCCATTTACAAGTTACCTTGGTTAATGGGTTAGCAATTTGGGTAAAATTTTAAACAAATCACCGATAGTATCCTTCCAAACCAATGAAACATTTTACTTTATTTTTGTTTATTCTAATTGTCTATTCTTTTACATACATTTCCCTTGTAATATCATCAAATATTCCATATTTATAGAGAATATTTCCTATAATGGGTACTTATTGATGCTAGAAGTCACATTTATTAAATTTAACATGTAACTCCTACCTTCTATGAGTCATAAGGATGATCCACAATTGATCCTCATAGTCTGAATAGGTTTTAGAATACACAATCATATCATTAATGAATACCATAAAAAATCATAAAAATATTCTTTGAATAATATGTTCATTAACTCCATAAAAGAAGATAATGCATTAATCGATCCAAACAGAATTATAGTAAACGCATATTGTCCATTCCTCATCCAAAAATTTATCATCATAATTTCTTCCTTCTTCACATGTAATTGGTGATACCCAGAACAATTATCAGTCTTTTCAATATATTCTACTCAATGAAGCTAATCAAAAAATTCATCAATGTAGGGTAGAGGATACAAACTATTTACTATAATGGAATTGATCTCCCTCTAATCAAAACACAACCTCATGGATCCAACTTTCATTTTAACAAAATTGATAGGGGATCCTCATAGTGAAACCCTAGGAATAATCAATGCTTTTTTACATAAATCCATTTGTTTTTCTTAGAAGCCACTTTTTCTATAGGGTTCATTCTCTATGGAGTATTATCTCTTGGCCTTGTATCATAGATTAAATCAATTGAAATTTCAACTTCTTTCTATGGGGGTTTTCTAAGTAAATACTTTGGAAATATATCAATGTATTCTTGAATAATTGGTATATCTAGAATTTAAAAACATCCTTCTTCTTCTTCAGAAGATATTATTTTGTCTTCTTCCTTGGGAATTACATTCATTATAGATATTTACGGTGGAAAAAAATAGGCAAGGAATATCATACTCTGAAGATGGGGGATTCTATATCTTCCTCTAAAGTTGTAATTTCTATCCTCCTACAATAATTTTTTTGCATCACAATTCATGTTTTAGTCCACAACAGGGATAATACCAAATTAAACCATATGTATGATAACAAGGTCATCAAATAAATCATGTTTATTTGACATATGTGTGACTGATTGATAAATATTTTTAACAGTAATACATTTCATAGGGTTTTTGATAGAAAAATATCTAATTAAATTAAAGGGAAAATACCTCATTTTATTGGAAAATAGGGTGGTTTTAAAATAGCACGGTGATCCATAAACAAATAATTAAGATCCTAAATTTGAATATGTGATTAGTGAACCGACCAGCACACAATTTTGTACTTCCACATCAACTATAGTGACTACGTAATCTTGTCCATCTCTCATTAGTATCCCCTATGGTTCATTCCATTAATTATAGGGGAATTAATTTTCATAGTGACCCACCTCCCTATAGTTGAAACATTGGATAGTATTTTTTTTTATCTTCCCTTTCCAATAATTTTATAAGCGACCCCTATCCTCGCACATATAACTAAAACCGTGTCCCTTAAATCTCTTTATAGGGTTCATTTTCACACAGTTTTCAGAAGAAGGAAGAGATTGAGTTTCCATATCCTTCTGGGATATTTTACATTACTCTTGATGCTCATATGTCATCTTCTTATCGTGGTTGACTTGTATATATTGATACTATAATATTCATTCTTCGTATTAATTGAACATAAAACTATCTCATCAAATGATGTTTAATTATGAAAAAATTGTTCTATTAAGAGATATAGAATAAGTCCTTTAATTAAGTGGTCAATATTACACTCTTTTTTTTATTTATATAGTTTGTATCTTAGTTATCTGTCATAGTAATGGTATATTCATAATTTTTTACACTATCTTCTAACTTATAATTTAATCTATCTAATATTCTTGTCATTTGAAATTTTTTATCAAAAGGTAATTATTTATCGAGGAATATATACATAGAAGTCCAACTTTGCATGGGTTTAATATCTTATTCCTCCCTTGTATTATGGATCAGAGAGCACCACTGGAAAACATCACCTTTGGGACTATTTACTAAAATTGAATCCTTTCACCTATAATTTCATTCCAAGTCTATATATATATTCTCCAAAGAAATAATCTATTTCTCCAATACAATTGGATTTATAGACAAACTAAATGTTGTGGTATTCTCCCATGTAATGTGATTTAGCATATAAGATGCACTCTGTGTAATAGGTGAATCAATTCAAAAAAGGTTACTTTATTACCAGATTAATTTTCTCTAGTGTTGGGAATATTTTCTTAATCAAATAATAGTTGTACTTCATTCCTTAAAAAGTGAATCCCAACATTTTTCCTTAGTTTTGACATTGTTCTACCTTATTGATTCCATTTATAAACAACGGAATATGCTGGGTTAGCTCATTAAATCATAATCTATATTTCCAAATATGTTGTAGCACATGACATAAATTATTGTATTGTAAATAAAGATTTGTAGCATTGGAGAAATATTAAATTCATGTCCTTTATAATTACAGGTATAGAATATTTCAACTGTTCTAAGAATACACAATACTAGTTTCTGACTAGGTTCATAGAAAGCGTCATTGTCGTGTTCCATGTTACCCCAAGTCATGCCCAGAAAACCTTGTAACAGTTTTACTCATAGTTAAATATGTTCTAGATACATGTCTATTTATAGTATCCAAACAAGGATTTATTTCTATAAATACTGACATAATCATTACCTTACCAAAATTCTAGGATATTATTTTATATGTATCATTAATGTTTATTTTTGGGTTGTGCTCCCTAAAATATGTTTTATAAATCCTGTTTCCAAGGTTGTTCCTAAAATTCCTTTGACACCAACAATAACGCCCCGACCCCAGAAACATGGAGATGTTGCATTATTTTATTACATTTTCATAATTAAAATGAATTAAATCCTGAATGACTGATTAGTTTAGAACACATTGAAATCCATATAACAAAGATGATATCCATAATACAATGGTAAATTGAAATTATAACCTTGATAAATAATAGAATTAAATAAATTTCACCCTTGAATTCTTATTCAAAGATTTATTACTAATAACATAGGGAATGAAACAAAATAAGGGTGAGCTGAAACGATATTAAGTTAAAATAATGAGGAAACAATAATGAATCAATAGGAATAAATTTTCCTTGAAAGGTAAATGAATAATAACACATTCCATTAAAATAACTAGAAATGGTAAATTCAATATGAAATTTTAGAAAAGTGAGACACGTGACTTTTAATTGGGGAATTGAAAATGAAATGTAACCATTTATATGTCAACAAAAAATCAAATGGATGAATAATAATAATAACTAAATTCTATGTATTGGATATTATTATTATTTTAGACTATATGATTCTTAGGTATATAGAACCATTACTAACAATCCCTTTTATAATATGATTTAAAAACTTACTGGTTACATTAATTTTGGTTTTTCCAAACCTAACTCTATTAAAAAGTCCTTTCAGAATAAATTTTTATCATAATTTTTAGAAATGATAATGGTTTTTTAAAAATAATTATATCCCATGATACTACTGATGAATCGAGGGGAATTCATGAATTGATCCCCAACTTGTATGGCTTGTATTAAAATGTCTCCAACCTATGTCTTATCTATCCAATGAATTCCTCAAATCAAATTAATTGTTGTAATTAATAAAAAATATTACTTTTCATATATACATATCTAATAAAGAATATTTATTTATGAAGTACACAACATATGAAGATATGTAGGAAAAATGGGTTTTGAAATTAAATCATTCTTAATGAAAAATAATCATTAAACATTAAAAATATTCCCATACCACATTGAAACATTTAAATAATAATTCCCCATGAATTAACTGAAAGGTATAAAATCATTAGAAAAATTATATTCATGATATAAAATTTCAACTGGCATTGCATACGACATAAAAATGTGAATTGGGGCCTATCAAAAATATGACTCAATATAATGTAAATTGAGACAAAATCCATTATCTTAACCTTCCTCTTTTTGTGTGGTATTTATCCATATTTAGTGTGTTTTAAAAATATTTTACTAATATAAAATTGATCCATATCCATATTAAAAATATCATATATTAACTTCTTATAACATCTAATTTCATATTTGTTAACAATATTTCTTTATTTTGATTATTTATAGTGTTAATATCCCCACTTTCTCAAGTATGTTTTGAACTATTGTTTGTTATTATTATAAATTAGATCATGGTTCCATCATATAATGAATTTAATGAATGAATTAGCTATCATAAATATCCACTATACCTTTATTTATAGTTGTCCATAATATTTAGTGATTATAAATTAAGTGCACTATTTCTGGATACAGTTGTATGTACGCATAAATGTTTCATTCGTTTCATTATTGTGTTAATGGAATGGAAAATAAATAATAAATATTTATATTATAATTCCAATATCATATGTATCTTATATATGATGCATAATTTTATTAACCCTTTCCTTTATATTTTTTTTGTATCGCGTGAATGATTAATATCTCTTTGAGGGGGTGGTAGCCTACATTTTCTAAAATAGTATAATTGTATTTTCACAAGATAGGAAAAAAAAATTATGTTTTAAATAGAAATTAATGATGTATAAATACATTATAAATATCATATATATCATATGTAAATATTTTTTTCATCATAATTCCCACAATGATAGGATGTAATGTAAAACATAACAATCACCTTTTTAGGAGGTTGTAGTTCACTATATTCATAATGCATATGTTCATTGCCCATTAGATGGTTCTATGTGTAAGTTTAGTATAAGTCATAAAATAAAATAATCCTAGAATATTTGAGATAGTATTTATGTAATACATTAATAACAATAGTATATGAAGTGGAGAAGAAAATGAAATAAAAGATGTCATTTGAAAATAATACATTAAAATCTATTACTCCTTTTGGATTATACCAAAGGGATACCTTGGAAGGATTTCATGCAAAAGGGATGATTCCATGTTGTGGTAAGGGTTTTTGAGAAGCTATTTAGGAATACCATGGAATAAATTAATTAACTTGAAATGTGTGAGGAATGCTGAGTAGTGGTGGCCTTTAATATTGGTGGAGGAGTGGCAGTCATTTAATATTTTGACAATGGAATTATTCCAATATTTTTCATGATGAAATTGGAACCAATAATGGGCCCAATTCAATAAAAGTTATTTTGGGGTAAAAATATGTTAATTAAATGTATTTTTGAAAATTTTATATGTTATTTTTGGACTTATGTTTATGGTTTTTTCCTTTATTGAACTTATGATTCTCTTAATCAATTTTATTAATTTTAATCACATTCAATAATATTTTTGGTAAAACAATAAGTTTACCTCATTAGAAATTATAAATTGTTCTGATTTTTATTATTTATTTCCAATTTTAAATATTCCTATAATTGAAGTGGAATAAATTAATTTAATATTAATGCAGTATGGGGGATGAAAATATGGGTTTCTATAGTAAAAACACCCAAAAGATTAATAATTGTTTTACATTAAATTTCAAAATCACCTTTATCCCAATGAACAAAATTGGATAAATTTATAAAAATTGTATCTATATATTCAACAAAACAATTCTAACACATAATTTATCCTTATAAATAATTATTATGAAAATCATTTTTTATTTAAATTTAGTATTTCTCACTATTAGTTAAAAATGAATTTTCGTTGAAAAATAACAAAAAAACACCCTAATAAATTTTTTATGTTTATTTTCCAAATAGGAGTTTATTTAGACATAATTTAATTTTGAAATTTCCAAAAATTATATTTAAAATGGGTTCAACATTAATTGGTGGAAAAACTACATTTATAAAAATATAGTATTTTATACGTATTATTTGGGTTTTTCAAAACTTATCACTATCTAAAATATATTAGATATGTGTAAAAATTATTTACATGATATATAGTATATAATTTTACTATATAAAGTCTCTAAAAGTGTTATAATTTTATTTAATTTGAAAAACATGATTAATAATATTTTGTTCAAATTATGTGTTGTGTGTATTGCAAAGATATCGAAAAAATCAAACAGAAAATATGGAAAAGTATTTCTGTTATACAATGAGGATGTATATTATGAATAGATATAATATATATGATATAAAAGTAACTATATAATTTTTAATTATTATTTATAATTCGTTCATTCCATCTATCCAAAAATGTTAACTGTGTTCAGGTTTTCATAGGTGTTACTATCTCTATAAACAATATCATTCATTTTATATCAAAAAATATTATGGAATAGTGTAAATTTTTATATAATTAATATATATTATGGTGATTTTGGGATGTAGATAAAATTATATGGTCTTAAACTTCAAAACCAAAACATACATGAAAAGTGATGTAGTTATTACAAGAAACAATGGGTTTTAACAACGATTGATTAATAAACTGATGATAATGTAACATAAGTATGTCATGAATAGAATTATATATATTATTTTGGTTTTAGAATATACTTATATTAGATAAATATTTATTAAAATAGAGTACTGATGATGTACTTGGGAAATTGGATTGTATAGTCGGGTTTATTTCACATTTTCTTCACTATTCTGGGTTTTTTATGTTAACTCATCGCTGTGGAAATATTTTTTCTTCATTTCCATAGTCACCTTAAAACGATTAAATAAATATTATATTACTCACCAATGTTTTATAAAAAAATTAACACATGTTTTACCTATTAATAAATTGATTTAATGGAATCTTCATGTCATTTTAAGAATGATGTACTTTTTACAATTTTTTCAAAGGTGTGAAAAGAATGTTTTTTAGGATATACATTTTGAAATAATTTTTCAACAAACCTGAATAATATTTTACTTGATCCTTAATTTATAATTTTCTACTGTTATTTTCAAATAAAATTTATTCCTTTAAATTTGTGAGGATTTATAAATAAGTGATTTTAATGTGAAAAATGAATTTTCCTCAATAGTATTCCAATAAATTATTAATGAATTTTTATCTATGTAAACATCCAATATTGAATCATAAAATTTAATGATGTTATTATCTTATGATTCTATCTACTATATTTTGTTTCATGGTTTATAATCATTTTGACAATGGATATATATTTTTGAACCATTCAATGTATTACTCTAGTTTTTTTTTCTTATGATTATTGATTTTGGTAATTATTACTATTTCATATAATATTTTCAATTTGTTTATTTATGTTGATTATGATTATCCAAATTTTTAGAAATAATTCATTGGACACAGTAAGTGGGGGTTGGATCCCACTATATCCTCTCAATCCATTGGTATATCTCGTGATTAAATTTTGTTTGGGTATTGGAGGAGATAATACAAATTTATGTAGGATGCCTTGAAATGAGGCCTCAAGGATATGTTTTTTATGTTCAAAATTATGAATTTCCAAATTATGAGATTACCTGGTTAATGTAAATGTTTATATATTTTTTGTTATGATACCCTTTTATTTGTTTCAATATTGTGTAATTATTCATACAGAGCTATTTTATCATCATTTATTCCTAAAATATTATTCTTATTGATTATATACTTTATTAAATTGAAGGTATTGTCAGATATTTACCTTTCTATATTTGTTTTCAATAATTATTATTGATATATTACATTGAATTAATGACATAACTAAACATCAAATCTCACCCCTTCTTATTTTTATTTTTTCTAGTATGCTAGGAAGTGAATTATGATTCCTAAGTATGGAAATATTAAAGGGCATAATGGTGTACTAAAATAAAGAATTATGTTGGGTAATATCATTAAAATGTAATGTAATATTCAACTATTAATATTGTTTTCAGATATTAATAAACTATTTGGTCCTTTGGGAAGTGATTTCTTGTATCTGATGAAAATTAAATGATATAACTACTTACTATTGGATATTATGGTCGAGGTCTTTACATTATGGGTCCATATTACACGAATTACATAAATTCCATATTTAATCCACTTGATATCTCATTTATTTGAGTATAGACATGCTGGGATGACAAATATATCCACATTTCAATCATCTATGTGAAATAGAAAATCTCATTCCCCCCACACAAAAAGATAACAACATATGATACACCTTATTATGTATTCATATACACTCCACAAGACCATATGTACAAGGTTCCCATATTCTATACTCATTATATGTGAGGTAAAATCACATCTTATGTAAGAATAAATCAACAAAATGATCAAAGACATAACAAACAACAATATAATTGTCAAATTATCACATAAATGGAATGAATGTGATCAATGTGTAAATTCAATCATTATTGGTAAATTTCCAACCTCACAAATCGGAATTAATAATAGTCCTTGTACCCCTATAATACCATATAAAATGTCCATTAGACATTAAGTCATATAATTTTGGTGTTATATTGTATAAGTCAACTTGAAATAATGGTAAAATTGATACTACAATTTATATGACATGAATCTTTTTTATTCTCAGGAATATTTATTATATGAAAGAATATATATATATATATACATCCATTTAATTATATAATATATCATAGATCACCAAATAGGCGATATTTATTTTACAAAATTTATTATTGGGTAAACCCATCATGTCCTTATGGAATTTATATCACATATCTGTGTAATGATATTTTTAAACCCTACTACCAAAAATCCTATTGGGTAAGACATATGAAAAATATTTATTTGAAAAATGGTGAAAAATTCCCAATATCAAAATCTATGAACACAAGTTCCATAATTTTAATCATCACAACAAAAAATTTAACAATGTTAATAAAATATTTCATACACTTAAAATTTTTTATATGTATATCATTATCCTAAATATTGGAAATTATCCCATTAACTGTTTTCATTAAATTAGTTGATAAATAATGTAACACATTACATTATTCATAAAACTCTTTGGTTATTTAAGATACATTAACATTCTCATTAGATCATTATAATCTAATTTTTTAACTTCTCTATACCCAAATGTAAAGGAACTATACTCATAAGAGATTTCCAATTTAGAAAATATGATGTTATGATATAGAATGACACTAGTGTTCCTGGAATAACAGTTTCTTTCTATTAGTTGAAATATACAAAAAATAAAATTTTATCTATATAAAATATTGTTTTTTATATATTTTAAGTGAAATTATAAAATGGTAGACAAATATTTAATACATATCACTGAGGTTTGGAAGGATAAAATCTCTCTTATTATGACATTAATTTTTTGATAAAATCATCTATCCCAGATAAAAAATATTTCATCATTATATTATTTTTAAACATTTTATTTTTTTAGTAATTAAAATTTTAATTTTGTGAAATCAATAATTTAATATTTTTCATAATAACTCATTTGTAAGTAAAAAACATCTCTTATCATATAAGTGTAATGTGATAACTATAAACCCTTTTCCTTAGATTTATATGAGCATTAAATGTTAATTTTCATTCCAAATACATAAAAATATAATCCTTTGAAAACATATTTAAATGAAACTCACATTTTCCATAAATTATTTTCTTTATCTAGAAAACATTTTAATTTAGATCATTTGTTATATAAAAATTTGACATCATATACCCTGAAAATTCATTCAATTGACTTTAATAAACCTTATATTAACATTGATATTTACATGTATATTCATAATCCCCTTATTGTCGACTATAAAATCTATATCATAAGGAAACATTATAATTCATCTGAAATTCTACAATTTCATTAAATGAAAAATCATTTCTGTCTTAGAAATCATATTTTGTTTTCAGTAATAAGCAGTTAATATCTTATAATTTCAATAAAATAAAAATACATTGACATAAATTTCCAAAATTTGTGGGAATATGATAAATATTTTGAAAAATAAATATATATGTTAATAATGATACAAATAATATCAATCGATTGGTTTCTATAGCCACAACACTCCAAAATTAAAACATTTAGTCTGCCAAATTCATAAGCACACTCCTCCACATATATTGTTCTAAACATCGAATTTTAAATATTTTTATGGTATGTTTTATTTAAATATTTATGGGAATAATAAGGTTATTAATATTTTACTATCATTACTTTTATGGTAAATTTTTATATTGTTCTAAACATCAAATTTTAAATATTTTTTTGGTATGTTTTATTTTTATATTTATGGGAATAATAAGGTTATTAATATTTTAGTATCATTGTTTATTATTTAGAGATAATTACAAATATGATAAAATTCATGATCTATTAAATTATTCATTCATTTTATAATAATTTAGAATAATCCTACAATGATTTTGTTAATTTTTTGGATTTTCTAAGATAAAATTTATTCCAGTAAGACACAAAATATTGATTTGCCTTTTCATACATAATATGTATGGGTTAATAATTGATCTTTTGAAAGAGTGTTAATTTTTAGTAAAGTAATGTGTATGTGTTGTTTAATTGGTTTAAGTGATATATATGAAGACCTATAGTAAATAAGATCATTGTTATGTAGAATTTAATGACTTTTTTCAGGTGTGGGACTAAATTTAGATATAACAAATTTCGTAAGTAGGTCATTAGGGGCATGAACCTACATTAGATTCACTATTAAATATTAAAACATATATATCACTAAATTTTTTGGGTGAGTGTTGTGTTAGGAATGCTTGTATGATCTTGCACTAAAATGATATGATATTTTAAACACCCATGTATGAAAAAATCAATTTACTATAATAATTATAATGTAAGATGAACCGTTTTTTCTGTTCAACATTATGCCACACCAATAATATATAATAATAAATGAGTGACTCCGTTACTTGAATAAGAGTCAATCCCTACACATGACCTCTCACACAAAAATAGTTCATGGTTGATTAAAATGTGGTGGAATCAACTCATGATTTATTAAAAACATGGAATAATTTATTCAAAAAAATTATAATGACATTGATGAATAAATAAAAGGGGGAACCATTCAATCTAAGATAAAATATTTTCTCACATGGGATTAAAATTCCATGTGAATAAGGAATTGAAATATCATTATAACAAATAGTGAGAACTTATTTTTTAGAAATTATAATATGATGTATAATTAAACCAATTGATGTTATATGAGTAAATATTTGATAAAAATTAATAATAATTAATTAGGTCAATGAATTTTTCTTGATGAATCGTCTAGCTACTGCTGACATTTAGATAATTCTAGAAACATGAGAATAGATTGTCTTCGATATGAATTTTTTCATGATTTACATGAGTTGAATATAATAAGTGTTATGAGAATATATATATATTATTCCATGTGGATAAAAGTAATTATTAGTTATTATATTAAATTAAATCTTCTTTTTGATGTACAATTTTATGTTTGTTTATTGATTATGAATTCTAAATTCAAGAAATAATTTTCTATGGGTATCGCAATTGCTGTGATCCTTGTTCATGGGTTTTTTACTACATATTTAATTTATATCTATTTAAATTGTAATTAATGTATATACTTGTTTTCTTCCCCTCACTATATAAAATTATGTATTTTATAAAATTATGATATTAAATTAATTATTTTTCCCTCTCTAAGGGAGGAAAAAACGAATTTTATTTATTTATGACTATGAATATTTTATCTTATTATTTTATTTCCTCAAAAAGAGTGGTAGTTAATTTGATTTGTTGAGTGGTTATTTTCATTTATATTTTAACTATTTTTTATATTTATCAGAAAATAATTTCATAGTTCATGAATGTATTTCACTATTTTTTGGAGATATATTTTTTAAATTATGTTTGTTGAAGTGTTCTCTCCACTAAATTAAACTATTTTCACTATCCATTACAATAATAAATTAATTTGCCCTTTTCAAAATCCAACCTAGTTTCCCAAGTTCCCAAATACCCAATACAATATTAACATATCCCAAATGATATTCTCTATACCCATGGGTTGGTGATGAGAACCTAGTATTATATAAGAAAATTGTAATGCTCTATCCCCAAAAATATTGGATAAAATTGAATCATATTATTATGATCAAAATACCCAATGACGAAAGTACCACAACCCAAATAGGTATAAAAAATACTAAACAATTCATCACAAAATTAACTTACCTGTAAATGTTAAAAACCACCATATCCAAATGAAAAAAAATCAAATCCCCAATGGATTTAAAATATCCACCTATTCTAATGGGAACATTTCTTTTTCTCAAACATAGATGCTGAAAATCTAAAAAAATCATGAATGAAAAGGTTGGTTGTAAGCTCAAAATCCTAGAAGGGTCTCACCATGTATTATATAATATGACGTTATAATGAGTATCCAAAATCATGATTTCAATTTAAACTAAAATAGTCAATTTATTATCAATTCAAATATGAAAAACATTATATTCTATTCAAATAATGAAAAAATTTCAAATTACGGATTCAGTAAAAGTATTATAGAATAGAGTATATGTAAATCACTAGGAAGGAGTAAATAAGTTTTACATTAAATTTATTACATGTTAATTTATTCACAATAAAAAAAACATCATCATCCCACATGTGTTATGGTTTTTTCAATTCATATGATCTCTAAACTCTCTTATCAACAGTCATATCATATGTTTAGACATGCCCCTCTGGCATAGGCTGAATATACTTATCAACGTTCCATCCCGAATATGGTCTTGAAAACTAGTTTCATTATAGTTTTCATCTTAAATCCATAACTATGGAGTTAATCTCTTATCATTCTTATAACAAATAAAACACTAACTATACAGGATCACATGTAGAAATCAATAAATTAACAATGATAAAATCATTTCAAAACAGTTAAAAATACAACTATCCCATTTCAGTTTCAATATTCAAATTTAATGCCAAAATAAAAACATGGGCTATAAATCAATTATTTCATGGCTTTTTGAAGACAAAATCAATAATAATTTTTTTTTCTTTTCTATATAATAAATTTCTTTCAACAATTAATTTCAAAAATTAATTTCATAATTTCTATAAATGTCAAATCACACAAAAATTTTCATTTCCATTTGTAATCGAGTTTTAAACCAAAATAAAATTCAACATCAAATAAAATTTTATTTTACATAATTTTTTTTAAAAAATTAAAATGAAAATTATTAAATTTAATCAACAGTAATACTATTGGAAAATATTAGATGAAACCACCTACCATTATATTGATATCACTTATCATTACACCCACAATTGCATTTTCATTTGTATTACATCAGAATCATAGATCAATGAATCAAAAAAATATTAAATATCCAAAAAATGGAGTCTAGAAATATAAAAATAATTTTCTAATAAATCCTATAAAAGATAGATATAGAGAAAAATAGTGATATAATGGTAGAAGATCACTTTCCTAAGAGGGGTCAAATGAGGATGTCTAATCATTGATCCCTCTATAAATAGTATTTAAGGATCTATATGGGGTTGTTGAGATCTCTAAAGACAACATATTTTGAGAAATACCATGTTATCTTAGAGAGGGAGATACAATAGGGATTTGAGGAATTTTAATTAATTTTTAGAAATAAAAATTCAGACTTGCACGATTAGCTAGGACGAGCAACAAGGTTAAAAAAATGAGTTCCCTAATCATGCGCCCATCTAATGGGGTGGGTGTAATCTCCTAGGATGGCCCAAAAAATTTCACTCCTTACACCAAACGAGAAAATAATAACTTTTAGGTTATGCAAATTTGTAAAGGGATAGCGCTTGGTATGGGATAACCATGCACCATTCATTCACAACATAGAATTTTGTAAATTTTTTAAAATATATTGACTAGAAATCATGCGGAAAAATCCAATTAATAACAAATTAAAAAGGTGGATCATTGAGTAAATGAAAAATATTAATTGTATGTTACAACCTCCCAGCAATAAGAACATTTTCCCCCTAAATAATATCATGATACATCCATATAAAAATAACATGTCCAGTACTCTCTATTCTACACCTCTCCCACCCATGTCTCATGTGTATCAGAATGGTGATACTATAGAACTCGAAATAATGTTATCCTCATTTACTAAAGTACATTTGTATCAAAATCAACTTTTTAGACTAGTTTATTCATCATAGAAAAATCAGTTTGAACATCAATATCACTCCATCTGAGAAAATGAGATGGATCTAAAATATGCATTCTTAGATGAGATATATAAAGAACATTATTCAATAATTTTATGTGTGGTGGGATTTATAAATGGTATGAAATTTACCCACCTCTTAAATAAAATAAATTTTTCCCACAAAAGAGGAGAAATATTTAATTTCCCACTAAGCAATATATCTCCCATATGTGGTCAAACTCTCAAAAAATGGAATCAGCAACTAAAAACCCCAACTGTCTAAAATGATGATGGACATATGATATATATTTTCTACATACCAAAAAATTATCTCATGAATCATGTGAATATTTTTCATCATAACTTCAACCAAGATCATTCCATCCAAGGAGTATTCACTAATCTATGACCAAAAATATTGTGTTTTACATGTTTGGCTATACAAGACCTTAAAGTGATCCATTCTGATTGTGGAGTAGTAAATATTTTTATTGGAAAATTCAAACAAATCCAAATGGTCATACCAAGATCCACCAAAGTCAAGGAAACATACATGAATCAGATCCCCAAGAATCAATATAGCTCTCTATGTATATCCTATCATTTATAATTGTTAAAACATACTCAAACAAGACTTAGATCCCAATACCTCCCAAAATAAACTCCAAAATTGGGAACTATAATGTGGATCTATATTAGATACTAAAATTGATTGAACATCCTATAGATGATCAATCACACTCTTATAATGATTTCCTAGCTCCTAAATCTTGTTTTATCGGGAATGGATAAATAGTGATCCAATTTGGTTAGCCTATCATTCACAACCAAGATTCCTTTCTTATTTTACTTAGTTTGTGGAAGACACACCAAAATGTATATATTTCTCTCACTTAAATTCTTCTCAGTAGTATATGTTGATGAATAAAAATAAAGAGAATCTGGTAGTTAGACTTTAAATTCTAGTAAGTATAGTTCTGTGAAGAAAAATCTATAATGTATCATCTCATACCTGGCCACCAGAATCATTTCTGCATGTCATAGAAAATCGTTTTGGATTCAGGGTGTAGAACCAATTATTAATTATAAAAATACATCCATACAAACATTCCCCTTCTAATGGGTCAATATAATGATTTGATGAAATAGAATACACTCTATGGAGAATGATCACTCAGAAGTGGGATACAAAATATAAAGAGAGTATCTCATAGTACATAAATCAGCATCAAAATATTGTTCATAGAGAATTTTCAAGAGAAGAGTGGAGGTTAACAAAACAATAGACCAGAAAAACATGGCCCCTGTCACCCAAACTCCATTATGAAACTACACAACAAGATCAATAAAGATTCACAAATCCAATGATTTATTCATGTACTAGGTTTTATGTTTCGTTCATAAGGAATCATTAGTGGAATTACCATTACATAGGATATAAGTGATGTTGAAATAAATTTTTTTCAGTTAATCCAACCAACACCTCCTGTATTTCCTTGAAGAGTCCCTTTAAAATTATTCTGGTGTGGAAGGCTTGGGATGATGGAAGGTATTTTACAAAGGAACCCCAAGATATAAATCTCTAGTGGACATTCAGAAAACATTCTAAAATTATTTTAAATCTTTTATTCTCTACATAGTGGCCTGATATCATCTGCACCTAAAAGTAATGATGTTAAATAATATTCATCATGGTGTAATGGGTTCTTGCCAATGAAATATAGAATGAAGCTTCTTCACATAGAGGATAACTGTCTAGATGAATAATATATGGGTCATGAAACTGTGAATGGTGCCATTACTATTTTTTAATCCTTATCAACTACATAGTTTGGTACTAGTTCATATCATTTTATTACATCTTAGGTGAAAAATGTACATGAACAATGAATCATTTTTTATATACTGTCATAGTCCAGTCATCCTCCTTGAGTTTAAAGAACTAAATAGCCTTAACATGCACTATATACTCTTTAACGAACTGGAAGATGAAATTTTATAAGAAACAGATACATATGAATGTTTTAAGAAATTACCAAATGAAGAAATTTTGGAATATAAGAATTTATATTAAAATATCCAATAGTATATTTTCAATGTACTAGAATCAAGAACGATAAATAACCCAAGTCCCAATGCACGTGTCACACCAATCTTTAATGATTCTATTACATCTAGCTCTTCAATGTGGTACATTCCCTTTTCTACACCATGGAAGATTAAAATATACAAAAACACATAATGTAAAAGTTAGGATGATCGCTCAACATCCAACTACGTTCAATCAATGTGTTGTATAATAATATTCCATAAATAATCACCAAAATCATCATTTCATTTTCTATTAAAACATGAACGGTTTGATAATTTCATATTAAATGAATATATTTTCCTTTAAACAAATGAAACATTTCATCTAATTGTTTAGGTAAAAATTTTATATAAAAATATTTATATAAATTTATAGGAATAAGTAAATAAGTTTTACATTCATTTGAATATATATCCAAAAAATCATAAAAACAATATGAGAAGTGATCCTTTGGTATGGTAGATTCATGTTATAGGATCCTCACACTCTCATATCTATGACCATGGTAAATGTCTACACTAATCACTCGGAATTATTCCTCGTAAGAATCATCAACATTCCATCCAGAATATGACCTTCTAAACTAGATTTTGTTAGTGTTTTCATCTTCAATTGATGTTAGGGAATAACCATCCTAGAAAGATAATACAAAAACCCCACTAACTACACATGACCACAAGTCCTCAATCAGTCAATAAATAAGGGGAAAATAATTTCAAATTAGTTTAAAATTCAATTTCCCCATTTTAGTTTTAATATGATAATTTCATCCCAAAACCAAAACATTCATTTTTAATAAAAAAAATATCATTTCATTATCATAATATGACAACTCTTAATTCTTATCAAATAAATCTAATAAATTTAACCGAAACAAAATTTTAATAAATGGATTTTTAAATTTCATAAAAATTCATACCACACACCAACTTTCAATTACTCTATAAATTTTCTTTTTCCCCAAACTTCCATACCACAAAAAGTTATATTCTAATTTACAAAAAAAATATCCCTTCATGATTTTATTGAAATAAATTAATATAACTTATGAAATTAAATGGTTATAAAACATTCCAATATTATATTGAACCACCTCCCATTATCATGTTATAACATATCATAACCTCAGAAATGGGATTTTCCAATGAAGAATGATGGAAATAGATATCTAGGAATCAATCATTGATTCAAGATCCAAAAAAAGAAGCTTACATCCATCAAAAATATGATGATTTAATAAATCCAATAGATGATATATATTGGGAGATGGATAGAAGTATCAAGAGTTGATAACTTACCAAAAAGGCATCTAATGATTTTCCCCAAGATTTGATCTACCAATGAATAGGTTTTTAAGAGCCAAAATGTGTTCTTGAGAGCTAAAAAGACTTAGGATTTTGAGTAATCACGATTCCTGGTTTAGAGGGAGGTGAAATAATGGTTATAAAAGGTTTTCATTTATTTTCATTAATAATATGTCCTACATGAATGGTAATCTTATAGAATAAGTATAGTTACGCACATTGTGCACCCAAACATTGTTCCCCTCTAATGGGGATCATGAATTCCACTTGATGGGCACTGAATTTTTTCAAACTATATCTCAACTATGAAAAATCAAATTATTTATCTATTCATAGTCTACACTGGATGGTGCGATATTTTGGGAAAACCTAGCACCAATCGTGCGTGGCCCAGAAGTTTCAAACATTTTTATAATTTCTCCAGAAATAACATGGGATGAACCCCAACAAAAGCCTGATCCAAAATTAGGGTTGAAGGGAACCTACAAAAAAAATAATAGGATTTTATTGATCATATTATATATTATATAGTATTATAATTTTAAATATTTAATCAATTGTTCTAAATTCAATTCACAAATGAAGAAAATTTTTTATTTAAAAATTAATCTCAAAAACATGGTGAAATTGAGGGTTTTCAAGAAATATATTTTTCAAGAAATAAGATGATTTATAATTAACTATATAAATAATAATAATTTTTTATGAATATAAAATAATTATTATTTATATATATTCTTTAAATTTTATTTGAATAATTCATCCTTAATGGTTTCTTTAATTAATTTTAATGGATAAACATTATTTAAATAAAAAAATAACATAAATTCTCATTTTTGAACAAAAATAGTAATCATATTATTAAAAAAAAATAAATAGATGATAAATATATATTTATGTGGGCTACATACATCTAATTAATACTTATTTACATGGAAATATACATCAATGTCTAGTAAGAATATTAAATTACATAATTTATTGAAAAAAATGTCATCTTAACAAAAACTAGTATTTTTACTCTTCCTTAAATAATAGATATTTAAAAAAATAGTAATTTCAAAAAAAGAAAAAATTTATATTCTAGTTTAAAAAATCATGTTTAATTTAATTTATAAATTTTATTAAAATTCAAACAAATAATATTTTGTCCTGAAAAATAATTAAATTAATTTCTGAAGAAGGCCTAATTTTGAAGAATAAAACTACATGACCATAAAATCAAAAATTATTTAAATTTAGAATGTAAATGGACCCATTATTATCACCGTGGGGTTTATTTATATGTGTGAATGTCGAGGTCCAAAAAATGTGCACTAGTGATGTTCATGTTTATAACTAATCCACCACATTCCAATTTTTTTTACCCAAAGGTGTATTTGGTGCATATAACATTGGACTCTACAATATCTAGATAGGGATTTAATTTTTAGTAAAACTATAAAATTTATACTTTACCAATTATTCATGATGTTATTTGGTACATATAATTATAACAAAGGATTTCAGATATGATTTATATTTCTAGTCCATATATATTACTAAACCCGTCTCTAATACCAACAATGGAGGCTGAAAATTTAGATAAATAAATGATACATTATTTTAGATTAATATTTAATAAATATAATATATAAATAAGTCTTAATACCATCAATTATTAGATTCATTTATGTATAGATACATAATTATCTTATTTCATTAATGATTTTCAATATCTCCTAAAAATTTCTTATTATAAATAAAAAATCCTTTTATACCCTTATAAAACCCAGTATTCAAAACCTTGGGAATGGAATCATAATAGTGGGTGATCTGAAATTCTCTATAAGTTTAAACATGGGTTATATCATATAATTATGATATGTAATAATAACATGAGCATGCGGTTATGAGGACATGATCTTAAAATGTTGAAATCACACATAGTAAATAATATATCATAATAATGGAATTAGGCTTTTGATGATTATAAGAAATGAAGATTATATATAATCAAGTAGCATGAGCCACATGATCATATCATATGTAGAATTACATTAAAAAAGATAGTGGCATAAGTTGTGAAATTTTTATAATCATAGAAATATTTTCTCAATATGATCCACCATGACAATAATCACATGTTAGGCATGAGTTAACCACCCATGTACATACATAGAGCATGGTACAACCACCTTTTGGAAATATTTTTTTGGGATAAATTTACATGTGCCTTCTGAACTACTAAATAGTATTATTTATCTAATTCATTGGATGGATATATAATTCCTATCCATCACATAATTATAATCAACTTGTAAGTATTCTATAAGATCATGAGAACATTTATCAATTCATTATATCATAATTCCAGGAATATAAAATGGGTTTCATAAATGTTTCAGCCTAATAATAATTTATCGTATTGAGAAAGAATATTGATTATATCAATTTTTGTTATCCTCTATGAAGTATAAGTGACATCGATGGATGTTTTCATAGATGAATTCTCTTTTTAATGATCTATATAATATTTTTTAGTAATATATAATTTTTATTTTTATATTTCTATTTAAAATATAATATAGCACAAGATATTGGAAAATATAGTATCATTGAAATGAATCATGGAAACATGTAATATAATCATCAAATTAAAGAGTATTTATGATTGTGGGAATATTTGTTCATGAAGTATTCTTTAAAAAAATATTTTATTCACACCTTTGGTAAAATGTAAATCATTTAGATAACTACAATAAAATACATTTTAATCATTATCATAGAAAGTAAAAAATTGGTTTAAAATTATTTAATAAATCATTTAATAGTTTTAATCTATTATTGAAAATCAATTTATAAAAATGTAGACAAGGGAGAAAAATAATCTTGACTGAATAGAGAAGCAAATTAAGTTTTCTGTAATAACATTATATTGGACATCTGATTTCAATGATAGATGAAAATGTAAAGAAACATTTCAATCAATATAAACTACTAAAGTATAATAAGATAAATGGTATTTATTTTAAATAGATCATATAAGTTCATATTCGTAAAATGAATCATAACAAATCCAAAAAAAGTGAGATTGAAACCTAAAACCAACACATCATGTTGGATTTTCATCATAAAATTTCTTACCTATCATTATAAGAAATTTAAATTTATTATTCATATATATAATATTCATATTAATACTTATGATACTATACATGGTCTACCTCGAACATATTATTGATACTTTTTTTGTGAAAAAATCTAATAATATTCATATAATATAACATAGCACGTATTAGTACAATGTTTCATGTGAAACAACCTATCAATTTAGTCTTTATATAAGGGAAAATATATTCTAAAATCTCAATGAGTTACATTCTCCCCATTAAATAATGTTCACCCTCAAAATATTAATTATCATATACTAATGTAAATAGATTGGGGTATCTATAGGATAGTTGGGACTCAATGTATATTATCAAATTATGTTCCTACTTTAATATCTAAGTCCGGATTATGAGTCACACCTTTTCCTTTCACTATATAATGTAATTTCTTCTGATGTCCTTGTAAAATTGATTCTCTAATCCCGTACTTACTATAGATAAAACATCATAAAGTTCTAATCATACATTCCAATGGGTGCATCTTCCCACATTTTTTGATAGTATGGAAATTGAATTGTCTTTCCATCATCAGGATCATCACCTTGACATACATGATACTTTATGATTTTATTTTTTGGTGTTTATGTAAAACAATCTATTTTTTCATAATTATCATATTTCTGGATAACTATTAATTAATATAAACTATATTTACTACTTAATCATTTTTCCTATTAAGTTATGCATTGGGAAAATCTCTTCATTTTCCATGGAATTAATTCATAACATGGTTACTTCATTATTCCACCATCAATAATACCAAAAGGATTTTAAATGAGTGATGAATAATTAACACCAAAATGAAAATATTGTAATATAATTACATGTAAAATTACACATGAAAATATCATACACTTTTTCACCATTAAATTAATATATAGATTTATAAGTATTAAATTAATTATTAATTAATATATGTTTTCATTAGGATATATCCTGTCATAATTCATTTACTAATTCAATAATATAATAAAAATTTATTAATTGAATTTAAGGAAAATAATAATTACCATAGAATATCCCTTTGGAGTGTTTGGATAGTTGTGTAGTCTTACAAAAATTCATCAGTAAATTAGTGATTTCATGACCTCAAACCTCTAATGGCATTTCTCATAGGCTGGAAACGAATAAAGGGTGCTAATGAAGCCTCCAGTATCACCTTCAATTGGCCTCGTGTGGTAGACTAGTACCAAAGGTGTACAAATATTAAAATATCGGTGGCATTACCCTTTATAAGAAGTAATATTTGAAGATTTGATCAATAATTCAAAAAACCTCCATGAAATATATAAAAGAGAAATCCAAGATCTATCCCACATGTATTAAATATTATAACTATGAATAAATAGTAAATAATCCAATGTAAAGGAAAAAATGTAAACTACAATAGTAACACATCAACCGTCCTAAGGCCTGATCTAGTAATGCCCAAAATGGTCTGCATAATAAGAATGTAAACAAGAAAAAATTATGTATATACCTAGGTTGGGGAGAAATGTATACTCAGTTGGATAAACAATGTCTCTCATGAACATGTGAATAATGAATACTAATTATCCCATGGAAAAATAGATAAATCAAAAAAAACCAAAATAGTTAAACTAACCTAACAAAACCACACCAAGGCACATACACCATGTAACGAGCCTCATATAAAATAATATGATAAAAAATAAAAGATAGGGTACCTTGAACCACTTTCCAAATTGCATGAAACTTTAACCCCTCATCATATGTACTAGAACTCCAATCCCCTCTAAATCCCAT
This sequence comes from Viscum album, assembly GCA_963277665.1. Classification (NCBI taxonomy): domain Eukaryota; kingdom Viridiplantae; phylum Streptophyta; class Magnoliopsida; order Santalales; family Viscaceae; genus Viscum; species Viscum album. The sequence continues at coordinate 1,873,665,902 of OY728146.1, read as the reverse complement.
ATCACATCCTTTAAGAACACACTTGGGCCTCACAACACATCCCACATGTATACACCAGGGCTGGTGAACATGTCACAACAAAACAAAACTGGGTCTCAAAACACAAATAATCACATATCATACTAATGACACCTAGAAAAACACATCAAATCTCATCTCGAAGTCACCTGTGAAACAACCACCTCACTATCAAACACCTAGGCTATCACATATCATCTGATTAAACTTGATCCCCCAAGCACTTCGCCTACAAACACTTGGGTCATCAATACCTCTTTATAATGCACTATCATACCACCGCTCATTACCCCATGTTCCATACATACCTATGCTTGAATAGAGAGTGAAAAAGTATGGGTACCAAACCATACATACAACTCACCAAATGTTGGGAAAACACCCCCACATGTCTATGAATTTGTTTGGAACATAGTAATCCACATTGGTTAGGAATGTATTGAAATAACAAGAATATAAATATATATATTATAAAAAACTCCATCCCAACCAATAAGTTCACAAATGAATGAACCATCTCACAACACCATCACATTTTCTGCAACCTCTAAATGCATTTAATAATATCCACAATAGTCATTACATAAGGTGAAGAGCCATAATAAATTAAGGGGTTCACATTCCTTTTATATTCAACACCCATCTATTTAATATTTCATTAATAAATTTCATCTCATTAACCAAGCAATCCCAATTCACTACAAACATTATTAAAAAATTATTCATTTATTCCATCACCACACATGAAACTATAAAAAACCACACATATCATGAAACATAGTGAAATCAATTCAAGAGGTGAAGAACCATAGAAAATTTACCCACTTCAGATTAATGACACATCACACCACGACCACTGGATAAGGGGTGAAGCTTTATTAATGTTTTCAATGGAGGATAATTCGGTAATTACCCACAAAAGCAGTACATAGCATCTTTAAACGCATCCACACAATTCAAAATATTAGAAAAATCATCCCCCAAATCACTACCACATCTAGGAAAACATTATTGAAAACCCATTTTCTTCATCCTTTTTGAATAATCACAGCACACCCATCACAAAATCATGGTACTACCACAAGTCATCCACTTCTTCCATACTCACAAACCACAAAAATTCCACACATCACATCACCTCATGTACAAAGAAAAAAACTATATGTGATTTAATATGGTTTCCCTTATTTAATTCCACTTATAATGTTTTGGGTTATCAAATAAACTGTACAATCCCATGGAATCCATTTATTTGCCAAATGTATTTTGTTAAGCAACATTTATATATAATCATTCAACAAAAATCCAAACAATCATGAATTCCGCAAACAATATAGTGTGAAAATAAGGACCCCTAATAGCCATAATTTTCAGTGCGTAGTTTGACCTTACAAATGAATAGAAATAATTAAATAAATCATACATAATGATCATACTTCACTTTTCTCCGTACACTTTATATTGATTCATAAACAATTAAATAATCATTATTTATCCTAAAATAATTATCTTCACAAGGATAAACATCTATATACCCATACTACATGATACTGAATTCTGAAATGTGATGGAGAAACCTACATGGTAGAAGAATGATCAACACTTATAGGTTTCATCGAAAATAGTATTGTGCGTATAGCAGGTGACTCTTCATGGTATCATGTACCATACTTAAGAAAACTCTCCATGGAAACGCATTTGGTGATATCTAGACTCAAGAAAATGAGATGGTATGTTTGAAAGGTAGGGTGTCTTAGAATTAACAATATCATATATGATTCAACATAATTTTGATATAGTTTATTATTTCCATTAAAGGATAATATGACCAATACCATAGGGTTTGACTATTTGAATGCCTCTGAACCCTTTGGAAATAAAGAAATTAATTATGGACTTTGAATCAGTCGCATAATAAATTAATTTTTTACTTAAATTCATTTTATGTCAAATAAATAGATTAAAAGGGAAAACACAAGGATGTACTAGAAACACTTCTCATGAGGCACTCCCAGTGAGAAACCATTAGATAAGGAACTGTCAGACGGGGCACTATCAGTATGAAACTGTTAAATGTGGCACCACCAGATGAGGTACTATCATGATGAACTACCTTCCACCGTTATTGATTCACTACCATGTGAGACACTGCTAGGTGAGATATTTCTAGATGATACCTAGCTACGGAGACATACTTCTATTCACGATGCCCCATTAAAGGAGTGAACACCTTTTGATTGGCCCCCATGTTGATACATCGCCAGTGCGCCATCAAAAGGGTGAGACAACACCGAAAATCCACCATAAGGTTAAGATACCAACAATTTGAGGCACCATTAGGGTGAGACACCAATAGAATAATTGAGAAATTGGGAATTTTTTTAGAGTGTTGAAATGAGTCACTTTGACTACAACTGACCCCTCAAACACCCAATTTCCCACAAATTAATGTACTATAATGGACCATTTCATAACATCAGAAACCTCTAAAACAATTTTCTCCCATGAGAATTCAAAACCAACCCAAGGTGTGAAAAAGGGGAAAGTGTCCGAAAAAACATACCTTGAGGTACCATTCATGGATATCATCACAATTGAAACACTACCATCAACCAAAACCGTCAATGTTAGAGTGGAAACCTAACACCCAAGAATAGTTCAACCAAAATAAACTAATTTGGCCATATCATCTTGGTTGTCGACACGTCTTCAGAAATGAACTCAAAAAACATATCATAATCACAATTACCTCCACTCACATTGACACACCACCAAACTACCACGATAGAACCTAAAAACCCCACCGTCATAAACACATGACTTAGTGAATTTCATCCTCTTCATCATGATAATATTTTATCTAAGCAGAAATGACTCACTTAAATGGGATTAATTTTAACATTGTTAATGCATCTCAATTAGGAATCAACTCTTCAAATTTCTTTTGTTACAAATTATGACAAATCTCACAACAAACTTCACTAAATATTGGAATAATATCATATAATAAAAAAAAATTCTCAAAAATCACTTCAAAAATCAAAATAGAACACGAAAAACTCAAAACAAATTAGGGTAGTAGGAAAACATTTGTATCTCTCATTTCCATGTACTCTCTTTTTGGAAACTATCCCTCTAAAAAAAGTCAACAAAATTAATGGTCAATCCAGGAAGAATCTTCTCTCGATGATCCTTGAACTCTACTAGATGCTCCACAAATGTCGTGTCATCTATGATTTCTATCACTCCCCAATCCATGATATGGGCTTCATTGTGAAGTCATTGGTTAAGATGAGAGATGTGATAGATGTTGTGGATCATTTCTAACCACATTGGAAATGTCAATCGATATGATTACTTGGAAAGTCTCCCTAAAACCTAAATGGGACCAACAAACCAAGGATAAGTCTTACTCCCTCTGCCAATCCTCCGATTACCATGTCGGGGGGAAACCGCCAATAAAAAGTGTTCCCCAACCTTAAACTCTATTGGCCTCATTCTACAATTATCATAATATTTATATTAGTCATGTGATCTATTGAACCTATCATAAACAAGCTATACCTTCTATGTCATGCTTTGCACCAAATCGGGACGATGAAAGACTATCTATTTATCCTCTGTATAGCACAAAATAGAATGACATGGTCTCCCTTAAAAATCCTCATACATGACCATTGTAATGGAATAGTTATTTATATTATTTTAAGTGAACTCCACCATGGGTATGTTTCACACCCAATATCTCCCAATGTTCAAGATACACACTGGAAACATATCCTCCAATGACTGGATAGTCTATTCTATCTTCCCATATTCCTGAGGGTGGAAAGCAGTGTTCAGCTGGAACTAGGTGAAAATTCAAATTGTAACCCCCTCCATACTCATGAGGTAAAAATTGTGTATTGATCCATGAAAATGGACCCCATAACTCCATTAAACTATACCACCTCATCCATGTACCTCTAAGAAAAATCATCAACTGAAACTGACACCATGATCGCTATGAAGTGTGCCTAATTTATTAACTGATCTATAACCAACTAGATATTATCACAACCTCCTTGACTTCAGGATGAACCTATAACAAAATCCTTTGAGATTATATCCCATTTCCACTCATGAATAATCAAGGGCATTAACAAAACACTAGGAACACGATTATCATTCTATACATACAAGAAGTCGAAGAATTTCTCACAGACTCCTCCACATCCAGTTTCATTCTAGGACACCAAAACAACATCATAAATAAATTATACATCTCATAAATTGTTGGATTCACTGCCAATGGTGATCTATGAACCTCATGATGGACTCCATCATGTAACACTACTATAAAAATAAATTTCCTTGAAAAATCATCTAGTTTTGACCACCTCTAACCATACCTAGCGAGCATCACCATGGACAACATGATCATGTATCACTTGTGCCATTAAGTCTCCCCCCTAAGACTCCACCACCAGCTACAAAAAAAATGATTTCAATATCATATTAAACAAACATCTTTTACCATCATCCTCATTTATATCTATGTTCAAGGAATCCAACACCTCTATTGCTCTCCAAATATATATAGATTCACAGACAACCTCTTGTTGTGACTTTATGGTCAAATCACTAGCCCTGGAATTTCCATTTACTAAGCTATATGTGATTTAAAAATTATGGTCCTCAGGAAACAACATCCACCTCCGATGATGTAGAATATGGTAACATTGTGAAAATATATTCCTCAAACTCTTATGATTTGTGAAGACTATAATGCACTCTTCAATGAGGTAATGTGGCCACAACATCAACAAGGACACAAAAACTAATAGTTACAAATCCAGAGAGGAATATTTATGCTCATGGGGATATAATATTATGGACCCTTAAGATATCACATCCATCTACAACATCATCACATATCCTAATACCATATGGGAAGCATGACAAAAGACCCCAAATAACACACCATCATCAGAAATCTATACCACTAGGGCACAGAACAACATCCCTTTCAGGATACCAAACACTGCCTAGCACTAATTGCTCCAGAATAAATCTCTGCATTTTCTAGAAAAAGATGTCAATATGGGTGTAACTTGAGGGAAATCAGGTACAAAAATTAGATAATATCTTAATAGACCATGGAAACTAAAAACCTCTTCCATGATCATTGGTACTTCTAGAGAAAAAACTACATCCACCTTCGATGGGTCTGCTGACACACCCTATTGAGAAACTGCATGATCAAGGAAATTCAACTTTCGGTATTCTATACACAACCTCAATCCATCATCTAACATTTTTGTAAACAACACAGGATCACCCCATGACAACACACTAATCTAGATAAAACCCATATACATCAGATCATATATCTGAATCCTCAACTACTATAACTCATAAGGTTCCAGTTTCTAAGGATCCATCGAAATTGTAGAACCACTAGGATACATGTCTATACAGGAATCAACATCAAATTGAGGGGGTAGAGTTACGAACTCTTTAATGAAAACGTCTAGGAACAACCCAAAAACCATGGGAATCATAGCCACATTGGCTTCCACTAATTCTAAAAAAAACATGCAATAAGGAAATATGGTGCTCCATTTGTTGACTTCCCTCCTAAAAACTATACTCATGAACAAAAAATCAAACTCTAGATTTCTACATTCAAAAAAAAAACTATAATCTGTAAGTAGATGATAAGTGATCATATAGAATATAGAAAACTGATGAAAATTATGAGATCGTATGACTGCATTTATTGTTATAAAAGATCCTCACATTACTAATGTTTTGGGATTATCAATTGACACCCCCATCACACATCAAACCGACTTGTCTAGCCACCAACTACTATACTCAACAATAGGCCCACATGACGCCACTCTATGTCTAGTCACAACGCATTGGATAGAGTAGGTGAAACAAGGGAGTGTGAAGCTTTTGAATCAATGATGTCACGAGAAAGTGTGCTAAAAATTAAATTATATTCCTAATGATCTATGGCCACTCTATTACTACTACCTCCAAAACGTGAAATAGTCCACACCCATATCCTCTACCTCATTACATAAGACCACCTTCATGGACAAGCTCGGGTTGTAGTCCCTAAACAGGAGGAATATTCTGAGGTTGGACCCTACCCATTTTATCCTCCCTCATTGGAGTGAAAGCCTACTACCCCTAATGCTAAAACTGTTTGACTGGTAAATGCTAATGAGGTAGGAACTGCAGCTATCCAACACTACAAAACATAGTCTGGGGAACTATTGGTTACATGCTCGGGTGAGTAACACAATCCAAAAATTCAAAAAACTCTGTTGAAATTTTTTTATGAAAATCATGGAAACTACTAGTAGTCGAAGGCCAGAAAGGAAGCTGGTGAAGTCCACTACTGTCCTTCAAAACATCAATGGTCCTAGTGCCATAGATATTCCATTGATAACTATGCCTCTCAAAAAAACATTTCTATATCCCATATCATTTTAAACCTCCTCATGAGTGCATCCACATGGTCACCTATTACTTCTCTTAACCTCAAAATACGATGACAATGAAAATGGATTAAAAAATTCATTATAGAAGGTTGGAGTGCATCCTCATGAAAACTCTCATGAGTCTCTTCATCTAGAAATGGGTAAGGTGAAGAACAAAAAAGCACCTTGCAATTGATTCCCAACTCCTACACCTACATTCTAACATGATAAAGGGAGATTAGCCCCTATATCTTCTCATCCTTCATGGTCAATGAAAGGAAATCATCCAAGAACTCCATATTGAAGTTATCCCACAAAACATATACCACCTTTTTCTACCCCAGATACAACTTCCCCCACTAGAACATATCACCCTTAATCTACCAAACTACCAAATAGGCCTAGTACTTCATTGGGGCCCATATCAAACTAAAACTGATATAGAGAATATCCAACCAGCTCTCAATATCCATGTCTGAAACACATGACTCTTATTCCCCAAATCCATCCTATTGAAATCACATAATGTTGTCTACTACTGATCATCCTCCTCAACTAAATTGTCCATAGGATGATCTCTGATATCAGTATGTTAAACCTCAACAACCCGAGCCATACACAGACGATGACAAAGAGACATAATATAATGGAAAAAACGTATTTCCTAAGAATGAGTGGTATGGAATTCGTATTAAGATGTATTATAATTAATTTTATCATTCTCATAACAACCCATCTCAATCATGAAAACAATTAATTATGATGCATGTACCTCTCCTAGGTCTCTACCCTATATTCTGTTCAATCTGATTTGGTCTTTCAAGAGGTTCAGAGTCCACGAACTAGATCATGAGGGCTCTAAATTATTTTTTCCTAGCTGGTATCCCTTGACTATGTTATGTACCACTGTCATGTATAACTATTTCCATACCATCCCCTACAATTCTCACTATGCCTTACTCTAAAATCCATCATACCAGTTAACCATCACCCCTGATACCACTAAATCATGACATCATCCTTCCAAAGGATTCCCTCCTAGGATGGAAATGATGTAAGGAAGATAATGAATCCCAATTCTTGCCTATAGTATGCCTCAGCTATTTGAATAAAACCAAGAGTGTTAAACTATCACAATATGGGAGGTATTACCCTTTATAAGAAATAAGATCATGGGATATGAAGATTTATACACTACATCTCAAAGATATATATAAAATAGGAATCCAAAAACTGTCCTGCATTTATATAAAACTATAAATTATCTAAAATTTTAAAGTATCCAATGTAAATACCCAAAATAAAGTCATATCAATGACAAAACTGTCCCATATCCCGTGATAGTAATACCCAACATAGTCTATACAATCCTACATGAAACCCAAAAATTTTTTTATACATGTATGCTAACCATATAAGTATACATAGTATGAAATTCAATGTCTCTCGTTCACATATGAATGATGAAATAACAATGATTTGGTGATATAATATATGAACCTAACATCACCTAAACATGAATACTATGAAATGTAAACCTAACCAAGGAATTCTAACCAAATAATGTATGTTAATAAATATAATATGTCACAAAACACATCGATGATAATGTACCACTCACCACTTTCCCTCTGGTCGGTATATCTCTCCCAACATCATATATCATGAATCACCCATTCCATTTGTATGCCTTAACATATCATGATCACAATCAGGTGGTCCTCACAACAAATCATGCCTACACACACCTAGGCCGCTCAAGATCTACCTCCCACACACACATGGGAATCACAATACAATTTATCATATATAACCCCGAAGAAACATGAGAAATCACATCACAACCCATCCAAAAGACAATTGGGATACAACAACCTCATTCGAAAACAAATGGGATATTACATCTCCCCAAAAGACACCTGGTCCACAAACCACCTCACCCAAAAACACATGGTCCCTGATAAAAACCCTATAAAGAACTAACAGAACTGTGAAAATTACATCATGTTCTAAAACAACCTCACTTATATGATATAGTGTAAAATATCAAGTACAAAACCAACTTCACTCCCAAGATAATGTTGGGATAACACCCATGCATAACTATGTGTTTTTTAGGTACATAGTGCTCATCATGGGTGGTGCTCATATAGAAATCAAAATAATATAATTATATGTATGTTATCAAAAAAATAGCCCAAACTATGCATTCAAAAATGAACAATCCAACTCAAAAAACAACCTATAACTTCTTTAAATAGTATCAGCAACAATCATTCAGAAGGTGAAGAGCCCTAGTGGATATTTCATCTTTACATCCCCCTATGTTCAACAACACATCATTTAATATTTCATTGACCACATTAATCAAATTAACCCAACCAATTCAAGTCATTCTAATCATTATTGAAAAATTATTCATTTATTCTATCAGTACCCTAGAAACAAATAGGAACCAACAATATCCTGAAATCAAGTAACATCCCTTCTAGAGGTGAAGAAACAATGTAAATTAATTCACATCACATTATTGACACAACATATCATGACCTCTAGATATGGGGTGAATATTTCTCAAATGTTAGCAATTTAAAAGATTCTATGAATTACCCACACAAAAACTATTAACATTATTCAAACCCATCTTCCTAGATCATCATATTAGTAGATCCAACCCCCAACTCACATCCACATCTAAACACACATTATAGAACAACCATTCTTCATAACACTGCTACTTATTCACACTGCACCAATTGAAACCCCAATGTACAACAACATGTTATCAAATTCTCCCAAATACACATGAACCATTAATACCACACATCACATCACCTCACACCCCATGTAAAACATATTTTCTTGTTTAATAAGGAATACTTTTTTAAATTATACATGTTTATTTTGGGGTTATAATAGAAACTATATGATCCTTGGGAATCCATTTAGTAGAAGAATATAGATGGAAAACAAAATTATATATATAAGCATTAAACAAATATCCAAACAATCATGAATTACAAAAACCATTAAATGTGATAAAATGGATACCCAAAAACCATGATTTTTAGTTGTTCATTATCTAATAAAAATAAAAAGAAATAATAAAATAATACATATAGAAATATCATGTGCCACATGTCCCCTGCCCCTATATATTGATTCCTAATATAATTAGACTAACTTTTTTAATCAGAAAACACCTATATTTATAGTGGTAAACATATATATACACATCCCTTATGATTCAAAATTTATAAATAATAAGTATATTACTAGTTATTAGAAGAACAAATTAATCTTCTTGGTTGTTGCCAAAAACTGGGGCGTGCATACATCAGGTGACTCTATAGGGAATCAGGAACCAAACTGAAGAAAATTATGCCAGTATAAAGCCATTGGGGTTGTATGGTATCAAAATAATGTATATATTATGATTAATTATATAGTATCTCAACATTCCTAGGATCTTATCAGATTCAATAGAAATTAGATACATATTAATATTTCAAATAATGGTGGAGCTTTCCATGGAAATGTGGTTTTACCATTTCAAAGCCTCTAGACCGTCATCGAAATAATGGATTAATTTTATGGCCATGGAAATTCTAAAAAAGACTTGAAAATAAAAAATTAAATCCATTTTATGTCAATGAAATACATCAAAATGTGACAATACTATAAGAACTAAAAACATTGATCATGGGGCACTACTAGTGAATTGCCTTCAAATGAGGCATCACTGGAAGTCTAACTGTTATCAAGAAGCTTCTATAGGAGGGAAAGTTGGACAAGATAACCTCAGGTTGACTGACCTTGCAGCATTACTATGTCATCATAAGGTAAGAAACCACAAGCTGAGAAACCTCGAGATGAGAAACCACCATGGAGACCTACCGCCAGGCACAAGGTACCGCAATACAAGACACTATTAGTTGAGAAACCTATAGGGTGAGACACCACCGGTGATCCACTGCCAAGGAGAGACACCAACACCCCTCCTCATCTAGTGTGAGACGCCCCTAGAGAGCCACTACTATAGTGAGACACTACCTGTGTGAGAGACTGCCATGGTGAGACACAGCTTGGGTGAGACAGTACGGGAAAAGTTGAAAAATTGATAATTTTTTCATTGTGTTGAAATGAGTCACATTGACTTTGTAGGGCACCTCAAACACCATATTGGCAATAAAGTAATAAATTGGAATGGTCCATGCCATTACAAGTGATAAATATATTTAATTCACATGAATTGTTTTTTAAGGTGATTACCCCTTGGTGAATTTTATACATAGTCATAACCACGATCAAGTGTCTATATAGGGATATAACATATAATAAACCAAAAAATTACTATTTTATTAAAACAATAAGATTTATTTTTGTAGTTTTAATTATTCTTGTGGTTTTATGTAAATTTCACTCTTCTTAAAACAAAAAAAACTATTCCTAAAAATTATTTAAACCCTACTCTAATTCCAACTGAGGTTTCTAAGACCCACACTCCTAGATCTACTACTAAAAAAATTTTTTAAACAAATATTTTAAGGAAGAAAGGAAAAAAATATCATTATTTTACATAATTTAAATATAATAAATAAATCATCTCACAAATAATCACAGAATCCCATTAATGATTAGTTTAGTGTATTTGAGTATCATTTATTTAAGAATATTTTTTTATGATATTTTTGAACCTTTAAAAATAATCATACCACACTTGAATAACCTCTATACTTATCATAACATATATTGAGCATCAAAACCTAGGGAAGGGATATAAAATACATGTATGTTCTAAAATTCATAGTAGATAAACACTTATCATAATATCATGAAGGGTTTTATCAAGGGGATACTTATGAAAGGGATAAATGTCTTATTAGAAAAAAATATAAAAATACTATTATTCACAAGTCATGGTATAATTACAATATATATCAAATGAAAAAACATATATCATAATAAAATATTGTCATATAATAAAAATTATTCATGGTGTATAATCATAAGAATATAAAAATGTAAAAATTACTAAAAAATAAGCACAGATGTCATAATAATGTTTATCAGTCATCACTTCCTATTTCCATTACAAGAGTAATAATTAATTACTCTTTTCCAATAGAAGATCAAAATTTTATTCTTTTATTCCTACAATGGATCAGGAATTTCATCCTTCTCCCATGATGGATTATCTTTTTCTCCATTATTCCCAAAGTGTATAGGAAATTAATCAATGATTCTCATTATGGATCAGAAATTACATTTTGTTCCACATAGTGGATCATGCATGGCTTCATATTTCTAATTTAGTATATCATGAGATTTAATTCATTAACCAATTCATTTTAGGGTTATATAGAACCCACCCATTACATAATAATCATTCCTATCTATATCCATCAGATGTAACTATAAACATTAATACCACCAAATAAAATACTATAAAAAATCTATGTTACATGATTAAATTACTAAAACATTTCATGAAACATTTAGATAATGAAGGTATATGGTATTATAAGAATATATCCTGTTTATAAAATGAGGATAATTAAGGATGTTGACATAGGTGAAAAATAACTTTTCAAGATAATTGAAATTTTACATTTAAAAATAATTAGAATTAATAATTTTTAATTTTAAATCATTGAAAATTTGGTTTGATTATATATGAATATTTTTAAATTTGGATAGTAATATTGGTTCAAAATAGTTTTCATTTTGAAAATTAGTTTTTTTACTTGTAAAACCCATAAAATTTTATTTCTGAAAAAATATAAAGTATTATCTTAAAACAATGATGTTATTGGTAAAATTTAACTATTATATTCAATAAGATGATGTGAAAACATTTGAATACATTTAATCCAAAAAAAATAATCAGTAATGAAGCCTTAAAAATATATAATTACTATATAAATAATATGTTTAGTGGAAAAGAAAAGAAAATTATATGGAATGAAAACATTCTATATATTTTATATTTTATTTAGAAAAAACATATCATAAAAAAGAGATGATAAAACACCCTTTTGAAAACAAGATAAGTGAAATTTTATTATATTAACTGATGAATAATTATTAGATTTCCAAATATTAATGATGAAATTGGTGGGAAGATAAAATATGGGCATGGGAGAAAATTTATTTCTAAATAAAATGTGAATTATTGATAAAAAGTTCATAATTTCTTGGGGAATAAATTCAACAAGGTGGAAGATTTGAATAAAAAAGTTCATTTTATTCATTGATATAGATAATTTATAACATTAAATAATAGTGTGTAAGAAAAACAAATATTAAATTGTGTGTTCATTATTAGACATTATAAATTAATGAAATGGGGGTTTAGTTAAAAAAAAATACATCATCTTTATCATTTGAATTGAAACCCCATTAAATATAGAGAAGGAGATATATTTGTAAATCCATTATATTTAAGTGATAATTATGTTTCTATATGTACATGTCCAATATATACACCAAAAAAATAATATAAGTGGTTAATACAATCATTTTTCAATGAAGAAAAATCGGTATAAAAAATTATTACCCTAAATCTCGTTTTGCCAAATATTCCCAATAACATGTATAACAACAATACCATTTTTAATAATCTATTTAAAAACACTATTCCTAATTATATAATTTTATATAATTAATTTATAATAATTTATTTTAAATATATGTGTGAGTTTTATTTTATTTACATTATCATATGTTATTATCTTTGATTATTGGTTTTTTACTAGCCTCATAATGGCAATATCGATTCTTATTTAGAAATTAACATTTAATAATTTGGAGATCATTATAGGTACTATAATATTTTTATTATAATTATTTATCCAGTTACAAATTAATTATATTATAATTTGTATTCTGATTCGTGACAATGAGTACAATGATAACCATGTTTCAATAATTTTAATTACTGAAAGGTATAATATTTATAAGAGGATTGATTTTACAATATCTATTCTAGAATAAAAAAAATTACTATTTACTAATATTTTTTAAAATATAACTAATACTTTTATATCCTTAGATAACCATTATAAATAACTATATCATTCTTCATGTATATAGATAAACTACCCAAAATAATAAAATTGATATAATTTAGGGTGTGTATGATTATAAAGATGATTCATTCAGAAGAACATAGTTATAATAGAATAATAAAGATATTATTCCAATTATTTTAATGTTTTGAACTATATTTGACGATTTTTTGAAACATAATTAAATATTATTGTGTAAAATGAAATATATAAAATTCAAGGAGCTTGTAGTCTACACATATGCCCGTGAAACACATTATTTTTTCATATATATTGACAGAGATAATGAATTGTTTAAAATATAAGAATCATAATAGACTATTAAATATCATTTTAATCTTATAAATATAATTTCATATCCATTATTTGTAATTGGTTGCAAAATATCATGTATACCATTCATGGAGGCAGTTGTTCACACATATGAATGATGACATCGTCATTACTAACATGGATTTAAGTAAAGGTAGAAAATATATATTTTATTTGTAAAAGAAAATTTCAAAATATTTTTAATAATTATGTTATCATATATCTTTGGATATATTATTATTAATATGTTATAAATATTAAATAATTAATTGAAATTGGTATATAATATATCTTTTCCTTTGGATGTTTTCCCATGGGTAACAATTTAAGGGTCCTTATCGTGGACTTTTATCAATGAAAATGATTCAAGAACATGGGAAAACATATAAGGAGATAATATTATTGAAATATTGTTTATATATTTATTTTTAATGTGGTATAAAATGTGGTGGAAGTGATATCCTTTTATAAGTAAATAAAATGGTTCTTTTGTAAATAACCATTTATTTTTTACAGATTTTATAAAATTATTCAATGTTAAATAGATTAAATAGTGGGAAGTAATTAATTTTGGACTATTATATTATTGATTGAGTCACTATGTTTCATTTTGACCATTTTTTATACTTGTTTTGTATATTTTTTAATAATATTTTTAAATTTTTTACTTTAATATTTTCCATTGTATTAATTTCTTACCAGGTAATTATAGTTCCATAAAAATATAAGGTGACTCCTATTTCAATATTTTGATGCAATGAACCAAAAATTAAGATCCCAATAATATAATTTGATTTCTATGTAATATAATATATACTTTTATAATATAAAAAATTAATATATTGAATCTTTTTTTTATAGAAAAATGTTGTTTTAAATAATAATTGTTCTTTATATTATATAAAATTAATTAAAAATTAAATTACAGACAGTATATATTTACATATGGGTAAAAAATATAAAAACATGTTATAAAATATATTTCAATTTAATTTATCATATACAAAATAGACAATAATAATAGAACATCTCATTGAAAATAACACTTTCAACATGATCGCAATCATTGAAATTAATCACTATATTCAAAATATTAATACCAAAAATTAAATTGACACTGCTAAAAAATAAGAAAACCATGATATGAAATATTAAAAACAATTTTTTTAATTAATTTATATATGTTATGAAACCTAATATTTTAATATAACTTAGAAATCGAGTAAAATATTACTTCAGTTTCAGAAATATTATTCCGGGGTTATATAAATCAGCAGATTATTTTTAAATGATTTATTCTACATCATAAATAGGTTATTTATAGAAAATAAATGTTTTATAAACATTTATGTCATTTTTATAGTATGAGAATTTCATAAAATTTACTGTAATAAAAAAAATCAGAATTTTTTATTCACCTAAAAGAAAATTATTTTTTGAATATGTCATAAATTATCCATAGAATAATTTTGACATGATGAATTAGAAATTTAATTTTATTATATAAGATAAATATTAAAAAAATATTATAAATTAAAATAAAATAAACCAGGAAAAACAATTTTATAGAAACAAATTCTCTTTTAGAACATCAGGTGTTGTCAAAACTATTTTATATTATTTTCTAATTGATTTATTAATTTTTTTTTCTTTTGATTTTATTATTCTTAATTAATATTAATAATATTCACCTAAAAAATTATGGATCATGTTAGTTCATCTTTACATGTGACATAATCTTTCAATCCAATGTTTCCATAAATAAATTTTTTTTTTAAAATATCATGGTGTTATAGATACCAATGATATTAATCAATGAACAATATGATATTATTACATATAAAGTCCACAAGAAAATCCTTTTAATGTTTACTTTACCCTCTTTTTGAATAAGGTACTATTACTCCAACACATATAGATCCTCTAGAACCTGATGGAGTAGCAAAAGGGTTTTCCAAAACCATTTGTACTTCTACTCCTCCATCTAAATACTTCAATTTATTGAATTCTAGGGAAAATAATTTCTTATATTGTGATTATCCTAATGAAAATCTAAAAACATGAGTACAGCTTCTCTAGGGTTTCCTTCACATATCAATCAGTGGAAATTATAAATTTATCTGAATAAACCCCTACTTAATTGTGAATTATGTTCATTCCTTTGAACCTATGATGTAACACATGGAAATGTTATATCCTAATGTAAAGGGACTAATTAACCTAATTATTAATACCATAATAGTGTGACACAAATATCTTTCATTGCTAATGGTCGTCTTGTTCCCACTAGTTGGGAGATATCTGACCAAGTTTACTCAAAAGTAAATAAACAAGAGGGACACATGGACTCAAGAGAACAACATCATATTGTAGATGTTATTGACTAGTAGTTATGGTATAATGGTTGTATATTGGTGGAGACTATAATATCAATATCAGTAAAACATATATAAAAAATCTATTAAAATAAAATCATATGTATATTAAAAAAATAAAAAACTGAGAATATTCCAATAAATAAATTTACCATGCATGAATATATGAGAATACATAAACAAAGTAATAAAAACTTACATTAGGTAATACCCATAAATTATAGCTATAAAAAATTGAATGGAGAAATATCATAACCTTACTCTTATAGATAATTTGAGTACAATTTCAGTCAACCACCATAATACCATGTCCTGGAAAATATAATGAAAAAGAAAAGAGGCACCATTTAAATGAATAACTAGTGTATAACATATATCCTTTCATATTAAGTGGTTTCCCATTTTATAGTGACTAAAATCTAAAATTCTATCATCAATGTTGTTTAATGAATTTCCATTCTATGAGTATAAAATAAAAGGGGTGTATAATATTAATAATAAATAAATAAAGAAGATATTAGTAAATGAAACCCACATACTTCAACCATGGGTGAATATATTTTATTATAGAACCTAATAAGGTGCTCATATAACCCATTTTATATAAACCATGCATTTCAATGAAATCATCAATATCTAATCCCCAAAGTAGGTCTGAAAATTCTCATTCAATAAAACATGAAAACCCAATGAAATATCAAAAGTATTGTATGTGTTGTATGGATGAAACATCAAATGGTGATCAAAACATAGTGTCTAGATCTAGAGTAGAATAATAGGGATAAAACATCATCGTTACACATTATATGTCTAATCAAACATGGGGAGAATTTATAATGTAATTTTGGGATGGGACATTGTTGGGGTACAAGGAGGTAATCTTAATGATTAATTATTGAGAAAATATTGCAAAATATAAGAGATCATCGCATAAATTATTATGTTATTATATCTTCTAGTTGAATCCATGATGTTAATAAGATGGGTAAAAAATGATAATTCATTTATAATATCTTAGTTAGAACATCTCATATCATTAGCATCAATGAATCTCTTGAAATCTATTTGATTCACTCTTGTAATTCCACTATGGAATCCAAAGAATATACACATATTTCGTCACAGTCAATCTAGAACCTATTTAATTTTTATTTGTGAGACTCACATGAATTATAGATCATTAATATTTAAATTTAATTTTACAAAGAAAATCTCATATCATGGTTCATGGACCATCATTTCATGTGCACATAGGACATCCTTTGATTATCAACCAATTAGATTTCATATCCTCATTAGATGAATTATCTAAATATATTAAGGGTATCACAACACCCTAAAAATATTATATTAATTTATTCACCCATGGTGTCACAAATCATAAACATTCATTTGATAAATTCTTTACATTAACATGGGATTTAGAATCAAACACTTATCAAATAGTATCAAAACATTCTCTAAATCCAAAGGTGCATATGTTCACTGAGTCCATTTCATATGATAAGGAACTCTAATTGAAGTTATTTTCAATTGAATAAAATTGTAATTCATGGGAATTCCTCATATATATATTGATTAATACAAAAGGTTCAATTATTCACTTTCTGAATATATTAATAAAAAGAAGTGTTTGATATAGAATTCAAACTATGGGTATTCCTAATATTGGTATTTTTGTACCCTAGGTTATAGTGCTCTAAGCGTCTATACTTATTTAATAATTTAATCATGTATAATATGGTAACCTCATCTGTGACTCATCTAATAAGTCAATAATATTCCATAAACCTTATATGGTAGATGGAATGAGTTGAATTTAAAACCATAAACTCCACTAGAATGCAATCAAATTATGGTTCATAAATTAAACTTATTGATTTAAAGGATTATGGTTAACCTGTAAAACCCAATTTGATCGAACATGATCCTTAAGATGAATTGAAAAATTAAGGACACTATCCCATAGCTAGGAAGTCATTTATGTTCCATAAATTTAATTAATTTCATTAATTTTCAAACAATGTCAATGTCAAGAAGCCTACAAGACTTACAAATGAAATGTTTTATAAAATAACCTATTATTAAAGGAATTTAAACAAGGCCACATATCATAATAATATATAAAAAATTAACTTTATCCCAAAAAAACACTTTCTATGGTCATCCATGACTGATGGATATTTGAAAAACCATATTCATCCTTAATTCACATCCGAATAACATAAAAAATTAATTAAAATGAACTATAATTGATTTTTCATTATAATTTATAGGCAAGAAAACTACCTATTGAATAATTGGAAATTAACTCAATAGTTTGTCTTGATTCTTTATAACTAAGTCTAATAACCAACCAATGGTCTATATAATGACCACAGAACAACCCCAGGTTATATCCTTTATAAAAAGAACAAAAAACTTATGTTTTGTTATATATTTTAAAGAAAAGCCCTACAAAAACTCACCCAACCAGACATTGTCATCAAAATGAGTGGGGATGACATAAAAGAGTATCCTCAATACACCTTATCACTAGGTAGTAATTTTGTTCACCAACATATGGTCATTACACTATACTGAAGTTGAATTTTCTCCCCAAACACATGTTAGAATAAATATGAAATTAGAAGATGTATATGAAGGATGAATGAGGAGTGGTAGAATTACCTCTAAGATTTTATTATCTCAAACAGATAGAATGGAAGCCTATGATAGAATCATATCTATAATATAGTAAGGATTCGGGGTTCAATTATCTTTTCTTCTAAAATGGTGTGTAATAAACCCCCAAATTCATGTGGATTAGGTAAAACGTTTTAAGGGTGGTCAAATTACTATTTTGGACCACTTTAAAATATCATACTTAGAATCCAATGGTTAGTCACTGGGTCTCCACCAGCTACATAGCATCTATAATATCCTTCCCTTTCTTCTAGAACATTTCTTATCTAATATATGGGACAACACATACCTGTGGCTGTCAGCGATCCTATCTCAAATTTTATGCTTTTATTTTTAGAACTCCCAATTCTCTAAGGAGCCTCTATCAAATCCTACTATCTATTTTCCAATAATATTAAAATCATATGAATCTTTATTCATTAAGATACTATCGGTTTAATAATAATGTAATACTATTTCAAATATTATGTTTTTAAATCCCCCTCTCCATATGAATACTCACCCCCAAACTACACCCATAGAAAAAAATCATTTTAAATCATGTTTGAAACCTAAAAGGTGGATACAAAAAATAAAGGAATTAAATCCTAATCCACTGTTCAAGATTTCACTCTATCTAGAGCTACTGTTAAAAATTATATAAACTTTCTCTGAACAACTTGAGGATAGGATTCCTATGGATCACACAAAAAAACTCACCTCAATCATCACTAAACTATCTTAACATGGAATCCTCCTAAAAATGCCAAATTCTACTTGACAACCAAAAAACAACATTGACTGGTTAAACCCTCTAATTTCCACCCATAACTGGTTCAATAGACAAATTGTAATTATATGAAATTAAAGGAGAACCCAATGAGGATTCTAATTAAATTCCTTTATCCTATAAAAATATCACTAATCATTTTATCTATAATTTATATCAATAATGAATTCTTGATTCCAATTGTCAGTGCATTACCACCTATCATCCCATGGTATATCACTTTTGAAAGAATATATGGGATTCTATTTTAGTAACCACAATTGTTATAGAATAATGTGTAATATCTAGAATAGACCATTTCTTCCAAAAATGGAGATAATAATACGTATTATTACTCTTTATACAATGCAAAACATTTATCATATACGCTAAATGGATCCCCATGATTAGTGGCCATCCAATATTTTATGATAACCCGATTATCATTCAAACCTCATCTCCCACTCTACTGTTTGATCATTATCTCATTTGATTTTAGATGAATTAATGCTCTAAAATTGATTTATGTAGGAATTACGCACTCTACTAGTCATTGGAGGCTCCCAACCATAAGAAGTCCTTCACCAGGGACCCACAATCACTACACTTCTAGACATCACTCAAATTCCACACAGTCATTTGTGAGATATTCCCACTGTATTTAGATGATCTCTCACACGATATCACTCCAAACTTCATTTTACATCAATTTCACCTGAAAAATTATACCTCTATTTTCAAACAAAATATTACAATTCATCAAAATCATATATATTAATAATTTGGGCCAAAATATTATGATCACTCATCACACATTACAAGACATACACCAATGGTTGTTTCTAATTTTATTCCATGGGATAATAATCATTGGCCATACAACATCAAGATGTCCAATTTTAAGTATGGCATGATTCATAGATGATTCCCTATATAATTACTAAACTACATTCTAATATTTTCCAATAATACCCCAAGACCCATTTTTATGTTTTTTTGTATACACTGATGTTCCATTAATTTGTCCCACTTCTTAGACAGAATATTTTAAATAACCACCCATAAACATTACATATTCTTGATTTTTAATTAAACATTATATTTTATTATAGTTTAGGATATATATGGGTTATATTATTAGAGAACTAGGGAATCAGTCATAAAGAAATATATATTACATAAAAATTTTGTCACATCCACATAATATCAATTTTTACTAGAAAACATAACCTTTATGAAATAAATCTATTATTTTCATCCCAATTTTTCTCACGACATAATCCTTTTCTCTACTCATCTATAGAATCCTACAAAAAATATATTATAACATGAAATGAGAACAAAAATCTCAATACAGGACATAAAATGAAATAAAAAAACAAGTTTATTTATGAGTACTTCTAAAAAATCAGAAACGGAATAAACATATTAAGGAAGAATATTTTGCGATCCATGGTATAAGATAATATCATAAAATATATCGTTCATGAGTAATCACATGGTAAAATAGAATAAGTAACATGGAATCAAAAGATCATGGTAATATATGTAGTGTAGAAGAAACCTATGGAATTAAATAAACATAAGTTAGGGATAACGTCCAAGGAAACATCACATCATGGACCCACACAATGTATGTATTAGGTTTACTCCCTAATCCCATACCAAATATATATTGATAAAACAATTATACCCAATGAATTAGAGCTATATCTAGTTGTACCCATTAAAAAAAATTATATGATTATGTGTTCTAGAAAAATAATATCATTAATAGGGCATAAACATAGTAATTACCCATGGAATGAATATGGGCTGCCTAATCATACTAAATATCATACTGAAAATAAATTTTAAAATAATTTATTTGAGAAAAGATAAATAAAGAATGTATTAACCCATAAAGGGAATGGAATATAAGATGGGTATATATGTAAGAGAAAAATATTTCGATTTTAGCATAATTCCATAACTATAAATAGGGAGAGATATTGAGTTAAAGAGAAATATTTCATAACTAGAAGAAAAAGGGTGTTTAAAGAGCTCCCACACACCCATAATATAACGTCGCATTTTTATGTGGTCCAACCCTTTGTGTATTTTCATGGATGGTAGTTCTTCGGGGATGTTTACAATTGGACTATAGGGTTTTTCCTCGGAAATATTGAAATTGGAAGATTACATGTTGTGTAATATAAACATGTTGTATAATTGATGTTCATAACATCTATAGAATAGGTTGACAAATTGGAAATTTTAAAGGTAAAATAATACAAATAAATGGCATAATTTTTTGAAAACCGAATAGAAAGAGTTACACAATGTGAAAGGGTATTACACGTCTTGTAAGTCCATAATTTTTTAGTTCATTAAATGTTCTAGCACTTGGGGTTTCTCCAAAACCTATGCATTCTCTCATTCATGGAGACCATTGGCTTCACCCAATTTGAGTTTCGAGATTCCTTTGGTAGGGAATGATCATTGGGAATATATCTTCATTCCAAGGCTATCCATTTTTATCCATGTTATTATGGGAGAGGTGATCAGATATCCATGAGGTGGTCAATTCTACTGTGAATAATGCTTATTGATTTTTGTGGTATGGGGATTGTTGCTTATTTTCTATTTACACAAAATCATAAATATATCCTAGTTTATCCCATTTAATTTCAATGAAATTGACTTCATGATTGATGAATTGGTTGAATGAAATGGATAGTTATCACATGATGGTTGTGTTGTTACATTTTACCATGATAATAGTTCATCACATGATTTTTCTAGATTGTTTGATATGTGTTCCTTGCTCTGTTACCATATTTTTTATTCTTGGAATAGAATGCGTATGTTTTTAAAGAATAAAAATCTATAATTATTTATTAATAAATTAATTTAATAATAAATATAGAGGCATGAATTTAATCCAATGGTTGATATAATTTTATGATAATAAAATTGATTTAATGTGGATGTTTTAATTAAATAAGTCCTTCCATGTGCATAATAAAAACAATATAATTGGTTAATAAACATGAATAATTTTCATGCTTGTTTTTATAATAAATTAAAGTAATTTAAAAAAAACTAGATTAGGATTGTTCAATCCATGATAGATTCTATGGGAATATTTTTCCTTTGATATCTTATTATAGCATGAAGACTTTGGTTTCCCATTGTTAGAACCTTTTAATAAAATAATCAGTTAATTGAAGATGCAATAATAACTGGTTTTTTTATGAAGATAATTTTAATAGTCTTGATATTCCAATTTTCTTAATATGTCTAAGTTCCTTTTTTGTATCTATGAGTAATGATCTCTGATGATGATGAATTCCTTGTGTTGTGGGCCAAGTTTCCATATTGGTTAAGTTTTATTTTTTGTTTTATACTTATTGTGATGTTATCTGATCACGATCTATGTGTTGTGAGATTGAAATAAAAAATTATGATATGGTAGTTGTGATATCGGTTAGGGAGGCCCAGATGTGATGAGATCCTAGGATGTCTGATCCACAGTTGGTTTCAATAATGTCACCAGGGTGGAAAGGATGTTATGGAGTAAGATAACATCATTAATGGTGATATGAATCTGTATTTGAGTGTGGGAGTTGATGAGGACACTATAGGTTATGGAACCGGATATAGCTGGTCTTACCTATAGATGACATGTCGAGATCTAGTATTCTCAGCTTTGAATATGTTTAAAAATTAATGGATGAGTCTATTTTTTAAAGTGCATTCCTTTACCCAATGCATGATGAATTCTGATGTTCTTTGTTTCATGTTTTCTCATAGTGGTTGATTAGTATGTTTTTACCACATTTACGAAATATGGAATAATCTTATTAATGTGAAAATAATTTTTTATCTTATGTGGTTGTTGATGATTGAATTCAAATTATTTAAAGATTTTGATCATGATAAATCATGTCCTTTGTTTGGATTATGACTAGAGGGAATGAATGACACTGATATTTAATTTAATGTAATGTAGTATAATATTAATGGATTATTAATTTCTAATGGATTAATTAATTCATATAAAAGGGGAATATAAAATAAAGAATTATTGTAGCTCTTTTATATTCATCTGTAATTATAGGTTATATTGTCTTAGAAATGGAAGCTGAGAGTCTAAGAGTTGTTAGCTGTAGTTGATTATATTACTATGTTATTCCCAAAGAGTTGTTATGTTCTATATTATATCTTGTATAATCTATGATTTCTTATGCTTCTTCACCCATGTCATTTGGGAAACTGACACCTAATGAACTTTGGGAGGGTGTTTTCACCAACCTCTAAGTGGTAGTTTGGATGAATGGTTACACCCTCTAGCCCCACTCTCTTATCTATATAGTTACATTTGCTGATATGAAATTATTTTTCTTTTTCCATATATGTGTGTAGAGGTATATGATTTCTTGTAGTTCCTTCACACACATTTATTACTAAATATAGTATGTAATGATTTATTATAGATATTAAATGTATAATCCATGATGTCTTGAGGTACTTACACAGTCTATGGTCTATAATGGCTTGAGTTATAATACCTAATGCTTGATACACTTTATATTGGATGTGTTTGACCCCAAAAACTACTTGCATAATTTTTTTACGGGGTATAGGGTGATGTGTTATGTAATGAATGAGGTGCATGTGTTGGTGGCATGCCCATGTGTCTTCAGTGCGGTATACCTTTAGTGATAGATGTCTAGGATATATGATGTTAGGGAAGGGGAAAACCCAGTGGGGTTATAAGAGTGTGGTACCATGATGTTCATTATTATATTATATGTATATTGTATTCATTACTTGGTGAGACATATACATGGTGATTTTAGGAACATAATATTTCTTTTTAAGTGATGAGTTAGTTACCCTATTTCTCACTATGATTTAGCATGCATTCATTATATTTTTCAAAAGAGACTCCAGGTATGATCCAACTAAGTATATTTTTATTCTCAACCATTGCATATATCTTCTATTTTTTAGGATAATTGGAGATGGTTGGAGATCAGTCTAGATATTACAAGCTTGGTGTTTAGTAAGAGTTGTTTAGGATTCTTGGTAATTGTCTTCTTTACCATTTTTGTATTTCTAGTTTTCCATTCAATTGTTTAGTAATGTATGACATTGAATGGTTTCAAATGGGTTATATTTTTATACATATTTAAGTGAAAGATATGGTTGTATTATTCTTATTATGTCTCTCTTCCACATTCTTCTCTTAGTGTGCAGTGCCACACATATGCATTTTTACTATACCATTGGGTAATGTCACCAACTTGAGGCCTTGTAGAGCATGGACTCTGGAAGCCACCCTCAAATTACATTTATATAGATATCATAGTGTGGGGATCATGAAAATTTGGTATCAAAAGATTATTTTGAGTAATATAATAGTATCTAGTGTTATACCCTGCTAAGGTTGCATGGGCGAGTAGGGATATGATGTCAACTATGTTTAGTAAGATATGTTTACACAAGAGACCAAATATGACATGGGTATTTAGTCCCCCCTTTGATCTGACACATGGAACATTATGTATATTGATCCTACTAAATAAATTGATACTGGTTATAGATACATACCTAGAAAATGATCATGAATCATTCTTCTTTATGCATATGTTTTCAATGGGTATACTAGGGGATAAGTTAAAATGTTAACAGAATAATAAATTTAATAAATATTTATTTCTAAATATTCCATATTCAATAATTTTGATATCTAATATGTTTGTTATTTTTTTGGAATGGATCCAAGATGAAATCTTCATCAGGTCCTCCCCAAATATATTCAACAGGATATTCCATTAGACCACCATAGAGTAGAGGTAAAAGATAATGAAATATGTAGGAGGACACTCCCAAAGTTTTAGTGCTATAGAATGCAAAATTATGATGGTTTTGTTTCAGATTTAATCATAGAGGACTTGTAATATGGGGTTGAAAATTATTTTATTTCAGTTCATCCTCATAATTAGCACTAGTTGTAATTCATTTTGGTGATGAAACGTGGATTAGTGATGAAGTGGAGGTTATTGTTCTGCGGGGATCTCGAGGAGGCATCAGTCTTATAGAAGATGTATTGAGACTAGTTCAGTGAATTATTTCCTTTTTTGACCATAATGGTGTCCAATCACAAAAATCGTCATACCCATAAATAAGGGATCTTCAATTTTTTTGAGTTCCGGATATGATTTATGTCCATTCAATGATATACTATATAATGCTTTCTAAATGAGGAGTCCAAGTTGGGGACTTTTGATTAGTCTTTTATTCCATACATGCAGTGTTAAGTCACCTTTTTGGTGCTAATATTATATCTCAAGGTGTAGGATAGAGAAAATTTTATTGATCGGATGATAGATTGAACTGAGTTTTCATGAGAAGGGATTCATTAGGATTTCCCATGAAAAAAAGAAAAGTCATCTGGGGTTCCCTTTTTTTAAGAATATAATTTTTTCAACTTGGGGTAATTCTGATCCCTCATTATATAATTTTCCTACAGGTTATGGATCTAAAACCAATTATAAGGTGTCATATTCATGCCTTTTGGGGATTTCAATGTCATAACTGATTATAGTGCTGGACCATTTGGACCATTTAGCATGTTCATGGTGTTCTGCTTAAAATTCCACTATTAAGCTAGTTTTATCCAAAGAAGTTGTAGCATGGTGCTCTAGTTTTGGATCAGTAGAAGGGAGATCGAGAATCCATAGTAAATACCTAAGGAAATAATCTACATCATATAGTATATTATGTTCATTTAGCAAGTCATTAGCTGGGAAAAAAAAGATGTCGAGTAGGTAGTGGTGAGCTTCATGTTCCATGACTACTAGTTTGAGGGGAGCTATACACTGTTCGAGGAACCCTTTTCTTTTTTTCTACAAGATTGTATGTTTTTTAATTTTGGATTTATTAACTCCATTATATCAATGACCCTCATCCATTATTCAGGACATGACAAATATTGGATTACAGTGTTGTTGTAATTGACTATGCCAATTGGAGGTTGAGTTGACTTGTAAGAAGTTTGATTGGAATTATGAACTAGTGATGGGTTAACAATTCTATAAGGGACATTTCTTGTATATATGTATATATTATTAATCAAATAATCATTAACAATAACTGGTGGAATTTTTTTCATGATATTATATATTTCTAAACGAAGTAGGTCGCATTTAGTGTTGCAGTTGGAGAGATAGAAATGTTTATTAGAGGGTGAGACACATTGATAGGTTAGTGGAATTTATTGACCTTCTCATATTTTATGGATGTTTTGAAGTTGATATATTCATAGGATTAGAAGTTAGTTTTTCCTAGGATTGATTAAGAGTGCCCTGATGTAATAATAAAATATTTCATAATTTTACCCCCTTAATGGGAAATAGATATTAGGATTGATCTATTTCCAGAAATGTTTCCTATAATGATGTAACCATATAAGATAGTGCCTTATGAGTTACGATATCTAAGATTAAAACTCAATGATCTACTGCAAAAATAATTTTTCTGGTCATGTTTGTCAACGTGGTGTGCACTAGTTTTATTTTTAAATAAGGATGATGTAATTTTGAAGCTTTTTAATGATTATAATCACCTCAACCAAGTGAAATTGAAGAATCACTACCATCTTTCATTTAATGAGGACTTATTTAATTAGCTAAATTTATAATGGTGGATCTCATAGAATGATTTGTGGTCTAGATATCATCAGATTTGGTGAAGGATGTGGATATTTAGAAAAATGAAATATATTTACTTCCCTGACATTATGTGTTTGTTATGCTGTTGTTTAGTGTGAATAATGCACTAGATATATTCATGGAGTTGATGAATGATATTTTCAATGAGTTCATAGATATGTTCATGGTTGTTTTCATTAATGAAATCCTTGTGTCTTCCATGTTATATGAGGACAATCCAAAGCATCTTTGTACCATTTGATGGAGTTCTTTATCATGATCATCAGTTCACGATGTTTTTGAAGTGTGGATTTTCTGATCGTGTAGTATATTTCATTGGACATGTGTTGTCACAAAAGGTGTAGTTGTGGATCCTTTGAATATATAGGTAGTATTTTAATTGATGGTCATTATGATAGTATAAGAGGTGTGAAGTTTCTTTGTCTTGTATACTATAATAGGCTGTTCATATCTAATTTCCCCCAGGATGAAACACCTTTGATAGTATGGACTAGAAAGGATCATGCATTATTCTATATAGAACAATTTTAGACCATATTTCACTACATTAAGTAGAGGTTGGTTAGTTCTCCATTTCTTCTCTTACTATCAGAGGCTGTTTAGTTTGACATTTTAAATTACAATTTTGATATTCTATTGAGCCATTTTTTGATGTAGTAGAGAACGTATGTCTCTTGTATGTATTGAAAGTTATATAAAAATTTTAATAACCCTTCCACCCATGATATCAAGTTTGAAACATTACTACATCAACGAAAATTTTATGGTTTTTATTGATCATAAGATCCTACGATATGTCTTCTTTGAGCATTAAATGAACTTGGGTCATTGTTGGTGGATAGAGATCATGTAAGATTAAGACATTATGATTTTATATACACTAGTAAAGAGAAGATTTATGGTTGATGCATTGAGTATGAGGTCACATAGTGATTTCATGCATGAATCATGGGATTTATAGAGAGAGATGGAGGAACTCTTAGTGGTGTATCTTGATATGGGATTGGTTGGAGGTAGAGGTGGTCTTTTCTAGGTAATAGTGTAACTATCCTTGGACAGTAGGTGTAGCATTCCAAGTTCGTAAATTTTGATATAGATGTATGGAGAGAATTTTTTTTGGTGATGATCTTGATTGATGATATGAGGATGGAAAACATCATTTATTGGTTCAGGGAAGGGTTTTCATTCCTTCAGTTATGTGTGAGATGATTCTATATGAGTTACATTGTTTTATTTTGGTGGTACATCCCATCATGAAAAATATGTACTGAGCAATGAGATGTAAATTTTGGTGGGCTATATTGAAGACCACAGTTACATATTCTTATTACCAATATTCGGTTTTATAGAAGGTGTAGGTTGAGGAATGTGTTCCTGGTGGTTTTCTAAAACCGTTAAATGCATCCTAATGGATGTGGTAGGAAATATCAATATATATAGTTACTAGTTATCCTCCGTATTTGGGGAACTTTGATGATATATGTGTGATATATTTTTGTTTTATTAAATCAACACACATTATTGTGATTAGGTAGCCTTGATCATGGGTGTTTTCATGAGTAAGTATGTCGAGGATGTTTTGAAATTCTAAAGAGTCACAAGGATGATCAATTTTATATATAGATTCATGATTTTTCTCTAGGGTTTGGGAGGCTTTCAGAATTATTTGGGTTCTCATTAATACCTCATATTTTATTTTCATCCATAGACTGAACTTCATACAAAGTTGGTCATCTAGACTATTGATGACATGTTTCACTCTAACTTCTTATGATTCGGATGATTTTGGATAAGTCACCTTCCCTTGGATGATAATACATACAATTATGATTTCAATTACACCATTGATACGGTTCTATTTGTAGCATTGTATATACTTCATTTTCATTCAATGTTTTTGGACTATTATCATAGAGCCAGTAACTCTCTAGTAAGAGATGGTACAAAATACAAAACAGATGGTTCATATGATTTGTGGGAGGAAAAATGTAGTGCTGGATCATTTAAAATCACATGTCAATCATTATTGGATCCCTATTGAGATTCACATTGGGGATCATGTGTTCCAAAATGTGATTCATCATTAGGGTATAAAATGGATTGGAAAAGAGAGTAAGTATTTTCCCCAGTTATTTGGGTCTTTCTAGCTGATTTCTCATTTGGAGAAGTGGAATATTAGATATAACGTACACCATAGATGAATTAGATACATGATGTTTTTCACATGTCACAACTCTTTTGTTATATATACAAATACTCTTGTATAAATGATTGGTTATTGATCAATGATGATGATAATGTAACCTATAAGGAGTAGGATTTAGAGATATTGGACTGATAAGAGAATTTCTTGCATGGATATCTCATTGCCTTCATTCATAAATTGTGGAAGCATGGTGGCATCATGGAAATTACCTTGAAATTTGAGTTGTAGATGTACACTCTTCACCCATGAGATAATTGGTGTTTATCTATTCTATTGTAATGCTATTATTTTTTAAATGTTCATATTTTGGGTTTATGAAATGATTTCATATTTCTTGTTATTATGTATTTACTATCATTTGATAGGGATCTCCCTGGGGAGTGTGTTTATGTGCTGTTATTGGTTTTTCAATTGTTTAATGCTTATTACTATCAGTATGTGGTTGAGATCCTATAGTGTCACTATCATTGATAGGTATCTCATGGGTAGCTATTTGGATGCCCCATATTTGTTTTTTCTTTGGGATTGTTTTCGTTTTTCATGGATGGTAATGTCTTGAGAGGTATATAACTAAGGGTCCCAAATCAATATGGTTCATCCCTTGGTGAGTATCCAAGTCAAGTGGTGGTTAGAGGATGCTTGTATGTGGACTGGGGGGGTTTGTCTATAAAAATTTCTAAACAGTGATATTACATGCTCTATAATTCTTTCAAACTTTTTATGTGAGGTTCTTGACTTGTGTAATTTAGTTTCATTTTGGGTAAATTTTGAAGGTTACATATTAAAAATGTCAATTTTTTTTAGAGATAACATAACCTTAAGGGATACATGAACTAATAGGGTATTACACATCATTTAAATCCCTAATGATGTACATCAATAAATTTTCATCTGGTTTGGTTTTCTCCACACCCTCTGGTGGCTCTCATTCATGGATACAAGAGGCTTCCATGAATTGTCTTATTGAGATTCATTTGACATGGATCAATCAGAGGTATTCTATATCTGATCCATGGTGATCCAAGATCTTGTGGGAGAGCCTACGGTAGATCCATGATGTGGACCAATCTCATGAAATGTACATTGATTCGTTTCTTATATTCTATTTATGTGAAATCATATATTTATAAAGATTTATAACTTTGTATATAAATTATCATTAACTAATAATTATTATACAATTTTGAATAGTTATATTGTGATATAATGTTGGAGAAGTTGTTTCTCTATACTGTGATAACATTTTTTTCACATGATTTTCATATATAGTGTGATATCTATGCCTTACATTTTCACCATTTTTTATTCTGGGAATATTAAGTGTAATTTTTTTACAAACATCATCCTAGAAGTAATTGAAAATAAATTTCCTTATGAATAATTATTTTTTCATTTTTATAAGCTGGTGTTTTTTATAATTTATTTATAATAAAATTCATTAAATATACATGTTTTAATTAATTATGATCTTCCATTAGATTAATTGAAATAATTGAATTCATTAATGAACCTGAATAATATTCATGCATGTTGTTGATAATAAATGAAAGGATTTTTAATTTATAATGGAACTTCTATAGGAATGTCAAAACCGAGATAAAAGTTAAAATTATTTTTTCTAATTGATATGTTATTATAGATTAATAACTTATATTAAACATAATTGGAACCCATTAATAAATTAATAGGTTGATTCAAGGAGTAAAAATCAGTTTTTTAATAAATATAATTTTCTACGACTGTAGTTTACAATTTTATTGTGAAGGCTCAGTTTCTTGTTTTGGAGTGATGAGTTACAATTTCACTAAGAATGATGAATGTCTTATGATGAAAGACCAATTTCCTTATTATCTAATCATTCATGTTTGTTTTCTAGTGTTTATGATTTCATTGGTATATGATACCTAGGGAGTTATACTAATACAAATGATCCTAAGATGGATTTTTTGATATTGTGAAGGGAGACCTGGATGTGATGTGAGCCTAGGTTGGATGATCCTAGGATAGTTTTTTTATATTGGTTGGGAGCCCTAGATGATGTGGTCATAAATGTTACATATTATGGTGAGATTCATTAATATATTCATGTGGGTGTTAGGGGATGGCACTGGAGGTGATGGAATGTGTTAAATCTAGAATTATCTTTAGATGGGATTCTTATAGATGTTATTCTCAGATTAGAATCTAGTTAATGGTTGATTTTCTTGTTTCTAAATTTATATTAATTCATTTTACCTCTTATTGTGTCCATTGGATGTTCTAGGTTTCTTGTTTCTCATAGTGGTCATTTAGGATGGCCTTCATAGAGTACCTAGAAATATAATAATTCTATTATTGAACAAATATTTTTGTATCCTATGAGGTTGGTAGATGGTTGATGGAAAATTCATTAAAGATATTGATCTTGAAAAACCAAATTCATTATATAGATTATGGATGGAGGTCATGGATGATACTATAATATTTAAGTTAATGTAATTTGGAATTAGGTTAATTCTTAACAAATGGGTAATTATTTAATTTAAAAAATTAAAATCTTGAAATTAAAGAAGGAATTAATGTATCATTTTTATATGCTGATGTTCATATAGGATATATTGTCTTAGTAGTGACAGTTTGGAGTCTGGGTGATGTTATCCACAAGTGAATCAAAGCCTGGGCTATTCCCAGAGTGTGGTTGTACGCAATATAATATCAATTATATTATGAGATTTCATATGCTTCCAGACCCATGGATGTAGGAAAAAATTTACCTAGTGGATATTGGGATGGTATTTTCAACAACATCTCAGTGGGAGGATGTATTGATGACTACACCCTTGGGCCCTACTCTTTTGTCATGTAACTTACATGTACTGCTATGAATGTAAGTATGTATTTAATGAAATTTAATGCTTGCACTTGGGTGTGATCTATTAATATATATGTCTAATAAGGTATTAGTATTGTATCTTTATTATATCTATATTACAAATCATTCTATTAGTGGGTAAATCCTCTCATATTTTTATTTACAATACCCTTTATTCTAGTTTATAACTCATGCCTACTGAAGGTAGGATTCGGGCCATCCCCATCTCCATCCCTTCATTAGAGAATCTTTGTGGGTAGGGGTTTAGTGACACATAGGAACAAAATTACCATTTGTGATATTAATACATCTATGATTAATGAGATAAGTCCAACCATTAATTTTCCAATTCATAGATCATAAATATTTTTATATTGACCCTAATTCTTTATAGTGTCTCCAAGAATTAAAAAATCTGGGTTTTCTAACTCATTCATACTTCCAGGTGATCTAGTCCCAAATCACCATGAAACATTGGTGAGGATTTCATTTGAAATTATATCATGTGACTCACCTAAAGAGTCCTCTATATACTAAATCCCTTTTCAATAACATGAAATTATTTTTTAATACATAAAACTAAACCTTGGTTCTAGTTTCAACCACATTCACAGATCTTCCCACTAATTGGATTATCATTCTTTCTACCAGTGGCATTTTCACGCATCAAACATATTCAAAAGTCAATACTTTTTCAACTTTCATTTTTATCCATTCTTGTATATAAGTTATATATCAACAACACAATAAAAATGTCATAGTACCGAAATATTTAATCATGTGGAAAATTTAATCCTAGGGAGAAGTCATTATACTAAAACATAATGCATGGAATACACTATCAAAACCCAGGATGATTAGTTGACTTCACACCTAATGGGTCATAACTACACAATTTTGTACACATACATACCTATTAAGGTAAATACAATCATATAAGGGTAAGATACATATTTTTTAATTATATACATTTCATGTCCCTATGTGTCCTATCTCCTTGATACCAAACCAAAACGATGACCAAAAAATTTAATAAAGCTTGTAACATCCCCATCCAACCCATTTGAATGGGTCGAGTCTAAGGTTCTACTAACATTAGGTGACATTCCCATATACCAAATCCCTGTAATTAATGAAAATATTTTAGAGAGATGTATATAAAATGGAATGATTTACCCTATTTAATTAATGAAGATAACCATCACAATAGTTATCTGAAATAAATATAACTAACAACCAAAATGTAAATGTTGTGGGAAACAAAACCAAAAAAATTTAAGTAAATTAAATACGAACATCAATTTAATAGTAGAACTATTATATAAATTATATACTGAACCTCCAAATCATATAAATCCTCTATCACCATGTTGGAACCACCCCAATTCAAAACATATACAACACTAATATTTTACTCCACATACCATGATTACAACATCAAGTATCACTTCTTGTGAAGTAAGAAACTTTTCTCTTTCATATATCCTAGTAAGTGGATTTTTAAAATACACTAAAGATACCTGTAAGTGTGTGATTATAACACTTAATAAGGGAAGAATAAATACATACTAACTACACTAATGATAGAAAAAGATATAGAATATTTTATCAAACATGAAACAACAAGATTAAATATTTTATTGAATACCATAAATTATTTTTCTAAGAGAAAATTATATGTAAAAAATATTTATATTCCATCCCCATTAGAATAAGTACCCCATTATTAAACACACACACATATTAATTTCATTGACTTCTGTATCCATGGGAAATATTTATCAAAATATTTAAAAGATATTTTAACATATTCAAGAAGCATTATTCATACCATATTTTAGTAGAAATAATGTCAATAATAAAACCTATATTGGTAAGCATATATTAAGGAATACATGCAATGTTTGGAACAACGCCTATAGATCTTAATCCATAAATTTTGAGGATGGTGTGGCTCTTCAACCTCACATTCGGAAGAAACCCTATATTTGAGTAAACGACGATATGGTACCTCAACCATAAATTTGTGACCAACTAAACATTATTATGATTGAATTTGGATTTTTTCCCCATTTGAAGGAACCCTATGTTCGACTATTCAATAATGGTTTTTTGAATCCATGTTATAATGTGATATTTCTACAATGGTCTTGAATAAAATAAATATTGATTAAATTATTTTTTATGACATATTGTAAGGCTTTTTATGGGGGATGAAATGGATCATATTCAATAATGTAAAACATTACAATTGTTATGTTTCATTAAGACACTCTTTAATTTTTTTCAATTAAAATATTCATGATTTATTGTCTGGTATTTCAAAAACTGATTGTTCCGGTGTATGTTTGACCTGGAGTATAAATGTGGAAATGATCTTCATCGAATAAATATATATATATTTACACACATTCATATACAAGAAAAATATTATTAAATTCCCTTTATATATAAACATTGAAGATAAACATGTTGTGGTGTATCTAATTTACTCATTGTTATTACCACTATATTTTTTTTAATATTCATCTAAAATAATGATGAGGAATTTGAATCATGAAGATTTCTATAAAGATACACTTTAGTGGAATTCCAATTTAGCAATATATATGGTTTTTTCTTTGTTGTTGTTTGATGAAGGAATGTGAAAACATTAATGATGTACATGATTTTTTTATATGTTGAAGATATGATTTCATTGGTTAGTTGTTGTTATAATATGTGATGTATATCATGTACCATCAAACAAATCAAAAACAATTGATTTATTTTATTCTTTCTAAGAACCTGGTTCTTATTCTTGAGGTATGAGTTTCTTCATTTCCTTTTTCCTTTAGTGTTTTTGTGAAAATAGGGGAAATGTTGGAAAAATCCCAAATTTATGGGTACATATTGTGTACTTTTGTACACACACTGGGTACTTTGGCCATGTGGGATGAGAATACAGGGCATGTAGGCATGTCGACGATTAAGGGTGTGAAAAATAATTACATGCCTTGTAATTAGTAATACATGCCTTGTAATAAGTCAGAATATGAACAGTAAGGTGGTGAATATAGCCACTATATGAACAATAGTAGAAGTCATGAATTTAGTAATACACGCCATGTAATCAAGTCGAGAGACGAATAGTGAGTTGGGGGAATTACCCTCCAGTGGAACAGTTAAAAAATGGAAAGTACACACCGTGTAATTGAGAGAACACACAGTGTAGTTATGTTTTCTCGTTAAAAAGTGGTTGTAGCTTACTCATTTGATAGAGGAGGTAGATAACTCGCTCGATCTTCGAGAGAGGAGGTAATGGATTGGAAGAGCTCCCGATCATACACCGGCACTCTGATTCATCCTTGGTCGATCTTGTTCGAACCACACAGGTAAGGTCTTCCTTTTTCTTGAATCATTCCTTCCAATTATTTACCTATAGGATGTTAATCAGGTTTTAATGGGTAATTGTTCATCTTAGATCTACGTCATTATTGGTCGCTTCGAGAGGAACCATTCACGTATATCGATGAGAGGAGATCGATATAGGTGGTCTTGTGTTTATTTCCAACTATTGAGTTGATTTTGTGACCCGTTGTGACATGAGGCCATGTTTGGGATGTCGTGTGGCTGAGGACTTGACTATTTAGATACCTAGAATTTAATAGGTATCCTTACGATTTTGTATGAACTACTGTTTGGGGTCATTGCTTTGATCTAGGGCCACCCCAAGGGTGCATTTAATATGTTTATCCATTTGGCTATGATACCAGTGGGTATACCATGATTATAACATGTTTTGAGTTTTCTTGAGAGGAAACATATGTAAATTTCTTGTTTAGGCTTTGGGCTCGGCCCGGTTACGTACTTTTGTTCTATTTAGCCTGAGGGAAAGGTTCTGTTTGGCCTAAGGGCATGGTTCTATTTAGCATGGGGGCAAGGTTCCTTTTAGACATATGGTAAGGTTCTGTTAAGACTGAGGGAAAGGTTCTGTTTATCCTGAAGGAAATGTTTTGTTTAGCCTAAGGGAAAGGTTTTGTTTAGCCTGAGGGAAACAGTTATTACATTTGGGGACAATGTTTAATTTGAAAATTCACTATGGTGATTTCTAACGTTTTACCTACCAAGCTAAAGAATGGGCTTGAAGTTGTTAAATAATTATTAAAATGGCAATTTAACTGGTAAGAATAGTTACTTTTGATTACTTCATAGTTTACTAAATTTCATTATTTCACACTACTGTTGCACATTTTCACTAATATTTAGGCACATGCCATTGTTTGTTGCCTACTGGGATTTATTTCTCACACCCAGTTTGATTCATGGCATGGGCCCAAATAGATTATATTGTAGCATGTGTCGATAAGGGATAGGGTCCCTATATATGTATGTGATTGTTGTAGAGGAGTAAAAGAGCATGGGACTGAGCATAGGCTTGTGATGCTGCTGAGTTCCTATTACACTGTTTTGGTTTTGTTTGACTGTACATTATATGTTGGGTTGTATTGTATCTGATTGTAGTGTATCATGTTTCGGCTGCTTTCTTA
Source organism: Viscum album (assembly GCA_963277665.1). Lineage (NCBI taxonomy): Eukaryota > Viridiplantae > Streptophyta > Magnoliopsida > Santalales > Viscaceae > Viscum > Viscum album. The sequence goes on along the minus strand of OY728146.1, from coordinate 1,873,628,911 downwards.
GAATTAGTGACATGTTTCATCATCATATATATGACTGTTTTTTATCTTTTACTTTAGTACCATTGACAATATTTTGATTATATTTCTAAATTTTTACTCATTTCTGTTTTTATATTTATTCAGCTATGCTACACTTTGACAAATGAGGGCATAGTTTCCCCACTATCAGTCCTAGGCCCTCGCTTCTAGTCAATAGCCTCTAGAGTTTGGGGAAATGCGCTTTAGGTCATGTGACCAACTGGTTCCAGGGCACCCATTGTGTGGCACCCAGATCCGAGACATTACAATGTGGCATCAAAGGAGTTCCCTTTCTTTGACTCACTATTTAGAGCCATTATCCAAGGATAAGTATGTACATGGTAATAAGCTCTTCCCGAGAGTCGCTATCATATGTATATGGAAAATCCAATCTACCTCGTTTAATTGAAATTTTTTTGTTTTTCAATTTTACAATTGATATGATTTACACCATTGGGAGACTCACTTGTGGTCTGCGGTATATATTTTATACGTTGGTTCTATTTAGTTTCAACCTAATCAGATGAGGGTATTACATCACATACATCATTTAGTAACATGTTAGAATCAACTGTCATGCACAGTTTCCATGCCATGTAGGTGCATTAGAACATGCATGCTGTTGTGATATATGTTGTGCTAAAAAAGTCATGTTTCTATGATAGATTCCTTGATATAATACATGCTATTTGATAAGGTCTTATTATGTAAGATTTGGTTAATGAATGCCAAATATTGGTTCTTGAGGTGTGTGGGCCCTCATCAATCAGAATTTGGTGGATCATCAACTTGTTTACCTGGTTATAACATGTATAAGATTCCAAGATTTGGTTTGTAGGGAGTATGGGCCCTCAAAGATCCGAATTTTTCACATTGGTGTTCATTTCAGTTTTTTCTGGACATCAGAGTAGTTTCTGAGGCATACTGTCTAGAAAAAACCCAGAATAAACACCATGTAGTTTTGACTACATTCCATGTGTTCTTCTATTCAGGAAGAAACTGTATTTCTTAATTACACATTGTATACCTTATGCACATGTCGTGTAGTCTATAACCCTTTCATTGGCCGTGTGGGAAGATACATGGGATAGGGAAGTACTTGGGGACACATGCCATGTACAGGTTGTACATGCCATGTAGGTTGACCCTATGACCACACGTGTGTCAAACAACATGGATGGAGAAATCATAGCTTATAAACGCCATGTCAATTCCGAACATGCCTTGTAGTGTAATATCAGGATCTGGTGTGTAGCTAAGAACACAGGTAGGTGTTATCTCTCCAAGTACATGATGTTTCCTTCTGGACCATGTGTTGTAGTTTGAGCCATGTATCCGGCAATGTCTCAAACAACACGGGTCAGTAATGCCGGTCTAGTATATGTCGAGTACATATGGGACACACCGTGTAGTCTTAACTGGTGAGAGACCGTGTGGGCTTTGCCATGTGGCTGGGGAAATAGGGTGGTGTACATGCCGTGTGCGGGTGTAACACACCGTGTAACCCTGTTCTAAGGGGAACCATTTGGCTTATCTGTGTAGAAGGACTCTGGTAGGGACGACAATTCAAGTACACGCCGTGTTTGAGGATGACATGTCATGTGTGTGGGGTGTTACACGACCAATTTTTCCAGAAGTACACACCCATGTGAAAGACATAATGGAACACTCCATGTGGTTATTGTACACATTGTGTAGTCATTTTTTTTAAATGTGAATGTTTTCATTATCCTATTCGTTTCATACGTTTCCATTTCATAGTCCTTGATGATCTTAATCTAAGGCATATGTTTGACCTTGTTGAGTCATGTCGCTGAGATGAACTCGAGTTTCTCGCCAAGAGAGTGGTGATTATTATACTCTAGAGTTGGTAGTCCATGAGATACCAATGAATCCAACAGTAGTGCCAGATGCGGCACCAACCATTATACCAGAAGTAGGTGTGGATAAGAAGTTTTGTGAGTGGTTAATGCGGTTCATTAAAATCGTTCAGGGAACAGTGCAGGTTTTCACATATATGGCAGAGCTGATGCATATTTTCCAGCAGTATCATCCACCTACATTTTTAGGGGATGGTGGACCACATTTTGTGGAGTTATGTCGGGATTCTTTGTAGACGACCTTCACGCTTCTATGGTCATGCTCACAACTTATATGATGTGTGATTCCACTAAGAGATGGTGGGAGGTTACCACCTAGACTGACCATCACCAATACATAGAGTGCGATGATTTTCATAAATTATTCTATGAATTTTTCTTTTTGGAAACGTAGAGTGCATATCGAGCACAAGAGTTTAAGAATCCTCGGTAGGGAGCCACGTAAGTGATGGACTACTCTGCCCGCTTCACCAAGCTACGACGTTTTTCACCTTTTCTTATGGTTGATGAGACGTTGATGGCTAGACGCATTGAATATGGTTTTTGATATGAAATCCAAGCACTGGTGAATGTTTTCATGTTGCCTATATTTCATGGTATTGTGAACCAGACGTTAACTACTGAGTGGAACCTACTGGAAGCTAGTGGTGCGGACCAGGGCAGTTCTGCACCGGTCATTGGAAATATTTCTACCATCAAGAATAAGAGGCAAATGGATTTCTCTCAAGGTGGCTGTTTTAGTTAGAAGAATTATTCAGGTGGCCTGATAATGTGCTACAGGTTTGGTAAAGAGGGACACAAGAGACCTCTGTGTCCCTGTGTCTCAGTGGAGTGCCGAGCATGTGGCAATATTGGTCATCTTCAGCATTTTTGTAGGGAATCTCTCCTAGTGAATATTGAGAGGGTTTATATGAAGTATTTTTTTACAGGAGCTGGACTAAGATCTTCTTAAAATTAAAGGAATTGGAATATGTCAGGACTTTCAAGCTGATGTTGTGGTCGTGGCCGTGGTATCCAGACACTGGGATCTCAGAGACAACAGGGTGGTTCAGCTAAAGGTGGTTAGGCTTTGTCCCTGGGTCGTGGCACTGGGAAGGCATATGCAGTGCAATAGACCCAACAGAAGAAGGATCCCACACCTTCCACTATCATAGGTACTATTTAATTTTCTTCTATTTTATATTTAGTAATTATTGATACTAGTTCTACACAAAGATTTCTATTTATGCCCGTTGGTAGGAGAATTTGGATCAATGTTTCTTCTTATTATGATATAATGATGCTATAAACTCCTTTTGGAATTAGGATGGCAAGTGTGCGTAAGTGGAAGGAGTTCCCACTAGAGGTTGGTGGGTGTCGCTTTCTATGGGACCTCTATGTCTTAGGGATGGCATGCTATGATGTCATTCTCAGGATGGACTGGTTGTTACCCTTTCAAGCCGTTGTCGATTTATATCATCATTGGGTGAGTTTCATGTCACCAAAGGGTGGAGAGTTTCTATAAAAGGGAGAATTGGATTTCTAGGCAAGTCGTGCTGGACCCGAGCATCATGGATGAGGTGGAGTGACAGCCCAGATTGTGAGTTTCTATATGAATGACTAGGGGACTTGTCAGAAAGATTTCCCTCCAGTGGTTAATCATTTCAAGGATGTCTTCCCGAAATAATTTTCAGGTCTAACTCTATAATTAGAGGTGGACATTTATATTGAGCTCGTTCCAAGAGTGGCACCGGTGTCCACTCCTGCTTACAGGATTTCTATGCCAGAATTGCAAGAGCTCAAGTGGCTATTAGATGTGTTGTAGGAAAATGGTTTCATGTGACCCATTACTTCTCATTTTGGTCCGCATGTCCTCTTTACGAAGATGGTGGATGGTACCCTCAGAATTTATGTGGATTATCATAAGCTAAACCAATTGATAGTCAAGAACAGATATCCCTTATCAAGGGTTGATGTTCTTTTTGGTCAAATTTGAGGAGAACAAGTGTTCCCAAAGATTGAATTGAGATCCAAGTATCATCTATTGCACGTTAGACAATCGGACATACCACTTTCAGCCTTTCAGAGATGATATCGTCTATACGAGTACATGTTCATGGCACTCGTACTCCGAAACACTGTAGCAGTTTTCATGGATCTGAAAAATTGTGTGTTCCATACATATATGGATTCTATTATGGCAGTCTTTATGGATGATATCTTTGTGTACTCTCACACTCGACATGACCATTCCACCCATCTTGAGATCATACTGAGTACACTGAGAGAGCATCCGTTATATACTATGCACTCAAATTTCCACTTTTGGATAGACCGGATTCACTTCTTGGGTCATATTATATCATAGGTAGGAGACGCATCAGACCCAGAAAAAGTGATAGCTATAGTTTCTTGGGATCATCTGAAGAACGTGTTTGAAATACAATGTCTCATTGGGATCTCTTTTTACTACATGTTCTTTATACAGGACTTCTCCCGCATTGTAGCACTATTGACAGGTCTGAATAAAAAGGGTATGAAGATTTTTTGGATAGAATTTTTTGAGATATCCTTTCAAAATAATAATAGAAGGTTGGCATCAGTAGTAGTCCTGATACTTCCAGAGTAAGGAAAGAGCTATATAGTTTAATGTGATTCATCAGGTATTGGGCTGGGAGTAGTGTTGATGCAGTGTGATCTAGTAATTGTGGACATGTCTCAGTGATGATGAGGTACTATGTATTCATGGATGATATGCAATGATGAGTTACTGTGTATACATGGATGATGAGGACCCTCCCCCTAGTTGGACGATAGGCGATGATGAGGTCCTATGTATACATGGATGAGTGTGGGTTCGAGGGAATATACGCGGGGAGTTAATGTGGGAATTTAATGATTCAGTTTGGGAAGTGCATCCTTGAGTAACCAAAAAGTATCGTGACTTGATACATTATTATTTGTGGCCAAGTATGAAAAGAGAGGTAGCTGGTTTTGTTACGAGATGTTCCACCTGTCAGCAATTGAAGGTAGAGCATCAGAGGCCAGCCAGACTGTTACAAAATTTACCCATTTTAGAATGGAAATTGGATGATGTCACAATGGACTTCGTGACTGGGTTTTCAAGGTCACCATGAGGCAATGATTTCGTATGTTTTTTTTGGAAATACTTACTAAGGTATCTCACTTGTTTCCAGTCAAAGAGACCTTTAGTGTTAACGAGCTCGAGAAGATGTATATCTGAGAGATAATACATCTTCATAGTGTCTAATATTCTATCATTTTAGATAGGGATGCCTATTTTACTTCATATTTCCGACAGAGATTTTAAAGGAGACTGCTTACAAAGGTTCTTCTGATCACAACTTACCACCCTCAGACCGATGGCTAGTTGGAGCATACAATACAGGTGCTAGAGGACATGTTGCGTGCATGCGTCCTAGCCTTTAGGGGCTCTTGGGTGAAGCACATTCCCTTGGTCAATTTTTCCTATAATAATAGTTTTCAAGAGACTATAGATATAGAACCATACAAGGATTTATATGGTAGGTCATTAAATCACCCTTGTGCTAGTTCAAGGCAGGTGAGGAAGCTTTATTGGGACCACGTCTTGTGCAGGAGTCTTCAGAGAGGGACCAGTTGATTTCGAAGTGGATGGATACTGCATTGTCTCATCAGAAATCTTATACTCATCACTACAGATGACCCTTATATTTTGTGGTTGGAGATTATTATATCTTGTGTGTTTTACCGAGGTTGGGACACAGGAATAACAACAGATAGGCTGAACATTCACTGATGTATGTTGGGTCGATTAAGATTCTGGAGACAGTCAGGCTGATTTCCTATTAGTTGTGGTTACCACAAAGGTACCGGGCCATCCACAAAGTCTTCCATGTATCTCAGTTGTGCCGTTATCACTCATACCCATATCACATTTTTCATCCCGATAAGGTTGAAATTCATACAGATGAATCCATTGAGGAGAATCTAATTCGTATTGTTGATACGATCATGAAGGTTCTCTGAGGTCGGTCAGTTCTTCTCATATGGGTGCTATGGTAGCATGGCCGAGTGTAGGAGAAAACCTAGGAGTGGGGGATCGATGAACGTGCTCAGTGGCCAGAGTTGTTCTCAGCTTTATCTTCACCACCATTGGAAAGGCAATTCGGGGGAGAATTTCTTTATGGGGGGATGTTTGTAAAAACCTAGTTCTTATAAATGAGGTACGAGTTTATTCTTTTCCTTTTACTTTAAGTGTTTTTTAGATAATTATTGAAATGTGGGAAATATCCAAAATTAATGGGAACACGTCATGTTGTTTTGTTCACACGCCATGTAATTTGGCCATTTGGGATGAGAATACAGGGCGTGTAGGCTTTTCAACGATTAAGGGTGTAAAAACAAACTACATGTCGTGTACTTAGTAATACACATCATGTAATCAGTCGGCGGGTGAACAGTAAGTCAATGAAAGTAGCCACCAGAGGAACAATAGTACACTCCTTGTATTTAGTAATACACACCATGTAATCAAGTCGGAAGATGAATAGTGAGGTGGTGGAAAGAAGCCACCAGTGGAACCATTAAAAAAATGGAATGTACACATTGCGTACTGAGAGTACATGTTGTGTAGTCTAGTTTCTTCACTCAAAATAGGCAGTAGCATCCTCATTCTACAGATGAGGTAGAGAACTCACCAGAGCTTCAGGAGAGGTGGACGAGGATCGGAGGAGCTCCTAATCGCACACCGGGACTCCGATTCTTCCTCCGCCTATGTCATTTTGACCACATGGGTATGGTCTTCCTTCTTCATGAATATTTCCTTCCAATATTTTCCCATGAGAAGTTATTCATGTATAAACTGGTAATCTTTTATCTCAGATCTACACCATTCTTGTTTTCTTTGGGAGGTGCCTTTCATATATATCGATCATAGGAGATCGAGGTAAGAGGTCTTGTGTTTATTTCTAATGGTTGAGTTGATTTTGTGCATCGTTGGTCCAAGATCCCGTTTTCGGGGTGTCGTGTGGCTAGGGACATGACTGTTTGGATACATAGAATTTCATAGGTAATCATATGATTGTGTATAAACTGCTGTTTGGGATCGTTTATTTTATCCAGGGCCACCCCGAGGGTGCATTTCCCTTGTTTATCCATTTGACCTGGATACCCATGGGTATGCCGTGATTATAACATTTTTTGAGTTTTCTTGAGTGGAAACATATGTAAATTTCTTTCATATGCTTTGGGCTCGGCCTGGTTACGTGATTTTGATCTTTTTATCCTAAGGGAAAGGTTCTGTTTAGCCTGAGGGCAAGGATCTATTTATCCAGAGGGCAAGGTTCTATTTAGCTTGAGGGCAGGGATTTGTTTATCCTGAGGGCAAGGTTCTGTTTAGCATGAGGGTAAGGTTCTGTTTAGCTTGATGGAAATGTTTTTTTAGCTTGAGGGAAACAGTTCATACGTCTATGGACAATGTTTACATTGAATATTCACTATGGTGATTTCTTTCATGGTACCTTCCAAGTTAAAGCACATGATTGGAATTGTTAAATAAATATTAAAACGGCAATGTAACTATAAGGAATAGTTACTTTTGTGTACATTTTATTTTAGTACATTTCATTATTTCACACTGTTGTTGCACTTTTTCACTAACAGTTGGGCACGGGCCTTTGGTTGTTGCTTACTGGAATTTATTTCTCCCACCCTGTTTGGGTCATGTCCTGGGCCCAAAAAAATTATATTGTTGTAGGTTTCTATAAGGAAAAATGTCCCTAAACAGATACATGATTGTTTCAGAGATGTAGGAATACATGGGACAGAGCTTTGGCTTGCGATGATGGTGAGTTCCTATTAAACTATTTTGGTTTTGTTTTATTATACTTTGTACTTTGGTCTGTATTGTATCTGAAAGAAGTATATCCTGATTTGACTGCTTTATTAGAATTATTGACATGTTTCATCATCATATATATGACAATTGGTTAGATTTTACTTCAGTTTCATTTTCCATTTCAGGATTATGTTGTTTACTGATTCTTCTTTTGTGTTTTTATATTTATTCTGCTACTCTACACTTTGAAAAATTAGAGAATAGTTTCCCCACTATTAGTCCTAGGCCCTTACTGCTAGTCGACAACCTCTGGCATTTAGGGTAATGTGATTGAGGTCATGTGACCAACTGGGTCCACGGAACCCATTGTATGGCACACAGATCCAGGATGTTATAGTTTTGGATACTCATTCTCAATCCCGGTTAAGTATCATCTTCTTGAAACTTTTTCTTGATATTCGGTTTCTTGTAAAATAAACAATATTTTTGTTATGTCTTATATGGTGTCAATATCTTACACTCAGTCGTTGATTTTGATGGGCTTAATATAATAGGATAAATGAAAATTCACTATAGAGTTGTGAATTGAGGGATTGGAATTATATATATTTTTTATCTAAACCAATATAAATAATTGTGTTAATTTACATTATCTATTTTCACTACTCACTCATCTTTGAGATAAATGGAAAAGACCATTACATTATTAGAGAGGTTTTTTGGATCACTCAATGTTCTTGAAACCAAAATTCACCCCCCTATTTTTTCATTGTAATTTATATATCCAACCCTAAAATTAGTTATTAGAGAGTTATAGAAATTATTTTTCTGGCTCTAGAAAGCCTTATTTAAGGATTCAGATAATCATGCAATGAAATTGATGATTCTAGAAAAGGTATTTCGATGATTCATGCTCTTTATTTTAATGTTAATTATTATGGATGTTGGAAATAATTTGTGATTATTTGATTGAAAAATCTTAGAATGAGTGTCTATTTGAATATTTTTATCCTTTTGAGATTAGTAATGATGACTTGGAATATTGGAGTTCTTCTAAATAAAGAAAATATGATCTACATTAAAAAGTAATAAAAACTATTGTGTGTGGTTTATGAAAATAATAATTCAATTGAGTATCTCAAGGTTATAATACATATAACATGTGACAAAATATTATTTTTTATTATGAGGGAACTGAATATATAAGAATATTAAAACACACTACTGAAACAGTTGAAAAGAAATTCATATCAAAAATGAATAATCCTCTCTCTGAAATAAAAATTATTAATCACTTGATTTGAATTGTATAGATCAAGATAAATATCATCAAGATCATTCTAGAAATTTTGGAATTCTGTAAAAGTGAAAAATAAATCTATAAAAGATGATAGATATAGTGGTTTTATGTAAATGAGTCATAACAATTATATTCATCTTTTATAAAATTCATAATTAAAATCCAATAATTAAGGGAAGGTCAGGAATGTTTTAAAAGATAACTAGAGTATTCTATTTCGTAAGGTGAATCTTATGTAAATTTAGAAGATGTGCATAATGTTATACATCTAACAGATGATATTGAGGAGGTACAATCCTCTTATTCTCATAACATTAGTTTTGAAAAACATTTAAATGATGTGTTAAATAAATAATTTTTAACGTTAAAACAAAAAAATTAATCTTTTAAGATACACTAAAAAAAGAATAATTATTAAGATATTGTTCTACTAGATAAATTAAATTTATCAGAATATATTATGAATTTAAATTTTATTTATTCTAAAATTTCATATTATTTACATAATATTAATATTAATGTTTAAACAGCAGAATTTGATGAGTTAAAAAAATGATTCTAGTAAATTATTAAAACATTAAAAATATTATAAAAAATCATAGAAAAAATAAAATTCCAATATAGATATTTCTAATGGGAATTTATAGTGAATGATTGAAAAATTATTATTTTTTCTTGGTCTAGTTATTAAAAACCAGCCTACTTTTAACTATTTCTATTGTGGTACTAATTGTAATTATGCGTAGGATTGTTATTTTATAAAATCACAAAATTCAGGGTTTAAAAAGTACTTATTCTACAAAATATTTAAAAAAATTTAAATTCCTAGTCAAAAAAAAGTTTGGTTTCCTAAAAATTAAATTTCTAACTTTTCTAGTCCCAAAAGCACATGGGTACCAAAAATCACTTCTTTTTGATATTTTTTTGGATTATAACAAAAATATATATTATTTAATTTTTAATTTTTTGACTGATGGATATGGGTTAATGTATCTAAAGAATGAGTGGAAACATGGAAGTAGTTTGTTATAATAAATAATCAGCACTAAAGTCACTGATATAGGAATAATTTTATGTTAATATCTATATACTTATAAGAAATTAATTTTTTTCCACATGAAAATAATGATATTTATAAATTTTAAATAAATATTATTATATATTAGATAAATCATTTTTTTCATTTTAATTATATTATAATTTTTCTATATATTTCTATCGAAAATAATGTGTTTATTATAAAATGAATTTATTTTTAGTGTTGAAAAATTATGTATATTTTATTATTAAAATTGTTTTTGGTTGTGAATTCAATATAAATATTCTTACATAGAATGTCTTTCTGAAATGATTGTTCTGTGGTTCTCACCTCATGAAATTGAAACGTATTCTGAAATTTTTCAGAAAGAAATATTTCAACATCAACATAAAATATTTTTATTCTTTGTATTCTCATTATTCAAATTATCATGGTAAAATAGTTTTTAAAAACATGTCAAAGAATGAAAAAGTGATAAATTCATTATTATTCAAAAGAAATTTTTTATCACGTGATGAAAAAGTTATTCCTTCTGACCTACTGAAAAAAAAATATTTTTTTGAATATTTGTGTGCAATGTCTTCTAAATGAAATATAAAAGTTCATAGTCTATCAAACACAAATTCTATTCACTTCAGATAACTTATGAAAGTCTTATATTTATTTTTTTCTCTTTGAATGATTATAAAAACTCAAAAAATCTATATATTGATGTATCTACAAAATTGTATGATGATAAATAGAAAGGGTATGTCTCAAAAGATGATTATTAATCATTATAAAATGATTATCAAAAAAAAATATAGTTCAATATTAAATGGTTATTTTGACGCATTCAAAAAAAAATACAAATTAAAATTGAACTTCACAAAAGAGAATGTTTTACAATGCTTAGTCATGGTAATCTAACATTGTTTCTAGTTAATCAATTTTCATATTCATCTTTTCAGTGAACATTAGTTGTTCAAAACAAATATGAAGAATTGTCACAAATTTAGTAAATTTAAATGAAAAAAACAATTTGGAAGATTTATAATAGTATTCTTCTCATTCTTAACTATTTCATATACTATTCATCTAAAAATAAATATTATTTAATTTTTTTGAAATATATTATTTATGTGGAAATGGATGAAATTAGTTTCTTTTTAATTTATTTTTACTTTTTATATTAACTATCATCAGGAACATATTTTTTGTCGTTTCTTATGAAAAAAATCCATTAAAATAAATCAATATGCTATGATTTTGGGGATGTTTTAAAAACGATAATCATTTTATTCATAAAAGTGCTTTATTTAAAATTATTTTTATCTTTTTGAAGAAAGAATTCATTAAGGGGTGATAAATGAATACTCTTATCTTTTTGTTGTCACAATAAGTTTAATATGTTTTATGTTGTAATTTTATAAGTTTTGATACCATATTCATATACATATAAAAATTTATTCATTATAAATTCATTGTCTTAGTTGATTAGTTTTCAACAAAAGAAAATATTTATAAATTTAATATAAAAAATGAGAATATTATATTATTTGTAAAGGGTGAAAGTATTATAGTTAGGATTTAGTGTTTATCCACAATTAAATGAAAACTATTTTTATTTTATTTATTTAATACATGAGAATTTATATATCGTTATATTGGGTGTGTAGTTTTATTTATCGAATAAAATAATTTAAAATGGCTAATTTAGAATATGTAATTTGTCTTTTTCTATGATTTTTTTTTTAAATTTCATTTATTTTAATTTCTTATTTTCTAATCATCAACAAGGGGGGATTGTTGTGTTTCTATTGATTCAACTATTTCATTAATCTCATTTGGTTTTTGGTCCTCATAATCAAACACATGTTTTTAATTAGGAAATTACTTTATGTTAATGTTTTAATGATATAATTAATTGAAATTTTTATTTTTGAATTATATTTAAGACTTTAACTTTATGGAATATTTGTTAAAATATTTAGAATTCATTTTAACATATTATTGAGTCATTTTTCTTACTCAGTGTTGGTATTCATAGCATAAGTAATAGATGCTATAATGGTAACCCTAGAATATGGAATCAACTCTACCTTTAAAATAATCTGATTAGATAAAAAAATTCTTACGTTGTTAGGAAATAGTTGTTTATAAACCATGTTTTCTAATGAATCCCTACGTTTGAGGTAAAATAGTATGGTACATCAAACCTAACTTAATGATAAACCCTATTTTTCAATACTATGTTTGGTGTTTTTTCATCAAATGAAGGAACCATATATTTGATTATTCAATGACTAAGTTTTAAATCCATAATATTATATATGATTTTTCAAATGGTCTTGTTGGAAATAGTTTTCGATTCAAATATGTTTTATGATCAATTCATATGCTTGTTATGATTGATTAATATTATCATATTCAACTAATTGAAATGTTACTATTATTAAAAAAAGTTACACCACTCTTCGGTGTTTTTGAATTTAAATATTCACAATTTATTGTCTGATATTTCCAGAGATGATTTGACCAAGAGTTGTTCGACCTAGTCTATAAATATGGACACCTCCCTTACAATATATATATATTCATATTCATATATCAAAAAATATGTCTATCATTCCCTTCAGAACTAAACCGTAATGACCTAAATTTATAGATTTATCATAGTAAATTATTTTTACTACTACTAAATTTAGTTTTTATGTCTTATTATTCAAGAAAGATGAAGAATTTAATTGGAAATTATTTTGGTAAAGATACACATCAGAGAAATTCATTATTAATCACATGTCTAGAGGTTTCTTTGTTTTCATTGATGAAATCATTTTAAATCCATTAAAATCAATAAGTTGTTGTGTTATTCTGAAGATTTGATTTCAACTATCATTTACTACTACATGCTATGAAGATTATCTTGTACCAAAGAATTATTAATCTCTTTCTATTTGTTTGAGTTTTTAATTATTATTCTAATTATTGGCTAATTTTCATCTTCTTATACTAGTCAATGGATATTAGGTTAATTGTAAAAGAACCATAATGATTTATTATGTCTTGTACAGTGTCAACTGCCTACTCTTGGTTGTGGATTTTTAATTTCTTATGATAATTGGACAAATTCAAATTCAGCATTCCCTTGGAGTTGAGAAATGTTGATGTAGACTATAGGATATTTGTTCCCTAAACCACTATAAATCATTGTATTAATTTCAATTATTTTTTTCTACTTTCTCATCATTGAGATAAAAAGAATGGAATGTTTCATTACCAAAGAGGTGTTTTTAATATTTTAATGTTTTGAAAATCACAATTCACCCCACAAGTTTTTCATTGGTTTAATTATATAAATACCTCCCTAACAAACCTTCCCTAATGAATAGTGCTTGTCCCTTTTTCTTACAAGGCCCTGGACAATTATGTGGTCAACCATCTCTTGTTATTTCCAATAGTGGGTCCCCCAATGCACTGTGCCTAAGGCCATAGCCTGCCTTGTTCATTTTGGGTGTTCCTATGTTTCATAGAAGCAGTCACAACACACAACACCCAAGTCCATGACCACCCATTAGAATGTTTATATTCTTTGTGTGCTAATAAACATCTTACCAATCCAAAACCCTCTGAAAAAATCCCTAATGATCCTTAAATGTAACCATAACCATGCATATGTCTTTCAAAACAATGGTTAAAAGTAACATAATTTAAACTAGGGTTATCACATAAAATTCCCCCATTCCATTATATTAGTGTTATTTATAAAGAAATATTTTTACAAGAATAATGTGTGGACTGATTAGTTTTAATATAAGATACAAAGGGACACAAAAATCACAAATATAGGGCACATCCCCAAATTTTAATATAATCCCCACATTGTGAAGTTGTTTATATCAATAAATACATGTCTTGTTTTCTTCATTGGGTTCATCACTAAGAAAAATCCATTCAATTTTTCATAAGATCAAAATATTTTGAAAAACTCACATAAACATCATTATTATATGACCATAAATTCTATGGAATCTAATAATTATTATATGGTTTACCATACATGACAAAAAAAACTACATGTAGTATTGTTTTCTAAATTTTCCAACTTCCACACATGAGATCAAGACCAATGTGAGGGTTCCTAGAATAGTTTTTGTCTATAAAGAATTACTAGTCTTAAATTTACCTCTCTTGAAATTATATCCTTATATTGTAGTTTTCCCTATATATTAATTGTATGAATTACCTCAGATCTATAATTATACAGGATCCTAGGAATTTCGAAGGATCCCATTATGACAAGAATTATCTTAAGAAAATAATATTTACCCTATTACTGTATATGAGGATGACATATGTCGTAGATATCTTAATAAAAATCCTTTGGGCGTTGATTAGTTTCATTATATGATATATAATGAAACTGTGGTGCTTTATCATTGTCCCATAAAAAACTACTCCAATAATCATGACTTCAAACTATTTGTGTTATCGTTTAAGAATCATGATTGAAAATTATGTTCACCATGGTTCAAGAATTGTTACCTAAAATGGCGAGTTCTTAGGTCAACAAGAAACATCCATCAACTCCATATCCCAATGGTCTAAATATTTAGGAACTAAAATTGAATTTTTATTTAGGTTTAAAAACCATAAAGATATCCTAAGAACAATTCCCGTCACCTATCAGTAATCCATTCTCTTTCATGGTTCTGGAAAAATTTGAGCCAAAAATAAATGAAATAAAAAATATTTCAGTAAACTAATGTTAAAAAATAAAAAATACAATATATTCCCACTACACTGTATTGGTCTCAAAAAAAATTAGATATTACCTTTTTACCCCTCACTAAGTTTTCTTAAATTGTGACATGGGTAAATTATTATTCCATAAAAGGAAACCTATTTAGGTTGAGTAGCCAACAATTTATGTGATATTGTACTAAGAAATTTCATGTTGTATCCTTTTTCGGTGATATTGTGTTCAATACATGGTGGAACAAAGCTTAGGGTTCTCAAATACACATTTGATCTTAATTTATATATAAATATACTTAAAATATTTGATCCTTGGATGAGAATAAAATTCCTTAAATCAAGATACTCCTCTTGGAATCCCAAAACCATAAGTGAATCCTATTAGTTCTACTATTTATATATTTATTGTTCTAATGGATTACCCAATCCAAATGGACTCCTAATTGAATGGTGAACATCATAGTTTTCTCTATTCCTTTGAAGTAACCCCATGAAGATGTATTGGTAACAGAAAAATAGCCCCCCTAAACCCTATGTTCTATTTCTTGATGGTGTCAAATGAGTTTTTAGAATTATTAAGGGTCAATATACTCCTGATAATATTTATATCTCATTGTTTTAGATATTATTAGGTTTTTATTTTATCATTCTATAACCCAGCTATTCAATTGAATTATAAATCATTATATGGTACACATTTTTTCATCTTACCCACATTCATGAAATATTATGATATCATATTCATATATCCACCATCATATATAAGTTTGAATCCCTTTTGGAGACCCAAAAATCTTGAGTTCACTATTCTAATAGGAAATTAAAAATCCCTATATTGAAATTCTTTTATTAAATAATCCATATTATGTATAAGGCCTGTAAATACCCTACAAACTCATAAATAGATATTATATCATAATAGATGAATATTCATTGAATAACATGGCGATTCATTCCATAATTATTTAGGCCTAGTGCCTTGGAAACTTTGATATATAGGTATATTTTTATATAACTGATTGTCATTATATCCCAATAACATATTCATTACTATAATATTTCTTATAATTATCATAGATAATACTAGTATTTATATCATTGGGAAAGAAAACATAATAAAGGATGATCTCATATGCAAACAAAGGTTTTAAAATGTATATATCAACATAAAATGACCATAATTGTATGGGAATATGAAAATATTACTTTTAATTAACTCCCATCATATCTTATGTAATAAACCTGAGTCCTAGTATAAATCTATGTAGTTAATAACACATTAATCTTGAATAAATCAAATAATATAATCCATGATAGTGTAACATTAGAAAATGACATTGATTTTTTGAATTCACATTAGAATAAATAATATCATGTTAATGATACCATCCAAGATATTCATAACATAGTAGGAAAGGGATAACCATCAATGAATTTTAATTAGTCTTGGGATAACCTCCTTTGTACCCACTTTTGGGACTCGTATAACCTCTCATATAACTTCTTGTTTCAAGCATGGGATAACCTCTCATTTTCATTTTTTTCCTGTAGTTGTATCCTCATTAATAAGCTTCTTTTTTAGTCTTGATATAAGCGCCCATGTACCATTGTTTTCATGATTGGGATAATATCCTCTGTACTATCGTTATTGATCTTTGTAAGACATATTGTGTACCCTCTTTTTTTCATGGGATAACCTCTCATGTACCCTTCTTTCATGGGATTCAAATAACATCACATATATCAGTAATTTTTTTGATTAGGATTACCTTCTATGTAACCATTTTTAGGCTTTATATAACCTCTTGTATAACCTTTGATTTCATATAACATTAACCATTTCCAAATGAATTGAATAAAGATATAGGACCCACCGAACACATTATGTATAAAATTTTACGTAGTATGATCAAAAAACCTGTATCATATTATAATCCCTAAAAAGACAATTTGGTACATAAAAAATTCAACAGATAAAAAATTACAATAACGAAATGGGTTTCATAAACATTGGTAATCATTATCATCAATCATCCAGAGAAATAATAAGTATGGTGTCATTGGATAATATCCCCATTAAACATTATTTAATATCAATTTATATAATTTTAGATAGAAAATAATTCTGAAATTTTATATGGGGAATTTATTGAAGTTAATATACATTCCACGTTGAAATCACATATTTAATATATAGAAATCTATAAAATATTAATGAAAAAAATTTTATTTTAAAATAACCTTTTCAAAAATATTAAAAAATTAGTATATCATTGATTATTCATGTGGTAAAAAATTATAGTCATCCCATGTATAGAAAAAAATTATTCCTATTAGATTTTCTATTAGAAGTAAAATATGACTTACTTATAATATAATAGACGTATTCATTCTAAACCATTTTTCAAATTCATACATGATTTAAAATTTATTTATAAAATCATTTTATCATAGTAAAAACATTTTTTAAAACATTTTCATAAAATATTGACATGTTAGTAATGAATTTTCAATCAGAGAGAAAAATAATGATGCTTTTTATTATTATTTTATCTGTTTATTTCATAAATAGAGAAAAAATAATGAAAAATATATTCTCTAAAAATAAATATAGGTGAAGAAAATTTTGTATTTTTCATAGTGGTATGTCATAAGATTCCTTCTTCTAAAACATAATAATAAACAATTTTGAAAAATAACGAGATAGTAATATTAGAAATTTAAATATTTTTTAACATTAAAACCATGATAAAATTGAAATAAAGAAAATTATATGGATATATATATAGAAAATTTCACAAAAATTATAATAAAATAGATTCATTTGATTTATATGCACCCCACAAAAGAAACAAGTGGTGTATAATGAATATGACTCACATAAACAAAACATAGATGAAAATTTGTTACATCTTTGAAAGAATTCAATAGAAACCCCCATGAAAGACTAAAATAAAAATAAAATTATATTTTATTAAAATATTGATATTAATGATCTAAAATATTCATGGGGTACTATATAAGACATATAAAGGACCAATTGATGAATTTGTCTTATGATTCCCAAAAATAAAATTGGGACTACTTTTCCCTTTCCTAAAGTCATGAATTTATTCATACACAATTGGAACTCATATATGATAAATATAGGTTTATTATACATCTATTATAAAACAATAATCATATATATCATTCCATAGATGATTTAATTATGAAATCTTATTAACTATTTAATGAAAATTTTTATATTAAAGTCCGTTTTTTTATAAAAACCTCATCATTTTTCTTATATGTTTTGGTTTTGAAATTTCAGTAAGTTTTCATTTATAATTATTTAATAATCTCAAATAACATAAAAATGGTACATGTAAAATATTTATTCATTATACTTGTATTTATAGTAATACATCTAATAAAGAGATATAAAATGAATTACACTGTTCATGGAGATGGTAGGCTATATGTATGCAAGAATGATGTTTCCATTTTATGGATTTACAGAATGAAATAAAAGAAAAAATATAATCCACCATAATAAAATAATTTTTATGTTATATATATCATATATATTCATTAAATATATCCTCATTACAATCTAGGTAAAAATTAAATAGTAATAATATCTCATCGCATAATGGAGGCGGTAGTGCACAATTAAAATGAGCGACATTATCATATACCAATAAATTGAAGGTAAAAAGGTAATTGTTATATTATAATTATAAAAAAAATAAAAATTTAATTAAAATATTATAAATATATTAAATAATTTATTAGATCTATCCTTTAATTGTGGTCATGGAAAATATATTACATTTGTTCATGATGTGGTAGTTTATCACACACAAGATCAACAATTTCATTTCCCATTTGATAGAATATTAGATGAAAATAGTTTATTTCATAAAAAAAATAAAAATAAATATTATTTTATATAATGTTGTTATAATATTCTTATTACTAATATGTGAAGGTATGCAATAATATAAATTGTAAAATGAAAGGGCATAGTGAGGGAAATTACCACCACTTAGAACAACTTCCATTAAATCTCTTAAAAATTCCATGTCTGTGCTTTTTAGGGAATAACAAAAGCACTAAAAAATGTATATGGATTATTGGGAGATATTATTTAGTGTTTTTGTTGTGAAAAATTTCCTATCGGGTGTGAATATTTTAGGTTTGGTGGTTTCATTTTATAATGGAGGAGTGATATTTTAATAAATACTAATAAGAATTAAATAATTGGAAGCCATTATCAATCCATGTGACCCCAAAATTGATAAATAATTAAGTGGATGAAAAATATGATCTACATACACCTTAAAAATAAAACAAATATTATAAACAGTGTATTCTTTTAGCCTAAATGATTATGTATTTAGACCATTTTACTAGTCCATATAGTAACTACTCACTTATTATTTACCTCAGTAATTTATAATTTAATCATAATAATTAAATGAGAATTAAAATACGACTTTTAACTATTGATTATAAATATTAAATCCAATATATTAAATGAATTTCATGTGTTTCTTGAAAAATATTTTCTACATAAGCACATGTACTATGAAAAACATTGTTTTATCCTTAACCATTGTAATTAATTTTGTTACTATTCATTTTCAATGAAAAATATAAAACTTATTATATAATTATTATTATGTTCATCTAAAATATAGAATCTATATAATGAAATTTAAATTCCGTATATAGTGGAATATTATTTAAAATTAAATCTATATACATGTTGAAATAACCCATTTATCAATGAAAATTTTTTAATAAGTATAGAACGTTTTAATATAAAAATCACATATCTAATTGATTCCAATGAACTAAATTATTTTAATAATTATATAATTTAACTAAATATAATTCATAAAATACATTAAAACAACAATGGAATTTTAAATATTTTTTAAATAAGAAGAAATTATTTTATAATGATATTTATTTTTCACTATTCAATTAAATATAAACTTCTAATAAAAATGAAAATTTTTTTACCTAATATAATGTTGAAATTTTATCACAAAAAATAATGTTCATCTACTAAAATACATTTTTTTGATGTGGGAAATAATTGTTTTATTATTTCTTCAGAAAAATAAATTGGACTTTTTTTTGAGAAAACAATATTTTCAAAACATATAAAATACATTATTAATAATTATGTAATTTATTTTCAATGTGTTTTATTTATATAAATCCATAATAATTTGTAACACCACAACATTCTGAAGAATAGGTTTTTTGTTTTATAGTATGTATGAAACTCTATAGAAAGTGTCACAAATGGAATATATGAACCAAATACATTACAATATATTTACTATATTAAAAAATATAATATATTCTATAACTTGTGATACGTGTAAGACTGAGAGTCACTAAATAACAATGTATTATTAAAATATTATTATTTAATAAAATATTATATATCGTAGACATTATGTTAGAGGTTTTTAAGAGTTTTAAATAACTTATAAAAACATATGTTTAATACAAATATTAAATTAATTCACAAGGTACCAATTAATGATAGACAAAAATAATAAAAATTTGGATATAGAAAATAAATTATTTTATATTTATGATTCTAAAGGAGTTTATCTGAATATAAATAATTAATTACAATTAGATAATTATTTTAATAAAATATATATGTATTATATTCCATAAAAACTATTTTTATATTCATCCATTAGGTTTGATTTGAATACGATATGAATAAACCGATGTCCAGACATAAAAAAAAAGTTTGTACAAATAAAATATTACACCCATTTAATGGTAAACTCATTTGAAATGTGAATTTTGAAACTTTAATATATTGAAAATGACCAAATACAATCATCTTCTAAATTAAAACATAAAAATTCAGAATGGTGATTTTTTGATCTTCTTATGAAACAAATCGTTTTTATCTAATTGTTAAATTTACAAACTTTTAGTTCAAAACAGATTTTTCATCATGTTTATTTATTTGAATAAATTATGTTTTATATTTGTTTTAAATTTATTTATATTATAATATTTGCAATTTTTTCAATTTTTTCTTTATAATAAATTTATCAGTGACATTGAGCTTAAGAACATTGTTATATTTTGGTTGTTTTTAACATAAAAACATGAACTGTCATCCCATATCTGAGAGTAAATTTAAATTAATTTCTCAAATTATGTTATAAATTTTTTTAAAAAAATGGATTCTATATTTTATATCAAAATAAATTATATTACCTAATATTTTCATCATTGTTTTTGACAAAAAATTATTACTGAATGTAATTAAAATTAGTTACAATTTTTAACATTTAAATAAGCCCAAGAAGGGAAAGATCCTTATCCATGAGGCCCAAAACGACCTATAAACGTGTACAAAAGCTATTTTATAAAAATATATTCAACCTATACTCTATTTTCTAGAAATATTACTATTATTGTATCGACTCGAAACATGAAATATTGGGTAGGAATTCCCTTTTCAGAATATTACATGAGTATCACATCTCCTCCATTATAAAAGGCCACCTCTCCTACCACTTCCTCAAACCAATCGGGAAAATTTCTCCCAAAAAAACACTAAAAACATATCTCCCAAAAACATCAAAAATCATTCTAGAATCCTCAAATTTGGATGGAATCCATCCATGGAATACTGTTGGTTCAAAATAAGAAAGGTATCCTAATTAATAGGTAACATCTTCTCTCAATATCTTTAGTTTTAATTACATTCTACAGCACCTCAAATATCCTTATATATGATTATAGAAAAAGGTATCCTAAATATAATAGTATTTTTTATGTAATTTATTATACATAATCATACACACACCACTATCTAATGGCTAATGAAAGTATTTTTTCTTTTTATGGAGAACTACTACCTCACGAAAAGACGATTTGTTATTTTCTCTTTACCACCTCTCGTGGTGGGCATTTTTATAGAAAAATTATTAATATTTGATATATATTATATTCATAATTTATTTTTATAAACTAAAATTATTTTAGAAAACATGCTTCCATACATTTCATTTTTTATGTATGATAATGTTGTTTTCCCAAATGTAGATTACCACCTCCTCAAAGTGATGTGATTCGTTCAAGTTATTGATGGAATTTATTGATTTTAATTAAAAAAAAATTTATCATATATAACTTATATATGATAATGTATTTATAATATATATGTATCATTTGTCTAATATTTTAATACTACAATGAAAAGAAAGTATCATTAATGAAAATGTACGGCCTACCATCACTTTGAACAGTGCATTTCATTTCTAATATTAATAAATTATATATTATTATAAATAAGTATGTACTGATAATATATGACAACTACCTACTGGTTTAAATTATAGAGATTATTATACCAAGATATTATTAATATTAAAACATACAACAAGCCCAAAACTACTTGGGAAAGTAATGCAATTAACACCTGAAATAGTAAAAATGTTAATTACTTTTTAACAAATGGGAAGTAAGATATTATAAAAACATAATAGATGATATTATGAATATGATTATGGTTATGGTATAAGTTAGTAACATTTTTAAACAATTATACATGAGGATAAGGACCATATAACAAATGTATGCTTTAGGTAAGTCAATTGCTCCCCAATTTTCTTTCCATTAATACTTAATTTTTATTAAAGGTGAATTTACTTTTTTTTGGTTTATATACATCTTTTTTCATGTAAAATAGTGAATAAACATATTATAATAATATTAAATGTACCATTTAATATCATTCCTCTCTATATATTATGATTCAAATAATTCAATGTGGTATGTGACACATTGGAATGACTAAATATGATTTTACACCAAATGTTTTTAACGTGTATATTTTCAATTTCACATAATTTTGTGATTGATAACATTATATTGAGAGAAAAATTTTATTGAAATCAATTATTATTTCAAAATTATTACAATATATATTTTTTCATTCAATGGATGGTATTTTTTCTTATACTTTAGATCATATTACATTAGGTCTTTACATTAATATTTCTTTTAATAAATGATGAATTATTGATAAATATGTATATTTTATTCAATATGGATATTTGACTAGGAATATTTTATATCTATTAAATTGAATATTTTATATGAATAATTCATTCAAAATGAAACGATTGGTTGATACTAGACATTATATAGTTCCATGATGCATCGAATTGTTCTCACGAGAAAATTATAGTGTCCAAATTAAGGTGGTTTCTCCATGTAGTTTTCAATATTTGAGATAATGGATATTGACAATATAGGACCTCAAGTTCCTAATAAATGATTTCCATTAATTTCAAATTTCTACCATAGATATTTGAGTCATTATTGATACCTGGGATTTTGTGTCGACATACCTATGGACACATATCATTTTAATTCCAATGATTAAATGGCACATGATTTTGTTTCATATCTTGTCATATTGAAATTTCATTAAATTGTTATTCAAATGTAATCTGTTATCAGTTATTTAACATTCAATGATAATTTACTACTATTGATTTATTATTTCATCAGCCTTATTAATCCTTATTTTTAATTTTATATCACCATTATTTTGTTTCATTCCCTTTGTTATGAAGAAGAAATATTTTAATAAGCACTCATGGATGCATCTTATTTTATTTTATTGTGTAGCATGTTTTATTTTTTTTCATAATGTAATATGGGTATCATGTATGTAATTTGGATATCTAAGACTGATAAACTATTCAATACATCATGTATTGTTTCCTTGTAATCACATTAATGTAATAAAACAATTTACTTTCTCAAGAATTTCTAGTATCGGTTCACTATAACTAATATCGATGGATGTTTAGGAACAAACATGGAAAATACATATTGAAAACATAGATTATAGGGAACAAGCCAAAAGTAGACACTAAGAATACGTATATGATAAATTCCAAAAAAGTTCGTAAAGTAGTGATTATATTGGTATTTATTGCAATAAAACACAATTTGGATACTCCATGTGGATATGGTTTTGGCGCAGATATACCTAAGAGGAATAATTCTGACATGGTGCTTCAGTCCTAGCATAGGTTAAATTAGTTCATGAAAATGGTCATTACTGCACACCTACATTAATACTTAGCAGGGATATTTTTAGGATAGTTCGCATTTCTTTAACTACCATTATAATGGATTTAAAAGTAAATATATCCCCAAAGTGACCTCATATTTTGAATCTAGAATTTACAATGCCTAAATTTATGTTTTGTAATATCAAAATTTTAAAGTTATAGAATTTTAAAATTTTATTTACTTAATCTGGTATATTTTATTATCTAGAATAGGAACATGGAAGGAAGAAGTGTGTCAACACTCATGTTTAAGGTTGAGATTTCCCAATTGAGAATGTTAATGTAGATAGTATTTTAACTGATCATGTTGTTCATTTATTATACAATGATATTTATGTTATCAAAAATAGCCTTTATCAAATGTAGATACCTATTCTAATGTGATAATAACCTATGTTTGATCTCTTTACGTGACAGAGGCCCCCATAATTTAGTTGGACTACGATCCAATGGAAGCTGAATAATGGATTATGTATCTGGTGAATATATTTTTGTCATTAGGTTGCAATGGAATGAAAAAGGTCACACATTCAGTATATTTTCTCCTAGGTGATCCTGATCTGTAGTGGTCTTTGATCTTCAATACTCTAGAGGAAATAAAAATAGAACTCATGGAATTGAGGAATTTTAAGGGGAAATTTTTCGATAAATATTTCTTCAATGATAAAATCTCTGAGATAAGGATGAAATTTCTTGTATTAATGAAAAATGAAGAATAGCTTATTTTATATTATAAATCAAACATCACATGGTTATCTAGGTATTCTATAGATTATTTACACACCATTTAGTGAAATATTGACCACATCATTTAAATTCATAATCCAAGTCTTCGAAGGGAGCTGATTTATAAATTTTTTTGTTAATATGAAGTGATGGTTTATGTTCCATAAAAATAGACAAATAATTATCAGCATCCTATTGATTCATGGAAAAAAAAATTGGTTTTCTAAAAACAATGAAAAACTTAATGATGCAAAGAAGATGATGGGAATGAATGATTCCCAGCTTGTGATTACTAAGTAAAGAATCATCTCAGTAAATTCATGAAATGATTTGTAGTTTTTTATATTTGTAGAAAAAAGGGGTCACTAGGAAAAATAATGCAATGGATAGAACGAAATCACTAATATATAATGATATATCAACAATGACATGGGGTACTATTGAAACGAATTCCTAAAGCATCAAGGGAGCATACATCTGAAAAAGAAAATTGATCAAGGTCAAGCATATGTTTTTTACATCATCAGAGTGGAATAATTAATGTAATTTTGTATTTTTATTTGATAAATATGTGTTAAATACATTTCATTGATGATTTCCACCTCATATAAATTATTAAAAATGAATATATTTTATTATAGTACTTTTTTATCAACAATTTGAGATATTATATTTAATGGATCCAATAAAATTTATTCAGTAGAATGTTAATTTTTTTAAAATACATGATTGAGGAGAAGATAACCCCTTATATGTTCTTAATTTCGAAATAATTATGATGAAATAATTGATTTAGATAATTTTTTACTATATAATAACTGATTAATAAATATTTTAAAATTGTTCTATACTATCACTAATGGTTCTAACAATAATAATGGATTAATGGAATATATCCAATAACACGATTATAACATTAGTACTAAGGAATAATTCATGTTTCTAATGAAATTTAATGGTGATTCTTGTTATTACCATTTTCCAAGAGGATACATGTGATGTTATTCAAATGATTAGAATAAGAAAATCAAGAGCTTCATTATGTTTATTAAAGTCTAATGATAAGTTCATTGGGTAAATTCAAATACTTCCATTCAAAATAGAGTAGATCATAATCTCTAGAAAATGTTAACTATTTCTAAAATGGTTTATGTTGATCATTGGATATGATTATAGGGGATGATGTATTACTTCACCATATAATTCATCATGTGCTTAGTGGTGAATTAGAAATAGTTCAAGGGGTAATAAAATGAATATTATATATATGTGTGTGTGTGTGTGTTTGTGTGTATTTTTACATGTATTCTCATACACTAATTGGATTTTTTATCTATAGAAATATAATAATTTTGAAACAAAAATGCTTTCCTATTACCATAATTTTTTATTATATCAATGACCATTATCCACAATGGTGGTTTATAATTTTTTATTCATCAAATTTCATTGGAACATGTTCTCTTGAACTCTCCATCATAACTTTATTGTTGTGTTTATTTCTTCAATATCCATGTTTCCATTTCCCACTTACGTTCTCCTAAGAGGGAAAAAATTTATGTGATCATTGTATATTCATTTATATCTTGTTAAGAAGATTTGATATTAACCAGATTTAAGGTTTGTGTTTTTCAAAAATAGTTAATTTTCAAATATCAATCCATTTATTACTAAGATCATTTTTTAGTTACGAGAATGAAATTTTATTAATGTCGTAGAATGTAACACCCTGAAATTATAATGAAAACTTTATATTCGATAGAGTTATTAGCACACAACAAAAGGTGAAAAGATAATATATTAACCTTATACGTTAAAATATATTTAATACCATATATAAATATAATATATTGTGTTTATTTTATTACATGCTCGAGCAAGTTTCACCAAATAACGATGTAATATTAGAATATTATATTTTAATATAATATTAAAAAACATAGATGTTATGTTAGCAGTTCTGAATATAATTATCTATGTTATGAATTTTCATGTTCTATATAAAAATAAAATTAATTCATTTTTTACAAATTATTGAGAAATGAAAAAAAGAATCAATTTTATATAAAAAAGAAATATTATTATTTTTATGCATCCAATGGTGTTTTTTCTTATTAGATAATTAATTAAAAGTTATTAGTGATTTGGATTATATATATATATTATATATTCAATAATTTTTTTTATATTAATAAATTAGGTTTGATGGGAATAAAATATTAATAAACCCAATTTCACACATAAAAACATATATTATTATAGAGGAAACATTACTATCTTTTAATGGAGAAAAAATTTTAAATATAAATTTATATGGATTAATATATATTATATATTATAATAAACTTAATATTTTAAAGAGATACATTAAAATTTGGTTATGGTGAATTTATGATACTTTTCCAAAACATATCATTTTTTAATGAATTTTTAAAAATAATGAATTTTATATCAAAATATCTCTTTCATATATATTATTTATAAAGATAAATTTTATTTTATATTTTTTATCTAATTTTAATTAGAAATTATATTTACTAATTAATTATATATTGGTAATTAGAATCAATTTCTATCTGTAATTGAGTATAAAAACATAGTAATATTTTAGACATTTTTACCTAAAAACCAAGCATTGTCATCTCGCCTATGAGATTTAATTTAAATTACATTTTACCACCTCTATTAATGGAATTTTGAATAAATGATTCCATATTTGTAATTATAATAATTTATACTGAATAACATGTTCAACTTTTTTTGGACAACAAATATTGCTGAATGTATGTAAATTAATTATAGTTTGTAGGATATAATTTTCTTTAATAAAGGACAAAACCATTACATTAAGACCAAAAATGAAATATACATTTTTCCAAAATTTATTTTATGGTCAACTGTCAACTATACCATTTATATTGTAGAAATTGGACAATTATTTGATCCAAAAAAGACATGAAAAAAATGGTAGAAATTTCATTGTCAAAATATTAGAGGAGTGTCACTCCTCCTACACTATATAAAAGCTTTCTCTCCTACAAGCTCCTTACACCTATTAAGACAAATTGGATTGAAAAAATATCTTCCAAAATATCTCATATACATCCTTACTCTAATACACATATCATTAACTTAGGATTCAATCCATCAATGTAATCCTTTTGTTTCAAATGAAAAGATGTTACCCAATTAAAATATAACGGCTTGTCTCAAGCTCTTTAGTTTTATTTCCATTATCCACCCAATAAAATATAATTAATCTAATAATATATAATAAAATTATCATAAATATACAATGATGTTTTTATGTAATGGGTCCAATCTACCACTAAACAAACCACTATATAATGGGTAATGAATATATTGTTTCTGTATATAGAGAATTACTGCCTCACGAAACAATGATTCTTTGTTTTTCCTTTACCACAAATCCTGGTGGCCATTATAATGGCCACTCTATTTATATATGTTATTTATTATATTTATACTTTCTTTATACTTTTGTTATTATTTTATAAAACATACCACTACACATTCCATTTTGTTTTAATACTAAAATGTCAATTTTTTGATGTGTGCACTACAGCCTCCTCAAAGTGATATGATTCGTTCACTCTAACATGGAAAATATTAATGATAAATATTATAAAAATATGTTAAATATATTAAATAGATAATATAATGATAATATAATATATATATATATATCATTTATGTTTCACTCTTTTAATATGAAAAATAAATGAATGTAGTATTCATGCGTACGTACAACTTTAACGTCTCAATGAATAGTGCATTTCATTTATTATCTCCAAACATTGTAGATTATTCTAAAAACATATATACTAAATATATAAAATAATTAAATATTGGTTTAAATTCTAAAGGTCATGAAACCATGATCTAATTAATAATAATAGAAAATATAATTCAAAGCATACTTGACAAAGCTATGCAATTAACACCTGAAATAGTCAAAATAATGAGATATTGTTAACAATCTGGTATCAATATTCCATAAGAAGTTAATATATGATATTATGAATATTAATATGGTTATAGTATAAGTTATTAAGATATACTAAACCATTGTACATGAAAATATTGACCAATCAAAAAAATTAAGGTTAATATAAGGGATTTTCATCCCAATTTACATTCCATTGAACCTAATTTTATTATGCACAAATTAACGTGTATTTGTTGTATATACTACCTTTTTATTGTTATATCATGAATCAAATTTTTATAATTATATTAAATTTTCCATTCAATGTCATACAATTCAAGATATTATGATTCAAATGTATCAAAGTGGTATGGGACACTTTGGAAAGTTCAATGATTATTCTCCTCAAGAATGTTCATAATTATTATCTATGGACTCTCACGTCCTTTTGTGATTGATAATTTTTTTTAAAAAAATTATTTTATTTTAAAAAGTATTCATTGTAAACTTCATTTAATATCCATATTTTTATACTATTTATATTAGTATTTCCTAAACCTTATATAATATCACATATGGTGTTTACATTGATTATTATTTGATTTATTAGGGAATATTATTCAATACAGATATTTGATAATTAATACTCTATATTGATTAAATTCATTATTAAATTTTGTTGAATTCCTTTTGAAACTGAATGACTAGTGGAGCCTGGAAATTATATATCTCTTATATGAATCAATTGGTTCTCGCGAGTTGATTTAGTTGGCCAAATTAAATAGGTTTCTACCGAATGTTTTAAATTTTCCAGACGCTAGATATTTAAATTATTGCTTCTCATGATCCAAATACATGATATCCAATAATTAAGAATATATTTCATATTTATTTTAGTTATTATTTATCAAAGATATTCTGTATCAACATATCAATAGATACATTTTATTTTTAGTGCATTAATTAAATGGAATGTGTTTCAGTTTCTTACATTGAAAAAATGAATTTTCCTTTTTCTAGTTATTTGAATGTAATGTATTATTATTTATTTAACTTTATATATATGTGTATTAATATTGAATAATTATTTATTCCACATTTTTACCCTTACATGGTATTTGATCTCATCGTTATTATGTTTCATTCCTTAGGTAATGATGAAAAAGTTTTTTAATAAGAATTCAAGGATGCTGCATGTTTCAGGTTATTAGGGAGCATATTCAATTTTTTCCCAAATGTACTATGGGTATCAAGCATGTAAACTGGATTTAAAAGACTACTAAACTAATAGGTTCTTTGGGATTTTATTCCTTGTAGTCATGCTAATGTAATAAAATAATGCACTAGATCTGGACTTTCAAAGGTCGGGTCACTTAGTTGAAACAATTTATTTATTCATATAAATACCACACTATATAATAAAATGGATATATCATCAAAATTACAATAATAAATTTCATTGTATTTTTTGGTTCACATAAACATATTGTTTCATGTAAAGAATGATTCAAATAAAATAAATTTATAGAAATAATTTTTTTAATAAGATTTGATGTTTTCATAAGGTCATTGTCGCAAGACCCTAAACCCCTTGACACGATATTTTTTTCAAAATTACATTATACCGCAACAACATTATTATTTTTCACTACAATAAAATAAATCCTCCTTTTCTGGAATAATTTATATTAAATTAACTTATTCATTCACATAAGGTAATTAATTTCCCATACTATATAAAATATCATGCACATTTTGTCCAATTTTATATCATCTTAAAGTGAAGAAATATTTTGACAAATATTTTAGAACTAAAACATTAGTGACCCAGTGTATAAGAACTATGGCCATAATATATTTTCACTATTGAATGGTGGTTACTTAATATTTTACATTGGTATCTCATTGAAATTATGAATTCATTTCCAATTTCACTATATATACAACCTCACTTTTAGTCTAGTTTATATTAATGATCTAACATTCATTAAATTTAACTACCTTTATAAGGAGACACAAAAATCACCACATCTAAAACCAATATATGTAATCCTTTGAAAAATTAAAATCTACACACACTAGTCATTCAAACGTTATCTATTATGAAAAATACTTATCCTCCAAAAAGGTAAATGTGTGAAACCGTTTCGGAGAAAAAAATAAAAATGACAACCTCAGAAAAAAATGATTTTCTTCTCATCTAGAATATATTAATAGAGTATGAAAATAAAAATCTTGTTATTATAAATATAATAATCTTGTAGGTACCACTATTAATCCCTATAAAAAATATTTTGCCTCCCTATGATTGTTGAGATAGTGAAAAATATAGAGTTCCCTTATGTTCCGAGGGAATATAGACCTTATTTCAACAATTATAACTAGACTGAATATGGATTATCATTCATTAAAATTTAACTAATATGGTTTATATTATAAAACCAAATTTTAAAATATGAGTGATATATCTGTTTATGTGATCAAATATATTTAGTTTCATATCTATGGCCAAATATTATATCGAAGTGTCCAAAAAATTCTTTGTGATACTTGTGTCCATCGCATTTCCTGCAACAGACCTTTACTAAATTTGGTGTATTATCTATCATTAATGGTGTAAGTCTATTTAATTATAGAAATTAAAATTATATGTGAATTCATTCCTATTCTCCTATGGAACACCTAACATCCTGATATCCAATATATATCAACCAGAAAATTTTAAAATCACCCATTTTCCAATATTATCCAAATGTTTTTAAATTTTCCAATAAATAATATGAAAATCCTAAATTTTATATTCTTATTTTTGTATTAATATAATCCTTTTTAAATTTTCTAGATATTTACATCAGATATTCATGTTATTTGGAAAATTGTTAAATAATACATTTGAAGGGGGTTCTATTTGTTCCAATTGAGTCCAATTTTTAGGGATGTGTATTATTTAGGAACTAAAAAAATTCTAAGAACATTTTGGTGGAGTCTATAATATGGACCTTACTCTAATAAAAAAATCATCTTTGTGTACAATAGGATATCAATTTCCAAAGATGATTAAAATTATTTCTCCTTATACAATATGATTTCCCAAACACAGGGGGATAGATTGTCCTAAAAAATTTCTTATTCTAGTGATGTAGTTGTAATATGCTCCTTCTAAATTAAGGGTATTCTTTTCAACAATTACTAAAAAATTTAATTAAAGAATTAAAACCTCTTTTTAGTGTCTTTAAGACACTTTTTATCCTCAATATAAACCAATTACTATGAAATCATGTATATAGATTCCCATTTCAAAACGCAAGATTCTATTTCACTGGATATGGAAGCCAAAAGGACTTATAAATTAAAATATAACGTCATTTTTTGTTGGAAAAATATTTTTGAAAAAAATTACAATTTTCCAAACTCTATTTTAAAAGGAAAAATTACCCCTCTCTTGGATTAAAGTACAATTCATGCATATATGAGATTTAAGGACTAAAAACAATCTCTTATATAGATGGACAATTATCTCATATCTTATATCCTGGGAATATATTCCTAGAACCTTTGATTTTATTATAAATATACCCTATGGGGTACTCACTTCAGACAATTATGAATACAAGGAGAGACCCAAAGATTCTGTCTCCAAATCTATAATATATTCTCACCACATAATTTTTACTCATAAATAAATAGGTAATTTAGTCATATATAGATATATTATTTGAGGAAACTACATTTCCATTTTCTCTTCAAAAATAGGTTGATAGTCCCACGTAGGATGAAATACTCTAGAACCACTCACCAAAATGAATCCATGAATTACCCTAATCACCAACATAATGTTTCTCCCAATTCCCACACATAGGGAAACCCCTTCCCTTATTTGGTAAATTCCAAACATCCACATAGACCTTAATTAGGTGAACAAGGGTGTACACATAGCCCTTGTTTTTTATTATTAGAGTGTGTAGATATCCATTATTTAGTTGAAAATGGGAGTTGTCTTAGCTCTTTTGTTGATGTCCTGGGTTTTTTACATAACCCGTATTTGAGAAAGCCATGACATTTTCTTATCGCTTACTATGGATAAGCAAGGAATTTCTTTCCCTTTTATTATAGTGAATGACAACCATCATCCAAGATATCATTGGGTATTAAAATCCTTGGTTGGACGTAGCTTGCTATATGCCTCCTCTAGACCCTACACTAGGGATAATCAATTTATTCTTCTCCCTTATGAGTTTACCACTAATATCATGGTTTTAATTGTAGGGATCCAATTCACCTAGGTCTCACACCTAGGAACCCAAATTCACTTTTTTCTCACACATGGGTACAAAATTCACCCAATTATCTGATATTTAGACCCATTAATATCATAAATACATTTATTTTATAGGCATTACTTGGTTTATATATATTCCATGATATTTAAAACCCCTAATGGTTTTTTCCTACATCTCGAGTTGAGATACTTCTCTAAGCGTCCCAAAATTCCTAAAGTCAATGTACTCAACCTAGAATCCTAATATTCCATAACCAAGGCCTCATTCCTAGTCATAATGAGAATCAAAATCCTTTTTATTTATAATCTCATGTCTCATCCATATGGGCCTCTTATTAGGTGTAAGGAACAATCATATAATATCATGTTTTTTTACTAAAAAAAATAAAATATCCGAGGAAATACAAAATTAATGATCTATGAATAATTACCCTAAGTTGAGATACTCCTAGAATTCGAATTAATAAACATTCCCTTCAAACAATAAATTAATATTAAATTCCATATATGGGTCTCTCTCTAGGTGTAATACACAACTCTATCACAATGGTATGAACTAATGCATAAGACCAAGTTAATCATCTATTTGTCTCCATTAATACCACTATAATCCCACCAAGTTAACTCATGTATATTCCTTAATCAATACCATGTTATTTACTCTATTGAAATATGACCGATATTATTTTTTTCCGCACACAGAGCATGACGTGTTTGAACATAAGGGTTTAAATACTAATCATGTTAGCATAATTGTGATGCATCATGGGAAATAATTTTTTCAAATGATGATATAGGGATGACTCTAGGAATGAAAAATATATTACACATAAAATATTATTTTTATTTGTTAATAAATTGTGGAACCCCAAATGGCCACTCATGGTAAGACATGTATCAACTAATTATAATGTACCTTTATTAAAATCATAAATTTTTTATGACAATAAATTGATTTAAAGTAGTCTTCAACATCTGATATTAAATTTTAAAACATTATCTGTATAGTAGAACTAAAATATGTGGACTATTATTCCCTTTATAGTGATATATATGAATCCCCTTTTGTGCGGATGATCCCTGAGTCACAACATTTATCACCTAACAAAATATAAATAAATATAATAGTGCACAACAATATAAATGAAAAAACTAGTATAAAAAAAATAATAAAAATATGGAATTCCTCTAAAATATTTATATGTTCAATGAAATAATTTATTTTAAAATATAATTGTCTTAGTGTTTACAAGTCCCATTATATTATTTTGGATGGATTCATATACATATTAGAAGTATTTATTACAATACTATAGAAGGAAAAAATTCCACCCCCCACAAAATCATTTGATGAGACCACCCACCAATCCAATTAGCTAATGAAAGCCCTAAATCATCCTTGTTTGGAAACACCAATGGCCACCTACCATGTAAAGGTAACCTATTAAAAACGTTCACACTAAATCATCTTGAATGAGGGAGAAGACATAATTTACATCATAAAAATAAATTATTTTCATTATAATTTTATTATGATGTCATTAAATGTTTTACACACATTATCTTATTCATAAAACTAATCAATGTTGTATTATATGACTTTATAAATAAATTCATGGTGGATTTTTTTAGGAATCCTTGTGTATTCATGGTTTAAGGAGGAGAATACAAATAATTTGTGGGATGTTTTGGTTTCTTTTTATCAACATAATCTATTCAATAATCTATCAATATGTGAGTTTTAGACATGTGAGGTATTTTTAATTGCATATTATATATTAGAGTATAGAGTATCTTGGGATCCTTTTAACATTAATGATTTTGTATCTTGTGAATACCATAATAAGGTTGTATATATGAGATGCTTCTTTTTATTATTGGTTATTAAAAGAAGTTCATGCTTGTAATTTATTATATTAAAAGTACCATGAGAAAATTTGCCTAGATTGATTGGTATTATATTTCCATAGTACAGTTAAATACTAATTTTGAGTTTTCAAATGAGAAATTGTTTAGTACTTCAGTTCATTGTTTACTAGAAGATGGTGTTGGATTCACTAATCATTATGTTCCATCACTTATTGATGTGGTTTTCTTTATTATTATATAGAGTGTAATTATTTTATAGTATAATGTTTATAAAAGACACATAAATAGGAGTTCAATGTTTACCTTAAAGAAAAAAAATTAAAAATCGTCAAGTATTAAATAAATCTACATTATAAAATACCAATATACCCACAACAAATTAGACTATTAATAACACAATTAAAATTATTATATTTTTAGATCTACGAATATAATTATAAAATTAAATACAAAATTAATATATTAGTATTTTTTATATATAAAATTAAATAATTAACATAAAGGAAATGAGAAACAAATTGTGTACATCGTAAAAAAATCAAACAATGATTTTATAAACTACACTAATACCCAACAAACATGATAAATTATAAACCTAATCGATGGTATAAATGATTGTCGACCTATAAAAGTTTATCCTCTTATCTAACCATACATATTGGTTTAGTAATCCTTACCCAGGAAGACCTTGATCGATGAAAAATATAGGTATCCACTTTTGGAAACCTAATGCATTGTAAATTTTCTACTATAAGTGGTAGTTCTGTATACCTAATATTTTGACCAACATATTAGCTCTATATTACATTTCCAGATGACATTGATGAATATGACAGGTAGATAAAAATTAAAATAAGAAATGATACGATATTTAATCCTGATTCCACAAAATTTATTTCTCTTAACAATTTCTCAAAAGGAAAATAGTCGGAATAAATCTATGTTAAAATGTTTTTGAGAATTCAATTATCTATAGTTTTGAAATTGTTCTTGTTATTCAATATTGGGTATTTTTATAATCGATTAGCTAAACCTATACTTGTAGACTATAAAATAAATTCAATATTCCATATATCTTGGAATCAATTTCCAGGGAATTGTTGTCATATTATTGTTCATCTTTTGATTAATATAACATATTACCACATCAAATGATGAATTTTTATATCACAACCAATGTTCTCATGTTATTTTATTTAACTATAAACTATTACTATTTTGGAATACATAATGTCCTGATATTTTTAAAAATATATAGAACATCAGTATTCCATAACACTTTATATTACAAATAATTTATTTATAAATTTTATATAATTCATTCATCGAAGATAATAGAATTAATCCCATGTAAAATAATTTTTTTAAAAATAATTTCATGGTTTTTAAAATAAATCAAGTAATGTAATTATTTGATTCAATAATAACTCATTTTTTGAAAATCACAAACTTCATTTTATCAACCCATTAATAAGAATCTCAATAGATTTTCTAAAAATAGATAAATTTGAGACAATATACTCTAGTGTATCGAAAACATTAGTAGGATTTATTGGGATAAATTATAAATATTTTTCAAGAGGATATTTTTATGTTTGAACACCATGTGAAATAACTTTTTATGTTTGAGCAGTAGTATCAATTGGCCCACCAACCTCTCAAAGATGTAATAATAAGAATGGGGAGTTTGGTTATACATAAAATGTGGATTGAATTATGTTACCATCATTATATAAGTTTATCTTCCTAGGTTCATTATCAAAAAAAATGTTTTTTTACAACAACTCTAGTTAACATATTTCTAGCTACACAAGAATCCATTATCTTTTTGAGAATACATTTTATTATTCTTCCATGAAATTAATACCATTATTTATCCTATATGAATATTTTTTATTTATAAATACAAAAAACTGGCTTAATAATATCTCATTATTCATTAATATTTATCCATTCTTTAACATTTTCCTTAAAAAAATTCATTGGTAGTAATTATTTTGAAATATTTTTTACATGTATGTTTCTCAAAACAATTATTCTAAATAAAATATTATTAAGAAATTATTTTTGTCATGTTTTAATCTCAATATTTAGGGTTATTTTATGATTTCAATAAATATAATAAATTACATATATATTAAAATGTATCTTATTCATTAGTTAAATCATGAATATTTGAACAAGTAGCAACAATATAATTTTTAAAAAATATTTTACACTTGAAATCACATATGAACCTCATTCTAAAAATAGTTCTTTCATTGAACATATATTATTTTTTTCCTTTCATGAAATTCATGGTTTACATTTTTCTCTTTCTTCAGTGGTTTTACAAGAATGTGTTTGAGAATCCATCAACATAATATAATTATCTTCTTAACTAGAAATCTTTAAATAGATACCATAAAATAATAGCTAAATCATATGATTTTTTGATTTTTTAACATTACCCATCAATCAATAATAAATATATCGTATCTCAATCATATATCCTCCACCATTACATAGTTTAATTAATGAAATCATCTGTCTAAGAAATATATGAACTTTTATCAGTAAATGACTTGTTTTTTGAAATTTTTCATTTACTAGAAATAATTAATTTTCTAAATCAACTTTAATAATCCATTTTTAAACTTATGGATGATTGTATGAATAAAAAAAATATTCCCCCACAAAGGATACATCAAAATTTAAGAAAACACCTATAAATTCATATTCATCTTATGAATGTAAAGAACAAGGATTAAATTTTTAATCTATTTTTTATCAAAAAATATCATTGAAATATAGAACTCTATCATCCATAAGTGATAGTAAAGTTCAATATCATCATTTTAAAAGACACATTTTCTGCACCATTGAAAATAATTTATACCATAAAACATTAATTCAAAATTATCATATAGATTTTAACCAATAAGAATCTCTCAAACAATATCCCTTGTTGAAAGGTTGCAATATGATACCCTGAATAGAATGGTGTATGGGAAAATATTACTAAAATACCCCGCGAGCATCAAAAAATATTGTAATGAAAGTGTCCAATGAAATATGGATCATCCTTCTTATAAAGAAATCATGCAAAAAAGTTTCCCTAATTTACATCCATGATCAAATGAATTATATTTAATACCTATTAAACATCATGTTATAATTAATTTTAAAAAATAATTTACTTTATTATTCCCAATTAATAATTATGTTCTGATATTCTAATAATGAAACTAATTTTCTAAAATCATGTTATGACTTGAAGGAAATAAAATCGAAAACATTTATAAATTATCATTACATTTAGAATGTATTTACATTATTATTTTTAATATAGTTCAAAAAATTTCAACATGAAATTTATATGATCTGTAAATGTCTAGAATTTAAATTTTTAAAATTTATACAAAATTAATAAATAAAATGCTCCACTAAATAAAATGATTAAATTAAATATATTAAAAAAATAATGTGGTGAAACTAATAATAATATATAGAACCTTCCTGATGTAGATCTAGTAAACATAATAACCACAATCAGTCATTGGAGATTAGTGTTATGCTACAAGTACACTACATTTCAAATCATAAAAACTATTTCTTCAAAACAGAGCAAATATATTCCAGTTAATAATTTTCTAAAAATAATATCTTTTCAGAAAATATTTTATTAAATTAATGAGGTCCATATTTATCATGTATTGAAGAAATTCAATCTCATATTTATTTAAAATATTGTACTCTCTTTAAAGAATAACCTTTTTTCCATTGTTCTCCCTATTTAAACATATTTTAAAATGGTTATTTTCTAGATACAAAATAATTTGATCAGTAAAATTATCTTTTACATGTTTTATTAACCAATCTAGAAATATTTATAACTACTATAATTTTTCTATAAATATTCTCAAATACATTTGTTCTTGTTGTATACATAGTTATAAATATATTTAGTTTTTTAATCTCAATCTTTAGTATTATAATTTTTTCTCTATATTTGAAAAAAAATCATTGTCTTTGACAAATATTTTTTATTCTTAAATTTTTGGTCATATATGTTTAGATAAATTTTTTATTTTTTAGGTTTACCAATTAATTTCAAATAAAAAATAATTATTATATCATTATCTTTTTACTAATCTATCATTAAAAAACCGACTAATTTAAATTATTATTTGTATAATATTATCTTATACCTTCACAATATTATATGTATTTTAACATCTTCATCATTATAGTTTTTATATTGTTCATGTGACTGTTGATAATTATATTCACATTTGATAATATAATATTATATTTCTTCATGATACATAGAAACTCTATCATCGTTATCTAATGTTGATAAATTCTTATCATTAAAATAAAATCCATATGCATAAAAACACATTCAATTAGGTGATAGATTCATTAGTGATTCAACACTTAATTTTACAATGATAAAATTTCATGATTTTTCATAGAATCTACTGGTTCAACAACTGTTGTTGATTTCATTATATGAATCATATGAATTATTATCACCTTCACATTACAGAATGTGTACATGGATTTTATGAATTTATTTATATAAATTTTTTAATAAATTCTTAAAGTCATTCTATAATTTCTCTTTATCTCATGGCAATCAGCTTACATATGACCTTGTTTTCAAAATTCATAGAATGTAGCTTTATTGAAATATTTTTCAAAGAATGTTATATTTTATCTCTATAATATTTGAGATGATCCCTTTTGATTTTCCTATTATTAATAATCACCATGGACATATTTAAATGTTCACCTTAGATATGTTCTTCTTTACTAATATATGAAAATCTTCTTGAACTTTTTCTAGACATACTTGGTTTATAATTTATTGTATTTGACATTATGTTGGATGTAAAAGTAACTCCATCATTATTTGTCTCTTTTTCAACATCTATTTTTTGTTTTATTTTATATTTAAGGAAATTCTCGATTATATAATTAATACAAAATTTAGAAAATTTTTTAGCACCTTATATAAGTATTCTTTTATAATATCATTCTTTAGTAAGTTTGCAGATAATATTCTCCATAATTTGATCATCAAAATATTACTTTTAAATTAAATTGTGGTAAATTAATAACTATAATTACTAGTCTATGAATCATTTTGAAAAACACATTCACAATCTATAAAATAGATGTTAAGATAATTTTATCCTAGAGAATATCTCCTAGTATAAAGATTCTTTTTATGATAAAAACTGAATTATTTTTATCATTTTAAATATTCCACAATTTTATCAATAGGATACAGAATTCCTATATATATTATGTTGAATAAAACCAAGAAATGTATTTCAAACACTGAAATCTAGCGGAAATTTAATCACTTTTTTTTTGAAAAATAAAAAACAATTTTAACCATTAATTTATATTTACTATTGAGAATAACCGCATTTTTTAATCTAATTTTATCAAAAAAAAATTCAACCTACCTCCCAAGGAATCAAAATCATTTCCATCCAAACATACAGTATTTTCGAATTAATATTTTCAATGGTACCAATAACTGTAAAAAACCAAATAAAAATACTTATACATAATTAAGTGAAATGAAACTAAAAACAAAAATATGATAATGTAATAGAAAATTAAAAAAAATTGTTCCATTTTAGATATAGTATCATCCATTAATATAAAATTTCAGATTATAGATGATTTGAAAATCAAGTTATATTATGGAATTGTAGTTTGGAGGGAAATTTATTCCACTTAAAGAATTATATTTATCTGTAATGTGCAACACTGATATTTTCACAATAAATCATATTAAGAAAAATAAAACTGAAATGATTAGTATTTTATATGTAATTATAAAAATTATGAAAAAATTAGAAAATTAAAACTATCATTATTTTATATCCACTGATGAAATAATAAACATAGAGGAAATAAAAAACATGAAATATTTATATTATGAATAAATAAATAAAGGATATTATAAACTATAATTTCACCCAAATTATATACGTAATCCAAAACCTAATTGAACGTATCTTGTATTTTTTGCCTTTTGAAAGATATAATCTTATTTAAACAAAAATATTGTCACTATCATTATTATACTATAATACCTCGATTAGGATGATTGTAATGTTCCAACATTTACAAGCCTAATGCTTGGTCAATATGATACTATAATCAGTAGCTCGATATACCCACTACAATGACTGATATCATACATTTGTATTATATTCCACAGAATACCTAAAAAATCATATTTGAATAAAAATAATTAAAATAATAATGAAATATAGATTTTACAAAGAATACACATAATAATATTGAAATTTACATATAATCCTAATTATTGGAATCACATAAAAAACTCACAATGAAAACAATTAGAATCAAATTATGGAAAAATATTATTAATGAAATCATGAAATTAAATCTCTAAAAAAGTTCTCATTACAATGTCATGTGAATTATTCTAATTAATTTGGTGTAGCACAATGAATATAAGATACTCCAATTGTTAGATTTCACACATATTAGATTTTTTACATTGACATCTGTAGCTGATTATCATTCCCATTTTTAGAGACGTAACATATTTCCACATCTATGGTTAATTATTTCAGTGCTATCATATTTCTCTTGTAATTTAATTAATCCTTAAACCATATGTATATTGAAATTCATAAAGTTATTGGATTTTCATGAATCCTCATAAAATCAATATTTTTTATAACTATTAGAATGTTAGTAAATAATTTATCTATTTTAAATATCATATTAATAAAATATAACAGAAAAAACATAAGTTAAATCAAATTATTAATAAGGTCTTTTTGAGATTCCCAAACTATTAGTGGAAAGTAAATTTACAATGCATCCATTTTTTCTTCTGTGTAATGGAATTTATGGCCATATAAAATTAACATTGTTACCCATGAACATTAGTTTGTGATGATTATGTGAGCTATAAATTTGTTTTTTCACTACCTCATGATATAATACATTATGGTTTACATAGATCAATAGATATTTCAGTATCTCTTATCTAACTTCATTTTAATCTTATGGTAGAAATATTTGCACAAATTTTTATAGGATTATGACATCAAAATTTACAATTTTTGGGGGAAAGATAATTTCTTATCTAATTCATAGACTAGGAAGTCATGTGGTGATGCTTTTATGATTCTGGATATTATTATAGAGTGATTGAGGTTAATGCTTCATTTCACATTGATATGGGATTGGTTGATTCAACATGATGTTTTTATGAGATAATAGAATAATCATCTCAAGTGGAGTAGGTTGTGTAATCCCAACTTTGGATAGTCTAAGGATGAAAAACATCAGATTTTATTTCTGGGGAGGATCTTTATTTTGTTTGTAATATATTATTTTTCTATCTATTAGTTCTATAGTTATCCTTTAGTTGTCTATCCTCATGATTATATGTGATATCATTTCATGATATGTTGTTTTCAATGGATAGGAAGAAAGAGATTAATTATAGAGTTTGTGTCACAATTTTTGTTCAGGAATAAGGTGAAGGTCGGTCATCATGATTTAGATGGGTTTCTTTATTCTATTTAGGAGCCTTTTTGGAATTAGGATGACATTTTAATTGAATTCAAATTGGTTTTTCTCGAGAACAGGGAGGAAGTGACTACACATGGGTGATTTTGAATTATATGATAATGTTGTCTCACTTCATAGTGATTAAAAAGTAAATATATGTAGGTGTTTTGTAATCATACTATCAGGTGGATGTGTGGAGGCTTCAAGGTGTTCGAAAGATGATTATCATTAATCTTGTTCCTCGTTATATGTCTATAGTTTATAAAGGACTCCATACTTATTTTTTCACTTAATTATGCCTTTGAAATTATTTTTATCCACATATTGATGGTCATACTGAGTATACATTCTAGAAAATCAAGGACATATTATGAGTGCATGTTAGAGATTTTGGAGGTTCATATGTGGTTAAATTATTCATTATCACGTTTTTTATAACAAAATTTATCAATGTACCATGTTATGGACATACAAATATAATTATTTGGACAACATTTCAAATGTCCCTTATGTTGGAATGAGGTCTTGGAGTTAGTAATTCATGGATTAGAGTTTTATAGGGCATTAATAACAAAGTTAAAAAGACTCGTGAGTAGATGAATGCCAAGAATGATTTTGAAATGTCATATAATGATAATCAGAGGAGGAATATATTGTTTAATGTTGCAAATAATGTGTTCTTAAGCATGCACATTAAGCCATGGATGTGGAAGTTTGTTCATGGGTGTATGATCTCTTACACATTTTTTTCTTTTCAGGTATTATCAAACGATTGAAATTTTTCTTATCGGTTATCTCATCCCCAAAAGATGATGGAGATTCCTAATATCATCCAAGTGTCACATATTCCATATTATATTAATGAAATTGATACATCATAAATTGGGTCAAGATAGATATTTAGGATAATGAAATATTAAAGGAATGACCTATTGAGATTCAATAATTCAAAATAAGTATTTTCACATGAATATTATTTCCTTGTTTTTTGTCTCATGGTATTATGTTATTGTGGGGAGAGTATTCGTGAGAGGGAGTTGTAGATGCATGGTCCATATACCATATTGATTGATGTTTTATATTTTGTTGGTCTTATATGGGACCATATGTTTATATATATGTTTTCCCTTGATGTAGTTGTTTTGGATGAATTTAATATTTTTAAGGGGTATATTCATTGTGAGCATGTCTATAAACATTATTCCTTAGATTCGATGGCTGCCTTTTTAAAATTAAGATATTCATGATAAGTATCGTATAGGGTGGTCATTCATAATGATTTTACTTTCATTCTAATGATTTATTTTGATTCATGTGGATAGGAATCAATTGATAGGTATCTATTGTTTGGGTCTAGATTTTCTCCAACCTTTCTTTTTCATTCTTCCTAGGTCTTGAAGCTACTCAAATGCTATTTTTTATTTTCTATAGGGGACTTTTATTGATAATTTCAATTTCATTAATGATACTTTACCCTTATTTAATAACCCCACCTTGCATAATGGTAAACACAATTACACTTATATAAACCCAATTTTAATCATTTTATAAGTGTACTCATGGTGTTTATTTATTTTATAATTGAATTTCATATCCCACACTAAGTTATTTTCCTAGGAAAGCATTTTTCCATTCACATAAAAGTAATTCCATGATACATAATGGTCATGTCAATTTGTTTAACAACCATGTTGACTTTTTAAAAGAAATTTAGACCATATGTATGGGTACTTTAAACTCATACAAGTCTTACATTGGAAACCTCATGGTCCTTATGATATATCCATACATACATGAGGTTCTTCGTGTGAGGGTCTATAAGGTATGGGTTATCTAATTTTTATGTATGCATCACCAAGACTCACTAGGATTGTGTAAGGGTGGTTTCTAGATAATGTAGAGGTCATTACATTATGATATTTTTATTCCAATATTACATGACTGATGTTTTTATGAAATAATTAGAAATTTTAATTAGAACATATGGATTTAACAATAATTACAAAGGGATTGAATATAATATTTACTTGTTAAAATCCTAAAGATTGAAATTGGTCATGAGAGGGAAATTATTCCATGACTGATTTAATATTAATTAAAAATGATAGTTTTATTGACTAAATTTGATTTATATATGACATATTTTATCTTAAAATTTAAACTAAAGAGTTCAATACATATTGAATCATTTTCCCTCGATCATGGATAGTCAATAATTTGTCATTCATGTTTAATAATCC
The DNA here is from genome assembly GCA_963277665.1 of Viscum album. Taxonomy (NCBI): domain Eukaryota; kingdom Viridiplantae; phylum Streptophyta; class Magnoliopsida; order Santalales; family Viscaceae; genus Viscum; species Viscum album. The sequence goes on along the minus strand of OY728146.1, from coordinate 1,873,584,368 downwards.
TTCAATAATTACCTAATCCATTTATTATTATTTCAGTACCTTATCTGGTTTGATAACTCTATGTGTGATTTTTAGATAAATAACATTGAAGATATTTTTATGATGTGGGGTATTTGTTTGTTAATATTTTCTTATCTGTAAATTTAAATATATCAAAATTTAGTCCCTTTATATAATTAGAGATAAATGACCTATTGGAATATAATCACGAAAATTTAAAAATTAGAAAGGGAATTCTAGTCACATTATATTTATTTTTTTAATAAAAAGTCATCATTTCCTATATATTCTTATTTATGTTTTCAGTATATTCATTAGAATAAAATTATTAAATATAACATAAATTAGGTATAACTAATTCCATTATGAATTGGAGCATATAATCAAGGTAACATTTCTTAAAAACTATAATAAATAGAGTTAAATAAGGAATAAAGTGTATATATTTATTTAGATTCTATATTGACATTGTAATTATGGAGATATTTTTCTCTAAATGTTTCTTAACAAATTGTAGACTCCTGGTTCGTAATGGGTCAAAAAACTACATTGAAACATAATGTTTGGGGGCTAGGTGAACCTATTATTATTTCTTAAAGACTTGGATTCATTAGTAATATGGTATTTTCAACATCATATTTTACAAGAAATAAATTTTTTATTTTTTTATCGAGATCTTGGAGAATATATCCACTCTTTCAATTTTTTTGGACCTAGAATGGTTGGTGTGATGGTGATAAAAAGGCTGGATCACCTGGGGTATTGTGAGTAGTGGAAATTATGATGGAAATAATTTATTCATATATGGGATTTAGCATTGGTTAATGACTTGTTGGATTACATGGTATCATATTATGTGTCATAGAGTGCCTAAAATAGGGATTGTATATGTATTAAAAGTAAACTCGTGTGATAGAGTGCCTTTGATAGTGGTGATGATATATGATAAGTGACCTAATTATTAACTGAAAACATTACATATTTTGATTTATACATCAATGGAATATATTATGAAACTATAACTTGTATTAATTATAAGGACCCATCCTTAAAACATTACTTAATCTTGAATTAAATGAATAATTCACATTGAGGATCTTTTCAAGTTTAGTGTTTTAGAGAATTAGGACATAACTACTACGTCTCAAAGGATTACAAAGTAGACACTACTACTATAACCTATTTTTCACAACAACAAAAACTCCTTAAATAAAACAAGAGTTCTTTTCTTGATATAAATATTCTTGAATACTTACTTTCCCTTTCCATTCCTTATAACCTGTGAAAAATAATTCAGAAACATGGGATGTGCATAAAAAGATTAGTAAGGGGTATAACATAATGAAAGGAAACATTAACCCGCCAATAAATACAAATCAATGAAATCATAACTTTCAATCATAACATACCTTTTGAAATCATAATATTTATTTATAACTCATAGAAATCATAAGTCATAAAGGTAACATGTGGCATTTATAACATTCTTATGTAGGGAGTAACCCTCATGGTTACGTTTGGAATACCCATCATAATATATTCCCTAAATCACTTCGGAGAACTCTTAGAGTTTAACTCCTTCAAGTTAACCAATGCATTGGATAGCTATCACTGGCTAACCCGCCCTTAGTTTATCACAGAACCACCCATCTTCATAAACAATGCCCAAGAACCATAACATAATCGTATCATATAAAACATGCAAAAAGGAAACATAAAATTCCCACATTTCAATCACAAGATATCAATAAAACACATTAATTTAATCAAAACATTATCAAAACCATTTCAATACCAAAATATAAGAAAATTAAAACATGATATATTTATTTCGTCTAAAACAAAGTTATGGAATGTAGAGGAAGCCGAAACTCAAATAATGGTTACGATGGCGGTGAAGTAATTGGCGCCACATACGTAAGACAACAACATTCCCATTTTTCATTTAGTAAAATGAATCTTATAAAAAGATTCCTTCTGAATTAAAGTAAAATTCAAAGTGTTTTATACACCGTAATAATGTTTTGTATAAAACAAAATATGCCTCAATGAAGGGGGATTGAGACGAAGTCCCATACATAGATGGTATCCTTAGATTAAGGATAAATCAATAACATAATTATGTGTGACAAATATAAATTCACCCAATATATGTGGATATTAAGTGTAAAATAGTCAGAGTTCATCCACACATATTCATGGAATGACATAATCATGAAGTAGAGGTTTAATACAAAGAATTGAAATTGGGTTAAGAAGTTCACTTATAGAAATTTGACAGCATAACGGTGTCACATTAATGTTCAGAAAATGAGTTGATGAGGGATAAAATGTGTATCTCATTAGTTTGACATAACTATTACAGAAATAAGGATATATTTGACCATATCCAAGCATAATAAGATGTAAATTCAAAAACCTTTGAAACAAAATAAGTCTTTTAAAAGTAGTAGGGGGAAAGGTTCCCTTACCGATTTGGGTAACGTTCGAAACGTACACCCCATGAAAGAAGGATCATACAATGAAGATGTAAATACCCATAAATTAAATTATATTACACAAATAATACAATCATAGGAAGTACATACACCACATAAAATGAAATAGTGGAAATGTTGCATGAATCTCACAGGAACAAAAAGTGAGATAAGAAATCACTTAGGAAAATTTGGCAGCCTAATGAGACCACTAAAAAATTCATAAAATGAATTGATGAGAGTAAGAGGAGGTCTTTAATAATATGAAAACACAAATTACAGTATTATAAGGCCCCAGCCTTAAACCTTACTTAATATTGAATTAAATGAATAATTCACATTGAGGATCTTTTCGGGTTTAGAGTTTTAGAGAATTAGAATATAACTATTACATCTTAAAAGATTACAAAGTAGACACTTCTACTAAGTCTACATAAAATAAAAACTCTTAAAAAGAAAGATTTCTAGATTCCATGTTTTAGAAAGCATGAAATTCCCTTGATCCCATCCTTGACCTTATTCCACTTTAAGTCCTGTGAAAAACATTTCGAAAAACTTGTGGTGAGCATAAAAAGCTCAGTAAGGGATACAAAAAGAATGAAAACTGTTAGTTTTTCAAACATCAAGTAAACCATGTATACTATATCAAAGTAATACCTTCACCTTCATGAAGTAGTAAAAAACAAATCTTCACTGAATAAAGTATCATTACTTACCTTTTTGTAACCAAAGGATTACCATAAAATCCATAAAAAGAACACATAACATTTATAAAGGTAACTTGGGACATAAACATACTTAAGTGGAATAACCATACGGTCGACTTCCACACATATCACTTAATGGAATAGCCATACGGCCAATTTCCATACATACTTAATGGAATATCCATACGGCCGACTTCCATACCCAATGCATTGGAGGTTATAACGTAACCACCCATCCTGGTATTCACGGCACCACCCGTCATATGGTTTATAACGTAACCACCCGTAAAAATGTCCAAGTACCAATATAAAATCATAAAACATAAAACCAATATAAAGGAATGATAACATTTCCACATTTCAATCACAATATATCATAAATATATTGACATAATAGAATCCTTTATCAAAACCATTTTCAATACCAAAATACATAAAAGAGTATATGGTATTCAATTTATTTTAAAAACATTACGGCTTGTTGAGTAAGCCAAAGACCAAATAATACTCGCGGCGGCGGAAAAAGGTTTTTGTCGCCACGTACGTTAAAAGAAACATTCCTTTTTGTCGTTTTGTAAAATGCTTCATATAAAAAGATTCCTTTTGTATAAAAGTAAAATTCATAGGGGTTTATACACCGTATAAAAGAAAGTTGTGTATAAAACGAAATATGCCTCAATGAAAGGATATTGAGACGAAGTCCCTTACCTCGGGTCCGACTTGACTCGATCGTTTTTTAACGTCCTGAATAATAAACATGAGTTAATTTATACTTGATTAAGAACCTTTTTAAAGTTCATTATTACTTTTATATCACTTATTTCCATGTTATAAACATTATGTAACCATTTAAGTTAATAATGTTTGTTTTCTCAATATTTGGTTCTTAAGTCGAAAGTTGACTTCTTACAATTACATGTTGTTCGTGTGGTAAAAAGTTCATTATATCCAGAATGAAATTCCTGATTTGGATATCATATATATCATATATATCCAGCATATACATGGATTTATAATATTACATAATCATTTAGAGGTAAGAAATGAAATGCACCGTTCATGGAGACGGTAAGCTGTGCGTACGCATGAATGCTACTTTCATTTCTTTGTCATATTAATGGAATATAACTAAATGAGAGGTATGTATATTTTATTTCAAGAATTATATTAATCATTTATATATATTATTAATTATATATATACATTATATACATGTAATTTTAATAGTACATTACATTTGGGGATAAGAAATGAAATGCACCGTTCAAGGAGACGGTAAGCCGTACGTACGCATGAACGCTACTTTCATTTCTATCTCATACTTTAATGGAAAGAAATAATAATGATATAGAGGTATATTATAATTCCATTATAACATCATATATAATATCTTTAAATCCATCCTTTACATGTCCCACATATGGCATTAACGAATCACATCACTTTGAGGGGGCGGTAGTCCGCACTTCCTTAAATGAAGATATCATGTTTACCCATAATGGAAACCATAAAGTTATGCCAAAAATGAAAAATACAGAATCTTAAAGAAAAAATAAACATATTATATATCATATATAAAAATAGTGACATCATAATGGCCACCCTTGAAGGTGTTAAATGAGTATTGAACAATCATTGTTTCGGGAGGCAGAATTTCGCCATCCACGGAAACCATATGTTCTTTAACCATTTGATGTAGTTGTGTGAGAGTGTAGCTCAAATAAATATTATAAAAACATCCTAGTATATTTATGATACTGGTGTTGTTACAAAATAAGTAAATAAAAAGTGTTTAGAGGGTTGGAGAAGCAAAATAAAACAAATGAACAAGAGAGAATGAATTACCTTTAAAAGTGTAACTACCTTTTGATTTGAGCCTAAAGGCTTCCTTTGAAAGGATTATTCCCAAATGGAATCCTCTAGGATGAGTAGAGGGATGTGTAGAGAGTAATTGGGAAGGGGTTGGCCGAGCCAAAGGCTTGATAAGTGTGTGAAATGGGGTAGAGGTGGGGGCCTTTTATAAGAGGAAAGGAGGGGCACTTTTGGAAAGTAAAGAAATATTACTTTATTTGAAAATGTGTTTCGGTTTTAAAAGGTCCCACATTGATATAATTCGTGGATAAGGTGATAAGTGTTCGAAATACACTCATAAAATTGGTTTTGGACATGTTTAGGTTCTAGATTTTTCATTATCTTTCCATTTTATTTAAATCGTTAAATAATGAGGTCATCGCTGCATCATCATGATGTCATAACTAATTTAATTTATTTAGTGTCTAAAAATTATACAAAAAATACTATGATTTAGGAAATATTTTTATCTTTAAAATGACAATTTATAATCAAAAATCCGATCTTTATAACCCCATGTAAAAATTGTTTTCGTAAAACATCTCTTGTTTGTGTCATTTTTACTTTAACATTTAATAAAAAGTTATTTATGTCCTTTCCAAACCAAAATGTCTCCATGGGGTCCCCAAGTTGACCCATGGCCTGTCTTGGCCGGCCATGACACAACCAATAAGGTTGGGACATGTGTCTAGGTCATTTCATATTATTAAATCATTATTTATACCTTAAACTACCCTAATTACCACTAATCGCGATTAAGAACTTAATAAGTTACTATTCACCAAAAAATTATTTTAATCTCATTGAACCACATTTTACTTCTTAATGACAACCATGTATGTCGGATTTTTTAAATTCAAAATACAATGATGGAAAAATTTCATTTAAACGGAAAATTAGTCTTTATAAGTACCACTTAGTGGTTTCACTATTCATAAAAAATTGAAGTTTTTTAGAAAATTACCAAAAATTCACCCTAATCTATATTTGATATTACGAATTCAAAAATGAAGTCTATTTTACAAAATTCAAAACAAATAAGTCACATTAATTAATTTAATAATTAATTTCCACTGTCAGAGCAAATAGTGAGTTTTTATAAAACAATAAGTATCAAAAGATTGACACCAATTTAAGTCCAATTTCAAAGTGAAATTGATTCCAACGACCACTATTGGATTAAATGGTAAAAATATTTTCAAATTTCACTTTAAGACCAATTCAAAAGATAATCTAATCATATAAATAATTTAGATTAAAAAGAGGTTTTGAATTAAAATACAACATTTTACACTATTCATAAAAAAATGAACTTTATCAGAAAGGTACCAAAAATTTACACAAAGTAAATTTTGATGTCCCGATTCTAAAGAAGAGTTATATTTGGTACAATAGAATTTATAAGATCGATCAAAACTATATTTAATGACGGTTCTCCGTCAAAAGGTGATAAGTGGACCTTTCGTGAAAATTAGGGTATACATGCCTAAAATTGAACTCTTTCCGTATTTTAAGCCTTTATCTTTTATTGGGTAAATGTAGAAACATTTAAAAACATATATAATCATATTTTAGTTATTTCTATCCATTCCCTCCAGTACAACGGCAACTCGTTAAATAACATTTAAAATAATATTATTTTATTACTTGTGTGCAACGCAAGTTTTCAAAGAAACTCATCGTTGCGTACCGAGTACGCTATCGAACGTAGAAACCCCTTTTAAATAAAATTAATTTTTAATTCGTAAATATTAATAAATATGAAAATTCTTTATTCTTTATTTACCTGGGATGTTACAGTATGGTGAATATAAAATTACATTCACCAACATAATAACATGGATCATTAATGAAATGACATAAAAGAGAGTACTTTAAAAGAATGAGAGAGGTCGGATCCCTAACCTCAAGTCTGCCTTGTCTTGTTCATTTCATTATATTCATGAATAATGAACATTAGTAAATTTATAATTACATAAGGAACTAATTTAATCTTTATTATTCAACTCATATCACATATTATAATGTTATAAAAATTAGTTAATTAAGTGAGTTCATATCAGATGTTTTTGTCGATGTTTGGTACATGAGTCAAAAATGAACTTGTTTGAAAAGAATTTTCCATGTAGTTATAAGTAAATCATCTCAAGAATAGTATTAATGATCTAAATATCATATATATATCCAGTACATATTCATTTTATACTATTCTATAACATTTGGAGATAAAATGAAATGAAATGCACTGTTCATGGAGATGGTAGGTCGTACGTATGCATGAACGCTACTTTAATTCCTTTGTCATATTAATGGAAATAAAAATAAATGAGAGATATATATATTATAATTATAGTATAATATATATGTTATATAGGTCATATAAATTCATTTATTTCATTCTTTATACATTCCATTTATTACATTAACGGGTCACATCAATTGAGGGGGTCGTAGTCCACACTTCCCCATATGAAATTATCACATTTTCACAACATGAAAAGCATAAAAGTATGTTTTAAATATAAAATACAGAAGAATATAGAAAACATAAATACCATATGTATCATATATAAAATATAGTGACATCATAATGGTCACCATGATAGGTGGTAGGAGATAATTGAATAATCATCATTGCTTGAGGTAGTAGTTCGCCTTCTACAGAGAGAGTTTGTTCTTCACCCATTAGATTGAGGTGTGTGTAAGTTTAGCTTGAATACATATCATAACCACATCCTAGAATATTGAAGATACTTTTTTTGTTACAAATTAAAGGAATAAAAAGACTTTAAGGTGTTGGAGAAGAACAATAAAATAAAATAACATAAGAGAAGACATTTCCTTTAAATCGGGTAACTATTTTTGATTTGATCCCAAAGGCTTGTTTGGAATGAATTCTGTACAAAGTGAGTCTTATAAGAGTAAAAGAGGGATGTGGAGAGACAATATGAGCAAAGGATGGACGGGCCAAGTGCTTGGGATGTGTGGGTAAGGGGGTAGAGGTGGGGGCCTTTTATAAGAGGGAGGAGGGGCACTCTTGTAAAGTCATGAAATGTTACTTTATTATAAAATCATTTTAGGATTCTAATGGTCCCCAAATTATATATTTCGATGATAAGGTGATAAGGGTTCTAAATACACCAATAAAATAGGTTTCTGACAATTTAACATCTTAGATTTTACCTTACCCTTTCATTTTATTTAAATCGTTCATTAATGAGGTAATCAATGCATCATCACAGTATCATAAATAAAATTATTTATTTAAGGTCTAAAAATTATAAAAAAAATTGCCACCAGGTAGGAAATATTTTTAGATTTCCAATGAATATTTATAGTCAATGTGATCATTTATGTAAACGAAATTAAAATTTTTTTTACTTAGGATATACAAACCTTTGTAATATTTCCTTTCTTAAAAAAAATAAAATGATGAAATGTCACATTCACACTAAAGTGATTCCATGGGACCCCAAAGTTTTCATAAGGCATCCCATGGTCGGTCATGACACCGAAATAATAATGAGGACACATTTTGGGGTCATTTTATATTTTTATGATACTATTTTATTACCCTTAAGTACAAGATTACTAATTAAACATGATAATTAAAGATAATTATCGTTGTTATTATTCATAATGTCCAAAAACAAAAGATTATTAATTAATTAATTTGGACCTTATTATTCCTAATGTGGAACCCATTTTAAAAATTTCAAAACAAAGAAATTGTAGTAATGAATTTAAATGTAAATCACAATGTCAAAAAAAAGACGGGTTTTTAAGAAGTAAAATTTATCAAAAGATTGACGTGTTTTTATATCCAATTAAAAAGTGAAATTATTTCCAATGAACAAAATTTTATTAATTGATAAAAACATAATTAAATTATACTTTAAAAACAATTAAAATTACAAATTAAATAAATAAATAAATTTGATTAAAAGGTAGTTTTGAATTAAAATGCTATATTTTTCACTATTCATTAAAAAATGAACATTATCAGAAAAATACCAAAAATTCACCCTAGGTTATATTTGATATTACAAATTCAAAAATTATGTCCATTTTACCAAATTATAAACATATAAATTTCACCAATAAATTATATCTTTAATTCCCGTTGTCAAAACAAATATCGTGTTCTTTAGAAACAATATCTATCAAAAGATTGACACTTGTTTCTGTCAATTTTTAAAGTGAAGTTAATTCAAATGACCAGCATTGGATTAAATGGTAAAAAATATCTTCTAATTACACTTTTAAAAAAAGTTAATCTAAACATATAATTAACATAGTTGAAAAAGATGTTTTGAAGTAAAATGCAGTATTTTTTACTATTTATTAAAAAAATGAACATTGTCCGAAAAATACCAAAAATTTATACAAAGTAAATTTAAATGTTTCGATTCTAAATAATAAGTTTATTTTAAAAAATAGAGCTTATAAAATGGTCAAAAGTTTTATTTAAAAAATGTTCTCCATCAAAAGGCGGTAAAACAGTCTTTTAAAAATATTAGAGTATTTATTCGTAAAATTGGATTCATTTTCATTTTAAACCTATAACATTTATAGGATAAATATAAAAATATTTAAAAAACATATGTAATAATTTTTTAGTTAGTTCTGTTAATTCCCTCCATTACAATGGCTAGGTGTTAACTATTATTTTAAATAATATTATTATATTATTAGGGTGTAACGTAAGATTTAAAAGAAACTCATTGTTTCATATTGGTTACGCCATCGAGCATAGCATTACCTTTAATGTAATATTAACATTTTATTCAATAATATTGATAAATATGATAATGTCATATTTTTTATTTACCCAGGATGTTACATCCTTCCCCCCTTTTGGGAATTGCGTCCTTGCAATTTTAAAATTGGGCTTCAAAACTTCATTGAAAGCCCCACATTGGATAAGGAGTAAATTAAACTATCACTTTAAAAGAAATAAAGAAAAGTAAAAAGGCCACTAGAGACAACAGATACTATGATCCCATTAAAAACTAGATATGTAGGAGAAAACAAACAATCATGTTCTGATGTAGAGTGATAGAAAACATGCTTAGGAGAATGTTACCCACATGGAAATCACAGACTTGTGATGGGTTAAATGGTATTTGATTCCCCAGTAGGAAAAGTTAACCGACAACATTTTGGTTTTAAGATAATTTTTATTGAGGAATTTATTTATGAGCTGAACTAAATCATAAGGAAATATACTTACTTATCGTGTAGACTTTCATCTCTTACTATATTTCTTACACAAACTCATATTTTCTCCAAAAGACGAGTATTTTGGATGACTCTTTCACATTAAGAGCACTATAATCAACTTCTAGAAAATCACCTAATCCAAAATAGATATCTATATATTTCCCATGTCTTTAGACCAAAACCATAAGCAAAGTTGTTAGTATATGATCAGATAATACCCAAAAAGGATAATCCATTATAAAAAGAAATACTACTCTTAATCTCTAACATTTGTCAAACATTATCCAAAGTTCAACAAATACCATTCAATAAACAGCTATCCATAAAATTCCTCAATGATAAACCAAAATATGATTGAAACCCAAATCTCTGAAGAATTTAATCCCCTGGTCTTCCAAGGTAAATCTTAACATTTATCTCCAAATAAAATCAGTTACTCTTAAAGCCTCATTCTGAAAAGTAATTAACCTAATCACATATCTTCCATGATAGGTTAATAATTTCTATAGATAACCCAAAATAAACTTATTCCCTATTCATAAGATCATCTAACTAAAATGAAATAGTCAAACTAACCCAGGATTTAACGTAACCCAGTGGTAGGCATTAAATACCTATCACACTTTGGTTGTGGGTTCGATTACCGCAACACAACCCATGCGATGGGTTGTCACACGGTCTTCATGTTTCCCCTTTTTAAAAACTATATAATTTTTTATAATTCCCCCAAAAAAAAATTCATCAAAAAAAACTATAACACATTTTAACCACACATGTTATCTAATAACTTCTGTTTTGCATCCCAAAATGTATAAACAGGTAATTGTCTCAAATTCAATGATCATATAAACCCAAATGGTTCTTTATAACAATATCCACAAAAGAACAGATAATTATTCCTTAAATAAAATTTTCATATATCAAACATCAGGGTTACACATATTATAAAAAAGTCTTCCATTGTAACCCCATCATCTAAAGAGCCTTAATACTTTTAAGAATTTCACCATCCTAAAATCTACCATAACTCTTGAATCCCTTATATGGTGACTTCTTACTCATTTAACATTATTCATTATCCATTAACCATTCCATTCCAAATTATTTTGAAATAATTCTTTCTTACAAACATAATCATGAATAATATCCCAAGATTCAATAATAGGAATACATATGTTAAGAAATAATCCATAACTTTCATTGGTCATTTCAGTTTCTTCATCCTTAATCAGAATGGCATTAGGTAATGGTAAACGAATATTTGTATGATACTAGTGATCCCATTCCTAAAACTTTTTTGTAGGACATGTGTTTCCATAATGAACATGCACACCACATTTAAAAAATTCAATTGATCCATCAGAAAGAACATCATTCCCTTTCCTAGAGTCAACTAGATGCTTCCTTCTTCCATTGAAGGTTCTTGTTTTATGACCTTCATTTCCACATCTATGGCATCTTTCTGTCCCTTTAAAACATTTTCCTATGTGTTTCTTTCCACATATTTGACACATAATTTTTTGAACATACATACCTTTATGATTATTACAGGAATTTCAGTAGGGATTTGTTTCATGCATATATGATGCCTTATTGAAATCACTAAGGATCAGGTGGTTAATCATGACTCTAGATAGTTGGTTGAGAATAAACACAAGAGTTCTCATTGTAGCTCCCATATCATTCAGTTTCTTGTTGAGAAAACCGACACAATTTCCTTCACATCAATTGTTACTTTGGTTCTTGCAAGGTCCAACCATTTACTAAAACCAAAAAGTTCAGTGTGATTATATCAGTAAAATCATCATATAATATTGAGGAATATAAACACTAAGATATATTATCCATGTTATCTCAAACTCAGTCTAACTTTCAGAAATAAAAAACAATGACTCCATCTAATATACTACCCATTGTGGTTATACACAACTTGTCACTTATTTTGAAACAACACTCCAACCTCAAATGATATCTAAACCGAACTCTGATACCAACAATAAGGACCCATCTTAAAAACATTACTTAATCATGAATTAAATGAATAATTCAAAGTGAAGATATTTTTAGGTTTGTAGTGTTAGAGAATTAGGAAATAAGTATTACGTCTCAAAGGATTACAAATTAGACACTACTACTATAAACGATTTTTCACAATAATAAAAAAATCCTAAAATAAAAGAAGAGTTCTTTTATTGATATAAATATTATTGAATACTTCCTTTCTCTTACCCTTTTTTTATATCCTGTGAATAAAATTTCAAAAACATCGGATGAGCATAAAAATATCAGTAAGGGTTATAACATAATGAAAGGAAACATCAACCCGCCAATAAATAAAAATCAATGAAACCATAACATTGAATCATAACATACCTTTTGAACTCACAATATTTATATATAACTCATAGTAATCATAATTCATAATGGTAACTTGAGGAATTCATAACATTCTTACGTAGGGAGTAACCCTCATAGATAAGTTTGGAATACCCATCGCAGTATATTCCATAAATCTCTTCAAAGAAACTGTGGTATTTAACTCCTCTGCGTTACTAAATTTATTGGAGAGCTATGACGGGCTCACCCACCCTTATTTTACCACATAACCACCCTTCTTCATAAAAAATTACTAGGAACCATAACATATTCGTATCACATAAAACATTCATAAAGGAATAATAACATTTCCACATTTCAATAACAAGATATCAATCCAACACATTTATATAATAAAAACGTGATCAAAACCATTTTCAATACCAAAATAGAAGAAATTTAAAACATGGTATCTATTTTTCATTCAAGAAAATGTTATGGCTTGTAGGGGACGCCGAAACTCAAATAATGGTTACGGCGGTGGTGAAGTCATTGTCACTGCATACATAAGACAAAAACATTCCCTTATTTTAGTAAAATGATTCATATAAATAGATTCCATTTGAAGAAAAGTAAAATTAAAATGGGTTTATACACCGTAATAAGGTTCTGTATAAAACAAAATATGTCTCAATGAAGGGATATTAAGATGATGTCCAGTACAAAGATGGTATCCTTAGATTAAGGATAAATCAATTAGATAATTATGGGTGACAAATATAAATTCACCCAATATTAGTGGATATTACATGAAATAAAATTAGAGGACATCCAAACATATTAAAGGCATGACATAATCAATAAGTATAGTTTTAACCCAAGGAATTGAAATTGGGTTAAGAAGTTCCCTTACAAAAAAATTCGACAGCCTAACGACGTCACTTTAAAGTTCATTAAATGAGTCGATGAGGGATAAAAAGTGTATCTCATCACTTGGACATAACATTTACAACAATAAGGATATAAAAGAACATATCATAATATAATAAGATGTAAATTAAAATACCTAACAAAAAAAAGAAGTCATTTAAAAAGTGAAGGGTGAAAGGTTCCCTTATAGATTTGGGTAACTATCGAAATGTACACCCCATGAATGAAGGATCATACAGTGAAGATGTAAATACCCATAAATTAAATTATATTACACAAATAATACAATAATTTGAAGTACATACATCACACAAAAGGAAATAGTGTAAAATGTAGCATGAATCTCAGGGGAACAAAAATTGAGATAAGAAATCCCTTATGAAAATTCGGAAGCCAAATGACGCCACTTAAATATTCTTAAAATGATTTTATTAGAGTAAGATGGGGTAATTAATCATATGATAATACAAATTAATATATAGTGAATATAAAAGAACATCCTCCAACATAATAACATGGAGCATAAAATAAATGACATGAAAGAGAGTACTTGTAACGAATGGGAGAGGTATGATCATTTACGTCAAGTTCGACTTGTCTTGTTCATTTCATTATATTACTCAATAATAAACATTTGTCAATTTATAAATGCTTAAGTACCACATTTAAAGTTTATTATTAAATTCCTATCACATATTATAATGTTATAATAATTAGTTAGTTATGCGAGTTCATATCAGATGTTTTTGTTGATGTTTCATACATGAGTAAAAAATGAACTTGTTTGAAAAGAATTGTCCATTTAGTTATAACTACATCATCTGAAGAATATTATTAATTATTTATATATAATATATATCCAGTACATATTCATTTTATACTATTCCATAACATTTGGAGATAAAAAGAAATGAAATGCACCGTTCAGGGAGACCGTAGGCCGTACATACGCATGAATGCTACATTCATTCCTTTGTCATATTAATGGGAATAAAAATAAATGAGAGATATATATATTATAATTCCAGTATAAAAAATATTTTATATAGGTCACTTAAGTTCATTTATTTCATTATTTATACATTCCATGTATTTCATGAATGAGTCACATCACATGAGTTGGTGGTAGTCCACACTTCCTCATATGAAATTATCGCATTTGCATAACATGCAAAGAAAAAAAGATATATTTTAAATATAAAATAAATAAGAATATAGAAAAAATAAATACCATATATATTATATTTAAAATATAGTGGCATTATAATGTCCACCATGAGAGGTGGTAGGAGATAATTGAACAATCATCGTTTCATGAGGCAGTAGTTCACCTTCAACAGAAACAGTATGTTTATCACCCCTTAGATGAAGTTGTGCATTAGTGTAGCTAGAATAATTCCCATAACAACATACTAGTATATTTAAGATACTGTTTTTGTTACAAATGAAATGAATAAAATTATTTTAAGGGGTTGGAGAAGCAAAATAAAATAAAAGAACATAAGAGAATTCATTACTTTTAAATCGGGTAACTCTTTTTGATTTGAGGCCAAAGGCTTCCTTGGAAGGAATTCTGCCCAATTTGAGGCTACTAGGAGTAAGATAGGGATGTGGAGAGACAATATTAGTAGTGTTTGGAAGATCCAAGGGCTTGAGAGGTGTTGGTAAGGGGGTAGATGTAGGGCTTTTTATAAAAGGGAGGTGGGGAACTCTTATAAAGTCCTGAAATGTTACTTTCTTATAAAATGATTTTCGGATTTTAAAGGTCCAAAAATTATATATTTCGAGAATAAGGTGATAAGGGTTCGAAATCCACCCATCCAATTGGTTTTTTATGACTTTAGGTCTATGTTTTTACCATATCTTTTCATTTTATTTAAATCGTTCATTAATGAGGTAATCACTGCATCATCACGGTGTCATAAATATATTTATTTATATAATGTATAAAATTTATAAAAAATTAACATCTTTTAGGAAATATTTTTATCTTTACAATGACAATTTTTAGTAAAAGAGATCATTTATTTAAATGAAATTAAAATTTTTTACTTAGGATATACGAACCTTTGTTATATTTCCTTTCTTTAAAAAAATAAAATGATAAAAGTAACTTTCACACTAAAGTGATTCATTGGGGACCCAAAGTTGGAACAAGGCATCTCATTTTCGGACATGACACCACCAAAAGAATTAGGACACATTTTGGGGTCATTTTATATTTTCATGATAATATTTTATTACCCTTAACAACCCGATTACGAATTAAACACGATAATTAAAGTTAATTTCTGTCGTTACTATAAATAATGTCCAAAAACAAATGATTATTAATTAGATAATTTGGACCTTCTGATTCCAAATATGGAACCCATTTTACTAAATTCAAAACACATAAATGTTAGTAATTAATTTAAAAGTAAATCACGTTGTCAAAACAAAAGACGGTTTTTTAAGAAGTAAAATTTATCAAAAGAATGACATGTTTTTACATCCAATTGAAAAGTGAAATTACATCCAATGAACAAAATTTAATTAAGTGATAAAAAATTAATTCAATTATACTTTAAAACCATTTAAAATGGAAATATAACTATATAAATAAATTGGATGAAAAGGCATTTTTGAATTAAAATGCAGTATTTTTCATTATTCATTAAAAAATGAACATTATGAGAAAAATACCAAAAATTTACCCTATGATATATTTCATATCAAAAATTAAAAAATGATTTCAATTTTACCAAATTCAGAACATATATGTTTCATTAATAAATTATAAATTTAATTCCCATTGTCAATATAAATAGAATTTTTTTAAAAAACAATATCAATCAAAAGATTGACACTTGTTTATGTCCATTTTCAAAGTGATTTTAATTATAATGAACAAAATTGGATTAAATGGTAAAAAAATATATTCTAATTACACTTTAAAAAAATAAAAACGTTAATCAAATTATATAATTGATTTAGATGTAAAAACTGTTTTGAATTAAAATGCATTATTTTTCAATATTCATTAAAAATGAACATTGTCCAAAAAAATACAAAAAATTTATCAAAAGTAAATTTCAATGTCCCAATTCTAAAGAATAAGTTTAATTTGACAAATAAAGAGTATAAAATTATCGAATGTTAGATTTAAAAAATGTTCGCCAATAAAAGGTGTAAAAGAATCTTTTAAAAATATTAGAGTATTTCTTCTTAAAATTGGATTCATTTGCATTTAAATCCTCTAAAATTTATTAGAAAACTGTAAAAATATTTAACAAACATATGTAATCAGTTTTCAGATATTTCTTTTCATTCCCTCCATTACAATGGTTAGGCTTTAACTATTATTTAAAATAATATTATTATATTATTAGGTGGCAATGTAAGAATTCAAAGAAACTCGTTGTTGCGTATTGGGTACGCCATCGAGCATAGAATTTCCTTTAAAGAAATATTAACATTGTATTCACAAATATTGATAACTATGAGAATGACATATTCTTTATTTACCCAGGATGTTACATTAATTATATACATAAGATTCTAATAAGTTAAATAAAATGGGTAAATCTAAAATTTGAATTCAGTTTAATAAATCATATTCAATTTCTAAATTAATAAATAAATTTATTAAAATGAACCTTGATGTTCATATTAATGTTTTCAATCTATACCTTAATTAAAATATCATTTTTTCTCTTACGAAGATAGTTTCATATGAGTATATAAATAGGTTTCTTTCCTTAGTGTGGTTTTGTGGAATATATCTTATATTTTCTAGTTTCAAATGAATCTCCACCCAATTCAGTAGGGAAACCAACACTAATATGTTTTGTGGGTGTTTTTCCAAAAATTAAGGTTTATATGGGAATGGATATATGACTACTCCTTCTCCCCTTATCTCCCTACAGTTTTAGTATCTTATGTGGGAATTCCTTGGATTTGAATACAAAATGTATCGGGTATGGACTCACATAGGTTGTGATAGATCTCATTTTACTATATTGTTATTTGATGTTTTTATTAGCATAATGTTATCTCATATACTTGTTTCTCACCATGGGGTCTACAAATAGGTAAAAAACATGGTATTTATATTTTAATATTAATAACACATTCTTTTATCCTTTTTTTTATATTAGGTGAGATGACTAAATTCAAAAATATATATATTACCATAATTCAAAAATTATATATCAAAATAATATCACAATCCATGAATCTAAAACATTAGTGTCTTAGTATATTAGATATTTAAAAATCACATTTCACATAATCTGTAACATTTTTCCTTAATGGGACTACACTATACCTTCTTCCAAATACCTCAAATTCTATAATCATATTCATAACCAAACAAATGGAAAATATATAATGGTGAGATCAAATTCTTATTTAGGGAAAATATTATCAACTTCATTCATGGGTATGATCATAATAAAGTGAGAAAATATGAGAATATGGTGAATATAAATTGAAAAGAACAGAGATCATTAATCATTTTCCATTGTTCAAGATCAAAAACGTGTATTATCATATGAAAAAATATATATGACAGAATTAAAGTATGGAAATGCGAGATAATAAACATGATAATTTGTTAAAAACCTAAGTATATAAAAATGAATTAAATAAAAAAAAGTAAATATGGTTAAATATAAAATATACCATAAACATAAGAATATGAATACATTATATAGTTCCTCTGTAATCACAATATGTTGACCTATTAAATAATGTATTTATATTCCCAAACCAACAAACCATTAGTGCCTTAGGAATTAAAAACATATGTCACTTTTTTGGATTATACATCAAGATCCAATATTAAATTTTTGAGCTATAAATCATAAAACTATAACTTATTAATCGATTAGGAATAAAAAACCAATGACTGATTAGTGGCTTGGAAATACAAACCTATGTCCCATTACTATCTCATGATTTTTATAACCAAACCAATAAATTAGAGGGTGAAATTGGATACCACACTTCAATATCCATACATTTGTGTCCCATATAAAATCAATCATATATCATATCTTGAAAAACCATGGAAACAAAATTTTTTTCAAAACATTTCCAAAATGTATCACATAAAATAACATCAATAATGTGATTATTTGATATTAAAACTTCAATCACACATAAAATGTAATTTCATTTGATAGTGTAGTGGTTGAATCATTAAACATAACTATAATGGATATATATTCTTAGATAATCTTAGAAACATATAATTTCAATCATAATAAAATTTTCCATTAATAATTATCATCATCATTATAAATAAGATGAAGTTATATGTAAATTTCAAAATTCATTTTTTAGAAGGTAGCATAATAATTTTTTTAAAACACCTATTAAAATGAAATCCCAAAAATATATACTTTAATTTAATTAATTTATATATTAAAAATAGTGAAACATAACATATATGATGGTGAAAAAAATTATTTTAATATTATAATATAATATTATTGAAAAATACATCATTAAAAAGAGTAATAACTATTTATTTTGTAATGATGTAAATATAAATATAAATGTCACATGATGTAATACATATTTTAGATTAAAAAAATATAATTTTTGGAATGAAATAATAGATATATGTATAAGAAATATCCATTGAATATGATAAAAATTATTATTATCTATTTCATGTTTTAATTTTGAGGGAAATATATTAATGTTAAATTTTTTATATAAAATTGAATGTTCTGAGATTATTAGTTAATGTACCATATGAATTAAAAAATATAAAAAAAAATCCTCAATGGATGGAATCTATGAAACAATGAAAATGATTTGGGTTTGAAAACCTATTTCGAATTTGTAAAAAATTGAATAAAAATAAGATGAAGGTGATATTCAAAAAACTATTCCAAATTACATTAACGAAACACTACTAAAAATAATATAATTCGATGGATCGGTATTAACATTTTATAAAGGAGGAATAGAATGAAAATAAAAAAAAACACCACTCAATTATGGTAAATTTTGATGAAACACTTAATGATATTATACTAATTCAAGTAATATTCCATTGTAAAGGTGTTGGTAGAAGTGAATTATAAATAATATTAAAGTAATGTATAAATAGCCTATAATATAATCATAGGGTGAAATAAATCAAAATTATACGGTCAAAATTGAAAAGGAAAATGATAACCCCATGGAAATAAATTTAGGTTTTGATTATTCGTTACTATTACTCTCAACTTCTACAGAATTGTTTTAACCTCATTGAAAATTTAATTCATATCTAGAAAGGCCTCTTACAGATGGATAACATGATAAACATTTCCATAACAAAAGGGATTGTAAAAACATAATAGGCTGAAATAATATTTATAATATTTTGGGGTAATGAATAATTTGAATGTTAAGTGTGGATTTATGTGGGTGTAAGTGTGAAATAGTTATAATTGAAAATGAGGTACATTTCATTGGAATTAAATTTTATGTGATGGATAAATATGTAATTACATGGGTGTTAGGTTCGGTAGGTAAATTAATGTATGTGATAGTTGGTTATTGCTTTCCAAACAAAAAATGAACTTCTATAAGGTCCATGTTCATTGAAAACATTACAAATTATTTCCCACATTAAGATACCTATTTTTTCCCTTACATACCTTTATCAAGTCTGTACCATTCTATTTACTATTTTACTAATATAATAATATGTGCCTTCATACCAAATATGTATTTCCAGATTCTAAATATAGACATTATTTAATCTTATTACTTTTAAAATTATGAGAAAATTATCTTTTAAATTTAATCATAATATATATAAGTACTAATTTTTGTTGAAAATGACTTTTATAAAAATAGTGTTTTTTATTATTTTTCTATATCAATTGAAAATTAAATGATTGATAATAAATTTTTTTATGCTTAATAAAATATTAAAATCATCAATATATATTAAATTTATTTATTTCAACTTATATAAATTTTATTACAATGATTAATTAAACAATAATTGTTTAACCCACATAACTTATATTAAATTTTGAAATTTTTGTTTTATTTTCTAATTGAAAATTACATTATTTTTAAATTTTCATATGAAAATTGAAAATATTTTTTCTATATAATATTATTTGAGTTTAATAATATTAATTTTAATTTATTCATCTATATCCCATAATAATGTTTTGTTTGGAAAAATGTATTTTTCAAGCCGATAAAGAAATTATTCAATTTAATGTCATGTGAAAATATTTATATTAATTTAATTTTTTATATATATTGTTAATATATTACACATTATTTAATAGTGAACAACTGATTTAAAAAGACATAATATATAGAAATTGTATAATTTTTTGAAAAAGGTTGTTTATCACAAATTGATTGTATTCTTAATTAATTACAATTCAATACATGATGAATAATAATAACTTAAATTTTTTCAATAAATTGGTATTAAAATATTTCATTTAATGTGACAAATATATCATAACATTATTTATAAAAATTGTTGTAATAATAATTCATTTTGAATATATATATATATAGTGTTTTTATTTATAATTAACTTTTTTTCATTCTAGAATTATCTTATTTTAATTCTATTACTATAATTTACAAAAAATCAATTTACATATTGAATACATTTATACAATATGAATATATATTGAGAAAATATATTTCAAACAACAGAATAAAAAAACATATTTCATTCAAATATATAACATAAAATCATTCATGAATTTTCTTATCATTCAACATGTCTATTATGTTTGTAATTATCTTCCTTAGTTCCCGAATTGTAATTAGGGGGTCTACATGGAGAACTATGATTATAAATATCTTCAATTATTTTTATTTTTATTTACTTATATATTTATTCCACTTCTAATTATATTAATTGTGATTCATATTGAATTTTAATAAATTATTAATTTTTATCATTCCTTGAAATATTTTTATCATGATAAATTATATCATGGTTTGTTTTTTTGTTGTGTGTAAAATAATCTATTAAATATAGTTCCCTTTAAATTGAAATTCATACTAAAATATCTGGCTGTAATATTTTGCTTCACTAGAAATAAATTTTTCCTCAAAAATTTAATTTTTTGATTATAAAATATATATCTATGTTCATAAATTCTTTTAAAAATGAGTATCACCGGGTTTCCAATATTCTACTGTCACTTTTGGAGGCACAAAGATACATTATGTCATATACATGAGTTGACGTATCTCATTTTATGTTTTCCATATTGGAAATATTCTTATTAGAATTCAGAAATTAGTCATTCCTCTTGGAATGATTGTGAGAATAGATAAATAGTTATATTTAGTTATTTTATAAATAAATCGTATTTAAATACCATTCTGTACTTGTTTTTTATCAAACATTCACACATGATCTGAGTAGAATAATTATAAAATGGTTGGTTGAAAAAATTTGTAAAACATCCACTAATTTCTAAAATAAGTTAGATACATGTTCCAAAAATATTATCCACCTCTATAGAGTAATAATTGGATGAAATTAACTTACTTGTTTGTGAAAATGTGAAAATAAAATAATGTCCCTTAGGTAAAATATAAAACTAAGTAATTTGGGAATATTATGTCCTTAAAATATCAATGAAATCATTAATATACCCATTTTTATATTAAATAATAAGTGAATATTTGTATATGTGATAAGGAAACTTGCAAGTGATGAGAATACTATAATATGTAAAAAATTGTTGGAACCAGAATTTGCAATAATGATTGAAATTAACATCTAAAAGGGATGAAAGAGTAATATGAGATTTTATTTATTCCACCATGATGAAGGTTATTTAAATATATTGAATAAATGATAGTTAAACATGAAATTAATTGTCTCCTACGGGATTGTATCATGGTAATCTTCCTATAATTTTGGGTAATTTATAAAAATTAGGGAATTCAAGAACAAGAATACATGAAAAATTTGAAAATGGAAAACTATATTATTAAAGGAAATAACTCATAATTTATGTGTATACCTCAACTTATGAATATCATGGATCTAAAATTGGTTATCCATGGTAATATTTTTATTATGATATCTTTCATACTAGTAATATGTCACAATCTAAAATTTGTTTTTAAATTTAAAATTATGTATAATAATGTTTATGTGAATTAAAAAAAATATTATCTGACTTATAGTGTCAAACCAATTGTACATTCATTCATCATATTTTCAAACTAAGTGGAAGTTGAGATAGTACCCAAAAATCATTTTTTATGTCACTAACCCAAGGAATATATATTATAGATCCTATATCATTTTTTAATAAACCAAAAGGGTTTTATTACAATGAAATCAGACACTATACAATACAAAATATTATGTTTTTTTAATACCTGTATAATTATCCACAAGTTTTTTTGAGTAATTTTATATAAGAATAACCCTAAAATACAACTAAACCAATCCCGAAAAATAAGTAAATCCTACTCTGAAACCAAACCAGACACCCTGGCTAATGAACCCAGGTTTGGCACTAATGAAAAATATTTTTCATTACATCATAAAAACAAATTAATATCACTAAATTAAAAAATCATATTATTACATAACTCATGCATTATATATCTCAATAATTGGACAATCCAAGAACCAAATGGTTTGGGGTCATTAGATATTATTTATAGAAAAATTATATTGGACATAATTGTGAAATTACAACATTATTTCTCTATACAAGACCATTATCTAAAAATATATTATTATATAATCATCTTCATAACCTTGGGAATTGAAAAAATAATAAGCGGTTATATTAGTCACTCATAAAGGGAAAACCTTAACCACACTCCATCAAATGATATATCTTAAGCATGTGAGAAAACATGGGTATGAGATAAATATCAGATTAAATGAAAATGAAAAAATAAATTTTTTCCATGAGACAAGATATAAGTTTGTGTAATATTAAATGGAAACACATATTAAACGGTATTATGGTTTAGAATCATGGGAAAATAAAAATGATCTACGGATCATAATATAAAAATATTGCCTTGAAATTTGAAAACATATGTAAATGTGTTATAATAATGAACTATAGAAGAAAAATAAGAATAATAAACATTAAAGAGTAAATTATGCATCAAAATACTATTAGAAATTAAATTGTGTCTTTGAAATAACAAACCAATTGTCCATCTATGACTATTACATTACAATCTTAAAATCCCTTAGTTGATTACGAATCACAGTCCCTTATTCCACTATTATCTAATGAAATGTATAACTTTAAATAATTCATTATAAGAATATATAATACCACATCCATAAACATACATACATATGTGTACCATATTAAATCAATCTTATATAATATCATGAAAATGTATGGAATGAAAATGGGTTTCATAACATATCTTAGTGGAATTACATAAAATGAATTCAATAATTTTATAGATTGATACTAAATCATTAGTAACCCAAAAATATGTATTTAATAAGAGAAATTATAGGTTGATTCATGAAATATTACACTATATTATATAGATTTTAGGGAGATACAGATGTAACTTGATGCTAAATCATAAAAAAATATTTTATGAAGCATTATAAAACATTCTTAAAAAATGAAACATTACATCTCAATTTCAAAATCCTATTTTTATAATGTGACATGAAAGTAATTTTTAAAAAATAAACATTAACGAAAATATTCATAATATATCCTAAAATTTAATACATGTTTTATAAGAAAATGTACATCGGAAGATAAAATATAACATAGTGAATTTAAATGAATTTAATATTTTAAAATATGTTTATTTAAACCTATATCAAAAGATTCATAATAATTAATTTTGTAAATAGTTATATTGAAATATGAAGTTTATGAGATCGAATATTTCCTAAATTTTATGGTTTTTTTCATCAAAATTAACACCCAAATATAAATAACCACTTTATAATTAATTTTTTTCTATTGTAAATATGGAATTATTTCGATTATTGGATTTAATAATAGTTTTTACTAGTTTTATATATACCTCTATCAATGATTATGTAATTGTAAATTTTAAATTATATTAATTCTATATTTAAATATTTTTATTCATTTTTATATTAATCAAAAGAAGATATACTTTGAAATTGTTTATTTTTTTAATTAACATAACAATATGAGTACATAATTTGAATGGGTTAATTTATAATGATTTATAAAGGTATATCACTATCCACATGAGTTACATATGGTTAAATTGCATAATCATAGTTTTAGGTAAATGATGCCCATGGTTCCCTGCAATTGCGTAAGGATATTCAAGGAGCTGTGTAAGGATAACAAGAATATCCCAAGACCAAAATAATGTTCATTATGTGTTTATAACGGAAATGTAATATTATTGAAAAAATTTATCAAGATATTCCTAGGATCAATCATTCCATTTCAAAATCATCATGCACATATGTAAGGGTATCTCATATTGGAGAGCACTCTAAAAGGGCACCTTAAAAAATCCAATGATTTTGAGAAAGGTGAAAAATATTATTTTTAATTATAATGGTAATGATGTATGTACATAATAATGGAATCTATGGCACTATATAAAGGGTAAAATAGATTTTTACATTAGTGTTCTCAAAAACTGATCATGTAATGGTCATCTGTCCCATAGGAATAAAATAATATATATAGAAAATAGAAATTTTGAATCAAAATAGAATTCCCCAGTTCAGTCAAAATAATTAAATTCATCTTCACTAAACCATGTTTCATGTATCCTTAATTAGAAAAATATCTTGATCATTGAATTAAATTTCATGAAATTGTGGGTTATGTATATTCCTAGCAGGTGGAATCATGACCCTGAAGTTGTACAGGTGGATATGATCTAAACAAGGAGCACACAACTCCAGATAATAAAAATAATGTTTGTTGATGAAAAAGGTTCTTGTATTAATTTAAATAATTTTCCCCTCCACATGTAAGACAAATAATTTCTATAGCCTTTGGCCTAAACAATATTTTCATAATATTTCAAAATTTCTTATAAATTTTAATTTAAATGAATTATTTTTAAAATGTATATTATTTAATTTCTTCACCCTTTTTTCATGTTTCTCTAACTATGACTTCTTGTTTACTCTCATCCATCCATTCATAATAAGATCATAATAGAATGTTTTCCCAATTTATAAAAACCATGGATTACGAAGTCCATTCACCTACATTATATTTTCAAATTTACTCATATAATTGAGTTGTTTGATGGGTTAAAGAGATGATCGTACATCATTTTATGCTTCACCCATTTTCATTGAGATTACTAAAATCCTTTCCATTCACAATATTCGAATATATTATGAATGGTGGGAATAGAAGTTTTATTTGGTCTTGTAACAATGATTTTGGTTCATTATAGTTTGAAGTTAGTACACATTGGTAGGTCACCTTAACTATGATATTAATTAAAAAAATTAGGAAGTAGAGTTATTTAAAACTAATTGGAATGCATAAATAGTATGATAAAAAACTTATGTTGTGGTATAATGATATATGAAAATAGTTTATTTTTATTTTTACTTATTAAAACATAAATGTTGTCTATAATTTATATTTTTTATTGCCCAAATTATCCTTATTTTTTCTTGCTTTCAGAATCTATAAACCATACAAAGGGAATCTTATGTCTGAGAATAATGATTTTCTAGGTCAATATACTTGATATATTACCCTACTTAATGACAATAATTTATTCTATATCATTTAAATTCCATATGATTATAATAACAATGATAATGTTTTCAAAATCATCATTATTTTCAATTTACTAAGAAAAGTAATCAATATCTCATTCTCATTTTTAGTTTCAGTTTTCTAATTCTCAATTTCTCATTTAATTTGTATTTTTCATTATTTCATTTTTTATTCAAAAAATGGTTTATGCTTTACGGAGTGATAATTATACAATAATGGATCAAAAATTTTCTTCTTGGATTGAAGATATTATAAGACTCGCTCCTCGGATCATGGAAAGAAAGATGGATACACTATTTAATTTTAACAAAACTCCCCTTCTATAGGAACATGAGGAACTGAATATTACAAGGTAATAGTTAGAGATTCCATTTGTATACACAATATTTTATGATTTTATAGTATCATTCACAAGTGAATATAGGTAGAAACAACTATGTATTTCCCCGACAAAAAATCACTTGAAGATGTCCCTACACTATAAGATATTCAAATCTACTTAAAAACATTTTGATGGAACTATAATATAATTAATAACAAGTTTCATGAAATGTTGAAAACAATCCAACAATAACTAATGCAAAAAATGATTTGAAAAGAAAAAGATGATCCTAATGTAGAACATTTGAATATCTCAAGTGAAGATGATTAAGTACTTCAAGAAGAACCTTCTTTTCATCACATTTCTAATAAGGTGCATAAGGCCCTTAGGAATAAATAATTACTACCTACTGAGAAAAATTGGGGAAATAGTCAAACTCTTAACTCACATGTTTATACATCTTTTTATAAAATTTATTTAAAAACTAAACCATTGTGTTTAAATGATAAATAATATTCATTACATGGATTTGAATATGAATAAATGGAGGAAGAGAAGAAGATTTATTTATTAGAAGAGAAAATAAATGGATCTAGTAACCTAGCATCATGAAACCGGGATAAAGGATATTATTAATGAATAAGATATCATGGATGTTACACCGAAGGTAGTATACCTTTCCCTAGACTCCCATTCATTTAATAATTTAATTCTTAAACTATGATCTAATTCCCATTGAATTTTATTTTTTGGGTAGTTTAGCTTTTATAAAACCTAAGAAAATGATAGAAAACATGTGGTATCAACTATTAATGAAAATTGGATATATAAATTAATGAATATATTAATTTGTTGAAAAAACAATAGATAGGTGTGGATATATATCACTCTATTTATGGGGTTCTCCCAAAATAGTGTCAACTCAAAGAAATTATTTAAAATATTTTATAGTGGTTCTTATTATGGAAAATATATCCTCTATCAGACTAATGTTAATAACTATAACTATGTACTCGGGGATGTAAAATACCTAGTACCTCTATAGGATTCAAGCCAAGTTTTCATTATTTTACTGTATTTAAATAATTTTTATCATTATTCAATAATTTTTCCCTACATGTTTCTTGAATTTGATAGAACCAATGAGTCTAGATAAAATATTTCTATATGGAAACCATGTTAGGGAATCACTCAAACCTGATGCAAAAATTTAAAAAAGTTTCGATATTTCAAATAAAAAATTATTCACTGAAATTTAAATGAAATATGTTCTAACATAAATGTATAGTATTTAAAAATCCTGTTGGTTCCCAATCCAATTTATGTTCTTTTTAAAAAAATGTTTTATTTTAATAATTTTTAATTATTGTTTTGATTTTTTCTATATTTTTTAGTGTATGATTATGTAGAAGATTTAAATTTCAATGTTATCCTTCCTATGCGGCAATTGAATGCTAGTTTTGTGGATTTCACGAATTATGATAAACAGGATTTCCATTAATAGTAATTCAATTGGATCGCTATTTTCAAGGATAATCATATTTTAATGCAAGGAAATGGATTATGATATAAAAGGATAATGTAAAATTGGATTTATATCATGAGGAAAAAATAATTACAAAATATAACATTTGTCACTTATGATCTATAAACAAGATAACCTGAATAATCTAACTTAATGTATATGAATATAATCTCTTAGAATAAATATTGAAATCGGAAATTGGGATCCCATGATGAAATTATGAGATAGTTAAGCAATTAGGGTGTAAGTATTGAAAATAACTGTACATCCGGTAAAGGAAATTGGCTAAAAAGTGTCTTGGAAAAATTATATTAGTTCCTAGTTATGAAAATTAAATCTATTTAAGTGTGGGGAAATATTTTAATCATGTTATGAAGGGGAAAATGACTAATACGAATATAATTTTATTTGCGTTTGGAAATTGCAAAATAGAACTTGGTTAAAAGGAACTAGAGAAGAGTGATCATTGAATGTTCCCCATATAATTTCTTTTCTAAAATCATAATTATTTCACACTTGGAACTAGAAATGTGACATATAATAAATTAATATAGTGAGATAAATTCATATATGGTTTATTATTCTAAAAATTGATGAATTTTTTAATATATTCTTTATTGGTTGTGAATTTGCAATAAGAAGGGAAAAAGTTATTATTTTGATTTCATTTTCTTTATTCTAAGTGAAATATTGTTTGTGGTGGGGAGTTATGAGAGAATATATTTTCCAAATTTAGACATTATTTTTAATTGTTTTAAATATATTTTTTAATTAAGGAATGTTACATTAATCATCAAATACGAAATTGTATTTTTTAAGTCTTTTAATTCAAATTTAAATTTTTTTAATTATTTTTATCACGTATAGACAATCCCAGACATGAAATTATATTTTTTTCTATTTAAAATTTCCCTTATGTGAGGAGAACATGATACGAAAGTTTAACATCAGTAGGAAATATAAAGTCATATTCCTGAACATTGGATTTTGGGGGTAAAATGAGTGATCTATATTATGAATAATGTTTATCAATGATTTCCAATAGCTCCATAAGGTTATCCAATATAAAACATAAGGGTAATCATCACATTACAAGACTTATGAAAATGAAATCTTTATATTCTAATGGAAGCATAAGTGTACAAAATTCATTTCTTTTAGGTATTCATGTGATTAATTTTTTTACAATATGATCACAATGCACATACATAATGATAACATCTATGGGAATGTGATTCATAAGGGTACCTTCATAACTCCAAAGATAATCCACTTTGATAAAAATTCAACTAACAAATAATAATGGGTGTTTGGTAATATATTATTAATATAATACAAGGGGTTATGCATAGAAATAATAGAATGTTTTGTCATTTTTTGAAAAGACATTTTAATATGTGTTATCCTCATATTTGGAAAAAAAATCAAAAAATTTCAATAAATAAATTGAAAATCTAATACTCATTAAATTATTTGGCCTAACTATGGATGATTTTCACCACGTCAAAACATTTTTTGCATCCTAGTAATGAAAAATAGAATGATGGTGGGAAATAATTTTTAGTAAGGGACGATTGATTTTTTCCCTACATGTAGAGTCTTTTCCCCAATGTTGTTCATATCGATAATATATAAAAAAGAATATTTTAGATCATGGCACTAAAACTCAATGATGAAGAAGAATAATATTCCTAGAAATATATAACTAGTTTCCCCATCCACATTGAATATTATTTTAGTTTTTTACTTCAGTATTGACTTGAATGTAATAGTATTTGAAAACTATATATGAATTTTATTTTAATTTCATTTTCTTCAAATTGTCTATATTGTTCTTTTCCTACCCCTTTATTTATATTTCTCCCACTCTAATTTCATGATGATTTCAATGAACTCGTTTATAATGAGAGGTTACCTCAAGGATTTCCCATTGTGTGGAAACTAAGTTTTCTAGAGACCAGCACAGTTGGATTTTGTTTTCTATTTTATTCTACTGATTTAGGTGTTTAATGTGTTGAGAAGATTATGGTACCACATACATCTCATTCCCTATTTATTTTAATCTCATTAAAATGATTTCCTCTCCCACTATCTTGTTGTAGTCTATATGATGTATAAATTATTTTTAAAAGGATATGGACACACTATTGTGGTTCATTAATGAGAGTGGTGGGAATATCAGTTAAGGAGATATCCTAGAATGTTATGTTCATTCAAAAATTCTATGCAATGATGAAGTGTGCCACCTATTGGAACACACATAATATATTATGGAGATATAAACTAGTGACATAATGAATGATTACAATTGTTTATTATAGGTTTTATACATTCTCAAATTCATTTTGTCCTAATTTTTTTATTTCGTTTTAATAATGTGTGTATAAATCACTCTTTCTTAAATAATAAATAAATCTGAAAATAAAATAAAAAGAATTATATGTAATGGGATAGTTATTATTCAATCACATCCCCTTGAGAAGGAACTATGGTCATCCACTTGTATTCATTATGGGTATCTTATGTTATATTTATTAGCAAGACACATGATATAATTTTAGTTAAAATTAAGGGGGGATAATAAATGTATGGGTTTCATAATAAACAAAAATTTGATAGAATTAATATTGGCATTTAGGAGAATTTTCCATTAGATATAATAATTATTATTTTTCTCAATTTCATCTTTTTATGAAGATGAGTTTCCATCAATGACAAATATTATTTATTTAAGAATATAAAATTCATATAGAAATATAGAAAGAACGATATGAAATAAATAGGTGAAGAATTATATGAATAATAAATTTTTAAATTCAAGGGATAAAAACTAAAACTCAGTTAAAATCATGTTATGCTAAAATACCCCTTTAGAATTTTGTCTCAATTGATTCAGATGGATATGTATGAGGGGTTCATCAAAAGATTGTAATTCCCATGAAATAATATATATTAATTAAAATATAATACAATGGGGAATTAAGTACAACATATAAACGTATAATATGTTATTAATATGAAAAAATTCCTTTGTTATATGATATTGTGATGAGACTAATATGGATATCATACTATTTGAAGTAATTTTTTTCTAAAATGAATTCATGAGAATGAATTGTAAATCCCAAGATAAGAAATTAAAAATAACATATATTATATTTATGGGGTGTTGTGAACAAGAAATTGGATGATGATGATTAAGAAAAAGTATTATAACTCAATCGAAGGAAATTCATGCAACAAATATCCCTTAACATCACTCTCGACATCCATAGAAGTTCATTGACCTTATGGTAGGTTGGTTTATCTCTAGAAATGTAATATCCCATTACTGATTTATTAGTTATGGATTTTACCACATTCTGGTTCTCCTTCTTTTTAGTATTTATAGGTCTAAAAAAGAATTTATAGGATAATTATGATGGTGAAGTCAATGATTTGATGGACTCTTATTGTTAATGGACTTTTTCTACAAATTGTTGAATGATTTTAGATGTGTAACTAGGTTACAGATCATGTAAGTGTTTTTGAATGAAATTCATGAAATGATTCATATTGTGAATGGTTACACGATGTTAAGTGATATTTCACACTGTTAATGTTTTAAATATAACATTTTTAATTCAATGTGATGAGTTATTCAGAATATGTGTGACTTTTATGGTTATAAGTCATGCAACCTAGTTTCATGTTGTATAATTACTGACATATAGTTTTGAAAAATAGTAATGAGTTTGTTTGGTTTTTTTATTTATACAAAATCTTTTTCTCTCAACCCATTACAATTCCAAGGTGACATTTGGAGACTCCTCCCATTCTAAGATAGTCCAATCATAATTTTATCTTCACTGTGATTATGGTGCATCTCTTGGGGTATGTGATCTTTCTGATTCTTCATTATCATTGATAACTGTACCACGCCTCAGTTTTGTTGTCATGTCTAATGGTATATGTTGGAATTTATTAATGATTTCTTATGGATATGTTGTTTGACCTCATTCTGAAGGCAATTTCATTGTTGGTAGTGGTGCAACGGGTGTTAATTGTTGAGGTATTTTGGTTTCTTCCATTCTAATGACCCCTTTAATTCCAAATTAGATCAATCTTATTTTGTGGATTTGATTCTCATACATCCATATAAATCATTGGGGATTTTTGTTGGTGGATCCCTTTTTAGGTGTGTGCAACCCAATTTTCATGGTAGGTGCTTCCATATCTACTCTAGGATAATTAACCTTATTATTACTTCATTATTAACTTATTTATTCAAGGAATTGGATTGATTTATTTTTTTGTGATCAAAAGTGTTTTTAATGAATAATGGTTTTTTGATGATTGTTGATAAATGGAAAGAAAAAGGGTATTTTCAAATCATTTAAAATGGTTTGGTGAAATGGTTTTGAAATTATTTTTGATATATTGAAATGAGTATGAAAATGATAACTCAGGATACCTTGGGAAATATGTATATTTTTTAGATTTTGTCCATCATCGATTGTGTAGTTTACCTTCTAGAGTTTTCATCTTGTCCATGAGTGTATATTATTAGCTCTAGGATCATAGATGATGTTGGGGTTTCACTTTCTTGGTTCTCTCCCTATCCTTTAGTTTAGATCATTGAATTTATGTACCACACTACACAATTAATAGTTTAATGTGTATGTGTTTTTTTGGTTACAACCCTTTTTATTCCTTGTTATTAGATTCTTGTGCTACTACTATTCATTATGTATTTCTCATCATTGTACTATTTCAGCTTCAATATTCTTTTTTATTCTTAGGATATATGAAAATGAAAAAATATTCATTGAAATTGATATAAATGATTTTTTGTAGAACTTTGATAAAAGGGAATTGTTTTCCATGTTTTCTATAAAACTGATTTTCTAGTTGTCATACAAAGTTTCATCCAAAAAGAGAATATATAAATTGTAATATAGAGAAATTCTATGTAAGACCAGGGTGTTATCGTATTAATTCTATTAGAATAAACCATGCACACATCTTTATTAATGTGTAGACATTATTTTTATTTCAATATAAGGAAATTAAAGGTTCTATATTGAGGTAGTGAGGATTTATAATAATATTGTTTGGTATTTGGTGGTGGGACATTGGGAGATCTCACACTCCATCACTTGTAGTATCTATTTGGTTCTATTTCACTTCAATTTGAATTTCCTTTTATAGTTTTATCTTCTTTTATAGTTTGGTCTCTGATGTCTTCTTAAAAATATAGAATATATCTATTTTTTCATTTATTTCTTCTACATTTGGGTATATATATTTCTTTTGTTCTTTTTTGTTGGTAGAAATTATTCCCTTTAGTTTTTTGCTAGATGCCTGGGTGCTTGTCACCAGCTCCTGGGAATCGTGAACTCCCTTTGGTTTTGGGATTGATCGGATAAAGTTCCAGGTTTAAGGGAACCTGATGGAATTTCATTACAATTTGGTATCAAAGGAGGAATCTCCTCAGGGTTCTTTTCTTGGGATGTATGTTAGACATTAGATGGGTTATTTGGTACTTGAGTGGTATATTGTGATACATTCCTAACTAGTTCATATTGTGAAGAGACTAAAGTTACCATAAGATGTTGGGATATGTGTCTCTTATTGTTGGGTTTTTTTAATCGGAGTTATTGATTATGCGATTTCATATTTAAGATGATAATTACTCTATTGTCTTGTCATTACAACTATTTTGTTTGGAATTTGTATGCCTCAGAGACGTCTTTCATGAGTTATTTAGGAAGGTGTAGTTCATGCTCCCTATGAAAATCATCATGTGGATCAGAATCATGTCATGACTATCATACATGTAGTTTGTAATATTGATCAAGATGTGACGTGATTTTAGAACATTGTTAGTAAGGAATTTCCATGAGAAGGATGAGTGGGAGGTCAGTCATGGGAATTCTTATCTAAGAATACACGATCCTTTAATGGAATAAATTAACATCAGTGGTGGAGGATTTTCTTGTTAGGATTTACTAAATCTTCATCTTCATTGAGAATCCTATGAAAATTTGGGTAAAGTGAGTAGTGTTCTGGATTGAGGGTTTCATAAATATTTGGTTTTATTTTGTGGTCTAGTAAAACAAACATGTGGACATAGATTGGAAGTGTTTCAAACCCGTATTCTATTAGTTGTTTTGTCCAAATTTGCTGAAAGTCACTGGAATTCTCATCTTTTCTTCATGGATAGAATTCAGTGTTGGAGTACACCATTCGGTCTGCAGATCTTGTCTGTTTTTTATGGATGTGGTGGAGAATCGAACATATTAAGGATTAGAAGTACCAGTAAGGTTTTTGACCGGATATTAGATCACAAGTATTT
Organism: Viscum album; assembly: GCA_963277665.1. NCBI lineage: Eukaryota > Viridiplantae > Streptophyta > Magnoliopsida > Santalales > Viscaceae > Viscum > Viscum album. Next base: position 1,873,549,946 of record OY728146.1, on the reverse strand, counting down.
ATGTTGAAACTCTCATTCTAAGAAGATATCGGTTATAACACTATGATGGAAGTTATGGATATTCATAGCAAGGTTTGTTTTTCTAACACTTATCTTCCATATAGTGTAATTTTTATTAGTCTTCATGGAAATAAGAGGAAGTGCCCATAACATCACAAAAGTAGTGGTGGTGGGCCCCATTATCGAGCCTCCTCTGCATCATCTACTATTTATTGTACTCAATCTTAAACGTGATATCACTACAGTAGGTTTGGAAACACCATATGTTTTTTCATATGATTTGGATGATGCGAAATTGTTTTGGTCATGTTTTTTATATACATATCTTCTGTCAGGATATGACTACTTCTAATTATGGTCAGGGTTTATTAGCTCCAAAGGCTATTATGATATAGCCTAAAGCATCAATGACTACAAGGCTTCATCCACATGACTCAGTAGTGAATCACATTCAATTAATATATGAGTGTCCAATGGAAGTTGATACAAGTCTCACAATAGTGAGCGGTACTATCCTTATTTCATCGATTGTGTAAATTTTTTATTTGATTTTAGGGCCTTCAAATAATTTATATATGTAAATTTTGTTAGTATTCTTAAACATCCAAATAAAAAATTACCATTGTAATAGAGTTATCGAAACCTTTTGTAAATGCAAGAGAGAATGGGTTTTGGTGTCTTTATTCATTAAATGTAACTCATATGGAGTTGGTATTTCATTTTCTCATACTTGATATTGATCTAAATGACATAATCATTGGTATGGATTTGTTTGTAACTCATTGAGAAATGGTTGATTGTTATCATCGACATGTCTCGGTTCATCTTATCAATGAGAGCTCTTGTGTGTTTCAAGGGGAGTGGTACTAGAGATTATGATATTTAGGGGTTTTATACCCCAATCTGGGGAGTTTTTTGTATTCAATAGCATTTGATACTAATGGTTTTTTTCTTGTTGTTGACCTTCACATTGTTGTTTGAGTATTCCCAGACAATTTCCCTGATAAATGTTTGTCTTCCTCTAAAGAGATATGTAGGGTTTACAATTTAAATGATTTCATGAATGTATCCAAAAATGATTCTTTCATAACATATGGCACCATTAGAGTTAAAAGGGATAGAAATTTAGTTGGATGATGTATTGGTAAAATGATTCATTCTACCTAGGGTTTCTCCTTGGGAAGCCCGTATTCTCTTTTCCAAGAAATTATATTGCTCCCTTTGGTTTTGTGTGGGATATCAGAAGGTGGATTGGGAAATAGTTAAGAATATATATAGGTTTAATCATGTGGATGGTTTTTTTTATTTGTTAAAGAAGGAAAAGTGGTCCTTAGAGATTGATATTATTTTTAGTTATCATCACCTTAATGTTTGGGAGTCCAATTTACCAAAGACATCATTTAGAAGTAGGTATATCAATTATAAATATCATTCTATTGCATTAGGAATGATAAACACTACTGTAGTTTTTATGGATATGATGAATCAGATAATACAATAATATCTTGACACTATTATGGATGAGTATGGGGATGATATTTTTTTATTTTAAATCTGACTATAAGCATTAAAATTATCTAATAATGGTCTAGTAAATTTTGATAAGTCACTGATTGTAAAGAAAACTACTAAAATGTATTTTCTGGATTGAGGATGTAAAGATCATAGGGAAAAATATTTCTGAACATATCTTATCAGTTGATCTGAAGAAGGTGAAGGTTTTTTTGGTCAGGGAAGGGACAACAGAATTCCTTAGAAATTCGGTGCATCCCTGGTCTTACTAGATACTAGAAATTTTTTGTTAAGGATTTATCTGTGCTAGCTTCAAATTTGACTTCTCTTACCAGGAAATCACTGAAATTCACTAGGGATGTGAAGTGTATGTCTTTTTTGATAAACTAAAATGACATCTAATATCTATTCTTATTATGATCTTACCTAATCCTGCTAAGGGGTAAATAGTATTTTTATGGATCTAGATCATGTTTTGTGTTTTTGTTTATATAGGATGAATATTTTTTAGCTTAAATATATTAGAAACTTTGACCACTTTTGAATAATTACTACACTAATGAATTAGATCTTGATACAGTTATGTATGCACTAAATTGGTAGTGGCACAATATTTTTGTGGAGAGGTTACCTGTCTTCTCTGATCATAAGAGTTTGAGTTATATATTTTTGTAGAAATACATGAATCTCAAATAGATTAGATGGGTATAATAGCTTTATACCATTGACATTGATACAACCTACACCCCGTGAAAGGGGAATATCATTGTTGTACAATCTTAGGTTGTTCTAGATACGAAGGAGGAGTGGAATATTATGGGGATTCTTTGTCATTTGCATCTAGATGCTATAGAGGATGTTTCAAGTGTGGTTTTTATCACTTTTTAGTTCTAATAATCTAATTTGGAGTCTTTACTATAGATTCAACATGACTATTTTTACATTAGTAACATTTGGGAATGCCCTTATGGTAGGGATATTGTTTTTCGTTGGTCTCTCTCTTTGGATGGTATTATCCACCTTGTGAAGAGGGTTGTTGTCCCAGTATCCTCGAGGAGTTTATTCTTGTTTACTTATCAATAGAAAATTTGGTTCATAAATAAATGTGCTATAAATATGTATTATGACACGACACACTGATTCTAGTGTCCAGGTTTGAATCATGACATTGCAGATTATGTGTTCTGTTGTTACACCTTCCAACAGATAAAGGCATAACATTTTAACCCCACACATTTTTTTCTTCCTCTTCCAATTCAATTACAGAAATGTGATGATGTATGTGTGGATTTTGTTCTTGGATTACCATAGAAACCATGAGGGATTAATTATATTTATTTGGTTTTTTATGTGTTAAATAATACTTCTCATTTTATTCTGATTGATGATACCACTAAGGTTAACGATCCTGGTATACAATATGTTCATGAGATTTTGAGGTATCATGGGAGTCCTTTATTCAAAGTTTGGGATAGGGGTATTTGATTTTTCATGATGGTCTGATTGAGTCAACAAGAGGTAATCTGAACACAACCCAAGTTGAGAACAGCTTATGTACTACCTATAGAAGGTCAGACAGAGCAGGAGATTTTGATCATTGAGGACAAGAATTATGTATGTGTCTTTGATTTCGGTGGATCTTCAGCTATCCATATGGGATTAGTGGAGTTTTTTTACAACATCAATTATCAGTTTTCAATAATAATGGCTCCTTTCGAGGCATTTTATGGTCTCCCATGCATATCACATCATTGTTGGGTGTAGGTGGGTGAAGTAGATTTGGTTGGACCGTGTTTGGTCTAGGAGACACTGAAAAAGATTGAAGATGTACCACAATAAATGTTTATAGCCCAGTGTCATTATAATTCATATTGTATCAGAAATGAAATCCTTTTTAGTTTACGATGACTGACAAAGTTTCCATGAAATATTCACCTCGGTTGGGTCACCATCAACTTGGGAAATAGGTAATTCTTCCTCTTAGATGTGTTGGACCATTTGATATCACTCAACAGCTCAGAAAGGTTTCTCATATGCTAGAATTTCCAATTCAACTAAAAGGAATTCATCTACTTCATGGCTTCTTGGTAAATGAAATTGTTTATGGTGGGGATTTTGTATCATCTTTTTATCGATATATTAGTTACATATCTAACATCATCATGGTTTTACTTTTCTTTTTCTATTTATAGGGACAAGAACAAATTATGAGGATACATATAATGTTGAAGATAGATATTTTTTTGACTCATAGCTTTAGCAATGGTTTTTGCAGGATGTTAGAGTATTTTACTTCATGTAACTGGGTTACAAGTTGTGTAAGTGTTGATGGGTGAATGTCATCAAATGGTTCACTGAATGAAAGGATACACAATGTGAATATATTTTTTACATAATTAATGTTATTAATAACATATTTTTAATTTGAGTTGATGGGTTCTCTTGTGTATTTGGTAGTTCAATGATTACATTTTTTGTAATCAGGATACACATAAAATAACAACCCCTTGAATACTATAAAACCATGTTTTTGGATATTTATTTATTTCATTGTCATTACACTTCTATTCTTGACCTAGGAAAATTCATATGCACTTTTGGGAAACTCCACTCATTCTAGAATGAATTGATCAGCATTTAATCTTTATTACAGTTACAGTGCATCTCTCTGGGTAAGTGATAGTTCCTCTTCATTATTCTCTTTGATCATGGAATCACTGTTAGGTTGGGTTATCATATATATTGGTCTATGTTAGTGAATCTTAATGAATTCTTCTAGATCCATTGTGTGATCTCATTCCAAAGTCTATTCATTTGTTAGTCATGGTTTAGAGGGTGTTCATTCATAAGGTATGTGTGTTTCCTCCTTTTTGGTGACCCCATGTTTTCCAAATTGGATCAATATTATGATGTGGATTTTATTATAAGTCCACCGTAGAAATTATTGGGTTCTTATTATTGGTGGATCCTATTGTGTGTGTGTGTGGACTGAGATTCGAGCTAAGTAGTCCCGTATTTTTCCTATGTTGATGAACCTTATTGTTACTTCTTTAAAAAAAATACAAGAATATAGCATGAAATATTTGTGTGTGTTGAGAATAGTTTTTAATGAAAAATCATTTTTCTTGATTGATGATAATGGAATGAATAGGGTATTTTCAAAGCATTGAAATTTGTTTTCGGAATTTTTTTTTGAATTTTGTTTCAATACATAGAAATGATTGTAAAAAAAATTACATGGGTTACAATGGGTACTAGGTTGAATGTTTATCTTCAGGCCATCCTCCATTATCGTGGTTCACTATCTAGGAAATTCCTTGAATCCTAGAGTTTATATAACTTTATTTATGTATGTATGTGATGTTAGTGTTTCGATTTCTACTTATTAACCAAGGTATTAATGTGTATATCATTGTATTCAGGTACCGTAGTGAACTGTTCAGTGTTTAATGGGTACATGTTGTCTACTACCAGACCATTTATATTCCATGGTGTTTTGATGTATATAATGATACAATTGTTTTTGTATTACAGAAATGTGAACTATTTTAAACATTATAATCATTTATTTATTGTTAAATATGATATCTAAAAATATACATTGAAGTTTATATACATGATTTTGTTTTAGATCTTTAATAAATGAATATTTTTTCCATGCTTTCTATAAAATAGGTTTTCTGCTTATCATGCCATGTTTAATTTAAAAATCATATACATGAATCTTTATACAACCATGATCTATGGAAGACATGGGTGGGATCTAGTTGAGCATATTAGATCACAAATTGTACACCTTTTCAGTAGTAGGTAGACATTTTTATGCCTTCTAATATATGGAAATCCAATGTGACAAATGAGGCGGTGAGGTTACATGTCTGCTAAGTTGGGTAGCTAGTGCTGAGATAGTGGGAGTTCATCCACGCCATCACTTGGAGTAGCTATTTGGTTTTATTGATATATGGTTTGACTTATCTTTAATATTTATATCTACATTTATATTTATGTTTTCCCGTGTCTTCATATAGTTATGGAATAAAACAATTTGTTTTCACTATTTATTCCAACTTCGCCTATATAGATGCCATGTATTCATTTACGTTGGGAGAAATCATTCCCCCTGATTCTTCATTCAATGCCTGTGTGTTTGCTTCCAGCCTGTGGGGATTGGGAAATCCCATAAGGTATGTGATTGACTAGGTGGGGTGCTAGGTTTGAGGGAAACCTCGGTCGGTTTATTACATGAAATACATCTTGGAAATAGAGTACTCAGAACAATTTCTTGTAAAAATATTATAAAAACATGTAAGTGGAATATAGGAGAGATAAAATTAGTAGACATTCAAGAATAAATAAAATTATTAGTATCGATTAAACCAGATGGAAGTGAGCTCCTAATATAGGTGAAAAAGTTGGACTTTCCATTGAAATTGAATGTTAGGTGAGGGGTAATGATGGAATTAAATGGGAGCTATATGAGTGAGGTAATGAAATGGTGGTGATACATGAGTTTATTAATTTCCCATATAAAAATAGTTTTGTAAAATCTCTATGTATCACTGAAACATAAAAAAATTCAACTCACTTCAAGTTACCTAATTTTACACTTATTGACCTCGATTAAATTTTTACCATGGTAATAATTTTTTTAAAAATTAAAAGACTACCCATTATAACTAATATTGATATTATGATTGTAATTTTTTCACAAAATTTATTATAAATACGTCTCTAAATATGATAAAATTTACTTTTTTATGAAAATATAACATTTACATAAAAAATTTGGTATAAATATTTTTTCTAACGGAACTAGGTTTTATTATTATTTCCTCTTATTTTTAAATTATTTTAATGTTAATATATATTTTGCAAGTTTACATATCTTATTATATTTACAAAAGGAGGCAAATTTATTTATTTCAAATTATAAAATATTTATAAATAATATCATTGAAATATATTTCTTTTATTATGGTAAATAATATCTAATATATTGATTTTTTATTTTAAAAAATTATTTTTTAGTTAATTAAAATTTATTTATATTCAACTTCTATATTTTACAAAATATCATTTAAATATACGCATTCATATTGCAGAAAATTAGTCTTTAAAAAATGTATTTTTTACGAATTATAATAATGAATTCATATTCCCTAAAAAGTGAAAATATATAGAATAAATTATTATTTTATATTTACTAATCAAATATTTTGCATTAATCAATATTTATCAATTGTTTTATTAATTCACATTATGTTGAAAATTTTAATTCTTTGTGAAAAAATTCCTTATATTACTAAATGATTTTTTTTCTAATGTTTTATTATTGAATAATTGTTTAATATAAATTATTTATATTTTATAAATACATTATTATTAAAATGAATATTTAATTTTTTCAAATAAATCAAAAAATGATTTCAAATATTTATAATAATATGTAATGAGTAAAAATTTTACCTTTTTGTATAAAATGTTTTCATTAAATATTATTTTATTATTTCATTTTAGAATTATTATTTTAATATTTGAATATAATTTAAAAAATATTGATATATATATTAAATACATTCATACCCCACAACCAAATATCAAATGACTATATTAACCACTACCATATAAATAACGGTTAGATTTCATTCTAATATATAACCAAAAATAATTGATCATGTTTTATTATCATTCCACATATATATTATCTTGCTAATTTCTTTCTTTTATTGTCTAAATTAGGGTTTCAGTTTTTTTAGTGAACTATGAGGTTAAATAATATGTTTCTATAGTTTTTATTTAATTATAGATCTATTAATCTTGTAATTATATTATTTATTGTTTCAAATTTCATTCTGAAATTTAAGTAATTATTATAATGTTTTTTAATATTTTATCTCAATATAATGTATCGTGGTTTGTTTTTTTATGTTTCTTGTAATGTTAGAAATCCAATATAGTATTATTTTAAATAAAAATTGATACTAAAATATTGGGGTTTTATAACTATGGTTACCGACTATTGTACATTCATGGCCTATAGTAATTTGTAGTGTAATATATGATACATGGGTTACAAGGGATATTTTGACAAACATGTATGACGCCTCATCAAAAAAATTAATCCATATTGAGTTTTAGTCAATAATTTTAAATTTTTAAAAATGGGGGTTCTTTTTAGGTATATTATTTTGGATAATTAGTTCATTAATCGTAAATTAAACATCCATATAATACAAAGTGTAAACATATTATTTGCATTCATTTTATCCACAATAAAAACAATTCTAAAAAATGATTAATTTTCAAATAATATCTTAACAAATTTCAACTTGTTAACTTCCAATCCCTTAACCATCAAAAAACCATAAGAAAAAAAATATAATGTTATATATGATGAAAATAGCTTAGTATGGGATAAATAATGAAAGAAAATGTTAGTCAAGTGGAAACAATAAAACCCATGAAAATTCCATTCTTAAAAACATAACAATTTACACATAAAAAGAAATATCATTCCATTAAAAATATCGTTAATTTTACCTATTGAGTACAATTGATTTCCATGAAAACTAATTATAGGGGAAATATAATTCATGTTGGTGCCTTCGTAAACAATCTCATATAACCCTAACATAACCCCTATATTTCCCTTATAAATTAGAATTATCAGATAACAAAATAACAATATAATTCTTCAAAGAACATAATAATATCCCATTGAATTGGAGATCTATCTAGGAGTACCCATAATTTAAGTTGTAAATGGTTCACTAGGTGCTATATAGATGCATCCATTATATGAAATTTTTAAAATACCCAGTACTAATAAACCATTTTACAATTTGAATAAATCAATTAATCTCATATGGATATCACTTCCAGATATTATAGTTACATTTTCATTCATAATGAAATTTTAAAAACCACATACACTTTTTTATTGATAAAACCTTTCTAATGCCAATATTTCCATAAATGTAAAATTGGGTTTACCATAAATAGAACATTTAATCTTTCAATGAAATCTAGAAGTAAAATAACTGTTGCGGTGGCAGTAAAAGTATTTTTCATCATTTTTTTAAAACGCATAAAATGATTCCTTGTAAAAAAAATTAAACAATGTAAAAGAAACATATAATTAACATATTAAATATTTTATGTCCACTTAAAAGTATTCTAAATTTCTATTGAAACATGGAAATGGAAAAGAAATATAGTTTTAATGAAAAAAATTAAAAGTGTATTTAATTAGAATAAATGTTTTTTCCACATTGGAAATATATAAATTATATGCCACAAGAAATATTAAAATTATAAAAATTAATAAAAATAAAAAAGAATAAACCGTGAAGTAAAATGTCAAATTATATATATATATTCATTATAAATGAAAAAATGTTCATAACATCAACAAATGTATCAATGAATGGAAATTGAGAAAATGTCCCTTACCATGAGTCCTAATTTTCATGTGTGTCTTTGTATTTATTAATAATAAACATATGATAATTATTCAAAATCATGAAAAAAATCAAGTTTATTGTTTCATTTATATAACTTATTACCATGATATATAAAATTAATTAATTAATTATGTTTAAATCATATGTTTTTACTATCTTTTCCATATGTTTCAGAAATAAATTTCAATGTTGACTATGTTCCAAGGGGTCATTATTTAAACATATAAATAATAAATTTCCTAAAATAAAAATCATATTTATACATGTATTAGTCTTTCGAAAAAATTCATGTTTTATGGTAATAAAAAATGAACTAATGTAATAATAATGGGGATAGTAGGTCATATGAAAACAATATTAACATTTCCATTTTCATGGAACATTATGGAAAAAAGAAAAGTAATATAATATCCCTCCAAAAAATAAATATATCATAAATAACAATTAATTAATTTATAAATAATTATATATATCATTCTTTGTATATTGTGAGTAAAAATTAAAAATCACATAGCTTTGAGGAGGTGGTAAACCACATGTCCACGAATAGTGTTCTCACATTATCAATTTCAAAAATGGTAAAAAAAAATTGATATATTATATTTTTTGAAATATAAAAATATCATTAATATCATAATTATTTCACTTATATATTATATTCTTATTATATGAAAACTTAATACCTTCCATGTAACATGTTAGTAAAGGACATATCGCATCGCCTAGTGAGGTGGTAGTCTGCCTTACACATGAGTGGCATTATCCTATCCCACACGGTAAAAAATCTAAAAATGAGTTATATAATATAAAAAATAAATTTATATAAATAATTTATTAATATCATAAATATCATATATAAAATGTATGCACCTCATTATTCCCAATGATGGGACTGTGTAATGGAAAAATGAATGATGTTGTTTCACTTGTCGATAGTCATCTATATATTGGAATGATCTATTTATTCACCATTTGATTGTAGTGTTTGTGGTTTTAGGTCTTCAACATAACATAAAAATGTATCATTATATTTATTATAATGAGGATATAATATAATCATGGTATAATTATAATTGATGGTGCTGGTGGGAGAAAAACAAAAAATCTCGTTGATGAATGTTTTCTCTTATTCGGGTATCTCCTATTGGTTTTAACCAAATGCTTTATGTGGATGGATTAATGAAAAAATATGTCTTATAGGATGATATTTTTTAATTTAAAAAGTTATTTTTCTGGCATTGGTTTGCCCAATGTTCTTTAAGGTGTCAAAATAAGAGGATATCGGTATCCTATTATAAGGGAGGTGACTAGCACTATTTTATTTATTTGAATGATTGATTTCCAAACCTATTTTCTTAATGTATGTTAGATCCAATAATGATATAAACAAGATAATATAATTTATAATTTCTATATAATTCCATAAACTGTGTTATTGAAAATATTATATGTTATTTGTCTGAGTAACATTAATGTTTGATCACATTTTGTTTTAAAAGAAAGAAGCAAGGCATCATAAAACTGAAGAATGGAAACCTAGTTTACAAAATTATGAAGAAAGGAAGTTTACATTTATCTCTATAATGGATAGGGAGCATATCATGAGGAGTGATGGAATGATAAGTGCAAATTTCACCGGAGGCTCCCATATTTTCAAGGAAATCATCAAATTAGTTGGATTCACGGTAGACATGTATAATGATATAATGAATTAAAGAATGTATGACAAGGCACATAATCCATTTCGATATTAGTTTCCAAGTAAGGTGAATTGGACCCATTCTAACTACTTGTACCATTGTGTCAAAGTCACTTTCAAACCAGATTTTCCTCCAATTTTATTTATGAGAAAAATCAAATACATTGATGAGGGCCATAATCTCATCTTTAAGAGTCGTGGCTAGTCCACACGTACCAGGAACCCCATCAAAGAAGTCACCATCATGATTTCTGAAGGCCGAACCATATCCATCAGGTCCTGTATTTCCTCTCGAGGCTCTATCCAAGTTGAATTTCATCCATCCTGAAAAAGGTGGTAACTAGAAGACATCCATGGTTCCAGGAGGCAGAGGATAGTTACCATGCACATGCAGTTTTTTCTGAATAGTGAAATCTTTTAGAGAGTTTTCATAGCATTCATCATGTAAACTGTTTTCTTGTTGAGCTGTAAACAAAATATAAGATATCAGAAACATGTAATTTATGCCAATATTTGTGGGGGGGAGCTCTATTTCTGAACATCCAAATCATGAATAACATCATCACATGTGAGAAGGAAGGGAATTTGAACCTACTTCAATAATTGGATTGATGGAAGTCACAGAAGGATGTCTATGATGCTGTTGAGATGAAGAGGATGAATCTAAAACTAGTTAAATATTGTGTTCTTGTGTGAGGTTGTGGTCTTACAGGATATGAACAAATGATTTATATCATTCTGGTGCTGATGACAGAGATCGCATCTAGAGCTTAGGGAGATCCCAACCTGCTGCAGATTATTTTCCTCTAGAAGGTTGTTGAGATGGAGGCACCAAAGGAGTGCTGATCGAGATGGAAGAATCCATTTTTTTAATTCACTACTCCATTATCGATACCTTTTAGAATATGTTTTTAGAAGAATTTAGAATCCAGAAGTCCATTTGAGCACATTTCCCAAATAAGAATGTCATCTTTGTCCAGAAAATCAAAAGAGGAGACAACGTGTGTAGTCTGAGGTGAAAGCTGATAATACTGAAAAAGCTGGTTGTTAATAGTGGCATTGAAGTTTGTAGATGGATCCTGTATCTCCACACTATCAATCATGGGTGACCCAGTATAGTTATCCCTCTAGATTTGGAGGGAGGAGTGCACGCTGACCAACCAGTGAGATGACGTTATAATCTTCTCGAAAGTCTTTTTAAGACCTACCAAACTGAGGATTGTATATAATTCATGTTTCCTATAATCAACCATTTTTGAAGTTTGTTTCTAATGAAATATAGGGACTCATATTTATCATTGATAAGACTCCAAAGGAAATATGATTGAAGAGATTGGTCGAAGAGTTCAATGTTTTTCATTCCCAGGCCTCCCATGGTATGTGGAAATCAGAAAAACAACTAGGGTGCTGTTATAATCATCCTTTATAGTATACTCCCACTCCAAACAAAGATACTAATGAGTGTGTTGATACTTTTAAGGGTGGAATCCGTCTAGGAGTACACCGTAATGGAGTAAACCATCTTGGAGACAATCACATGTTTAACCAGGAAGATTCTCCCTACCATTGAGAGTGCCTTACCCTTCCGGGTGGATAGAGTTCTTCTAATTTATCGTACTACATCATCAAAATAAGAGGTCATAGTTTTTCTAAGTAACATTTGGACACCAAGGTATGTAGAAGAAAGGGAACCTTACCTTATTCCCAGTTCCTGAACCATGCATTGCTTCCTTGACCAGAGATGTAGTTTCCCAATAGAATGAATGACTTAATCCAATTAACTTCTTGGCCAGAAGCTTCTACATTGTAAAGAAGAGTTCCCTTGATATTTATTAGTTTTCTCATGTCTCCATGAGTAATAAAAATTATGTCGTCCACAAAATGAATATGAGAGGGAGCAGTGATACCTCGAGTAGCATAGATTTCATTGATTTATCCGTTGTTAAATTTATCAAGGATAAGTCGACTGATATAATCTTCAACAATTGAAAAAATAATAGTGGACAAAGGGTCCCCCTGTCTCACTCCTATAGAGAATTTAAAGTAGAATTCCAGAGATCCGTTAATCAAATTAGAAATATGAGTAGACCATATTAGAGAATTAAACAAATGAATAAATCTCCTATGGAATTCAAACTCATGTAGGATAAGTCCAATGAATCCCTAGGCAATGACATCAAATTCCTTCTTAATATCAAGATTTAGAACATTGTTTCCTCCCCGTGTGGTCCTTTGAAGGATATTTATACATTTAGAGGAAGTTATATAGAAATCATGAATTTTTTTTCTTTTTATATAAGCAAACTTGTTCCATGAGACAATTATTTTAGAAATATGAGAAAAGTGAATGGAAAAGAGTTTGGTGATGATATTGTGGATAGTTTTGATAAGAGAAATAGGTCGAAACTAACCAATATTACATGAATTCTCCATATTAGGTTTTAAGGAAATGAACTGAGCATTAAGGTTTTGAGTGTGATATCCCAATACAATAAAATGCTTAACCATTTTAAAAACGTCATTTCGTATGACCTCCCAATAGAATTGGAATAAATCATTATTGAAACTAATCGGCCCTGGAGAGATTTCATTTTTACGACCAAAAACTTCTTCCCTGATCTCTCTATCCATTTGAGTCGAGGTGAGAAGTGTGTTATCCGTTTCCGTGACTGGCATTGGGATAATTACATCGATCAATTATTCATTTCTTGTGGGGATGTTGAAATGATTCATATAGAAGGAGACAATTTGGGTTTAGAGACTATGCATATCATCACTTATATAATCTTCATCCTTTAGAAGAGATAGAGGCCTACTATCTTTTTTAGCACTTTGAAGTGAATTAAAAAATTTGGTATTCATGTCACATCAGTAAGACACTTAACATTGAACAAATATTTCTGAATTTTTTCCCTGAGCACAATGAGTTTTTAAAGTTCAGAGGAAATCAACTTATCTCGGTCATAATTTATAGGGAAGTTTTTGAGAGAAATTGATTCTTGAATCTCATGAAGTTTTCTTTCTAATGAATCAATTTCTTGGTTATGAAGGCTAAACTTGTTCTTGCTCCAATTCTTTATTCTATGCTTAAGAACTAGAAGCTTTAGAACACTAGAAAGTGGATTGTGATTATATTACTACATGGCCCAAGTATCTCTAACAATATAGGAACATTTTTAGAGGTTAGTCCATGAATTATTATACCTAAAGTGAAGCGGTATCTTTTCTCACTTTTCAATGAAGTTAAATAGAATTGGATGAAGTTCTGAATTATGATGTGCAAGAGTAACAAATGATATGGTTTACCAGTCTTTAAGAGTATTTATGTTAACAAAAGCATAATCAATTCTACTATCCCTAATGGAATTCAAATGTTTTCTATACCAAATGTACTTCACTCCCAACAAATTGATTTCAGTCAGATTCTATCATTTATTATAATCTCTGAAGTCCTTGATGGAAGTTGTACCTATAACATACTCGATATTTTCATCTATAGGTAAAATGGCATTGAATTCTCACATGATAATCCAGGGTTTCGAAATAGAACAAGATAAATTTTTAATATGACTACATAATTTTCTTCTATGAATATAATTGATGGAATCATAAACCGTCGAGCATAGAATGCTTCATCCATTGTGAGTAAAACTACATGTGAGGTCCTGTTAATGATCAGATATGAGAATAGTGTTAACCACATTATTGGGAGAAACAAGCCATATTCTGTCATGATAATAATCCAATATAGAACCAAGCATTTCATATCCCTTTCCTTGAAAAAAGGAACCATTTTTATGTTGCGTGGTCTTAGGCTCGGAAACCCAATGAATGTCAGAATTATATTTACTTATAAGCAGCCAAAGGGGAAAAAGAGTTTTAGGGTTGGCCAATCCCTGAAAATTCCATATTAATATCCTAATTTAGACTTATGTTTATGGTTTGAGGCCTAATTTTTCCCATGTCACAAGTGTCTTATTCAGTCCAGACCTACTCAGGACCTCTCTCTTGGAAATAGAATTTGGTATAATTCTTGTTGGTGTGGATTCAGTTCACTCCCTTCTGTCATCTCAATTTTTAATTTTAAGCTCTGCCTCAAAACGGAGGCCTTGATCTCCAGTTTTAATGCCATCTTCTTGTTTTGAGAAAGTTTCATCATTCATAAGTTTATTTGGGTTGGGAGTAATGGTGTCAATAGTATCAGAAGAATCTATGTTCAGTGCCCCATTAATATTCAAACTAATAAGATCTAAAGAAAGATCCTCCAATTGCACACCAAGAATAAGAGTAAAGATCTCCTTTGCTAATGATTTAGGATCTTTCTACACAACTTTCTATTTCAATTGTATAATCTATAGTTTATCAAGGACAACACCTTCATTTTGGAGATAATGTTATTCTTCTTCATTAGTAAGATGTGCAAAATTCTTGCTTGATCCTACCATATTATCACAATCAACCTATTTTAAAGAACTTTTATCACTCCTTTTAACATACTGCATAGTAGAAGTGGCCTTTTTCCTAAGAACCTCCAGCCATGATCAATTATTTGATGTCGGTTGTACTAGTTTTTGTACAATAAGGAATTTTCGACCATATGCCCAACTATTCTTCAGTGATCACAATATTTCAGAAGGTTTTCAAATTCAAATCTATCTTCAATAAGGTGATCATTGGCATCTAATGAAACATGGCCACGAGGTGAGGTCTCCATATCAATTTCAATGAGGACCATGGCATAAAGTCCATGATTTCCATTAATTTTCCACTGATATACCTTTAAAGGTGTTCCAATACTAGAGATATGATCATTGAGAATTTTTGAATGCTAATACATCCATGGATGTCCAAGGATTCAGGCCTATACCTGAGCAATGGATTTTTTCTAAATGAAGGGATTAAAGTTGGCATCCCATTCTGAGAGGCGGAAAATCCCAGGCATCAAGTTAAGGGTTCTGAGCTTCTATATTGCATTCAATTCATCCTGTGTCTACAGTATTATATGGAAGTAACCTTTTTAGAGGGGAATTAGTCTCCATTTGTAGAAAATAAAACAAAGTGAAATACCGTTTTTATGATTCGTATAAGACCAGGGCTTCTTCCCATTTTAATAGGAAATATGTTTGAGCACCGAGAATATACAGTCCTCATGTCTCTACTTGATCGCCTCAGGGTCAGCTATAACCATGATTACACCATCTACAAATAATTTTTATTATAGGTGAATTAACTTGATGTGGTAAAATGGATGAGGTTCCTAGAAGGGCCTCTGTGAAAGATAACACTTTACGTGGGAGAACACCTTGATCTGAGTAATTTTCTGGTTCAAACAAACAAGGCGGGAATGATCTTTCCCATGCTAGGTTGAACACATCCATTGAGAAACAAGATTAGTCCATGATTGACTCATTATCTCATCAGTCAATTCTAACTAAGCAATATTCCGCGAAAGAGGTCATGGTCACCTCTAGATAAATCATTAATGTTTGATCACATGGTAAAATCATTTGTACCAGAATCACTATAATTAATTTTAATTGTTTTTTAAAATAAAATAGGTAAGACATGAATTTGAACTTATTATAAAAAAAATTTATTTTTATATTTCATATATGGAAATCAATATTAACAATTTAATTATTTTAATTGGATAAATTTAATTTAATATTAATCCTACAGTTAGGGCGAGACACTGACTTTTTAGGAAGAGTATTTTTTAGAACATGATGATTATATGTTAACTGAATGAAAACAAAATAATTGTATGAAACATAAATGGTACTAATTAAATATATTCATTGAATCTAATTTAAAATATATCCCATTTTCGACATATTTAATTAATTTAATTAATGAATCATTATGCATCTTAAGATAGTTTATAGAAAACAAATTTTCTTTAAACCCAAAAAGAAAGTTACATTAATAGAAAAAATAATTGTGATTCAAAAATAATTAAGTAGATAAATTATCCTAAATAATAATTGGGTTATTTTTAATCACATTAAAAACAAATTTTTATTCTTAAATTACTTACTTTATTATGAAAAGACATTTTATAAACAAATAATATTTTTCACTATACACTACAAAAAATGTTTTCTAAAAAATCACTATATTTCATCCAAAGAAGAATTTCAGTATTATGATACAAAAAATTAAATTCATTTTTAAATATTCAAAATATAAAGTTAAAAATTATTCATTTAATTAAAAAATAATATATATCATTTTTAATGAAAACAATTTCCATTTTTATTATAAATTACATGATATTTTTATAACTAATATAAATATCTAATTCATATTAATAAATATTAAATCGATTTATTATATAATTTTCAATGTTATTAAAACCATCCATAATTTATAGAAGGTAATCATCATAATTTTATGCATTTATTAAACAAATTGGATTACCTTTTCCTCATAGAACATTCAAATTCCCATTTTACCTCTTAATCCATATAGTTTATTCATAAATCCTTAACCTGGGGAATCAGGTTATTACACAAAAATATCTACATTAGATAAATAAAATGAACTATTTTATTCTCATAACAATTTTTCTCTTACAAATGATCTAAATTTGGGCTTAAAACATGAGACGAATCAGACACATATTTTGTCTACATTGAAACATTGAATATGTTTTGTACAGGAGACACACTTGGTGGTAAATCCACCAAGAAGGTAAATAATATAACATTCTATAGGATTTAATACGGTCTGATGAAACCTTAAATATTCATCCTTTTAATACCCTAATACATCCCACTTTTCCATTGAAATACTATTATAGAGAAACAATCACATACATCAAAAAAATATATCATTCCTTCAGTTAACCTCATAACTTTTCTACCTTCTCAGAGTTTTCCACATGTGATGATGAATTATGTAAACATTATATACCTTTTCCACTACCAATTGTGGTCCCATAAACATATTTCCCCCAACATCATCACAAAATTATGATTTTTAAGATCCATTTCTATATAATAACTAAAACAATTCCATTTGTATATTAGAATGAAATAAAATGTTATAAGAAAACAAAACCAAATGAGGATGTTGATCGCAACATCCATAGTAATCCATTTAACCTGGATAAAGATAATATTATATGTTTTGAACTTTTTTCACAGACTTTCCATTGGATATAGGGTGAACGTTAGGAATTAAATTAACATTAGAACAAAATGACTTATGTTGTATAATAAAAACATTTGAGATGAACCTTAGATCATGGATTAAAATAATATATAGAGGAAGTCCATATAACCAAACAATATCCTTTAGGTAATGTATTTAAATATTATCTGAGTTCATTGTTTCACGAATGGGAATGTAAGGTTTATATTTTTTATCAATCGACAATAATCCAAAATGCATTGTTTCCTTGAGAAGTATTTATATTTCTTACCATGAAATACAATGATGTATTCTCTAATTTACACTTGATCACAATAAATTGTTAAATCATCTCCTTTTGTAATTATTGTTCTATATTAACCTCACAACAATTCAAAAAAATCATTATAAATTCATAAATATCTACGTTCATTATATCCCACCAATAACACTCATTAAAGTCTTTGTACATCTTAGTGCTTCTTGGATAAACTGGAAATTGAGAACTATGAGATTTTTTAACAACTCCTTCCCCCAAATCAGAATTTAATGGCACACATAATATTTTTCAAATTCCTTAAAAACATTCATCATCAATTTTGGAATCATTTAACTTATCCCTTTTAATATATTCAACATTTTTCTAAAGAGACTTATCATCCTTCAAAAAAATTAATTCTTTTTAACAAATATAAATACACTAAAACCTTAAGAAAATATAGTATGTCCTCAAATCCACAACATATAAGAAAAAATTCATCAAATTTTTAACCAAATGTTCAGATTCAAAATGTAACATTGTTAATCTATCATTACTTGTTGACTCAAAGAATCATCCACAATGTCTGATTTTTCCAAATGGTGATAAATAATGCAATCATAATCCATGATTGGTTCCTGCCATCTTCTTTTTCTCATGTTAAATTCATTCTAGATGAATATAAACATCAAAAAAATTATTAGTACTTTTTTATTAGTATAAATTTCACAAAAAATTCATAAAAATTATGCATCTAAATTTTAAAATAAAATAAATAAGCTAATTCCAAATCATGTGTATGGTATGTTGGATCATGAAGTTTCAAATATCACAAAGTATATGAAATAGCATGATAATTCTATATTAGGAGACAACCAAGTCCTTTAAATAAAGAATCCATTTAGATTAAAAATTTCCCATTTTTTGAAGGTACGTTTAAAACTAGAGCATTAACCAATCTTTTTTTTATAAAGTCAACTATACATTTATTTTTTCTAATTGAATTTCACTAAAATACACGTTCACATAGTTATAGGGCCAGAAAATCGAGTATCATTTTAACGGACCACCAATAGTAACCTACTATTCCAAAATAACTAAGAATCATGTGATATTATTTGATCATTTAAATTATTCAACAACTTTTTCATAGAAGATTCAATAGTTATTCCATCTTTATAAACTATATATCCGAGGAAAAAAATCAACTAAAATTCATACATTCTAAATTTCCCATAATGATTCTTTTCGTTTAATGTTTCAAAACCACACATATGTGCCATTCATGTTCCTATTGACCATTAGAATACACAAATATATCATTAGTAAACACAACCACAAATATTTCCACAAACTCAAAAAAATAAATTGTATATATGATCCATAAACACAGTAAGTTCATTAGATAACCCAATTGGAATAACTTCAATCCATAGTCTCAACATATATTTGGAAATGTATTATTTATAATGACTAATTTTTTAACTTTCAATTGATTTCACATAGACCTTATGTCATCCTTTGAAAAATACAATTCGCCTTATAACTAATAACAAATAATTAATATGAGGAAAATGATACATGTTAATAATATTGATGTTGGTTGGGGATTTATAATAAAAAAATTCCGCATTGAACCATCATTATTTTTATCAATCAAAATTGAAGTACCACATGGATTTTTTAGGTCAAATAATACCTTTAACGGATTACACATGTAATTAATTTTTAATTCTAAACACTCCACTTGAACCATTCTTTATGGGGATTTAGAGAAAGGAATTGTATCGAGTTCTCAGTCCATAGTAAACTCAGACACTTTATCAGAAATAACATTAGGAAATATATTTAAAAAATATTCATCTATTCAATTACCAATGAAAAATATTTTATTTGAATGTTATATTTATTTTTTAAAAATATGGGGTAGGTAACATTCAATGTCATCTCTAACTATTTTCTCATCTTGTTGGTATGTTACTGATGGTATGAAATCACGGAACATACTTTTTTATAACTGTAATCTCTCTCAAAATGACAAAATGAAATTCAATAAATTCCAATAATGATATCAAACTCTTCCATTGCTAGTTCAACATGATTTAAAGGAATGACCATACCTCCTATAAAAGTAGAATTATTTTTATAACAATAAATTTATTTAATAATTCTGTATGGATTTGTCACCAAATTTTAGATCTTGCATTCATTAAGTGATATTTCAAATTTACATTCAACTTTTTTGGAAATGAAATAATAAAAAATCTAGAGTTAAATAAGGTATTGGTAAAATCTAAATAAATAATTATCATACCTATAACCACATCATTCAATGGAATAAAATGTCAATTGTAGTATTACAAAATGACCTCACTACACCCTTATTTTTTTAATCACGAATATTTCTCTCTAGTAAAACTAAATATATACACATGTTTGCCTAATAAAATGAATCATTAAAACTAACAAATCTCACAATTAGATGGTTAATTGTTACCCCATTTGATTTTTCGTGATTTTTTCCTTGAATTCACATTCCATGTGGATAGACATTCAACATCAATAAAACAACCATTACTTCATATGCCATTATTTGATGTTCCTTTTACCACCCAAAACAAAAGATGAGAACATCAATTTTATACATCTATATTCTTTTATATTTATATTATCCAATCACCTAATATCTCAATTGATTCTTACATTCATCATCATGAGGCACATTATAATCATAAACACCATCTCATATGTATCACAATAATGAAAAAAATTATCATAGATTTTGAATTCTCATGCGGAAAAAAAGTGTTATAGATATGTTTTTATTAAAGAGTTAAAACTATTAATTTTATTGTCCGTGTCTCGAATAAAATCTACCCCAAACCTATCCACTATTATGATGCTTTCTTCATATAAATCTCTAATGTAGTCATATGTTTTCTTCAATTCTAGGAAATATATTACCATTCAGTAGAAAAAACATCATAGGTAAATATTTCTCAAAAAAAAAGATCCTTAAATATTTAACATTCCAAGGCTTCAGGGGCATCTTTATTTATGGTATTCTTAACCAAATACCATTACCGATTAGTTTATCCTTTAAAACAATAAAGGAAAAGATTTACATTTTGACATTACAAACATCCCAAAACATCAAATATCTTCCCAAAAAAATTGATCAATACTTCAGATATCGTTGGGTTGGGATGATCAATTTCAATATGGATGAATATAAATCATGAAAGGAACCACAATATATATGTTTCTTTGTGGAAAATCATGTTCTTATTTGGAATGGATACCACCACCATGTATGAATTGTGTCAACTAAGAAATCACATAAAAAAATATTGTGTTCCAATTAAAACTATCTCATGATGACTATTTTGAAGGATATCATCATCTTAGTTTCTTACCACTATAGCTTCCATATTTTTTATGTAGACACAAAATTCTGAACAGGTGTAGTTTAGAAGAAGCAACACTATAATAATAAAATTCTATAAATTTTTAAATTGAATATAAGGTAAATTATTTAATGGTTGTGATATTAAAGTTGTACTAACCAATAAATTTCTCTAAAATAGCTATTGGTACCAACTATATGGAATCAACCATTAACATTACACAATCATGAGTTTTAGTTACGAATATAAAATTCTTTCACTGGGAGGATATTTTTAGTTTTAAATTTCTAGAGACATATTTCATAACACAGACATAAAAAACCATATTTTAAAATGATTAAACATATTATGAGTATCCATTTCTTCTAGCATATATAAATTTAGAAGAAAAAAAATATTGCACAATCATAAAAACTATTAACAACATTCAATATGGCCTCTTCCCATCCCTTGACCATAATAAAATTGTCTGAAAAGCATTTAAATTTGTAAGATGAGCATAGAAATTTCAGTAAGTGATACTCAATTGAAAATTCATTAATTCCAATTAAACAAATTGAAACCTGTGAAAAACATTTCATGAAAACATAACATTTGACCCATTATTGTAATTATCAATCTATTAAAATATCATTAATTTATTATTTTGAAAATAAATTATTTCCATTAAAAATCATTATAATATATAGAAACTTCATATAGGTGCCTTTTCAAATAATATCATAGAACCCTTAAAGAACCCTTACAGAACCCCAACAAATTAAAATAACCATATAGATTCCTTCTCATAAAATTCCCTATAAAACATAATCATTACCAAATTAAATGGAATACTATTTGGGCACACATAGAATTTATTCTATAAGGTGATCACCCAGAACTATATGGTTGTACCCATAGAATGTAATTTCCAAGAACCATAACATGAATAAAACATATTTTTTATTTGAGGAACACAATTAAAATAGAATTTTAATTAGATTAAATATTAAAATACTATTTCACTTTAGAATACCATTTTCAATACAAAATACTATTTTTTAACCCATTTCAATACCAAAATACCCAAAAAAAAGATGAATGTTTTTATGTAAGAAAACAAGTAATCTTTTAAAGTAAGATACAAATTATATAAGATTTATGGCAGCTGAAATTTTCATTGTCCTCATTCTATTTAAAGGAAATATAATGATTAATTTATAAGCGCCATAAAATAATGCAAAAGTGACATAAAATAAACATCCTAAAACTTTTATGTCCACATAAATCCTTGAAAATCATTTTACACATTTAAATGGAATATAAATATAGATTTATTGCAAACATTAAAAGATTATTTATTAAGAAAATAAATTACCATATCACATTGAAAATAAATAATTTGCAATACCCATTATATAATAACATTAAAAAACAGAAAAAAATTATTTGAATTGATAAATTCATGTTATAACATTTAAATGGTTCTGTATATACATCTTATAAAAGAATAAGGGTGCAAAAAATCATGAAATGCCTCATTAAATGAATATTGAGACAAAATCCCATAACATGAGTCTCACTTGTCTAGTGATTCATTATTATCCTAAATAAAATACTCTGGTTAATTATTTAGTGTATTGATAATAATTTTCTATATTATTTTCATTATAATTTCAAATATCATCGTGTCATATATAGTTACTTAATATATTCATTTTACATCAACTTTTTTACCATATTTGGCTTCTGATTCAAAAATGACTTTGGTTTGTCGACTACAGTCATAGGGGACATTATTCCAACATGTCTATAAAAAAATATTGATATAATAATAACATTGATAAATATATTATTCATTAAAAAGAATAAATGAATATTGTTATAGAAAAGGACTGACATTATGATCATGGAGACTATATGTCGTACGCGACCAAGAGTAATGTATATTTAATGATCGTTATAGAAAAAAATATATGTTTTATTTTATCATTATAAAATTATCATAATATAATTAATAATATTTTTTTTAAATATATATACTTATATATATCATTATTCTGATTTGATGCTGAAAAAATATGTATCGGAGTGCTTCGACGAGCCAGTTGTCCACTCGTCCACAAATAAGGTCATCATTTCTACCTTGTGAGAAATTATAAAAAGAATATGAAATATTATATCTTAAAAAATATAATTATGTCATTAATATAATAATTACTTAATTATTATCATATATATTCATTGTATTTTCAATTTTTACCTTCTTTTTAGCATGTTAGTGAAAAATGTTCCACATCACTTCGCAAGGTGTTAGTCTTCCATACACATGAGTGACATTATCGTATCCACAATGGTATGATGTTTTAAAATGGGTTATAGGATATTTTTTTTAATGATATATAATTATGTTATAAATATTTAAAAAGTAACATATAAAAATTATTTCCATTATTATTTACAACCATGATAGGTGGTAGTGGAAAATGAACAACATTATATCACAAGGTGGTAGTCTATCGTACACATGAGTGATGATTTTATAAGCTTTATTATGGATTAATGTGTGGGTATAGGTCATATTCATATCATATAAACTTATATTTATATTTTGGATAATTATTTATTTATATAATCATGTTATAATAATATTTTACATGGTGGAAGAGGAAATAAAACAAATATGCATGTTGATTAACATTACCTCTTCTTCAAGTATCTCCTTCTGGTTTTCACCAAAGGAATTCATTTGATAGATTCCATCAAAAATTAACTCGAATATGATTATATTATGTATTTTTTAAGTTACTTTTATGGTATTTTATAATAAAAATGGCATCAAATGTTCAAATAGAAGTGTATAATGGGTGGCCATTTATAAGGGATGTGAGTGGCACTGTAGTTATTTTTTAGAATATTGAATTCCAACCATGATTTTTCCTTATATACTTTCTCCTATAATGCACATAAATTTGTACTAGAAGGTATAATGTCGATATATGATCATCCAATGGTTATTGAAATGTTTTTAGGCCATATTCCCCCTTTTCATAATGTTTGGTGAATTTGAAACTCATTTTCACCATTATCAAAATGATTAATTTTAATTGTTTCAAATAACACTTTAGTAAAAAATTAATTTGAACATGATAGAAATTAAAAATTATTCTTAATCTAAATATTCAATCCATTTAACAAAATCATATTCACATAAGTAGAATAAAAAAATTAATATTTAACTGATAGTTGTTGTTTGACATGGGGGTTTAAGATGACTGTTTTTATAAAAAGGATGATTCTATATTTACTTTATGATTAAATATAATCATTATATGAAACTAAATTAATATTAACTCGTATTTATTCAATAAATTTCAAATTATACCACTCCCTAATAGTTTTATATTAATTAATCACAAAGCTGAAATATTATGCATTTGAAAACAGTTTTTCGAAAACCCCTTCTTTAAACCTAATAACAATATTATATTAAAAACCAATATAAATTTTAATCATAAGTAATTAAGTGGATTAAATATATAGAAAATAATTCATTGGTTATATTTAATCACATGAAAAACATATTCGGATACATTAATTAATAAATTCTCTAAATGAGAATAATTATAATAAAAATCATTATTTTTCACTATTCACTAAAAAAGCAATATCTAATGAGAAATCATAAAATGTAACACAAATTAAATTATGATATTATGATTTATTGAAATGATATTAATTTTTTAAAAATAAAATTCTAACATTTTTAAATTATAATATTTAATAAAACCAAATTAAAAAATTTTTAATTAAAAAAATTTCGTTTTGATTAAAAATGACATGATATTTTATAAATCAAATAACTATCTAATTCAAATTAATAAATATAAAAATGATTTATTCTATCATTACTGGTGTTATTAAGATATTATATGAGATATCATTTTAATGAGTGTGTGATAGGATACATGGGATACGGGTAGATATGGTTATCTAGTTTGGATATGTGTGCATGCAGAGAAGGATGATTAATGGGAGGCATAGTAACCGAATAATAATTGTTGTAGTTGGAGAGAGAAAAAATAGGGGGTTGTGGAATTTTGCGAACCTTTATTATGTTAATTTCTTAATAAATATTTTTCATGAAGTAGTCTTCCTTCGTAGAAACTTCCCTGAATTTTTTCATTGTTTTTTTTTGTGTTTACACATTATACGGAATTACAATAAAACAATTTGAGTTATTTATTTATTCTATAGAGTTGATTTTTTGTATTTTACTTTAAATATTGTCCATATAAATATATATTAAATGTAATTAAACATGTTTATTAATTTTATATCATTTATTATGGTCACTAACGAAAGGACAATTAAATTCTATCATTGGGGATACCTCTTTATCATCATTAAAAGATCAGGAATGTAGCCACTGTAGGGGTTCATTAAATTAATTTTTCCATAAAATATTTAAATTTGAGAATTTATTAGTAAATAAATCATGAATAAAAAAATAATTTCAATTTTTAATGTTATCTTCAGGCATTGAACCTCATGAAGGAACATTTCCTTATGAAAAAAATCCATTAACATTCTTTCATAAAAAAACACTAAAGTAACACTTAAAAAATACTAGTAATCTATAAATCACCAATCCCACATTTCATAAATATAGATTTATAGAAAAACCCTTTTTATTTATATCATAAGATTTTTCCCTATCAATTTTAATATTAGTTTTTCATTTCATCATTATTGATCTAATCCTCATTTCCCGAAATATCAGAATCGAAAAAATTAAAATATCTACATTTAAGTGATGAGTCTCAATATTGTGTTGGGTAATATTATACATTATCTATTCACCAAAACAATTATTTTTTTGAATAACATTTCATAAACTTATCTCTTCAAAACTCTTATTATATTTTTCTTTAAATACTTTCTAATGATTTAAATTAAATTAATTTAAGGATTCTATTTAATCATGGCTATTTTGAATCGATTTACATATTTTAAAACTTCTATAAGAACATTTTTTCAAATAACATATAAAATATATGATAAAGACCATTCATCCTATTTTATTTAATATAATCGATAAACATCCAAGAATGAACAACTTAAAATTATTGTGTATCCCTGATTAACATGGAATTCAACTTATTAATTATAATATTAAAGATCATTATTGACCTCCTGGATAACTATATTTTTTAATATGTATATATTTTTTCAAATAACAAAATATAATATTTTTAATACCTTCTTAAATTTTAATCAAATTACTATTTTCACCATTTGATGTAGGAATAGATTTATTCCTCTTTTTATAAATAAATTTCAGATTACAAAATAATGTATTCAAATTTCAATTTATTCTATTTTACACTATTAAATTCACATTCCGAAATTGTTATGTACATTATAGTGGATTATGTAGACAACAATCGAAAAAAATTCAACAAATTTCTTAATCATTAAAGGATGAAACATAATTAAAAACTATCAATACTCTCAATAAAATTAATATTTTTATCATAACCTAAATAAATGTTATAAAAAGTATTAATATTATAAACATGTTTTTTTATCTTTTTTTTCATGCCTACTATATATGGATTTTGTGATGGTTTAATGATAAGATCGATCTTTTAGTCTTTAATCCACATGGTAACAAATCTAAATTGTATTATTTTACTTTTAAAAATGGTATGATGGATTATTTATATATGAATATGACATTATTATTATTTAATATGAGATAAAATAATTATTATGTATGATAAAAATATTCACCTTGGATCTAACAAGACAAAATATTTATCTATTCATTTACGAGTCCTCATATTATATTTTTTCCCTCTAAACTAGTAAAAATTATCTCATCCTTAACATATATAATATAATCATGTGTAATAAATAGTATTATGAAAACCCTGAATCATATTTATATATCTCATTCAATGAATTTTTTCTATCCATTGAAAACATTTTCATTTATTAAACCACAAAAATAAATGTATAATTACTATCCTACTGATTAAGGTAGAATATTGAAATATCTTACACTTGATTTGAAAGATAATAAACCCACCATATTGTTACTTTATGTAAAATTGTCACATTTTTTGGATTTATATGATTCTTGATTTCCAATGAAAAAAATGACATAATTTTGGTTTTAACTATTTAATTTAAATTTAGAATTTCTTTCAAAACATTCTCTACACTAAATGAAATTAATAAATTACATTCATAAGTGATCATAAAACATGTTCCTCATATCATAATTCTTGATCCAATGATCAATCTAAAATTTAGAGGCCCAAAACCATCTCACAATTCAATCTGTGAAAATGTTGAACATATATGGGTATTTTTAAAGATGAGGTTATATCTTTAATTTGGAAGACAAAATGGAGGTAAAATTCAATAGGTATCCTGGAACGGAATAAATTAAAATATTTAATCAATAATATCTTTTTTGAATCTCCCGGTTTGAATGGAATTATTTCATGGGAAGTTGATGTTTTGGAATATGAATAGTCACCTAGCCATAATAAAAGTTCCAAACTAAAATAGTAAAAAAATCGTACATACATGGGATGATAAAGTTGAAATTTTGATTGTGGTAGGGAAACATAATATGGAACAACATTTATGAATTTCCCTTTTAATTATTTGGAAATTTAATTGTCTATATACATACATTTTTTTTGAATTCAAATTTTGTATTGAAATTGACTCACTTTTTTCCTATAAATTGTCGCATCCTCTCTATTTACAAAGTATTTCCAATTTCAAAGGGAAAATTGAGTACTATTGATTTAATTGTTAATTATATTTTTAATATATATTAGTTTATCTTCCTCCTTTATTCACCACCCTTCTTCCATTTATTTTGTAATTTTTTGTGTTCTCCCACCGTTTTCCCTTCTCAACTCCTCAAAAAATGGAGAACTAACATTATCACCAATTAGAGGGAAGGATTGGTCGACTAAATGAGTTTCTTTTGTTCTATCTTAATGTATCTTTATTTGATAATGATAAATTACGTAATTTTCTATATCTTCCATGTAAAATGTTGAAAAATATATATGGGATTTTTTTGAGACAGGGCGCTAAGATTGAATGTGATTCTGAGGCCTTGGGTGCCTGAAATAATTTTTCAAACTAGGTTTTTGTTTATTAAAAATAGCAGGTATGTTTTGTTTTAGTTACATTAATATGAGTGCTCATATTAAAATTATGAGGGCCCTATTTTCTTTAGAGCATCAGGGTTTTTCCTAGGCAGGAGCGAACATCGACCTCTGCGGGTTGACTGTAGAAATATTTTAAAAGATGTTTTAAGGGAAATATAAAATTAACATAAAATGTTATTTAATTTCATTCCATCAATGTTACATTTAAAATCATAATCATGAAGTTGTGATGACTCTGAAAATATGCAATGTATCATCCTAGAAACACTGAATTGTAGCAATGCATTTAATCCTTTAATCTGGAGCACAGACTATAGTTAGAATTCATAAAGATGGAAAATTAACTTATAAAAAGAATTTTTCCCTAAGTAAGAATAAGGGATATCTCTTACTAGTGATGAGGAATGACGAATACCAATGAATGATGGGTCGAGAACATGTGTGGATGGATATCCATCAACAACAATTCCTCTTCTCTAATTGATCCTCTATCTAGGAATAAGGTTTATTTTTTCATTGTGATTCATTTCTATGTTCTTGTTTCCAACAACAAATGAGGACTAACACATTAAAATTTTGATCCATGGTTTTATAGTTCTTGTGGGATGGTTAATAATGTCTGATTAAGGTGATGAATCTTATGAAATATTTTATTGTTCCTATTTCATATTTCTGGTGGCATGAAGGGACCAAGGCCAACACAAACAAGACCAATGTTCATTATAAGGTTGTTCTTGTTATTTATATCTCCTCGGTTCTAGAGTTATTCCTTGATAGACCCACATGTTCACATCATGATTTTTCGGGACGATCCAAATGTATGTGGACCCCCAGAGTGGTGACAATATGAGTTTGATTCCATGGTGATGAATAATGTGACCCGAGGTGTCACAAGATTGATTTTGTTTTGAAAAACAGATCACTTAGGTGCGAACTGTTACCCCGAGATGGGGAGACAATGGTTTTGGAATCAGTGGGAGAACACAAAGGTGTGTCTTCCAAGTAGTAAGAGGTTGATGAATCTATGGTCGGCAGTGGATTACCCCACGACATAGTGGCTAGGGGTGGCAGACATTATTTGATGGAAGGCGGCTAGCGGCAGGCTTCAGCGGAAGCGGTAGGAGGCTGTGTCACGTGGCCAAGGGGTCGTAGTCTAGATGGACCATGGTGGTGAGACCCAGTGGCAACAGATGTTGGGTGGTCTCACGGAAGACCATTTCATTACACATGGTGGCTTCCCCTCCATGATGGCAAGAGGACATGGAAACCATCATATCTGGGTTAATGAACTGGCCTGCTATAGTAGGATGGGTTGGGAAAGTGGGCCGGTGTAGCGGGTTGGGACAATAGTGGGTAGGGCCCAGTCTATTTGAGTCGGGCCCATCAGGCTCTGTTATCCTTGCGGGTCGTGTCGGGTCGGGTCAGCCAGCCTGGGTCAAACCGAACCCAGCCCCCACTTTCGCTTATATACAAACACATCCCGTAACTCTCAAATCAAGTGTCCATTTGACCATCTATTTGCAGTTTAGTAATCCTCACAACAAGGTGGTCCTTTTTAGACACTCTATCTGATTTTTTGGTAAAATTTCACATATGTCCTATTCGATTGAGGAGGAGGTGATCCCAGAATGAGCATGCTAAAGATGGAATCCTATGGCCGTCTATTTTATTGTTAACTTTCTTATAACATTGTTCTTTATCACTCTCCACCAGAACCTAAAAGTTCGATATTTTTTCCATATCATTTTTTTAACATTCCAACTATGTTCTCTATTTTGGGAACCCAATGATGAAATACGTTGGTTAACTGTTATGTTTATAAAATTCATTTTAAAAAAATTTTTGAATTTTTATTTTTACAATTTTGGTTTCTATAAAAGTAACTTTTAAGTATAAATCCATTCATATCCCTAACATATTTCAAGAGAGAAATTCATTTTACGGGGGTAGAATTAACAGCCATATTTTTTTATGAGATAGATTCATTTACATTTCAATGATTTCATATTTTTTAAAATACACCAAGATTATCCTATGAAATATTGAATTCTGAATTATCTTATTGTATATGAAATACTATTCATGATGTGTTCTACACACAATATCACGTTATTTAGATAGATTCCATTTCACACCATACCGAGTTAATGCAAAAAAGTAAATGTTATTATGTTACCTTCTAACCTGGACATTATAATGGAGGGTATGAACAGTATTAACTGAGTTGTAAAAATATTCTTTACATGTGAATATATATTAAATTATTTGGTGTGAAATTAATTATAAATGTAAATAAAATCCATTTTAAATAAAATGGAAATGTTTTTAAGAAAAAATATTTACATGAAAATTAGTTACTTTACAAAATAATAAAATAACAGGTTGTTGATTTTATAAATGTAATATATATGTAATATATTCCATATAATATTTAAATATAATATCAAATTTTTTCTAGACATGATATATGAAAAAATTAAAATTTTAAGATAAATGATTTTTTTAAATATAGTTCTGTTGCCTTTTTACAGTGCACCTCTTTTAAATTTGGATTTTAACACCTTTTATTATTCTATTTCAAAAAATGAAATTCTTATTTGGAATTAGGAAATAATAATTTTCATAGAATGAATTTTCTATTTGATAAGTTTCACGTTTTTGATGTAAAGTAAAAAATTCTAATTCTTATTTAAATAAAAAATTTTCATCAAAATAATTTTTATAGTTATGTTGTATAATATATTGTTTCTAAAATATAAATTATTTTATATTTTTATAATTTAATAAATTTAGGTAAGTGGCATTAATTTTACATTGAATTTTTATGTAAAAATATTTCAATCTTTTGCAATGTTTTATCTTTTAGATCTCATTATCTCATTCTAAAAACCAAGTTAATTTTAAATTAACTAAGGAAAATTCTTTTTTTTTGAATTATGAAAAAAGTAATCCTTATTTAAAATCATGGGGCACCAATTATGTAAATATATTTGTTTTATTTTTAATCATTATGAATCATAACATCGATAATTTTTTATCTATACAATAAAAGGGTATGTCGGGTAATTATGGGTAAATATATTACTATATAATTACCCTACAACTTGACTAAATATCATGGGATGATTGTTTTTTACCAATATCATCCTTGTGAGGAAATAGTATCCTTCAAAATCCACTATGATGAGATTATGACATCTAATAAATTTTATTTATAGAAAAGTCAAATATGACATTTTGAAATTTTAATAACTATATAATTTTTAATATAAGGATACAAAGAAGAAAATTAAACAAATAATTACTCATTTTAAATATAAAATGTTTCTACTCTTCATGGTAATTTATTTGTAATTTTAAGGAAGTAAATAATATCAATAAATGTTTAAACAATTATGATGCTGAAATTATTTAATTGATGAAAATCAAAAATTAATATTTATTATAATGATAATAATCATTAAAATAATAATACAATGAAATACTCTTATTGGAAAATTTTATATATACTTTAATAATTCATGGGTCTACATTTTCAGTATTTCAATTCATATAAAAAATTTTATGATTGTTACAATATTTTCTTATCTTATTTTTAAGTTGTCACATTCATGTTTTTCTAAATATGAAAATTTTAATATAGGCTTTTCCTAATGATATAATCGACTATATTTATTATTAAAAATCGAGAGGATTTATATTGATCATAGTAATTTATTTTTTGTATTTTTAAAAAATAATTATATTAACGAGTTACATAGATCTAATATAGTAATTATTTTATTAGTTAAAATATCCACTAAATATTATTAAAAATATTTAAATAAATATAATGTTGGATAATTAATAAATGAAATTAATTTTCAATATTACTTTTAACCCTTATATATTTAATAAAATATTTTTTTAATGTAAAAATATTATCTTTTTATTTGTAAAAGTTCTCCAGATGAGTAGTGTTAATATTGACACGATTAATATTTTTGAAAAACATTATTTTATTAAATTTTTTAAAAATAGTTAAATAATTTTAAAAATGAAATATAATTATTATATAGCGTAAAATATTATATGATATTAATTTCTATTCTAGTTTTAAAAAATTAGTAAAAATTGTAGTCCTTACATATTAAATCATATGTTAACTTATTTAAAATTAATATAGAACAACTAAGGGTTATTTAAAATGTTAACATATAAATTAATTACACTAATTGAAAAAGATTTATTTGATAACGATATTAAAAACTTATCTCATAAAATATTCAAAAAAAATTAATTTTTGTGGTTTTTGGATCATTTTTCATTTTATAATAAATTAATATTTTTGGAGTTTTGAATGGTGCATCCCACCTCATTTATAAATGGGCAAATCCTCCCCCACAACATCACTTAACATTGAGCCTTCAAGATCAAAAACACAAAACTCATTTTCCTTATCAACATTCCTAGTTACATTGTAGAGGTTCGGGTCCTCTCAAATGGAAAACTCTAGTGCCTTTTAGAGGATATCTAGAGTAAGCTCATCGAATAAGAGGTAATCTCCTCTATCGATTCCTTCAAAAAAATATCATCCTCCTCATCATCATGAGATATTTTCATTATAGAGTAAAAAAATAAATTATCACTTATGTTATAAGTTTTATTATTAATATATAACAATTGTATTCTACCTTCTTCCCATCCTATGAAAAATGAAATCACCTTGTGTGTGTATGTATGGATTAAAAACTCCACATCGTGGTGTAATTTGACATTCATGACTACAGTTTTTTGGTTATAATGATTAAAATAATATACATATATAAATATTATAACATTATATTGGTTCCAAAACAATATATATACTATACCCTTCCTTATGGTTTTACTATTAATAGAATGATACCATCACTTGTGGTTATGTAGGACCTACCCTGCCAATGAGGCGATGTGATTCATTTTCCTTATTCACCATTGAATAATTACTATATCAATGTATAGAATGAATAAATATTATATATATTACCTTAATATACTTTTTTAAAATATAATAATTATTTATTATGTGCATGACCCGAAACATATATGACAAAACATGAATAAGAATATAAAGCATTCAACAACTGAAATATGATTAATAATGTTATTAAAAAATTGGTAATAATATGATCACATATGATATCATAAAAATATATAATATTTGGAAATATGTTAACAATAATATTTATCTCCTTATAGAAGATGTTAAGACACAGATGAATGAACCCAGACATAACGTATGTGATTTATGTCTCACTGTAATTTCTTTAGGAAACATGCCTTATACAACACTTGTTTCTTCTATATGGGGTACATACTAATCATTTATGAATTCATTGATTATTATATATTAATTTATGATTATTTATACATCCATTTTAGGATCACTATTTCAGGGGTTTTGATGGTTCAAATGTTACCAAATTAGTAAGGTACTGTTGTCTCAATTTTCCTTGTTTTGGACACATATTTTTCAATGCAACTATGACCTTTTATCTGTTTTATACACTACCATTTTACATGTTATATCCACAATATATTTATGTTAATGATATTTTAAGCTTCTTGTGATGTTTCTATTTCATGGGGATTACGATTCAAATGTTTTAATGTGGTATGGGAAATTTTGAAATGATTAAATATTATTTTCCTTAAAAGATGATTTAACAGTATATCATAGGATCATTTTCAATGAAAACGGATTTAAAACTGTTTTCATGAATCCTTCATATGTTTTATAGGAATAAGGTTTTCAAAAAAAATTATATCTTTCTTTAAAACATTTCACGTTTATTCCCAATGATATACTTTTTTAAATTTTTTATTTTTCACAAATAATTATTCAATGAATGAAAGATATTTTCCTCAAAAATAATTTTCAAGTGATCTCCCAAGATTAGTTTCCACCTAAATTATGGTTATTTGATGTTATTTTTTACTGGAGGTATATTTTAATAATATCATTTTTATTGTTTCTAAAAAAGACATTTATTTATGATGGAATGATATTTATAAAATTTATTTCTTTGTATGAGTTATATTATGATTGAGTTAATTTAATTACATTGGTTCTATTGTGACTTTATGTTCTTGTGGAAAACATTTGTTTTGTTTTCATTATTTTATAGGTGGGACATATGTATCCCTAAAATGCATTGGGTAAAGTTAGATAACCCCTGAGGTGTATTTGTTGTGTGTGAACATCATTTAGGTTCCCAATGATATGCGGGGACGTTGTTTTCATGTCCACAAAATTATGATTGGACATGGATTCCATGTCTATAAGTTTATAAAATGGGTTTATTTCTGGTACATATGTTAATGAGTGAGAATATTACTATATATACATGTTCACAATGTTACATGATTATATGTATTCCACAATTTTAGGTTTTATGTAAATATTATTATCTCATAGATTATGTTCCTCGATTCCCTTATGATTCATGTCTTATGAACATAAAAAATTCATTCCATGATTATTTTGATATGCATGGTATGATCATTTATATTCAATATCATTTTCTTGTACCCTTATTCTCGTGAAATGCCTATAAATTTCAATTTTATTCCCCAATTGAGAATCTAACTCAACCCTTTATATGTTTTATTTTCCTTATGTTATAAAAAAATGATATAGGTATAGGTAATAATGGGGAATATCATTATAAGAGATATTGTAGATCCTTCACAAAATTAGAATAATTTGTTCCACATTTCCAAAGGAACTAAAATAATACAGTAATTCGGTGTCTGTTATTGTAAAATTTTATGTATTTCTAAAATTAGATGTGATTTCCATGTATTTAAATGTTTAGTTATTAGAGCCTTGATGAAACATAATTTATTGGAAAAGATTAGGGAATTTACAATGCCACATAGTTTATTGACAATATAAATGTTTTGACTCATACTTGTACTGACTAAAACATCACCATATCTCTTGAATACTCCCTCAAATATTGATTTTATCATGAAAACAATTTCTAGGAATTCATCATTTCCAAATACTATGATACAATCATTATTATAAAACATTTCGGTCACCATATCCTTATTTCCTATCATATGTGAGGTACAACCACTATAAAAGATCCATTTTCCAGTGTGATATGATTATTTAAAAGAAATATCTTCCTCCAATACATGTTTTTCTCTTTTATTTTGGATCCATGTTTTCGACTTCTTACTCAGTGCATACTGATAATCATGATCTCCCTCAACGTATGATGGACCTCCTTTTTCATACAATATTGATAAAAAATTTAATTTTCATATCATTTTATTGCAAAATTAATTACTATTATCATGACATTAATTCTTTTTCGGGTCATTTCTCGGCAATTTTGATGACCAGTAATCTTCCATGTGACTGAATCCTCCAAACCAGAAATAGTTACCACCAAATTATGTTCTACCATATTGGGTTTCATATGAATGCCTCTATTTTTTTCTTATATCTGATAACTCGTTCCTATATAACATCGATTTTATGAGTTTTACATATTTCCAAGATAATATCATCTCATGTGATATGCATTCTAATGTAGAAATACAACACTACTAATTCTACCTTAGGTTATCTCTATCTTATTATTCTTATTCATACCCAATTCAAAATTCAACCTTGAAGTGGAATATTGTGGCCTAATATTAATCACTAAAACATTCTATTTTTTATCAAGCCACATACCAACTGAATCACTATCGTCAATAATTTTTCTTTCTCGCCACTATTTTTTTTACTACACCACTAAATTTTACTATTAACATTTCTATTTCCTTTGTATCCTTTTTTTGAGATTTAATATTTTCTCATGATCACTTTCCTTCACATTCTGAAATCATCTTCTTTTATCTCATCAATACGTTTTATTTATTCTTTTCTAGTGCTAGTCAACATATTGTTCTCTCTTTTTTAGTTCTTAAGTTTTTATTATTTACTCATCAACCTTTTTAGAGTTATGTAGCTTTGAAGATTTTATTTTTTTTCTAATTTATTCATTAATATCCTAAATATCTTCATCCTAATATTTAATATAACATTATGAATCATGAAGCTCAATTTTGGATGGCGTTGTTTCGGCTCTCCATACATCTATAATCTCTACTGAAACATTTAATTCAGCTTGCATATCAACTATTCCTCAATTTCTTCTTCTTTATCAATGTTTCTTTTTTCTATTTTTCAGGAGCTATTGACAACTGCCACCCTAGAATCTACTTCATGATCCTTGCAGTCCTCTAATTCTTCAGCCTAAGATTCTTCTATACTAGAACATTTTTTTGAAAGATGGCTTTTCCTTCTAAAAAATTTTTCTTAAAATTATTCATTCCTTTCACATATAATGAACACTTATTCATTGTAATTTTAACTTCCTCATATTTATATTCTCCAAACTTTATAGGAAACCATGTTACAAGATATACAATAATTCCACATCAAAAGAATGAAAGCAGGACTCTCCCTCTAAAATTTAATTTTCCTCATTGAATATTTGAGAAGAGGAATAAAATCACCTCATATATACTTTCATCTTCCTAGCCATCTTCAATGGTGATATTATTCCAAATTTCAATTCTTTGGACTTCCCATTTTCTATAGACACATTATCTTCATTTCTCGTCCTATATGAGACACATGTATTGTGCATGACATCCAATGTATACTCTTTAAGATCGTTATCTTACAATACATAATATTTGAGATTGAACTTAGGTGGAAGTCATATCATAAGGTTCTTAACAATCATTACATATTCAATAAATTCTCCTAGACCATGCATGTATTTTGTGACAATGCTTACCTAATTGAATAATTCATCAACAGACTCATTATGGTGCATTATGAAACCCTTAAACTTGTTTCCTAAAACCTATAGATTTTCATCTCTAACTTATGAGTCACCAGTATAAATTTTCCTAATCATTTCCAATACATATAACTAATTACATGATATTACCATCATTTATATTAAATTTTATAAGACTCCCACAAATGAATTGATGCAATTTTATTTTTCATCCATTTCCCTTCGGTTATCATATAATAAAGCACCACTATCACTATTGACTAAAATTCCAGGAATCTATTCTATAAACATAGTAAATCCAAATAATTGGATATATTATTGCATAATATTATTCCATAGTTGAACACTTTTTACAGCGATGTTCAAAATCCCTTTGTGATGGACAATCTCCATTAATTTTATTAATAGAGAACCACTATCATTAAAAAATTTCTTATAAATCCTATTGTTATCCCAACTATGTTAAATAACATGAGAGGGGTGAATCCAGTTATAACATATTGAAACAAATTCCCAATCATGTCATGTTTCATCACTAAAAACAATATTCTCCCGCTTTCCCATATATATCTATGAAAAAAGTAAATTAATGGAAAAGACACATAATTTCTACTTGGTTTGACCATACTATGATACATCCAAGGGGTATACACTGGTAATTTATAGATGTACCAAATCCTATACGTCTCACTGAAAAATTAGACGGTCCATGCTTAACCACTTTTATGCATAGGCTCACTAGCATTAAAATAATTTTGCTATGCTCATTGATTTCTAAAGGTCACTCCCTAACTCAATTTCTCTTTCTCAGTTCTGGTGGAAGGATCACCTTCTTCCTCTTCTTTTTTACAATACCCTTGGAGGGGATTTACACTCAGTTTATGAACATGTGGTTTCTTTATTTATCACTAATGGTTATATCATCAGTTGTAGATATATTCTTTAGTGAGTTTCCACTATCATCCAATTATTAAATACCACATTACTATAGTTTTAATTGGAATCT
Source organism: Viscum album (assembly GCA_963277665.1). NCBI lineage: Eukaryota > Viridiplantae > Streptophyta > Magnoliopsida > Santalales > Viscaceae > Viscum > Viscum album. The sequence continues at coordinate 1,873,511,451 of OY728146.1, read as the reverse complement.
ATTTTTTTAATACTATCACTATCCTCACTACTATTACAATGCATACTTCCTTCACGATTATCATATAGCCAATGCCAAGTAGCCACATTTAAATATTCTCATTCACAAACATCAACTAGCCTTCTCGATTCTTATAAATATCAGTAAACTTTTATGCCTTTCGATAACGTGAACAATTTTTTGAAGTTCATAGTTTTTTTGGAGACTATATCCTTCAGAGACCACATTTATTCCGGATCACTTTCCCATGAACTACCTCCATGAACCACTTTCATGAATCCAGATCCTTAGAATATTTGTTATGTCTCACTATTTTATAAAGGGGGTAAGGCCTTTATATAGGTGTTTCCACCAATTCCATAATCTTCCATATCCATCATCCCAATTTCTCAGTGCACCCTGATTTAATTCATGATGTTCCTTATCTCAAATATCACTATGAAAATTCTCCATTCATAAAGCATCTCATAATCATAGAGATTACCATCAAACATTTTTCACCTTCTCTAAATAGCTTTCACGACCTCCAATATTCACAAAACTCATGAATTTTCCATATTTTTACAAGTCCTTCATGTTAATCCATCATACATTATGCTATTCATCTTCAATAGTTAGCATCTCTATTGCTTACAATACCACCTATTTAAAATTTCCTTATTCCACAGATTCATTATCATCATTTCTCAACACTTATGTGATAAGAGTACTATGAAATCTATCTAATTCCATATTTATTATATCATTATCTTCTATTAAAGACACTTTCAGATTGATATTATATATAATTACACTCTATGTGGTCTTAATGTTCTTTATATCTTCAAATGTTTCTTTGATACCATGCATGTATACTAAAACAACATTCAACCGGTCCAAAAATACATCTACAGACTCAATGTTACGAATTCTAAAATCATAATTTTTATTCTATAGAACATGTAATTCAGATTCAATAACTTTTGAATAACCCTCATATATATATTTTAAAATATTCAACATGGAATGATATGGATTACATGACACCACCTTAATGTAGATTTAATTGGTTAATGCCCACCCTAAAGCATCAATTCCTCTAGATCCATCTTCTAATTGTATTCAGTAAGCTTTTAATAAATATCCACTATCCACACTAGTACAAATAACATGAATGGAAGCTATAGATACATCCATGAGCAATGATTAGAAGAATTTTTGCGTCCAATTTTTCAAAAAATATAATTTTTTTCATCATATATTGCAATCCATTTGTGATGAACGACCTATATTGCTTCTTCTAAGAGAGAACCCTTGAATTTAACCATTCCCTTTGATACTAATTTTTATCCAAACTAGGGCAAATACCTTCATAGGGTTTAAATCTGGGTAAGATAAATCTATGAAATAGAACATTAGATCATGTTTAATCATTAAATAAAATGACAGTGTCTTCCTTTAATGTATATAAAAATAATTAGAAATAAAGGAATTCATGAGAGACAACAATTTTATTGGGTTCACACACATTAGGCTATCTTAAAGGAGTATAAAAAGGGAAATTTTTCTATGTACCAAATTCAATAATGTACACTACTTTTAAAAATTTCATAGTGGTTTTATTATCCCTTTTAGTTCACTTAAAATCAAAATTTTGAATATCACTTCTCTCTCTACTAATGTGTACTCACTGATCCAATCAAAAGATTTTTCTTTTGATCACATGAATATGTATTTTTTCACCTTATTTTGTTCATCATGAAGCTCTTCCTTCATCCACATAACTGATACCTCTTTAAAATATAATTACATGAAAATCTATTTTGTTTCATGTAATTTTTACTTTCATGAAACCCATTTCTCAATATTCATGATCATACAAAATTATTCCTGAAATATATAAAGGAATCTCTAAAATTTTAATTTTTCCTAAATCAAAAAATGTTACAAAACATTGTATGATTATATGAAAATCATAACTCTTCATGATATAATCAAATTTTCAAAATATCATTCTTTCATTAAATTATTTTTATTATTAGTCTTTTGGGAAAGGAAATCATTAAAAAGATATTCTATAATGATTCCTCCACAAATTAGAGGATAGCCATATATTTATATAAATTTATCCCCATTCATGAATCATTCAATCACAACATAGGATTTTTATAAAACCCTTCATTCTTTTTCCTAATACTCCATTTCATCATCAAAACACGTGGAAAATTTTCATATGTGAAACTTATGGTAATCATTAAAAATGCTATCTATCCTATATGGAATTACCATCTTTCCCAAAATTATCGTACAAAATATATTCAAACCACCTTGAATCGATAAGCTTCTATGAATCAAATTTTTTTAATGAAAACACCATTTTTTTTCTAAATTCTCAATATTATTTAATTCCATGAAATTGATATAATTTCAAGAGGGATCCCTTGAAATCAATCAATCGTGAATCTTGTGCCATACTCCAAATTTAGGCCATAAAATTTTGTCAAACCCAATGAAAAGGCAGCACCTTGTTCATTTATTTTTATGTATCACCTTTTGATCTTACATATAATTGTTATAAATATTATTCATCATAATTGGAAAAAAAATCATTCAAGAACATCACAGAAAACCACATCAAAATTTTTTTTCCAAAAAACACAATCAACATAAAAACACATAAAAGTTAGATTAAGGGATTTTTTTCCCAACATGAATGTATGGGGGGAAAGCTACTTAATCATTAGATTTAACTTTGAGTCACATGTCCATTATCAATGATGCTTTGTTTAACATAGATATTTAGTTTTCAAACCACACATATCAACCATTGTATAACGTATGAAATAGTCATTATGTATGCACAGTGCAGAAATTGAGATGTGGTCTGGGGAGTGGTTTTCCATTAAAAGTGTTCTTATCTTTTTATTACTATATCCTTGTGCCATTATTTTCTCTAGGGGAGTGGTAATAATTTACACTCTCATGTATCCCTTGATTAGTACAATGGATGGTCGTTACCATCATGTGAATCCTCTAATATTATCTCAGTCACAGTGTGGTGGAATTTCCAATTTAGTTAATGGTATATTTTATGTATTTCTTTGAATTGATCAATACAAGCTTAGCTAATTCCAGGGTATATGGGCCCTAGTTTCAAAAAATGTTAATAATTAAATTTTTTTAATTTATACATTCTTAGTGATTTATTAATTAATCATTCGTTTCTTGAATTAAATAATTTAAAGGTATAGGTTATGTGTGTCACCTTTTTAACTATATGGATATGTTTAGGATTAATTAAATACCTATAATGTGTTTATTATATAATTTTAATGTGTGATATAACAAAGATAATATGAAGAGATGGTACACATCACTTTTAATGACAAGTTATTTTATGAACCATTTTAAAACCATTTGAAAGAGTAAGTTCCACCAAAAACAGATAATACCATGGTTTGGTGGATGGTTTATTTGGACATAAATTACAATAGAAATTTTATTGACCATGGTGATGTGGTGATTGGGTAATTTTATTGGAATTAATGTATAAATCATGAATGTAATATCAAGTACCTACTGTAAATTGAATGTTAAAATTAGAACCATTTATCATTTATAAGTTTTTAAAGAGTGATCTCCTAATAAATATGTTTGTTATCAAACCTGGATGATGTTTAAAATCATGATAATATGGATTGTTCCATTTTTTATTTGTGTTTTTACATTTCATTCCATTTGTCAATTTTAATAATTCTGAAAAATGATTTTAAATTTCATGGGGTGTGTGATGAAAATCATTAATAGTTACTTCAACAAAAATTAGTTCATGGTTTTAGAAAAATGATATTCAGTTGAAAAAATTATTAGATGAACAATTTTGATGAAATCAAAAGGGAAGTATATTTTTTATGAATATATTTTGGATGATTTGAAATTATATTCCTGGGTTTTAGATAAAAATTCATTCAATGGTTGCTTATTATATAAAATCTATGATTGGATAAATATTAATTTTATTTCAAAGGATTTGAGAATATTAAGTGTATTTAAAAAATTTAATGTGAAAAGTGATTTGATGTGATTTTTATAATGTAGATTAGAAAATATATTTAAATAAACAATTATTTATAAAGGTCTGATTTCATTAAAAAACATGGGAATTTGTTTTGAACATGGGGGTAGGAATCGTATATATGAATGTTGAATGGAGTTAAAAATATGGATTTTCAATGTTTTATTGACATGAATTACATGATATTTTGATTTTGGTTATCAATGTAACCTTTCTAGGGAAATGAGAGTCATATTTTCAGGTTCATTACTCCATGTTGATTAAACCTTTTTTGGATGAATTATTTGATCTCATCTTGATATAAGATATGTATTTATTCCCTTGAATTAGTTATTTATTGATGGCCTTTCTCTTGTTTCAGTGGTATTTCTCTTATGATATCATTTAATGTTTATTGTATCTTTACATTTCTTTTCCATAGAGGTTGTTTTGTTCTAAATATACTTGGGATCATGACTGTTATCACATCTCGTTTTAATTTATCCCACACAATTTCCCATTCCATTTAGATTTTATATAATTTTCATGGATGTTAATAGTTTGAGAGACATCCAATATAAGAGAATAGATTTTCTAAACCATCACATTATCTTTATCCCAAGTGTAGTGGTATTTAAAAGTTATCAAATTATAAAATATTTAATTTTTTTCATAAAATGTTTATTAAATATATTAATGGTTTTTTGAAAGAATATTTTCGAAATATATTATACATAATAGGAATACCTTTAGGAGGGTATCAAGAAATAGATCGAAATAATATATGTGAATAATAATAATTCTTTCACACATTACATGGCATGTTACATATATGTGAAAATAGGTATAGTTACTTGAGTAATATTAATATTAAAAATTGAAAAAATGGTAATGTATGGAAATTATTTTTGTATATATATATGTGTGTGTGTGTGTGTGTGTGTGTCTATGTATATTAATGTATGTATAAATATATTTATGATTAACATTTTTATATACATATATATATATATATTGTAGATATTTTATATGAATAATAAATATATATGAACTTAAATGGAATTAAAAAATTGAATGAAGGAATTTAGAAAAAAACTCATTAAAAAATGAAGTAATAAAAAATGGTTTAAATGTGATTTTATTTAAATAGGGGTTGGGTAATTTATTTTAATTAATTAAATAAACATATTATAAGATAGTGTGGGTGAGGAATTAAAATAATGTAAGGTATGAGAGATAAATTGTGAGATGTGATATTTTAATAAAAATGGAATTAGAATAAATTAGAGAGGGATTGGGGTGTTGGGTCTAATAATAAATGAAGGTATATGAATTGGGGGTGAGACAATAATGATTTAAGGGGGAGTTAGGGGCGCATGAATGATGAATGTACGACTAGAGATGTAAGAAAGCCGGTCAATAAAAGTCCATAATTTCTCAAATTATCTCCACTATATCTCATTCTAAACTAATTAAATTGATGTGTAGTTGATATCATTGGATTTATCCTGATGAATATAATGTTATATAAGAGTTTGTATACATAGGTTTTTGAGGGTATTTTTTAGATATACATCAATTCAAAATTTTTAATTGTTAAATATGGAGAATCAAAAGACAATATCTCCTTTTGTGATCTCTTTTGTGGTTGATTAAAATTTTATTATTTGAATTATGATCTATTTAAAAGATTATGAATCTCACATTAATTCTTGATTGTTAGGGTTTTCACAATATCATCATTTCAGAACATGCGAATGTTTTTATATTACTGGTTGAGTTTGTGAATTGAGGAATGGAATATTTGACTTATCCATTTCTATATTTTTATTATGTAAAATTATCATTATTTATAATCTATGGTTAAATTTTAACAATTAACAATAATATTATAAAAAATTGAGGAAAATAATCTCTTAAATTGAATATTTGATTATATTGGAACTAAAAAAGGATAGGATAAATTACATGTTGGGTTATTGGGTTACTAAATTATTAATCCTTAAAATTTAATTGGATGAATAAATTATAATGTATGTTGTTTCATAGGATAATACAACAAATTTAGGCAATAAAAATTTATTTTGTTAGTATTATATCATGAAATATATTTATAATTCATGAATAAAATCATTAGCTATGCTAGGTTTCCAAGAATTAAATTAAAGATAATTTTGAATTCCTTGGATGTTTTTAATAATCATAGGATAAATAAATTCACAAGATAAAAATTTTTAAGTCCCTGGCATTAGGAATTTAAATATAATTGATGTAAGTCAATAATTGGACATAGATTCCAATTGAGGATCTTTTCAGGTTTAGGTTATTAGATAAATTGGCCACAAATATTTCATAATAACTCCAAATTTATAATATATACTCTTTTTCTCACTATGAATTTATTTCACAAAATTAAACTCTAAAAATAAAACATGAAGAATTGTTTTGATAAAAATATTCTTGAATTCATCATTTCTCATACCCATCCTTATACCCTAGGAAAAACATTTCAAAAACATGGTATGAGCATAAAAAGATTAGTAAGGGATATAAAATAAGGAAATGAAACTTTAGTCCATTAATATTTTCCAACCAATGAAATAACCTTTTTCACTCATAAAACATAATCTCTTTAACATAACTCATGAAATCATAAGATTTATAAAAAACTCATAGAAATCATAAATAAAAAATGTTACTTTTGGCTTCCATAACATACTTTCATTGTTTATTTCATAGCTACATAGAGAGTTACCATCATGTTTACATTTGGATTACTCATCACAGTATATTACCTAAATCTAATAGGATAATCCTTTACCTTTACCTCTATCACATTACTGAATAAACTTTAGAGATATTAGGGTCTCACCCCCCCTTTATTTATCACAAAACCACTCATACACAAAAACAATTCCCAAGAACCATAACAAATTCATAACACATGAACACAAATGAAGGGAAAATATCATTTCCACATTGAAATTTTAAGATATAACTACAAATATTGATATAATATATTCATTAAAACCCATTTTCAGAACCAAAATAACTATAATTAAATACAATATTTACTTTTCTTTTAAAAACATTACAACTTTTAGAGGTAGTCAAATATCAAAAAAAATTATCGCAGTGGTGGAAAAGTAGTTTCCTCTGCATACGTTAAAAAGATACATTCATATTAAAATTTAATAAAATATTTAGTATAAATATATTTCTTTTGAAACCCATTGAATGAAATTAAAATTAAAATTTTTAGATTTTATACCTTATAATATAATGTCACGTATTAATCAAAATATGTCCTAATGAAAAGAGATTGATACGAAGTCCCTTACAAAGAACACATCCCTAGATTTAAGATAAATCAATGACATAATTATATGAAAATTAAATCATTACACACAATATAAATGGATATTCATTTTAAAAAAATAATTTTTCATTCACACATATTCTTGAAAAAAAAACCAATTACAAGGATATTCAACTCAGTGGATGGGGATTGAGTTAAAATTTCCCTTACCTTGAGTCCTACATGTCTCGTCCATTCTTTAACATTCTAAATAATAAAATTAGGTCAATTTAAATTTATTAATAAAATTATTATATTTTATTATCTATTTTATATAACTTATTAACATGTTATAACAAATAGGTAAATATTTGAGTTCATATCGGTCTTTTTCTCAATAATCGGTACTTGATTCAAAAATGAACTTATTTTGATGGAAATTATCCATGTTGTAATAAATTAATCATATATATATTGATATTAGTGATTTAAATATCATATATATTCTATATATATGTATTTCTAATAGTCCATTACATTTGGATATAAGAAATTAAGTGTATCATTCTTAGAGATGGTGGGTCATACGTACGCATGAATGCTACTTTGATTTCATTATCAGTTTAAAAAGAATGAAAACTAATTGATAGTTATTCATATTATAATTTCAGTATAATATTAATGTTATATATTTTAAATATGTTTTTTATCACCATCCATTATATGTTCCATGTATGGAATGAATGATACATTTCACATTGAGGGGAAGGTAGTTCACACTTTCTTAAATAAAATTATCATATTTACACTTTTTGGAAATAATAAAGGTAATTTATAATATAAATTATAGAAGAATAGAGAAAATATAAATATAATATATTTCATATATAAATACTGTTCCATCTTCATTTCCACTATGAGATGTGGTAGGAAAAAATTGAGCGATCATAATTTTGTGAAGCAGTAGTTCTCCGTACACAGAAACAATATGTTATATATCTATCAGATGGCAGTGGGTGTATGTTTAGTTCGAAAACATATCATAAAAATATCTTAGTATATTGAGGATACTATTTATGATTTAATATAATGTAATAAATTGATTTTAGGTGTTAGATAATGAAAATAAATTAAAGGAGTTTGAGAGAAGATATTACCTCTAAATCGGGTAACTGCTTTTGAGGTGTGAGTAAGTGGGTATTGGTGATGGACTTTAATTCTAGGGAGAAGGACCACTTTAGAAACATATTGAAATATTATTATATAATAATTTGATTTTATAATTGTTGTAGCTTCAATGTGATATATTTATATGTAATATGATGGTGGGTCGAAATCCCCTCAACCAATTGGTCTATAAAACATTATGTTAAAAATGGAACCATATCTTTTGGCATTAGACCTTAGTTAAATAAGTTAACTCTTAATATGATTTCATGTATTTTTATGTTATATTGTTAATATTGATACCATAAAATTCCAAGAAAACAGAAAGTGGATTAGAAATAAAAATTTTGACATAATCTATGTAAATTTTCTTGATGTTGTATTATTATGACTATTATATCATTTAATAAAATAGTATTTGTTTTAAAACACATTTATTTCGATTTTGACCCTATTTAGTAATTGATTTTGGTTACTGTCATAAGAACCTGATTCATTAGATAAAACATAATTAAATAAATTAGAACAATTAATAATCATATATAAAATTATTTTATGGCTTCAAAAGGTTAAAAATATATTTATTTTAATATTTATAATATCAATTATTTTAATATTTCATTAAAAAGGTAATAACTGCATCATCGTTGTATCATAAATAAATTTATTTATTTATGTTATAAAAATTATAAATAAAATACCATGATATAGGAAATAATTTTATATTTCAAATAAATATTTATAGTAAAATATATCAGTTATATAACCCCATATTAATAAATATTTATTGTGAAGATACATTTTTGTTGTTATATTTGACATTACTTTAAATTAATTTGTATAACATGTCATTATCATACCCAAGTGGCTCCGAAATTTAAATGTTCTGAATAAATATTTTTTGGTTAACCATGACTCATAAAATAATATTATGACACATGTTTTGGTAGTTTTATATTAATATAATACTATTTGTACCCTTATATACCTAATTTACCCTTTAACCGTGATAAATATATATAATTACTGAAGTTATTAATCATATTTTCCAAAAATAAAATGAAAAAATTCACTCAATTTTGACCTTATGATTCCAAATATTGAATCCATTTTTCCAAATTCAAAACAAAAAAATTTATAGTAATTATTTTAAATTTAAATCCTGTTTTTAAAATGAAAAAGTTGGTTTTTAAAAATTAAAAACCATCAATAGATTGACATGTGTTTATATCTAATATAAATGTGACATTACATAAAATAACCATAATAATATTAAATTATAAAAACATAATGTAATTACACATTAAAATAAATTAAAATTATAATATAACTATTTAAATAAATCAGACAAAAAAGGAGATTTGAATAATAATACAGTATTTTTCAAAATTCATTATAAATGAATATTATCATGGAAATACCAAAACATCATCCAAAGTATGTTTTTATCTCTCGCATCCAAAGAAGAAGATTATTTTTTCAAAAATAACAAATAAAATATTGAAAAAATATATTTAAAAAGTGTTCTCTATTAATAGGCGGTAAAACTAAATTTTAAAAAAATAGATCTTTTTATGGATAAAATTTGATTTATTCTCATTTTTGCCCTCTAAAATTTATTGGATAAATTTAAAAACATTTATAAAACACTTTTATAAAAAATAAAATTAGTTCTCTCCATTCGCACTAATATAATGTCTATGCATCGTATTATTTTTCGGTATAACTCAGTGTTGCGTGAAACATATGATTTCAGATAAACCAATTTTTTTATCGAGTACGCTATAGGATATAGCATCCCTATTAATGTAAAACAACTATATTATTCATAAATATTAATAGATGTGGAAAATTATAATTCTATAATTACTTGGACTGTTACAAAAATGGTATATTAAATGTGATTAATAATAAATATAATGTCAAAATTTATAAAATTAAAACATTTAGTTGACAAAGATAGATAATTTCTTATTGTAGAGTTATCATAATTATTCTAGAAAAAATATATCAGAGAGGGATATAAATAATCACTTAGCATTTTATAATTTCTTTTTGATGAAATCAAACAACTAACAAGATGCAAGTTTTAAATACTTAAACGATGTTGATCAGAATTACGCTTATATTTATACATATTATGGGTCTTAAATTAGAATTTTAATTCCTGATAAAAAATATATATTTCCATGAAATAATATTTATCATGTGATTCACCTTAATTCATAACATGGCATGATAATTCATAAAAAAATTAATGCTCATTCCATGGTGAATATTTCTTTGGTGAGAATACTTTTTCATACATATAGTTTTTATTATTATTTTTTGAATGTTATCAAATGTTTTAATTTAATAAGATCTTATGTAATGTTAGTACCAAAACTTGAGAAAATACTAGTATTCAGGTTTGAATATAATGGAATATGTGAATACTTGTTTTTTAAATTTATATATTATATTTCATGTTATATTTAAAATATAATGTTAAGTCTATTTATATTCATTTGTGAGTATGAATTCTATGTCATATTTTTTATGTCTCACTTAATGAAAAAATTATATTAAGAAGAAGATGAAATGATTTTATGGATAATAATAATAAATCATGGTGAATATGAATTGTTATTATCACTATTTCTTGAATCTAGATGTTATTCCTAGAATAATGTTAAAAATATTGTCTATTGTAATACTAAATTCCTTAGGTTGACTGTAGATGTAAACTGAATAAATGAATCAATTAATCTAAGAAAAAAATAAAACAAATTGTTTGATATCGATAAATCATTAGGGTTGAGAGATCCTATATGTTTTTTGAGGATAAATTCCCTATTTAATAGATAGGATACACGATTGAATATACATACTTTTATATTGCCTCTAAGTTTGCAATGGATATGAGTCTACCTATGAGATGTGAAATGAGAATTGGATGGTTGATGTTATATGAGTTATGGGCACGGGTTCCTAATGTAGTGATGCTGTCATGTGAAATTGGTGATGATGATTATCATGGAATGGGTTATTAGATTTTATGTGAAGTTGTGATAGAAATAGAACTGAGATTGGTGAAATTAGTAAAAGATTGGAATGCCCTTTGAAATATTAAAATATATATGCTTTGTTGATAATGAATTTTCATTATTAATTAGATGATTAGTTGTGTGTGTATATAATTAGTTTTAAACTACATGTTTCTCTTTAATGCAATGCACTACGAGTGAACCTTTTATTATAAATTTTGGGATATGTCTTAGAGTACCGAGACTATTATTGAAAGAATTAATGAATTAATAAATTAATGGGTTAGTTATTATTTCATTATTTTAATTATTTTATACCTGAATATATATTAAAGCAATTAAAAGTTCCACAGACACATGGTTAAAAATATTTAAGTTTTCATTCATGGAAATGATATTGGTAATAATTAAATAATGGATAATTAATTGTTATATTAAAAGAGGATTGATTTTTGTGTTTTTATATGATATGTTGTGCTTAGAATAAGATTTTGGGTTTCCTCGTTAAAATAGATATAGTTTATTATGGGATGTGATTAATGACCATAGCATAGGGGTGCGGTCTAAAATATCTAGTATTTTTTGAGATTTCATTTGCTACTCCACCCACATAATTATATTGAATAACCCCCAGTATACTCTTGGAGGGGTTTTAACCAATATAAAGGTTAGTGAGGAATTGATTTATGACCACCCACTCTCTTATCCTAGTAGTATATTTTACTCATTTTAATGGTAGTAGGTTCCCCATATATAGGTATAGATGGTTCTAATATCTTATGGTTATTTTAGACCCATGTAGCTCTAGATACAGTTTATAATGGATTATAATAGGTATAAAATGAATTGGTTTTGAGAGTGCACTCTAGATACTTGATATACTGGTTGTGATGTATGATGGAATGATACATGATATATGGTACACAGGAAATGGGATATAGTTACTGTTGAAGATAAATCGACTACTATGTAGAGATGTGGTATTGGAGTATGAGATTATGTTATAAACATGCTTCACGTTGTGATACTTATCCGATGTGGATATAGGCTTGATAGTTTTGGAGAGAGATAACTCCATACATGCAACGTTGGGGTAGAGTTTTAAACTGGTGGGGAAGTTGTTGTTGTGTGTCGTTATAATTGTTTTAATATTTTATGATCTCTTGAATTTATTACATGGTTAGAGGTAGAAATGGTGAGGTTGGAAAAATAAATATAAACATGTTAGGGTTTTTTTAGATTCATCTGTTTACTGAATGATCATTAATATAAATCTTTCACATATTTTAAGAGAGGTTGTAGGTGGGATCCTACTGATCATACATGTTATTCTCTCCCTGTGTATATATAATCTTTTTTATATCACTAGGATATTTATGATGATCAATTAGGACTTTCATAGTTAGAGAAGTTACTCTAGTGTTTTTTGTGCATTGATTTCATTGTAGAGGTTTTCTATTTTTTTTTATTTCAACAGTATCATTTTTGTATAGTATTACGTGTATGTACTAGGTATATTCCTAACATTAATCTGAGAAGTATTTTTTGTGGTAGTTCTAACTTATCTCCAAATTCCCTAATCATTGAGGGGAATGCCTCCCATAATTTTGTACATTACACCCTATGATCTTATCACAAACCCATGTACTATTAGAGGTGGTATTCATCATTAAGAATCTCTCTTATATAATTTTCATCTCAACAGGGTAACTTTGGGGGGAGGGGGGACTGTCACACTACTTCAATAGCTAGGTTTTAATGGTCAGACATAAATAATCTTTCATCAATAAATATATAGTTGTTATATTTATATTTGATGATGTCTATAAGTAATCTATTGAAAAAATTGAATTATTTAATGCTAATCATAAATTGTATTTTTAGACTGTTAACCCCCCCGGCATTAATTTTATTTCTCATAATTTGACAAAAAATGTCAGTGTAATTTTTATATGGAACTCATAATTAACCATACACTGGTAGATGGTCATTGGATTATTTAATATGTTGAAGGATATTTGTCTAAATGAAAATCATTCTGGAAATTTTATAATGAGATTAAACACATTCTTAATTTCAAATAGAATTCTATTAAGGTTTTTAGATCTTTATACAAAGGTAATAACTTTCCAAAAACCTTAAAATGTATTTTATTTAAAAATCATAGTACTAGGGGGGTTATTTTTAATTCAATATAATTTATTTTGTAAAATTATTCCTGACATAGGAGGTATGAATTTTTTTGTGAAAATTGGAAATATAACTCATTTTAAGTCAGTGTATCTGATTTTTCATATTTTAATGTATATTGGTGACTATCTACCTTATTGCCCCTTGGATTAGGAAATTCAATTACATAATTCCCAACTCTCTTATAATTGAACAAATTATATTTTATATATTCTCTCATTTCCTAACAGTTTTCAGTTTTATGACAATTAACACCCAAAATATATCATTTATACATCCCATTAACAAAATTTCCCCCGTGTGTTCCCAAAATTTTTTATATATAGGTAATTGAATCTTTTTTCCAATTTTTATCTTCATTATTTGATCTTTAATGAGAGTATATATTTTTTATACATTTTTTTGGAATTTTATTGTGTTCTCATTGATCATCATTATTCATGATAAATAGTTTGGAATAATGGTAGGACTTCTCACTCTTTCCATCTTCTAATTAGGATTCCCATTAATAAATGTTTCACTATTTTGAAGGATTTATTATTAAAATGGTTCCTTAATGCATCTTCCATTAATTAAACCAATAGATTGAACATGATTTACTATAATTATAATAAATTTATTATAAATAATGATAATAAATTTTAACCTCATTATGTCTCACTTTATAACACTATCTAGTTAGAATATAATTATTTTTACTCAAATTGTATCCGATATGGTTCAAATTATATCACTCTTAATTTTTCATATTTAATTATTTTTCACCCTCTATCCCTTTGAGTTGGGTTCTATCATATATATTAACCTAATACTAATATTATATATCATTTCATACTAAAATATTAATTAAAATATTCTAAGCATTAGAATCATTGAAATATACTCTCATGAAATAAAACATATTCTTCCTCAAATGACATCAATAATTCTGAAAGTCATATACCCATGTATGTGTGTACCCTAATCATATAATCTCAATATTGTACCTTTTATAAGAAAAAATTAAAAATTCAAGAAATTAAAACATAATGTGATAATTTAATCCTCCATAAAAATTCATTATCTTTAACAATCGAATTGTACTATCCACTAGTTCATATGTTCACACAAAAGTTAGTGTATATCATAATATTAAAAAAGAGATGAACATATAAAATGATATCGTGAATTAGTTATCAATCCCAAAGAATAATATTACATATGACATACTTATTCAAAATTAAAGCACCCCTTATAATCTCCATGTCATGTGTTTATTAAACATAATATTTATCTATACCTCGATCATTTTCTCACAATTGGTTAACTCCAAAAAATTATAACCTTGTCATAAAATAACTTTTCAAAGTTATCTATACAGTTTAATATATTTTAAAATATCATTAAATTAAAATGACTAAAGAATAATCCTTATATGTTTCACAACAACCCCATAAATTTTACAATATACAAAAATTTCATTGATAAATACAAATTCACAAATAGAAAGTTATAAGAGTATTAAGAATTAATTTATATTATGTTATCAAATTCACTAACATTGATAAGACTAAAAACTCACATTTTCCATTTTAGGATATATAAAACAATATTCTCAACCATTTAAAGACACTACCTTATTAGGTATTGAGACATAGTTTTTTCAAGGAACATACCTTTCTCTGATTTAGTTTAAAGATATTTTAAAAAAAATACAAAAAAGAAATTGGATATTAATCAATGTTATAATGTAAATAAATCAATATACGTCTTCAATTATTATGATTTTTCACATATGATTATTATAGATCAACTTGTGAATCATTTGACTAATCCTTTGTAATTTGTGTTCAATTTTCTATTTAGTTATCTATCCTAATTAGTTAAAATAAAAATTAAATCATTCATAGTGGTTTGTAATGAAATGTATCTAACCAAATCATATCTCTTTGGATTTTCTCACTATATGTGAAGAATTTGGGATAATCATCAAGTATTTTAGTGAAAATATATTCAGTGTTCAACCAAACCTTTTCATTGTGATTACACTTGTAGTAGAAGAGCCGCAGACCCATATTTTTTCAATTATCCTAACAGGGATCCATTTCTAGAAAATACCACATAATCTCAACATGATTAACTATCCTTATTTTATTAATATATACACATATTTCTAAAGTTTTCACTAATGTTTAATTATTTTAATCCCTAAATAAAATGCCCATTATTACATTAACATTAAATTATATACATCTTCCAAACAGTTATCTATTACGACTAACCAAAAGTTATCAAACATTAAATTATCCTCAACAATCATCTAGTCTCTAATGTTTACTAAACCATTATTTGAATACCAACTATATATCCTTTGGCCGACACTCCTAAATGATATTCTCATAGACCCGTACATTACATACATATTAGGATATCAACTATAACAAAATAGGATATAAACCTCCAAAATTAAAAAGTAAATAAATATGATTGGATTTTTTTATCTGAATGATCTTTTCATGTTTAGAGATTTAGATTATTATGAAAAAACATAAACTGATAAATCACATGTTCTTTATATCAAATAAACAATTTTCCTATTTTATGTGAATTTACATAATTCATAAAATTTCATTAATCTCTCTCAGAAAATATTCCAATTTCCTTATCCTTCAAACCATGTCATGTGTACTACTTTAATTATTGATCTAGTAAAATGGATATTGATGAAATGTTATGCTCAAAGGCTTAGTGAGGAAAACATATAAATTATGTAATCATGGAATAAGCATCTTATAAATATTATGGAAGGAATAATTAAACAACATGAATTTAAAATAAACATGAAATTGAGAGAATTCTATATTCATTACAATAAATGAAAAAATTGATATAAATCATTATGAACTCATATTAGTTTAATTTTTAATAATAAACATAAAAAACCTATTATCAATATCTTATGCCAAGACACTATACATATCATCGGGACTACTGTCAAGACATCCTATTTTTATAGTCTTGTTCTAATTAACTACTCTATTATTGAAATATTTCTACACTAAAACCCATTATGTTTTGTCTCATGCGACCTTTTGACACATCAATGGGATATATAATATCATTTCCACCTCTCACTTGTTTATGTGAAATGGATTCCCCATAAGTGGAAATAAATAAACAAAATCCCTAATAAACCTTTCCAATATTCTTTCTGGCATGAGCCCCTCCCTCTTATGATACCTTAATGAGGTGAGATGGATAATAACCCCCAAATAAAACCTTCAACAGGCCTCAAGTTTGCAACTACAACCTAATGTATAAAAATATCATGTATTAGAGCCATTACCCTGTATAATATTAATAGGATATGAAGATAGCATGGATATTCTACAACTAACTCCATATACTAATATATATGAAACTAAAACCATAACATAATTAATTGATAAATAAAACTGATGCATGAAAAAGATTCCAATGTAAATACTTGTATTAAACAATAAATAAGCGATACTGAAAATTAACAATGGTTCGAGCTAATAATTTCCAACACGGTCCATCAAGTCCACCTTGAAACCTATAATAAAATTTGTACTCACAAGGTGATCATACAAGTATACTCACTATTAAAACCAATGACTCCATTGAAATTTTTAATAGAGAACACAAATGCACCCATGAGTTAACAACAAAACTAAACAATACTTATACTTCTATACTAACCAAATCCATCCAAAACTATGCTCAATCACAAAAAAACATCCAAGAATAATAAAAAATATGAATCATAACAATAAAGGGTACCATTCTCCACATTCCCATTTATTTTCATCTCTCACTCCACAATGTTATGTGTCCTAGTTCTCCTACTTCTCTAGAATAACATCGTATCACATAAAATCCCTCTCATATAAACCATGCCCATCACATCACATCAAATATCATAAACAATGTAGTATGATATCATGAAAAAACATTAAATCAACATTCTCCCTCTTCCAACCATGCATGACCCCCCTATAAGTCATTTAATGACAACTCACTTGAAGTCACTAGGGCAATCACATCACACAACATCCTATGCCGAATGTGTATCTTTTGAATTATATCCATCAACACTAATGAAAATCCAACATGCTTAGAAGAGGGAGCGACGAATATCCAGTAGCTATACATCCATCCTACCATTGTAATGTTGGAAAAAACACCCCCCACCCAATATATATATTTTTGTGTGTCTATGTTTTTGTCTATTTTTTATCACATGGTCATCTTAATTGTATGGGTGCCTAATGAAATCACAAGTAAATAAAATGAATTTATAATTGCTACAAAAATGTCCATCCTAGTGGTTCAAAACAATGGTACAAACCCACTCAAAAATTTCCCTCACATTTTTTTCTACCTCTAAATACATAAAACTACACCACAACCCATAAGACATAAACCATTTTGAAGAAAATATTAGTTCTATAGCATCCATTATCAAACCATTTTATTTCAAATTGTTATATTTTTTATTATTTTCATCTTTTAGTTATTATATAAAAATTATCTTTTTAAACCACATGATCCTTTGTCAAATCATTTGTTAAACATGCCCATTTTCAATCATTATCAATAATTTAATTCCCTTACTACTTAAGAAACTAGTGTAACCAACCACCATTGTATCCTCACTAAACAATTTCACAACCCCCACAATACCACCCTGGTGCACAACAGTACCGCAACCACCATTGCATCCCCATGGGAAAACCACACCACATCCACGGAAAGTACACAAATCACTATATATTTGCTTCCCATAGCACTACATAACCACATCCGAGCAACAACATATAACTATATCCACAAACATATCAATGAACATGAGATAACATTTTACAAATTAGGCATATAGTATATCAAAAATTTCTACTTATTTATTTATAGGAATTATCAAAATATTCCATTATATCTAGCGAGTATCCATTCCACTAACTGAATATAAATACATTGAAAATTATATTTAATGATTTTATAACAACCAAAAAACATGAATTCCAAAAATCACATCATTAAAGATCAATATAGAACCCCCAATAGCTATAATTTTCAGTCAGACATTACAGTTGTTTAAACACAATATCAATAATTATAATAAATCCTACAAAACATTCTATTCCCATTACATTTTAAAATTTTAAGTTAATTTAACTAGTTATTCAGATTTATTAATTTTTATGGAAAGATATCCATATAGATAATCGAAAGAAAACCTCCCAACATTATAAAAAAAATTGAATCAAATGAGAAATATCTTCACATGGAAGAATGGTTCATTACACCAACATACTACACCCAAAACTAGGTGTGCGTGTATGGGAGGAAACCCAATAATGGGAACCCAAACCAATTTCAGAAATACGGTTCCAGGAACCTAATGGAAGACGGATTTGGAACCGTCCATCTTAGGAAAATGTAAGACCAAAAGAATAAAAAAAATATTTTTTAATGAATATTTCCGGAAACCAATGGTATTGGATATGAGGTTTCTAAAATCATGGACCTTATGGAACATTACATTGGGGGAAATATGGTGTTTGAGGTTTTCAAGGAAATTCCAGCTGTGTTTTTTGGATAAAGGGAATATTTTTTAGGTTTTAGAAGATGGTATAGGGTCACCAATGAAGGCCCATCTGGAACTAATGTTGAATCAACAATGTAGATTATTTTGAACTAATGATGGATCACCAATGATAGATCATTTTGAACTACTGATGGATAAAAAAGGTTTTTCATTTTTAACTAATGATAGCTCACCAAAAATGGTATATTTTGAAATTATGGTATCTCACTAATGGTTTCACATTTTTAATTAATGATGAATCACCAACGGTGGATCATTTTTAATTAATAGTAAATAATCAAGGATCACTAATTTTTAACTATTGGAGGATCAATTTAGTCTATTGGTGGATCACAATTGGTAGTTCATTTTTAACTAATGGTGGAACACCAATAGTGTCTCATTTGGATGAAAAATTAGAGTATTTCAAAAAAAATCATTTGATGTTTTGCTGTTTCTTTGAAAATAAATGGTATTAATGCTTGAATTAATGAATTATAAAATCATTCCAGTATGTTTTGATCATGTATTTAACTAATAGAAAGTCCAAATTAGTTTTAAACATTTATATTTCATGGATTTGATGACTTGTGACTTTAATGTCCAATTTAAATTCATATCTAATCCCAATGGTTTCAAGATCCAATTTTTTAAAAGAGAATATCCTTCCATAATTTATTCAGGGTAACATTTTCTTAAAAAAATGGGTTCTATATTGATCTTCCATAATATTTGTGGAACATTGTTGTTATATTTGGTTTGAGATCCCCTAAAAAGAATTCTTCCCATGCATTCACACCCAACTTTGAATGCAGCAGGTTGGTGTAATGCTTCTTTCTTCCATGAAAAGAATTCTTATCCTTTATTTATCACTACATGTATCACATAGAGAGTGTTGATTTTATTAATCTCTATGGAAATGGTTAAATCAGAATTATGATGATAAATTAATTATTAAATTAATTTTACATTTGGTTTAGGGAATGATAATCACAAGTCGTTAGGGGTCCTTTCTTTTTCTTTTGTGATGGGAATTGAGGAATTCATGTTGAGTTGTAATTGAAAGGACATAAAATTTATTTATATAATTTGGTATATTCGATTAATGAAATGAATTACCTAAGATCTTTTGTGTTTTATGATAGAACCCTTAAATAAAAAGTGAAATTGAATGAAATATAGTATTTCCAATCATAAAAGAGTTTTATTATGTGTTTCCATATGTTAGATGATACAGTTTTGTGTTTTGGGTAGACTTTGTTGATGAATTTTCAAGTTGGTGTATTTCTTGTGATGTATGTCAGGGTGGTGTATTCAATGTGGTTCTACAGTGGGGAACGATGGTGGTTGACGTGTTGTTGTGAATTGTGGATAAAAAAGTTAATATAAGATGTTTGTAAACTGGAAATTGGATGTGGTTATTGGGATGTTGAGTTTTGATGCCCTGTGTGTGCTTGGTTGTGATGGTTTCTTTAATAGTATTTGAGATCATATGTATTTTCTAATGGAATTATAAATTATAACATCCTATGCATTTTAAATGGTGGGATGTTAAATATAAAACAAATGGATATAAATTTTATAATGAAAAGTCTATTCTAAATAAAATGGTTTGAGAATAGATAATATTGAAATCGTATTTAATTTTAATGGTTTTTGGATTATGGATAATTGTGGGTTTTATGGATTTAGAGGTAGGAGAAAGGTGAGGGATAGTTGTGAGAGGTTTGGTACGTTTTTTGTGAACTCTAGGATGGGATACTTTGTATCTATTATATATACATTGTATTTCCCTGGATTTTGTTTGTGCTCCCCAACCATGTTGATCACGATGCTCTAACAACCATATATATATATTTGGGGGGTTACCCAACATCTTGGTGGGAGGATGGATAGATGAATACCTACACATCTATACTCCCTCCTCTTGGTATTAAGTGTATACACATGTTTTTATGGCTAGAAGATAAATGTGTTAATTTCTACGTGTGATGTGATGAGATGTGATATCCTAGGTATCTTCAAGAGAGGTGTGATGAGATTGATTTTTTGGGGTCATTCATGGTCAGAGGAGGGTAGAAGGTTGATATCCTTTATGTTCATGAAACCCTGCTACAAATTTTATGAGATACGACATGATAATATGGTCCAAGTGTATATGGGTATTATGTGATAAGATATGAAGTTTTACTAAATGGGTGGGAGGTCCATGATATATGTTGTTGGGATGTTAGTGTAGTAAATTAGTTGGAAAGTTGAGTGAGGTACCATATATTGGTATTAATAATATTATATTACTATAATTGGATTCATTATTTGTTATGAAATACCTAGTAAAGATATGGTTTTTCATCGTATAACTGTATAGGTGTTGTTTGGTTATGATTCTATCTAATGGGAGCAATAGTATGTTATTTTCACATGTTCATGAGTACTTTGGTTTTCCAACTAAGTATACCTTTATGCTCACACATTGTAAATAAATTGTTTTTTCATTATTGAGGAGGGCATAGTGGGCATTGATGGACATTACTTGATCAAGACTTTGGAAACATATTGTGTCACTATATTAATTTTTATTCTCAGTATTTACTTTAGAATATTTTAATTGTATCAGTTTTATTTATACATGAATTTTTGGGATGAATTTGGTTAATTTTATATTATCTCATGGATTTGATTTTGGATGATATGTCCTCTCTCTTGGTCCAATTTATATCATAGAGTTTAATGTCTCCCATACTATATATTGTTATGCCCCTAGATCTAGATTCCTACTTGGGGCCTACTAGAGGTGGGTCTCGAGTGGTCATTATCTCCCTCCACATATTGTGGAATCATTTGAGGGAGGTTAACTGGCTAGGAAATTATACTTTAGGGTCCCATGTGATCTTATGTACGAAAATTGATCATATTGAATGAACAATTGATGTTACACCCATTGTAGTGTAAAGACATAGGAGAGTTTAATGAATATTTATGGAATGTTTCTTTATTTTAAATTGGTTTTTTGGAATCTAGTAAATTTTATGTAATTTAAAATGAATTAAATAAAACATAATAAAATTTTATTCTATCAGGATAAGGAATTTTTTCCCTTTTTCATATATGGATCTTGTCCATAATCCATGTGTAGATCAGTAAGTAGAGGATCATCAATATTACCAATTGAGAATCATAGGATTGATCTAGTTATGGTTGATGATCAGTGGTAGAGGATGTTGCAATATTTTCTGTGGTAGAATTTTGGGAAGTAATATGGAAGTTTTTATAATGTTTTGATAGAGATCATGATAGTGGATCTAGATATCTCTTTCAGTTTAATCTAAGATCTAATGAATTACTGGTTCCCCCATGAATTTTTTCAAACGTGAGGATTTTTGTGTCTATAGAGGACATTATACCTTTCTAGGAAGAAGTACACAGACATTTCATGGGTCAATTTCAAGAAGGAGTTCTAGGTGAAATTCGTTTCATCTATCCTAAAGGATGTGAAGAGGTAGGTGTTACTCTCTATTCAAAAAGGGATTATTTCTATATGTGATCTTTGGATCATGTCCAGGGACCATATACACATTTCCGCAGATCATTTCCCATATGTAGAGTCATGTGGTAAGTTTCCTAAGTAGGGACTCCTTCCTTTAATACAAAATGAATTTAATTCTTTTACATATCTAAATTATTTCAATGTTCATAAGATGGGATAAGTGATCAATAAGATTCAATCATGGAATGTCCTAAAAAAAGAGGGGGCCATCAAGGTTATGTATGTGGTAGATTTTTCAATGGTATGTCTCAGGCACCAAGTCCTTTGATGTTTCAATCAATATGGAGCTGACCTCTATGGTTCACTTCCATCCTTCTTGTGCTAGTTATTTTTGGGTTGTCCATACGGCCTTTAGAGCAAAGTTTTTTATCGTTTTGGTTCAGTGAAATCATCAAAAATAGTGTTCATTTTTTTCCAAATAAATTTTTTTGGGGTGGATAGGTTTAGAAATATCCACAACAACAATTACAAGTGAGTCCATTCTGGTCGTAGGGAAATTAGGTTTATTCTTCACTAAGAATAGATGTGGTAATTGGAGGTCGACATTAGGATGTACCTCACCCTTAAGGACTAATACCCAAGGATGTTCATAGAGGTGGGAGGGAGTATAGAGGCTAGTGCATGGCCAATTGTCAGCACTAGAGGTCAAATCACTAGAGGAGATAAACATCATTCGAGGATTTCCAAGTTTATCATGTTCCTTTCTTAGTGATATGTTTAATTTGAGAGATACACCATCCTTTTTTCAACATCTCTAGTCTATTCTTTGGGATAATAAATATAGAGGATTCTCATTCACTTTGTGTTTACTACACCATTCAAAGGATATACCAACTTGTTTGATGTGTATCATATTTGATAACTGATGATATAAAAACATCATTAATGTCTGTAGATTTCCTTATTTCATATGCACTCATAAAATTTCATACTTTTAATTGAATTGTTAAATTTAATGTGTTATACTATTGATTTCACACATAGGAGAGTCATGTTCATGAGGGTATATGGAAATTGTGTGGTTTTTCTTAGAGTTTGGGGAAATCCAATGTGTAGTCGATGTTTGATTCCCATAATTTCTTTTCTAGATGATTTTTCTATAGTGTCGGTAGAAAAAGCATAAAATTATTCTCCCTAGGAATTCAGGGATTCCCTAGATGTTTTCCTATTTGAGGTTGTATAACTACCCCGTTGGCATGACATTATGTTTGGGATAGTCTTCTATCCTTTTTACTCTCCAATTTTGATGCCTTATTATTGTATGGAAGCTTCATAGTTGTGGTATTTAAGAATTTAGATAGATGATATAATGCGGAGGTGTTTTTTCTGACTATGTGTGCCATTGTGGTGTTCTCTAGTGGAATTATCTAAGAATGTGGATGGTATTTTAAGGTTGTGCTTAGACTACCAGATGTTGAAACTGGGGAAGATAAAAATATTTATCCTATTCTAAGGATCGATGATATTTTTGAGCATTTTATGGGGGGATTGTCGGTCCTCTATAATCAATTTGTGGTCTAGATATACTAGTTAATAGGGGATGGAGATATCAATTAATTTTCAGGAGGATCATTATCATTGTATCCCATGAATTCTTGATGAAGTTCATATTTTTTTCATTGAAAACTTAATAATATACTAAATGTCATAGGGGGATAATATTAATCGTCTCTTAGTTTTCAATAGGTCCTTCAATCCCACCAACTCAATGGAATGTTTTCCAAGTGTAGTTTTTTGACAAGACAGGTGCATTCCCCCATGAATTTGGTTTCTCAATAGGGAATGGAAGTGGACTCATATAATGTTTAGGTAGTTTTTACATTGGAAGCACCCAATAATGCGGAATAGGTTAAAATATTCCCTGATCACATTGTCTATTATCAGAGTTTTGTGACCAATTTCTCTCTAGTTCATGCCTTGTTTATAGCATCGACCCAGATGGACAAAGATATTTTAAGGATTTATCATTTTTGGGCATAATTAAAATATATAAAGGTAATGTTGGTCTGTGCTTCATCGTAACAGCTTCCTAAGGTGGGTTCGATGTTTGATGTGTTTTTAGAAACTTCCAATATATTATTTAGATGTATATTTATGAATTAGAAGGAAGTGATATCTTATAGGTTAAGGAAGTCACTTCCCAATGAGTGTAACTATTCCAACAATTAAATAGAGCTAGAAACATTTTTGTTTGTACAAAATTAATGGTTACATTACCTCATTTTACAGTTCATTGTGGTCATTACATATCATACGGGTTGGAGGTATGTTTATTCTCAATATGATCTGACCCAGCGATAGTATGGGTCAGTGGAGTTTCATTTAGACTATGATTTTGCAGTCTATTACACCTTAGGAAATGGGAATTCCATGGTGGATTCGTTGAGTATATATTCATATAAGATTTATTTTTTGGATTTTGTGGATTCATAGTGAGTAATGGTGGACTTGGTATCCTCACACATAGATTAAAGGGTGGATGGTGGTATAGGTTGTTTGTTTTAGATGGACGTTTTTTCTTCTATAATTTAGTAGTTGTATTAATCATGGTGGGGGAACTCAAAGGAATTGGTCATGTGTAATCATGTTATCCATCTTGTTTGATGGTTAGAGTATGGTAATAAAGTGATGGTGTTTGGGGGATGGATTTTTGATCTAATGGAGATGAATGAGGTGCCCAGTAATTGGTTTCGTATATCACCTTTAGTGGTACACCTAGGAGTTTATAAGATGTACCATGTCATTAAGAAATTATTTTGGTGTCCTGGGATGAAATTTGCAGTGGCGGTGTTTGTGGTTTGGTGTCTATATTTCCAACATGTAACTCTTGAGCGATGTGTTCATGGAGGTATTCTGCAACCTTAGTTCTTCCAGAGTGTAAATGGGTTTAAATATTTATTGATTTCATCTTAGTTTTACCCAACGCCCAGGGGGTCTGACTATATCTCTGTAATTAAGGATTGATTGAAAAAATCATATCTCTTAATATCTATCAAGGAGTCAAGTACAATATATGTTTCGTAAAAGATGTATATTGATGATGTAGCGTGGAATCATATAATATCGAGGTTCATTTTCTCATATCGATGTTCATGTTTTACCATGCTAGTATAGATGGAATTATAGAATTATTTTTGAACTACTTTATTCCTCATCAATTCTATTAACCCTCTAAAGAATGGGCATATACTATTTACTATTCAGAGGTTGGAGGATATATTATAAGAATGTGTCTTAGATTTTGGTAGATTGTGGGTGCAACACCATCCATTTATTGAGTAATCCTATAATAACTTCTATCACTCAACATTTGGAATGACCTCTTTTAGGTATTTTATGGGTGTCCATGTCATTATCTATTATGTTGGATAGAGTGTTAAGAGATAGCAGTTCGTTTCTATGATGGGGTGAAGCGCATGATAGAGAAGGATCAGTTGGATCTAGAGAGGTTGAATGTAGCATAGGACCCGAATAAGTATTATGTTAATAGTATATGTTAGCCCTAATATTTTGAGTATGGAGACCATGCGTTCATTTTTGTGACCCCAAAATGTGAGTAGTGGAGGTTCAGAATGTGGAGTATGTTATTTCCCTACTTTGTTGGGCCCTTTGGGTGTTGGAACACTTTGGAGTGGTGAGTTTCCTATTGTTTTTTCCACTGCACCTAGTCCATATCCATGAAATCATCCACATCTCTCATCCCTACAGCTATCTACATGATGGATCTCGTGTCATTGACTAAAAAAAATTTTATATCATGGATGATGTGATGTTTGGGGTGAAGAATGTGTAAATCCATGATTATCATGAGAAGGTGTTGTGAATATGGGCCATTCATTTGGTTTGAGTGTTATTGATTAAAGGTGGCAAGTATGGTTGTATTTCGTAGCATGAGTTGTACATTCTTTCCCAATAATTGGTGTTTTTTAGTCATTTGAATCTTGGTCTTACCTTTTTCCATTAACGTGATGTTTTGACCATTCTATTTTATAGGGGATATTTTAGTATCTTTTTGATCTTATATGTGATAAATTTTTGACATATAAAAATGGGAGAATCATATTAATAATCGATATGAATTATACTACAATGCAATTAAAACATTTAGGGAATGTTATTATTGTTATGGGTAGATAGAATCTTGACTTAGTGGATTGAATTCCATAATTCACAAGTTCAGGGTTGAGTGGTTATTGGAAGGTAGTGATTTTTTTGGATGTAACAAGATCCTTGAGAGGTATCTGAAGGGATGGTGGTTCCCAAATTTTCACACATGCTCCATGGGTAGTTTTAAATTCTGGAGGGTGAGAATAGTTTTTGGGGTATCTAATATCATGGATATGCCTTTCTGGCCTATTACTCTATGGGAAATTTAGTGTTTATGGTTTCCAAAAAACATTTGGGTTTTTGTTATAGAATGAGAGGATTTTTAATGTGTTTTATAGGATAGTTGAGTGTCACCAATTTCATATAATTTTTAACAAATGGTGGATCACAACGAATTAATCATTTTGATCTAATAGTGGATCACCAACAGTAGCTAATTTTTGACAAATGGGGGATCTCTAATAGTGCCTCATTTTAATCTAACATCGTATCACAAATGGTTCCCCATTTTTAAAAAATTAATCATTACTAATGTTAGCTCATTTTAAAATAACATTGAATCATTTTGAACTTATAGTGAATCACCAATAGTTGTTAATTTTGAACTAACGGTGGATCAACAACGATAGCTCATTTTCAACCAATATTGGATTTCAAATAGTGTATCATTTTAAACTAAAGGTAAATCACCAATGATTGGTCATTTTAAACTAATAAAGTATCACCAATTGTGTCTCATTTTAAATTTTGTTTCCAGTTTATCCATGATTTCTATGATTTTCCATTTTTTATGTTTCATTGATGATAAATTGTTACAATTCCAATATTAATGAATTATAAAGTCATTTTAATGGGGATTTTTCTAATATTCAACTTATAAAATGTTTTATGAAATTATAAGTTTTTAAGCCATATTTATTTAATGATATGTAACATTAATGGACCATTTCAATACATCTCTAATCACTCTGAATTTACGATCTAATATTTTAAAGATAAGATATTTCATTCTATAATTGGGGATTAATTTATCTATATAATGTTGGTTTGATATCCTTATTCCCCTAGATACATGGAATATTTGTTTTGTAGCTTCTATGGGATACCCTAAATAGGTTTCTTCCTATGTGTTCAGCATATGATGTTGGTGTAGCAAGTTGAAGTAAATTTCATTTCTTAAAAGTTAGGGATTTTTTTTCTTTTTTTTATCTTTATGTGTATCCTGTGAGGATGGTTTATTTTTTCCTCTATTTCTATATGTTGGCATCCAATTTATTGAAGATAAATTGCTGGTAAAATATATTTACAAAGAGTCCTGGGCTAGCGAATAACATATTTTTTTAAGGGTTATTAATATTATTGTTATTTTGTTTGTACAGAGATAATTCCTTACAAAAATTAATGTTCATTGGGGTTCCCATTATTGTTGTTTACAGATTTGAATTATGGAATAAATGTTGTATGGTTATTTCCAACTCTTAAAATGTAAATCATTAATTTTGTATTTTTAGTCATTGAAATAGATTCCCATTATCATATGGATTGTGGGATAATGGTAATAAATAAAGAAGTAGAATTGAATGAAATCCCCTATTCCTAATATGAAAATTTATGTCGTGAGAGTTTTGATAGTGTGTACACTAGACCCAACAAAAAAATATCTTTCAAATGAAATTTCATGTATACAGTGGGGTATTCATGATGTAAACTGACCACTATACTGATAGAATTTATACATACAATATTTAAATGGTTATGTACATATATTTATTTTAATATCAAAATGTTATGTCATATCATAGTATATAATGAAAAGCACAAGATATAATGAAATTAATCTTAAATATATTTTTTATAGACAAAATACATCACACTGAATAAGCATAGTTGATGTTTTACTATTTGTTAAAGGGGTCATAATCATTGAGACTTATTTTCATGAATTTCACTCTGGGTTGTCTCTAGTAGGTGAGCTCATTAGGAAAACCTACAACTAGGAACACCACATGTTTTATGTGAAATTGTTAAATATTATTTGGTAAATTGGTATTTTTCTATTGACTTGAGATCATTATCAATGTGTACCATTTGATATTGTACATTAATGAAATTTGAAAACCCTGATAACGAAATCATGGAGAGGTAGATTGTGTTGGGTGTGTCATTGGTTGTATGGCGTTAATAGAATGGTCAAGATAGGAATTATAACATTTCAGTTGAGAAGGTTATATATCTCTAGCATGGGGGATCAAGATGGTTGTACCATCATAAATCATTTGAAAAGGTATTCAGATGTAAATCTATCCAGATATAAAAATATATAATAAATCAAGGAAGGATGATAACATAAGTTTTCATCCAACATTATTAGATATCGAAATATGAAGAAATTTTATTACATTGTGTGTGTTTGTAGGTTGGTTTTGGTTACTATGTCAATTTATTATCACTTTATGGACCTTCATGGGTAACTAGAATATTCTCTCTATTTGTGGATGATTTTCACTATTATCACGATTAGGGCTTATAGGGTCACACCTGATAATGTATTCTAGAATATTCCATGTTCTGTTGAATAGGTATATCTGGAACAGTGTGTCCCACCATGGGGTCTGATAGTTATCAAAGTTATGGATAACTAATGAATAAATATATTCATTATTTTTCAGGTAAATAATAATTTTCTTGAGTTTATTTATTAAAATTAATAATGAGGTATATATTGATTACAATAAAATTATTATATGGAAAATTTTATTTTAATATTCTAGGTTAGTTTAATATTAGAAGGAATGAATATATATGTTAAATTACATTGGTTTTATAACAAATTATATTTAATATATATATTATAGGAATGGTAGAAAATATAAGTAATATTAATGATGATTTTTAGTTCATCATAATTATTTATTTATGACTTATATAGTTGATGTTAAATATATGGAAACCTGGGAACCCTTTCAGTGTATTTTAGCATCTGTTATATAAAAAATCAGAGAGGATCATGCACAAAGGATATTCATTACATGTTCATCAGATCCGGTCTCTCCTCCCCCGCTTTCTATAGAGACAATATTGCGATCCAAGTCATCAGATAGATCTAAACTCTTGGCATCAATGGAGTGTCGATGCACTGATATTGTGGATGAAAAAATAATTTTTTGGATTGCTTCTATGGCCATTGGAATTAGACAATTGATGCTCTAGTGGATTTTTAAGGCATGTTTGGATGATCTAGATGGATTCGGTTTTGGATCCATGGTGAAACATTCACTAGGGTCAAAGAATGAAAAATTATTCTTTGATTGGAAATGTTTCACATTTAGTTTTAATTTCTATGATCAATTTAATTCATGTTAGATCATTGTACTGTACCAGGTCTCGGATCACCAGATATTACTTGTTATGTCACTTTGGTGATGAAAATTTTTAAATCCCCAACCAATAATATTTTGATGTGTGCACCAGTATCTTCATTTGTTATCGTTGAGATAAAGTAAAATATCTGATCCATGAAGATAATAATTTTGCATTATAATTAAGTATAGGACATTAAATCATCCCCAATGGATCCAACATCACATCGATCTGAGCTCGGATGACCAATTGATAGAAATCTGGAAATATTTTAATTGATATAATTCAGTTGTTTATTTTGGTATTTGGATGAACTTATATATATATATATATATATATATATATATATATACTATATGTTAATTTTACCCTAATATTATGGATTATGTGTCTCCTGGTTGCATGGTGCTATCAAGAATAATAATATTGAGAATGACTAATTTCAACATATTTTTGGAAATTATATTATAATAATAATTATATTTTAATTTTATAATAATTATAATTTTTATATTGTTTTTTGATTTTTATAAATAAAAATAATTTTTTTCTGAAAAATGTTGAAGGCATAATTTTGTTTTTCCACACATCAAAACATACATACAAAAAATGGGAGGGCATTAGATTTTGGAGGAAGATTGTCAGGATTCCCTTAGTAGCCGATTGGTCAACTAAATTTTCTAGACCACCACTGCTCAAGGCCACCCTCACCAGCATCTTCAGGTGATTGCTTCTCCACTCCTCAGCACTAGCCTCCCACACCAAACATCCCTTTGAATGGGTTCCACACCACCTCAGGGACCTTCCACAGTTGGCACTGCCCCACCCATCGAAGACCACCTTCAAAAACCTATGTCACTCATGCCATCGGTTTCCCAAAAAAGCCCCCATCTAAAAAATTCTAACTTCACACCAAACTGATGTGGAGGTGTCTCCTGCCTCTTAACTGGCATTGTACTCGGTAGCCCAATCATGGACCGGTCTGTACATATCACATTTGAACTAGCCACCGCTCACCACCACTTCACCTCCTACATGGACATTCAGTGATGGATCACTTGTGGCAAGATCTACCACACCACCACCTCTTAAAAATCGATGATATTTTGGTCAAAATGATCGGTGACCAATGACCCAGTCGAGCCACTTCATAAACCACCACCATAATGCCTTCGAGTATTTACCCCAGATCTAACTACCCCAATACCGCAATAGGATGTTTCCCTCAGTTGCCGTCGATAGCACCGATAAAGAACCTTGAAACATAGTAACCCTATTTTGTGAATATTTTTTTTCCCAATTAGGCTACCTATATCTAAAAACCAGGTCCACCTACCTAGTTCATGCTGGGGTGGTTCTCACCAACCCAGAATGGATCTGGGAGAATTTGTTTGGGCCAGAACAACTCTCCAAGGGGTCTTCCAGACCTATAATGGACTTAGGTAGGTTCAGAACAACCCAAATATTCCATGATCAATATTTTAGGGCCCAATTATATTTTATATAAATTAATTATGTTAATTAATTTAATTTTACAACTAAAATAAAATAACAAGTATTAATTTTGTTTAAAATATGCTTATTAATTGTCAAAAAAAATTTATTTTGGTACTAAATTAAAAAAAATAATTTAATTTTTGGAAATGAAATGAAATTAATTACATGATATAATATAAATAAATTAATTGAATTTTATTAATTCATTTAAATTAATTAAATATCATCATACTTAAATATATTAAAATTTAATTTCTATCAAGATTAATTTTACCCAAAGGTCATTCTTTAGAATTGATAAACCAGGAGAATATATGTTCACATTAATTAATTATTAACTTAATTGTTTGTGATGACGGTAATTAAATAAGATGTTCTGTGCATCATCATTTTATAAAATAATTTGTATAAGAGAAAGGTGCACCAAAATTTATCTTTTGTATATTGGGACCCATGTACCACTCTCCTGCGTGCGAATATACATGTACATTTTAAGGAAGTCATTTTAAGACTTGGACCCCACCAAGACGATGTGATAATCATTAATAGAAGTGATTAAACTAGATATGGGTGTTCTACTTCTCGAGTCATGCAATGACTTAGGTACAATTCCCCTAGGTTTTCAATGATCCAATAAGTTTATATGGATCAATCAGTTTTTGATTCTCAATTTTAGTTGTGTAATTTTTATTTCCTTTGTTTATTTTTTATTATTTAATTCATTTTCAAGGTAGTGGGAAACAAATAAAATTATAAACAAGAAAAATTCAAAAAAATGTGATGACTATTTTTGTATTTATTTTCCATTGTGTGTGTGACAACATGTAAAGAAAAAAAGTAATTGAAATTGATTAAATTCAATGGGAATAAATAAAAACTCTCAAATATTTAATAGGTCATAAAAAACCTTCTATCATTCGATCATGAACAAAACTGGATGTTTGGGGAGCACCTCAGCCATTGTTGAGGGTGGCCCTTACTGCCAAGGATGTGTTATGTGTATAATGGGTGGACCTAACGATATTTGATAGAAAAAAAGTATCCAAAGTTATCATGCTACAAATTTATATGTAACCATTCAGAAATTAAAATTTATGATTTTAGAAGCCAACACATTACTCAACATATCATGTAACCATGAAGTAATGTATTTTTTCAGTCAAACGCCTACCTTGAACTCTCTGAGTCTGGGGATAGCTAAATTTTATACACTTTGATAAGAGATTCAAGGATCATTCCCACAAGAATAATAAAAGTGGTATATTATTCTGATTCTAGTATATAGGGTTCCTAAAATTCAATAAAATAGTGGGAGACATTAAATGATTTAATTAATTAATAAATAATATCTAAATTGATAATCCAAAAAAATTTAAATATACTATATTTTATTTTTATAAAAAATGGTATGTAATACCCAAAGATATTCACTGATATTTATTGGAAAAATTTAATGTCATATCTAGTATTAGTTTCCAAAGAGTAGTATAGGAACATTCAAAAGCTTCTACAACATTGGAAATTCAAGGTCTTGGTATCCACAATACCATTTAATCAACCTCTGAAATATATGGTGTAAAAATTCTTACAAGAGACCTATGTATGACATATATGATGGTTATATCATAATGTGCTCATGAACATCAAATGTTAGATGTGGTTACAACATTTGGACATAGATGATTTCACATGTAGTCTCATATCTAAAAAGATTGCGAGGAGAATGTAAAGCGACATTTGAGTCGATGATAATACTCTAGTTTCATTAAAATATGAATGGAAAATTGTTATCCTTTCATACATCTAATACATACAACATTTTCACCAAAATTCGCTACTTTAATTTAACTTTACAAAATGAAATGAACGAAATAAATTATTAATTACCTTTTAGGTAATGTTTTCCATGTAAATAATAACATTAGATAAACAGTATTCTACAATTCATGTACTAAAAATGATGAATGAAAATATAATTAGGGCCAATGAAAAAAACTCATGCCAAAGGAACCTAAGTAACGTCCTTTAATGAAATAGTTATTAAATAAGATATTTTTCACTTTTTATGTCATGAAATAAATGTATAAAAGTTAAAATTTAATGAAATAAATCAAAAAATAAAGTATTCTCTTCCTCTCCAGGTACATCATTCAAACCCATGTAAGTATATAAACATTGCGAGTATTAAGGTATGTAATCGAATGGACTGAGAAAGGGTGGTTTATTTTTCAGCGTTGAGAAACACAAAAATTCTACTTCCAAACTAAATGATTTACAAAGAACTTTGATAGAGTATAAACAAAATGTTAATCTCATGTTTACTTTGTATACAAGGATACATTTTTCTAGCTTACGAAAAAAATTTTGTGGTGTATCATAGTCAACAAATTGTTAGGTTATAAATGAATCATATGTAAAGAATTATATATATAATGTGTAATACTTATATACCCAGTTAAGGAATGATGATTCTTTTTCATGAAAAACCAAGTTATTTTTCAATGAAATACACATTATTGTATTTACACATTTCTATGTTAATAAATTTTGGTATAATCAACAAACTTATTTATTTAGTTTTGGTAAAATAATCCTATATAAATAAAGGTATGCCGAAAATACTTTCAATTTAGTTTACATAGAGAGAGTGAACTATTTGTAAGGGTAATATAGAAGAAAATCTACTTCATGTGATTCCATTAAAAAATTAAGGAATATTAATGTGAAGAATAGTATATGAATAATCAGAATATATGAGTTTCATTGGGAAATCATACGAAATAATATCTTAACCAAGAATTTGTCGATTAATATAATGTAGAGTGGGCTACTTAATAAATAAACATTATCTTATCTGCATCATAGTTAGGATTAGTAATACAAGGATTGTTGATTAGTAATACATGATAAAATTGATCAAGAAAACATATCATGGATAAATTCCAAAATGTAAATTTCCTCACACACAGCAGATTCCTGATTTATGTAAAAGTTGAATCGTGGTTAACATATATAGATTGCAGGTACTTCCATTTTTCATGATATACATCATAAATAGTGGTGTTATCCAATAACCACATGAAGTATGTCATGAAAAATTGACATAATATTAGTTATAGTATGATGGAATTCAATTATATCATAATAACATGTGTATAGATGCAAAGAGTTTGTTTGGATATAAAAAATCCTGCTCCAAGAGAAATAAAATGTGTTCCTTTAGTAATAATACTGATTTTTTCTTAGGATATTAAATAAATACCTATAATAGAAAAGATCTTGTTATGTTACAAATTATATTTCAATAAAATGGTGCATATATCTACATGATATAGTGGGTGAAATATTTACTTGGGTTTGGTTATTGCCTAAGATGCATAGGTAGTCAGGATATAAAAAAGTTCCCTAAGACCTGGTGAAAGGGGAATGTTCTAGAGACACATACTCTATAGGAATGATGAAACCATAGTGATGGTTTTATAATCTCCAAGTATAGTAACACATTATTAATTTGGAATAATAATTCCTAAAACTATGTAGTATATGAAAATTATCTAAAATTGACAAGAGGAATTAAAATTCAAATATATATTCCTTGAATCAAAGTATATAGGGCTTATTTTTTAATACTATAGCGGGTATTCGAGGGATATGATGCATGGATTCTAGAGGTATGATATTTAATACAAATTTTTTATTCTAAAAAACAATATAATTTTACTTATCATGTTTATTATCTAGGATAATTTTCTTGTTCATTTGATTTCCATACCTCCAATCAAGGAATAAGTACATACAACACCACTAGACAAATATGGTGACATCATAGAATGAAAATATGGGGTGAAAGTTAATGAAATACACATTACTATTAGAGTCTCCTATAATATCATAGAATGTTATTTTTTAATAAATATTTTCCATGTGTATAATAGAGGTTGTGGGAGTTACATTTTTTTCATGTAAAACATGTTTGATAACATATGATTACAATAATTGTTCTTACAATTATTTTAGATCAAAATGTAAATAATTCTCTAGTTATTGTATTAATTTAGAAACTTATGTTCTAGGAAAAAGTATATAATGAGGTAGATCTAATGGTTTCATAGACCAAACCAATCGTGTATATAATGTCATAGTATTGAAAAATAAAACCTAGAACAATTAAAGAGAAAACAGTTACAAAAGTCACAGGGAATAAATATCTCCAAGAATTCATACATGTGTATAATAATGTATTAATGTTATTATTTAAATTCTATATGTTATAGTGATTTATTAATCATGTATTCCATGATATGTGAGAGATATTATATTGAAAATGTATTCTTTATAGTATTAGTATATC
This sequence comes from Viscum album, assembly GCA_963277665.1. Classification (NCBI taxonomy): domain Eukaryota; kingdom Viridiplantae; phylum Streptophyta; class Magnoliopsida; order Santalales; family Viscaceae; genus Viscum; species Viscum album. The sequence goes on along the minus strand of OY728146.1, from coordinate 1,873,475,285 downwards.
ATTTATACAAAGGATAACAAAAAAATTTAATTACAAACCAATAACACTAGATAAAATAAAACTAATATATACCAAGTATGTAGAGAATAAGGGATACAAGTTTCGATGGGACAAGAAATAGTCATATAAGGATGGAAGTGATATAATATCATAGTTATCTTATGTTTATGAATAAGATAATCTAATTCATTCTAGTGGAATAAATACCAAAAAAATAATAAGTATGTTGATGCCTAAGAGATGAACAATAATTAGTTATTAAATGATACATTTTTTTCAATTTCATGGGATCACACCAAGATTGTAATGTTTTTTATTTTGATAATTCTATTTATAGTACTATTCAAGCTTTCAGGATTTGATAGTGGAAAGGGTAATATACTCAAGTTTTAAATTTACAAATACGTTTTAATAATGTTGGTGACGTCAAAAATAGAAGAATATCCATGAATTAGAGACATGGCATACCATGTACCTAATTTTTTAAATTATTTAAAATGTGCTCTAAATTATTTGATAGGTAACAAGGATGGTCAATATATTAGCTATAGTTCATGTGGGAGTGATGTAACATGGGGTACCCATGACCAAAATAATAGTACTTTTCAATTACCATTTCCCTAATACTATGAGATGTGCCTAATTTAAACTTATCATTATAGTATATATATTTCTTTTTCCACTATTTAAATGTTAATTTCCGCCGATTAGTTTTCATATCAAATGGGTGACGTAGATACCATTATAAAATGAGAACCATGAGACACTATGAATTTAATCTAAAATATCTGTCCTATGGTCTAGATACATATTACTAACTTGACATAGTTGATGTATGGCTATCAGGTGATGGGGGCTTATAATAATAAATACTTCTTCTCATAATGTTCTTACTTGGTGGCATATGGTATGTGATATCAGGATGACGAACTCAATAATATGAACACGACATGTTTTAGGTGTAATTGATTATTCCTAAATATGGACATTTGTGTTGGAAATATGACTTGTGATCATTATCAATGTCTACAATTAGATATCCAACATTAATTAAATAAATAATCATGATAATGAAATCATGGAATGATATTTTTTTCGGTGCGTCATTGGTGGTATGGAATTAGTTGAATGGTTATGATAGGATTTGTCACATCTGATTTGAGGTAGTAATACATCATAGGACTTGTTGATTTGGATCCGATTACCTTTAGAAACTGTTAGAAAAGGTAGTCAGAGGTAAATCCATATTTAGATCAAAAAATAATAAAGAAACAAAGGGTGATGAAATAATTGTGACTCTTTATTTATGAGATATCAAAAGAAAATGTGATTATATTACATAGTACTTGTTAGTATATTAGATTTAATTCCTATGAAATACCCTTGTCTCTTTAGGGGCCTTTATGGGATTCGATAATATTATCTTTGACTATGAATACTATTTACTACTATGAAGATAAGGGCCTAGAGAGTCACACGCAATAGCATATGAAACAATCTTCCTTATTCTATTGAATTGGTATATCAGACATGGTGGGAACCACCATGGGGACCGAGAGTTTTCTATTTTATTGATCACATAGGGGAAAATAAATTAATTATTATAAATGTACAGAATAATTAGATTGAATTTATTTATGAAAATTATTCAAGAGGTATTTAGTGAAAATAGAATAATATTATACAAATAAATATTATTTTAAAAGTCTATATTCATTTTATAATAGCGAGAATGGTGATTCGATTTAAACGACTCAGGTTTTATCACATAATATATATAATATATATTTTATAGGAATGTATAAAAAATTAATAATATTTATGATGAATTTTAGTTTTAAGTAATTATTTATTTATGGTTAATATAATAGATATTAAATATACAGTGGTCGAAGAACCAATTTTGTGTATTTGAGAATCCACTATATATAGAATGAAAGAGGATATGACACGTGTATTATTCAGTGTGAGTTCATTAGATCCCCCCTCACCTCTCCCCATTTATAGACATAGAATCTCTTGATCCATGTGTTGGATCCAGATCATCTCCCATCATTAATGGAGTGTTGTTATTTTTCATCGTTGGGACATCAAAGGCATCATCTGATCAACTCTCTACCATTTAAAATTTGATTATCTATACTCAAATGGATTTTTTATGTGTGATTGGATGATATATGTTTGGGGTTTCTATTTGTATCCTTCGTGCAATAGTCTCTGAGGAAGAGAGACAGAAAATGGATTTCTGATTTGAATGAGGAACAAGTTTAGTTTTGAATTTTGAGCTTGATTTATTTCAAGCATGATCATTAGCCTTACCAAGGCTAGTATTACTGGATAATATATGTTCCAATACTCCAATGATGAAAAAAATTTATTCCATAGAACACTGTATTTATTTTTGTACCGTGATACCTTCATTATGTGATATCAAATGTTTGTGGATTTTGTTGAGTGTTGTGGAATGGATGTTTTGATGGGATTATTGGGTGGTGCCTTTATTGAGATTTTTGTGGAGGATGTGGATGTGATGTGGTTGAATATAAGATATCTGATGGTTGTTGTGGAGTTGTTTTGTATGTTGTCAAAAAAAAGTGGTATTGATGTCATGGAAGATTGAAATTGGATATGGTTGTTGGGTTGTTGAGTTATGATGCCTATTTTGTTTTATGTTGTAACTGTTTCCTGAGTAGTATTGGAATAAACATGGATTTTCAAATGGAATAATAAACTGAAATAGGATGTGTGGTATAAAAGGCATGCTACTAAATTTAAATTAATGAATATGAAATTTTTTAATGAACTGGTTATTCTAACTAAAATGGGTTTATAATAGATAATCTAGAAATTTCATTTAATGGATAATTGTTTGTGGCTTATGGATTTTTTGTGGGGTTTTATGATTTAATGGATATAGTCAAGTTGAGGGAGATATGTGAGTTGGTGGGAACCTTTTTTTTGAACCCCTAGCATGGTCTTGTTTATAGCTATTATATATACATTGTATTTCCTTGTGATTTATTTTCATTCCCCCCACATGAAGATAATAATATGTTGACACACACACAAAAATAGATATATATATATATATAGGGGTGCAGTTTCTATTATATTTTTGCGATGATGGATGGATTGAATCCTTTTCTTCACCACTCTCCCTTTATAGTGTTGGATATATACATGAGTTATGATGGCCAAAAGTCAAAACATTCCACAATCTACATGTGATGTGATATCATGTGTTGGGCAATGTTTCCTTGGGAGAGGTGCGATGAGATTGATTATAGATGGAGTTGTGCTTGGTGGGAGGAGATAAAGAGGTTGATTTCCATCATTTTCATGATAACCTACATCGCTGCTAATGAGATGTGATGTGATGTGACATTTGAGGTGTCTATGGGTGGGATTTGATGTCATCGTATGTCATAAGAAAGTTGTTATAGCACCACGATATATGACTTTGGGGTGTGAGGGTAGAAACATAGTGGGAAAGAGTTGTGGTGTCACGACATGTCCCCCGGGGCCCCTGTCGTGACTACCCAAAGCCCATCTTCCATAGGCTAGGGGCTGTAGACTAGCACCAATGTCATAAATCACTAAAACTAGGATGGCATTGCTATTATAAACTGAAAACACACACACAACAGAGTATGATCTGAAATTAAACACCAAGTAAAGCTGTATATAAAAGAGTACGAAAAAGTAAATGGGACGGAAATACAATCCCATCTGGAAAGTGAAGGTACAACTGAAACACAAGTACAAACGAAGAAGAAAAAGAAGCTATGGTTTCATCCTCCAGGGTTTCTATATGAAGGGTAGGTACAGATGGCCTCCTCAGCACTCCACATCCATCAGTCTACTCCATGCACCGAATCATCGTAAGGTCCACATTCGGGTACCGTCCAGTCCTGCAACTCAGCCTCAGTCAGCACTGTCTGTTTTCTGCATCTAACACATTGATTTGTTGGCATAGCCTATGAAGGGGTGAGTATACTAATACTCAGTAGGGACCTCGAGACCATCATGGTCTTGCAAAATCCCACATGGATAAACCACTAAGTATGAAATCAACAGGTAGCCATTACTTAGTTATATGAATATAAATATACCTAAGTTATCATGTAATCCATCACAATCATGATGAAAACACTAAAGTCACTGACTCAACTCACAGAGGTATAAAACTTTTTTAGTGATTTATAGATGATCAGATTTAGCCACTGAATCATCTAAGATGTTAGACGAACACATGATCTAGGACCAGCTATTTTGTTGAGCCAACACATGATCCAGGAATAGAAGTCAGAACTATCAACCCAACACATGATCCAGGAATAGTCATCAATGCTGTCGGACCAACACATGATCTAGGACCATCTAATCTATCGGACCAACACATGATCTAAGAACACAAGATAGAATTATCGGACCAACAAATGACCCAGGAACAGTCGTCCGTGCACATTCAGGCACAGGGTTTCCACAAAGCACACATGATTCTGGGAGGGTCTGATTCTCAAGCCAAGTGTCGACATGTCAACTACCACCATTTCACAAGAAGATGTATCTCATAGGTAGTTCTCATCATAGGCCTATCGATGCACCAGATGATGCGTCAATCAGACGCTCGATCTGTTAGTTATTAACATTTCTGTTCCAAGGGTTTTGTTGGATATATGTTTAATCAAACCCCTTAATACCCCAATTGTGTCCAAAAATCAAGTGGGGTATTCCAATTTAAACAGCTCACTCTTATATTTTCATTGATGTAGAAGGTTTGTCAATCGGACACCCATAACCCATGTTATGGGTGAAAAGGTGAAATCGAGTAAAACGGGTTAGGGTCTGGTCCGGCCAAATTAGCTGATTCGGCACGACCGGGTTCCGCACTAGGGTCTGACAAGGTCCGTGTGTCTGTATCGTCCTAAGGGGGTGGCCCATCACACGGGGGACCTGACCCACGAAGGGAGCCTATCCCACGGGGAGTGCGGCCCGTGCGGCCTGGCTGGCGGCCCACGTGGCCTGCCCTGTCATCCCGTGTGGCCTGGGTAAGCATCTCATGGGGCCTAGGTGGTGAGGCCCACCCTAGCCACATAGTGGGGGGGTTCCACGCCACCCATCTCTCGAAAGGAAGTAGCACCTGGTGCCGGTTCGGTAGCCCGTAGGACCTAGGAGTGTCCTGCTTCATCCGACTGGCCGAGCGGCCAGCCGGTCTGCTCCGCCGGCTGCCAGCCACTTCTTCTCCACCGTTGTGGCCAAGGACCCATGACTTCATCCTCTGTGCGGCTTGATGGATATGTGCCCCTCAAGCGTCCTGGTGGCCGCCTGTGTGCACCACTACGTCTAGGGGATGGAGTTCTCCTCGGAGAGGTGTGACGGCATTGTGCCCCTCCGGTGGCCTGGCGGCGTATTATTCCTCACGGCGCGACAGCGTCGCACCCTTCTAGTGACCTGGCAGCCCTGCACCACCGATTTCCTTTTTAGCCAGCCAGACGTCAGCCGCCAGTGCACCACCACCATCGTCAACAAGTGAGGAAAATTAGAGGGCGAGGGTCATGCCGTGTTCGTTCTTCCCACTCACTCCGCGTTATGGTAATATCAATCGGAAAATCGTAAACCACGATTTGGACGATGAAGAACGAGAACAAATTCAAACATAAATCCCCTACCTCGGGATCGTTGTTCATTGAAAATGTCACGTAAAGGCGGACGTCGACTCATTGACGTAGGGAAAGAATATGAAGAAGTCAATGACGTCGGCGTTGGTGTTCTTCAAGGATGGTACTTCTTCCCATACCCCAGTTTAATATCATTCTTCATTGGCAGAATAAGTGTTCTTCATTAGAGATTTATTTTCCTCCCATGCTCCAGCAAAAATATATATTTCAACAAAACAATATATTAGGACATCTTATTAATTTGTTGGAATAGAATTCAAAAATGTTTAAATTAATTAATTGAATGTGTTCAATTAATTAATTGGGAGGGTTATCACCATAAGTTGGGAGTTTAAGGGGGTTTCTCCCCACTTAATGGTGGTCCAAGAGGTTATACCTCGAGGGGTCCCCACCAAATTTATTAAGATGTGTTGTTTAGATCTTGGGTGGGCCCCACCACCATAACCTCTCATGGGACATTATGGTGTGGTGGCCCCCACCTCCAACCTCCTCTTGGAGGTTTTAACCAACTAAAAATAAATTAACACAAGCAGGTAATATATTTTCTTATTCCCACGTAAAACCCAAAAAACTAACTTTCCTTCCCGACCATCTCTCGTCGAGGTGAAATCCTTCTTAAGAGAATTTCAACACTCTAAGTTCAATAATGCCCTCAGATTTCAATTCCGAGCATTAGGTTGAAAAGGTATAAAAACCCGCTCGTACGTTTAATGAATGTACCCGAACAAAACATCATAAAATGATTCTTGGCACACTGGGCCTTGTAATCATGCACCTTCAGTTTTCACGGACTCGAAAAATTCCAATGTATTTAAAAAAAATCCATGTAAATTTTGGGCCTATACATTATCCCCACCTCAGGGATTTAGGTCCCTGTAAGCTACAACTCGATCTATGGGAACAAATGGGGGTACTTAGCATGCATCTAAGCCTCTCACTCTCGTGTGCTCTCCTAGAGGTTCCAGTGCTGACAGCAAACGCACACCAGAGGTATCGACCTTCAACATAGGACCCACTCCTATCAATCCTCAATATCCACTGGAACATCCGTAAAAGTTTTCACAACGTCAACGTCCAGCTCTCCATGGTTGATGATGTGTGAAGGTTCATGCACGTATCTCCTCAGTTGAGATACATGGAAGACGTCGTGAACCCGGTGCAACTAACGTGGAAGAGCTAAGCGGTATGCCACCTCGCCAACTCTGCTGAGGACCTGGAAAGGTCTGATGAACCTCGGAGATAACATGACGCCTCGACCAAATCATTGTAGACATCATCAGGGTGAGACCCGTAGAAATACGTGGTCGCCATCCTCGAACTCCATAGGCCTCCATCTCTTGTTGGCATACAACTTATGCCTGCTCTTTTCATTCTTCATCCGCTCCTGGATGATCTTAACAATCTATGTGGTAGCTCATAACATCTATGGTTCCACCAGTGCTGACACCCTAGGGTCTGTCCAACACATGGTTGATATGGAAGGTCGCCCATACAATGCCTCTAAAGGTTCCATCCCTATGGTGGAGTGATAACTTTTATTTTAGGAAAACTTCGTCAATGGTAAGTGATCCTCCCAGCTACGACTGAAGTCGAAGACATTGGCACATAGCATGTCCTTGAGGTTCTGAATTGTCTGCTCAGTCTGACCATCTTTCTAAGGGTGGAAGGCGGTGCTTAGACGTTGATGCATCCCGAAAGCCTCCTATAACCCCTTCCATAGACAAGAAGTAAACTGTGTGTCATGATCGGAGACAATAGAAGAAGTTACTCCATGTAGCCGCACAATATTCTGCACATAGAGCTATCCCAAGCTCTTTACTGAACCCTACTCTCGGGTCGGTCGGATGTGGGCCGACATGGTGAGTCAGTCAACGATCACCCAAATCAAGTCATGGACTCTGGATGTATGTGGAAGACCCGTCACAAAGTCCATGGATATCCTATCCCGCATCCACTCTAGTACCTCAAAAAGGATGAACCAAGCATGCTTGTACCTGATGCTCTGACTTCACGTGCTTGCAAGTAAGGCATCGAGAGACAAACAATGTTACTGCCTTCTTTTTACCAAGCCACGAGTGTGATCGTCGAAGGTCCTTGTACATCTTCGCCACTCCTGGATGTACCGTTAGAGGGAAAGTGTGAAACTCCCTCAACACTTTTTACTGAAGTTAAGTTGGAACCATATTACTTCCTATGAAGTGAATGAAATGCTCCCCAACATCAAAAAATCCATTATGTACCTTCCCTATGGATATCTGAGCATGATGTGTCTCATAGTCCGTGTCCCTATGTTGTGCTTCCCTGGCTCGCTGGAGGAGTGGGGGAGTTTCCGTAAGAGACCGTAGAAACACTACTCCATCTCTATCCACAAAGGATATCTATAAAGCATCTAGCTGCTCAGTCACCTCTCCAGGAAGCAGTATACCAGTCCTCATGTTGAGTGCATCTACAAGAATGTTCCCCTTTCCAAGAGTATAGACTATCATAGAGTCATATTCCAGGAGGAACTCTATCGAAAATCTCTATCTCAAATTCAGGTCCTTCTGTTAAAAGATATACCTGAGACTCTTGGGATCATAGTACATGGTAAAACGTTCTCCCATCAGATAGTGTTGCCAAATCATTAAGGTGAAGACAATTGTTGCTAACTCCAGGTCATGGGTAGTGTAATTATTCACAGTCACCTGGTTCAGGTGATAGTAGTCGACACAAATCCTCAAGCTCCCATCCCCCTTCATGTCCAATAGAATCAGGGATGCCCAGGGAGAACCATCGAGTTGGATGAATCACTTCCTCTACAAGTACTCCAGCTGTACCCACAGCTCAAAAAGCTCAATGGGTGCCATCCGATATGCTGGTGTACATATCTGTTTTATCCTGGGGTACATGTAAATATAAAATTCCACCTATCTACAAGGATGTAGTCCTAGAACATCGTCAGGGAAAACATCTTCTTACTGATCCACCTCTATAGGATACCTTGGACACCCCACATCAACTGCTCTGAGGTTAAGGCAGTCCTATCGATTAGTGATTGGATGTACCCTATTACGAGTATGTCTTTCTTGCGCTATAAATGATCCCTTCTCACCAGTGAAGGTGAACCTTGTTCCATCCGTGGGGAAACACCACAATTTGTGCCTAATACAGTCAATATGAGCATGGACTATAGATAACCAGTCCATAACCAAGATGATGTCGTAAGGCCTCGATGCTACGACGAGAAGATCCCAACTGAAACTCTCGGCTCGTTGAGTAAGCTCACATTGACGACACCAATGCGTAATAATCATGTCTTCTCCCATAGTATTCTGTAGCCATAAGGATCTAGCCAACGACTCCATCAGAATCTTCGAGCTCCGAACAAGGGTAGTGGAAATGAAAGAGTTACTAGTACCTATGTCTATAAGAACAGCAGCTAAGGTGGAGTAGACACAGATCGTACCTCGAATAATCACTAGAGCTCCACAGTCATATACCTCGGCTACCTAGAGCTGAGATCTCCCATATCCACCTACTCCCCGTGGTCGGGGTGGACCTCTAGGTTGTGGTGGCAGAATCACCTCGAAATGTCATCCACCACCAGCTACACGGTCATCTCATCTGCCACATCTGGTTTCTCCCTGTGGACTGCCTTGATCGAAACTCTACATCTATCTGGGAGGTCCCTCAATTGTCTATTGATCGTCATTATGGATGGTTGAAAAGTCAAAATCCATGTTACCCTTCCCACTATAAGAGTAACATTGCCCACTCCTGGCATAAATGGCTCTGTCTCGTGTGCCCCGCACAACTGAACCTATGTCTTGAGGTCGTCCACCGGATGGCATGGTCCGCTTGGACCTCTGCGACATCTGTCTACTACCAGCAACAGATGACTCTGATGCATGTGGACTAGTGATGTGTGCCACTTCTGGTGACTAATCAACAAGGAAAATTTCCACTAGGAGGGATCTCTCTTACACTCCCACCTATGTCGGTATGACGAGGGGGAGATTATTAATGCTCTAATCTCTCATATGAGCCTCTGCTCGAAGGTCTGAGCCCTGAATAATCGGTCCTTCACCATATCTATGGAGTGATGTGAGAGGTCGGTGAACCTCGCTGAGTACTATTCTACAGTCATGCTACACTACTATAGATGTAGTATCTCCTATATCTGCAACGCACGTAGGGTGGATAAAAAAACTCAACCCAAAACAGGATCTTGATGTCTACCTAGAGTAGTGTGGCCTCATTGTGAACCTAGAGCATCAGGATCCACCATTTTCCTGCTTCTTCCTGAAGGAGACTCACGACAAAGATCACCTTAAGATCGGCTGGTGTCCCTACTAATCTAAAGACACTCACCACAGCCTCCATCTAATCCTCATCTATATGTGGGTCCATCTCACCCCTGAACGTGGGCAGCCTGTAGCACTGGAACTCATGTAACGCACTCAGGCGGTGTGCACTCTCCGCTTTTGGGGCTAGTGGAATCGGTGGGCCAATGGTTAGTGGTGCCGTTGGTTCCTCCACTATGATAGGGCCCTACACCAAGGCCTTGTTGCTCAGTGGGATATTCGTATGCACAACTCTCAGAACCCTGGCTAGTTATCTATGTGGAGGCATCCTAAAAAGAAATAGGTGTGCCATTTTCAATAACTTATTCCTAGTTAGTTGACTCAAGATATCACAATGCGAAACTCTTGATAACACACATGCAATCAGTGTTTTCATGCACTAATTCGGAAATTAGAATCCAGGGTCCTGGTGTATGGATACATCAGCCGCCACACCAACACTGGCCTCCTTGAATTGGAAACAACACTCTGTACCTTTAACACTATTGCTTCATATAAAAGAAATATTAGAGTCCTACGTTCTACAGTAGAACCAACTCCTCTAATACCAATTTTTCACAACCCGTCCCCCGAGGCCCGTGCCATGACTACCCCAAGCCCTCCTTCCATAGGCCAGGGTCTGGAAACTAGAACCTAAGGCATAAATCCTTAAAAAAGGGAAGGGATTGCCTTTATAAACTGAAAAATCACACACAACAGAGTGGGATCTGAAAGTAAATGCTATGTATCGCTTTATACAAAAGTGTTCTGAAAAGTAAAGGGGCCATAAAAACAAGACCAGCTAAAATGTGCAAGTAATACTAAAAACAAGTACAACTAAAAAGGAAAAGCAGCTACTGGGTCATCCTCTAGGGTTCCTACTTGAAGGGAAGGTCCATATGGCCTCCTCAGCACTCCACGTCCTTCAGTCTCCTCCATGTACCAACTTGTCATAAGGTCCACCTCCATGTACCATCCAATCATGCTACTTAGCCTCATTTAGTGCAATCAGTCGTGTGCATCAAAAACAACAATGTGAGGGCATAACCCGTGCAGGGGTGAGTGTAACGATACTCAGTAGGGACCCCGAGACCCTTAAGGTCTCACAAAAACAAAATAAGGATAAACCAAAGAGTATGAAATCAACGGGTAGCCATTTCTTTGGTATATTCCCATACATATACATAATTTATCAATAACCAATCTCAATCATGAGGAAAACACAGAAGTCACAGACATAGCTCACACAAGTATACAACATTTGTAAAGACAAATAGAAGATCAGATGTAGCCACTAAATCATCTAAGCTACCGGAATAACATATGATCTAGGACTTGCTATTTTGTTGGACTAACACGTGATCCAGGAACAGAAGTCAGAACTGTCGGACCAACACATGATCTATGAACATTCGTTAGAGCTGTCGGACCAACACATTATCAAGGACTAGCAATTTTGTCAGACCAACACATGATCCAGGAAGAGAATGTAGAACTTTTGGACTAAAAAATGTTCCAAGAATAGAAGTATCAATTGTGGGACCAACCCATTATCCATGAAGAGTCGTCAGTGCACAACCATCCATAGGGTTTCCACAAAGTATGATTGATTTCAGGAGGTTATCCTAATCAAGACATGTTTCAACATGTCAATAGCCACCAAGTCAAATGATTAAGTATCTAAAATCTATATCTCATCATATGGGTATCAATGCAACAGACGGCGCATCAAACACACGCCCGGTCTGTGAGTTATTAGCATTTATGTCTTAAGGTCTAGGATGGATTTACGTTTGATCCAACCCAACCATACACCAACTATGTTCAAAACTCATGTTTGGTATGCCAAAAGAACCATCTCACTCCAAGATTTCCATCTCAATAGACGGTTTGTCAATCGGACACTCATAGCCCATTTTATGGGTGAAATGGTGAAATCGAGTCAAACGGGTCTGGGTCCGGTCCGGCCCAGTCAGACCGATTCGGCCTGACCAGGGTCAAGACTGGGGTCCGACCCAGTCTACGGGTCCGACCTGGTCCATGGGTCCAACCAGCCCGAGGGGGAATCCTGGCCTGAAGGGGCGGCCCGACTTGCAGGCAGCGGGCCCCACGTGGCCTAGTTGGCGGCCTGCCTGGCCTGCACTGCTAGCTCGCGTGGCCTGGTTGCCCAGCGGCAGGAGGGACCCTGTGGGGCCCGCCTTAGCCTCATTTGGGGGTGTTCTACACCCCCCCATCTCCTGAATAGAACTGGCACCTGGCACCGGTTCGGTAGCCTGCGGGACCCTAGAGGGTCCCGCCTCATATAGCTGGCTGAGCGGCCAGCCGATCTGCTTCACCAGCAGCTGGCCCAATCGTCCGCTTATGCACCACCACCACGGCCAGGGGGTGGTGGATTCTTCCTCTGCTCGGCACGATGGAACCGCACCCCTCTAGTGGCCTGGCAGACGCCCTTATGAACCGTCAAGGCCAGGGGCTACGACATTCTCCTTTGCGCGGTGTGACGATGTTGCACCCTTCCGTTGTCCCGGCAGCCTTGCACCGCTGGTTTCCTTCTCAGCTGGACCAATGCCAGTCGCCGTTGCTCCGCCACCGTGGTCAACAAGAGAGGAAAAATGTACGGAGAGGGTCGAGCTGTGTTCTTTCTTCCCACTCCCTCCATGTTATGGTGATATCAATGTGAAAATCGTAAACAAAGATTTGAATGATGAAGAACGGGAACAAATTCAAATGGAAATACCCTACCTCTGGTTCTTTTCTTGTTGACGATGTTATGGAAAGGCGTAAGCTAATTTGTTGACATCAAGAAATAAGATGAAGAATTTGAGGACATCTTCATCGACGTTCATCCTGGATGGATATTCCCCCTTTCCCTAGTTGAAGATCATTTTTCATTGGCGGAATAAGTGTTCTTCATTGGTGATTTATTTTCCTCCATACCTCCACCAAAAAGGAAAATTCCAACAAAAAATAGATTATAAAATTTTATTTATTTTTTGGAATAGAATTGAAAATGTTTTAAATTAATTAATTAGATGTGTTCAATTAATTAATTGAGAGGGTTGGATTCATAAGTGGGGAGTTCAAGGGCATTTCTCCCCACTTAATGAGGAGTCCAAGAGGTTATACCTCAGGTGTCCCCAAAAAATTAAGTAAGAAGACGTGTTTAGACCTCGGGTGTGCCCCACCACTATAACCTCTCATGGAGGTTTTAGGTGTGGTGGCCCCCACCTCCTACCTCCTCTTGTAGGTTTTAACCAACTAAATATAAATTAAGACTAGCGCTTAATTTATTTTATTATTCCCAGATGAATCAAAAAAACTATCTTTCAGTCCCAACGATCCACCGTCAAGGTGAAAGCATTCATGAGTGAATATCTGTGGTGTGATTTCAATAGTTACCACAGATTTCAATTTTGTGCACCGGTTCAAAAGTTATAAAAACCCGCTTGTACGTTTACTGAATGTACCCGAACAAAACTTCAGAAATTGATTCTGGGCACACTGGGCCTTAGAATCACATGCTATCCATTTTCGCTGACTTGTAATATTCCCATGTATTTAAAAAAAGATTTAATGGAATATTTGGGTCTTTGAATATGGGGTAACCATTATCGATATTATTCATATTATATAATTATTCCAGGATGTTTAATTTGTTGTGTGAGCCTTGATAATGATGGGTTTTTTAGTCATAAATATTTAATTGTTGTTTTTTTCAGTATCTCTCTTATTGGTGTGTTAGTATTCTCTTTTCACTTATACACAAGAGAATTTTGTATCCCAACTGAGTATACCTGTATGCTCACATTATGTATAAAAACTATTTTTTAGAGTTATAAGAGGAAATGTGGGACTATTCTAGAGATTACATTCTCAGGCCTTTGGATATTTGTTATATCCCTGCATTAGTTTTTATTTTGAGAATTTATTCGAAAACATTAAATTATATCAGTTATATTTATTAAAGAATTCTGGGATGGATTTTTTTATTATATTTAATGTCATGGAGTTTGTTGTTGTTTATCAATCTTATTTTTTGGTCTAATCTATATTATAGAGGGTAAGGTCTCCAAAATATGATATTTTAATACCCTCAGTGCTAGTTGCCAAACTGAGGTCTACTGGGGTGGGAATCAGGAGTCATTATCTCTCTCTCCTCAATGTGGTATCATTGTAGGGAGGGGACATTATAGTTTTAAACCGGCTATTAAAATTTTATCTCATTAAATCCATGCATTTTCAAAATTAAAAATGGTCTCTGAACTTTTTCAAAATTAAATATATGATTAATTGCCTTTTAAATGGTTTTCAAATTCATTGAGTAAGGCATTAAAACCATTTTTCATCAATGAAACTCCAAAAATGTATGAATAGAAATATTTTGGAAAATAGGAATGACTATTCAAAAATTGTCCACTATTATTGATCCATTGTTAGTTTAAAATGATCCACCACTGGGGATCCACCATTGTTTCAATCAGTCCATGATCACTAAGATATTATGATTGCCTCATCAATCTCAAGGTAACCCATTGATGAAGTCCATCAATATTTCATCCCATTTCTGCTCAATAATATCCTAGGGATAGTGCAATATAGAAAAATAAGGGTGTTATACCATTAAGTATTAGAAAACTAGATAACAAGCCACAACCTCTACCATTACTCATTTCAACCTAGGCCTCCAAATATGTGACACCAAGCTATGGTACATCTTGGAAACTCATAGGTATACCATTAAAGGGGACACATGCAACTCAAAAAGGACACCTTCATGCATTTCAAATTAAACAAACAACCTCCCAAGAAACATTATTCTATTATTACCATCCTATGACCATCCCAATGGAGCATCGCCAAGGCCAACAAGATCAATCATTACATTTTCCACTAAGTCTACCCATTTATAGTCCTCTACCTCCTGAATTATAGATGAAGGGACCATTATCTAAAATAATAAAACTACTCCATCGACCACCCATGAATCAAATTGAATGTCCTATAACTCCTCCATTTCAATCCAAGCATCTATGGACTCATGAACAATATCCTTACATGGATTTCTTATCAATGAGACAGCCAAAAAATTCTCTAATCCTCTGGTATAAGGGATCTCAAATTCATAGTCCTCAAAAAATGAATCCAAATCCGTTTCTCCATATTTATATCATGCTAATAAAATATATACCCCAATATCATATGATTTGTAAAGACAAAATAGTTCTTTCTAATGAGGCAATGCAGCCAAAAATTTATGGAAAACACAACTGATGATAGCTCTAGATCGTTGCTGGTATAGTTTTACTCATGGGGACATAATTTTATAGAACCATAATATATCATTACCATTTAAACATCAATACACATCAAAATCCGATACATAAAACATAAAATAACTCAAACGTCAAGCTCTCCTCAGGTAACTGAAGAACTAAAGCATTGATTAACTTCCCCTTCAGGTAATTGAACACTGATTATCACCGATAAATGCATAAAAAATCTTTTTCTCACCTCTTCAATGAAATTTTTGTCTGTTCAAATCATGTTAAATCCGGAATATAGCTCTAGTAATTCCATTAAAGACTAAGGAATCTACAAACTTTCACCCTATTATTTGGTATTTCCTAAGAAGCAACTACCTCAACCCTCGATTGGTCTATTACCACACTCTAATAAGACACCACATAGCTATGTAAACAAACCTATCATGTAAATAAACTTGGACATCATTCCATATAGATGTTGATGTTGATGAACCTAAAAATAAGCTATTATATGTTCAGAACACCCCACCTAAAACATTGATTGGATAAATATGTCATTGATGAACACAAATATTAACTAGTCCAAGAATTCAGGGATAAATATATTTTGGACCTCATGAACATAGATAGTCTATTTGTGATAGTGAAATGCATATCCATGAATTCACTATTCCCATACCTTCATCTAAATATAGTCTTATTGATATCTAGATCCTTTATCCTCAATTAGTGATATCCGAACAGCATATTGATCTTTGAGAACCAAAAATATCCAATAAATTATAAAAGAACACTAACCCTCATAAGAGGATAGAGATTATTAATCTTCACTTATTTCCATATTTTTTAGTCTTTCCACGTCCTTATACTACAATTTTCCTTATTAGTGAATAAAACCGACACACCTTACGATGAAAAACTAGTTCACATGAAACCCCTATACATCATATCATCTATCTAAATCCTCATCTCCATAAACTCATAATTATCCATGGGATAATGATCTATTGAAATCGAAGAATCATGATGATACAATTCTATCACGAACTCAATAACATGTCAGTGGTGTTGTCCCAAAACCTCCTTGAGGAAATCATCTAGAAACTCCATGAAATCTTTAGGAGCCTCCTTTATCCCTATTTCTACTTATTCCATAGATAACGTATCCAAAATGTAAATAAAGGGGTCCACATGATCACTTCCAAGCTTCAAACCCCACTGACCAAATGCAACCACATGATGAACATGTAAATTTGAGAACACAACTCTTCTCTATATGTAGTAAATAATGTCACTCACAGTATATAACTACTTGATGCTGTGGATGACATGGTATGAATGAACCTAATGTAAGATAACGTCAACACATGAAATATTTCTCCCCATCATCATTGAACAGACTTGAAACACATTTAATAAGATGTTATGGAATTTTCCTAGATTATTCATCACTGGGGGCATGGGATGCCTCCCTACATATAGTCCCAATACGTATGCAAGGGATGGTGAAATAAAGGGCTATGAAGCTCCAGAATCATGAAAATCAATTATAAGTTTACTTGATAGATTTAGCATACATCAAATGATATATATCACATTTGGAGTTACACCTTTCACTGCTTGAAACTAACCACACACATCACCTCTACCTATGTATTGACTTCTACAACCATAAACATGATCGGGTAAAGGCCCCTATGGGTAAAGTAAATCCTGATGTATCCCTCCACAAACCATATCTTCTCTCCATGGGGCATAATGCTGCTTCCCATTCTTCCTGAACAACCTCATAGGTAACTACTATTTAGGTTGGCATTGATCATCCCCCCTACTAAACTGATATCGATAATTCCTTGAGAACTGATCTTTATGCTTTCCATGAATAGTATACATAAAAAAATTATCCTTTAGTCCCTGATAAGAGCATGGAAACCATTGGTCCTTGATATTCATAAGGAATGCTGTTGATAAGGACTCCCTTCTAGTCGAGACATCAATGGCCTAGGTTCTTGAGACCAACCACTAAGAGATTTACTCATTGAGGAACCCTAAGGGTTCCATTCTTATAGTAAACCTCCTCAAGAGTTAATCTACTTGATCACATATCTCTTCATCTAAGAATATACATATATACGAGACAGAAAATGAGTAACTACATACTACATGTATGGAAAGAGTGCTTCCTCAAGATTCCTCACTCAGGTATCCTCATCTATGAAATAATCTAGGGAAATGAACATAAGGTCCTTGAACTTTATCCTATGAAAACAAACATACATCATCTCCTACTGAAGGGTGTGAATCCCCTACCACTTCACATCCTTCATGGTCGATTAAAGAAACTCATATCTTAACTCCTATGATTTGAACAATGAAACATGGGCCTCAATCTACTCTCCATGTTATAGTGTCCCCCACTAACATGAATCTCCTCAAATCTACATGACTACCAAAGGGTCCTAGTACTAAATTGGGGCCTAGGAAAACCTGAATGAGATCACTAGTTTCTTTATCAATCTCTATGTCTCCACAGCAAAAATATTACCACATAAATCATCATTTCCATCTGATGAAATACATTCCATATACTTTTCCAATATTCATCATCCTCCACCTGATCGACACATTGATGATTAAATGAGTCAACCTGTAGAACCATTAGTGCCTTAGCCACATGAGGAAGATGACTAGGATCCATATTTGAAAATGAATACAAGGATTTCTTATGCCTCTAAGTATGAAATATTTTTATTTGAATCATTGTAACATACATCAACTTCCCACGATCTGAAATAGCCCCATTTATATAGAAAACTAGACATAATTTTGCATATACATCTCAAAAGTCTCCACCATGCATGTGTTTCCACCTCATATAGTCATTCAATAAGATTTGAGTTCTTAATACATATCATTGTGGACCCTAAAATTATGTTTCCTTGATAGTATCCCTTTCCTATGTCACAGACCAAGTTCACCTAACACTATTCCCATACCAATCAGTGAAATACTGACTATACCAAACTGCAAACATCTTGCTATATCTCAACCATTATCCTTTGATAACATTTTAATGTGATTCCACCATAAAATGATAATTCAATGAGGGGAGATAGATAATGACTCTTGATTCCCTCCTCAAATAGGCCTTGTGTGGGAGACTAACACCAAGGGTATAAAAATCTCATTTATGCGTGGAATTACCCTCTTTGAAATAACAAGGATCAATACATAGAGACATATTATACACAAACCAACTCTATGACATAATATAAAATATAAATAACTATCCCAAAATTAATGAAAAAAATAAAAGGGAAACAAGTAAAAATTTCCAAAGTAAATACCCAAAATAAAAACGAATGTAGTGAAACCACAACTATCTAGAGGCTCAAGGTAGTAATGTTTTGCTTGGTCTATTAGGTCTTCCTAAAAACTAGAAAATATATTTATATACATAGAGTGAGCATAGAAGTATACTCAGTATAAAGAATAATGTCACCCATTTATGTGTGAAAAGGACATTCTAATGATCCAATAAAAAACTATAGAACCTACCAACCCCTATAATGGTATACTAACCAAGGAATTCCCCAACACGGATCACTCACTAAAGAATACATACATGTATAATAACATAATATGGCTTATATCGAAAAAGGGTTCCCTCAATGACATTACCCTAGATTTTCCTCTCTTGCACCTGATCATCGAATGTCCTAGTAGTCCCACCTCTTCCAAATAACATCACATAACATTACTTCACATCACACTCGTACACAATTGGGATATCACATCGTATCACATCTCATTACCTGTGTAGTTGGGTATCATAAAAAATGATCGGACATCAATTGTGTTCCCTCCTCCGACCATGCACGACCCTCACCATAATCGATCTCATTACATGTTTCCTGAAGAAACCTGGGTGATCAAATCTCATGAAAAAATTTTAAAAAGAGGAACTGTCAACTTATGGCTATCATAGCTCTTGAATTTCATCAATGCCTAGAGTAGGGAGTGGAAAACAGAAGGTAGAGATTCATCCATAATCCCATCAGTATATTGGGAAGAAACCGCCCAAATATAAATATATATATATATGTGTGTGTGTGTGTGTGTGTCAGAACATAGTTTTCTACATTCATGGGGTGTGTAAAAATTGTAGAGAAATAAATTGTACATATAAAATCTTCAAAAAAATCTCATCCAAGGGGATTTAAATAAACGAACCAACCAAATCACAATGTTACCTAACTTTTATACTTCCTTTAAATGCATAATACCCCATAATATTACAAAACACAAAAAAACATTCAATTAAATTCATTTTCAAGATTTTCTATTATCAAACTATTTCAATTAAAAGAGAAACCTTATTTCATATTTCCATTACATTAATTGTCATATAAACATAAAACATTAAAATAAAATGAACCTTATTCAATATATTACTTAAGAATATGAATTATATATCAATATAAAGCATTTAATTCTATTACTACTCAAGAAACTTGCAAAATAAACAACCAAAGAATCCACACAACACTACCACACCACTACCACCACCGCAGCCCTACTACAAAATCGTACCACAACCACAAGAATAAAGGAATTTCATAAATATTCCACAGTCACTACCCCAGTTCACATCACATTATATCCACTACCCATGCATCTCTTTATCATAATCAATCCAAAATCGAAACTGTATCTACAGAAAAATTAATATGCTAACAACTGCATTTTCCAGATTAAGAATATGGGATCTTACACAATTCCACTCGTTTATTTATGGGTGTTATCACACTAGAAATAAGTAAAGGGGAATCTAATTAATTAAAAAATATATGTTTCAATATTATAATTTTTTAAATATTATTAAAAACCACACAACATGGATTCCACAAATCACATAATAAAAGAACAAGCAACTACACCAAATAACCACTATGTTTATCAAGTAATTACACCTATAAATACTCAATATCTATGATTATAATAATAAATCTTGTAAAGACATATGATTAACATTACCCTTTAACTTTGTAAATTAATATGATAAATAATTTGTCTTCATTAATTTTTATTCATCCCAACCCATGTAGATACCCCCCCCCCCCCACCCCATCAACATGATACACATAAATATAAATTAATGATAAAATTGCCTACATAGATTAATGAAGCATTACACCATCTTGTAACACAAAAAATAGAAGGTAAACATATAAGATGAAACCAATCTATGGGAACTCGAACTACCTACATCAATAAGGTTCTATGGATCCATGTGATCATTGATTTGTAATCTCCCATATCAAGAGAAATTAATCACCGAAAAATTACAGAAATATGTAATCTTTTGATATATTGTATCTTGATACCAATAAGATTTGACATTGGTTTAAATTGTTTATTAAAGTCAAATATCATTAAATCCACCAATTTTAATACTCTAAGAAGTTCTCTATGATTTATTAAAATTTATTAGAAGATTAATTATCTTTGAAACAACATTAAAAATATTTAATTTAGGTAATAAAACCATTTTTTCAATTAAAATTCAAAAATGGAAAAATAGTAAATTTTTGGAAAACTATAAACACTGTTGAAAATGTGAAACCCCTGGTGATCTATAATTTGTTAAAAATGATACACATTTATAATTCCACCATTAGACTAAAATGTACTACAATCGGCGATCATCTATTAGATTAAAATATCCCACTATAGGTTATCCATTGTTAGTTAAAAATGTGGCACCATTGTGATCCATCGTTAGTTAGAAATGTGCCATTGTTTTCGATACCCCATTAGTTAAAAGTTAGAACCCTTTGGTAATACACCAATAGAAAAAAATGAACCATCATTGATGACCCACCATTAGTTCAAAATATGTCACTATTTGTGAAATACCTTTCGTTAAAAATGAACCATCAATGGTGGTCCATAATTTTTTCGAAATGGGTATCCATTGGCTATCAGTCATTATTTTAAAATGATCCAACAAATGTGATCCACCATTAGTTCAAAATGATATACTATTTTTTGTCAACTATTAGTTCAAAATGAGTTACTATTGGTGAACAAATGTTAGTTAAAAATTAGAACATAATGGTGATCCACCATTTTTTCAAAATGAGACACAATTAGTGATCCATCATTCGGTAAAAATGAGATACCATTGGTACCCACTGTCAATACAATTAAACACATAAACACACTCTCTTCTTATACCAAACAGTCATGGAAATTACCTAAAAAACTCAAAAATAGTAATTCCCAGAATGTAACCATTCAAATGTTTTGGGCCATTACACATACATATTGAAATAAAAATAATCATAATAATAATACTTTTATTTTTATCAATAAAATGTTTAACCAAATTATAACACATCCAAACAAAATTTATGGGTGGATAAACAATAGATAGTCTGATTGGCATTAATCATCCATATTTTAATAAAAACATATAGAATGAAAGTATTTTTTCACACATAAATAAATTTTCATACATTCAAGGGGAACATCATAGAATATGAATTATGTAACATTTGATGTTCACACCATATAGAACAATGAATATGATGTCAATTTAATCCTAAAATAACATGATCATTATCCGTATATAGAAAGAAAGTGGATGGTTTCAATAGACCATATACCATGAAGTGTTAAATATTTGTCAACTATTTTGTGTGGACTGAATATATATCCCCATAAAATATTATAATCTACAACATAATAAAATAAAAGGTAATAATTTATGAAACTTCTATGATATAGTTCTTGGGAATTATCATAACTTGGTTAACATAAATTAAATTACCAAAAACTCTTTCAACTGGGAAAAAACATAATCAATAGAAAAATCCAAGAGAAAAGAAATTTGGATAGTAAATCCCATGAAAAACAAGATGCGTGATAAAAATATATCTATTTTCAGTGAATATTCAAGTTAAATAAAATTTAGTTCATAAAATGTATTATGTATACAAAATCCAAATTGAGACTAATGAAACTCCAACGGCTATTCAAAACCCCTTGAATGAGACGGATAGTAATTAAACATTAAATAACATAATTATAATATAATTCATAATAAGATATCTCAAATAGTCTTTATATAAACCACAATAATGAAACATGTTTCATAAATAAAAAAAATTTCATAACAAATGGAAATTGAAATAAAAACACATATACGTTGAGAAACACATTAATAAAAACTCCTTAAAATTTAGTACTTGTAATTAATCATAAATAAGATGAATAAAATTTAATTCATGATGTTATCTCTGATATAAGTATCATATTCACACTAAAATAATTTGGTTAATAATACCAAATAATTCGTAAAGGGAGGAATTTGAGATGAAATATCATACCTCTTGTCCTAATATAAATGAAAAATCATTGACATCCTGTATTATAAACATTGAAAACATTCTAAATATATTAATAACCTCATACATATAAATTTTAAATTATAATCATTATAAATATTCATTAAAAGTATTGTCTCTACAGATTTACCACATCGGGGGTTTATAGTTTTGAACATTTATACTAGTTTCTAAATAGTTGTATTCATGTGGATTATTATTTCACATTTCATTGTAAGTAGATCATAAATAAAATATCATTTATAATTATTTATGATTTTTCAAAATCTTTACAGGAATTCTTTAGTCTTTATCTTTGATTATAAAATTGATTACTAGCATGTTTCGATGATTTTTGTTGAGTGATGTTTTTTCTCTTTATTAACAAATTAAATATTGACAAAACATATCAAAAAAAAATTAATTATTAAAATATTTTAATTATATTATACCTATAATTATTTTCGAATATTCATGAAGGACATAAACTCATAGTACTGTTTGATTAGGTTGTTAAAACCTCCCAAATGTGAACATACCCCACTTCAAAGCATGATTGTGAGGTGATTTTTTAGTAATTTAGTTATGAAAATAGAATATTTATATTATTTATTGATTTTTAGGGTGATATATATATATATATATGAATTTTACATAATTAATAATAAATAATATATATGAAAATATTACACTTTTGGAATAAAATATTGTACTCCTGGAACACTTGTTATAATTTATTAAAATAATAATGATTCTTATTTGATAATATCATTAATAAGTCATTAAATTTTTCGGAAAAAAAACATAAAATCATCATAAAAATAAAATTTATCTATTCATACCATCCTTATATGCATCCTTGTAAGGTAGTTAAGGAGAAAAAAAATATGTTATGTCATGTGAGTGGTAGTCTGCATAACATATTAACAATGGTAATATTTTTCATAATTGAAAGAGTATATGAATAAATAATGTTAAAAACATTAATATATTAAAAATAAAGAATAATAATTAAATGTATGTCAGTATATGATCATTTAATGTGTAAATTTAAAAAAATTAACTAAGAAGAAAACTAATTAGTTGATAATAGTCACATTGGGGACTATAATTTTCCATGTAAGTCTCTTTGAATTTGAAGTTATTATTCAAAATACGACAAAAATAGGTATTATGTTATAGAGATATGGTTTTATGGTGTTAAAAATTGTAGGGATTGAACTATAATTTTTAATGAATGGTGTGCCCGGAAGTGGTGAATCTGTTTTTCATTTTATAAGTGATGGGAATGGCAGTCTTGTGAACCCCTTTACAATTTAAAATAATTCCATTAAACTATTCAGGGGTTAATGGAAAAAATGGAAAAAATTAAGTTGAAACATGCATTATAAAATAGATATCTCGAAATTATAATTTATCTAATTTGTTTTATTTTTTAAGTTATTTACACAAGGATATACACAATTTACCCTGTTTACTTCTATAATGAGAATTAATTTTTTACATTATAATTTAATTATAATGAAAATGATAATGATTGAAAGTTTTACGTAATTTGATACATTTATTTTTTAACATTTAAAATTATTTAATCAAAAAAGAATTTCTAAATATTTGAAAAATTAATTTTTAAAAAGAACTACAGTAAATTGCATAAAAATAATTTTAGGAGAAATATTTTTAAGCATTATATGTATTAAAAACTTAAAATTACTTGAAATACATATTATAATGACATAAATTGTTTTTTATAAATGGTATTATGATTTAAAGGAAATAAGAAACTAAATCCCCGATTAAAATCTTTTATTTAAAAAAGAAATCTGAAAACAATTTCTATATTAAAGTAACATTTGATTATTTATAAAAAAATTTAATAGGTTTTCATAGTTGACATAATATTTTAAAATTAATAATTCCATTTGTATAATTCATATATTATTAATTATATCATTTTATAAATTTATAGTTCATTATTATTTAATAACAATGTCAAATAAATTACATGTTTTCTGAAAGCATATATTTTCTAACTAAAAATAAAATTTTCTTGATAATATACTAAAAAATTGAAATCAAATAATTTTTGAAATTATTAAATAATATATTAATTTCATTTCAATACATTTTAAATTCAAAAATTTACACATTAAAGTTTTACCTAAAATCATACCACATTATTGAAAGTTATTTTTATATAAAAAATAACTCTTTCACATATTTGTAGATATTATTCTTATTTAATATCAATTACTAACTAAATTATTTTGAACCATTTATTTTTATCAAAAATAATATAACCATAATATTTATTTTCATTAATTATATTTAAATATCATAAAAGACATTTTTCTAGAAAAAAATACTTTTCAAAAAATTAAATGAACTTATTTGTCATTTTTTGGTCTAGAAATTACATATATATATATATATATATATTAAATATAGCTATTATTTATTATATAAAAATAATTAAAAAGTTGTTACACATATTCATTCCTCCTAATTAAATGACTAGGATTTAATGGTCACCTAATAGTTTTTATATTTTATCTCAAAACAAATGTGGTCTTGTTTCAGTTTTATGTTACATGTGGGAAAATATATTAAACAAATTTACTTATTTAAACATAATATTATTTAGATTTTTGGTATGTTATAATTAATCCATGAAATTAATTATAGTTTCATATTAAGGTAATAATTCAAATAAATTAAATTTCTCACAAAAACATTAAACATATTAATTTAAATGGTTCTTATTCTAGGAATCATATATGTAAGATTATTTCCCATCCACACAGAACCATTTTCAAAATTTCATATTGGGAAAATTGTTCCAATTGGGTCACATTTGAAAATTAAATACTAAATCAACATTCCAATCATCACCCATATTAGATTTGTAACACCCCGAGCTTCCACGATACGCTTCTCATTCAATAATGCAATAGCTTGCATTGTACGCAACTTCGAGTTCTAAAACACTGCGACTAATCAAAGTAGCCATTATGAATAGTAATAACAACTTTTTAAAATTATAGAAATTTTATATTTCAAAATGGAATTCATTTTTGTATTCGTAATATCAAAATTATCCAAAGTTGAATTTTTTGTAATTTTCTGAGAACTTCCAATTTTTTATGAATAGTGACAAATACTTAAAAACAACTTTTTTAATCAAAATAATTTATAGTGATAAATTATACTATTTATTGGTTTTAAAGTATAATTACAATATATTTTTACCATTTTATCCAATGGTGGTCATTAGAATTAATTTAACATTGAAATTGGACATAAACAATTGCCAATCTTTTTATATAAATTGTTTCTTAAAAACACGCTATTATTGTGACAGCAGGAAATAATTATGAAATTAATTAATGCAACTTATATGTTTGGAATTTCGTAAAATAGACATCATTTTTTTATTCGGAATATCAATTATAGCTTAGGGTGAAATTTTGGCATTGTTCTGAAAAACTTCATTTTTTGATTAATAGTGAAACCACTAATTGGTAGTTAAATAACTGATTTTTCGTTTAAATGAAATATTACCACTTCTGTGATTTGATTTTCAAAAATATGACATAAATTTTTGTCATTAATATGTAAAATTTGGTTCAATGATATTAAAATATTTTTTTGGTGAATAGTAACTTTTAAGTTCTTAATCACGATTAGAGGTAATTAGTGTAGTTTAAGGTAAAAATAATGTTATAATAATATGAGATGAGCTTCACACTTGTCCTACTCCTATTGTATGAGTCATGGACGACCATTAAAACCAATGGGTCAACTTGGGGACCCCATGGATCCACATTGGAAGGAAAATGACATTAATATATATTTATTTAATGTTAAAGTAAAAAATGACACAAACATGAAATGTTTTACTAAAACAATTTTTACATGGGGTTATAAAAGTCATATTTTTGACTATAAATATTCATTGGAAAGATAAAAATATTTCCTACATCACAGAATTTTTTTTATAATTTTTTAGACATTAATAAATTAAATTATTTATGACATCATTATGATGCAGCGATGACCTCATTATTTAACGATTTTAATAAAATGAAAAGATAATGTAAACTCCAAGGCATAAACTTGTCCAAAGACAATTGGATGGGTATATTTAGAACCCTTATCACCTTAGCCACTAATTATATAAGTGTGGGACCTTTAGAATCCGAAATTCATTATATAATAATGTAAAATTTTCTTACATTCCAAGAGTGCCCCTCATCTCCTGTTATAAAAGGCCCCCACCTCTACCACCTCATTCAAACTTTAAAGCCATTTGGCTCGGCCAAACTCTGCCAAAATACTCTCCCAACTTCCCCCTCTTACTCCTATAAGCCTCACTTTGGGAACAACTCTTCCCAAGGAAGCATTTCTCTCCAATCAAAAGAGTTACCCGATTTAAAGGTAATGTCTTCTGTTATGTTATTTTGTTTTATTATTCTTCTCCAACCCCATAAACTCTTTTTATTCATTTCATTTGTAACAACACCAGTATCCTTAATATACTAGGATGTTGTTATAATATTTATTCGAGCTACACTTACATATACCTACATATAATGGTTAAAGAACATACGGTTTCTGTGGATGGCGAATTTCTGCCTCACGAAACGATGATTGTTCAGCACTCATATAACACCTTCAAAGGTGGCCATTAAGATGTCACTATATTTATATATGATATATAATATTTTTATGTTTTACTTATGCCTCTTTATTTCTCATTTATGGCATAATTTATGATTTCCGTTATGGGTAAACGCGATAATTACATTTTAGGAAGTGCGGACTACCGCCCCCTCAATGTGATTTGAATCGTTAATGCCATATGTGGGATGTTTAAAGGATGGATTAAATTGTATTATACACTATATTATACTGTAATTATATTATACATTTATATCATTATGATTTCATTCCATTAAATATGAAATAGAAATGAAAGTAGCGTTCATGCGTACGTACGGCTTACCGTCTCCATGAACGGTGCATTTCATTTCTTACCTCTAAATGTTACGTAATTTTATAAATGAATGTATATACTAGATATATATGATATATATGACATCTAAATAATGAATATTATTCTGGAGATAATGGATATTCTACCACATAAACAACTTGTAATTATAAGAAGTTTATTGTTGACTCAAGTACCAAAGATCGACAAAACGACCATTATTAACTTAAATAATTACATAATTTTCATATCATTGTAATAAGTGATATAAAAAGGATAATTAAATTGAAAATGGTTCTTAATAAGGTATATATTAACTCTAGTTTATTATTCAAGAGGTTAAAGAACAGTTGAGTCAAGTCAGACACGAGGTAAAGGAATTTCTTAACCCAACTTCCATTCTTTGGGTTAATCTCCTATTTTAAAATTATGTCATGATATTATTATGTCCTATCTTGTATTTTTACTTTGTTTATGTGTACTTATAATGAATACACATAATAGATCTATTTTATTTTAAAATTTATCTTTTTATGGACTTCGTCTCAATCTCCTTTCATTGAGGCATATTTGGTTTTATACATAACTTTCTTTTATGCGGTGTATAAACCCCTTTGATTTTTACGTTTATTCAAAAGGAATCTTTTTTATAAGAAGCGTTTTACTAAACGAAAAAAAGGGAATGTTTTTTATTCCATACATATGTGGCGACAACGACTTCTCCACCGCCGTGACCATTATTTGAGTTTCGGCTTCCTCTCCAAGCCATTTTTTTAATGAAAAATAAATACAAAGTTTTAACTTTCTTTTATTTTGGTATTGAAAATGGTTTTGAAAGAATTTTTATTATATAAATGTGTTGTTTTGATATCTTGTGATTGAAATGTGGAAATTTTATGTTTCCTTTATGCATGTTTTATGTGATACGATTATGTTATGGTTTATGATATGTTTAAACCTATTCATATGAGGAATGCATTGGACTTAATAAGTGACGAGTGGAGCCCGCTATAGCTCCTCGATGCATCGGTAGGTATCATGAGACAACTAGACGTGGAATTGGCCGAGGCCCTTTCCCAATTTGATTTATGGTTTTGGCTGAGGCCTTAATCATTTTAGACGTCTTGGCTGAGGCCTTGACAAAATGTTTCAGAATGTCTGGCATTATGCATTCCATCATTATGAAAGTGGTTATTGATATTGAATGTGATTATTCGACCAGTAGAATATCCATGTGAAGAAGTGAATGGCATTATCTCATTTTACTTTTTCCATATTATGTTGAAGTTCAAGTTTAAAAGGCTTTTGTTTTAGTTATACATTGCCTTAAATGTTTATGTTTATTGATGAAAGCTTCCGCTATATTGTTAACCTTACTGAGCATCTGAGCTCACCCCTTTCAATGTTTTCATATTTTTCCAGGATGCGAAGAAGTATTTTATGAATGACCTGTAGGGGTAGTCATAAATGGATATGAGTGTGGACTATGAAGACCATGTTATTGTAGTTTGTTTACTTTTTGATGTAATGGAAGGCTTATGAATGTATCTAGTCTTTCCAAGGCTACTAAACTAATTAGTCTTTCGAGACATGATCTTTTGTGATCATGCCAATGTTACGAAGTAATGCACTGACTCTGGGTAGCTGGGGTCGGGGCGTTACAGTTGGTATCAGAGGTAGTTTAGTACTAACCTTGGAAGCTAGATTTAGATAAACTCTGATTAGAGCACATAGCCCGATGATAGGCTTTAAGGATTGGTATAGAAGAAGTTCCTAGAATTTTGTTATTGTAGATATTTTGTGAGTTTTCCGAGCAATACATCCTTGTCTGGATACGAGCAGGTAGAGGCAGCTCTGGCACAGATGTACCTAGGGGTAAAACCTGAAAACACCACTTTGAGCTAGACTCGAACGGAAACTGGTGCACGACAACGGGCCTTGCTGCACTCTTGGTTACGACACTCCTAAGGGATATGCTTAGGATAATTCCCATTTTTTTAAAAACCACTATGAACGGTTATGAGTATATACTTCCTCAAATAAAACCTTTTTATGATTATGGATTATATCCATAAATAGTTGAATTTATGTTAGGTATTTTACAAGTATGGAATTATGTATTTTGATTCATAAACAAATCTAGTTTATGCCATTGTTTAGAAATGGCGCCTAGTGGAAGGAATGGAAACTGTATCAATGCACGCACTCCATGTAGGGATTTCCCTCCTACTCATGATAATTATTGTGGATCTGGAGATACAACTAGTGCTGATCAACTTATTACCATTCTGGGACAACTCACTCAGGTTATGAATAATAACCTTACTCGTATGGAGCACCCTGATCCGCAACGTGGAGGATCAATGATAGACCGCTTCATGAGGCAACAACCGCTAACATTTAATGGGGGTACAAATCCATTAGTAGCTGAGCAATGGATAAACTCCTTAGAGAAAATATTCCATGCCTTGGGGAGTAGTAAAAGGGAGAAAGTTGTCATGGCAGTCTACCGCCTCACTAGAGATGCTGATCAGTGGTGGTCGCTGATTCAAAACACTATGGAAGATGATGACATATCGAATATGTAGTGGAGGGAGTTCAAAGATCTTTTCTTAGAAAAATACATTCCTCATGACCATAGAGCAGATATGGAAAGGCAATTTCTGAGTCTGAAACAAAAGGAGGGTGAGAATGTCGCAAAGTATGAGGCTAACTTTACAAGGTTAGCGAGGTATGCTGCAGATTATATACGTAACCCAAGAGGTAAGATTGATAGTTTCTTTGATGGTTTAAAACCATTTCTCCATCGAGATTTAGTATCACAATCGTTCTCAACATACGAAGATATTGCCTCATGTGCTATCAAGACAGAAAATGAATTCTCTAAGTCTTATGACAACAAAGTAAAGCAAGAGAAGAAGAGAACGGTGGAATAAGAGACAGATAAAGGGAAAAAGGGAAAGAATGATTTTCCATTATGTGATAATTGTGGGAAGAATCACCCTGGTACTTGACTAAAAGGAATGGGAGTTTGTTATAAATGTGGAGAAAAAGGTCACCAGGCGCGTGATTGCAAGGGAAAGATAGAGGCTATCAATGTTGAATGCTACAATTGTAGGGAAATGGGGCATTATGCAAATGAATGTCCTAAGAATTAGGGAAACGTACCTCAGAAAAGGCCAAGGGATCAAGGAAAATCATATGCTGTTACTACAGTTGAAGCAGAATAATTAATGTATTGGTGCTTTTGGACTCATGTATTGTATTATGGTTATTAGAATAATGTGATATATATATATATAAGGATTGTACTACAGTACTTGTTGATTTCAGTAAGGTTTTAATATGATGAAGGTAATTATATTTTAATTATTTGACAATAAGAGAAACTTTACTTTGTTTGGGGAATCTGATAAATTGATTTTGGAATTTAGAGACCTTTTAGAGAAAGTCTGGACAGAGGTATATTAGATAATTATAAGGGTTGGAGTGGATTAAGTTGATCTTTGGATAGAATTGTTTAAGGTTAAAAAATTTATGAAGATTATTTTTGGAATATTATGATACTATAGTTTTAGGAAAAGGACAACCTGCAGGGTGGGGCATAACCCGTCGCGTCGGATAAAGCTGTAGGAATCGAACCCACAATCATAGTACGACAGGCCTTTATTTCCTACCACTAGCCTACAGGAAGTCCCTGGTTATTACAAAATAATTTTACTAATCTAAATGGTATGTGTTAACATTTTGAACCATATACAATTAGGGTAAGTATAATATTTTTGAGTTTTATTATCTTTTTGAGTGAAAGATGAGTTGAAGGTTGAAACTCTAATTGTCAATCATAAATATATATATACCTATCTCTTATTCAATGAATAAATTAATTCTTAAACTTTATTAAAGGGATATTAAAACAAAAAAATGTGTTATCCTAATACCTTATGTCTTGTTGAACTGATGATATTTTAAATCAACATAGATTGAAGGTTTTGAGGCCCTCAATTTGACAGTTGATTTTGATTGATGACCTCAATCACTCCCTACAAATATTTATGTTTTTCCTCCAATTATATGTCTCTAATTGCCAACAATGTTCTCCTAATCAAGATCATAATTGGGTGGTGACTTTTTCATTTCCCTTTCCCTCTTATTAAGGCTAAATTTTATTAATATTATTTCCGATGTGGGTTTTCCACAAAGGTATTTTCTCTTTTCAACCTTTTATTTTCAAAAAACAATTTCAAATTGCGAGGATGCAATTTATTGAAGGAGGGGAGAATTTAACACCCCGAGCTTCCACGATATGATTCTCATTCAATAATGCAATAGCTTGCATTGTACGCAACTTCGAGTTCTAAAACACCGCGACTAATCAAAGTAGCCATTATGAATAGTAATAACCACCTTTTAAAATTATAGAAATTTTATATTTCAAAATGGACTTCATTTTTGTATTCGTAATATCAAAATTATCCAAAGTTGAATTTTTTGTAATTTTCTGAGAACTTCCAATTTTGTATGAATAGTGAAAATTACTTAAAAACAACTTTTTTAATCAAAATAATTTATAGTGATAAATTATACTATTTATTGGTTTTAAAGTATAATTTGAATATATTTTTACCATTTTATCCAATGGTGGTCATTAGAATTAATTTAACATTGAAATTGCACGTAAACAAATGCCAATCTGTTGATATAAATTGTTTCTTAAAAACACGCTATTGTTGTGAAAACGGGAATTAATTATGAAATTAATTAATGAAACTTATATGTTTGTAATTTTGTAAAATAGACATCATTTTTGAATTCGGAATATCAATTATAGCTTAGGATGAAATTTTGACATTGTTCTGAAAAACTTCAATTTTTGATGAATAGTTAAACCACTAAGTGGTAGTTAAATAACTGATTTTTCATTTAAAAGAAATATTACCACTTATGTGATTTGATTTTCAAAAATCTGACATACAGGGTTGTCATTAAGAAGTAAAATTCGGTTCAATGAGATTAAAATAATTTTTTGTTGAATAGTAACTTTTAAGTTCTTAATCGCGATTAGAGGTAATTAGTGTAGTTTAAGGTAAAAATAATGTTTTAATAATATGAGATGAGCTTGAAACTTGTCCTACTCCTATTGGATGAGTCATGTCAGACCAAGACAAACCATGGGTCAACTTGGGGACCCCATGGATCCACTTTGGTTGGAAAATGACATTAATATATATTTATTTAATGTTAAAGTAAAAAATGACACCAACATGAAATGTTTTACTAAAACAATTTTTACATGGGGTTATACAAGTCATATTTTTGACTATAAATAGTCATTGTAAAGATAAAAAGATTTCATACATCATAGTATATTTTTTATAATTTTATAGACATTAAATAAATTAAATTATTTATGACATCATTATGATGCAGTGATGACCTCATTATTTAACGATTTTAATAAAATGAAAAGATAATGTAAAATACAAGGCTTACACTTCCCCAAAGACTATTGTATGGGTATACATCAAACCCTTATCACCTTAGCCACGAATTATATATGTGTGGGACCTTTAGAATCTGAAAATCATTGTATAATAATGTAAAATTTCCATACTTTCCAAGAGTGCCCCTCCTCTCCTCTAATAAAAGGCCCCAACCTCTACCACCTCATTCACACTTTCAAGCCATTTGGCTCAGCCAAACTCTGCCCAAATACTCTCCCAACTTCCCCCTATTACTCCTAGAAGCCTCACTTTGGGAAGAACTCTTCCCAAGGAAGCCTTTGTCTCCAATCAAAAGTGTTACCCGATTTAAAGGTAATGTCTTCTCTTATGTTATTTTGTTTTATTTTTCTTCTCCGACCCCATAAACTCTTTTTATTCATTTCTTTTGTAACAAAACCAGAATCCTAAATATACTAGGATGTTGTTATAATAATTATTCGAGCTACACTTACACACACCTACTTCTAATGGTTAATGAACATACGGTTTCTGTGGATTGTGAATTTCTGCCTCACGAAACGATGATTGTTCAACACTCATATAACACCTTCAAAGGTGGACATTAAGATGTCACTATATTTATATATGATATATAATATGTTTATGTTTTAATTATGCTTCCGTATTTCTCATTTATGGCATAATTTATGATTTCCATTATGGGTAAACGTGATAATTTCATTTTAGGAAGTGCGGACTACCGCCCCCTCAAAGTGATTTGAATCATTAATGCCATATGTGGGATGTATAAAGGATGGAGGAAATAGTATTATACACTATATTATACTGGAATTATATTATAAATTTATATCATTATGATTTCATTCCATTAAATACGAAATAGAAATGAAAGTAGCGTTCATGCGTACGTACGACTTACCGTCTCCATTAACATTGCATTTCATTTCTTACCTCTAAATGTTACGTAATGTTATAAATGATTGTATATACTAGATATATATGATATATATGACATCTAAATCATGAATATAATTCTGGAGATAGGGGATATTCTACCACATAAATAACTTGTAATTATAAGAAGTTTATTGTCGACTCAAGTACCAAAGATCGACAAAACGACCGTTATTAACTTAAATAATTACATAATGTTCATATCATTGTAATAAGTGATATAAAAAGGATAATTAAATTGAAAAAGGTTCTTAATAAGGTATATATTAACTCAAGTTTATTATTTAGGAGGTTAAAGAACGGTTGAGTCAAGTCAGACACGAGGTAAGGGAATTTCTTAACCCAACTTCCATTCTTTGGGTTAATCTCCTATTTTAATATTATATCATGATATTATTATGTCCTATCTTGTATTTGTACTTTGTTTATGTGTACTTATAGTGAATACACATAATAGATCTATTTTATTTTAAAAATGATCTTTTTAAGGACTTCGTCTCAATCTCCTTTCATTGAGGCATATTTGGTTTTATACATAACTTTCTTTTATGCGGTGTATAAACCCCTTTGACTTTTACGTTTATTCAAAAGGAGTCTTTTTTATATGAAGCGTTTTACTAAACGACAAAAAGGGAATGTTTTTCTTTCCGTACATATGCGGCGACAACGACTTCTCCACCGCCGTGACCATTATTTGAGTTTTGGCTTCCTCTACAAGCCATCATTTTTTTAATGAAAAATAAATACAAAGTTTTAACTTTCTTTTATTTTGGTATTGAAAATGGTTTTGAAAGCTTTTTTATTATATCAATGTGTTGTATTGATATCTTGTGACTGAAATGTGGAAATGTTATGTTTCCTTTATGCATGTTTTATGTGATACGATTATGTTATGGTTTATGATATGTTTAAACCTATTCATATGAGGAATGCATTGGACTTAATAAGTGACGGGTGGAGCCCGCTACAGCTCCTCGATGCATCGGTAAGTCTCATGAGACAACTAGACATGTAATTGGCCGAGGCCCTTTCCCAATTTGATTTATGGTTTTGGCTGAGGCCTTAATAATTTTAGATATCATGGCTGAGGCCTTGACAAAATGTTTCAGAATGTCTGGCATTATGCATTCCATCATTATTAAAGTGGTTATTGAGATTGCATGTGATTATTCAACAAGTAGAATATCCATGTAAAGAAGTGAATGGCATTATCTCATTTTACGTTTTCCATATTATGTTGAAGTTCAAGTTTAAAAGGCTTTTGTTTTAGTTATACATTGCCTTAAATGTTTATGTTTATTGATGAAAGCTTCCGCTATATTGTTAACCTTACTGAGCATCTGAGCTCACCCCTTTCAATGTTTTAATATTTTTCCAGGATGTGAAGAAGTATTTTATGAATGAACTGCAGGGGTAGTCAGAAATGGATATGAGTGTGGACTATGAAGACCATGTTATTTTAGTTTTTTTAATTTTTGATGTAATGAAAGACTTATGAATATATCTAGTGTTTCCAAGGCTACTAAACTAATCTGTCTTTCGAGACTTGATCTTTTGTGATCAGGCCAGTGTTACGAAGTAATGCACCGACTCTGGGTAGCTGGGGTCGGGGTGTTACAAGATTCACAATAAAAAATCTAGACTAATCTATCATAGTTATTATCCTACGTTATAATATCCTTACAAATATTTTTTTTCGCATTCCTTTCTGATTAAAATGCCTCTTATAACTATAATTATTTTTCATCGTTAAACATAAATATTTAATATTCTCGTTATTATTACCATAATTTAATGTTTTATATTTATTTAATGATTTTTACTTATCCTTTTCAGAATTAAAAACTTTTCTTTTTTAAATGTCCATCCTCTGATAACCAACCCCTCTACCAAGGATTTATAACTATAAAATGTTGTTTAATTTTATCATTTTAATATAAATACTCACCAATGTAATTGTATATACATCAATCCGGACAATAGTGAATTGTATCATTAAAGGTCACATATAGAGGATGCAAAGTGAAAAACTAAATTAATTCCAAATCATCCTCTCTGTATGTTACATTTTTATTTTACAAATAAATATTAATATCTTTGAAAAAAAAATGATCTAAAATATATATACATTATTACATAGAATGAGAGTATTGATGTTTATTCAAATCAAAATTAATGTCATTAATTTTTATTATACAATACCAATATAATTTCATCAATTAATAAACTGTTGTTTACTCTTTCAAAACTTCATAAAAAATATTATTTGACAAATGTAGTTGAATTTTAGAGAGATCCTTGTGAAACGTACACATTTTTCCTCTATATAAAATTATTTAGGTATCATTTTAAATCAAAAAATTTCATTATCCAAATCATTATGTATGATAATATTATGCATCTGAACATGCCTTAACAAAAAAATGTGGTTTTCCAATCCACAATATTTATATTAGCCTTATTAGGTTGCATCTAGGGATTTAAAATTGATTATTAAATAAGAACATCTATTCTAATTTCATCAGATAAAAAATCATGAAAATATCTAGGGTTGATTAAACATAATAATTTAATATAAATGTATTGAAAAAAATTAGCCAGGTGAACAAACATGAAAACAAAATGAGAACGCAAATATATATATATATATATATATATATATATAATCATTCAAAACCATGAGTAGAGGTAATTTTATATCATTACTAACAGATGAAGTTTATACATAATGAAAAAAAGGGATAATAAATGAAATGATTATAGATTATTATTTTTTCTATATATTAATGAATGGGTATTCATAATATTAATATATATAATAAAGTGGTGTTGAAAAGATTTGTAGTATCCTGTGTGAACATTCACAGATGGAGAGATTTTAATATCAGATTAAAAAATAGGTTTGGATCATGACAGTAACAGAAAAATTGCCCAGTGAATAGGTAATAGAAAACAAA
The DNA here is from genome assembly GCA_963277665.1 of Viscum album. Classification (NCBI taxonomy): domain Eukaryota; kingdom Viridiplantae; phylum Streptophyta; class Magnoliopsida; order Santalales; family Viscaceae; genus Viscum; species Viscum album. The sequence continues at coordinate 1,873,438,258 of OY728146.1, read as the reverse complement.
ATATTAGATGCACCCATACTATAACCATTGAAATCATAAATCATTCTCAAATCTATCATTCAAGATAATGATGTAATCAATCATGATTTAAAATACTTGATAGAGTATTTTGGTTGAGAAGGATGATCCGGATGACAAATAACCAATCACAAAGGCTGTACAAGAGGAAGCATCATCAGACATCGGGAAGAGAGATTTATGAGAAAATAAAATTGAGAAAAACCATAACAAATGACAACTTCCAAGTGATGAAGAACATTTCCAAGGCCAGTATGATGAAAATTCACTATAATAACAAAAAAAAGTTAATGGAACTAGGAAAGCATTGAACATGAAGAACAATGATCCACCGGAAAAAAGGGGGAAAACCCAAGACCCTAATAGGGAATCATCATGAGATAAGAGATATCCTAGGATAGAATGTATCCATCCATATAATTTCTATAGATTAAATTCATTAATTCACTAACTTTAAGGAATCATTTTCAATGTAATTTACGAATAGGGAGTGAAATATCTTCATATAGTTTATTCTCCTCATTAGAATGTATGTTAATGGAAACTATTTTTTATTTTCTCTATGTGTGAAAATCTATGTGAAAAATTAATTGCACTCTGCTTTAAAAAATGAGAATAATGGAATGTTCAAAGTTGTAATAAAATCAAATAAATGAACTACCAATTGATTGAATCCCTTGAGTCCTAGTAGATATATGACTTATATAGAGACATAACATAACATGAATATGTATAAAATTTCACTTAATATTTTTGTAAAAATAATTAATATTGTTTAGAATAAATTAATTTCTATTAAATAACGATTTAAAAAAATTTAATTTATTATGGTGAGTAATAAAAAAAATTGTATGCTGAGAAAAAATATTCTACTACTAAATAATGTGTTAAAAAATGCATTTTAGAAATGAGTTATTAATTAGTATAAATTTTTAATAAATAAATAAATAAATGTGAATATTTGATATTTTTTTACTTGTTTTTATTATTTTTAAATTTAGATATTTTATCTGAAAATATAATAATAATAATTATTTATTAATGTAATATAATAAAAAATAGTATAATTTATATTCATATTGTAATTAAATTACTAAATAAATTTAAATGTTATAATTATTTTTAATATTTTATTAATATAAATTTAATTTTTAAATGTCTAAAAATTAAATAATTATTAAAATATTATAAATATAATATGAAAATTAAATAATGATTTCTACTTATGAAAAAATTAAAATAACAGTGAAATTAAATATTCTCTTATTCTATTATTTTATTAAACCAGTTATAATTATAACGAAATAAAAATAAATTTATATTCTTAATAACAAATTTCTTTAAAAAATCAATTAAAATAATAATTATTAAACAAAAATGTCTTTTATATTCTTTAAAATTTTATAATACCACAATTTAAGAACCAAATTATATCAAATAATACCCTAAAATACAAATGGGTTATTAATATATTATAATTCAAAACTATAATTTATATTTACAAAATATTTAAATAAATTATATATATATATAAAGGGTAAAGGGGATTATAAAATGTAAACAACTCACACCCTCTATAAACCCCAGTGGTTCAGACCACATCCCACCCCAAAAAGTATAGAGTACGTCCACTTGGCCTATTTTTGTAATGTATTAATTGCATTGATGACCCATATTATTAATGTCCCTTGAAGGCCTAATTGAATTGTTGTCTTAATTACCCTATTTATAAATCTATATTATATTTTCTCACCTACTATAATCCATGACACCTGATATTAGTAGTCATCATATCTGCATAACCATTATGAATTTTGTGTCTCCCCTAGCCATCAGTTGTTACATCATATTGCAGTTTGATACATGGTAGCTAGGCACCGCTCTACCCCACATTGAAAATAAAAGTATGAGGATGGCGGGATGATAGGTTCCGAAACACCAATCTCCCTCTTGAGCTTTTCACCTGGGGATGCATGTTGGTTGCCCCAATGCATCACATTATAATTATATTGTACCAGTAGAATAATATAACTTGCACTGATAATCACATGGCATTCAACTCATATATAAAAAATCTGATCCATGTGGGTTGATGTGTGGTTAATAAGTGTCATGTTCCAATACCACATTCATGGCCGCCCACTAGTAGTTCATATGTGTCGCCATGCAATACTACCTTCATATTGTACCTTGTTTTTTTCTCAAGTAGTCATCATACACTAACTTCAAGCTATTATATTTATACCATAAAAAATTAATAATAAATAAAATGTAAATATTTTAATTTTTTAGTTGTTTCTAGAATTTGATTAAACTAGTTACATCTAAAAATAAAACAAAAAAAATTATAACTAATTTATTATAATTATAAAATATGTCTTTAGGAATATTGATTTAAATATACAATTAATAATTGTATATAAATTTAAATTTGATATGTATCCATTGATTTTTAAATTTAATATGAATATAATATAATTTTCAAAACCTCATGTACATTAATATAAAAATTATATTTCATTTATATAATATATGTTATTTATATATTACATTTTTCCTATATTAAATTACTATAAATTTAAATATATATTATCAAAAATATTTTACAATATAAATACTATTAGTTTTTACATTTAGTGTACAAAAACTTAAATTAATGAATTATATAGTAATATTAACATTCATACATATTTAATTATTTATTTTTTTCTAATGTTTATGTGTATTTATCATCCAAAATAATAGAATCTGATATTATTGGTGCTAAAGATGGGAAAGTTCAATGTTATAAATGTATTAATATTTTATTTGATGATAAATCCAATAAAATTTATTATTTATAAAGAGGGTTATGATAAAAGGTGTGTTTATCTGTACTAAAAAACTAATATCACAAGAAAAATAGAGTTTCAATTTATTTAGTTATCACTCACTCCCCTCCCCCCACAACTTCCACCACATATTTTCACTTGACCCCCACTATCACACCTTCCCAAAAACATGTTTCTTGATTCACACTTCTAACCTAACTATTGAAAGTGAATTCCATTACCCGTAATCAATCTTTTTTTCATCCATAACAAGATAGTTCAGTCATGGATTTGGAATCCAAACAAATGTCCCCAAATTTATTAATTAATGGGAAATGTATATGGAATGAACTAGGTTAAACAAGTCAAAAAATTCCCAAATTAGAAGAGAAGAATCATAATATAGTATTTCAATCCATTTATTTCACTGTAGATCTCAAATTCATTAGATATCTTGATATGTACTTTGGTGGTCAAACTCTCTATCATTTCTTGAAGCACCGTGTGGACTCATATTTTTCACCCCATAACAATTTCGAGAATTACACCATTGTTGAGTAAATACTAAATTTAAGATATAGATACCAAAAGTACATCATTATATTGAATAAAAATCCAAGCCCATGGAATTTTGCAAACAACATCAAAACTATTAATTATTCATTACAACTGATTACATATGGCTCCAACATAGAGAATGTGACTTAAATTTTCAATAAAACCAATTTTGTTTCTTTTTTACTAAGTCCTTCAGTGGTCTATTTACCTTTATGGTCATCTAGACGTATGATAGTATAATTTTTTCTCCATGAAATAACACTTTACATTTATGAATAATTTTCAACAGAGATGTTCATTTTTCATTATAATAAGAAAATTGGGTTATTAAGATGACTCCACATTCTAATAAAAATAAATACTCTATGTGTATGGATATTTATTCAGGATCTCAACATACATATGGGTCTGGTAAAGACTTTCTACATAGTGGGTTATTAGGTATTTGTATTAGAAGGATTGGAACCTATGAAGTATAAAATTGAGGATTATATCTTCTTGTATTGTTTAGGAAGGAGCAATTATAATCCCTATTTATCTAATAATATTTTATTAACATTAATTATAGACTCTTTGTTATTAACTAATCATCAAGTTTCTAACCGCTATATCATAGAATCAATAGTATCACTATTTCCTTATATAGTTATACCAAGGAATGAGATCCAAAAGAAGCCCTAAACATTTCATCTAATGTAAAACTACATTGAAGATCCATTTTGTGATATTATCTATATATCAAACTAGTTCCCCCTCTAATAGAAACCACCAAGGTCTCTACCATAGGTTGAAAATTCACGAAATCACCCACCTAAAGTTCATAAAAAACATACCTCAAAAGATCCTCATTTTATTGATTGTTAATATAATACGTTTCTCGATCCTTTATATACTAACCGGACTGAAAATAGATAATCATCTCTAATGGAAGAAACATACTACCTTTGTATTTGGAGGCATATTTATTCCCATGAAAATATATGTGATTAGTTGAAATAAAAACCTATGTAGAAATTTTTACCCCATCTTGGGATGTCTGATCCGTCTCTTTCGGAATCTACACCAAACCATACTGAACAAGTGATTTTTAAACCAATTTCTATTAAAACCAGTAGTTACATTCTTATTTTTTTATGCTTTTTCCTTTACAGTTTCTATAATCATTAGTCTCTTTCTACTTGTTAAATTGATAACTAGCAACATGTTTAGAATCTAACTCTAACTCAGAGTCATCCAACTGTACCTAATCAAGAGCCTTTTTTTCCTACAACAACTACACCATGAAAAGAAATCTCAATAAGAATATCATGATATCCCTCCACAACAAATGAATCACATCACTCACTATAATGTTCAAATGATAAAAACCCATCCCTTTTTGAATCATCAACCCTAGTGGATTTAATGGGTACTTCTGTATAGAACCCAACCAAACAACTAGGTTGTTATTCCCACATTTATAAAGTACCAGGCTCACTATTTTATCAGTCCCCCTCCCCAAATTAATTTATAGGAATTACTCGACTATGTTTTTTACAATATCCAGTATCCGTCCCATGGGGAGTATGACTCAATAGTCTGTACTTCTTTTTACATAAAATCTCATCATAACCTTGGGCTAAGAAGATGTTACAAGATATAGCTTTCATGTAGCATTAAATTTCATGAACAATAATATTAAAATACATAAAATACCATAGAAATTTTTCATACTTAATTTTTTATTCAATTATATCTATGTCAAATGATAGAATAAATATATCATCCAACATAAATCCTGATTGTATGTCTACTAAGAACATAGAGTAATGGAAAGATCTGGCCAATTCCTTTTAATTTAACATCTTTATATGGACACCAATATTGATATATATATCATACAATATCTTTGGGTTCCAAATAATCCAATTTAATCAAAATACATTATCGAAAAATTGCATAGATGTGTTATAAAAATCCACAACGATAAGCCCATATCCAAATTATCGAAGTCTAAGATGCTAGGTTTGATGGAAATCATACCATGGCACTGATCCCTCAACTTAATATCCTCCACATGAAAAAATAATGGGTATGAATCCAATAACCAACAATAAAAAGTACTAATTATCAAAACCTCAAGTCATAGATAGATATGAAACCAAATCATCTATTCTACAACACTTTGAGTCCCCTGTAAAAATATTTCTTGTAATGATGGATTTCTTTCCAATATCCATCCATTATACAATCTATTTCAAATAATCCTTACCAACTACAACATTCCTTTCTCGATAAGTAAAAATTGATATTAAATATTTGTAGACAGGGGAAGGATACCCACTAGTATTATCAGTAGGTGAAAAAGTCGAAACAATCCCACTTTGAATGATCCTTTAGGCATCCATCACAGTTGTAACTTTCATGTGCGTGCCAATGCGGAATTGATCAAAATATATTTTTTCCAATGTATAAATGAACAAAGTCGCCCTGGAAAATCAACCCTAAATTCTGTAAATGTTATGATATGGAGAGTCACTCAAACTGAACCCATCCTCCATTGACGCACGCCTGTCATAGGGTGTGGAAAAAAAATTATTTACTAAATTAAAATGTAGTAATGTGGTTGACCGTGGATGCTTCTCGGAGAGGAGTGCACACAAAATGGGTTGTCACTTTAAAATGGGGGTAAAAATGTTGTGCTTTTGAAAAGAAAATTGCAATTCAGATGATTGAAAAAATATGATATTAAAACGGTGATTAGGTCAGGGTCAGTTTCCTAATTGTTATGTTATCCTTGTTATACTTAATTCAAACCACTTCTTCTTAGTTGATTAAAGTGAGTTTCCACAATCATTTCCTCTCACTTACATGGTAAAATTATTATTGAGAGAGAAAACCTTACAAAGATCTCGGTTTGGTCAACTCTCCTTCCATGTGTAAAATAATTGTATTGAATATACTTAATTAAAATGGGAAATACCCTATCGGGTTTTGTTTATCTCAAACAATCAAGAACATTCAGTACACCTTTTAACCGTACTGATGATCATCGAGTACTTCACCACTAATTCATGGTTTATTGCACCGTATTTAAACCAGAAATTAGTGGAGGGAGATTATGATGATTTTACCAAGGAAAAAATCAATAACAGAATTAATATTCCAGAATTATGGCACTTGATAATAAAATATGCTATAATAAATTGAAAACAACTTTGGAAAAGAATGAAATTTATTCAATTGTGTCCAAGAACTCAAGCATTACAATATAGAAAACCAACCCTTCCCCAATCACTAAAAAGTTTCCCCACCATGGAAAGGGTAATAGAGATGAATGGGGAAGAAGAAGGCATTAAAAAACAATGAAAAATAAAATAAATAAAAGAGAAATCCGAAAAGTTCTCCTTCTTGGTTTCTCGGAAGGAATGGGATGGAGAATCGGATGATTTGAGAGGATGAAACTCTCCTCCTTTTATAGCCATAATTTTTCCCCTGGATATTGAGGCGGGTTAGACCCCATTAAATGACATCATCACAGGTTGATCCCTTCTTTAATGTTGTTCATAATTGTCTTGTACATGTCCCCTCAAAATATCATCGAATTTAGACATGTATTCCAAGAGTTATGATCTTTTTACTCAGATCATTTATTCTTTCAGGTCAAACTAGCCAAATCAAAAACCTCTAGATTATGGTGATTTAATGACCCCTTAAATGGCCAATTCGTGTGGCCCTTGCTTCATTAAAGATGCTCCATAAATCCTTGCGCGTCCACCCACAGAATATCACTACATTTGGGACCACCATGAATGAGTTATGAAGACCACACCAAAACTAGGCAGAACTGCAAACAGTTTTCTTTCTCCAACTTGTGATCTTCTTTTGAGCTAGAATATGGCTGATTCAGCTTTTAGTACAAAAATAGTAAATGAAGACCTGGATGTTTAGAATAAGGAAAAGAAATAATTTTTCAATGTGAGGTAGTGTAGATAATATTATGTCCAAACTACCGAAATAATTGAAAACTGTTAAAAATAAAAAATGGCCAATTTTTACTATTTAGTTCAAAATAACACCAATATCATAAAAATAAAACAATTTATATTATAGGAACACTTTTGTGGGTTTTAAAAATGATATAAAATATAAATTAAATGAAAATATTTTCTCTATCAATTCCTCCATACTTAGTACTTGTACTCCTGGACAAGTAAAAAATCAAATCAAATCGAATCCAAAACAAATATCAATGAGATCTACCAAATTAATTACAAGAAAAAAAAGATATCATGTCTCATCAAAAACAATTATTTCAAGTTATCCATTTTAGATTTTAATGTATTTGTACTTCATTTCTTATCCCATGCACACAAACCACCTACCTCACATGAATTTTCTCTCATCTCACAAATGTAAATACTGAACAAGGATTTTCTCATCCAAACTTACACAAGTCACCACAGGCATGATAAATTCCTACTTCTCCACCCGATTTGAGTCAAGGACATGTTTTTCTCATGAGGACTTTTTAGGGTTGTTCTGTGGATTCTGGTTGGTAGGATTTAGATGTAAAAAAATTTGTGGCTGAAAAAGGAGGGATATGCTCTTATTGAAGAAAAAATGAAAGATTCTAATTTTCACTCAAATATTCTCTCCTTATCATCCCCTAGGTAGAAACTCAACTCTATCATCATTCAATAAGATCAGGCTTTCAGCAGAAAAAATTTCAATCTTTTCATACATGATTTTTCTTAAAAGCTCCAGATAGGCACAACTTTCTTTTTTTTAACATCATAAGCTCCTGAAAGGTACATCTTCTCTAAACATGAAAGCTCCAGAAAGGCACAGTTTTTAACAAAATATTCAGTAGGAAAATCAACTCTTCAACATTTTATATTCCACCAAAAGTATCACCAAATTAGGTAGTACATCACAAGACATCTTCCCACACACATAAGTTCAATAAGATCATGCAATTTCACTTCAAGAGCAGGTAGGATAGGGAAAATTGGCTTGTAATGTGGCTAACCTAATAGGAAATTCATTGCTACTAGCTGCTACAATGAAGGTTAAATGTAAAGGTGGGACATAATGAAAAAGGATTATTTTGAAAAGGGGGCTTCAACCAAAATAAATGCCTCAATTATTTAAAACACACGTACCCCAAACCCTCATGTTTTGAAAGGAATAAATCAAATTCTGGTTAAAACAAGAATGGTATGGTTCTCTCAAAAAATGAGGTGAAAGAATATAATATGACAAAAATGGTTCAGAAGCCTCACAAGAGTGATTTCAAAGATATAGACATTGAAATATGGCCTGAGATTCAAAAATCAGTGTACTTTTCATGAAATTCTGAAATATTCGAACTCGATAGAAAGTCATATCTGCATTCATTTAAGCTCAGTTTCATGTAATAGATTGGTTTACTCATTGACATGGGATTAAAAATGGTAATGATAATCATTTCAGCTCAAAAGTTTCAAAAACACACCAAAAACTGAAAAATAAACACACAAAAATATGAAAACATGCAAATTTTTTATTTTCTAAAAAACAAACACATAATGAAAATAATAAACTACAATAGTTCCCTCCCCCACACGTAAATGATTTAGTGTCCTCAATTCATTCAAGTTGATTTAACATGTAATCTGATTTTAAAATGAATCACAACATCAAGAAAGTCTGAAAGAGAGATACAATATGATTCATTCGCAGTGCAACATTGAGTTAACCTTCTAAGTGTTGCACTCTCAAAACCTACAAATAAAAGAACAAAAGTAAAAATAAGATATTTATTGAAAGAAATGAAAATATAAATAGGATGAGAATATAAGGATAAAATTTGGTTTAATCCCCCTAGTGGGTCGTGGGTTTTGACTACCTCCAGAGGGACAGTTCTAATCGGTTATCAGCAATCTGATGGTGGGTGAGGTTTCTTGCTCATCATCCAGCAAAAATTATTCATTCTAGAATGAAATTATTCCTTTTTCATGAGGGCTCCATTGATAAAATTCACCAAGTCCACCCCCATTTTAATGAGATACAACATGCATGGTGGGGTCAGGAAAATGAACGAGTCCTCCTCCTTCTTGAGTTCCGCATGAACAACTTCTTCTTTTTTCTCCAGTGGTTTCTGAAGGTATGATACTTCTATATAAAAATAAAAGTAAATGTCAGAGTTTAATTCTAATTGAAAAAAATTAAAGCATGAAGAATCCTTATCAAATTCTTCCCTTTCAAAGTAAGTACATTGTGTCTCATTTTCCTCCAGATAAACCACTTTTATCTTCTCATGTACTCCCTCCATTAAATGTTCAATAGGTTTGGGGAGATCCAGATGTTCCTCTTCATATGCATATTCTCCCTCCAAGGAAATACATGTGATGGATGAATCTGAAAAATTAAAACAATGTGAGTTAAAACACAATTCAGATTCATCAAAATCAAAAGATAATGAGTTTATGAAAATATTAACTCCCTGCTTCTGTTTGGATTCAATTTCTTCTTCCAAGGGTGGTGGCTCTGGGAGTTGAATTTCAGTAGATAGAGGTAGGTAGTTAGACTCCTATATCATCTCTTCAAATTCCACTACATGGTTGGTTTCTTCCTTCAATGTTGCTAAATCATCTACATTATGAGGAATATATGGATCAAGAAGTTCCTAACACTCATTCCAAAAGTTATCCATAACATTTTGATCTCCCATATGTATTTCAATTTCTAAATATTCATTATCAGTCTCCTCCAACATTGATTGATCTGGTCTCAATGGTTCTTATTTTAATTTCATTAAGGCTTCCAATGGTTCTTCCACTTGAAGTATTTGTGGGGCTACATATTCCATCAATTTTTTGAGTTCTGATTCTTGTTCCGGCTCCATTTTTTGATATTGGGACGCATGTACTTATTTCACTATCCACTCTGTTGAGGTCTCTAGGTTTGGAAATATTTGACTAATTCTTTCTAATTGGGCTTCAAGATCCTTGTAAACTTATTCTTCTTGGTGGTTCACTTTGATCATTTATTGATAAAATTCTGGAAAATACTCTTGAAGTTCAATTAATTCTCAAGAATTTCCCACTAACACTAGGTATTCGAGGTTCTCTTTAAGGTTTTCAATGAGATCCTGGAATTCATCCTCTGTGATGATTTGGATTTGATCTCCCCAAATTTTTTTATCCAAGAAAGAAACTTTTTACTCTATACATCAAGGTGATTCCATAATTGGTTCTCACACTGGTGGGTAATTGTTCCATGGATTAAATAAATAATTATTTGAAAACAACATGGGGAAAAAAATATCGAAAAAATAAAATATTTACAATTAGTTTGTGGCACTAACCTAACCGGAAAGGGCACCATGTTTGACACAGACCTGCCTTAGGGTGTGGAAAAACAATTATTTCCTAAGTGAAAATGTAGTAATGTGGTTGACCTCAGATGTCTCCCGAAGAGGAGTGCACACAAAATGGGTTGTCACTTTAAAACGGGGGTAAAAATGTTATGATTTTGAAAAGAGATTTTAAATTCAAATGATTGAAAAACTATGATATTAAAAAGGTGATTAGGTCAGTGTCAGTTTCCTAATGGTAATTCTATCCTTGTTCAATTTAATTCAAACCTCTTCTTCTTAGTTTATTAAAGTGAGTTTCCATAATCGTTTCCTCTCACTTCGATGGTGAAATTATTATTGTGAGAGAAAACCTTACCAAGATCTCGGTTTGGTCAACTATCCTTCAATGTGTAAATATTTGTATTGAATATCCTTAATTGAAATGGAAAATACCTGATTGAGATTTTATTATAAAAAACTATCAAGAACATTCACTACACCTTTTACATGTACTGACGATCGTCGAGTACTTCACCACTAATTCCTAGTTTATTCCATCGTATATAAAACCAAAATTAGTGGAAGGAGATTATGATTATTATTCCATGGAAAAAACAATAAAGGAATTAATATTCAAGAATTATCGCACTTGATAATAAAATCCACTATAAGGAATTGAAAACAACTTTGAACCAGAATGAAATTTATTCAATTGCATCCAAGAACTCATGCATTACAATGTAGAAAACTAACCCTTCCCCAATAAATCTGAATGTTTACCCCACCATGGTAAGGGTAATCAATATGAATGGGGAAGAAGAAGGCATTAAAAACTATGAAAATTAAAATAAATAAAAGATAAATTCAAAAGGTTCTATTTCATGGTGTTGCGGATGGAATGGGATGGAGAATAGGATGATTTGGGAGGGTGGAGCTCTCCTCCATTTATAGCCAGAATTTGTCCCATGGATGTGGACACGTTTTATCCCTATTCAATGATATATTCATGCGTTGATACCTCCTTGAATGTTGTTCATAATTGGCTTGTACATGTCCCCTCAAAATGTCAGCGTATTTGGACATGTATTCCAAGAGTTATGGTCGTTTTAATTTGAACATTTATTCTGTCCAGTCAGACATTCCAAATCACAAACCTCCAGATTTGGGTGATTTAATGACCCCTTAAATGGCCAATTCATGCGGCCCTTCCTTAATTACAGATGCTCCAAAACACCTTTCTCGTCCACCCATCGAATATCAAAACATTTGGTCACACCATGAATGAGGTATGAATCCCACACCAAAACTAGGCAAAACAGCAAACAGTTTTCATTCTAACTATTGTGAGCTTCTTTTGAGCTTCCATATGGCCGATTCAGCTTTTAGTCCAATAATAGTAACTTAAGTCCTAGAAGTTTAGATTCTTTAAAAGAATAATTTTGAAATTTCGATCATTGTAGATAATGTTATGGCCAAACTACATAAATAATTTAAAACTGTTAAAATCCAAAAATGGCCGATTTTTACTATTCAACTCAAAATAACACCAATATCATAAAAATGAAACAATTAATCTTAGATGAACAATTTTTTGGTTTTAAAACACTGATATTCAATATAAATTAATTGAAAATATTTTCTCTATCAATTCCCCTATAATTATCACTTGGACTCCTGGACAAGTAAAAATCAAATCAAATCAAATCCAAAACACATATTAATGAGATCTACCAAATTAATTCCATGAAACAAAAAGATATCATGCCTCATAAAAAACCATTATTTCAAGTTATCCATTTTATATTTTAATATATTTCCACATCATTTTTTATCCCTTGCACACAAAACACCTACCTCACATGTATTTTTTGTCATCTCACAAATGTAAGTGCTGAACAAGGCTTTTTCTCATCCAAACTCACACAAGAGTCACCATAGGGTTGATAAATTCCTACTTCTCCACCCGATGTGAGTCAAGAACATTTGTTTCCAATGCGTAATTTTCAAGATTGTTCTGTGGCTTTCGGTTGGTTGGATTTTGATGTTAAAAATTCTAGGTCCTAAAAATGAGTGATTGGCTCTTATTGAAGCAAAATTGCAAGATACTAATTTTCACTCAAATATGGTGTCCTTATCTACCATTTCATAGAAACACAGCTCCATCATAATTCAATTAGTTCAGGATTTCAGCAGAAAAAAATTTAATCTTTTCAAACTTGATTTTTCTTCAATGTTCCAGATAGGGACAACTTTCTTTTTTAACATCGGAAGCTCCAGAAATGCACAACTTCTCTTATCATGAAAGCTCCAGAAAGGCACTACTTTTAATATAAATTTTAGAAGGAACATAAACTCTTGAACATTTTATATTCCACCAAAATTATCACCAAATGAGGTAGTACACAACAAGACATCCTCCCCCACACTTAAGTTCAACTAGATCATTCAATTTCACTTCACGAGCAGGTAGGATTGTGAAAATTGTCTTATAATGTGGCTAACCCAACAGGCAATTCGTGGCTACTAGGGGATAGAATGAAGTATAAATGTAAAGGTGGGCCATAATGAAAAGGATTATTTTGAAAAGGGGTCTTCAAACCATATAAATTCCTTAATCATTTGAAACACATGTACCCCAAACCCTCATGTTTTTAAAGGAATAAATAAAATTCTATTTAAAACATGCATGGTCTGGTTATCTCAAGAACTGAGGTGAATGAAAATAATATGACAAAAATGGTTCAGAAGCCCCACAAGAAAGTGATTTCAAAGATATAGACAGTGAAATATGGCATTATATTCAAAAATCAGTGTACTTTTCATGAAAATGTAATATTCTTTATTTACATGGATGTTATATCCTTCCCCCCTTTGGGTACGCCATCGAGCATAGAATAACCATTAATGTAATATTAATATTTTTTTTAGAAAATATTAATAAATATGAAAATTTACTATTGTTTATTTACCTGGATTTTACATCCTTCCCCCCTTTTGGGTACTGCGTCCTCACAATTTTTTAAAAAAATTGGGCATGAAAACTTCATTGAAATCCCCACATCGGAAAAAGAGTCAATAAAACTATCACTTTAAAATACAGAAATACAAGTACAAATGTCACCCGAGTTAACCCATGCAATGATTCTATGTAGGAAAATATAGATATGGAAGAAAAAACAAAGGATCATATTCTGATAGAGAGTGATAGAGAACCTGATTAGGGGAAAGTTAACCCCAAGAAAAACACAAACTTGTGATGGGTTAAACGGCATTTGATTCCCCAGTAGGAAAATTTAATAGGCAACCTTTTTGTTTTAAGTTACTTTTCCTTGAGGAATATATTTATGAGCTTAACTAAATCATAAAGAAACATACTTACTTGTCGTGTATACTTTCATCTCTTACTGGGATTCTTACACAAACTCATATTTTCTCCAAAAGACAAGTATTTAGGATGATTAGTTCACATTTAGAGCGCTATAAACGACTTCTAGAGAATCACCTAATTAAAAAAATAAAACTATATATTTCCCATGTCTTTAGAACAAAACCAAAACCAAAATTGTTTGTTTGAGATCAGATAATAACCAAAAAGGATAATCCTTTATAAAAAGAAAAATATATTCTTAATCTCCAAAATTTGTCCAACAAAACCCAAAGTTCATCAAAGACCATTCGATAAACAATTGTCCATAAAATTCTCCAAAGTAATAAAAACTAAGATTGAAACCCAAATCTCTGAAGGAATTGATCACATAGTCTTCAAGTTAAATCTTAGAATTTATCTCCAAATAACATCAGTTTCTCTTAAAGTCTCATATTGAAGAGTAATTAACCTAATCATATATCCTCCATGATAGGTCAATAATTTCCTTGATAACCCAAAATCAACTTATTCTTGATTCATAAAATCATCTAACTAAAACAAATTTTCATACTAACATGGGACTTCATGTAGTCCAGTGGTATGTGATAAATACCAGTCGCACTTTTGTTGTGGGTTCGATTCCCACAGCTTTGTTTGACGTGATGGATTTTCACACGGTCTGTGTGTTGTCCTTTTTCCAAAACTATATAATTTTATAACATTCCTCAAAAAGAGAGAAATTCTTCAAAAATAACCATAACATAATTTAACCTCAATTTTTTGTCATGCCTTTCATTTTCCATCATATTGTATGTAACACCCCAAGCTTCCACTGTACGTTTCCCTTCGAATAATGCAATAGTGTGTGTTGTACGCAACCTCGAGCTCTAACACACACCACAACTAATTAAACTAGCCGTTGTGAATAGTAATACCTACTTTTAGAAATATTATAAATTTTATTTATCAAAATGGACTTCATTTTTGGATTCAGAATATTGAAATTAGGCTATGTTGACCTTTTGGTATTTTTCTGAGAACTTCTAAATTTTTATGAATAGTGAAAAATACTTAAAAACAACTTTTTTAATCAAAATAATTTATAGTGATAAATTATAATATTTAGTGGTTTTAAAGTATAATTAGAATATATTTTTACCATTTTATCCAATGGTGGTCATTAGAATTAATTTAACATTGAAATTGGACATAAACAATTGCCAAACTTTTGATATAAATTGTTTCTTAAAAACATGCTATTTGTTGTAACAGCGGGAATTAATTATAAAATTAATTAATACAACTTATATGTTTGGAATTTTGTAAAATAGGCATCATTTTTGAATTCGGAATATCAATTATAGCTTAGGGTGAAATTTTGGCCTTATTCTGAAAAACTTCAATTTTTGATGAATAGTGAAACCACTAAGTGGTTGTTAAAAACTGATTTTTCGTTAAAATGAAATATTACCACTTCTATGATTTGATTTTCAAAAATCCGACATACATGGTTGTCATTAAGAAGTAAAATGCGGTTCAATGAGATTAAAATAATTTTTGGTGAATAGTATCTTTTAAGTTCTTAATCGCGATTAGAGGTAATTAGTGTAGTTTGAGGTACAAATAATGTTTTAGTAATATGAGATGAGCATGACACTTGTCCTACTCCTATTGGATGAGTCATGGCCGACCAAGACAACCCATGGGTCAACATGGGGACCCCATGGAGCCACTTTAGTTGGAAAATGACATTAATATATATTTATTTAATGTTAAAATTAAATTGAGACAAACATGAGTTATTTTACAAAAACAGTTTTTAAGTGGGGTTACACAAGTCCACATTTTGACTATAAATATTCATTAGAAAGATAAAAAGATTTCTTACATCATAGTATTTTTTTTATAATTTTTAAACATTAAATAAATTAAATTATTTATGACATCATTATGATGCAGTGATGACCTCATTATTTAACGATTTCAATAAAATGAGAAGATAATGCAAAATCCAAGGCTTACACTTGTCCAAAGACTATTGTATGAGTATATTTAGAAACCTTATCACCTTAGCCTAGAATTATATAATTTTGGGACCTTTAGAATCCGAAAAGCATTGTGAAATAATGTAACATTTCAATCTTTCCAAAAGTGCCCCTCCTCTCCTCTTATAAAAGGCCCCCACCTCTACCACCTTATTCACACTTACAAGACTTTTGGTTCGGCCAAAACCGGCCCAAATACTCTCCCAACTTCTCTCCCTTAATCCTAGAAGCTTTACTTTAGTCAGAAAGACATCCTATGGAGTCCTTTTGATCAAATCAAAAGGAAGAACCTGAAGAAGAGGTAACATTTTCATCACCCTCTTTCAAGTTTCTTTCTTCTTCCAATCCCTCTTTGTTTATTATTTCAATTCTAAAATTATAACTCCAGTATCTTCTATATACTTGGATGTTATTATAAATATGTAACAACCATATTCAGTATTCTACCCATCATTTGAATGACATGTCACCATACGTGCGTACGTACGGCTTACCGTCTCCACGTCGTGGTGTAATTGTTATTCAATATATTATTATTTAGATGGGTATGATAATGATATGTAATTCATGTAAATAATAAATATAACATGATAATGATTCTGTATATATGATATACTATCCAATTATATATTATTTAAATATCAAAATAATGATATTGTCACTCGTGCGTACGTACGGACTACCGTCTCCACGAACGCGATGAGATTCATTCTCCGTCATATCCATTCAAGTATAATTATCATTTGATAATTTAAAAATAATGTTTAAGGACATGATATCATTATGGATATGAATAAGATACAACCTATCCATGAAAAACATGACTTACGTAACAAAACAAATAAAATAAAACGAGTAAGTTAACACCCGAAACAATGAAAAATCTAAGATATTGTTAAAAAAGCAATGTTAAAAGATCATATATGATATCATATGAATATATATGATTCTTGTATAATTTAATAACAATTATTTCACCATTATACAGGAGGTTAACCTACCCCAACCAAGGAAAAGTACAAGGTAAGGGTTTTACTTCACAACCTCTTCATTATCCAAGGTTGTTTATACATAATTATCTACTGGGACCTCGTTATCAACCACATCCATGTTTCATAAAAATGTCTTTCAAAACATTTTTACTATTAAATGGAAAATGGGTTAAAGTCATTTATACCCTTATACATTTTTGAAAGGAATCTTACCGTCATTTTCCAAACAATGTACTTTTTGACCTTTTTGACAAATTTAAGGTAAGAATGTTTCTTTAACTTATACGGCGGGTGCGGCTATTTTCCACCATTATAACTTTGTCGAAGCATCCTTTACAAGCTTATAAGAATATTTTCAAGTTAAATGAATTATTTTATAATTATGGGACTTTTAAATGATTTCAAAAAAAGAGAGAGTTATTTCTCTCAAATAGCTTTGATTTCATCCACCTCAACATCCTTTGATGGGTTTTAAGTTTAATTGAAATTGATTTATGATACAAAACCTCCATTGAATATTTTGTGAAATATTTGACTGTGGATGTGTTATTTTTATACCATCCATAGTTTATGGAGAAATTGTTGACATTTCGTATGCTAGTTTCAATACGAATACTTATGTTATGTGTAAACCTATTCATATGAGGAATGTATTGGACTTAATAAGTGACGGGTGGAGCCCGCTATAGCTCCTCGATGCATCGGTAGGTCTCATGAGACAACTAGAAGTGGAATTGGCCGAGGCCCTTTCCCAATTTGATTTATGGTTTTGGCCGAGGCCTTAATCATTTTAGACATCTTGGCCGAGGCCTTGACAAAATGTTTCAGAAGGTCTGGCATTATACATTTCCTCATTATGAAAGTGGTTATTGATATTTCATTTGATATTTCGTCTAGTAGAATATCCATTTGAGTAAGTAATGGAATTATTTTATTTTACTTTTGCCATATTATGCTGAAGTTCAAGTACAATAAGGCTTTTGTTTTAGTTATACATTTCCTTAAATGCTTGTGTTTTCTTATAAAAGCTTCCGCAATATTGTTATCCTTACTGAGCATCTGATCTCACCCCTTTCAATGTTTAAATATTTTCCAGGATGTGAAGAAGTGTATTATGACTGACTTGCAAGAATAGTCAGTGAAGATATGAGTGTGGACTATGAAGACCATGTTATTGTAGTTTGTTTAATTTTTGATGTAATGAAAGACTTATGAATGTATCTAGTGTTTCCAAGGCTACTAAACTAATCGGTCTTTCGAGACTTGATCTTTTGTGATCATTCCAATGTTACGAAGTAATGCACCGACTCTGGGTAGCTGGGGTCGGGGTGTTACAGTTGGTATCAGAGGCAGTTTAGTACTAACCTTGGAAGCTAGATTTAGATAAACTCTGATTAGAGCACATATCCCGAAGATAGACTTTGAGGATTAGTATAGAAGAACTTCCTAGAATTTTGGTATTGTAAAGATGTTGTGAGTTTTCAGAGCAATACATCCCTGTCTGGATACGAGCAGGTAGAGGCGGCTCTGGCACAGATGTACCTAGGGGTAAAACCCGAAAACACCGCTTTGAGCTAGACTCGAACGGGAACTGGTGCACGACAATGGGCCTTGCTGCACTCTTGGTTACGACACTCCCGGCGGATATGCTTTGGATAATTCCCATTTTCTTTACAAACCACTATGAAGGGTTACGAGTATATACTTCCTCAAAGAAAACATTTTTATAATTATGGATTATATCCATAATTAGTTCAATTTATGTTAAGTGTTTTACAAGTATAGAATTATGTATTTTGATTCATGAACTAATCTAGTTTATGCCATTATTTAGAAATGGCGCATAGTGGAAGGAATGGAAACCGTATCAATGCACGCACTCCGTGTAGGGATTTCCCTCCTGCCCAGGATAATTACGGTGGAGCTAGTGATACAACTGGTGCTGATTAGCTTCTCACCGTACTGGGACAACTCACGCATGTTATGAATAACAACCTTACTCGTATGGAGCACCCTGATCCGCAACGTGGAGGATCAATGCTAGACCGTTTCATTAGGCAACAACCGCAAACCTTCAATGGGAGTACAAATCCTATAGTAGCTGAGCAATGGATAAATTCCTTAGAGAAAATATTCCATGCCTTGGGGAGTAGTGAAAGGGAGAATGTTGTCATGGCAGTTTACCGCCTCACTGGAGATGCCGATCAATGGTGGTCACTAATTCAAAACACAAAGGAAGATGATGAATTAACAAACATGGAATGGCAGGAGTTCAAAGAGACATTCTTAGAAAAATACTTTCCTCGAGACCATCGAGCGGATATGTAAAGGCAATTTCTAAGTCTGAGGCAGAAGGAGGATGAGAATGTCGCAAAGTATGAGGCTAACTTTACAAGGTTAGCAAGGAATGCTGCTGATTACATACGTAACCCAAGAAGTAAGACTGATCGTTTCTTTGATGGGTTGAAACCATTTCTCCGTCGAGCTTTAGTATCACAAACCTTCTCTTCGTACGAACGTATTGTCTCGTGCGCTATCAAGATGGAAAAGGAATTCTCTAAGTCTTATGACTTTACATCAAAGCAAGATAAGAAGAGATCCGCTGAAAACTCTGGGAAAGGAAATAAGGAAACAGGGAAGAAGGGTAGAAATGAATTTCCACCCTGTGATAATTGTGGTAGGAAGCACCCTAGTGCCTGTCTAAAAGGAAAAGGAGTATGTTACAAGTGTGGTGAAAAAGGCCACCAATCTCATGAATGTAAGGGAAAGAAAGCGGCTGTCAACGTGGAATGTTATAATTGTAGAGAGAAGGGACATTATGCAAATGAATGTCCTAAGCATCAGGGGAACTTACCTCAGAAGAGGCCAAGGGATCAAGGCCAGGCTTATGCTATCACTACTGCTGAGGTGGAAGCTCCGAAAGACATGGTGGAAGGTAATTTAATGGTATCCTCAAGTTTAGCAAATGCATTATTTGATTCTAGATCATCTCATTGTTTCATATCTTCCCATTTTGCTAAGAAAATTAGATATTTCCAATTTGATTTAACAAGGGAGTTGTCAGTCAAAACCCCTAAGGGAAGTATTGTTGCAACAAAGTTTTGTCGATTAGTTCCCATTAGTGCACCTAAATGTTCTTTACCTGCTGATCTCATCGTCATACCCATGATTGACTTTGATATAATCCTCGGTATGGATTGGCTTTCGGACCATGATGCAAAAAAAATTTGTAAGAGGAAAGAGGTTAAGATTCTTGATGATGATGATAAGGAACACCTTATCTTTAGAGCAGAATCATCGCCACATAATTCTTATCTAGATCCACCCCCAGTAGCTCAACTAAATTCAATTATTGGGGAGGAAGAGAAGGAAATTACTGAGGATGAGGAAAGGAATATTCAAATAGAGGATGTACCTATTGTGAGAGAATATGTTGATGTGTTTCCGGACGATTGACCTGGACATCCTCCAGAACGAGAAGTTGAGTTTTCCATTGATTTAATTCCTGGATCAAGGCCCATATCGAAGACCCCTTATAGAATGGCCACTGTGGAATTAGTTGAACTAATGAAAAAACTAGAGGAATTGAGTAATAAGGGATTTATTCACCCTAGTGTTTCTCCTTGGGGAGCCCCTGTTCTTTTTGTTAAGAAGAAAGATGGATCTATGAGGTTGTGCATTGATTATAGGGAGATCAATGCTATAACAATAAATAATAAGTATCCCCTACCTCGCATTGATGATTTGTTTGACCAACTGCATGGAGCTCAATACTTTTCAAAGATTGACCTTCGGTCTGGATACCATCAGTTGTGTGTGAAGAAGGAAGACGTTCCAAAGACAGCATTTCGAACAAGGTACGGGCATTACGAGTTTACAGTAATGCCTTTTGGATTGACTAATGAACCCTCTGTTTTCATGGATCTAATGAATAGAGTTTTCAAGGAATAACTTGATGACTTTGTAGTGGTATTTATTGATGATATATTGGTATACTCCAAAAGCCATGAAGATCATGAAAATCACTTACGCATTATTCTGAAGACTCTTAGAAGACATGAATTATATGGGAAATTTAGCAAGTGTGAATTCTGGTTCATGAGATTTCTTTTCTTGCCCATATTGTCTCTAAGGATGGAATTTTCGTTGATCCTTCTAAAACCAAGGCAATCCAAGAATGGCCAGCACCGACAAGTATAACTGAGGTACGCAGTTTTATTGGTTTAGCAGGTTATTATCGACGTTTCGTCCAGAATTTTGCCAGATTGGCTAACCCATTGACAAAGATCACACGTAAAGGGATTAAATTTGTCTGGACAAAAGAGTGTGAAGAATGTTTTGAAGAACTAAGAGAAGATTAGTCAATGCCCCTGTATTGACTCTACCATCGGGGGATGATGGGGTTGTTATTTATAGTGATGCATCTAAGAAAGGACTCAATTGTGTCCTTATGCAGAATGCTAAGGTCATTGCCTATGCATCACGACAGCTAAATATTCATGAGCAAAACTATCCTACTCATGATCTTGAGTTAGCAGCTGTGATCTTTGCTTTAAAGATATGGAGACATTACCTCTATGGTGAAAAATGTGAGATTTATACTGATCACAAGAGTTTGATGTATATTTTCACACAAAAAGAACTCAGCATGAGGCAAAGGCGATGACTTGAACTACTCAAGGATTATGATTGCACGATACATTACCACCCGGGGAAGGCAAACAAGGTGGCTGATGCTTTGAGAAGAAAAGACCATGGAGTTTTGAATGTGATGAGAATTGAAAGGGATCCAATTTTCTGGGATCTAGTGAAGATGGACATGGGAATAACTAGGGAAGGTGAAACATCAATGCTTTTTCAAATGGTTGCCAAACCATCATTACTAGAAAGGATTAATAGTTCTCAGACCAATGATGAAGAATTTCAAAAGAAGATTAAAGGTGTGAATGATGGAATATTGATGGACTTTGTGTATAAGGATGGAATTTTGAAATTTGGGAAGAGACTTTGTGTTCCCGATATACCTGATCTAAAAAGGGAATTGCTGGATGATGCTCATAGTTCCAACTTCTCTATACACCCTGGGAGCACCAAAATGTATAGATATTTGAAGGAACATTTTTGGTGGGACAATATGAAGAGGGAGATTTCTGATTTTGTGTCGAGGTGTATGGTTTGTCAACAAGTGAAAGCTGGAAGGCAACATCCTGGTGGAGTATTGCAACCTCTTCCCATACCTGAGTGGAAATGGGATAATATTACGATGGACTTTGTCATGGGACTACCAAAGACTCCTAGAAGGAACGATGCAATATGGGTCATTATTGATCGACTTACTAAGTCAGCACATTTTCTAGCTATACGGGAGGATCTACCACTTGAACGTCTAGCAAGACTATATATTAATGAAGTTGTAAGACTTCATGGAGTACCCCTATCGATTGTTTCTGATCGTGATCCTCGTTTTACATCAAGATTCTGGAAAAGTCTTCAAAAGGCCTTGGATACTGAACTTCGTTTGAGCACTGCCTATCACCCTCAAACAGATGGACAATCAGAACGGACTATTCAAACCTTAGAAGACATGTTGAGATCATGCTCTCTTGACTTTCAGGGTATGTGGGATCAATATTTACCACTGGTAGAATTTTCCTATAACAATAGCTTCCATTCGAGTATTCAGATGGCACCATATGAAACGTTATACGGAAAGAGATGCCGTACACCAACCTGTTGGGATGACGTTGGTGAAAGAAAACTTGTAGGCCCAGAACTAGTGGAGGAAACGGTGGAAAAGGTGAACGTAATCCAAAATCACATCAAAGCAGCTCAAAGTAGGCAGAAGAGCTATGCTGAAAATCGAAGGAAGGATTTGGAATTTCAAGTCGGTGATCATGTTTTCCTGAGGGTATCTCCATGGAAGGGAGTCATACGTTTTGGTAAGAAAGGTAAATTGAGTCCCAGGTACATCAGACCTTTCGAAATTCTAGAACGAATTGGGGCTGTAGCTTACCGTTTGGCAATGCCGCCATGTCTCTCCAAAGTTCATGATGTGTTCCACGTATCTCTGTTGAGGAAATACATGCCTGACCCAACGCATGTACTCACCTATGAGGAATTAGAACTGGAACCCGATCTTTCCTATTGTGAAGAGCCCGTCAGGATTCTTGATGTGAGGGAGCAGGTGCTGAGAAACCAGACGACTCGTCTGGTGAAGGTTTTGTGGAGAAATCATAAAATGGAAGAGGAAACGTGGGAACCTGAGAAATTTATGATGAAAAACCACCCGAGTCTTTTTATGCAGTAATACCCTAGAAATTGCGAGGACACAATTATTTGAATGAGGGGAGAATGTAACACCCCAAGCTTCCACTGTACGTTTCCCTACGAATAATGCAATAGTGTGTGTTGTACGCAACCTCGAGCTCTAACACACACCACAACTAATTAAACTAGCCGTTGTGAATAGTAATACCTACTTTTTGAAATTTTATAAATTTTATTTATCAAAATGGACTTCATTTTTGGATTCAGAATATTGAAATTAGGCTATGTTGATCTTTTGGTATTTTTCTGAGAACTTCTAAATTTTTATGAATAGTGAAAAATACTTAAAAACAACTTTTTTAATCAAAATAATTTATAGTGATAAATTATAATATTTAGTGGTTTTAAAGTTTAATTAGAATATATTTTTACCATTTTATCCAATGTTGGTCATTAGAATTAATTTTACATTGAAATTGGACATAAACAATTTCCAAACTTTTGATATAAATTGTTTCTCAAAAACACGCTATTTGTTGTAACAGTGGGAATTAATTATAAAATTAATTAATAAAAATTAAATGTTTGGAATTTTGTAAAATAGACATCATTTTTGAATTCGGAATATCATTTATAGCTTAGGGTGAAATTTTTTCCTTATTCTGAAAAACTTCAATTTTTGATGAATAGTGAAACCACTAAGTGGTTGTTAAAAACTGATTTTTCGTTAAAATGAAATATTACCACTTCTGTGATTTGATTTTCAAAAATCCGACATATATGGTTGTCATTAAGAAGTAAAATGTGGTTCAATGAGATTAAAATTATTTTTGGTGAATAGTAACTTTTAAGTTCTTAATCGTGATTAGAGGTAATTATTGTAGTTTAAGGTACAAATAATGTTTTAGTAATATGAGATGAGCATGAAACTTGTCCTACTCCTATTGTATGAGTCATGGCCGACCAATACAACCCATGGGTCAACTTGGGGACCCCATGGAGCCACTTTAGTTGGAAAATGACATTAATATATATTTATTTAATGTTAAAATTAAATTGACACAAACATGAGTTATTTTACTAAAACAGTTTTTAAGTGGGATTACACAACTCCTAATTTTGACTATAAATATTCATTAGAAAGATAGAAAGATTTCCTACATCATAGTATTTTTTTTATAATTTTTAGTCATTAAATAAATTAAATTATTTATGACATCATTATGATGCAGTGATGACCTCATTATTTAACTATTTAAATAAAATGAGAAGATAATGAAAATTCCAAGGCTTAAACTTGTCCAAAGCCTATTGGATGAGGAAATTTAGAAACCTTATCACGTTATCCTCTAATTATATAAGTGTGGGGCCTTTATAATCCGAAAATAATTGTGAAATAATGTAACATTTCAATCTTTCTAAAAGTGCCCCTCCTCTCCTCTTATAAAAGGCCCCCAACTCTACCACCTTATTCACACTTCCAAGCCTTTTGGTTCGGCCAACCCCTGCCCAAATACTCTCCCAAATTCTCTCCCTTCATCCTAGAAGCTTTAATTTAGTCAGAAAGCTATCCTATGGAGTCCTTTCGATCAAATCAAAAGGAAGAACCCGAAGAAGAGGTAACATTTTCATCACCCTCTTTCAAGTTTATTTCTTCTTCCACTCCCTCTTTGTTTATTATTTCAATTCTAAAATTATAACTCCAGTATATTCTATATACTTGGATGTTATTATAAATATGTAACAACCATATTCAGTATTCTACCCATCATTTGAATGACATGTCACCATACGTGCGTACGTACGGCTTACCGTCTCCACGTCGTGGTGTAATTGTTATTCAATATATTATTATTTAGATGGGAATAATAATGATATGTAATTCATGTAAATAATAAATATAACATGATAATGATTCTGTATATATTATATACTATCCAATTATATATTATTTAAATATCAAAATAATGATATTGTCGCTCGTGCGTACGTACAGTCTACCATCTCCACGAACGCGATGAGATTCATTCTCCGTCGTATCCATTCAAGTATAATTATCATTTGATAATTTAAAAATAATGTTCAAGGACATGATATCATTATGGATATGAATAATATACAACCTATCCATGAAAAACATGACTTACGTAACAAAACATATAAAATAAAACGAGTAAGTTAACACCCGAAACAACGATAAATCTAAGATATTGTTAACAAAGAAATGTTAAAAGATCATATATGATATCATATGAATATATATGATTATTTTATAATTTAATAACAATTATTTCACCATTATACAGGAGGTTAACCTACCCCAACCAAGGAAAAGTACAAGGTAAGGGTTTTACTTCACAACCTCTTCATTATCCAAGGTTGTTTATACATAATTATCTACTGGGACCTCGTTATCATCCACATCCATGTTTCTTAAAAATGTCTTTCAAAACATTTTTACTATTAAATGGAAAATGGGTTAAAGTCATTTATACCCTTATATGTTTTTGAAAGGAATCTTACCGTCGTTTTCCAAACAATGTACTTTTTGACCTTTTTGACATATTTAAGGTAAGAATGTTTCTTTAACTTATACGGCGGGTGCGGCTATTTTCCACCATTATAACTTCGTCGAAGCTTCCTTTACAAGCTTATAAGAATATTTTCAAGTTAAATGAATTTTTTTATAATTATGGGACTTTTAAATGATTTCAAAAAAAGAGAGACATATTTCTCTCAAATAGCTTTGATTTCATCCACCTCAACATCCTTTGATGGGTTTTAAGTTTAATTGAAATTGATTTATGATACAAAACTTCCATTGAACATTTTGTGAAATATTTGACTGTGGATGTGTTATTTTTATACCATCCATAGTTTATGGAGAAATTGTTGACATTTCGTATGCTAGTTTCAATACGAATACTTATGTTATGTGTAAACCTATTCATATGAGGAATGTATTGGACTTAATAAGTGACGGGTGGAGCCCGCTATAGCTCCTCGATGCATCGGTAGGTCTCATGAGACAACTAGACGTGGAATTGGCCGAGGCCCTTTCCCAATTTGATTTATGGTTTTGGCTGAGGCCTTAATCATTTTAGACATCTTGGCCGAGGCCTTGACAAAATGTTTCAGAAGGTCTGGCATTATACATTTCCTCATTATGAAAGTGGTTATTGATATTTCATTTGATATTTAGTCTAGTAGAATATCCATTTGAGTAAGTAATGGCATTATTTTATTTTACTTTTGCCATATTATGCTGAAGTTCAAGTACAATAATGCTTTTGTTTTAGTTATACATTTCCTTAAATGCTTGTGTTTTCTTATAAAAGCTTCCGCAATATTGTTATCCTTACTGAGCATCTGATCTCACCCCTTTCAATGTTTAAATATTTTCCAGGATGTGAAGAAGTGTATTATGACTGACTTGCAAGAATAGTCAGTGAAGATATGAGTGTGGACTATGAAGACCATGTTATTGTAGTTTGTTTAATTTTTGATGTAATGAAAGACTTATGAATGTATCTAGTGTTTCCAAGGCTACTAAACTAATCGGTCTTTCGAGACTTGATCTTTTGTGATCATGCCAATGTTACGAAGTAATGCACCGACTCTGGGTAGCTGGGGTCGGGGCGTTACAGTTGGTATCAGAGGCAGTTTAGTACTAACCTTGGAAGCTAGATTTAGATAAACTCTGATTAGAGCACATATCCCGAAGATAGACTTTGAGGATTAGTATAGAAGAACTTCCTAGAATTTTGGTATTGTAAAGATGTTGTGAGTTTTCGGAGCAATACATCCCTGTCTGGATACGAGCAGGTAGAGGCGGCTCTGGCACAGATGTACCTAGGGGTAAAACCCGAAAACACCGCTTTGAGCTAGACTCGAACGGGAACTGGTGCACGACAACAGGCCTTGTTGCACTCTTGGTTACGACACGCCCAGGGGATATGCTTTGGATAATTCCCATTTTCATTACAAATCACTATGAAGGGTTACGAGTATATACTTCCTCAAAGAAAACATTTTTATAATTATGGATTATATCCATAATTAGTTCAATTTATGTTAACTGTTTTACAAGTATGGAATTATGTATTTTGGATCATGAACTAATCTAGTTTATGCCATTATTTAGAAATGGCGCCTAGTGGAAGGAATGGAAACCGTATCAATGCACGCACTCCGTGTAGGGATTGCCCTCCTGCTCAGGATAATTATGGTGGAGCTAGTGATACAACTGGTGCTGATCAGCTTCTCACCGTACTGGGACAACTCACGCAGGTTATGAATAACAACTTTACTCGTATGGAGCACCCTGATCCGCAACGTGGAGGATCAATGCTAGACCGTTTCATGAGGCAATTAACCGCCAACCTTAAATGGGAGTACAAATCCTATAGTAGCTGAGCAATGGATAAATTCCTTAGAGAAAATATTCCATTCCTTGGGGAGTAGTGAAAGGGAGAATGTTGTCATGGCAGTTTACCGCCTCACTGGAGATGCCGATCAATGGTGGTCACTAATTCAAAACACAAAGGGAGATGATGAATTAACAAACATGGAATGGAAGGAGTT
This sequence comes from Viscum album, assembly GCA_963277665.1. Taxonomy (NCBI): domain Eukaryota; kingdom Viridiplantae; phylum Streptophyta; class Magnoliopsida; order Santalales; family Viscaceae; genus Viscum; species Viscum album. Next base: position 1,873,410,296 of record OY728146.1, on the reverse strand, counting down.
CAAAGAGCTATTCTTAGAAAAATACTTTCCTCGAGACCATCGAGCAGATATGGAAAGGCAATTTCTAAGTCTGAGGCAGAAGGAGGATGAGAATGTCGCAAAGTATGAGGCTAACTTTACAAGGTTAGTAAGGTATGCTGCAGATTACATACGTAACCCAAGAAGTAAGACTGATCGTTTCTTTGATGGGTTGAAACCATTTCTCCGTCAAGCTTTAGTATCACAAACCTTCTCTTCATAGGAAGGTATTGTCTCTTGCGCTATCAAGATGGAAAAGGAATTCTCTAAGTATTATGACTTTAAATCAAAGCAAGATAATAGTAGATCTGCTGAAATCTCTGGGAAAGGAAATAAGGAAACAGGGAAGAAGGGTAGAAATGAATTTCCACCCTGTGATAATTGTGGTAGGAAGCACCCTGGTGCCTGTCTAAAAGGAAAAGGAGTATGTTACAAGTGTGGTGAAAAGGCCACCAAGCTCATGAATGCAAGGGAAAGAAAGCGGCTGTCAACGTGGAATGTTATAATTGTAGAGAGAAGGGACATTATGCAAATGAATGTCCTAAGTGTCAGGGGAACTTACCTCAGAAGAGGACAAGGGATCAAGGCCCGGCTTATGCTATCACTACTGCTGAGGTGGAAGCTCCGAAAGGCATAGTGGCAGGTAATTTAATGGTATCCTCAAGTTTAGCAAATGCATTATTTGATTCTGGATCATCGCATTGTTTCATATCTTCCCAGTTTGCTAAGAAAATTAGATATTTCCAATTTGATTTAACAAGGGAGTTTTCAGTCAAAACCCCTAAGGGAAGTATTGTTGCAACAATGTTTTGTCGATTAGTTCACATTAGAGCACCTAAATGTTCTTTAACTGCTGATCTCATCGTCATATCCATGATTTAATTTGATATAATCCTCGGTATGGATTGGCTTTCGGACCATGATGCAAAAATTTATTGTAAGAGGAAAGAGGTTACGATTCTTGGTGATGATGATAAGGAACACCTTATCTTTAGAGCAGAATCGTCGCCACATAATACTTATCTAGATCCACCCCCAGTAGCTCAACTAAATTCAATTATTGGGGAGGAAGAGAAGGAAATTTCTGAGGATGAGGAAAGGAATATTCAAATAGAGGATGTAAATATTGTGAGAGAATATGTTGATGTGTTTCCGGAAGATTTACCTGGACATCCTCCAGAACGAGAAGTTGAGTTTTCCATTGATTTAATTCCTGGATCAAGGCCCATATCAAAGACCCCTTATAGAATGGCCACTGTGGAATTAGTTGAACTAAAGAAACAACTAGAGGAATTGAGTAATAAGGGATTTATTTTCCCTAGTGTTTCTCCTTGGGGAGCCCCTGTTCTTTTTGTTACGAAGAAAGATGGATCTATGAGGTTGTGCATTGATTATAGGGAGATCAATGCTATAACAATAAAGAATAAGTATCCCCTACCTCGCATTGATGATTTTTTTGACCAACTGCATGGAGCTCAATAATTTTCAAAGATTGACCTTCGGTATGGATACCATCAGTTGTGTGTGAAGAAGGAAGACGTTCCAAAGATAGCATTTCGAACAAGGTACGGGCATTACGAGTTTACAGTAATGCCTTTTGGATTGACTAATTCACCCTCTGTTTTCATGGATCTAATGAATAGAGTTTTCAAGTAATATCATGATGACTTTGTAGTGGTATTTATTAATGATATCTTGGTATACTCCAAAAGCCACGAAGATCATGAAAATCACTTACGCATTATTCTGAAGACTCTTAGAAGACATGAATTATATGGGAAATTTAGCAAGTGTGAATTCTGGCTTCATGAGATTTCTTTTCTTGGCCATATTGTCTCTAAGGATGTAATTTCCGTTGATCCTTCTAAAACCAAGGCAATCCAAGAATGGCCAGCATCGACAAGTATAACTGAGGTACGCAGTTTTATTGGTTTAGCAGGTTATTATCGACGTTTCTTCCAGAATTTTGCCAGATTGGCTAACCCATTGACAAAGCTCACACGTAAAGGGATTAAATTTGTCTGGACAAAAGTGTGTGAAGAATGTTTTGAAGAACTAAAGAGAAGATTAGTCAATGCCCCTGTATTGACTCTACCATCGGGGAATGATGGGTTTGTTATTTATAGTGATGCATCGAAGAAAGGACTCGGTTGTGTCCTTATGCAGAATGATAAAGTCATTGCCTATGCATCACGACAGCTAAAAATTCATGAGCAAAACTATCCTACTCATGATCTTGAGTTAGCAGCTGTGATCATTGCTTTAAAGATATGGAGACATTACCTCTATGGTGAAAAATGTGAGATTTATACTGATCACGAGAGTTTGAAGTATATTTTCACACAAAAAGAACTCAACATGAGGCAAAGGCGATGGCTTGAAATACTCAAGGATTATGATTGCACGATACATTACCACCCGTGGAAGGCAAACAAGGTGGCCGATGCTTTGAGTAGAAAAGACCACGGAGTTTTGAATGTGATGAGAATTGAAAGGGATCCAATTTTCTTGGATCTAGTGAAGATGGACATGGGAATAACTAGGGAAGGTGAAACATTAATGTTTTTTCAAATGGTTTCCAAACCATCATTACTAGAAAGGATTAAGATTTCTCAGACCAATGATGAAGAATTTCAAAAGAAGATTAAAAGGTGTGAATGATGGAAGATTGATGGACTTTGTGTATAAGGATGGAATTTTGAAATTCGGGAAGAGACTTTGTGTTCCGGATATACCTGATCTAAAAAGGGAATTGCTGGATGATGCTCATAGTTCCAACTTCTCTATACACCCTGGGAGCACCAAAATGTATAGAGATTTGAAGGAACATTTTTTGTGGGACAATATGAAGAGGGAGATTGCTGATTTTGTGTCGAGGTGTATGGTTTGTCAACAAGTGATAGCTGGAAGGCAACATCCTGGTGGAGTATTGCAACCTCTTCCCATACCTGAGTGGAAATGGGATAATATTATGATGGACTTTGTCATGGGACTACCAAAGAATCCTACAAGGAACGATACAATATGGGTCATTGTTGATCGACTTACTAAGTCAGCACATTTTCTAGCTATACGGGAGGATCTACCACTTGAACGTCTAGCAAGACTATATATTAATGAAGTTGTAAGACTTCATGGAGTACCCCTATCGATTGTTTCTGATCGTGATCCTCGTTTTACATCAAGATTCTGGAAAAGTCTTCTAAAAGGCCTTGGATACTGAACTTCGTTTGAGCACTGCCTATCACCCTCAAACAGATGGACAATCAGAATGGACTATTCAAACCTTAGAAGACATGTTGAGATCATGCTCTCTTGACTTTCAGGGTATGTGGGATCAATATTTACCACTGGTAGAATTTTCCTATAACAATAGCTTCCATTCGAGTATTCAGATGGCACCATATGAAGCGTTATATGGAAAGAGATGTCGTACACCAACCTATTGGGATGACGTTGGTGAAAGAAAACTTGTAGGCCCAGAACTGGTGGAGGAAACGGTGGAAAATGTGAAAGTAATCCAAAATCACATCAAAGCAGCTCAAAGTAGGGAGAAGAGCTATGCCGATAATCGAAGGAAGGATTTGGAATTTCAAGTCGGTGATCATGTTTTCCTGAGGGTATCTCCCTGGAAGGGAGTCATACGTTTTGGTAAGAAAGGTAAACTGAGTCCCAGGTACATCGGACCTTTCGAAATTCTAGAACGAATTGGGGCTGTAGCTTACCATTTGGCAATGCCGCCAAGTCTCTCCAAAGTTAATGATGTGTTCCACGTATCTCTATTGAGGAAATACATGCCTGACCCAACGCATGTACTCACCTATGAGGAATTAGAACTGGAACCCGATCATTCCTATTGTGAAGAGCCCGTTAGGATTCTTGATGTGAGGGAGCAGGTGCTGAGAAACCCGACGACTCGTCTGGTGAAGGTTTTGTGGAGAAATCATAAAATGGAAGAGGAAACGTGGGAACCTGAGGAATTTATGATGAAAAACAACCAGAGTCTTTTTATGCAGTAATACCCTAGAAATTGCGAGGACGCAATTATTTGAAGGAGGGGAGAATGTAACACCCCAAGCTTCCACAGTACGTTTCCCTTCGAATAATGCAATAGTGTGTGTTGTACGCAACCTCGAGCTCTAACACACACCACAACTAATTAAACTAGCCGTTGTGAATAGTAATACCTACTTTTTGAAATTTTATAAATTTTATTTATCAAAATGGACTTCATTTTTGGATTCAGAATATTGAAATTAGGCTATGTTGAACTTTTGGAATTTTTCTGAGAACTTCTAAATTTTTATGAATAGTGAAAAATACTTAAAAACAACTTTTTTAATCAAAATAATTTATTGTGATAAATTATAATATTTAGTGGTTTTAAAGTATAATTAGAATATATTTTTACCATTTTATCCAATGGTGGTCATTAGAATTAATTTAACATTGAAATTGGACATAAACAATTGCCAAACTTTTGATATAAATTGTTTCTTAAAAACACGCTATTTGTTGTAACAGTGGGAATTAATTATAAAATTAATTAATACAACTTATATGTTTGGAGTTTTGTAAAATAGACATCATTTTTGAATTCGGAATATCAATTATAGCTTAGGGTGAAATTTTGGCCTTATTCTGAAAAACTTCAATTTTTGATGAATAGTGAAACCACTAAGTGGTTGTTAAAAACTGATTTTTTGTTAAAATGAAATATTACCACTTCTGTGATTTGATTTTCAAAAATCCGACATACATGGTTGTCATTAAGAAGTAAAATGTGGTTCAATGAGATTAAAATAATTTTTGGTGAATAGTAACTTTTAAGTTCTTAATCGCGATTAGAGATAATTATTGTAGTTTAAGGTACAAATAATGTTTTAGTAATATGAGATGAGCATGAAACTTGTCCTACTCCTATTTGATGAGTCATGGCCGACCAATACAACCCATGGGTCAACTTGGGGACCCCATGGAGCCACTTTAGTTGGAAAATGACATTAATATATATTTATTTAATGTTAAAATTAAATTGACACAAACATGAGTTATTTTACTAAAACAGTTTTTAAGTGGGGTTACACAAGTCCAAATTTTGACTATAAATATTCATTAGAAAGATAAAAAGATTTCCTACATCATAGTAGTTTTTTATAATTTTTAGACATTAAATAAATTAAATTATTTATGACATCATTATGATGTAGTGATGACCTCATTATTTAACTATTTAAATAAAATGAGAAGATAATGCAAAATCCAAGGCTTACACTTGTCCAAAGCCTATTGGATGAGGAGATTTAGAAACCTTATCACCTTAGCCTCGAATTATATAAGTGTGGGACCTTTATAATCGAAAAGCATTGTGAAATAATGTAACATTTCAATCATTCCAAAAGTGCCCCTCCTCTCCTCTTATAAAAGGCCCCCACCTCTACCACCATATTCACACTTCCAAGCCTTTTGGTTCGGCCAACCCCTGCCCAAATACTCTCCCAACTTCTCTCCCTTCATCCTAGAAGCTTTACTTTAGTCAGAAATCCATCCTACGGATTCTTTTTTATCAAATCAAAAGGAAGAACCCGAAGAAGAGGTAACATTTTCATCACCCTCTTTCTAGTTTCTTTCTTCTTCCACTCCCTCTTTGTTTATTATTTCAATTCTAAAATTATAACTACATTATCTTCTATATACTTGGATGTTATTATAAATATGGAACAACCATATTCAGTATTCTACCCATCATTTGAATGACATGTCACCATACGTGCGTACGTACGGCTTACCGTCTCCACGTCGTGGTGTAATTGTTATTCAATATATTATAATTTAGATGGGTATAATAATGATATGTAATTCATGTAAATAATAAATATAACATGATAATTATTCTGTATATATGATATACTATCCAATTATATATTACTTAAATATCAAAATAATGATGTTGTCGCTCGTGCGTATGTACGGACTACCGTCTCCACGAACGCGATGAGATTCATTCTCCGTCGTATCCATTCAAGTATAATTATCATTTGATAATTTAAAAATAATGTTTAAGGACATGATATCATTATGGATATGAATAAGATACAACCTATCCATGAAAAACATGACTTACGTAACAAAACATATAAAATAAAACGAGTAAGTTAACACCCGAAACAACGATAAATCTAAGATATTGTTAACAAAACAATGTTAAAAGATCATATATGATATCATATGAATATATATGATTCTTGTATAATTTAATAACAATTATTTCACCATTATACAGGAGGTTAACCTACCCCAACCAAGGAAAAGTACAAGGTAAGGGTTTTACTTCACAACCTCTTCATTATCGAAGGTTGTTTATACATAATTATCTACTGGGACCTCGTTATCATCCACATCCATGTTTCTTAAAAATGTCTTTCAAAACATTTTTACTATTAAATGGAAAATGGGTTAAAGTAATTTATACCCTTATACGTTTTTGAAAGGAATCTTACCGTCGTTTTCCAAACAATGTACTTTTTGACCTTTTTGACAAATTTAAGGTAAGAATGTTTCTTTAACTTATACGGCGGGTGCGGCTATTTTCCACCATTATAACTTCGTCGAAGCTTCCTTTACAAGCTTATAATAATATTTTCAAGTTAAATGAATTATTTTATAATTATGGGACTTTTAAATGATTTCAAAAAAAGAGAGAGATATTTCTCTCAAATAGCTTTGATTTCATCCACCTCAACATCCTTTGATGTGTTTTAAGTTTAATTGAAATTGATTTATGATACAAAACTTCCATTGAAAATTTTGTGAAATATTTGACTGTGGATGTGTTATTTTTATACCATCCATAGTTTATGGAGAAATTGTTGACATTTCGTATGCTAGTTTCAATACGAATACTTATGTTATGTGTAAACCTATTCATATGAGGAATGTATTGGACTTAATAAGTGACGGGTGGAGCCCGCTATAACTCCTTGATGAATCGGTAGGTCTCATGAGACACTAGACGTGGAATTGGCCGAGGCCCTTTCCCAATTTGATTTATGGTTTTGGCCGAGGCCTAAATCATTTTAGACGTCTTGGTCGAGGCCTTGAAAAAATGTTTCAGAAGGTCTGGCATTATACATTTCCTCATTATGAAAGTGGTTATTGATATTTCATGTGATATTTCGTCTAGCAGAATATCCATGTGAGTATGTAATGGAATTATTTTATTTTACTTTTGCCATATTATGCTGAAGTTCAAGTTCAATAAGGCTTTTGTTTTAGTTATACATTGCCTTAAATGCTTATGTTTTCTTATAAAATCTTCCGCAATATTGTTATCCTTACTGAGCATCTGAGCTCACCCCTTTCAATGTTTAAATATTTTCCAGGATGTGAAGAAGTGTATTATGACTGACTTGCAAGAATAGTCACTGAAGATATGAGTGTGGACTATGAAGACCACGTTATTGTAGTTTGTTTAATTTTTGATGTAATGAAAGACTTATGAATGTATCTAGTGTTTCCAGGGCTACTAAACTAATCGGTCTTTCGAGACTTGATCTTTTGTGATCATGCCAATGTTACGAAGTAATGCACCGACTCTGGGTAGCTGGGGTCGGGGTGTTACATTGTAACCCATAACTACCTCCAATGTAAATATCAATAAACCCTCATGGTTACCATTATAATTATTACCAGAACTTCCACATCGAGTTTGTTCTCTCATACATGATGCATTATAGAACTCACCAAGGTTCAAGTGGTTAATCATGACTCCTTGATAGTTGGTTTAGAACAACCACGATATTACTCATTGAATCCACCATTTCATCCAGACTCTTGATCAGAGATCCACCACAGTTTCTTTCATACCTATTGTCACTTTGGGGCCTACTAGATCAATCCATCTACTAAAACCAAAAATGTCAGTGTGAGTATATCAAAAAAATAATCATGTACTAATGAGGAAGATAGGCACTGAGATATACTAATACAATTTATCACAAACTCATTCCAACATTAAAAAATAAAAATGACTCCATCTAAAATACTAACCATTGTGGTTATACACAACTTTTTACTAACTATTAAACAATATTCTCACCTTTAAAGTTATCTAAACCGACCTTTGATACCAGCTATAAGAACATATCCTTAAAACATTACTTAATAATGAATTAAATGAATAATTCACATTGAGGATCTTTTTAGGTTTAGAGTTTTTGAAAATTTGGTCAAAACTAATACATCTCAAAAGATTCTCAAGTAGACGCTTCTACTAAGTTTCCATAAAATAAAAACTCCTAAAAAGAAACATGTCTAGTTTCATGTTTTAGATAGAATGTCTTTCCCTGATCCCATACTTGAACCAACTCATCATTAATTCTTGTGGAAAACATTTCGAAAAAACATGGGATGAGCATAAAAATCTCAGTAAGGGATATAAAAATACGGAAAGGAAACATTAGTCCATGTATACGTAAGAATCAATGAAAACACACTTTACTCAAAAAACATAATCACTTTAACATACCTCATGAAATCAAAATCTTTATTAATAACTCATAGAAAACATGATACGTAAAGGTAACTTGTGGCTTTCATTATATTATTACGTAGGGAGTAACCATCTTGGTTACGTTTGGAATACCCATCACAGTATATTCTCTAAATCTCTTCTGAGAAACCTTAGAGTTTAACTCCTTCGCATTACCCAATGCATTGGAGAGCTATCTCGGGCTCACCCGCCCTTGGTTTATTACAGAACCACCCGATTTCATAAACATTTTCCAAGAACCATAAGTAAATCCTAACAAATAATACATGCATAAAAGAAACATAAAATTTCCACATTTCAATTACAGGAGGTTACATCATGATATTATAATAAATAAAAACATCTAATAAAATCATTAAAACTCTATGAGAGAAAATCCCTTTATACCTTTAAAATATTAAAAGAAGACACTTAAAAGATATTATAGAATGAAAGTGTCCCATACCACTTTGAAACTTTTGAAAGGGTTTTAAAAAATTTATTTTCATATAAATAAATCCTTAAAACCATTTTTAAAACATGGAAATGAATGATAAATGTTTAAAAGAATAAGTCTTTAAAACCATTTAAAACAATGTTTTAATAAAAGAGTCCTTTTCCATTTTAATCATTGAAATTATAAGCCACATGAAAGTAAACCATTTTAAAAACATTTAAATGACTTTATTATAGACATAATATCAATATTTAAAGTCAAAGGGGCTGCATATACACTTTATAAAATTATAAAAGAGCATATAATTAAGAAATGTCTCAATGAGAATAAATTTAGATGTAATCCCAATCAAGGATCATTCCATTAGAGCAAGGATAAAGAAATGACATAATTATGTTTGAAAAATATAAATAAATTAAATTTAAGTGGATACATAGTGGAAAAAAATCATATGTCATCCACATATATTCATAGCATGACATAACCAAGTAGTAGAGATTTAACCCAAAGCATTAGAATTGGGTTCAGAAGTTCCCTTGCAATAATTTGATAGCCTAATGGTGTCACATAAATTTTTAGAAAAAAAAGTTAATGAGAGGGATAAAGGGTATCACATAACATGGAAATTAATTTACAGAAATATGGATATATAAGAACATATCCCAACATAATAAAATGTAATCTAAAAGATAAAAACAAAAAGAATTCTTTTAAAAATAGCAGGGTGAATGGTTCCCTTACCATCTTGGGTAACTTTCGAAACGTACACCCCATGAAAGAAAGACTATTAAACATTGATTTAAATACTCATAAATGAAATTATATTACACAAGGAGTATAATAATGTTCAGTAAATATACCACTCAAAGGAAATGGTGGAAAATTTAGCATAAATCCCATGGGAATAAAAGTGAGATGAAAAACCCCTTACGAAAACTCGGCAGCCTAACGACGCCACTTAAAACATCCAAAAATGGATTTATGAGAGAAAATAGGGTCTCTCATAATATTAACATGTAATTTAAATAATGATTAATATAAAAGAACATCCCCAAACATAAGAAATGTGAGCTTAAAATAAATGATATAAAAGAGAGTACATAAAAAGAAAGAGAGAGGTAGGATCCCTTACCTCAAGTTCGACTTGTATTGTTCATTTATTTATATTCCTGTGTAATAAACATTGATAAATTAATAATTTCTTAAGGACCTCATTTAATTTTTATAATTCAATTCATTTCACATTTTATAATGTTATAATAATTAGTTAATAATGTGAGTTCATATCAGACATTTTTGTCGTTGTTCGGTACATGAGTCCAAAATGAACTTGTTTGAAATGAATTTCCCATGTAGTTATAATTCCCCCATATCCCGAATAGTATTAGTAATTTAAATATCATATATATCTAGTATATATTCATTGTAAACTATTCCATAACATTCGGAGATAAGAAAATGAAATGCACAGTTCATGGAGACAGTAGCCCATACGTACGCATGAACACTACTTTTACTTCTTTATCACATTAATGAAATTAAAAATAAATGAGAGAGATATATATATTATGATTATATTATAATATATATATTATATAGGTCACTTATGTCCATTAATTTCATTCTTTATACATTCCATGTATTGCATGAACGATTCACATGACTTGAGGGGGCGGTAGTCCACACTTCCTCAAATTAAATTATCACATTTGCACAACATGAAAAGCATAAAGGTATGTTTTAAATATAAAATATAGAAGCATATAGACTAAATAAATATAATATATATAATAAATAAGTATAGTTCCATCATAATGGCCACCATGATAGGTGGTAGGGGAAGATAGAACAATCATCATTTCGTGAGGCAGTAATTCTCCATCCACAGAAACAATATGTTCTTTAACCATCAGACGGAGGTGTGTGTAAGTGTAGCTCGAATAAATCTCATAAAAATATACTATTATATTTAAGATACTTTTTTTGTTACAAAATAAAGTAATAAAAAGTGTTTAGGGGGTTGGAGAAGAAAAATAAAACAAAAGAACATAAGTGAACACATTATATTTAAATCGGGTAACTCTTCTTGGTTTGAACCAAAAGGGTTTTTTGAAGAGCTTTATGCCTAAGGTAAGGATTATATGATGAATAGAGGGATGTGGAGAGATTAAATGAGCGGAGTTTGGCCAATCCAATGGCTTGAGAGGTGTGGGTAAGGTGGTAGAGGTGGGGGCCTTTTATAAGAGGGAGGAGGGGTACTCTTGAAATGTTATAAAATGTTACTTTATTATAAAATGATTTTCAAATTTTAAAGGTCCCAAAATCAAATATTTCGAGGATAAGGTGATAAGGTTACTAAATAAAACCATAAAATAGGTTTTTGACAAGTGTAAGTCTTATATTTTACATTATCTTTTCATTTTATTTAAATCGTCCCTTAATGAGGTAATCGATGCATCATCATGGTGTTATAAATAACTTAATTTATTTATTGTAAAAAAATTAAAAAAAATTACCATGATGTAGTAAATATTTTTATACTTTCAATTAATATTTATTTTCTAAGCGATAATTTACACAAACAAAACTAAAATTGTTTTACTTGGGTGATACATACTTTGGTTATACTTTCCTTTTAAAAAACATAAAATGTTAAAGTGTCACTATCACCCAAAAGTGATTCCATGGGGTCCCAAAGATTGGAACAAGGTATCCCATGGTCGGCCATGACACAACCAGTAGCATTAGGACACATGTTGGGGTCATTTTATATTATTATGATATTATTTTATTACCCTTAACTACCAGATTACTAATTAATCACGATAATTAAAGATAATTATCGTCATTACTATTCATAATGTCCAAAAAAAGCGTCTTAATTAAATAATTTGGAACTTATGATTCCAAATATGGAATCCATTTTATCAAATTCCAAACACAAAAATTATATTAATTAATTTAAAATAATTCTTGTTGTCAAAACCAAAGACGAGTATTTAGGAAGAAAAATCTATCAAAAGATTGATTTTCTTTTACATCCAATTTATAATTGAAATTACATAAAAAGACCAATATTGTCTTAAATTATAAAATAATAATTAAATTAAACCTTAAGACCAATTAAAATGACTATCTATCTATATAAATAAACTAGATGAAAAGGCAGTTTTGAATGAAAATGCAGTATTTTTCACTATTAATTAAAAATGAACATTTGTTAGAAAAATACAAAAAATTCACCCTAAGCATTATTTGATATTAAAAATTCAAAAAATTTATCAATTTTACCAAATTAAAAACATATAAGTTTTATTAATTAATTTTATAATCAATTCCCGCTGTCAAAACAAATAGTGTGTTTTTAAGAAATAACATCTATCAAAAGATTGACACTTATTTATGTCCATTTTCAAAGTGAAATTAATTCTAATGACCAGCATTGGATTAAATGGAAAAAATATATTCTGATTTCACTTTAAAACCGATTTAAAATATAATCTAACCACAGAAATACATTATATGAAAAACAAGTTTTGAAGTAAAATGCAGAATTTTCCACTATTCATTATAAATGAACATTGTCAGAAAAATACCAAAAACTTATATGAATAAAATTTCAATTTCCCAATTCTAAAGAAGGATTTTATTTTGTCAAATATAACCTATAAAAGTGAAAAAAGTAGATTTAAAAAGGGTTTTCCATCAAGATATGGTTAAAACAATGTTTTAAAATTATAAGAGTAGTTATTCTTAAAATTGGATCCATTTGCATTTTAAGCCTCTAAAATTTATTGGATAAATGTAAAAATATTTAAAAAACATATTTAATCATTTTTTAGTATGTTTTGTTCATTCCCTCCATCACAATAGTGAGGCGTTAACTATTATTTAATATAGTATTATTATATTATTAGTGTGCAACGTAAGATTTCAATGAAACTTGTTGTTGCGTATTGGGTACACCATCGAACATAGAATATCCTTTAAAGTAATATTAATATTTTATTCACAAATATTAATAAATATGAAAATGTAATATTCTTAATTTACCTGGGATGTTACATAGCTTCTACATGAACATTGCATAATTCAGGATATTGACATATAAAAATAGTATTGAGGTAATCAAATAATTAAAATTCCAAAGCAATTGACCATATAAAATGGTTATTTTTTGTAATGGAGATGATACCAAGACTAAGGATCATCATCTATCTCAACTCTAATGATAAACAAGATAGAAGACTAATTTATAAAATTTAATTACAAATGAACATATAATTTATACAACCTAATATGATTTCCCATCATGATTAATAAAGAATTTATTACATCAATTTTCATTTCAATATGTAAATAAATTAATTTTTTATTCATTTGAATTTTTAAGAATATATTTTTATTCGTCTCAGGGGTTATACCTTGAACAAACAATTTTAATAAATTTATTTAACCATTATTAGATTCGATTCAGTTTTAATTTTTAATTTTATTAAAATCCCATGTAATTAAAAATTCCCTACTTTCCATCAAATTTTATGTTATTTCAAAGAGTTGATTCTAGATATAGATTTTTTATTATTTATGTTTTTTATATATTATTCTCGGTGTGCTTTTTTCATATTATAAATCTCTCTATGGCTATTATACTAAATTAAAGGAATATAATATTTAAAATACAATCATAAACAAGAAACAAGTTCATGAAGAGAAAATAAAGTACAAAATATGGATCATGAGAAAAATATTAGGTTGTTAGGGTAGGAACCATAGATCTTGGGTTCCAGACATTCACTGATTAAAGGAGGACATTGAACATAAAACTACAACTAAGCATCCTAGTCTCATCAATCACAAAAAACATATTTGAAATCATATTGACCATCATCTAAATGATCCAAAAAATTATTCAATTATATGGCCTACCAGACGAATATTTTAATACTCACTTGAGGAAAAAAATTTATCTCAATGACATGATTTAATTCTAAAAAAACTCAAGTCACATTGTAAGACAGAAAATCTTTTGATTTTCATTAATAAATCAAGAAAGATGATGGATTCAATGTTTACCGATCCATTCCATCGCTAGATGGGATGAGTTGGAAAGGAATTACATCACTCATTTCTTCCCTCCATCAAAATCCATGGAAATTTATGAAAATATTTTAATGTTTACTAAATTAGAATATGAATCCCTATAGTTGATCAGATAATTTTAGAGAATTTATTATAATATTACATCACAATGGTATCAACAGGTGGTTATGAATTCAAAAAATTAAAAATGCTTTTTACAAGGGAACTAGTCTATCAAAGACAATATAATAGGTGGTTCCCTGATGCAAAAGTCACCAAAATTGGGTTACAATTTAATCAATGAAATTTACATTAAAATATTGTGGTGTTAAGATAAAGGTATCAAATGAATGTGTATACAAATAATAAATGAAAATAAATTGATAGAAGTTTAAATGGAATCACTAGGTATGAAAAATTTCTACAGTGATGGGTCAAAAAAAAGAACCCATGGTATATATGTCGAAGAAGCTAATTATGCTAAATACAATCTTCGTATTAATTTTCAATCATGTTGTCCAAAATAACAAGTTAAGGTTTATTATTAAATAATATCAGTATTAAAACATGAATGATAATGCACATCTTTCTAAACGTAAATCCACACCCATAGAGAGACTTGTAATTCATTCATGATAACTATAAGATGTTTTATTAATGAACTGACAACCTATTAAGAATATCAAGGACATTAAATTATTGAGATTATTCCTGATTACAAACACTAAAATGATTAACCCTAAGACCATTAATTTTAGGTTGGTCAAATTTCTGAACAATATTGGATTATATCGTGTGTAGTACATCTAGGACACACGTATTTCAACCCCATGAATTTTTGAAAATTTTCACAAATAGAAGTATAAATATTAAATATAAAATCCTAAAATAAGAAATTCAAAAGAATAAATTTTGTAAAATACCAAATAAAATAAAATTTTGAAATAATAAATAATAAATGAACTCCCAAATGTCTTTCTAAGAATACCATTTCCCAAAATCGTGATGCTAGGAATACTCAATACAAAATGATTTATGTTCATTGAATATATTAAAAAATAATAATGTTTTTTTATAAACTAGTCTTGATTATTCCTATAGATGTGATGTTGCATAAAGATTTGGTATTGAAAAAGAAGATTCTAGAATAGTTCAGTATGATCCCACTCCCTTAGGAGTACTCAGTTGTGATGTGAAATAATATATTAAACAACCAGAACTATGTATCTTTTCAATTATAATCATCATTGAGTATATTATGTTTGACATGGATATTTGTGACCTAGGATCTAGTATATATTCAATTTTGTAAAACACATTCATCATCCTAGGAAATGAAGGTATTAACACAAAAAAGGTCATTCCACAATTAAAATACTAAAAAATAATATACCCCTAAGGGATCATCAAATATATTCGAGTTAAGCTGGAAATTTTTACTTCCTAGTTGATATTTTTATTCTTTTCATAAATGTCCAGACGAAACCCGTTATTCAAAGGAAACCATTCTCAGATATTTGATGAGAATTCATTAATGTTTAGAGTATCAAGTTGTGCTTGGGGATTGTAAATAAACAGGTTAGTTTTAACATACATCAAGAAATGACAAATTATAATGTGATATGTGAAACAATTTTGGAGCACATCATTGCAAAAATGGAATATGGAGATATCACCAGGACCATGAATGAATGTTTAAATATTGATAGAAATTATAGGAAATTGTGATACATTATTAATGATGATGGAGAAACCGTAGGGAATGATAGGTTGGAAGAAGGTAAAATGGTATGGATGGTCCAAAATATTGATGCTAGTTTTTTAGAACTTAAAATTCACTAGTGGGTATAACCTATGTAGGTATAGTGGGTGAAGTTCCCAGTCAGGATCTAAGTATCACTGAGAGGAGGATGGGTTAAATTAGTGATATATTTTTCTTTTTATGTTTCCTTCGAATTGAAACATCCTTTGACTCCTGTTAAAGATTTTCTTCTCTTCTGAACACACACAACCACAGGAACACAAGATCTACAAAGTTCACTACTCAACAAGAGTAGCTACGTCCTTGGTATGGCACACAAATAATCCAGTACCACACAATCCACTAGAGAACAATCCTTTGAGGTGGAATACAACGAGTAGGATATACCCTTACAATCTTGTATCACTTGGAAAATAATCTGCAAGTGTGTGTGCACCCTTTTAGAACAAACAGGGAATTACATTATTTCATTGCTTCTTTACAATTGATCAGATGTATTCCTTGAAGTTTAGATCTTCACTTTCCTATCCCGAAGCTGGTAAGAACTTCCATATGTACAACTGAATATGTGAAAAGACCCCAAATTTTCCACGCAGCCTTTAGGATATCTTGCGCGCAATTCAAGTGTCTTGTGCATAAAAATTCCATTTTGGAGCGAAAAAAATTTTCACAGAACTTTCCTTTTTCACGCAACTTTTTCTCTTTTCGCACAACTTCTCAATTTTTCACGCAGTTATCCTCATTTTTCACAGACATCTTTCTTTTCTCGCAACTCATTTAGTGTATAATTTACGCGCACCAGATCTTGGGATTTCATCTATGTGTCGAGCATTAACAGATGAGAAGGGTTAGCCTCATATTTATAGTCATTTTTGACCCCGTGCAAAAAACACTAATCCACACGTAAATCCTCCTTCATGTGCATAAAAATGCTATTATACAACTTCATATTTCACTCCATGCTTCAATATTTCGTGCATGTCATTCCATTTACATTTTTCATCCTTCTAAGCATGAAGCACCAATTGCGCGCAAAATTCCACACTGCGTTCCATATTGCACGCAAATCCAACATTTCGCATGACATCGTATTTCATGCAATGATCTAATATTTCACGAATTCCGCTGCTATTTTGCATGGCCTTCATTTTTCTGCGCATCTCACTGAAATTTCGCGCCTCTCGCAAATATTTAGCGCAACCCGCATATATGGCGTGCACCACTTCATTTTTGTTCGCAACTTGCATAAATTTCCGCGCACTCCATGCCTTTGTCATTTTTCTATGTTCTGACCTTGAATCATGCCTTGCATTCCAAAATCTAAACTGTCTTCAATCTTTCACTCTCCATCCATTTCCAAAAACACATCTTCATATCCTGATTTTCAAGCACTAAAATTTGGAAAACACTGGGAAACAACGCCACCTTAAACTGTGCTTTTGTACCACCCCTAGATTGTCCATTAATTTGTTATTTCTCTCTTCACTACTTCCCATAACCACTCTTCAGCTTTTATCACGAGTTCCACTATCATGGTATGTATCCTTTGATAGATCAGCTTTAGCATCGTCACAATTGCAAAGGGAAGTACTTGAACATCCCATCTTCCTGCAACATCATTCCTTCCGATCAAAAATGTATATGATTGGCATCATCATTTCTCCCCCTTTCCTTTATAAGGCTTGCATCACAAGTTCTCCTAACTTATGATATTTGTGAAATACAAATTAACAAAGCATCGTATCATTTTTTGTCCTTCTAAAAAGTGAATTGATTTATCTTCTTTGACAACAAAATACAACACTATGGAAATGATAACTCTTCAAACTTCGTTCTCCATTCAACTTGGTCCCAACAATCTCCCCCTTTGGATTTTGTTTTCAACCAAGATTCATAAATCCTTGAAAATTGTAACCTTTTGCAATGGATTACTTATCAGTAATTCTAAGCCTACTTGAGCTAACTCATTGTAGGAAACAAGAATTATTGCAGCCAAAACCATGCTGTCCAAAAGCAGTGGCTGTGAAATATCATGAACGTACCTCTTCAGCCTTCTTCAGAACATCTTTCAAGCTTCTACTTTAGCATTCTTCACTTCTTGAATAATTCTTCTCAGCTTTCTTCAGAACATCTTTTCTGCTTTAGCATTCATCACTTTTTCAACTATCCTGGAAAACAACATTGTTTCCTACAACCACTCTAACAAACAGTTAGAATAGTTCACACACATACATGTTGAATTCACAGCTTACCCGCAATTCCCCCATTATGAATGCTTCCATATGGATAGATTTATGAAACAATTATCCCCCTTGACAACACTATCCGAAGGTAAGACAAGAGAGGGGACATAAAAACATACCTCAACCCTGATGAGAATTTGGTAGGACTCCGATGTTCAACCTCATTTTTTTAAATGGTTCCTTTGGTAGAGGTTTTGTGAAGATATCAGCAACTTGTTTCGATGTAGGAACATACTCCACCCTCAATTCATTCTTCTTCACCCGCTCTTTGATGAAGTGGTACTTTATGTCAATGTGTTTTGAGTGATAATGGTGTACCAGATTCCTTGTAAGATTGATCGCACTCTGATTATCACATCCCAAGAGCAATGGTAGCTTCACATAAACAAGTAGATCCTCCAGCTGAGTCTTCATCCACATTTGTTGAGTTGTAGCTTGAGTAGCAGCAACATACTCAGCTTCAACTATGCTAAGAGTTACTAAGTTATATTTCTTGGTATGCCAACTAACAAAAATTTTCCCCAGAAAGAAAACTCCACCAAATGTGGATCTTAGATCATCAACATTTCCTGCCTAATCAGCATCAGAATACCCGAATAGATCCATATTTCCTGAGTCATCATACCTGATTCCAAAATTTGTTGTGCCTTTGATATGTCTGAGAATTATTTTTCCTGCTATCAGATGTGATTCTTTAGGAGTACTCTGAAATCTTGCACATAATGTGACCGCATAAATGATGTCGGGTCATGAGGCAGTCAGATACAGAAGACATCCAATCAGCTTTTGAAACTCTTTATGATAAACTTCATTACCATCTCCATCTTTAGACATATTGGTTCCCACTGACACAGGTGTAGACACTAGTTTTGAATTTTCCATGCCAAACTTCTTTAGAAGTTCCTTAGCATACTTTTCTTAAGACAAAAAGACATGATTCTTTTTCTGTGAGATTTGTAGCCCATGAAAGTATTTCATTTCACCCAGCATGGACATCTCAAATAACTTAATCATCTCCTTATAAAATCTTTCACCTGATCTTTTATCATTCCCATAAAATATAATGTCAACAACATAAACAATAACAACCAGTGAAAATTCCTGACATTCCTTGATGTAAATATTGTAATCAACTCTACCCTTTTTTAAAAATCATCTGCTTCAAGCAAGTATCTAATTTAGAATACCATGCTCTCAGAGCCTGCTTTAGCCCATAGAGACCCTTCTTCAACCTGCGCACATAGCTTTCATCCTTCCCAATAACAAATCCACAAGGTTGATAAATGTAAACTTCCTCATTAAGGTCACCATTCATAAATGTAGATTTTACATCCATTTGAATGATTTTGTAACCTCATTGTGTAGCAATGGCAATAAATATTCTGATTGTTTCTAATCATTCCACATGATAAAAAGTTTAATAAAAAATCAATGCCTTCAATTTGTGAATACCCTTTGCAAAGCAATCTTCCCTTGTTTCATATTACTTTACCTTCTTCATTCAGCTTGTTCTGGAAAACCCACTATGTACCAATAATGTTCTTGTTGTCTGGCTTGGGTATATTTTCCCAAGTATCATTCTTCTCTATCTGAGGAAGATATTCATTCATAGCATGAACCCATTCTGGATGCTCAAATGATTCATTTACATCATTCAGTTTAACTTTCGAATAAAGAAAATTATGTGATATAACATTCGTTGTTCTTATTTTTTAAACCCTCTGATTTTTATCTCCAATAATGTTTTGAGCCTCCACCTATTTCTTCAACCTATGATGAGTTGTTTGAACTCCGTCCTCATCACATGAGATTTTTGTGTCGGATTCCTCTTATTGAGTAGGATTAACATAGTCTGCAGCATTATCAAAATTGTTAACAGAATCATCTCTATCTTTCTCGACATCCACATCAACATATGACTCCTTTTCTTTCTCAGAATTTCAACAACTTTTACATCTAAAGAATCAATAATTCTTCATTTTTCTTTGTTAAGGAATCTGTATCCTCATCCTTATGGAGAATAGCCATGAAATATTCCGTCATCTCCTCTTTGCTCAAACGTTCCCAGATTTCCACCTTTCTTCATTATAATACATGGACTCCCAAAAACATTCAAGTGTTTCAGACTTCGAGTTTTTCCATAGAACATTTCATATGGAGTCATATCTGAGTTTGGCCTATAAAAACATCGGTTCTGAATATATACAGCAGTGCTCATGGTTTGCCTCCAATAATAATGATAAAGAATATGTTCAAGTAACATAGTTCCCCCCATTTCCACCAAACTCCGATTCTTTCTTTCAGCAACCCCATTTTGTTGAGGTGTGTATGGTGAACTAAACTCATGCCAAATTCCAAGATTCTCAAGATAACATTCAAAATCTTCATTCTTCTACTCACCACCGTTATCAGTTCTCAACTTCATCAATGAGTACTCACATTCCTTTTCTGCTTTTCTCCGGAAACTCTTAAACATTCTCAGAGCATCTGACTTATGTCTCATGTACATAACACAAGTAATACGAGTAATGTCATCAATGAAATTAATGAATTACATATCTCAATTTGTATATTTCTTTCTCATTGGTGCACATATATTGGAGTGTATGAGATCTAAGGGACTTTTTGAGCGAATTTCAACTCTCTTATGAATATAGTTTGTAATCTTCCCTTTTTCAAAAATAGTACAGCACCAATCTCATCATATTAATAAATCAGGCATATCTCAAACACTGTCATGTGTTGATAGCTTTCACATATTTCTCTGACACATATGCCCCAGCCTTTTATGCCATAACTGATTTTCATCAGCTACACCCATGTAACAAGATTTATGCACTTCACCAACTTCGAACAAATTCCCTCTTGTATGTTGGCCCCTTGTAACTAAATTTCCATAATTTTCTCTTCTCAAAACAAATCCATCATTTCTGAATATCATTTTTTCCCTTGCCACAGAGTTGTGACACACTAAGCAGGTTATGTTTCAGCCCATCTACATACAGTTTTTTAAGGATTTCATCTTTTCTTTTCCAATGATGGTAGATCCAACACCTTTGATCTTTAGAGATTCATCATTTCCAAATGTAATTGTTCCTTCTTTGAAGTCTTTCACATTCTTCAGAATCTTTAAGTCTCCTATAATATCAGAGGAACACCCACTATCAATAATCCACGGACGTTCAGCTATTGTATCTTTCAGAGCAGCTTCAACAACAAGAGATTTTTGTTCTCTCTTTTCTTCTACTTTATGTTGTGCTTCTTCCAATTTCCATGCCACGTCAACGTGTTATGGCCAGAGAACCATGAATTCATTCTTTTCAGACTTATCAGACTTGTCCCTTTTTTATTTTAAAAACTCTATCTTCTGAGTATTATTAACAAAATTTTGTTCCTCTAGTAACACACTAAGGCAACCCTTAACAAGATGTCTAGGTCGATCACATCTTTCACAATAAGTTTCTTGTGGTTTGAATATATTCTAAAATTTCACACTAGTCTTCTCATATATCTTCTAAAACTTATTTGGAGACATTCTATTTTTAAAGGGTTGACTCCCCCTCAATCCTTGTCTTTCAAAACTTTTGGAATAGTTGTAATGTTGTTTGTTGAACCAACACATACTTTCCATGTGTCTGAATCCACCACAATACCAGCAGTAGCCATAGAAAGAATATTTGCCTCTAAAACATTTATAATGACTAGATTTGTGAACACGCTTCTCAAAAATCATCATGTTTTCATTTGTAACTCTCTTCTTCAGCTCAGATTC
This sequence comes from Viscum album, assembly GCA_963277665.1. Lineage (NCBI taxonomy): Eukaryota > Viridiplantae > Streptophyta > Magnoliopsida > Santalales > Viscaceae > Viscum > Viscum album. The sequence goes on along the minus strand of OY728146.1, from coordinate 1,873,388,432 downwards.
ATCAGCACCAGAAGTATTAGAAGTTTTTATTAACTCAAGATTTTTATGCACATCTGATTTTTCGACATTGCTGACTTTGACCACATACTTGGTCTTTCCAGCCTTTTTCTTATCAGAACCAGTTTTGTCTTTCATTTCAACCTTGGACGGTAACTTTTGTAGATCCTTGTTTGGTTCATTCTTACTGGAACATTCACGAACCTCTGAGATAGAATTTTTGGAACTAATATTCATTTCCTTAGCTTTATGAAGTTTCTGTTGGAAAAGTTCCAACTCTTATTCTTTTTCCTTCAGCTTCACTTCTAGTTGATCATTACGATTCTTTTTATTCTCAAGATAATTTTTCAGATCATCAATCTCTTTTTCCATCTTGATTTTCTCATCACTAAAACCTTCTTGATTGTTTAATGTTGAATTTTCATTTATCAACTTCTTGTTTTCATTCTCAAGCTTTCTGATCTTCCTCAGACATTACTTCGGCTCTACATTCAGATACTATTCAAGTTGAGTCTCTTCTTCTTCAGTACTAGTACTCTCATAATCATCATTATTCACTATTGAAAAAAGGTACTCTCTCTAGCTTTCTTTGTAGAAGATTTTTCTGATTCAGTCTCACTATCATCATCTTCTTCATCCTTTGACAAAAAGCTTCTTCTTTTTGATTTAATGAACTTTTTATTCTCAACTCTACCCGAGTATTTATCTTTTTAACCCTGTTACTTCCATGACTTTCTTGGTCCACTGTCTTCTTCATCACTAACGTCATCTTTCCCTTTTTGAGGGAAATTAGCCGCAATGTGGCCAACTGCTCCACATTTAAAACATTTCAAAGGGAGTTTCCCTTTGTATTTCCCTGTTCCACTTTTATCATTTTTAGAAAACAAGGATAGAATTTCATCAAAATTTTGACATACCTCATTTTCAAAGTCGGATTCACCAGGTTCATCATTAATATGAATTTTCTTCGACTTCTCTTTCTTTTCTGCCTTGAAATACATTTCTCTATCGGCATTTTCATTGCTCTTCATTGTTTTTTCTCTTCTCATCTCATAAGTGATGAGAGTACTGTGCAAATCACCAAGAGAAAATGTTTCCGGGTCCCTGTCTTCTAGTGATGAAACAATAGCATTAAATTTTTCAGGGAGAATTCTCAGGATCTTTTGAACAACTATAGCATCTCCCAACTTTTCACCAAGGCATCTGATTGTACTGACAATATCATTAACCCTTGTAAAGAAGTCCCCAACAGATTTAGATTCTCCCATATTCAAGTCTTTATACATCAGCCTCCAGATTTGTTGTTTTTCCTTCTTCACTTTTGTATTTCCTTCATAGATATTAATTAGCTTATCCTAGATGCCTTTAGCTGTAGCGACACCATTCACTCTTAAAAACTCACTCTCAGAATGTGATGAGAGTAATGAATTTTTATCTCTTCCATCATTCTCAAGATTATTCTTATCGGAAGGTGTAATAGGAACCTTGTCATCAATACCTGGAAATCCATTTGTTGTAGTTTCAAGAACTTCATATCCAAGAGACATAAGATATGGATCATTTTTTCCTTCTAGATGTGATAGTTATTTCCATCGAAAATTGGAATCCCCTTACTGTTCACGCAATTTAGATTCTCTATCAAAACATCTCTTGAAACACTTCAGCAAAGAATAAAGGAAGGGAACCTGGCTCTGATATCAAATGAAGTTCTCAGTCAGGATCCTAGTATTACTGAGAGGGGGAGGGGGTGAATCGGTGATATCTTTTTCTTTTATGGTTCCTTCGAATTGAAATATCCTTTTCCTCCTATTAAAGATTTTCTTTTCTGCTAAACACACACAACCATAGGAACACAAGATTTACAAGGTTCACCACACAACAAGAGTAGCTACGTCCTTGGTATGGAACGAAAACAATCCAGTACCACACAATCCACAAGAGAACAATCCTTTGATGTGGAATATTGCAAGTAGGATATACCCTTACACTCATGTAGCACTTGGAAAAAAATCCGCAAGTGTGTGTGCAACCTTTTAGCACAAACAGGGAATTACAGTATTTCAGTGCTTCTTTACAATTGAACTGATGTATTCTCTGAAGTTCAGATGTTCACTTTCCTACCCTGAAGCTGGTAAGAACTTCTATACGCACAACTGAATATGTGCGAAGACCCCAAATTTTCCACGTAGCCTTTAGGATATCTTTCACACAATTCAAGTGTCTTGTGTGTAAATATTCCCTTTTGGCGTGAAAAAATTTTTCGCGCAACTTTCCTTTTCGTGCAACTTTTTCTCTTTTTGCACAACTCCTCAATTTTTCACGCAGCTATCCTCTTTTTGTGAAAAATTCTTTCTTTTCATGTAACTCACTTAGAGTATAATTTACGCACACCAGATCTTGTGATTTCTTCTAAGTGTCGAGCATTAACAAATGAGAAGGGTTAGCCTCATTTTTATAGGGATTTTTGACCCCGTGCGAAAAACACTAATCTGCGCGTAAAACCTCCTTTATGAGCCTAAAAACTATTTTATGCAACTTCATATTTCGTGCCATGATTCAATATTTTGCACACCTCATGACTTTTACATTTTTCATCTTTCTAAGCATGAAGCACCAATTGCGCGCAAAATTCCACAACACGTTCCATATTGCGCACAAATCCATCATTTCGCGCGACATCGTATTTCGTGCAATGGTCTCATATTTCACGCATTCTGCTGCAATTTCACACGGCCTTAATTTTTCTGTGCATCTCGCTGAAATTTCGCGCCTCCCACAAATATTTCGTTCAACCCGCATATATTTCATGCACCACGTTATTTTTGCGCGCAACATTCCTAAATTACTGTGCACTCCATGCCTTTTTCATTTTTCGATGTTCTGACCTTGAATCATGACTTGCATGCCAAAATCTAAACCATCTTCAATCTTTCATGCTCCATCCATTGCCAAAAACACATCTTCATCTCGGGATTTTCAGGCCATAAAATTTGGAAAACACTGGAAAACAGCGCCACCTCAAACTGTGCTTTTGTACCACCCCTTGATTGTCCATTACTTTGTTATTTCTCTCTTCACTGCTCCCCATAACCATTCTTTAGCTTTTCTCATGAGTTCCACTATCATGATATGTATCCTTTGATAGATCAGCTTTAGCATCATCAGAGTTGCAATGGGAAGTACAAAAACATCCCATCTTCCCGCAGCATCATTCCTACCAATAAGAGTTGTATATGATTGGAATCATCATTTCTTCCCCTTTCCTTTATAAGGCTACTGTCACAAGTTCTCCTAACTTATGATATTTGTGAAATAAAAATCAGAAAAGCATCGTCTGATTTTTTTTCCTTCTACAAAGTGAATTGATTTATCTTCTTTGACAACAAAATATAACACTCTTCAAGGTCTAACTCTTCAAACATCCTTCTCCATTCAACTTGGTCCCAAAAATCTCCCCCTTTGGATTTTGTTATTAACCAAGATTCATAAATCACTGAACTTTGTAACCTTTTGCAATGGATTACTTATCAACAATTCTAATCCTACGTGAGCTAACCCATTGTAAGATAAAAGAATTATTGACAGCCAAAACCATGCTATCTAAAAGCAGTGACTGTTAAATCTCATGAACGTACCTCCACAGCCTTCTTCAGAACGTCTTTCAAGCTTCTACTTCAGCATTCTTCACATCTTCAATAATTCTCCTCAGCTTTCTTCAAAACATCTTTTTTGCTTCATCATTCTTCACTTTTTCAACTATCCTGGAAAACAACATTGTTTCCTACAACCACTCTAACAAACAGTTAGAATAGTTCACACACATACATGCTGAATTCACAGCTTACCTGCAACTCCCCCTTTATGCATGCTTCCATATGGATATATTTATGAATCAATTCTCCCCATTGACAACACTATCCAAAGTTAAGACGAGAGAGGGGACAGAAAAACGTACATCAACCCAGATGAGATGGAGGTAGGACTCCCATGTTCAACCTCAATTTTTCAAATGGTTCCTTTGGTAGAGGTTTTGTGAAGATATCAACAACTTATTCCGATGTAGGAACGTACTCAATCATCAATTGATTCTTCTCCACCCGCTCTTTGATGAAGTGGTACTTCATTTAAATGTGTTTTGAACGAGAATGTTGTACCCGATTCCTTGTAAAATTGATCTCAATCTGATTATCACATCCCAAGAGCAATGGTAGCTTCACTTCAACAAGTCAATCCTCCAAGTGAGTATTCATCCACATTAGTTGAGTTACAGCTTGACTAGCAGAAACATACTCAGCATCAGCTGTGCTAATAGTTACCGAGTTCTGTTTCTTGGTATGCCAACTAACACAACTTTTCCCCAGAAAAAAAACTCCACCAGATGTGGATCTTTGATCATCAACATTTGCTGACCAATCAGCATCAGAATACCCGAATAGATCAATATTTCTTGAGTCATCATACCTGATTCCAAAATTTAATGTGACTTTGATATATCAATGAATTATTTTTCCAGCTATTAGATGTGATTCTTTAGGATCAGTCTGAAATATTTCACATAAAGTTACAGCATAAACGATGTCAGGCCTTGAGGTAGTCAGTTACAGCAGACTTCCAATCAGCTTTCAAAACACTTTATGATAAACTTCCTTTCCTTCTCCATCTTTAGACAACATGGTTCCCACTGACATAGGTGTATACTCTGGTTTCAAATTTTCCATGCCAAACTTCTTTAGAAGTTCCTTATTATACTTTACATTAGACAAAAAGACATGATTCTTTTTCTGTGTGATTTGTAGCCAAAGAAAGTATTTCATTTCACCCAGCATGGACATCTCAAATAACTTATTCATCTCCTCAGAAAATCGTTCACATGATCTTTCATCATTCCCAGCAAATATTATGTCATCAACATAAACAATAATGATAAATGAAAATTCTTGACATTCCATTATGTAAAGATTGTTATCAACTCTACCATTCTTAAAATTCATCTTCTTCAAGCAAGTATCTAATTTAGAGTACCAGGCTCTCTGATCTTATTTTATCCCATACAGAGCCTTCTTTAACCTGCACACATAGCTTTCATTCTTCCCAATAAAATAATCCATAAGGTTTATAAATGTAAACTTCCTCATCAAGGTTACCATTCAAGAATGCATATTTTACATCCATTTGAAAGATTTTGTAACCTCGTTGTGCAGAAGTGGCAAGAAATATTCTGATTATTTCTAATCGTGCCACAAAAACAAAGGATTCATCAAAATCAATGCCTTCAATTTGTGAATACCCTTTTCAAACCAATCTTGTCTTGTTTCATATTACTTTACCTTCTTCATTCAGCTTGTTCCAGAAAACCCACTATGTACCAATAATGTTCTTGTTGTCCGGCTTGGGTACAAGTTCCCAAGTACCATTCTTCTCTATCTGATCAAGCTCTTCATTTATATTATGAACCCATTCTGGATGCTCAAATGCTTAATTTACATCATTCGGTTCAACTTTCAAATAAAGATAAGTATGTGATAGAGCATTCGTCATTCTTCTTGTTTGAACCCTCATATTTTTATCTCTTATCATGTTTTGAGCCTCCACTTGTTTCCTCAACCTAGGATGAGTTGTTTCAACTCCATCCTCTTCACATGATATTTCTGAGTCAGATTCCTCTTCTTGAGTAGGATTAACATAGTCTGTAGGATTATCAAAATTGTTAACAGAATCTTCTCTATCCTTCTCAACATCCACATCAACATATGACTCCTTTTCTTTCCCAGCGTTTTCAACAACTTTTACATCTAAAGTGTCAATAATTCTTCATGTTCCTTTGTTGAGGCATCTGCATCTTCTTCCATATGGAGCATAGCCAAAAAAAATTCCGTCATCTCCTCTTTACTCAAACGTTCCTAGATTTCCACCTTTCTTCTTTATGATACATGGACTCCCAAAAACACTAAAGTGTTTCAGACTTGGAGTTTTTCCATAGAACATTTCATACAGATTCATATATGAGTTTGGCCTACAAAAACATTGGTTCTGAATATACCTAGCAGTTCTCATGGATTGCCTCCAATAATAATGAGAAAGACTATGTTCAAGTAACTTAGTTCTACCAATTTCAACTAAACTCCAATTCTTTCTTTCAGCAACCCCATGTTGTTGAGGTTTTTATAGTGAACTGAACTCATGCTGAATTCGATTCTTCTCAAGATAACATTCAAAATCTTCATTCTTATACTCACCACCGTTATCAGTTCTCAACTTTATCACTGAGTACTCGCATTCCTTTTATTCTTTTCTCTGAAAACTCTTAAACATTCTCAGAGCTCTTGACTTGTGTCTCATGTACATAACACAAGTAATACGAGTAAAGTCATCAATGAAAGTAATGAATTACTTATCTCCATATTTAGATTGCTTTCTCATTGGTCCACATATATTAGAGTGTACGAGCTCCAAGGTTCTTTTTGAGCGAATTTCAACTCTCTTATGAATAGAGTTTGTAATCTTCCCTTTTTCACAAATAGTACAGCACCAATCTCTTCTTCTTGATAAATCAGGCATATCTCAAAAACTATCACATGTTGATAGATTGCACATATTTATCTGACACATATCCCTCAGACATTTATGCCATAACTGATTTTCATCCGCTACACCCATGTAACAAGAGTTCTGCACTTCACCAACTTGGAACAAATTCCATCTTGTACGTTGGCCCCTTGTAACTATATTTCAATAATTTTCACTTTTCAAAAAAAAATCCATCTTTTCTGAAGATCATTTTGTTACCCTCGTCATTGAGTTGTGACACACTAACCAGGTTATGTTTCAACCCATCAAAATACAGTGTTTTTCTAGATTTCATCTTTTCTTTTCCAATGATGGTCGATCCAACAACTTTTATCCTTAGAGATTAATCATTTCCAAATGCCACTATTCCTTCGTTGATTTCTTTCACATTATTCAGATGATTTAAGTCTCTTATCATATCAGAGGATCACCCACTTTCAAGAATCCATGGACATTCTCCTTTTGTAGATTTCAAAGCTGTTTCAACAACAAGAGCTTTTTGTTCTCTCTTCTCTTCTACTTTATGTTGTGCTTCTACCAATTTACTAGCCAAGTCAACATGTTCTAGACAGAGAACCATGCATTCTATCTTTTCAGACTTATCATACTTGTCCATTTTGTATTTTAAAAACTCTTTCTTCTGAGGATTATTAATAAAAAAAATTCTCTGGTAACACACTAAGGCAACCCTTAGCAAGATGTCCAGGTCGATCACATCTTCCACAATATGTTTCTAGTGGTTGGAATCTATTCTCAACTTTCACACCAGTCTTCTCAGGTATCTTCTAAAACATATTTAGAGACATTATATTTTTAAAGGGTTGACTCCCCCTCAATCCTTGTCTTCCAAAACATTTGGAATATTTGTAATGTTGTTGGTTGAACCAACACATACTTTCTATGTGTCCGAATGCACCACAATACCAGCAGTAACCATAGAATGAATATTTGCCTCTGAAACTTTTATATTGACCGGAGTTGTGAACACGCTTCTCAAAAACCTTCTTGTTTTCATTTTTAACTCTCTTCTTCAGCTCAGATTCATCAGTACCAGAAGTATTAGAAGTTATTCTTGACTCAAGATTTTATGCACATCTGATTTTTCTGCATTGCAAACTTTGACCACATACTTGGTCATTCTATCCTTGTTCTTATCAGAACCAGTTTTGTCTTTCACTTCATCCTTTGAAGGTAACTTTTGTATATCCTTGATTGGTTCATTCTTACTGGAACATTCGCTAACTTTTGAGATAGTATTATTTGAACTGATATTAATTTCCTTATCATTATGCAGTTTCTATTGGACAAGTTCCAAATCTTCTTCTTTTGCATTCAACTTCACTTCAAGATGATCATTACGATTATTTATATTCTCAATAGATTTTTTCAGATCATCAATCTCCTTTTCCATTTTGATTTTCTTATCACTAAAACTTTCTTGATTGTTTAATGTGGAATTTTCATTTATCAACTTTTGTTTTCTTTCTCAAGCTTTCTGATCTTCCTCAGACATTCCTTCAGCTCTTCTTTTAGTTATTGTTCATGTTGAGTTTCTTCTTCTTCAGTACTACTACTATCATAATCATCATTATTCACTGTTTCAAAAAAGGTACTCTCTCTAGATTTCTCAGTAGAATATTTTTCTGATTCAATCTCGCTATCATCATCTTCTTCATTATTTGACAAAAAATCTTCCTCTTTTTGATTTAAAGAACTTTTTATTCTGACCTCTACTAGAATATTTATCTTTTTGACCCAGTTTCTTCTATGACCTTATTGGTCCTCTACCTTCTTCATCACTGACGTCAACTTTCCCTTTTTAAGGGAAACTAGCCACCAAGTGGCCAACTACTCCACATTCAAAACATTTCAAAAGGTGTTTCCCTTTGTATTTCCCTATGCCTCTTTTAACATATTTAGAAAAAAAGGATACCATTTCATAAAATTTTTGACATACCTCATTTTCAGAGTCGGATTCACCAGCTTCTTCATTAATATGAATTTTCATTGACTTATCATTCTTTTTTGCCTTGAAATACATTTCTCTATCGGCATTTGCTTTTCTCTTCATGGTATTCTCTCTTCTCATCTCATAAGTGATGAGAGTACTGTGCAAATCCATAAGAGATAATGTTTCCAGGTCCCTTTCTTCTAGTGATGAAACTTTATCATCAAATTTCTTAGGCAGAATTCTCAGGATATTTTCAACAACTATAGAATCTCACAACATTTCACCAAGACATCGGATTGTACTGACAATGTCATTAACCCTTGTAAAGAAGTCCCCAATAGATTCAGATTCACCCATTTTCAAGTCTTCATACTTCAGCCTCCAGATTTGTAGTTTTTCCTTATTCACTTTTGTATTTCCATCATAGATATTAATTAGTTTATCCCAGATGCCTTTAGCTGTAGCGACACCATTCACTCTTAAAAACTCACCCTCAGAAAGTGATGAGAGTAATGCATTTTTAGCTCTTCCATCATTCTCATGATTCTTCTTATTGGAATGAGTAAGTGGAACCTTGTCATCAATAGTAGGAAATCCATCTGTTGTAGTTTCAAGAACTTCATATCCAAGAGACATAAGATATGGAATCATTCTATCATTCAATATCTGATAGTTCTTTCCTTCAAAAATTGGAATCCCCTTACTGTTCACGCAATTTAGATTCTCCATCACAACTTCTCTTCAAAAACTTCAGCAAAGAATAAACGAACGGAACCTGGCTCTGATAGTAATTGAAGTTCCCAGTCAGGATCCAAGTATCACTGAGAGGGGGAGGGGGTGAATAAGTGATATATTTTTCTTTTAATGCTTCCTTAGAATTGAAAAAACCTTCACCTCCTTTTAAATATTTTCTTCTCTACTGAACACATACTACCACAGGAACACAAGATTTATAAGGCTCACTACTCAACAAGAGTAGCTACGTCCTTGGTATGGTAAGAAAATAATCCAGAACCACACTATCCACTAGATAACAATCCTTTGATGTAGAATAAAACATGTATGATATACCCTTACACTCGTATAGCACTTGTAAAACAATCCTCAAGTGTGTGTGCACCCTTTTAGCACAAATAGGGAATTACAGTATTTCAGTTCTTCTTTACAATTGAACAGATGTATTCTCTGAAGTTCAGATCATCACTTTCCTACCCAGAAGCTGGTAAGAACATCCGTACACACAACTAAATATGTTCGAAGAGCCCAAATTTTCCATGTAGACTTTTGGATATCTTGCGCGCAATTCATGTGTCTTGCGTTTAAAAATTCCCTTTTCGCGGGAAAATTTTTTTCACGCAACTTTCCTTTTTCACGCAACTTTTTCTCTTTTCGCGCAACTTCTCAATTTTTCACGCAACTATCCTCTTTTCACGCAAACTTCATTGTTTTTGCGCAACTCACTTAGCATATAATTTATGCGCACCAGACTTGGGATTTCTTCTAAGTGTCGAGCATTATCAAATGAGAAGGGTTAGCCTCATATTTAGAGGCATTTTTTACCCCGCGCGAAAAACACTAATCCGCACGTAAAACATCCTTCATGCACCTAAAAAATCTTTTATGCAACTTCATATTTCGCGCCATGCTTCAATATTTCATGCAACTCATGCCTTTTATATTTTTCATCCTTCTAAGCATGAATCACCAATTGCGCGCAAAATTCCACATCGCGTTCCATATTGCACGCAAATCCAACATTTCATGTGACATCGTACTTCGCACAATGATCCAATATTTCGCACATTACGTTTCTATTTCGCACGGCCTTCATTTCTCTGTGCATCCCCCTGAAATTTTGCACCTCTCACAAATATTTCACGCAACCCGAATATATTGCATGCACCACTTTATTTTTACGTGCAACTTGCCTAAATTTCCGCACACTCCATTCCAATGTCGTTTTTTGATTTTCTGACCATAAATCATGCCTTTCATGCCAAAATCTAAACCATCTTCAATATTTCACGCTCCATCCATTTCCAAAAACACATCTTCATCTCCCAATTTTCAAGCCCTAAAATTTGGAAAACCCTAGAAACCAGTGCCACCTTAAACTGTGCTTTTGTACCACCCCTAGATTGTCCATTACTTTGTTATTTCTCTCTTCATTGCTTCCCATAACCATTCTTCATCTTTTATCATGATTTCCACTATTGTGATATGTATCCTTTGATAGATCAGCTTTAGCATCGTCAGAGTTGCAATGAGAAGTATTGAAACATCCCATCTTCCCACAACATCATTCCTTCCAATCAAAACTGTATATGATTGGCATCATCATTTCTCCCACATTCCTTTATAAGTCTTGCATCACAAGTTCTCCTAACTTATGATATTTGTGAAATACAAATCATCAAAGCATCGTCTGATTTTTTGTCCTTCTACAAAGTGAATTGATTTTTCTTCTTTGACAACAAAATACAACACATTGAAAAGGTTAACTCTTCAAAGTTCCTTCTCCATTCAACTTGGTTTTAACAGTGGGTACTTCCAATAGGAAGGGTAAATATGACATCATAAAAATAATGTGGGCCCACATATATAGAGATAAACTCAATATGACCATTCAATGATCTGGACAATGTATTATATTTCCAACCACATCACCTAAGCTATTATGTTATAAGTTTGATCCAATAACATGAATCAAAAGCACTTTTTTGAGAAAATATTAGTTTATTTATTTTCAATTTCAATTTTAAAAAACTCAATCACTCCCAATATTTTCAATTTGTATTTAAAACTGGAATTTAGTTTCTTGTGTGTATTTTAATTTTTAAATCTCGAAAAAGGAATAAGGAGAGAAAGTAATAAAATAAGAAATGAATAAAATAAATTTGGTGGCCATAAGCTCATGCACGACCTACAATAGGGAATTATGATTTTGAAATTTAAATATTTTCTACTACATTCCTAAATATTTATTTAAAAGATTCTTAACAGAAAATTCATTCCCCATTCTCAATTTTACAAATTAATCATCGATACAAATAACAAAAAAATAATAAGGATGATCATCATTCCATATTTTCAATTTTTATCACTAATAAATTAATCTTGAAAATAGTAGAATAAGTTAGTCATGATGAACTTGAGAATATTAATCAGGTGATTAAAAATTTGGGAAATTTTTTAATTTATGTATATAAATTTCTTTTATGATTTCATATACATTGAATGTCTAATATTTGTGTAAATAAAATTTTTGTCTTTATCATATCTATATATAATTTTACCAACCACATTCACGATATCTTATTCCTAAATAAATTCTATGTCCGAAATTTCCCATTCTTTTCTAAATAATGTTTTTGAGAGAAACACAAGAATTTCATTCTTTTATAAAATTCATTTCATCTTGTTGATGCTATGATTTAAAAAATTAAAAATTAAAAGGATTGAGTAAATTTTGATATGATATTATCTTGATACCTACCATTAAATAAATTGGTTGTAATTCCATAGATTGGATGGGAATAACCTTGATAGGGAAGAACTACATTACAAAACAATTTTATCCTTTCCCACAATGATCTAAAATATTTTTCATGATTTTTCCAAATAATATTTTTTATGACACTTTACTATGGTTTAAGGGGTGTTTTAATTGTAAAAAAATAATTTTGGGTGGATTTTTCATTGGATGGATCGCATTTTTTAATTCATTTAATTTATTTAACACAATCTTCAAAAGAAAAGGTTCATAAAAATCAAACAATGTTGTTTTTAAGGGGTTAAAATTATTCGTTTACATGATCAATTATTTTCATCATTTGGGGTCGATTGGTGGATTTCAGACTTCCCCATGCTCAATATTCTAAATATTGAAGAAGAAAAGTCCAAGAGGGGTTTTCAATCATTAATATCCACTACGTTTTTAACCTTACATTGAGTTTTTTTGAGGGAGTATATGTCATTTAAAAGGGGTAATTTTTAATTCATATCTTATAAATTATAATAAAAATTACATTAAAGATTAACCACAATTATTATTTTTTTAATTTAATCATTAATTATACACTTACCCACGGCCTTAGTGTCCATTAAACCTAGTGGGGAATTCTTTCTAATTAATTGTGATTTTTTCTCTATAGAGTGGTGAAGGTAGATGAATTACCAACATATGGTAAGGATCAAAATTAAAGGCATACACCTAATTTTGTTTACCTTTTTTAGCATGATGATGAATGAAGAAGATAGAGCTAAATCTCAAGTTTAATACACTTAATAATAAATTAAATAATCTAAATAGAAGATTAAAAATGCACCATTAACTCAAAGTGAAAAAATAAAATACCTGGTTGACTTGGTTTCATTCCAAATTGAGGTGTTAATGAAAATTATTCATGTGATTCTTGAATACAATTCCACAATTAATAAATTTATTTTAATTACAATTAAATATAAATTATGATATAGTCAACATTAGTTTTAATTTATTGATATTTCATTCTTAATGATAAGAAGGAATTTATGTGTGGATAGATGTTATGCATAAATTTATTGAATTAATTTTTTAACATTAAAATATTATTTATCATATTTTAATTAATCATTATAGTAAGGTATTTATTTATTTATATATTTTACGGTGGGATACTGTTAAAAATATTCAATGAAGGAAGTGATTGAATGGAGATGGATTTCATTATAAGTATGTTGATCTAGGACATCGGATAGGTCAGGGCTAATATATGAGCCTAAAAATCAAATAATCAAGAGAAAATAAAGATTAAAATGGTAATAAATAAAATTTAATTTAATGAATAGGTAATTAATGATTTCAAACTCCTACTAAAACTCATGGTATGAATCATATAATTAAAAAATGGAGTCCATTTTTGGAGGATAAATTTGAATGGAAAGACACTATCTATCACACCATCAAACATTTCTAGGATACCTAGACACATCTAATGATGTGTGAAATTCAATGAGGGCCCATGCATTAATACTTTATAATTGTCATAAAAGACCTGGTCTATATTAATGAATTATTTTATCACCATGGGAGATCCTTCATGAAAGTAAATACAAAAATTGGGTATATCTTCAAATAATTCCACAACAATCAATATTTTTCTGTGGATGAAAAATTACCCCTCAATACTCTTCACAATATCTTTAAAATGTTTCCCTCTTCACCTCTAGACCTTTCATTACTACCATGAAGGGTAATTCTACCTCATTTTAGGAGATTTAAAATAAAAGGGGATCTTAAATGTGAGTTATCTCTTTTTTTATTTCTTTTCATGTTTTTATTAGTTCTTCTTATTTTAAATTCATAAAATATTTATTTCATTTATTATTGTGGATAATTACTTTAAAATAAAGAACCAATTTACTGCATCAACTTATTTCTATGGGATATGTAAGGCCATCATATAATTTTTTATGATCACTTTTAGAAATGGTTTCGAGAGAATAATTTCGTTAAAATCATGCTGTAATTGATCATATAAAAATGATATTTTTCTAAGAGTTGATACAAAGTCCTCTTCCTCCTTTTTGAAAATAATGAAAAAAATGAAAAAATAATTTAATATCTAAAATTCACGTTCATAGTTACTTAGAATTAACCAAACCCACCGCACCCTCTCATCTTGATAATAAAATAATTTATTTCTTCATTCTAATTTTCAATTAATTAATAAATTTATTAATTAATCATTCAAATTTTTGAATATTAAATTTAATTATCTCATAGGTTTGAACTCAATCACAACATTTTTCTACATCTATTTAATCACTATTTTATTTATTTTACTTTTTATTTTTTAATTTGATTAAATCTATAAGGATGTAATGACACCATATAGTACATTAAATATGATTCTCTATGTAACAAATTGAGTTTTTACAAATTATTTCAATTTTTTGGATAAATTTAATTTCATCGATGGATAAAATTACATGAAACACCTAGTTAATCCAATTTTATATGAAAAAACAATTTTATATTATGCTATATGAAACATATGTTTATTTGCAATTTCATTCAACATCAAGTTTTTATAAATCTATAATATATTATTAATATAGTTATTTAAATGCATCCATTGTAACCGTAAAGTTAAACATAGTGATATGAATATTAATAACTACTTTCGGAATATAATTTATAATGTTTTTATATAAATAAATATTATTGATAGATAATTATATAATTTATAGTAAAGTCTTTAAATGTTTTAAAAATATTATTTTCACAAATAAATTTCCATTATTTATTTTTGTGTACAAAAAAGTTAATTTTTTTAGAATTTTATGTAATAAATTTGATAAAACACAATTATATTTTAGATTTTAAATTTAAAAATTATCTAAGATTGAATTTTGGGTTTTTTCTAAAATTTTTTATTTCTGGTTGAATAGTGAAATGTGATGAATTTTAAAGGAAAATCCCATTATTTTTTTTATTTAAAAAGACAAACTAGATTTTAATTTGTTATAAAATTTAAATTAGTTCAATTATATATCTATTATTCCAATTTAGTTCCTTTTATTCAATTTTACATTAAAATTGGATATAAAAACATTGTAATATTTTAAACATTTTCACATTAAATAAACTCACATTCTGATCATGTTTGTTGGATTTTTTAAATTATATTCATCCACTTTGTCGAATGGAATTAGTAAAAATTTATTCCATGTTTTCAATAAACCTAATTTATATGTTTTCATAATTTAATCTTAATTTTTTAAAAATTTAACACAGAATTTTGTAAAAATTTATAACTGTCGTTAAGGTAAAAATAGATTTACAGGCAGTGAAACTAAAAAAATGTTAAAAGGATAATATAAGAAAACATTGAAAAATATTTTATGGACATATTTTGAACTATAAACCTCTATGTTTTATTAATTTATAATTTATATTCTTATGACTTATGAAAAAAGTTGGATCACATATTTCTTTTTAATAATACTTAATTTAACCTCTCAATACATTATAAAAGTTGACCCACTCTCCTATATTCATTCCAACATCAAACCTCTTTTGATTAGCCAATACCTACTCAAATAACTTACAAAATTATCTCCCCTAAATATATATGACATAATTATTTCATAAATCATTCCTAGGAAGGCATTTAGTTAAAACCTAAAAAGGATGCCCAAAAAAGAGGTAATGTTCATCATTGAGTAGTCTTATTTTATTTATTCATCCACCCCCAACAATTATTTATATATAATGAATATGAAACAAAAAATACTATATTACACATACTTATATATTTTTATAATAATTAAATTACATAAAAAAACCTCTACTTCCATCAAATTGGTTACAAAATTATCATTTGTGTGTAAGGTAGACGACCACATCGTGAACCGATGTCATTCATTTTTAATTACAATCTATAAAGTCTGGTCATAATTATATATTTAATATTTTCATATGATATATTTTATATCAACAATATTATTATGATTATTAAATTTTTATATCATGAAAACATTCATTCTTTCTAATTTGTTGGATTATTATAACGTCATTCATGTGTATAAAGAACTACAACCTCATGAAGCATCGTGATTCGCTCACGATTTACATGGAATATATAAAGGATGGGTTTAATGAAAAAATTATATATAGAAATACTAATTATTCTATAATGATAGTACAAATAATTTTATTTGATTTATTTCAATTGGATAAGAAAAAAATAATAATGGTGTCCATGCATACGTACAACCTACTTTCTCTATTAATGGAATATTTCATTTCCTATCACAATATTTTAAGAATTAATATATATATATATATATAATATAAAAAATATTTATTTCATTATAATTATTCTTCAGATGATGTAACCATGATCCAAGTAACCAGAACAATAATATTATAAATCACAACTTCTACAAAAAAATAAATCAGTTATTACTCTAAATGTAACTTAAACATGGATTTATTAATAAATGGGTATTAAAAGGTCATAAAATTATATATATAGTATTATATAAAAGAATATTTTCCATTAATATATGTATAATAAACTTATATTTAATATATATGATTTTTAAATGAGTACGACGAATTTCATGATTTAAGGTAACCTATTTTCATTCCACTTTTTTACTTTCATGTGATGCATGTCATGTTCACCACCTATTAATTTTATATGTTTTATCTATTAAAATTAATTAATATTATAATGATTTAATATAAAGTATTTTTATTTATATATAGGTTTTAGTATCTCTATTTCATGGGGATTATGGGTCATGATTTTCTAATTTAGTAATGGATTTTTTCCTCAATTTTCGTTCTTTGAGAAGTATGTTTGGTTATGAAAATATATTGATTCAATATGTGTTTATATAGACCCTTTGACATGTATTATAATGAATTTATTCATCCTTATGAAATTGTGGGTTTTGTTTTATGTTATACCTTCATGGTGACATTGAATCATTGTAACATAACTGGCGATGATTTTATTTTACGATCTTATCATTTATCGGGATTGTTTATTATTCAGTTTCTAATGTAGAAATCTCATGATTTAAAACCCAATAATTATCACTACTTTTCTAATCCTTTGTTTATTAATAATATATTCTTGTAATGGAAAAAAATTCCCATTATTTGGTACTTATATTTATTATGAAAAAAATTATGAAAATTTGACTTTATTTCATTCTTTAATAGGAAATTGATTTCCATCAAAAACCATGTATTCCAAAAAAAATTAAAATTACTTTATTATACTCTTATGATATTTAAATTTTATTATTATGAATGTTTAAATTTTTTTTAAAAAAATATATTAATCGTCATGTCATTCTAAAACATTTTTTACTTCCATTTTACATAAAATGTTAAAGGAATGTTTATTTTAATTTGTATGGATTGAAAAAAATTCAAAAATAAAGAAAAATAATTGATTAAATACCTATTTTATATGTTTTTCAAATTTATTTTCAGATAAAATGGTTATAGAAATGTTTTATTATTTCAAAACGATTTTAAAAACTTTAAAAAATATTCCTCAGGAAATGTTTTAAATTATATATCAAAATAATTCTCAATCTAAGATAACATAGATTGATATTATATATGCCTTTGTGGAGATATGATCCAAGGATTCCAATCATATTATTTCTATGAATGGTATATTTTAATAAAGACATGTTTTTATGATTCCAATTTTAACTCCAAGGGCTATACTGTGATAAAATGACTATAAAACCCAGTTCCATTCATGGGATATTCTATGATAAAATGATTATGAAGCCTATCTATTTCCTATAGTTTATGATAAAATAACATGAAAAAGATACCCATTTAGTCTAATAGATTATAATATTAAGAATTTTTTAGATTATGTGGAATAAAAAAATATGGTTTTCGTTATGTGATGGGTGAGACATATATATCCCTCAAATTCATTCGGTACTGATTTTTTTCTCATGATATTAATTGGACTACAAGGGGGAGTGACCATGACTCGGTACTACATGGATATAATGGTATGTTATATCAATTCATTAAGAAATGACCATAATGTGGTGTGAATTGATTTCATTGAAGTAATTATTCCACTACGGTAGTATTGGAAGTGTGCCTTGACTAATCTATAATGATTTTTTATTCTTATGTATATGAGGAAAAGTCCATTTTTTTAATTGTGTTATCCTCCCAAGTCGCATGTTAATTTATTCCCTCATATTTCACGTGTTCTAAAATGTCAATCTTTTTTCCATAATATTGAATTAAAATCATATATATACATGGTATGCTATTCAAATTTTATTCTCATGTTCTCACACACATGGGTTCATGTTATTCTTATATATGTCCCTTATTTACTCTTACTGAGAATATGATCTCTCCCTTAATTATATTTTATTTCACCATGTTATTAAGACATATATTATTAATGATATTTCTAAGAATGGTTCTAGTTGTGATGATCTTTTTGGGAGATCATGTAGCTAACAGATGGACTAGTTTTCATATTTTTAATCTTCCATAGTCACTAAAATGTTATGGACCGTAGGCATGTGTTTTTGTGATGTGATAAATATTCCACAAAATCTATGTTATATATATGCATGATAATCTATGTTCGATGTACTATAATATACTAATTTCATATTCTCTAATGTATTTTGTAGAAATATTTTGGTTTCATAAGTTAAGGAATGTTTCCTATCATTTAATGGTGAAATATTTATTTATCAATGAAATTTTTTATGGTGATTCATGGTTTTATTAATCTTTCTAATGTGTTTCAAAGTTTTTCTAAGAGAAATTGTTGATTTTCTCAATAAAATAATTTTTATTTATGTTCTCAATGTTTTATTCTGAAATACATAAACAATATGATGGGTTTTAATGTTTTTTATAGGACTAATGTTAATTCTTTTTTTATATCCAATTTTTTAATAGTTGGGGCTGAAGCCTCAATTTATTATTTAAATAAAATACCTCTTTAGTGTGGGTAGAGTGAGACCCATTACATAGCCTGAAGGCAAAAGGCCAAGTGGCATGAATACAAGGCTTGAAAGCCCATTTTTTGGCCCAAAGGACCCCTCGGTGTATAGTACTACTATAGTACTCACGCTACTATAGTCCCTGTTGCAGTACTAGAAATACTATATTCTTTTGATGCTATAATACTGTTATAGTGTCCTACTATAGTACTACTATAGTCATTAAAATTTTTTCCATGCCCAGATTTGATCTTGGGTCTTTTGGATGCCAAACAGGAACCTGTACCACTTGGGTACAGGCTCTTTGGCATATTTTTATAGCCATTAAGTTTTTCTCATCTGATGTTTTCAAAATTATTTCACATGATCTCATTCTATATAAAAACTAAAAAAAGGTCAATTAAAATGACATGGTGACTCATATTAAAAGATGAATAGGTGTTCAAAATAAAATATGACATTAAAATTAAGAATCATTTATTTGTGGGAAAAACATAAATTGTGTGGAAGTGTCCAATTTGAGTCATATGGGTTTGTTATGTTAGAGTCTTCCATTTTATTATAAAACTCTATTCAGAAAATATCCTCGAAATGTATTAAATTAAAAACGTTCTTATAAATCATATAATTATATATTTTTGTGGTATGTGAAGTTATAGTAATGTATTCTGTGTAGGATAATAAATTGAATTAAATATATAAGAATTTTTCACATAACCATAATAGAGATGTTTTCTGAAAATTAATGAATATAATAAATGGGTGTTGATAGCATTTTTGTACCATGTAAATTTCATCAGATATTTAGAAATTTTCAGGTCAGATTAAAATAAGGTTTTGGGTCCTGAAACCAATAATCACCACCATGATCTCAATCCCCAACACGAAGAAACAACACTTGTGTCTTTATAATAAAAAGAAATTCTTTTCCAATGAATCCCAATAGGAAAATATAAACATGAAATACCAAACAATTATACAAAATGCACAAGCTTTGAAATAAGAAAATCTATGGTTATCATATCAAAAAAATTATCCTGATTGCTAAACTTTCTCAACATAATATCACCATAATAAATAACATCACCTATAAAATGATATCAATCATCAATTTTTTTCTCTAATATTGAATTAAATGATCCATTATGAGAAATATTTCACAT
Source organism: Viscum album (assembly GCA_963277665.1). NCBI lineage: Eukaryota > Viridiplantae > Streptophyta > Magnoliopsida > Santalales > Viscaceae > Viscum > Viscum album. The sequence continues at coordinate 1,873,368,245 of OY728146.1, read as the reverse complement.
TTCATTTAATAATAAATTGAATAAATTTACATATCTATATTAATTTCACAGATTATTTACCTCAACCAAATAGCATCTTTAGTAGACTCTATAATAACAATTTACTGAGACTCTGTTGTAGATAAAAAATAGCATTCTTCTTTGTTTTCATCAACTAATTTCACACCCTATAATGGTAAATAAATTATCCAATTGATATGTATTCCTATTATTATCTCCTATAAATACATATTTTAAATAACTAATCAAACCATCCTATGATCATTCAAAATATAGGAAAACCTTAGTAGTCTCATCTAGATATATATAGATGCATTAAACTTCCTTATAATATAATTTAATGGGATTATTCATATATAATCTAATTTCACTTGTTCTATGGGATAAATATAATCCATTGAAAACCAAAGAATACATCAAATAACCAACTATATTAAAATATTGAACAGAACCAAAATCTTCAACCTCTTCATCTAACTGAGTATATAAATAATATTAATGTACAAAATAATAATATCATGGATTACATATAGGATTTGAATTATTCATAATAACTTATTGTGATTTTTATTAAATTTTCATTTCTAACTCAAATAAAATATACACTAATTTATATCCCTTTACATCTCAATGATTAATTTTTTGTAGCTCCAAAATCATTTATTTAAAAATATAAATTCAATATATCATTAAATTTCATTAATATTTTCTTATACTTATATATAATAAATGTTTCATTGCAATGTATGATCAGAAAAAAATAGCAATCACATCATTTCTTAAGATAAATGCATCTATCACAACTACACCTTATAAAACCATGAAATGTCATAAATAAGTTAACCCTCTTATACCACTATTTGGGTGATTAATTTAGTCCTTAAATATACTTATTCAATGAACATGCTTGGAATTTATTAGAAAAAACTAAAAAATCCTTATTAAACTACATATAAATATCCTCTTCATGTTATCCATGAAGAAAATATTTCTTCTCATCCAGCTGCTTTAGTTCATGATTCTATAAAACCAAAATACCGAATAGAAATTTAATATAGATATTATTTGAAGATGGAGAGAAGAAATCTATTAATTTACTCCTTAAATATAATTTTATCCCTTAACAACTAACCAAAAATTAAATATTCAAATTTGATGCTGGGAATTAATTATTTCCGACTAAAAATAAATTTGTAGTTAAAAGATTTCATAATATTATGTAGTATCATCAACTCTCGTATATAATTTTTTTAGAGACACAACTTTTTTTATGAATAGGAAAAAACTATATGAATCATTACATCTAACTTCAAAACAATTATACATAGTTCCTCCTTTCATATAAATAAATATATCAATATTTGGTACATTAGAAACTTAGTTAGACTCAACAGTCTTATATGGATGTATAATTTTTATTTTGTGTTTTATTTTTCAATATAATACTATGAATGTGGGGGAGAAGAAGGAATATCACTTGAAATATTAATGTCATCATGATATGAATAATTCGATAAAAACAGACTGAATCTCATATTCAACATGAGTTCTAGATTAATGTTGTCTCATATCATTAAAATTTTAGGTATATATCACGTAATTTTCATCAAATATTATATTTCTATCAATGATATATTTTCTACATTCAAAAACCATAACATGTATCCTTTAAAACTGGATTGATAACAAAAAAATATATACATTCTAGATCTAGGTTCCCATTTTCCATTTCCATCATGCACATAAATTTAAAATCCAAATAACATCAAATTATATTATAATGAAAAATCACTTGACCATATATATTTTAGATCCTTCTATCCAATATCACTTGATCAAGTCAAATTAATTGTTAGACCATATAATCTTTCACTACATCAACGGTTCAATGATCACATTTTTCTATTACAAGAATTCCACCCATAACATCCGAGAAAAATCATTAAAAATGGTTAATATGTTTCTTTCCCCCACATTTAGAAATCACTCTAGAAATAATCCAATGATGATAAAAAATATAGTTTATTTTCCTCGTTAATAAATGAATATCCTTAATAAATATAACTGTCTTCTTCTTCTCAAATATATGTTTCTCACAAAATTCTAAATTATTTTTACCATAGAAAAAAAGAACCCTTCTCTTTCCCAGTTAAATCACTACACATATGACCAAGTTTAATATTAGATAATATAGAAAATCATTATTAGATAACAAATTATTATAAAAAATTTCATCACCAATGATTGTAGAACCTTCAACAACAAACAACCTATCATTTTTATACCATATCATTATAATAAGTGATGCATTAAAAATCATTAAAATTCAGTCTTAACTAATATACATGTGCCCATTTTAATCAATAGTTCTCAAATATATTAATTTTCTTTTAAAATTAGTGTAATTATTCATAATAATTATAGTACTAATAAAATCATCATACATCTCAATTCAAATGGTACCAATTCAAGTAATTGTACATGGATGATTATTTCACGATATTTTCTATTATAATTCCTTTTTGATAAAGAGGTATATTATTTTTATTCTTATTTTTTAGATTGAAACATTCATATTTAATATTCCCCTTTATCTTATATTAAGTTTAGGTTTTATACTTATTTATATATTTTGAGTTATCATTTTCATTAGTATATAATCTCTATTTACTTTTTTATCTTCTAACAATCAATCCCTCTTCCTGGGATATAGAATCAGCTAAAAGATATTTAATTTTCTCATTCAACAATAAAACCTCACTAATTACAGGGAGCATAATTACATAATCACTATAGAAAAATGTATCTATAAAGGTCACAATCAAAGGAGGAAAATAACTTGTAAAAATTAAAGTCAAATATTCTTCTATGTAATTCACCTCCATATATTATAGATCAAAAGTAATTTCAAAAAATAGATTTAATGATCTATAATTGATATACCATCAAACATGAGTTTTGATAATATCATGTACTACATATAGAACATTATAGAGATACAAATAATCACACATGGATTTTTTGACTCTATCTGTAATTCAATAGTAGATTTCTCTTTAAAAACATACCATAAAATATGATTTTGAAAAACATACTGAGATTCTTGAAAGTGTCTTATGATCCTTACACTTATTTTCCACTGAATCCAAAAATTTAGGAATATTTTTGAATCCCATCAACACATCATACAGATATATCTTCTTGAGAATAACATTTACATTAACTAGCCTTAATGAAGATTGTTTATTCTGATGAAAAATTACAATGTTGAACTTAATGGATTTTATTTTTAGAATATAAAATAAGATCATGAAATTATGATGGATATTTGAATATCTGCTGATCAAAAAATATGATTGGGTCTAGGGTTTATCAAATAAGATGAATTTATAATATAATTTTTCATAAATCATCAAATAAATAACCATGAAAAAATAAAATGTGAACCCTTGAAATTTTATTGGAAATACCATACTATGAAAGATATAGAGAAGTGGAAGTGTTGATTCCTCATAATGTGATGGAGTTTATACTTAATCCATCAGAGGTATAAAAAATTAAATATATATAGAAGGAATTTTTCACAAAATTAATGATGGAATTTTCTTAAAATTTATTTACAGAATAAAGGGGTGTCGACTACATTTGTGGTTTCATGTGAAAGACATCATAGATGGTTAAATTTTCATTTAATATTATAAAAAAGGGTTAAGATCATGGATTTCATTGAATAAAATCCAAACAAAAATGGGGAAATGAAATAATAGAGGCCTCCAAAATATACTGTTAAAAATAAAAATTTATTCTCATCTAGATCATTCCAGACCATGATAGGGTTTATCATGATGGGAAATAATGAAAGCTATTGAATGGAGATAGGGTTGACCATGATTTAAAGTAACTAATTACATTGGCTTTATATAAGGAAGAATCATCAAACATTGGGAATAGTGATCTGTGAGGAAGAAAAATAGAGAGATATATCTCTAAATCTAATGCCAATGTGAGAGGAAACATTACCATGGAGGAGAGAAAAATTTAGAGGGACAAAATAAAAAATATAATTAATCTAGAAGAACAACAAATAAGATGAAGTATGTGCCACCAAAAGGAAGATACTGGAACTCTAGATCCTTATAGGGAATCATCGGTAGAGAATATGGGCCCAAGTGACAATGGATCCCTCAATGCAATTTTCATGGACTGTAATATTTAATGCACCAATGTTATGGAATCATTGTGTGTAGAAATATGATATTGTAATTTATCCTCCGGATTAGAGTGTAAATCTATGGTAACTAATTTTTCATTATCTTTGTGTAAAAACTTGTGTAAATAATTAATCATTCTCTAGTTCCTAGTATAATTGAGAGTATAATAATAATCCCATTTGTAATCAAGTCAAAACGTTATCCACTGACCCCATAAGAACTATAGAAACCCTATCATAGATTCATTATAATAAAAGATTTAACATAACATAAATTTGGACGAAAATCCACTGAATAAAATTTTTTCGAAAATAATTACATATAGTTTAGAATAATGAGATTTCAAATAAATAATGATTTTCTATAAAATATTAATTGATTGTGGAGAGAAAAAATATATATGATTGGAAAAAAATATTCTACCTCCTAATGCAGTGGTATACAATTCATATAAAAAATGATTAATTGATTATTATATATGTCTCATAAAATACAAATAAATTGTGATTTTTTTAAATATTATTATACATTATTGTAATTTATTATAGAGATTATATCTAAAAATATAATAATAATGATTAATTATTAATATAATATTAATTTAAAATAACAATTTATTTTAATATAATAATAATAATATTTTATATGTCATAAATAATTATAATTGATTTATATATTTAGTTTAGTTATTTATATCTTAAAAATAAATGATAAAAACAATTTAATATATAATATAAATAAATATAAATTTATTATGTTGACTTATTAAAAAATTAAATTAACGATATAATTAATTAAAATGTTATTAGTATTTTTTCAAATCAAATTAAATATATAATTAAATGAAATAATATTCTATAATATAATATGTTTTTTGAAATATATTTTTTATTAAAATAATAACACATGTGTGAAAAATTGTTGAAAATGATTTAAAATATTACAATATACAAATTTATTACAAAACATATATCGAAGAGTAACATAAAAAATGAAATGATTTATTAATAAAATATAATTAATAAATTATAATGGTATTCGTATAATGTTTAAATTAATTATATATACATATGTTAAAAAGGGATTTCAAAACGTAGACAAATCACACACCCTAGGCACCCCAATGGGTTAAACTGCATCCCTCCAAACAAGGAAGGGAAAGCACCCACTGGATCTATTTTTATTACATATTAATGGATATTGAATGATAGGATTCTTAATAGCCCTTGAATGACCAAGATGAATGTGGTCTAGAGTCCCTTGTTGAGTTGTCTGAATCATATCATGCCTCTAGAAATTAGCCAGGAAACCCTACCGTATGTACTTATCACACATAGATAACTAGTCTAAATGTTGTCTTCCCCCAAACAAGATTCATTAAATCATCCCAGTGTTTGACGAACCGTGCTAGGGGACCCACTTATCCCAAATAAAAAATCCATGGTGGATTAGGGATGGATGGTTGGTTCTATTAAAAATATCTCTCTTTCAAGCATCCCATATGGAAATTCCTACATGGTGCCCCACTGTATTTCCAACCAATTAATTCTCATGATCAGACCTATCCCATTTTTCAGATAATCCCACGGAAATCCACTCATCCATCTCAAATATGATCCTTGGAATAAAGGTGGTTAATATGCACCATGTTCTAGTTTCCCTTTCTAAAGCTACCCACCTAGTAGTCCATGTGTGTCGCAATGCAGCATTATCATCCTATTTCACCATGTTTTTCCAGCAGTCTTCATCATACACATAGTTCATGCTGTTATATTTATAAAATAATTAAATTAATATTAAAAATAATAAGTAATCTATTTTTTTGGTTCTTTCTATTATTTTATTAAATTACAAAATACTAAAAACATGATAATTAATAAATTATATTTATAATTATAATGCTATGAATATTAATTTAACTACTATAAACCATACAAAGAAACAATGATAGCTTTTATCAGAGATAGATAAAATCCTTGTTAAATAAATCTCTTTATCCGCACTTTTTTCAAGAACTGATAAAGGTTGATCTTAATTATAACTTTTTTATCACTATTAAAGGCCACCCTTTATTAGCACTGATTTTCAATGCTGATAAAAGCAACCCTTTATCAACAGTTTTATTTATTACTAATAAATGCAAAATTTTAATATAAAACGAAATAGTTAAAAATCAAATATTTATATATAAATATATTATTATTGATATAATTATAAGAAATTGTATAACATATTATTTATATGTGGCTATATATACATTTTGTCTTTATATTTTACAAAAATTATCAAATAAAATAAAATTAATATATATATATATTTTTTCTAAAATATTATTTATATAATAAAAAATATTTATTACAAATCATATAAATTTATATATCATATATTTTAAAAATTAATAATTTAGTATAAAAAATTAATATTAATTGAAGAAAAATTACTCATTAATACATTTTGTTTTATCAAATTCATTATTTTTATAATTTCAAACAAATACATATTCAAATTTAACTAAATTTTATAAAGTCAATCATATATAAAAAATATAAATATTAAATATTATTATTTCGTAATTTTAATCAATAATATTAAATTATTAATATTAAATATATTATATTTTAAAAATTACATTTTATTAATATAAATATTTATTTTCAATATATATAATTTATTAAAATTTAGAGTCAATATATATATATATTAAATTTATTCATTTTATTAATAATTATTTCTTTATTAAAAAAATTTATTTTCTTCTAATTTATTCATTTTTATTTTTTATTTTTTTAATAATCACCAAATTTTATTCGTGTTGATTATTTATTTATTAATATTTAATGTTATTAATATAGTTTTAATTTTAAGATAATTAATATATAATCTTTTTTTATTTCAACATATATTCTATTTTATTTTTTAAAATTTTTATTATCATTCATTTTTTCATTTTTTTTAAATTTTTTCAATGTATTCATATTTAAATTAAATTTTACTCATTTTTAAAATGATTTCATTTAAATTTTTTTATTCATTCAAAATGTTATGTTTTTATTACTTTATTATAATTTATAAATTTTCAATATTTTTTCATTTACTATTTTGGTAATTTTTACATTTTTAATGACTTTTATACAGAATTCTTCATTGATATTTCTCATAAAACATAATATATATATATATATATATCAAACCATATAATATTTCATTAAATATGATTTATATAATAAAAAATATGTATATTTACATGAAATAAGTCATTTATTTAGTGAACAATTTTTCATAATTAAAAATTATTAGTTATTAAAAATATTGAATAATTTTATAAAGTATTGCATATATATATTAATATTATTTAAAAAAAAATTAATCATATATCAAACATTTCTTACGTTAATTTTACATATAAATTTATGTAATTAATTCATTTGAATATAGAACACACATACATATAATTTTGTTAATTTATTCAATATTTAATATTATTTATTGTATCATATTTTTCCGCATAAAATATTTATTATTTATTATTTTTATAATTGGTATATTTTATTCAATTTTTATATTTTTATTCAATATATAATATTAATTAGTTTTTAATATTTTGGAAAAAAATATTTTTAAATTTTTTTATTTATTAGAAATCTTATTTGTTTTCTAATTACTTTATTATTTATTCATTTACAATTTTTTGTAGTTCAGTATTTTTTAATTTTATCCATTTTTAATATTCTTCATACATGTTTATTCTTTACTATTTAGTGTTTTTAATATTTTCATAGTTTATATAATAAATATATATTCAATTTCATTTTTGCATGTATTCATTTTTATCTTTTTATGTAATCTATATAATAAAAAACACTTGTTCATATCAGTAATATTTTGAAAATCTATTTATTTTTTAATTATTAAATTTCACCATTTTTTAAATTTTCTTTATTTATTATTATTTTGTATTATTTATTCACTAACAATGGTACATCTTTTTTTCCATTTGTTAGAATTTATTCATTTTCAATTTCTATTCGGTTAAAGTAATTGAAATTTCATAGTATTTAATATTTATTTATACATATTGTTTTATTAATATTTAATGTTTTTATATGATTTCAATGTACATAAATAATTTATATTCAATTTTAATTTGTTTTAATCTATTTTAATAATTAAACCCATCCATTTTTTAAAATTTTATATTTATAAATTTTTTTAATTATTTTAATTCATTAATTTATAATATTAATTCTTTTAATATTGTATACACATTAATAATATTAATTAATTTTTACCTTTTTGTTATTATATTCATTTCGGATATATATTCTATAATGGATTTTCAATTTATTTTACAATGTTTTTATATGCGGTTTTTAATGACCGATAATAAATATCAGTTTTGCGAGTGCTAGAATCGAATGTGCTGAAAAAACCAATATTTAATATCAATTTTTAGATGTGCTCATGAAGATCACTTTTATATGCTCTTTCTACTTTAGAACTCATAAATATAGAACTTTATAAACACCTTTTAAAAATCATTGATAACCTCATTATCATCTTTTAAATAAATTGATTATAGTGGTCCTCATTTCCATTGTCATTCAAGATCTAATAGAACATAAACATTGTTGGTTCTCTCCATCACTCTCCCTCACTCTCCCTCATACAAATAGACAATTTCAAATCCCATTGTATGTTACTTCAAATCAATAATTCATGTTTTCATCATTTTATGTTCTTCCTTTGGGGGTTTCAATTTCCCCAAAGGATTTGAATAACACACATAGCAATTTTACCTCAACCTACCACCTTGATTCTCTACCCAATCAAGATCACCTAAATCCAATGTTGTTTTACCCTCACCCTCACCCTTAGATTTGTTAACTATTATTCTGAAACGAGGATATGTTATGCTTGAATTCATTATTTACCTTTAGATATAGAACATATGTGAATGTTAAAGTGACTAATACTTATCATATGTGATATTTGTCCAGTGTCATGTGCCAATAAACAAACCTATTCTACTTCTTCTAAATCCATATGAAATTTTAGTGTGAGGCCTCTAAAACAAACTTCAGTCATAATGGTAAATAATCCATGTTCTATGTATTCCTTTTGATATCATGGATCAAAATCAATCAATTCAACAAAATTTCCTCCAATAAAATATAACGAAACTCCCATCCATTTAATATTTTAATTGTTTTGAACATATACAACATACATTTATTAGAAAAAATTTCTATCCTCATGTTTATTTTACATTAACATTTTTAATAATGATATAAAATGTTAGCATAAACAATACCATGTTTTGGAGCATTGTTGAATTGGTTAATTCATATGATTTTTCATTTATAGTGCCCCAAATCTGAAAATTTTCACTTGTAGTAGTTTCATCCCCTCATTGACCCTATTCAAATCATCCATATATGATTCTGTAATATTCTAACAATAATATCAGTTTCAACCCTATCATTTTTTTCATATTCAATTCTATTTTCTGGATCCACTGATTCTTATTTTTAATTTTTGGTGATCCTAGGTAGTATATTTCATACCCTATTCATTATTTTGAGATGAGGCATTCTGCTAATCAAACTGGGACACTTCTTCTTCTTGCGTTGAAGATGATTATTTTATCATCGGACAAAAGATCATCAACTTTAATTACTAAGTAGCCTATTAGTGAAAAACCACCTAACCCTATGTGTACCATGTGGTAAAACAAATAAACATCAACCCCCCCTGTTATTTGACCTCCCTCTTAGAAAATTTAAATAACCATAATTAAATCACTTCACTTTTATCCAACAAAACATAAAATTGACAACCTGGATTAACAACCACATGTTTACCCTAGGTTCATTCTTTTAATTCATCCCTTGTGTAAAATTATATAATGTTAGTAATCATTACCAAAAACATTCAAAAGTTAGGTTCCCTATATTAGAAATATCTACAATATTCTCCTTCTATAATGATTACCTTATATATATTTATTTTCCATTAAAAAAAATGAATATTTTGTGTCCAACGATCCAATGTTATATCAATGGAAATCCCTTATTATAATTTTGTCTTATATTATAATCACATAATATTAAACAAACTACACAATACAGACCATTATAAATAAGTAATTATAAAAAACAAAATTATCTCGAGAGGTTTAACAAATATAGTTGAAATAGAAACATGGCCTTTAGAATAGAAATGTGACCCTAATGAATAATAAACTGATTAATTGAATAGTAACTTCACTAATGAAAATATAAATAAAATTTATTCATCTTATAAATGAGAATATGATCAAAACTTTACATAGTATAAGTAAGTAAATATTTTAAAAATTATTAATTAAGTGTTGGTATTTTTATAAGCCATGTATATTTATTTAAAATTTAATGATTAATATAATAACTAAAATGAAAATTTATTTTCATAAAATTTATTTATAAATATGTTGTATTTGACTTATGATTATTAAAAAAATTAATATAACTTAGTTAATTTCTCAAAGAGTTAGAAAAGTTGTTGTAATTTAAAAAATTATATTTTTCAAGTAAATTATGATTTTAATAAAAAAATATATTTCTAATATTAATAAATTTTTTTTTATAAAATGGAGTTCATTTTTGGTTTCTACACATTGAAAAAATTTTGGTTTCAATTTCATGGATTTTTGTAAAAAACATGAATTTTGTGAACAATAAAATACAATAATTTACGATAAATGATGAATAAATGAAAAACTGCATCTTTATTGTTCCATATATTATTTAAATGGAAATTGATTGGAACTCATATTAACTCTTTATTGTTTTTGGAATCAATAATATAAATTATTCATAGTATTTCAACAAAAAGATTAAAACTAATCATGAAAATAATCAGAAACCCCTCCTCTCCTCCATTATAAATACTACCCCTCTTTATATCATCTCCTCAAACCTCTAATGCCTTGTTCCTTGTACAAATTTTTCTCAAATCTCTCCCTAATCCCATCTCCCATATACATAGGCCCTTGTTCTCTTAAAAAGATTGAATCATCTTCCCTAAAGAGGTTCTCAAGTTATACTCAAGAGGTAAATTAAAATTTTAATTTCATTTACTTTCTTTTTAGTTCCTTTCTTTTTTTTTTCTTTTCTCACCCCCTCATCCAAATGTTATGATAACTCTAGTACCCTTCATGTATTGGATTTTTTTTGATAATTGAATAATTTATCATCATCTCTCATTTCCCCTAATTTTATACTAGAAATGAAATGACCATCTGAGATGTATTAATTTATCACAATCAAGGATGATTGGTATTCAATTTCTATTACCATCTAAAATTCTGGTCATGAAACGATTTTGATGGTTGATGAAAATATAATATATGTATGATGTATATAATGAGGTTCTAGATTCTCTTGTCAACAAGATATTAATTCATAAAAAAATGAGTTAGTTGGGATTAAAAACAACCAATTAACCAAAATAGATATCATTAAAGTTTAATATAATGATTCATATTCACTCCAAAAAACCAAATTAAGATTATAAATAGGTAATATAATGAATGTTCCTAAATAAAAAACATCTTATATTTTGGAAAAATATTGTCATCTTACACGTGTATCCATACATACATATATGTAAACCAATCATGAAAACCAAGGAAAACAACGCTCCTAAACAATTAAATTGAACAACATGACCCATCCAAATGCTCATGAATAAACTAAAAAATGGTATAATAAATCCATAATATGATCAATATGTTCTTAAAATATTAATTGATGAATTAATTTTGTTATTCTACACATTATGGTCATGTGAAGTACACTGTTAGACTAAATGTAAGGGATTCTACCCGAACATCCATTACTCATTTTTGTTTCTCTATCATTCATTTTAACCAAATATTGTTATCTATTATTTTTATTTAATTCATATAAATGTTTTTTATATTATCCAAATTCATGTAACAAATTCTATTCATAATTTTCTATCAGTGATATACTTGTTTTCAAGTGGTTCCATCATCTATACTTCCCAAAAAGAATACCCTTTTAAGGGATCTTCCCATATTCCTACCCAATTTCCAGTGAAATATATATGTTTTAAGAAACCATTATTTTTATAAAACCACAATTTTTTATTATTTAAACATTTTTTATTCAGTTTTATTTTATATGAATGATTGTTACCTTTTCTGTTTAAAGTGATCTTTGATATTGTCCTTAAAATGCAGTAAAATGTTTTGATTCTAATGTTTTTTAAAGGATCTTTTTGCAAGTTATCAAAATAAATGGATTTAAATTATCATTATATATGCCTATTATACCATATTAATGTCTATTAATGATCTAATTTTATTCCATCATGGACACTTTTATGATATACTCATTTATTACGGCATATGACATGAATATGAAACCCAATTGTTTCCACAGGTAACTCTTATGTTTTTGTATGACTGATTATGTATGATTTTATTTGTGGAAGGAATATTCATGAGTATTTTTTGATGGATATTACTAGATAATTCTCTAAATCATTGGGTAAATTGGTGCCTCGTTAGATGTTGTGCGCCACTGTCTTTGCGGTTATCCATGACTTGTGCTACCATGTGCAACAGTCCTAGTGGTTAACCTTGACTAGTGTTACATTATGTGAAAAAATCCTTTAATTATGATAAAGTAAAGTTTTATATCGAATCCATGTTAATATTAATCCATGATTATATGATACCATGTTTATATGTAATTATCCCATATGTTTCTTTCCTTTTAATATCATTATAGCATGCTTTCTAAACAATGTGGTAAAGCATTATTTTATGTTTATTCCCATACTGGGATTTTGTGCTCATCTATTATCTCATATTTCCCCCAAGTTATCCTTCTAATATGTGTGATAAAAATGGAAGTTAGGATCTCTTTGTGAAGATTAAATAAATAAATGTCTTATTTATTCCCATATTTTCAGTTTTATGTACCTAGTCTTCCAAAATGCTAGACTTTACAATCCATGCCTATTAAAATGAATTTTTATTATTCTTAAAATAATGTAATGATATGTGTAATAGTATCAGGTCACTATAGTTGGTATCAGATGATGGTTTAGTTATTTCTGGAGATTATTAATAGCTAACATTAGTAAGATAAGGGTTACCCATGGAAGGTGGATACTTATGAAAATATATCCCTTTCTAGATAAAAAAGGTGGATGTGTCTTCGCAATAGATATATCAAGGGATTAACCCAAAAGACACTACTTTGATCTTCATTCAAATGGGAATTGGTGTACAATAATAGGCCTTGATACACAACTAGCTTGAAACTCATGAGGGTTATGATTTTTTAAAATCATAAACATAGTATGAAAAATTGTCAAGATAATGAAAAGTAGAAGCCCATAAGAATAAATTTGAGGAAATAGATCATGGATAACCTAGATTGAATCCAATATAATAACAAGTTAGTATATACTTTTCCTTTTAAGGATTATGCTTTTATATTTAAATTTTCTATTTTATGATTAATATCTAATTATTCAATACCCCTAATTATACATTATTTTTTATAATTTATGGCTTCAAATAGAATAACACATTCCAACAATAATTTTGATAGGAAATGTAACATTTTATCTAATGTTTGTCCTGATATTATGGGAACGAGTGCCCAAAACATCATGATAGTACGTGATTAGGTGGTTCAAGTTATAAATAATGACATGAATCAAGTCAAATTCCCTCCACCTCTTAAGAAAGATAAATTTTTCATATAATCATCCATACAGAAACAGACACAAATTTCTAGTGGAGATTATGATACCCACTTCATGGAATATAGGATTAACTCCATTGAAATGCTATTATCTATCCTCCAGTACATAAACTAATAGAATTACATGCATGTGGTTTATCATTTTGATGAGAAAGAAGATCAGTGGTGGACACTGATCAAGAATATGAATTCTAGGGAGGAAATTTATTCCACGGATTTGGAGGAATTCAAAAATTATTCTTTGGATAAATATTTTCCCCAAACACTCCACCTAATGATGCAAAGAAATTTCCTTAGACTTAAGCAGAAAGATTATGAGTTCATCAGGGCATATGAAGAAGAGTTCACCAGGCTTTAAAAATATGCATCCAACTTTTTCATGAACATAGAATGAAAAGTGGATATAGTATTTTTCATACTGAAGTAAATTCTATGAAATATTTTGCTGATTCGAGACATCGACTGTTATAAATAGATTGTCTATTATGCACTTAATGTTGAAATGGAGATTGGAGACTTTTAGTAGTCTCATGGAATCTATGAAAAAATTAAAATAAATGTTGTTTAATATGGGTGGTTTAGAAAATAAATCCCATGATTGAAAAAATATAATACATTCCACATATCAAAATTATGGGATGAAGAATCCTTAGAATTGTCTTATGGAATCCAAGAATTTCTTCAAGTGTATATGAATGGGTTATCTGGCTAAAAACTGCCAAAGAGATGTAAATAATATCATTAAGTGGGTGAATAATGGAAGGTTCAGATCAACACTCAGTATTTAGTGCACTGTTTCACCTGTAAGGAACATGGGAATAATGCGAACAATTTCCCTAAGACAAGGGTATTTAGAGGAAATCAACAAAAACCTCCAAGAAAACAAGTAAGGTCTTCTACTATCACTAATGATGAGGTGGAGAAGGATTATGATATCGTGACGGTTGTGCTGGTTATTCATTCAAAAATATCAAACATACTATTTGACTTTGGTTATACTCATTCATCCATATATTTCATGTTATTTAGAACTATTCATTCACCACCTAAAAATTATGAGATTGAGTTATATGTGAGAATTGAGAATGGGTAAATTATTGTATCCAAGGATTATAACTCCTCCTTAGTAAATTAGTGTGTACTAAAACACCCATTAAATCTTGTCATACTTTCATTTGTGGACTTCAATGCTATTTTAAGAAAAGATTTGCAGTCTTTATAAAAATCAACATTAACTGTCGAGAAAGTGAGATCACTCATCACATCCTAGATTATCCTTCAATTTTATATAAGTGTAAGTAGAAAGATGGGTCTCCATTAGAATAATCATCTAAAGTGTAGATAATATTCCCTTTTGAGTCAAACAAGTCATGCTCAAATGATTGAGACAAAGGATATGATACATCTCATATATATTCCCATCATGATGGATTACACTGATTTATTCCCAAAAGAGTTGTATAGTCTTCCTCCTAATTGAGAGGTTATGTTCTCAATTTAACATATTCCTGGATCCCTACATATATCAAAAACACTTTATAGAATGTCCACAGTTGAGCAGGATGAGCTATAGAAGCCATTATAGGAGAATCTATATAAGGGTATTATATGCCCAAGTGAGTTATGGATATATTCATAGTTATTCCTTTGGGAATCACTAATTCTGTAGTGATATTCATAGTTTTAGTGTATAGAGACCTCATATATATTCCCAAATATTCCTTTAAAATGAGTTATGGATACAAAATGTTCATAGTTATTCCTTTGGGACTCACTAATTCTCTAGTGATATTCATAGATTTAGTGAATACAGTCTTCAAATATTACCTTGAAAAAAAATTCGTAGTCTTTATCGATGATATTCTGATATACTCTAAGAATAAAGAGGAACACAATCACCATTTTAATATTGTGCTAAAGACTTTTCGAATGGAGAAAATATATGAAAATTTGAGTAAATGTGAGTTCTTGATGGAGGATGTATCATTATTAGGGTTTGGTATCACAAGAAAAATAATATCTTTGGACCCTTCGGAGATAAAGGAAATTGATGCGTGGTCTAGGCCAACATCTGTAATGGAGATCCACAAGTTTCTTGTTCTATCCTATTATTATCGATTATTTGTGAAGAACTTCTCAATATTTTCAAACCCAATATCCAAGATGACACCAAAGGGAGTGAAGATTTTCTGGACTCAAGAATGAAAGGAAAGATTTAAGGAGCTCAAAAAGAGGTTTATCACTAAATCAGTACTCACACTCATGATAAGTGGATAACTCATTATGATGTATAGTGATGATTCAAACAATGGATTTGGAAGTGTGCTGGAAAAAAATGATAATTTGATAGGCTATATGTCAAGGTATATGAAAACCCATGAGAAAATCTATCCCATTAGTGATCTGGATTTGGATGTTTTGATCTATGCATTGAAAATCTGGTAGCATTTTATCTATGGTGAGAAGTGTCAGATATATAATGATCACTGGATTTAAAAATATATATTCACAAATAAAAGAAATAATATACACCAATGTAGATGGTCAGAGCTCATCAAGGATTATGAATGCTCAATCCACTTCCATCCTGGTATGGAAAATAAGGTTGTGGATTCTCTATGTAGAATGGATCATGTATCTTTATCGATGATGAGGATGGAAAATTATCAAATATTCTTAGATTTACAGAGGATGAAAATGGTAATCACTAAGGGAGGAATATCATTAATCCCTTATAAAATTATTTCTCAACCATCCAATAAAAATAAAATAAAGGATGCTCAATGAAAAGATGTAGATATTTAGGAAATGGATGAAGCTATAAGAAATGTTAAATCCTCTAAGTACCAGATTGAGGAAGAAGAAGTTGTAAGATTTTTGTCACGTTAATGTGTACAATCCAATCTAGAAATAAAAAAGGATATTTTGAGTGATGCAAAAAAATAGACCTACTATATTATCCTATGGAGAAAAATTATGTATTGAGATAATTTGGAGGACGTTGGGTGGGATAATATGAAGATTGGGATTTCTAAATAGAAATTAAAGTAGATATTATGTCAAGAAGTGAAGGCTGAATGAAAAAAAGTATAATGGGATATGAAACCTCTATTTATACCGACATTGAAGTAAGAAAACATTTTCATATAATTTTTCACTGGAAATACATGGACATCAAGAGGAAACGAGGCTATACGGGTCATTTTGGATCATCTTATAAACACAACTCACATTATCAAAATTCCATAGTACATTTCATTGAATCAATTTGCATGGATATATATAAAATAGGTTGTTAAGATTCATGTAATACAACTATCTATTATATATGATAGAGATCCGAGATTCACCTAGATGTTCTGGAAAAGACTCTATAATGCTCTAAGCAATGAACTAAGCTTCATTGTGAAATATCATCCTCAAACGGATGTCCAATCTGAGCAAACTATTCATACATTGTATCTGATATTGAGATCATGTTTTTTGTACATCAAATGATGGTGGGGACAACATCTTCCACTAGTCAAATTATATTATAACAATAGTTCCCACCGTTTCATTTTAAGGGAATCATATGAAACACATTATGGGAAAAGGTGAAGAACATCAGCATGTTGGGATGATTTCGGTGAGTGTAAGTTTCTAGGATTTAAAATGGTCAAAGACATAACGATGAAGGTGATACCTATTCAGCAGCACATCAGGGAATCCCAAATTCGACAGAAGAGTTATGAAGACAATCATTGATGGGACATTAAGTTCAAGGTTGGATACATGGTATTCCTCTACACATCTCCAGGGAAAAAGGTATAAGGTTTTCGATAAAGGGGAAGTTATGTCCCATGTTCATCAACCCCATAAACATTATTGATCATGATGGAGTTGGGGCCTATAAACTATCATTTTGAAGTACCATGTCAAAATCACATGATGTCTTCCATTTATCCTTCTTGTAGTTGCACATACCAAATCCTTCACATGTACTATCCTAAGAGGTGGTATTGTTGGATAATGATATTTTTTATGAGGAGAATTTAGTGAAGCTCTTGGATTGTAGAGATAATGTTTTACGCATCAAGACTACTCACATGGTTAATGTACTATAGAGAAACTATATGTATAAAGAGGAAACGTTAGAAATAGAGGTGGGAATGAAGAAAAATTATGCACACATGTTTATGGCTTTGAATCTTAACAAATTTTTTAGGGTGAAATTTCATAAGGGGGAATAATGTAAACCCAATGTTTAATCAATGGAATTACCTTCTTATAATTATGTCTTATATTATAATCAAATAAGATTTCATATAAAACATAATAAAACAATCTAAATAAATAATTACAAAAATAAAAATTTATCTCTAGAAGTTAAGGATTCTATAACGATGAAATAGTAACAAGAACTTTAGAATAGTAATATAACCCTTATGAATAATAAAGCAACCAATTGAATAGTAACCTCAATAATGAAAATATAATAAAAATTATTTATTATAACTGAAATTTTGATATTAAATTAATATAGAATAAGTAAATACAATAAAAATAATTACTTATGTCTTGGTATTTTTGTTAGACATGTATATTAAATTACAATTTTTTAATTAATTTTTTTAATTAAATGAAAATTTATTCATATATATTTATTTTGGTGACTTATGATAATAAGATAACTTAATGAGACCTTAGATAATTTTTCAAAGTGTTATAAAAGATGTTTTAATTTTGATATTTATATTCATTAAGTAAATTATGATTTTAATAAAAAATTAAACTTGTGATATTTATAAAATCATTTCATAAAATGGAGTTCATTTTTTATTTATACATGCACAAAAATTGTTGGGGAATTTTTTATAATTTTCTAAAAAAATGGATTTTGGTGAATAGTAAAATACGATAATTTACGATAAATTCTATATAAATGAATTTCTTCTTCATTCATATGTCATAGATGATGTAAATGGCCATTGGTTTTGACTAACATGCACTCTCTACTATGTTTGGTCAAAATAATCAAGAATATTGATAGTTTTGAGAAAAAAAATTAAACTAATGATTAAATTAACGGGAAACCCTTCCTCTCCACCACTACAAATACAACCCATCTTTATCTCCTCTCCTCACTCCTCTCATGCCTTGTGCGTAGTCCAAATTATATTCAAATATCTCCCTAATCTCCTCTCCCACTTCTATCTTCATTTTTTATCTTCAAAATACCATATCCTCTTCCGTAAATAGGTTCTCAAGTTATATTCAAGTGGTAAATTCCTCTTTTCATGTCTTTATTTAATGTTCCTTTCCTCTTTTTCTATACTCATATCTTTTAATAGAAATGTTATGATAACTCCAATATGAAAAAATTATTTAAAATTTTTGTGACAATGTAACAATTCATCATCATCTTTCCTTTCCCATTCTATTATACTAGAAATGAAAACATCTTCCTAGATGTGTTAATTTATCACATTCAAGGACGATTGGTTTTTAGATTCTATTACCATCTTGGATTATGGTCATGAAACCATTTGGATGGTTCATCCATACTATAATATATTAAATATAACTACTTTATTGTTATGTAATCTTTTGTTAACATGATATTAATTCAAAGAAAAATGAGTTCGTTGGGATTAAAAACATCCAATTCAAAAAATGGTTATCATTAATGTTTTGTAAAATGATTCACCTACACTCAAAATATCCAAACGAATTTTATAAACATGTAATTATTTGGATGGTCCCTAATAACATTAAAATTAAATTCTGTAAAACCATTCTCATTTTACATTTTTATCCTTATATATATATAAGTAAAATAATAATGAAAACCAAGGAAACAAATGCTCACAAACAATGAAATTGAACATATTAACCCATAAAAAAGGTTATTAATGATCCTAATAAGGTTATAATAAGTATATTACATGAATAATAAGTTATATAAATTTTTATTAATGAATATAATTTGGTTATCCATGACATTAAGTCTTCGGGAGGACACCCTCAGACTTAAGGTAAGGGATTCATTCTAAACATCCATTATTTCTTTATCTAGCTCTATCATTATTTTTTCCCAAATGAAATTATCTGATAATTTTATTTAAATATTATAAATGTTGTTTAAATTCTCCAAACTCTTGAAACAAGTTCCATTCATCACCCTCAATCAGGGATATACATGTTTTTACGTCGTTCCCTCCATAATACTCTCGGATAAACAAACTCATTTAAGGGAACATCCCAATTTCATACCCAATATCAAGTGAAATATATAATCTATTTTAATCCAAAAACATATCTATATAAAATTATTTTTCTTATGAAAAAAATCGTTTGTTAACTTTTTATTTTATATTATATATTATTCCCTTTTATGTTTAAGGTTACCTTTGATATTTTCCTTAATCTGCACTAAAATATTTTAATTATAATATATTTTAAATGATATTTTTCATTATATCAATTAAAATTGACATAACATAACATTATATATATATATTATACCATATAAATTTCTAGACAAAACCCAATTCACTTCCATCATGGACACTTTTATGATATTCCCATTTCTTATGCTTAATCACATGGGTATGATACCCAATTCTTTCCATGGGTAACCCTTATGTTTACATATGATTGACTATGTATGATTATATAAGTGGGAATATATTCGTGAAAATGTTATTATAGGTTCTACCATATAGTGATCCAATGGATTGGGTAATGTTGTGTCTCATGAGACGTTATATGGTACAATTTTGGTGGTTATCCATGACTCATTCTACCATGTGCAACAGTTTTGGTGGTTAACCTTGACTTGAACTCCACTATGTGAAACAAGCCTTTAATAGTGTAAATTCATGTTTTAGGTTTCTTCCAAATCACAATGAATCCTTTTTTATATGAT
This sequence comes from Viscum album, assembly GCA_963277665.1. Classification (NCBI taxonomy): domain Eukaryota; kingdom Viridiplantae; phylum Streptophyta; class Magnoliopsida; order Santalales; family Viscaceae; genus Viscum; species Viscum album. The sequence continues at coordinate 1,873,347,339 of OY728146.1, read as the reverse complement.
AACATGTTTATACATAATGATTCCATATGTTCCTTACATTTTAATATAATTGTGTCATTCCTTCTAACCAATGTGTTAAAGCTTTTTTCTTATGTTTATTCCCTTAATTGGATTTTTAACTGATCCATTTTTTCATGTCATCCATAGGTTACCTATTAATATATATGATTAAAATGGATGTTAAGAGATTTTTATGAATATTAAATAATGAAATATTTTATTTAGTCCCATGTTATCAGTTTTGTGTACTTAGTCGTCCAAGAAACTAGACTCTACGATCCTTTGATTGTAATATAATGTTTTATTATGCATAAAATCCTAAAATTATTTGATTAAAATGATATTATCACTATATTTTGAATCTAATTTGATGGATATGAATTGAAATTTTATGGGAACTAATTTTATGAAAAAAAGTGTGTGAGGATGTTTTTAAATATTTCATATAGTTTGTAATGGATCATGCATGAAACCCTTCTAAAATCCTCCCTACATGTTTATGTTATTGTTATTCAAGATAAATTTTTCTGTAATAGTTATAAGAACATTTTATTTGTCAAATAATATATCCAATCTATAAATTTTGTATGAATCATTAGGAGGAACTAAATGCATACGTTTATTAGGATGATATTGTGATTTATGGATCATTTCATATGATTTCTAGTGTAAATGATAATGGAGATCATATAGAGGAAATGATAATGTAAATTAAAGATCACCATTATGATTATCAAAAGATGTTTGAGAAGTCAAATAGTTGTACTAAGAGACAATTATATTATGGTTCTACAAAATATTCAATATTTTCAGCTATATTGATGTTATATTATAAGAATAATATCAGCAGATAGAGTGATATCATCTATACATAACTATTTGGTCTCTTGAATGATATGATACCAAAAAAAATGAGCTTCCTTATTTAGAATATGATCCTATTAAATTATGTGTTCAATGCAAATGATCTCAAAAAAACCATTCCTATCAAAATGATTTAATATTTCATTTTAATGACCATGAATCAAATAATGATTTATATAACTATGGTGGAGATTGATAAAATAAAAACTAATCAAGTTCGTAAAAAATTTATTATACTTTCCTATCATTAATGTTCAACATTATTATATGTATGATATAAAATCACTAAAAATTTACATGATACTTTTATTAAATAATTGAATACGGGAAACTATGTCACCCATCAAACACTCCTTAGTGGAGGAAACTTGATTTTGAGTATTCTAAATTTGGAAATAAACGTATAAAACATTGTCTTGTGTTTTATATAGATAGAATAAATCCTTTCTTATAGATAGTGTAGTACCCATATTATATGGATAGTTTTGTTTTTAATCTACGAATTTCCACCATTGTTATGAATGAAGTAAAAATATATTATGTTGTCTCTAATAAAATCTTATCCTAAACAACAATGTAATGATATTGGTGTTTATTTTTCTCCAATTATAGATGATATGAAATTGTTGTGGGATATAAGTGTCACATTTTAATGTGATCATAGAATTTAAGAATTCAAATTGATATCAATATTTAATGGAACTATAAATATGATTCAGGATTATGAAAATTTTTAGGATATAAAATTAAAGTAATGTAGTAGATTCCCATTTGTGATGAATTCACACACTCAATTTGGTTGAAATATTCATAAAACACTACATTTTTAGTACATCCAGAATTTTTTAAATTGACGATATAAATATTTATTTATGATGAAATATATTAATGCAATTACATTAAAGGGTAAAATGTTGTCTCCACTAATTCTAATCACATACTCAAGGAATTAAATGATATTGAAACTATTTTCAATCATCCCTTTTCAAAAAACTCATAAAATTCTGTTGGAAAGAGATATCAATTTTCATTGAATGGATATACTATAATTTTGTATACTTCATTTATTTTATTGATGTAATTAATGTAGAAAAAATTTATTTGATATTATTATTGGACCATTAATAATTGATCCTAAAAAATCAAAATATTGAATCAAGGATAGGTTGGACATGATTGGCATGGGGATAAAGAAATATTTGGCACCTTTTAAGGGTGAAAGGATTAATTTTCTTCCTTTAAATTAAAACACTATATTTAGATATGAAAAGTTTTAATATTTAAAATTTCAATTATTGTATAAAAGATACATAGTGTTTTTTATGAAATATGAATAATTTCATTTCAATGAATAATTTGATGTTATTTGGTCTAAAATCACCTGACCATCAGGTCTTGAGGAATGATATTATGGCTCAAAACATTACATATAAATATACCAAAAAATGTAAGAATTACATTAATCGGACTCTACATATTTTTAAAATTATTACGTAGAAAAGTTACAAAACTGATAATGTTTCCATTATTTTATATAGAGATTATATTGATATAATGTGAACTGAAGAAGTTTTTCTCACCATGGTTATTCATAAAAATGGTCCACCTGATGGTTCACTTGTTTATATAGTTTTAACTATGTTTTCCGATCTATTATGTATAGATGTACACTATTTAATGACATATGATGATTTTGAAAGGTTACTTTATGAATCAAATTATTCATGAAGGTTGTATTGTATAATGATATATTTTTAAATAATATGTTGAATTCACAATGATTACCTATCAGATGTAGATAGAATTGTTCTCCCAAAGTCTTTTTAAAGAGGATTCCTTATGTGAAAATGTATTTTTGGAAGTGATGTTGTCAAAATTTCCATCACAGAGAAGGAGATATATCATAATTAAATATTAAAAAATATTATAGATCCTTCTCCATGAATAGAATGTAACATCTTACCCTCCTAGTCGACTTAAGACGATGGAATGATATTATCTAGTAAAGTTATCTTGAAACAAAAAACTTATATTTTTATTTTTCATATCATGAAATAAATATCCTTTTATCCCATCACAGATTAATGGTTATATAATGGTTAAAATTCTCAAAAACATGTTATGTATCAGCCTCTATCAGTCCTTGAATGTTTGGTTTTTCTTCCATATCCAAGTTTCCACTTCCAGCCTATGTCTTCCTGCATGGAAACCTACTCTAGGTTATTCTATAACAACTTCTTACATCGCTTTATCTCCATTCAAGAGGAATCTCCACAAACCATTTTTTATGATGTTTGTTTTCAACAAAGGTATTTTGAGATGCCAAACATGAGTTACCAAAACAAAACTAAAATTCGGAGGTTTTAATTTATAAATTTGTGAGATTTTAATATCTGTATTTTTTAAAAGTAAGTACCATGTTTCATAGAATACAAGATATGCAACATTGAGAATAAGTAAACAATGACATATTTCATTTAAATATGAACATTACAGCCTTGGTATTAAATTATAAATAATGAATCATTTTATTCACATTATAGACTATATAATAGATCAATACATTGATAACATATAATTAATTCATTTCAAGTGAACAATTGATTTTCTTAATGTAATTTTTTTCAAAATATACATTTTCTTAAAAAATGGGTTTTCTTAATTTTTATGAGTGAATCTTATAAATAATATTTTTTTATTTTTTTGAAATTTTATTTGGAAGAAATAATTTTATTTTTCAACATATCATGTAAATATTTTCTTTGGATTATTTTTGGATAATTTTTCGAAAAGTATAAATTTTTAGTGAATAAAAGAAAATAATTTTTTTATAAAACTAACATTTTATTTACATTAAAAGGTACCTTTAGGATTTTAATATTATATCAATGTAAAATAATTACCCTTTAGTTATATATATACTTGGTTTTATTTAAATTGTCTTTGTACCTTTTTTGGTATAATTACATGTTTGGATGAAAATTTCATGAAAACTATTTTCCGTACATTTTTCAACAATAATTTTAAATTAAATTATTCTTCTTATGTTATTTAAATTTCATAAAATTTATTATATATTTGAAATCATTAGGTAAAAATTTATTAAATTTGAACCTTTTTTTGTCCACTTTGAATAGTAACAAAAGTAATTTTTCTTACCATAAGAAAGGGTAAATATTGTAATTAATATCTAAAATAAAATGATGAAGATGATAAAATAACACTAAAAATATCCATAATTTTATTTTAGGAGTCCATTTCATTCATAATTATATAATATTCGGTTATATGGTATTTATTTCCATTTGGATGAGTCTCTATCCTTTAGAGTGTTTTATTTCATGAAAAGTCAAATATGTCACACTCTTGTCTATAATAAATATAATATTTATAATTTGGGGTCATCCAATAGAAATGATCTACTTTAAATACTTTTATTTAAATTATAAAATATTTATCATCATCATGAATATTTATTTTTAATTTTTGGGAAGAAATAATAGCCACAAATTCTTGCACAATATAGACATAGTAATTATTTATGTAATGGAAAAATCAATTAAAAATTATTTAAATTTTTTAAATGTAATATTATTTAAGATAAATAATGTGATCAATGAATTTAGGTGATAAAATATCATGACCCCCTTCCTTCAAATATGGAACTCTTGATTTTGAAATGACGGAAGAGGAGAATGAGCCCCATGTCCCACCTCCAATAGGCCCAATGTTGGTGAGAAGCACCAAGGGTATAAAATCCCATAATGTTGAGGTATTATCCATTAAAAAATAAATCCCAAACTATATCACATGAATGTGATAAATAAAACTGATACAAATAAAAAAGTCTCTAAAGTAAGTACCAAATGTAAGTCTATGTAGCAATACAACGACTATCAAGATCCATGCTAGAAAAATAAATAACGGTCTGTGAAATCCTCCTCAAAAACTGAAAATATTTTTTATACATAGGGTAAGTAAATGAGTATACTTGGTAGGAAAAAAACAATGTCTCTTGTTTCTAACTGATAGAATCATACTAATTCTCCCATAAGAAAATAGTAGAACCAAAAGTCCCTAAAATTGTTTAATAACCATCCCCACATCACCTAGGCATTATCACCATGTAAATCAATTCCACTATAGTAATATAATAATCACATTAATGATAGGGTACCTCACACTACATCAAAATGGATTAGCCGCTCTTTCCTAATAGATAATGCCCATGTGCTATCAACTCTTCTAAATACACAATATCCCAACCTGCCTGCACACATCTGGGCATCACAATTAGTCTCATAACTTGGACAAAAAAATCACATAAAATTCTTTCTACACACACCTAGGCATCATATCTTCCCCGTGACCTAGGAAAATGAAGAACATCACATCCCACCCACAGACACATGGTCCACCCACCACATAACAACCCACCCTTAGAATCCTAGGCCACATACAATGTCAAATCCCACCCAAATACATTTGGGCCACATCCCTCACTACTTCCAAAAAACACATAGGATAGCACAACATATATCATCTCAAATACATGTGTGAAAAAAGAACTCACTAGTACACACCTAGTCCCCACAAACCACAACCATCCCAAAGAATATTGAGATAACGCCACCTAGAAGAGGTAGCAGGGATGAGTGGTTGGCCATCCATCTATCCTCCCATCGGGATGTTTGGTATAGACAACCTCCCTCAGTATTATAGGGGTTTTCGGACAATAGTTCATAATATTAATGGGTTTCAGATAAATATCACGAGGAAATACCGGTGTATAGATATATATATGATACCAAGCACTAAGCTCAACCGATGAACCCTCAAGAAAACAACAATCCCACAACCCTACCAACCCTGCTACTACATATAAAGGGATAACCACATGACAATCAATTACTCATTTTATACCCCATACATTTGAATTATACATTTCTCGTTATTTATCATATAATTCATTTATTTATCCCATATCTACCTAGTAAGTTACTAACCACAACACACATCAAGACACACAAATAAAAAGTCACAAAGAGGAATAAAGACAATGGTAAATTAAACCACATCACATTCCTCTCTATTTAGATCCCCCACTAACCACTACCATCATCATTCATTAATGTCATTTTACCTAGTCCATCCTCCCAACAGAGAAAACCCATGACTCATAGCCACACCCACCAACACATCTTACCACAACCATTATCTATAATCAGAATTCATAAACATTCCATGGCCATGACAGCTAAAAAAATATATCACAAGAAGACCACATCCACACTATGTAAAAATTCACATCCATTCCATAATCAAACAATCCCTCATCATGAGATTCCATTACACCACCCGAACCATCCCACATCACACATCCATGCACAAAGCCCTAATACTACAAATGATTGAACAATCACACACATAGAACACCACCACACGAATCAAGAAAAGACATATTTTGATTTAACAAGTCATTCCACACATAATAACCACTTGTTAATTAAGTGGTTATCACAAAAATAGTTTCATCCTGCAAGATCCATTTATTATCCAACTATATGTGGTTAACTGATTAATAACACTTTTTCCATAGAAAACATGAAATCATGCAATCAAGAATCATTACATGGAGTGATTACAAAGACCACAAATGGATATGATTCTCAGTAGGGGGTTGAGCCAGTATAATTCACAGCAATAACTAAAATCAAATGATGAACAAATTATACATCTATTTTCCTCATCCACTTTAGATTGATCTTAAACCAATTCAATTATAATTATTTTTTTTGGATTCAAATATGTACACTTGGGATAAATGCACACACCGACACCCCACAATACGTAGAAAAGAGGGATGAAGGAAACCTACTTGGAAGAAGATTTGATCAACACTTCATTATTGAACCAATGTAGGGGCAGACATATAGCAGGAAAACTCCAAAGGGAAAATTTAGCCCAAAGGATAAAGAAAAAATGCATGAATCATTTAGGAATAAAGGTTGTGGGGAATTCCAATATCAAGATAAAGGAGAAGTAATGAAATAAGAGAAGGTACATGACTTCGATGGACTAGATCTGAGACTTATGGGATATGAAACAATTTTGAATTTTCAATTAAAGCTTGATCCTAAAAAAACAAATAGTTTATCCCATTAAAATGCTCCCAGTAATTTAGAAATTTAATGATATGATTAATACCCCATGAAAAAGCTCCAATACCACTTAAATGTGTTATTAAACTCATTTTATGGAAAAGAAAATATTAGAGGTGTGAAACTGGAAAAACTAAAAAAAAACTGAAATTTGGAAAACTATTGTAAATGAATTGATGTTAGAAGAATCACTGGTTTGAGTCACAAGTACATTTAAATGGGTCAAGATACTTCCATGAGTCACCCCCGAAAGTAACCCGTGTAAGATACCATTTGTAATTTAGCGGTGCGAGTAACTGGTGCGAGCTACCATCCCGAGTCACCGGTGTGTGTCACCAGTGGAAGCTACCATTGTGAGTCACCAATTAGAATCACTAGGGTGAGATACCACTGTGAGTCATCGATGAAAGTAAACAGTGGGATCTACTGTTGCGGGTCACTATTCTAACTCACTAGTCTTGACTCACCATTCTGACTCAACATTTTGACTCACCGCTAAGACTCACCCTTACGACTCACAGTTGCAACTTTCCCCAGTAACGCATTATTGAATGATACCATTAGAAAACATAAAATGTGGTAAACTCTTGAAATTATCCACTATGACCTCCTATAACACTTCAAACACCGGATATTCACAATGTAATGGACTAGAGTGGTCCGTTCAATTACATTAGATTCCAAAAAATCAGTTATCATCCATGAGAATCTAAAACCAATCCCAAAAGAGAGCGAGGTCTGATGAACCACCACATGAGATATCTCTCAAGGATCTCATTACACTAGAAACACCTCTAACAACCAAACACATTAATGTTCAATGATGGACCACCTTTTCTTGTTCCAAAGCTATAGTGGTAACATGCACATCCAAGAATACATCCTGCAAAATATACCAATATAACAACCATGAAACACACTACACGAGCACAATAAACACACTGTCTGAACATGTAATCCTAGAAATTTCATCCTCCATGTCATGATAATATCTTTTATGGGTGTCATTGAATCACCCCGTGGTGTTAATCGCATAAAAATTGATGCTTCCCAATTAAGAATTCAATCCTCATCATTTAACTTGTTAGGACATTATCACACTTTACAGAAAAAGCAAACTACACATTTCATAGAAATCAAATATCAAACATTACTATAAAAATAAAAACATAACAAGGAAAACTCAATAAAACCAATCATATTGGTCTTGAATCTATGCTTCTCAATCCCATGTACTCTCATCCAGGCCACCATACCTCTAAAACACATGAACCAATGGAATGTTCCTCCCATGAAACACGGTATCTTGATGATATTGGATCTCTACTATATACTCCACATATGTCATATCTTCCTTGATATCTAACTCTCCCCAGTAAAGGACATGGGATCTATTATAATGATATCGACAAAGTTGAGTAATTTGGAAACTATAAATAATCCTCTCTAACTACAGTGGAAATCCCAACTAGTATGATAGCTCACCAACTCACCCCAACACCTCGAATGGTATGATGAACCTGGGTGAAATCTTACTCCCCCTTCCAAACATATTCTTCCCACATAATTGGAAATTATTAAAGAACACATGGTTCCCAACCTCAAACTCCTTATTCATCAATTTACAATCTTCATATGAATTCTAACAGTCCTACACCACATTTATCCTCTCGCGAACAAGCTAAACTGTCTTTGTTGTGATCAGCACTACCTCAGGAACAATAATAGGTGTCTCCCCATCCTCTATCCAGCACAAAGTTGAACGACGCAACTGTCCGTGCAATTTTTAAAAAATTTCAATTCCAATAGAATATTGATAACTATTATTATAATAAAACTCATCAAATGGAATTTGGTGTACCAGAGATCTCGCAAATTCCTAGATGCATGCTCATAACATATTATCCAATGTCTGTATAGTCTGTTTTGTATACCAATCTATCTGAGGATAGAAGGTAGTGATGAGGTGTAACTATGTGTCAAAAGCATGCTTCAATATCATCATGACCCATGAGGTAATATGTGTATCTAGATCCAAGACAGCGTATCTCATAAATATATACAGCCACACCACCTCTTTCACATACTTCCTTGGCAAGGCATCCACTATACTCGACTCCTTAATCACTATAAAGTGAGATGATTTCATCAACAGATCCACTATTATACAAATATAATTGCATTCATATTAATATTTGGGTAACCTTATGATGAAACCCATTGATATGTCATCCCACTTCTACATGGGGATATCTAACGACTTCCACAAACCGCATGGATCATAGTTCATAGCCTTCACCTTCTAGAATACAAGAGAAATTTCCAAAAACTCTTCCACTACCCATTTCATCTTAGGAAACCAAAAATACATCCTCAAGAAAAATATCATCATGGAAAATCGTGGATGAACCCATATGGGTGAGTTATGAAATCTAATAGAAGACTCCCTCACACATCTTTACTAGAACATACAACCTTCCAAGGAACAATATATGATTCTGACAATCCTCTGACCATCCCTCTGGAGCATCATAATGACTAACTCAATCGCACAACACATGTACCTCTAAGTCTCAATACTGATCCTCCTCAAATTTCAGTGTCACAAATGACTGCATCATCACCAAAAACAAATATCCTCAACATTTTTCCACCCTTTCATCAATGTACAAGGTAGACAACTCCTCCATTTCCTTCCATGTGTTAGAAGATTCCTGAGCAACCTCCTTTTGTGAATTCCTTATCAAAGAAATGGCCATTACATTCCCCTTTCCTGAGGTGTAAGATATCTCAAAATCATATTCCTGAAGAAACACCATTCACCTATACTTTTAAATATTTAGATCTCACTATGAAAAAACATACCTCTAACTCTTGTGATCTTTGAAAACTAAAAAGTGCTCCACATTGAGATATTTCTTCCAAAACGTTGTCCCTTACATATCCTTCACTCGCTAAAAATCATGGGTCACATAGTAACAGTTTTGGGGACATAAATTATTATAACCATAAGATATCACTACCCATTGTTGCATCAAGAATCATCTTAAGACCAGAGAAGAAGGATTACAAAACACCTTGTGCATCACCACTTCCTTTGGAAACTGGTGCACTAAAGCACTAACCAACATCTCCTTCAGATATCTGAATTCATCCTGACAATTATTTCTCCCAAATAAAGATTGTTCTTTTCTATTAAGAGCTGTAAATAGAGCTAAAACTTAAGATAAATCATGTATAGACCTCCATTAATATCCCTGGATGCCATGAAAACTGTGAAATTTTACCACATTCTTAGGTATTTCTCGAGATAAAACAACTTCAACCTTCAACAGCCCTACTAAAACACCATGTTGTGACACCAAAATTTCAAGGAAATACACCTCTAATTTCCACAACATACACTAGGAGAAATTTCTATTGAGTTAGTGGAATCGTAGAACATATAGTATGGGTCTGAGATGCTCAACATGATCCTAATATAAAATTGAGTAAATCAGGACATCATCAATGAATAAAATAAAGAACATTTCTAGGAACTCATGCTAGATATGAATGACTACAAATGCAATGTTCCCACATATACATCTGAATGATTCATTCAAGATATTTCCCTACTTCAACCTCGAATGGTGATATCCATATCATAGATTGATCAATGAAAACCCAATTTCCCCTATCATATGGTAAAAATGATAATCTATCCATAGATTAGGGTAAGAGTACATGTTTGTCACTTGATTCATCCTCTTTTACTCAATACACAACCTTATACCATTATCTTTCTTCTTTGCGAACATCTCTGATGCACTATATAGTGACACGCTTGGATAGATTAATACCTTTTTCATCTTGTCGTCAATTTGAATCCTAAACTCCTGTATCAAAGAATGTGTCATAAAATAAGGATTCATCAAAATCACACAAGCACTAAACTATATGTCTATACTAAACTCAATGTCATGTCGAGGGGGTAGAGTCACAACCACCTCGAGATAAACATCCAAGAATTCATAAACAGCCATAGGATCCTTCACTATCTCATCATCAACTGATTCCATTGATAGCATATCCAAAAAAGTGTGAAGGGGCTCCATACGCTGACTACCAACTTGAGAACGCCATTTGCCAATAAAATCCACACACATTCAATCCATGTATGAAAGAATGACTCTTATTTGGAAGTAGTCAATAACAGTACACACCAAATAAATCTTTTCAACGCTGAGAATGACATCATAGGGTTCCATCTGTTTCATGAAGATATTCACATGGGCGCCATGTGGTCCAATCATTATTCTATATCTCCGGATCACATCAATCAAGTTGGTCTAACCACCTATTGGAATACATAACACCAGGGGAATGAGAATCCTCTCTATATATAGTCCCAGAGAATTCGATAGAATAGATGAAATAATGGAGTGATAATCTCCTGAATCAAATAATGTACAATAAAGGGTACTCAACATGATGATCATATAATGTATGATCTTTTGACCTACTGGAACTGCTACCTTTGCTACATGAAACTGACCACACCCATCTCCTCTAATGACCAACTCCATAACCACACCCTTTTTAGGGTCCCTGCGAGACACCCTATGGTCAACCCCTACCTCCTCTATCTCTCCTTAGAGAAGCGTAAGCCTGTTTTTCATACTACTGGAATAACCTAGTTGGAAACTAATACTGAGGATGGAATTTAACCTGCTCACCACCACCAAAATGAGATCAAATGGCCATTAGGAAATAGTTCTGAAGATGATCCACAAACTCCACATACGAAACACCTCATCCCCAAGTACATTGGAATGGAAGATATACAAGACGGTCAAAACTAAAATTACTGAGGTCAACTACCAGCTGGTCAAAACCTCAAAGACCCTAGGGCCAAAGATATGTTGCCAATAACCCTTCCTCCCAAAGAACCCTATTTTCTCCACTCTCATGGTATAACTCCTCATGAGTATATAATATCAATCACCTCTTCCTCTGTCTGAACCACCACATACACCAGCGACTAAAAGGGAGTAACTCTATATCGGATACACGGATTAAGTACCTTCTCTAGGCGTCTCAAAAAAGAATCCGTATCTGGAAAAAGATACGAAGCAAAACAAAGGATATCCTTTAACATAATCACCGGCTCTAATACTTACATACTCCCTTACTTGAGGGAGTGTAACTCCTACCTCTTCTCAGCCGTTATTTTTTATAGAAGGAATTTTGGTCTGAGCTTCTTCTCAAAATAAACCCATAGAAAATAATACTCCTTCCTATCACCTAGGTATAGAATCCACCACTAACATGTAGCTCCCCATATCTGGCTAACTACCAAAGGAACCAAATAATCAATCAGATATTGATTTAAACTGAAGGTGACATCAACTCCTTGATCCCTCTCTCTATCTACAAGTCTGAAACAAAGCTCTCTTACATTTCCAAGGCATTAAATTAAAAATATTGTAATATTATCTACCAATGGTCATCCTCCTCTTCTAGATGAACCCTCATCTGATCAATTGGATCATTATAATGAGACTTAACAACCATATCCACCTGCATACAATGACCGGGTTCTAGAGAGGGAAAAGGCAGACAAGGGTTCTTAAGCCTTAGTTGTATAAAATTTTATTTATGATTCCTTTTAACATATTTAACTGATTTCTTCATCTATTTAAAATATCCAAAAGCACCTTATTCAAAAAATAACACAATTCATTATGATGCTTGTACCTTTCCTAGGGTATCAACCCTGTTGACGGTATATCCTTACATGGTCGTTCGGTCATCCCAGAGTCCTTACATTGGATCATGGTGGGCCATAAAATCTTATGTACTAGTTGATTTTCCCTAGACTATGTCATGAACTACGGCCACCTGTCATAATTTCCCTACCAAACCATGAGATCTTCATTGTTCCTAAATCCAAAATACATCCTATCTCTCAACCATCACCTATGTTACCATTCTGTCATGAACCCTTTTTTCAAAGATTCCCCTCCAGAGCTGGCAATGAATGAAGAGAGAGAATAGCCCCCAAGTTCTACCTCCTATAGGCCCTAGTGTGGTGATCGGCACCAAGGGTATAAAATCTCACAATATGTGAGGCATTACCATTTTTAAAAACAATATGATTGGGTGATATAATGGATCTTCATCAAAGAAACTCCCTTAAATGTATAATAGAAATCAAAAACCATCCCACATGCATGTGAAAAATAAAATGGATTCAAATAAAAAATTCTCAATTTTAAGTACCAACATTAAATCTAAGAGTTAACACAATGATTTTCCAGATCCAAGATATTAAGGTTCATCCTGGTCCATGAAATCCTCCTGAAGACATGAAAATAATTTTATATATCTACGGTGACTATAAATGTATACATAGTAGGAAAAACAAAAGTCTATTATTCACAAGTTAGAGAAGAATACTTATGCACCAGTGAGAAAACAGCAGAACCAACAACCCCGGACAAGGTATACTGTCAATCCCCACCTCTCTAAGGCACACTCAACATGTAATTAAAGTCATGTAATGTAATATAATAATCACATTGATGATATGGTACCCTGCACCACTTCCCACTAGTTTAGCTGATCTTGAATAATGGAAAATGTCATCATGATAACACCACTTCAAAAGACACCACATACAAATACACCTGTACACTCCAATGCCCCACAACTAGTCTATTCTCTTGCGAAAATGAAGCACATCACATCCCCCACACACACACACATGGGCCTCAATGCTATTCATATCACATGGGAAGATAAAGAACATAATAATCCTCCTACAAAAATATATTCCACACACTACATAACGTCCTACCAGTATACACATAGTCCCTATATCATGTCACATCCCACCCACAGACACCTAGGCCACATACCACTTCACATCCCAAAAACACCTGGTCACGCACAACACATCTCATCCTTGGAAACAAAAACTTTCCCGCACACACCTTATCCCCACAAACCATAACCTTCTTGAAGAATCATGAGTTACATCTTCCTTAAAGAGGGAGTAAGGATGAGTAGGTGGCTATCCATCAATTCTCCCACTAGGATGTTTGAGAAATTCACCCTCCCGTATAACGATGGGGGAGTATAGATCATAGTGATCAAGAGGGTGGGGTTCGTATAGTATATATATATATATATATATGATACTAAGAACTTATCAAAAACTATGGAATCTCTAAAAATCAACCATTCCATAATAAAACGAACCTTACTTATACATATAAATTCACTACAACATGACAAGACACAACTTCATTTATACCCCCAACCAATTCAATTTACAAATTATCATTCTTTATTAGATATTTAATTTATTTAGTGAAAATCTACCCAAGAAACTAATAAGTGCATAAAATATTGATCCACATAGAATAGGTCACACAAAGGAATAAAATCATGGTAAATTGTCCCACTTCACATTCCTCTCTATTTTACTCGAACACCTACCATTTCAATCATCATTCTTCAAAGTCATTCTACCTGGTCCATCCTATCCACAGATCAAAACCCCAACTCATATGCATGCCCTGAAACACAACTCACCTCAATAATTCTCGATAGTCCTACTGTATAACCACATCACACCCATAACAGTAACACAAACATATCACAATCCGACTGCATCCCATCTACGTAACACTACTCATATATTACACACCCAATCAATCCCTCAACCTGATATTCCATTACATATCTTGAACCCCCCCAATCACATAGACATTCCCACAACCCTACTACATCATAAGTGATAAATGTAACACCCCAAACATCCATGGTACGCTTCCCTTAGAATAATACAGTAGCATGTGTTTTACGCAACTTTGAGTTCTAATACACACCACAACCAATCAAACTAGCTGTTATGAATAGTTATACCCACTTTTTGAAATTTTATACATTTTATCATTCAAAATAGACTTAATTTTTGGATTCAGAATATTGAAATTATCTTAGGATGAATTTTTGGTACTTTTTTTATAACTTTCATATTTTGATGAATAGTGAAAATTACTAAATTCCAATTAAAAACAACCATTCTAATCAAAATAATTAATCGTGATAAATTATGAATTTGAGTGATTTTAATGTATATTTAGAATATATTTTTACCATTTAATAAAAGTTTGGTCATTGAACATAATTTCACATTTAATCCGTACATAAATAAGTGTCAATCTTTTGATAGTTATTATTTCTTAAAACACGCTTTTTGTTTTTACAATGGGAATTAATTTTAAATTAATTTCTTCCACTTATGTGTTTTAAATTTAGAGAAATGGATTCCATATTTAGAATAATGAGGTCCAAATTTTGTAAATTGGTAACTTTTATTTTTAGATATTTTGAATTATTACTTCGGTAAATATTTTATTTACCATGGTTAACGGGTAAATCCGGTAAATAAGGGTAAAAACTAATATTATAATATTAATAAATTACCAAAAAACATGTATTAACCCTATCAGTGATACATGTAAGACCATGGGAATATTTTTCTCGATTTTGGGACCCCATGGATCCACTTATATGTGACAATGACACTTTATATTAATTAAGTTAATGTAAATACAAAAATTACTTAAGCAAATGTCTTTTAGAAAAAAAAAGTGTTACATAGGGTTATATATGTTATATTTTCGACTATAAGTATTAAATATAAATCTAAGAATATTTCTTACATAATTGTATTTTATTAATAATTTTTAGACATTGAATAATTAAATTAATTTATGACACAATAATGATGCAGTATTTTCCTTATTAATGAATGAATCAAATAATTAGTATTATAAATGTTAGGATAAATATAATTTGAATGTTTTGAACCCATAAAACAATTTAATTGGTTACTATGACATTTTAGTGTTTGTTAAATGAATTTTGTTCGAATTAATAAATTTTTAAGACTTTAAAAAAATCTATTTTTAAATATTGTCAAAATTGACATAAATTAGTTTTTAAAACAAATATTATATTTTTAATTGATATTATATTTTTAAAAATCTAAGGCTCAGCCAAAGGACTTATATCATGATATTTTTATAAATAATTTACCACTTGGGGGGTCTCTTTGATGTATATAGTATGTTTATTAACTATATAATATAAAAATACAAAGAGACATGGTAAATGTCAAACTAATTAACTAAGAGTTAAGACTAAAAGATAAGGTTAATAAAGTGACCCAAACCTGTCTAAAACCTATTGGTTGAGTTTTTTTGGACATATCCCCACCTTAAACTCTAAATAATACAACTTAGAGCCATTATAAACCGAATATGAATTTATTATAAAAAAATATTTCTAGCTTTTCCTAAGGTGCCTCTCACACCTCTTATAAAAAGGGTACTCCCGTTTCTTTCAAATTCATACCTTCAAGCCCTTTGGATCAGCCAAACTCTGCCCAAATATTCTCTAAACTTCACTCACATAAACCTATATCCCTTATTTTGATAATAAATCCAACATAAGGATCCCTTTTGGTCAAATCAAAAGGAAGAATCTGAAGAAGAGGTAATGTTTTCACCACCCTTTTTCAAGTTCCTTTCTTCTTCCACTTCTTTTTTATTTGTTATTTCCATTATAAAATAATAACTATAGTATATTATATATACTATGATGTTATTATAAATATTTCACAACAATATTCATTATTCTATCCATCTTATTAATGATAATGTCACCATACATGCATACGTAAGGTTTACCGTCTCCACGTCGTGGTGTAATTTGTTATTCAACACTATGTTACCTGGATGTATATAATGATGAGTAATATGTATATATAAAATTAATATAACATGATAATTTCTCTCTAAAATTAATATACCATCCAATTCCACACCATTAAGGAAATGATATTGTCGCTCGTGCGTACGTACGGATTACAATCTCCATGATGCGATGAGATTCATATCCACATTCACCACTCATCGACAATTATAAAAATATATAATACTAATATGTTTTTAATATATGATATAATAATGAAACTAGAGAGAGATATATATGTGTGGCTGTGTTTTTGTGTGCTTACATATATTGTATTCACTTAGTTCCGCTCAATATGTTATGAAAACAGAAACAGTGTTTACACATACGTACGGACTACCGTCTCCATAAACGGTGTCTTCCATTTTACATATATATCTATTATACATAATTATATTCTAAATATATATGATATATAAATAAAATTATATATTCTGGAGGTATTTAAATCATGATTTAAGTGATACAATCAAGCGTAACAAGTTAAAACACGTACGATAAATAAAGGGATGATTACCTGAAATGTTAATTTAACATTGAAATTGTTATTAAATGGATAGTAAATAGTCATAAATGAATAATTTATGATATCATAAATACAAATATGGTTCTGGTAGAAGTTAATAACATACTACGGTCTTCATATAGAAGGTTAAATATACCCTCAACTAAAGTAATGTGAAAGGTAAGGGGTTTTCATCTCACTCCTTACTTCTGTGAGATTCAAGCCATATTTCCACTATTACCTTTTGTGTGGTGTATGTACTGCCCATAATTTTATTATTTTTGTAATACACTTTAATTTATGTCTATTTACATAATAATTTTATGATAACTCTTTCATGGGGTGTATGTTTCTTAAGTTACCAAATTGGTAATGGTTAATTCCTCAATCACATTATTATCTGAGATTGTTTATGTGTAAGTATTTACCGGGACATTTTTATCATCCATGACCATTTTTCATAAAAATGATTGCAAAATGAATATTTTGAGGATTTATAAAATGTACTCATTGTCAAGATCATAATGTTTAATCTTTTAAAGATTTATCTTTATAAATATTTTTAATTAATTTCCATGTTTTCAAAATGATTTTAAGGATTTATTTATATGGACATGAATGTTTTTAAATGATAATTCTTTTCAAAAGTTTCAATGTAGTATGGGACACTTTGAGTCAAAAATATCTTTTAAATTACTTCCTTTATAAATGTGTGAATTTTCAATGATATATAAAAAGTGATATTTCTCTCAAATTGTTTTGATTTCATCTATGTCAACATCCTTGGATTGATTTTCATCTTATTTGATGTTTATTTATTATGATACAAAACATCCATATTGTATTGACGTTTTTGAGATATCTTTGACTGTGGATCTGTTATTTTTATAGAATTTATGGTTTATGGAGAAAGTATTGACATTTCGTATTCTAGTTTTAATACGAATGTTTATGTTATGTTTAAACCAGTTCATATGAGGAATGTAGTGGACATAGTAAGTGATTGGTGGATCCCGCTATAGCTCCTCGATGCATCGGTAGGTCTCATGAGACAAACTAGTGTCTTGGAACAAGGCCTTGACAAAATCTTATTTTTAGTCTTGGCACAAGGCCGTGACTATGTGGTTATGATAGTTTGGTATTATGCATTCCATCATTATGAAAGTGGTTATTGATATTTCATGTGATTATTTGACTAGTATAATATCCATGTGAATAAGTAAATGGAATTACTTCAATAAATTTTTTCCATATTATTCTGAAGTTAAAGTTTAAAAGGCTTTTGTTCTTTTTATACATTGCCTTATATGTTTATGCTTATTTGTGAAAGTTTATGTTTTATTGTTATCCTTACTGAGCATTTGAGCTCACCCCTTTCTTTGTTTTATTTTTCCCAGGATTCCATGAAGTGTATTGTGATTGATATGATGGGTTAAGCCAAGGGATAATAGTGTTCATGAAGGATTATTTATTTTGTTTTGTATGTTAAGATGTTTAATGCAATATTCATGTATGTAATCTATTTTCCAATAATGCTAAACCAAGCGGTCCTTCAGGACTTGATTCCTTGTATTCATGCTAATGTATTAAAAAAATGCACCAACTCTGGGTAACTGGGGTCGGGGAATTACAGTTGGTAGTAGAGAAATTTTAGCAATAACCTTGGAAGCTAGATTTATATAAACTCTGATTAGAGTACATATTCCTATGATAGACTTTGAGGATTAGTATAGAACAAATTCCTAGAATTTTGGAAATGTAGAGATTTTGTGAGTTTTCCAAGAAAATACATCCCCTTCTGGATACGAGCTGGTAGAGGCGGCTATGGCACAGATGTACCTATGGGTAAAACCTGAAAATGCCGCTTTGAGCTAGACTTGAACGTGAACTGGTGCTCGACAACTGGCCTTGCTGCACTCTTGGCTACGACATTCCCAAGGAATATGTTTAGGATAATTCTCATTTTCTTTTCAAATAATTATGAAGGGTTTATGAGAATATAATTCTTCAATGAAAACATCTTTATAATTAGTGGTTATATCCATAAACCATTCAATTTACATTAGGTATTTAACATGTTTGGAATTATTCATTGCAGTTCATAAACTCACCTAGTTTATGCCATTTTATAGAAATGGCGCCTAGTAGAAGGAATGTGAACTCCAGCAATACGTATGATCCAAAGAGTAAGAAAGATCATATCTATTACAGTATTAAGCCAACATTTAGAAGGGAAATAGTCTCCTATGTATTCTAAACATTTGAAGAAATAGTATCATGTGTCAATAATATAAGTAAAGAATTATCTGAGTCCTATGGATTTGAAGTGAAGTAAGAGAAGAAAAGTATGCAAGAGAAATATATGGATAAAGGGGAGAGGGAAAAGAAGATGTTTCCCATATGTGATAACTACGGGAAGAAACACCCTGGAACATGCCTAAAGGAAATGGGGGTTTGTTATAAGTGTGGAGAAAAAGGACTCCAAGTACGTGACTGTAAGGGTAAGAAAAAGGTTTCAAATGTACAATGCTTCATCTGCAAGGAGTTGGGACACTATGCGAACCAATGTCCAAATCATCAAAGTATGCCCCAAATGATGCTATTGGATAATAATCAATTTATGATACTACCACAGATGAGGAGGAATGATAAGATTTATTATGTTGTTATTAGAGAATTATGTCATTTGAGTGATGTATCAACAATGTACTAATTATAATAATTATGGAGTATATAAGGATTGTACTGCAATACTATTTAATTATGGACTTGAGATTTTGTGGAACCAAGAATAGTGACTCAATAGAAGGTTAAATTTTTTGAAAATATATGATGAGAGAATGATGAACCATAATATTGTTATGATACCGAGGTAGTCATTATGGAATAATACATGATTGATTTGGATAAATTATATTGGATATTCTTGAGTACCTTGAAACTGATTAATGATTTGTATATTCCATCATTGTTGGAGTTTACAATATTTCTTTGATATAAGGAGTATATCTGGTATTCTATAAGAAATAAGGGATCTTAAAACCAAAACTGTTTGTTCCTAATACCTTATGTTTTATTGAACCGATGGTATTTTAAATCATCATAGATTGATGAATTTAAGGCCCTAAATTCTACAATTATTTGTGATTAAGGACCACAATCACTACCTTTAAATAAATATGTTTTTCTTCCAATTATGTATCTAATTTCCACAAATGGTCTCTTAATCGCGATCATAATTTGGTGGTGACCCTTTCATTTTCCTTTTCCTCTTATTAAGAGAAAATTTTATAAACCTAATTTTCGATGTGGGTTTTCCCAAAGGTATTTCTTATTTTCAACCTTTTATTTTTGAAAAATAATTTCAAATTTCGAGGATGCAATTTATTAAAGGAGGAGAGAATGTAACACCCCAATCTTCTACAGTACGCTTCTCTTTGAATAATACAGTAGCATGTGTTGTACGCAACTTCGAGTTCAAATACACAATACAATCAATCAATCTAGTCGTTATGAATAGTAATACCCACATTTTGAATTTTTATACATTTTATCATTCAAAATGGACTTCCTTTTTGGATTTTTAATATCTAAATAAGTATAGGGTTAATTTTTGGTACTTTTCTGACAACTTTCATATTTTGATGAATAGTGCAAATTACTAAATTTTATTTAAATACAAATTTTTTAATCAAAATAATTATTCATGATAAAATATGAATTTGAGTGATTATAAAGTATATTTAGAATATATTTTTACCTTTTAATACAATTTTGGTCATTGGATGTAATTTCACATTTAAACCAAACATAAACAAATGTCAATCTTTTGATAGTTATTATTTTTTTAAAACACGCTTTTTGTTATGACATCGGAAATTAATTTTAAATTAATTTCTGCCACTTCTGTGTTTTGAATTTATAAAAATGCATTCCATATTTAGAATCAAGAGGTAAAAATTTTATAAATAGGTAACTTTTATTTTTAGATATTTTGAATAATTACTTTGGTAAATATTTTATTTACCATGGTTAATGAGAAAATCCGGTAAATAAGGGTAAAATTTAATATTATAATAATAGTAAATTACCCTAAAATAAGTCCTAACCCTATTGGTTGATACATTTCCGACCATTGGCATCTTTGGGTCGATTTTGGGATCCCATGGATCCACTTGTAATTGATAATGACACTTTATATTAATAAGTTAAAGTAAATACAAAAACGACTTAAGCATATATCTTTTAGAAAAACATTTTTTACATAGGGTTATATTTGTTATATTTTAGACTATAAATATTCATAAAAATATCAAAATATTTCCTATATAATTTCATTTTATTTATTATTTTTAGACAATGAATAATTGAATTTATTTATTACACAGTAATGATGCAGTATTTTCTTTATTAATGAAATAATCAAATAATTAGTATTATAAATGATAAAATATATATAATTTGAATGTTTTTATTCCATACACGAATTTTATTGGTTACTATGACATTTTAGGATTTCTTAAATGAATTTTTTGAGAATTAATAAACTTGTTATGACCTTAAAAAATCAATTATTAAATATTGTCAAAATTGACATAAATGAGTTTTTAAAAAACAATATTGTATTATTAATTGAGATTCTATTCCTAAAAATATATGGTTCAGTCAAAGGACTTATATCATGATATTTTTATCATTTATGTACCACTTGGGTGTATATTTTATGTATATAGTATCATTATTAACTATATAATATTAAAATACAAAGAGACATGGAAAATGTCAAACTAATTAACTAAGAGTCAAGACTAAAAGATAAGGTTAATAATGTGACCCAAACTTGTCAAAAACCTATTAGTTGAGTGTTAATAGACTTATCCCCATCTTAACATTTAAATAATCCACTTTGGAGCCATTATATACAAAATATGAATTTATTATAAAATAATATTTCTAACTTTTCCTAAGGTGCCCCTCACCCTTGTTATAAAAAAAGCACTCCCCCTTCTCACAAATTCATACCTTAAAGCCTGTTGTCTCAGCCAACCTCTTCCATAATATTCTCTCAACTTCCATATCTTCAACATAGAGGCATTATTTCGATCATAAAGCCAAATTATGGATCCATTTTGATCAAATCAATAGGAAGAACCCGAAGAAGTGGTAACATTTTCACCACCCTCTTTCAAGTTCCTTTCTTCTTACAATTCTTCTTTATTTGTTATTTCCATTCCAAAATAATAAATATAGTATCTTCTATATACTGTGATGTCATTATAAATATTTAACAACTATATTCATTATTATATCCATCTTATTAATGATAATATCACCATGCGCGCGTACGTACGGCTTACCGTCTCCACGTCGTGGTGTAATTTGTTATTCAACACTATGTTATTTGGATGGATATAATGATGAGTAATATGTAAATAAATAATTAAAATGAAATTAAAATTTCTCTGTAAAAATTAATATACCATTAAATTTCACACCTTTATGGAAATGATATTGTCTCCCGTGCGTACGTACGAATTACCGTCTCCACGACGTCATGAGATTCATTTCTACATTCACCATTCATCGATGATTATAAAAATATATATTACTAATATATTTGTAATATATGACATAATAATTCTACTGGAGATATATATATATTTATATATATACTTATATATATTTAATTCACTTAGTTGTGTTCAATACGTTATGAAAACGGAAACATCGTTTATGCGTACCTACGGACTACCATCTCCATAAACAGTGTTTTCCATTTCACATATATATCTATTATACATAATAATATTATAAATATATATGATATATATATATCATGTTTTAATTTCATAAGGTATTTAAATCATCATCTACGTGATACAATCAATAGTAACAAGTTAAAACACGTACGATAAAGAAAGTGATTATTACCCGAAATGTTAATTTAACATTAAAATTATTATAAAATAGGTAGTAAACAGTAATCAATGAATAATGTATGATATCATAAATATTAATATGGTTCTGTTAGAATTTAATAATATAATATGGTCTTCATACAGGAGGATAAATGTACCCTCGACTAAAGGAAATTGCAAGGTAAAGGGTTTTCATCTCACTCATTATTTCCATGAGATTCATGTCATATTGCCACTATTACCTTCTGTGTGGTGTATGTACTACCCATAATTGTATTCTTTGTGTAATACACTTTAATTTATTTATATTTACATATTCATTTTATGATACCTCTTTCATTGGGTGCATGTTTTGTAAGTCACCAAATCATTAAGGGTTAATTCCTCAATCTAATTATTATCCGAGATTTTTTTTACTAGGTCATTTTTATCATCCATGTCCATTTTTCATAAAAATGATTTCAAAATGAATATTTTAAGGATTTTTGAAAGTTACTCTTTATCATGATCATAATTTTAAATTTTTTAAAGATTTATCTTTCTAAACCTTTTTAATTAATGTCTATGTTTTCGAAATGATTTTAAGGATTTATTTATATGGACATGAATGTTTTGAAATGATAATACTTTTCAAAAGTTTCAAAGTGGTATGGGACACTTTGATTAAAATATATCTTTTAAATTACTTCCTTTATAAATGTTTGAATTTTCAATTATTTCATAAAAAAGTGATATTTCTCCCAAATAGTTTTGATTTCATCTATGTCAACATCCTTTGGTAGATTTTAAGATTATTTGAAGTTAACTTATTTTGATACAAAACTTCCAAATTGTATTGACTGTTTTGTGATATGTTGGACTGTGGATGTGTTATTTTTATTTCATTCATGGTTTATGGAGAAAGTACTTGAATTTCGTATGCTAGTTTTAATACGAATTTTTATGTTATGTTTCAACATGTTCATATGAGGAATGCATTGGACTTAGTAAGTGACGGGTGGAGCCCGCTATAGCTCCTCGATGCATTGGTAGGACTCATGAGAAAAATTAGTGTATTGGCACAACTCCTTGACAAAATATTATTTTTAGTTATTGCATAAGACATTGACTATGTGGTTATGATAGTCTGGCATTATGCATTCCATCATTATGAAAGTTTTTACTGATATTTCATGTGATTATTTGACTAGTAGAATATCCATGTGAATAAGTAAATGAAATTAATTCATTATATTTTTTTCCATATTATTCCAAAGTTCAAGTTTAAAAGGCTTTTATTTCAATTATATATCGCCTTAAATGTTTCTGCTTATTTATGAATGTTTCTGTTGTATTATTATCCTTACTTGGCATCTGAGCTCACCCCTTTCTATGTTTTCGTTTTCCTAGGATTCCAAGAAGTGTATTGTGATTGATATGTAGGTTTAATACAAGGTATAATGGCGTTTGTAAAGAATTATTTATGTTTTTTTGTATGTTAAGAAATTTAATGTATCATTCATGAATGTAATCTATTTTCCAAGACTGGTAACCGATCGGTCCTTCGGGACTTGATTCCTTGTAATCATTCCAATGTATTAAAATAATGCACCGACTCTGGGTAATTGGAGTCGGGGTGTTACAATAACAATACCTCACACATCACAACACCCACTATTCAAGGAATGTAATATTAAAACATAACAAGGAATTCCTCAATAAATTTCCACTAGTTATTTTAGGGGTTATAACTAAAATATTTTGATCATGGGGCATCCATTTTTTAGCGGAGTGTATGTGGTTAAATGATTCCATAAAAATTGTTCAATAGACAACAAAACATCATGTATTCTAGAATCATTACTCGGTTCACAATGAAGTAACACCAATAAAAACAAGTTTTATTTGGGAATTTAGGAAGTATAATTCACAAAAAAAACCAAAAAACAAATAATAAGTAGATCATATGCCACTTTTCCCCATCCCTTACTTATTCATCTTTAGATGATTAAATTATATTTATTTTATTTTTATTAAAGTCTATTCACATGGGATACATTCATACACCGACCAGCATGATAGTAAATTGAAAGGAACAAGGGTAGCTACATCAAAGAAGAAGTGATCATAACTTCATTATTATTACAAAGTAAGGGAAACTCTATTTTATAAAAACTCCAAGGGGAAATTTGGTTCAAAGGCTACATCACAAATGAAAAACTCATTGGTGAATAATTTTTCTAGGGATTTTTGATATCAAGAGAAAGGGGAAGGAATGAAATAAGAGAATGTGACAGAAATCAATGGATTAGATCGACGACTTATGCGATATGAAATGGTTTTAAATTTACCATTAAATATGGATCTCAACAAAACCACGTGGTTTGACCATTTAGAAATATCATGGAATTTAATAAAATTAATGATATGATTTATTTCCCTTAATATGTCTTTAAAACCACATAAATATGGTATTAAACTCATTTTACATAAGAGAAAATGTTAGTGGGGTGAAACTGGAAAAGATGAAAACAAATTTTAAATTTGATAAACTATTAGAAATTAATCACTATTAGATGATTCACCGATATGAGTCATCGATTTGAGTCACCAATGCGAGCTTCCATCGTGAGTCATAACTATAACTCACCATCCCCAACTCACCTTTCTGAATCACCCATGTGAATCACTATGGATACTCACTATTGTAACTAACCATTATGACTCGCCATTGCGACATACTATTGGAAAAATAACAAAATTGGTAATCTCTTTAAATGATCAAATATAACCTCCAATAATACTTCAAACGCACAATTTTCCCGATGTAATGATCTAGAGAGGTCTGAGACATTACATTACCATTAAATATTTGGTATGTAATAAAATTTATATTTGACATTTTATTTGTTAGCTTCATAATATTAAATTGAAATTAATGAATTGTTCTTAAAATTGATATTAGTGATATTTTAAATTTAATAATATTTCATTAAATGATATAAAATTCATAAAAAGTTAATAAATAGCCAATAGAATAGGATATGGTTTATAATATCATCCATGTTTATTTTATGGGCCTTTCGCAATTGATAAAAACTATATTGATCCCCAATGGATAAAATTTATTTTTTTCAAAGAATGTTTGAAATGGGTTCATGTGGGTTTAAAACAAAATAATAAGGGAAAAATGTTACATAAAATTCCCAAAAAAAATTTGATTATTTATTCCTATACTCATCCTATATTTTAAATAATTTATTTTTTAATAATTTTTTATTTAAAATTATCTTATATTATTTTATTATTTTGAGATCTTACATGAGTTTCCATCCCCTCTCTAATAAATGAGAGCATCTTATTCTCAATAATATGATATTAAAACCCCATTTTTTTCATCCATTAAAAATAGAAATAACATTATATAATGCCTCCCCTTATTATAGATTTCATGTTTTAGTCATAATACATATCATATGTGTCTTATGATGTTAATAAAAAGATTATTTTAAAGGAGAGGTCTATTTTCCAACTGTATGTTATATTTTTGTTTCTTCTTCCACCTCATTTGTGCGTACTTTTGAACAACAACCTCCATTAAGAGATGAGATTATATTTTCATTATAAAATAATATTGATGATATATATAAGTATATTTAATTATGTAATAAGATATATCAAATATTATTATAAATGTTTAATGATAAATTAGTAATTATCTTCATTCTCTAATGATTATTGAAATAATGGAACTGTTACATAGGATTACATACAACCAACCATCTCCAAGATTATAGCATATTCCATTTTTAATTTCCATATTTAAATTTAAATTTATAATTTAGTGATAAAAATGACAAGTATTCGATAATTATTATTATTATTCTGATGTAATTATAAATTTTTTTACCATAGTCGACATATCAAATCCAATTTGGACTTATATAGAAAATATCCTCAAAACACCTGATGTAAACATAAATTATTTGGTAATTATATATTAAATAAAAATATCAAAAATAAAGGAATAATAAAAATAGAAATGGTTTTTAATTAATTAAATAATTAACATAAATTTATTACTCTATAATATAAAAATTGTACAAACCTAATTAGATTCAATGTAATATATTGTCTTTTAAAAATAATCTTTAAATGTTTCCCTTAAAGTAGTCTTTTTCATCCATTTCCATATAATTGTTTTCTAAAAATCACTTAAATAAAGAATTTCCATTTTCCCATGAATTTATAAGGTAATTTTCAGCAATGTTTTACTTTATTAAAAATGGTTTGAAAGGATCCTTTTTTTTATTTTCCAAACGTGGTACTTTGTGAATTTTTCAACCAAAATACAGAAATAATGTTTTTTTAATTTTTATGGGACGATAATTGTGTTCCTCAATCACGAAGTATAAATTTTTTATGTTTAATTTATAATTATAAATTTTTATTTTTAGTTAAAATAGTTTCTTTATGATGCGTGCATTTTCTTATATTTAAAAAAGGTGATTTTTAAAATAAAATGTTATTTCAATATCCAAATAATATTTTATTTAAGTTAAAAGGTTTTGTTATAGTGTTTTATAATGTAAATTTGAACTAATAAAATATTAATGATATGGTACATGAGAAACTTATTAAAAATGGGAAGCCTAATACAGCTTTTATGATGGGTTGAGCCCTATTATTTTTCACTGCTGAGACCAATATGGCTTACATGTAGGGTTGAGCTTGATCATTTCTCATGAAAAATGGGTGGTCCTAATATATCTTATATGATGGATGAGCCCCATTATAGCTATCCATTGTATTGGGTAATGATTATGTCTCCAGAGAATTGTATCAGATGTCAGTGGAATGGTTATTCTAATTTCATGGGGTTCGAAAGGGTTTTTTGAATGTGATGCACTAAATTTTCAAAAAAAAGACTTTACTTACTTTCTATGTTTCTAAAAGTATTTCTTTGAGACAAAATTGTGTGTGTTTTTCATGTTGAAATTTCTTATTTAATACTATAAAATAACATTGAGTATAAAAGTAAACAATATATGGGAGTTCTTTTTTTCTCTAGAATAAGGGTTTTATGTCTTTTTATTTTCATTACTAAAAATTTTATTTATCATCCCATGATATTAAGAAAAAATTATATGTTTTAAAGGTGGTTATGAAAAAAAAGAAGTCAAACAGAACATCCCAAATATCTGTCATGAATTAATATCATGTTTTAATTTATAAATTATTTAAATTGGATAATTTGATACTAAGTATAATTGTTTACTTTGTGTTATATGGTATTGTTATGTATGAGTTAAGAACTAATTCTATAAAAATATTAATCTTAACAGATCCCAAAATTTAATATAAATAATACTTAACTTAAAACCCAATATTATGTAATTTGTAAGGTTGGTTCCTAACAAAGATTATGAGAAAATGATGAATATTAATAATATTCATAAACATAAATGAATTCACCTCATAAAATTGTTAAATATCCATGGTCATCAATGAATTAATCATAAAAAATATAAAATGATAGAAAACAATTATTTACATCATCTTTAATTATATTTTTCATAAATTTTATTTTTCTCAAATGAAATTTCTTATACCTTCTTTGTGATTAGTCTAACATGATTTTTCACATTTTAACAAAAGAATATAATTATTAATCCTTATATTAGTATATTTATGATTAAAAAATGATGTATTATATTCTATTTTTTGGATATATTACAGTCGTGAATAGAAATAAAAATACTCTTCTTTAAATATATGTAAATTACTAATAAAACCCTCAAAAAAATTCTATCTATACCTACATTATTCTTGGAAGATTAGTTTAGAATGATAATATGATTCTAAATTGTAAAAAACTTTTAAAAAACTAAACACAATTTATCATCTCAAATCTAAAGATTAGATGTTATGTTCTTTATCAGACCATACTTGTTTAATCAATCTTGATCCCATACTGATTTAATCATATTCTCGTGGTTTTAGAATTTGAGACAAATGTTCACAAACAAGAATTGTATTTCCATAATTTTTAAAATAATATTATGGTTTATAAAAATAATAATTAGACAATGATATTATTTAATAGGAGATAAAAGAGTTATTATGAAATATAGAATCATTGATGTTGAATCTGATGAACCAAAATATTTACCAAGTCCATCATAAATTCATAAATTAACAGCCATTCCTATAAACGTGGAAAAATGTTCTTATCAAAAACCCTAATTGTATAATCTTCATTACCAAAAATATTACAAAAACCATGAATGATATTGGCATATCTAATCACACCACATTTTTCTCTCTATTAAATACATTTTCATTAAAGCCTCTATATATAATTGATGGATCATAACTATCCCTAGTTACAACACTAAAAAAAAGTTATATACCCCAATTATCGTCACAAAATAGTCAACCATAAAAACTCATAAATTTACATTCCTTGTTATTATCTTCATATATATTGTTTTAATTATTATTATAATAATATTACATAATTGCATCATCAAAATTATCATTCCATAAAAAAACCAAGACCACCCCAATAACCTATCAACTTTGTATAAGAAAAATTTAAAAATATATTCTTAGTTTTTAGAAATTTTTTGCCTTATATAATTTAAATTAACTTATACACATCAACAATATTAAGAAAAAAATAAACATTAATGAAGAGGAATTCAAGAAATTCCAGTGGTTTCCATGTTCTAGATAGTTCGGTCACAATAATTTCATTAAGCCTTGTGATGTAATCCCATGCTAATATCCAGCAAATTCATATTAGTTATAATTAATTCTCAAAATTAATCCATTTATTTATAGTCTTCAATAATCTAGTGAGAAAAAAATTCCACCAAAATCCACTTACTTATAATGTATTATTTTAGGTTACCTAATTTTTATTATGATTCATTCATTTACATGTACCTAGTTATACATTTTTAGGAACATTTTTATTCTTATAAATATCAACAAATAAAAAAGGTTCTTTATTTTTTAATAGTTAGACTATATTATAATGATCTATCACATAAAATGGATTAAAACACTCTTGATTTGTTTTTTTCCATTATTTAAGACATAATATAATTTAAAACTTCTTTCTAACATGATTTCGTCCCTACTTAACTCATTCAAAAATATTTATAATATATTTTCTCTTTTGAATAGTTATATAAAAATTATCAGAATCATTTTATGGTCCCAAATTTAACACTTCTTCCACTTAAATAATACATCCTAATTTTTTATTTTGAAATATATAATTCTTAATTTTATTTGGATCCTTCTCTATTTTTAAAATCATTTATGAATTAATATTTTTTTTAATGAATCCAACAATCATGTTATAAAGTAATATTAACTTCTATATTATCCACATTAATACAAAATCACCACAAAAACTCAAAATAATTAAAAATACTCATATTACAAAAAACATAATTTTTTTATTATTTATAACTATAAATATTAATGATCTAGTAAATGGATTTTTGAAAATCTCAATTTTCATTAATTCTAAAAAAAATCATAACTTATTGGATCATAAATATCCCAACAAATGAAACCTCCAATGATATATTAAATCATTCAAAAAATACTAAATATATTTCACCTACATAAATGATTTTAATTATTATATTGTAATAAATATATTAAGAAAGATATATATCAATATGGTTCTCCCCGTTTTAACTTTAAGAATTACAACAAGATGATTGTCAAATAACCATGGAAAAATTTCAATCACTTCATGATTATCTATCCAAATACATTTTTAATAAATTAATTTTTTTATTATTGGAAGCCTTACACAATATAGGTGTAATGAACCCAACCCCAATAGCCTAGAACCAATGTATTCTTTTTTACATTAGCATAATAAAGAAGGAATCGCATATTTATGTACCGAATAGTTTACTAGTCTTTCTGAACTAGATACATACTTGAATCATTCATCACATTTGAAGACATAAATTATGACCTAATTTTTTTCAGAATATAATTTTTCCCTCTAGCATGTCCTTTCATATCAAATATCGTACACATCATGAATTCTTGAGAAAGAAGATAAAATAATAGTGAGAGAAAATGATAATAAGAGTTATGTAAAGAGGAAGATATACAGAATCAATAGGAATAATAAACATGGAATTGAAAATAACTAAAAATACAATTCATGTAATCAATATAATGACTATAATAACTGGATAAGGCATAATAAATGTGTCATGGTAAATATTATAAAAAACATTCCATTTAATCAATAAAATGACAACAGAATGCATCCAGAGATAATATAATTTTAAAAATATAATTTCCAAAATTCAATTAATTATTAATGAAGGAAATGCTTAATTATTTCGAATCAAGTCCCAAGATCATGATTCTGATTTCGAAAATATCATTCATAATATGGTTTAAACATCTAGAAGAAACTTGTTTAATGATATCTTACTAATTTCTCTCTTGATACCTACTGATGAATCAAGGGGATATCTATAACCTATACTCACATCTATCTATATGTTGAATGATTTGCAAAAATATATAATAATAGATTTAATATAAGAACAATTTTTCTGATAATCAAATATTATTATTTTAAATGAATATGGATTAATAATATTTCTTTAGTTAATCCAATGACATTGAAAGTTACAAAATGTATTTATAAATGACATATGGTTTAGCAAATAAACATATCCATCAAAAATATTATGGATATTTAGGGGATATTTGATGTTCTGTGATCATAAGAATGTGAATTATTCAGGGAAAAGTGAATGAGTTCAAAAATGAACCAAGATAGTGACTGTATATAATATTTATGGTCAAAATGATCCTTAAAAATAAAGCGAAAGATTGAAGATGATATAAATACCACATATACTTAGTGTAGTATATGTAAAATAACTTATTTCTTTCATTGATGAATAGAAATAAAAAAATATATTCTAAAAAATTCTTTAGGAATGTTTTCCTGTTCTCACTGAAAATTATTTTTTTTCTAATTTTAACACTTCGAAGGAAAAATTTTGAAACCTTGAGTTCACCCATAAAAGAAAATAATAGATCCATTGAATGATAATTTAGGTATTCTAGTATTAATCTTCATAAAAAATTCTATGTGAAATTGGTTACCTGAGCATTCCGTTCATCCTTTTTAAAATAATCAAACTGAAAGGGCAACATGCCCTGGGACTAGATTTACTCATCAAGGATTATCTACACGTCATTGAGAACCCAATAATAATTAGTTCTTTCTTTTTTATGAAGTTATATTTCTCATCATTTAGAGTCACCCTCAATGACCTCCCCATCATTTTGGTAGCTTCCTCTTCAGTATCATTGAGTGAAAGAACCCAATCAACCACATCTTCTTCTAAGCCCAAATTCAATTCCAAATGTTGATAGAAAACACAACCTCTATTCCACTAACAAGTGGCATAATTTCTAATATGCATGGTGTATAACTTCCTTTTTGATCATGTCTCTATTTAATGTGGTAAGAATGAGTAATGCTTCTTCTCAGTATGGCTTCCCCTCCACCTCCTTTTTATCCTCAAGCTTGGACAATCACCTGTAAGAAAACTAGAACCATCTTTGCTGGACTCATTCCCACATAGCCTATATTTACCAGAACACTCTTCCTTGAATGTGTCTGGTTGTTCTATATTCAATCCTTCCTCCACTAGTCCTTCAAATATATTTCTTAGTTTTATTGAAGTTATTGTCATTGGATTTGGCCATTTATCACCAGAATTATAACAACATGTAACCTGAAAAAATACACCTTTTCTAGATATGGCTTGTTTTACCACATATTTTTCAATCCCCTATAGTCCCCCCTTAAGAGAGGCACCACTTCTAGCTCTTAAGACATCTATAAAATAGGTTGCATTGTCTGAGGTAGGACAACCAAAAACAAATGATCCTTCTATCCCCCTGACCTAGACAATTCCTGTTTAACTGGACCATCCAGATCATAATGAAATATTCTAAAAACATCTGAAACTTTGTGATTAAAATCATTCAGACAAACCTCTTCTAGATGGATAACAAGATTTCTACATCTCCCCCACCTCACAGACCATCTTTCTCTCTAGCAATGGGTGGGTGAGAATCATGTTGGGTCCCCACTTTAAAAATAGTCCCATCAATAAACTTATACTAAACACGGTCCTCCACAAGATCTAATGCAACATATTTACACATCATCATATTCATACCACACTTGATACCCCACCAGCAATAAGAATCCATATTCCAATGGCGCCGACATTTCTTGTAGTAGTCCACCCATCATTCAAAAAATATCAATTATTTAAACAAAAATTCTTCACCGATAGTGATCCACACCCACTCCACTAGTGGGTTAAATTTTTTGACCTCCATACACATATACAGGTAAATTAGGTTTCTAATAGATTTGGTTCTATTATTAGAGAACAAATAAAAACCTACCATATTTCCAATCATTTAAATAATTGAGGGGTATTGAAAAATAATGGGGTGTTTATTAATGCTAATATAGATAAAAAAGATGGAGAATCACACTTCATATGAAAATTATATGACCAAAAAATATGAATAAACTATAAATTTGGATGTTACACGGAGCACTAAACCATTAATGGATAAGATCATCCTTTGAGCCAAAACGAATCCTCAGATGAGGATTATTAGAAAGCCTATAAATACTGTGATCTTTCAAACTCCATGATCCAAAGGTAAACCCATAAAAATCATCAATAGATGGTCTTAGGGGGATGAAAATATACATAAGGGTCGGATCCAGAGGTATGAATCTTCAGTGAACTCCAACATCGACTACGTATGTTGCGGTGCACCATCAAGAAGGCCAGGAACCTTCAAGAAATAAGAATTCATCCAGGGAAGGCTTAAAGGTTAGAGAATGGGGTGAAGGGTTGAGGCATTATAATTGGTGGTATGAGTTCCTCTCCCTCCTAAAGGTAGTAGGGGTAATTCAATGGCCTTCTCTATTGTGCTAGGGCATCGCTACTGAGAGATGGAACCCCAAAGGATATTCGCTAATCAGGAAAATAAATTTTTCATTTTGGAAATAAAATTTATTAACTAAAGGATTCTAAAACATTTAATAATATATATTCATTAAAAATAATCTTTTATACTTTTAAATTATGTTCCAAAACATTTCTTTGTTCATTATGGTAGTAAATTGCATTCATATTTTTTTACGTTTAAATGAGGATTCCTTTCAATATTTCTGTAATAGCCAAAGGTAATTTTTTTTGTAAGTGATATGTATATGCATTTAAATTTTTTTTTTAAAAAAATGTAAATGGTTAAAAATTCATATAATTAATAATTTTAAAAATTATAAAAATATATCTAAGAAAACTTTCTTAAAATATGGTTTAGAAGAAAATGGATTTCCGACCAATGAGAGAAAATAAGTTAAATTTCCTAAAAAATGTTATTACATATTTTAAGAACCAAAGAGTGGGGAAATTGGATTATTACATGAAAACGTCATGAAAAACTATCACATGATAAAATATATGGATTTATTAAGAAATTAATAAAAAATTTCTTCAATGGAAATTCAAGAATAAATTTTCTAATTAAAATGGCATTTAAAGAAATCATACATAGATATAAATTTTAATGTGATTATTAATCAATGAGTTTATTATGTGTATCAAATATAAATATGCATAAAACAAGTTTATTATAACATCCCAACCCGACTTACCATTCATCCCGGAAGCCTGACCGGTCCCAATATGTCCTCAAGAGCATCTCCCCTAACACCAGAGGCTGCCGACTAGTAGCGAGGGCCTGGTTGAGTCCATGGGAGAGATTATGCCCGCATTATGAAAGTATCACATCATAATTTCAAACATACAATAGCGGAAATAGGTAACCAGTGGACAACACATAGACAACAGAAATAGATAAGCAACAGAAGGATCTGATATATATGATGGTGCAAGTCAATACAACATAGTGAAAGTAAAAAAATACCAAAAAGAAACCAAAATGTATCCCTAGTCGCATCGCAAACCACAGCTTGGTCCCGTGCTGACCTACTCCGAGAAGAAAGTCACGTACTTGTACTAGGGACTTTCCCCTTCTCATTACATGAAATCATATAATCTTCCCGGGTCTAAAAACATAACCCAAACAAGGTGTGAGACTAAATCCCAGTATGCAACCACCATTGATCTGTGATAATCTGTCAGTGAATATATAAAATAGGCGGTATAATATGGAAAACAGTAAACAAGGTAAAACAGCAAGACCGACCAAAACTTGTTCTTTGGCTCTACATCGCTTCAAGTATCCATTCCATTTATTATCCACTTCATTTATTTTTTTGAACCATTCCTTGAACATGTTCCTGGAATACTCAATTCAGAGACAAAGAATCGTTCAGGAGGATAATCCACCAACACCCTACAAGCCCGTTCCGGCAAACATCTAGGAACCCGGCATCGCTCTACAAGCCCGTTCTAGCAAACCTCCTAGGTACCCAGCCTCACTCTAGGTGCGGTATAGTCCGTCACCTGAGCCCATCCCCGGGATCCTATAAACATGATCCATGTATCTCCCATGAAATATCATGCCCTATTGAGTCCGTCCATGGCATCTCATACTGGATCAATGATTCACTTGGCATTTTAGTAACAAGTCTCGTATGAGTCTGTCTATAGCAACTCACATTGGTCCCACAGTTCACCCATGACATTGTTTCACATGTTAAACAACCCAAAATCATTTAACTTAAGTGGGATAGCAATTCAATAATTAGCATACAAGGGTCACTGGGTAAAAATCCATCCCATACCTGAAACCATTTCAATTAAAATTTCATTTTATTAAAATTACATTCATATTCAATTTTATTTTTAACAACCCACAAGGGAAAGTAAAAACATGCCTCATAGGAATTCTGAGTCAAAAACCATAAAAGAGTCATTCAAGGAAACAAACCCAAGGGGTGGTTGTTGTCCAAGGTATACAACCTAACTCAATCACATACCATCCAATTCAGATTACCTACAACATGAAAGGTAATAACATGGTTAAATTTCAGTTTTGAGTGACACCCCAAAAGTGGGCATGCGACACTCCAACATATATAAACATCTTGAAAACCAGTGAAAAGTACAAGACCACCTACCTTAAGCTCGTACTGGATAGCTCATCCAGTATTAAGCTATTATTCATCCTGGTTTGAGAGAAATCCGAAGAATAGACAAAGAATGGGAAATTCGGGCATATGAGCCTTAATCCAAACTGCATTCATTACAACCATAAGAATATAGAAGGATTAAAAAGGAATTGAGGACTTACCGATGTGGATCTAACAAGATGAACGACAGTTGAAACAAATATTGGATGGAGGAGAAGGCTCAAATCCTCCAAAGCATCCTTGGAGAGCTCCCCTGCTGCTGTCCAGTTGAAGTAGAAGAACTAGGTTAGGTTTTTATAAAAATTTAATTCATTTAATTAAAAATTTATTAAATTTCAAAACACATCAGGTCACACGGTTTACCCGGATGGTTTGACAAACTGTGCGGAGATAGTGCAGACCTTACTAGAAGGAAAGGGGAAACCACACAGCCACCCCGCATGGTTTCCTCATACTGTGCACAGGTTGTGCTCTAGCATCTTCCAAGCCTACACCAAGGCGCACGGCTCCCCCAAGTTGGGCGTAGGTTGTGCGCAAACTATGTGAAAGGCCATTTCCAATGTAAAACGTCATTCCAGGCTCTAAACAAGGTGTGGACACCTCTGTAACTCTCTCGGTAAAGTTACACATCCACATTAGGCCTCAACAGAACAGTTAAACCAAAAATAAAAAGGATCTGTACCTTGAATGAAAAACCGGGTTCTTACAATCTTCCCCTCTTATAGCAATTCATCCCTGAATTACTCTCTGAAGGGTGGTCAATATTCTTCTACGAACAACTCTGGCCATTTAGCACGTACGTCGGCCTCCCACTCCCAAGTCTCATCATGTAAACGATCGTGCTGCCATATCACTCATACTAGAGGAACTGACCGGCCTCAGAGAACCTTTGTGCTTCTATAAACTATATGAATCGGATACTCCTCAAAGGATGAATCTACCTAGAGCTCGACCTCCTCATACTGGAAGATATGATACGGGTCTGAATATTATCGTTGTAACTGAGAAACAAGGAAGACGTCATGCATGGCTCGGTAACTTTAAGGTAACTGCAACCGATAGGCTATCGACCCAACCCTCTCCAGAATCTCCAAAGGCCCAACAATCATGGAAATATCTTACCCTGTCTTCTGATCCGCCTGTGTCCCAGCCTAGGTGAAACACGTAAGACAATTTGATCCCCGAACTAAAACTCTAGTGGTCATCAACAGTGATCAGCATATGACTTCTGACGATACTGTGTAGTAGCCATCCAATTTTTTATCAACTGGACCTGCTCCAAAATCTCATGAACAAGACGTGGTCCCAGTACAGCTACCTCAACTACCTCTAACTAGCACAGGGATGATCGGCATTGCCTACCATATAAATCCTCATACAGTGCCATCTGTATAATCGTCGGATAACTATTGTTATAGGCAAACACATCTAGGGTAATATACTTCTCCCAAGAGCCCCCAAAATCTAGGATGCATTCTCGTAGCATGTCCTCAAGAACTTGTATTGTACGTTCTTACTGGCCATCAGTCTGATGGTGGTATGTTGTGCTCTGAAGAACCTATATACTCAGAGCCTTCTAAAAACTCTTCCAGAAACAAGATGTAAAATGAGCATCCCTGTCTGAAACAACGGTGCACACGGCCCCGTGGAGTCATACTATCTCCCGGATATACAACCTTATCATATTATTCACACTGAAGGTCTCACTGATTGGATATAAATGAGAAACCTTCATGAGACTGGAAACCTCAACCCACACTCAATCGTTACCTCGAGGTGACCTTGGCAAACCAGCCACGAAGTCCAACACAACATCATCCCATTTCCACTCTGGGATAGGTAACTGCTGTAAAATCCCAGCTGGATGCTGGTGTTCTGCCTTCACCTACTGACAGGTGGAATATCTCATGATAAAACTGGCCACTTGCCTCTTCATGCCTAACTAGGAGTACTTTCGGTGCAAGCCACGATGCATCTTAGTGACTCCGGGATGAACTGCCCAAACCGAAGCATGAAACTCCCGCATCAGCTCCTCTCTAATATCCACTAGAACACATTCACGTCCATGAATACAAAGAATTTCATCCTCGCCTATCATCCAATGAGGAGGAAGTTCCTCACCTGACACACCTTCCTGTAGAACTAGGCCTTCTGAATCTGATAGTTGTCTCATCCTCAGTCTGTCCAGGAGGGTAGAAGTCACAGCTAAAGATGATCGAAAAGACTGTCATTGGATATTTTACACATCAAGATGCATCTCAAAGAACAAGGACATAAGCTTCCATTCATTTCTATCCAATTGACCTACATGTATTTGAGTTCTCTTTCTCAAAGCATCAGCCCCTACATTTCCCTCACATGTCGTATAAGAAAGCTCAAAATCAAAGGACTGTAGGTACTCCACCAACCGTCGATGCCTAAGATTCAGATCACAATGAGTAAATATGTATTTGTGGATCTTGTGATCTATGTACACCACAAAACGCTCTCCCAATAAATAGTGTATCCTACATCACAATGCATGAACAAATTCTGGTAGCTCAAGGTCATGTGTTGGATAATTCCTCTCATGTGGCCTCAGCTACCAAGAACCGTACATCCCGACTCTTTCTCCCTGCATCAACACTGCACCCATCCCAATGAATGATGCATCACAATAGTGTGTAACTCTTGCCCTATTCTGGATATATTAGGACTGGTGCCAATGTCAACATTCCTTTCAGCTCCTAAAAGGCTACTTCAGAAGCATCTGTCCATACAAACTTCACACCCTTCTTAGTCAGTCCTGTCAATGGAACTGCTAGGCATGAGAAACCTTGTATGAAATGACGATAATAACCAAAAATCCCCAAGAAACTCTATATGTGAAAGAAATTATTGGGTAGTTCTCAAGAAACCATAGCTCTAACCTTCTCAGTGTCTACAGACACTCTTGTCTCAGAGATAACATGGCCCAAGAAGTGAATCTGATCCATACAAAAGTGGAACTTAGTAAGATTTTCATATAGATGATGCTCTCTTAGTGTATTAAGGACGATCTCAAGATGGTTGTCATGGTCATTTTGATTTCTATAATTCACCAAAATATCATCCACAAAAACCAAAACGAATGAGTACATGTAAGGATGGAACACACGATTCATCAAATCCATGAAAACCATTGGCGCGTTCATGAGGCCGAATGGCATAACCAGATATTCATATAACCCATACCTAATATGGAAAGCTATGTGACGTATGTCTGTAGGTATAACACGCACTTGGTGATACCCTGACCTAAAATAAATTTTCAAGAACACCCTATCTCCACAAAGCTGATCAAACATGTCATCTATCCGCAGAAAGGGATATCGATTTTTAACCGTCAGATAGTTTAGCTTCTGATAGTCCACACATAGCCTAAGAGTACCATCCGTCATTTTCGCAAAAAGGACTGGAAAACCCCACAGAGAAGTACTAGGTCGAATAAACCCCTTTGCCTCAAAATCTTCAAGCTGTTTCTTAAGCTCTTGCAACTCCGTCATAGCCATCATGTAAAGAGGAATGGATACTGGTGCGACTCCTAGAACTAGCTCAATAGAGAACTCCACCTCTCTCTCAAGTGGTAAACCAGAAAAGTCATCTGGAAAAACATCTCTGAAGCACTCATCTACTGTAGGAAGGTTCATCTGACTCACTCCCTGGTCATCAAGAAATGAACTAGCAATCTAGGCTGTCATCTCGTCCAAGCCACGATGCTCTGGTCCATCTTGACTTTCCTAGAGATCCCACTCGCCCTTAAAAGTTAAAACTCCACCCTTTAATGATGTGAAAATCACCCTCCGGCAGAAACAATCATCATAGGCTCGGTAAGCTACTAGCCATTCCATACCGAGAATGACATCAAACCCTGTCATTTCGAGAACATAAAGATCCCAGATGAAGTGACACCCTCCAACCTCAAGGGGGAACCCTCTACACTTTTGTACAACCTCTGACATGACCCCTAGTGGTGTGTCTAGCATCAAGACACAATCAGAAGACAACACAACTAGACCAAGGATTTTTAATATAGGCTTAGATATAAAACTTCATGGTGCACTTGTATCAAAGACAGAAGATGAATTAAAATATGCTACTATGATCGTACCTCTCACCGTAGATGGTCCTGGTCCCCGATCCTTAGATGTAAGCTGCACTACAAACATCTGGCCTGAGCCACAACCCTATGACACAACCTCACTTCCTGGAACTGGCCCACATTGATTTCTTAGTGTACCCTATGCCTGTCTACCTCTTCCACAACCACTACCTCAAACTGATCGGCTAGTATCACCCCAACTCCCTATCTGATGAGAAGTTGTCGACCCTACTCCTGCATATGGAGTTGGTGTAGACCCTCTATCGCTAGCTACTAATGAAAACATTCTACAGAAACATTGAAGGTGACCCACCTTGCCACATGATCGGTACTTGACTGGGTCCCTTAGACACTGCGTCTTCGTGTGTCCCAGCCTACCGCTCTTGTAACACCTCATATTACTAACCGAAGATAGGTTCTGACTGCTAGAATCATTGTGTGAATGCTCTAGATGATGCTTCCTACTAACAGTCATTGCAGTACCAGATCGCGATGATGAAGCTCTATGGCTCGCACCTCCAGCCTCTCTCATGTTACATTCTGTGATTAGCGCCTAGTTCACAACTCCAGAAACGGTAGTCAACATGAAGAAATTTACCTGAGATCAGATGTCATATCTTAGAACATCTTCAAAATGCCTGGCACTCGACAGCTCATCTCCCATCAGGATAGGTTCAAAGCGCTGATGATCAGTTAAAATGGGCCGAGTATTCCATCACTGATAAAGCACCCTCCTCCAGACGCAAGAACTCCTAGGCTCAATCGTCCCTCAATGTATCGGGATAAAATAAATTGAAGAAGGCCGTATGAAAATCTATCCAAGCCATCTCCTGATGTTGATCTGACTCAGTGATCACGTCCCACCACCTCTTGGAAGAATCACGCAGTATGTATGTAGAGAGCTTGAACCTTCTCTCTGGAGGTGCCTCAAAATGCTCAAAGATAACTAGTATCGCCTCCAACCGGGGCTTGGCAGCCTGTGGTATGCCATCCCTTGAAATTGTAGGCGGATGCTGCTTCTGGAACTCACGCGTCAACTCTACCATAGTCGGGGTAGGTCACAGTGCTCCCTGAATGGTCTGCATAAAATGCAACATGTTCTCACGGAACTGTGCCTCAGTACCTGTATCTGGTAGGACCATTGGTGCCACAGCTGGCACAATTAGAGTTTCCTCTAGTTGCCCATGGACTACCATCTCCGGAACATGGTCTTCACTGATCTCTCGACATTCTACTAGATGTCTCCATGGTGGCATAACTCTGCAATTCCAAACACATGCCTCGGTTCAAGGATTTTAATGAGATTCGAAACTCACAGGCATAAGAACCAGGACAAGACATGTCAAGACCTTCCTAAAAACCACATCAACCCATAGCCTACTTCTAAAGCCAGGACTGCATAAGGAACAGTCACATAAAAAACTAGAGTCACTACCTCTTTCTCACTCAGAAGCTGGGTCTCGGTCAGGCTATATTTTTCAGCATTCACTCTTTTAACATACCTACGTTCAAAAGCTTTAACCAATGGTATACCATGTTCCGATCCCTGAGGGCCCTAACACCTCATGAATAAAAAATTGATGCCCATATAACCATGAAATTCAATTTCATTTATCATTTCCATCCCACTGGTGTGTCATTTCCCAATCCATAAGGGCACATACACCTTATGAATTGGAATACGACATCACTCTTCATTCATTTCACCCAATCGAACAGAAGAGTAGGAACACATATCAATCAACTATCAAAACAGCATGCAATAGCTATCAATACACTTATCACAACAACATGAAATATCTAATGTATCCTAGATTGCATGGCATAATGCATGACATGTGATTCCTAACAAGGTGTCTATATGATGCATGATTTGGAAAAACATCATCTCATCGGGTTGAAATGAAATACAACCCACGATAATATCAATAGTATCAGCAAAAAACATGTGCGTCAGCCAATAGTGAAATTATAACAAATCTAATAATCAAAACCAGAACACAATTCCATACGAGGCAACTTGGCTTTTCCCTGTACGCAAGTTTGCAACTCCTGGGCACAGTTTATTACCATAGTCCCTTCCCTTCCTAATCATGTCTATAGTTTCCAAACAGTAACTCAAATCAGAAAAAGAAAACCCTATGATACAACTTTGTAACATCCCGACCCGACATACCATTCAACCCGGTAGCCAGTCCGGTCGCCACGTGGCCTCAAGCGTATCTCCCCAAATGCCAGAGGCTACTGAATAATAGCGAGGGCCTAGGTGAGTCCATGGGGGAGACTATTCTCTAATTACCAAAGTATCACAGCATAATTTCAAACATAGAATAGCAGCTAGAGGTAACCAGTGGACAACACATAGACAATAGAAATAGATAAGAAATAGAAGGATCAGATATATATTATCGTCAAGTCAATACAACACAGTACAAGTACACAAAATAACAAAAAGAAACCAAAATTTATCCCCAGTCGCATCACAAGCCTCATCTTGGTCCCGTGCTCACCTACTCCGAGCAGTAAGTCAAGTACCTATACTAGGGCCATTCCCCTTCTCATTACCAAAAATCATATAATCTGCTTTGGTCCAAAAACATGGCCCAAACAGGGTGTAGAAAAAATCCCAGTAGAACACCACCAAGGATCTGTGCTAATCTATCATTGAATATATAAAACATGCAGTATAATATGTAAATAGTATACAAGGAAAACCAGCAAGACCGACCCAAACTTGTGCTTTGTCTTGGCGTCGCTTCAAGTATCCATTCCATGCATTAGTCACTTCATTCATGTTTCCAAACCATTCCATGAACCCATTCCTAGAATACTCAATTCGGAGACCAGACATCATTCAGGGCGAAAATACCCCAACACCCTACAAGCACGTTCTGGCGAACCTCTAGGAACCTGACATCGCTCTACAAGCCCACTCTGGCGAACCTCCAAGGTACCCAACCATGCTCTAAGTGCGGTATAGTCTGTCATCTAAGACCGTCCCCCAGATCCTATAAATAAGATCTGGGTATCGCCCATGAAATATCATGCCATGTTGAGTCCATTAATTGAATCTTATACTGGATCCATGATTCACTCGGCATTTCAGTAACAAGTATCATATGAGTGCTTCCATGGAAACTCACACGGGTCCCATGGTTCACCCATGAATTTGTTTCACAATTAAAATAGCACAAAAGAATTTAACTCACATGGGATAGCAATTCAAGAATTAGCACACAAGGGTCAAGGGGGAAAACTCCATCCCATACCAGAAACCATTTAAATTACAATTTCATTCTATTCCAATTACATTCATATTCAATTCCATTTTTAACAAATCAAAAGGGAATGGAAAAACATGCCTCATAGGCATCCTCAGTCAAAAACCATAGAAGATTCATTCAAGGAAATGCACCCAAGGGGTGGTTCCTTTCTAAGTTATACAACCGAACTCAAGCACATACCATCCTATTCAGATTACCGACAACATGCTAGGTAATAACTGGGTTAAATTTCTGGTTCGAGCAACACCCCAAAAGTTGGTGCG
Organism: Viscum album; assembly: GCA_963277665.1. Classification (NCBI taxonomy): domain Eukaryota; kingdom Viridiplantae; phylum Streptophyta; class Magnoliopsida; order Santalales; family Viscaceae; genus Viscum; species Viscum album. The sequence goes on along the minus strand of OY728146.1, from coordinate 1,873,303,228 downwards.
CGGCACTCCGGCCTATATAAAAATCTTGAAAATCAGCAAAAATTACTCGACCACATAACTTGGGCTCATACTAGATAGCTCATCCTATATCAGGCTCTAATTCGTCCTGGTTTGGAAGAAATCCGAATAACAGACAAAGAACGAGAAATTAAGGCATGTGAGACTTAATCCAATCTACGTTCGTTACAACTAGAAGAATCGAGAAGGATTAAAAAGTAATTGAGGACTTACCATTGCAGATCTAACAAGATGAATGATGGTTTAAACAAAGATTAGATGGAGGATAAGGCTCAAATCCTCCAAAGCTTCCTTAGAGAGATCCCCTGCTGCTGTTTGGTTGAAGAAAAAGGAATAGGTTAGGTTTTTATAAAAGTTAAATTAATTTAATTAAAAATTAATTAAATTTCAAAACACAGTAGGTCGCACTGTCTACCCGCACTATTTGACAACCCATGTGGAGACTGTGCAGACCTTACTAGAAGGTAAGGCGCAACCACACGGCCACCCTGCACGTTTTCCTCAAACCGTACATAGGGCATGCTCCAGCCTCTGCCAAGCCTGCCCTAAGGAGCATGGTTTACCCAGGCCATGCATAGGCCATGCGCAAACCATGTTCTAGGCCATTTCTAGACTAAAACATTGTTCCTGGCTCTACACAAGCCTCGGACACCTCTGTAACTCCCTCAGTGAAGTTACTCATCCACATTTGGCTTCAACAGAATAGTTAAACCAAAAAAGAAAAGGATCTGTACCTCATACAAAAACACAGGTTCCAACATTTATATAAATAATTATATACTAAAAAATCAACACACACATGATCTTATAATATTGAAGAAAACTAAAAATTAATATAATCCAATGTAAAAAAATTGAGTACTGGAATTCTATATTATAAGTTAATTTTTTAGTCATATCCCCTTAGATGGAAAAATTCGTATTTAAAGTTAAAGTTAAATGAATTATTAAGTAATAATTTTATTAAATTTAAAATGATCATTATATACTCTATATACAAACATTATGTGTATAACATTATAATATTCCTCAATGATGTAAAATTGAGATGAAATCTACTACCGTGTGTTTTATTTTGGTTGAACATGCCATAACCTCATTTGTAGTTGTTATAAACAAGTAATTAACTTACAAAAGAATCAGAGTAATATTTTAAATATCATATGTGGTCATTTCATAACATATTATCACCCTTTTTTATAATCAATCATTATATTTATTATTTTGGGTGTTAATAACCTTATTTTATCATTCATGATTTAACATTCGGACACACGAATGCTGAATTCTTAATCCATTTGATGGAAGTGGATATGTGTGTAGGTCCTGACCATATGATAAAAAATATATTATTATATGGGAGATACTTAAGTTAATAAATCAGTACGTTTTATTTATAATCAAATGAGGTATGGGATGAAATAAAATTAAAACTCTTGTTGAAGAACATAACATCTTTTTCGAGTAACCTCCTTAGGTTTGACCAAAAACCATTCTGAGGAAGGATATAATTCAAAAAATACTTCTGAGATGATAGGGGGTAATTTTTTAATTTATTTGGGTATTTTTTCTCTAAATTAAATAGGTTTCAAGGTGTGATGATGGAAAGAGAGGGATGCATTATAAAAGTTATGAGAGTGGCACACCTATAATTTTCTAAAAGAAAATGGTATACCCAAGTTTTTACTAGCAACAAGGATCCAAAATATAGTACTCCAGATAATTAGATAGTATAGGGTATAAATATAGATATAAAATATATATTAAATATGTTTTTAGTTCATTTTAGATCTTATATTTTTAGTTTAACCCCTAATAAAACCATTGTTAAACATAACCACGGTAAATAATTTTATCTGTTTTTACTATTAATTGTTGTTAGAAATTCATTTAATCTTATTAGATAGTATAAATTGTTCTGATACAAAATAATGAATTCATTTCTAAAAATTCCATTTACATAAGTGGAAAATATAATTTAAAATTAATCCGAAATAAGTGATGTGAATGTTAGTATTCAAAGAAAATATGTTCAAAAGTTTACAATGTTTTTATATAAAAATTCAAAATGAAAATGATTCCAATGACTTATAGTGCATTAAATGATATATTACTAAAGTACTTTTATTTTAAACCCAATTTAAAATAAATATTAACTTTATAATTAATTTAAATGAAAAGTTCAATTTCAATTAAAATTTAATCTTTTTTATTATTCAATGTAAAATAAAACATTTCATAAAAGTAAAAAAATTACTCAATGACAATTTGGATTTATTGATTTCAAAAATGTATTTATTTTTATCAAAAAATTCTATAAGTGATAAAAATTTACCTTTAATTATGTGTGCAGAGGGAAACTAAATATCCTTTTAGAAAAAATATAGTTTTTAAGATACTTATTTTTTATTTAAAATGATTCTTATTTTATTTATAATAAATAGAGAAACATGATTTCTATAACTTAGTTTGTTCTATTTATGCCCTCCGATTTAATGGATAGGTTATTATGTTGTACTATATTATGGAGCAATTAGACATTGGATTTCATGGTCTACAAGAAATCAAAGAGATTAAATTTTATGAAATATATTCCATTGGTTGTTTATGCTTAGTGTCGTGTTTTTCATATGCTATCAAATAAAATAATATTATTTTTTAATTTTCAGGGTGTAGCATTTTCCCACCTTAACTAAATTAAATCCTCATAATTTATACTTTATCTTCGTAATCTAGGGATTCAGATATGGAAATACAGTTTTTTAATACACCACATGGTAATAACTATTTATAAAATATATTCTTAATATGCGATAAATGTAAATATGAAAGTAGTGTGGAATAACACATTGCAATGATTCTAAATAGGTGAAAATAAATGGAATGTTATCATATAGATATGAAATAAAATCATAAATTATTATATATACTGATAGAGTTCATTATTCATTAGAAATTCATTGATCAATTAATAGTTAAATACCACAGAATCATAAATATGTGATGATTTAAAATACCATAGGTTCTACATAAGTGAATATATTATGATATAAAATTTAATATCCTTTTTCAAGATTTGAGCATTTTTTTAAATTTATAAGAATATAATTAAATATACTTACTTGATATATTTCAATTTGATACAAAAAAATTATTGCCAAATCCAAGAAATGGATACGAATAAATAAATATTTTATGCCTAAAGCACTAACTTTAAATTTTAATGGATCATACAATCCATAAAATAAAGATATGTTGTTCCTTTGAAAATTATTTATTTTTATTAAAAAATTATTAGAGGTTAAGGAAGATGCAGAAATATTAATATAGTCAAGTAATACATTAACGGCTAAATTCTCGTCCAATGATCAACATAATACTTTTCAAAAATATTTAACCATAGGACCCTCCTAAAAGACTGTGATCTAAAACCATATAAATAAGGTCACTAATGTTTCAAAACTCACTTATCAGTAATCCCCCAAACAACATGAAGTAGCTCTTAATTGTCACATCTAAAACATATGAATAACATCATCCTTTATTCCTTTAAAACATGTTAAAAACCAGAATTACCATTAATCCATATTTAAAACTTGCATTATTCTTAATTACATAAATAATAAATTCATTATTTGATATATTCCACAAATGAAAAATGATTTAGCTCTTTCAATAATTTAATAAACAACTTTTTTAACAAATATAGAATTTTTCCTTAGGTAATCAGAGTTATACTATTTAATTTATCTATATAAATCATCTATGTATCCCAATATAGTTATCTCATCATCAAAAAAATAGGGTTATCATTCCCTTAGTCAAATATTTTCAAATATTTTCAAATTTCCACTAAATCAATTTCCTTGGTCACTGGTACCATTCAACATAATCATTCAAATACTTAATGAAAAATTACTACAGTACAATCATTGAACATTTCATAATTATTATGATTAGGATACCATTGATAAAATACTAAAAAGATATTATTATTGAATCAAAAAACAAGAACATTAATCATTCCACTTTATCTATGGTAATATCATAATCTCGAAAATGATCCATTTCCTACCTTTGAGGTATATTACATTGAAGCTTGAGATATTTATTTTTGTAGTCCCCCATCTCCTTACAGTTGAATCACTATATATTGTTGTATTTTTTGTTCAACTTGAAATCCTAATAATGGTGTACATTCAATTTAAGCATTACTCTTTTTATTGTGTGCATTGATGCAATTCCCAATAATTTTTTTAAATGGAGTTTCTAAATGATATAATATATTACATTACATCTTGTTAGTATGAAAAATAATGTACAACCCAAAAACATGAAACATAATTAACATAGATTATAAAATTTATGCATAGATAATATCATAATCATAAACATGGTTTATTTTGGGATATTGTTATTTTCAAATCATTCATAACAGTTTATAAAAAATTGAATTCTCTTAAAAATATTCCGTATTATTGTCATGTCGGGTGTGAAGTAAGTCATGTTGTCATATACCATGTGAATATTAGTTATGCCCAATATTCCCTTTTTAGAGTTATAACTCCTAGGTAATCTGTTCTAGAACCACATACACCTATAGTATATAAATTGGGATGTATTTTGAAGGTGAAACAACATAATATCATCCATAACAAAAAATTAGTATTCTTTACAACTGTTATCCAAAAACTATTTTATGGGGTAATGATCCCTACTTTATATTTTTCTAAATCAAGTACCCATGGTTTAAAATAAATATTCTCTAATAACAACGGTAATGACCCCGACCCCAGTTGTGCAGAGTCATTGTCTACTTTATCACATTGAACAAATATACTAGGAATCACATCCTGAAGGATCGAATAATATAGTAATCCTTATAAACAATATACATACATGATTATTTCATTACATTTGATAATAAAAAATGCAACATAATTTTTTCTAGAATAAAATTATTCCCTTCAACATATCCATGCTTATAAAACATAGTACACTTCACAGATTCCTAAGAAATGAAAAAAATATGTTTGATCTAAAATACCTAGTATGCATTAACTACCATAAAATCTATCATGAATCTATAAGCATAATAAACATGCCATGGTAAATAATTAAAAACTCATGCCATTTAACCCATAACATGACTATCATAACTAGGTAAGGAATAAGGAATATATGAATGTAAGTAACAGAAAACACATTACATTTATTTAAACAACTATGATTAAATGAATCAAGAGATAATATCCTTCTAAAAATCTTATGGTTAATAATAACAGAATTATTAATGATGAAAATTATTAATTATTTGATGTCATGTCTCAGGCACAAGATACAATTACCATCATCACCTTTCATGATACAATTTAAAACAAGATGTTGAATACCATTAAGTACTAGCTTACTTATTTATCTCATGAGACCTACTAATTCATAGAGGGGATATCTAAAACTTTGGATGCCAAATATCTTCATTCTCAAAGCATTCCTCATATATTGAATCGTCGATTTATTCATGAAAAATTTGTTTTATCATCAATATCCTTATTGAAGAAATAATGTGGATTAATAATATTTCCCCAGTTAACCAATTAACTTCTTATGTAACACACCATATGTAGAAATGATAAATAGTTTCATAAATAATAACATCCCTGACAAATAATATTAATATTTAGGGTGAATTAGATATCTAGATATCATAGGAGAGTTAATAATTCAATGGAAAGTTAATCACTATAAAAAATCATCAAGAAATAGAATGTCAATACATTGCATGGTCAAATGGTTATAAACCATAAAAATAAATTAAAATAATGGTATCAATAAAATAAAAATCTTCTAGAGTATATAAAATTTAGATATATTTTTTAATATTAATATATAAAAATATCTTCGAAATCATTATCAATGAAAATTTTATTTTCAATTCGGATATCATGTTTTATAAATAATGGGTAAAAAATTTATGAAAATATATTTCATTGAAAATAAAATTTGAAACATATAATTTTTTTTAAAACATTTGAGTGGTCCTCATGGCAAGAAATTTAGCTCAAGAGGTATATGTTCAAACAAAAAATCCTTTACCATTTTTGTAATATCCAACCATGAATTTTTTTTAAAATGGTTTAATTATTCGTTTCAAAAATAAATTTTGAAAAGACAAAATGGATAAAATTTTCTTCAATAAATATTTTTTAAAAGTTTAAAAAAATTTAAAAACAAATTTAAATAACAAATTTTTTATGTGAAAAGATTTATGATCGAAGAGAGAAATGATGTCTGATTTAGTAACAATGTTTTATCAATTATTTTAATTACCAAAGACTATTAAATAGAAATATTACTTGAAAACGTCTTTAAAACCAGATGGAAAAATTTTAAATGGTTTATTATACTATAAAAAATTATTTTCCTTCAATGGAAATTCAACCAAAATAAATCCGGATTAAAATGAGATTATTAAACAAACCCCTACAAAGATCATACCATTAAGGTGAGAATTAATTAATGATAATATTATCTGTATTAAATTAAAATCTATATAAAATAGATATAAATAAAAAATTGAAATTAAAATGTCATTAAACACATAATATTAAAATATCATGGACAATGAATAAGTAATATGACCTAAAGAAACAAAATTGAGTTATAAAATTCTATACAACTTGGTAATTGTCATGTGAAATACCCAAGGATGAAATAATTAAAATTGAAACATAAAATAACATAAATTATTAATGAATCAATATATTATCTTTTATGTAGTAAATACATACACCCCATAAAATAACTATTTTTGTAACATAAAAAATGTTACAATGATGGGAAATTGAGACCAAATCCCATTCCTTACACCTTCTTTTGGATAAATGTAAATTAAAATTCTAGAAATTGGTTTTTAAAATGTAAATAACATAAACTAGAACGAAATTAATATTTATAATATCACATATGATCCTTGTATAATATATTTTCAAACTTTCATTAATAATCCTTTGATATTTTATATGTTTCGAGTTTTATTTTCCATGTTTTCTCATTTGTTCTTATACATGAAATTTCTTTTTATTTTCCATATTATATAGTTAGATCTTAACATTAATAATAATAATGAAATAATAAACATATTTTTAATCAATTTTACTTTTTAACAGATCATGAAACTTTGTTAATAAAAAATGAAGTATGTTACGTTCATTGATATTATATGTCATACACATGAATAACATTTCAATTATTCAATGATACTAATGGATAGAAATTAAGAATTTTTTTAATCTTTATATAATTATAATAATATAATATATATCATATAATTTCTTCAAATAAACTTATATATATCATCCATGTGGTGAGGGGATGAAAATAGAGTCACATGGCTTTGTGAAGGCTGTAGACCACACATACATGAACGATGTTGTCATCCATCAGTGAAAGAATGAAAATGATATATTATATTTATAAATGATAAAGAATCATTCGAGTCATAAATATTTCATTTATATCACATATACTATTTTACAATATTCTTTTTACCACCCATGTAAAGCATTAGTAAAAAATGAATCATATAGCTTCGCAAGGTGGTTGTCCTTCGTACACACGAGTAACGTTATCTTATTCCCTATGAAATGGAAGTTAAAAAAATTATGTGATATTATAAATCCAAAGAGATAATTATGTTATAAATATTTTATATATTTATATATACACTCTATATCTATCATCACACCCAACAACGAGATTCGGAAGTTAAAAACATAATGACATGTGTTCGTGAGGTGGTAGTCCAATGTACACACAAATGATTATTTCATAACCTTTGTGATGGAAGTGGAGGTGGTATTCAGTCATGAAATAATAAAAAATTAAATATTATTATATTTAATATAATTATTTTGTGAAATCAGTTTGTTTTAATAATAATGTTAGTAGGTATAGCAATAAATAATATAAAAATTCTCATTAAAGAACGTCATCTCTTCATCTAGTAACCTCATAAGGTTTCCCCTAAAATCCTTCCTCAATAAAAATTCTTCCCAAACTAATCATTCGAGGATGAGATGAGGGTTATTTGGAAGTGATTTGGGAAGGTATTTTATGTATAATTTTTTTAAGACATTAATAAGAGATAATAGGGGTGTCATTTTATATGTGAGCTGAGTGGAATACATATAATTATTTGAACAAAAATAGTCTACCCACAATTTTCACATGATAGAAGGGACAAAAATGGATTATTAAAAATAATAATACCTTATATGGTAAAAATATGGCCATAAACTATATTTCATAAATTTTTCTAGGTCATTTTAACCCTTTTTTTTGTTTAATCCCTTGGTAAATTCATTTTTATATTAACTGTAGTAAATAAATTTTACTAATTTCACAATTCATTATGGTAATAAAAAAGGTGGAATTTTTTGAAAATATAAATTAATATGACTCAAAATAAGTGAATAATTTTTCTAAATTACGTTAATATATTTGAATATATTTATTTTAAAATTAATCCTACAGATGGGATGAGAAAGTAGGTTTTCAAAGAGAAAATTATAAAACATTTGTACAGTTTTTATAAAAAAATCTATATGAAAATGATTCCAATGAACTAGATCAAAATAATTTAAATATAATTGAGGTAAAATAACTTTTAAAAAATAATAAAAATTATAAATTATAAATAATTTAAATGAAAAGCTAATTTCTAATTAAAACTCAGTATTATTAACTATTCATTGATTAATTAAACTTTTCATAAAAAACACCAAAATTCCCCATAAGATAATGTTGATATGATGATTTAAAAACTTAATTGATTTTAATAAAATATATTTTTTGTAATTGGAAAATATTTATTTTATATTATGTGTGAAAAATTTTAGTAAACCAACTTTTAGAAAAAAAATGTTTTTCAAAAAATCATTATTTTTAATTTAAATGATTAATTTTTTATTTATTATATATAGATAAACATAAAACTTATAATTTTTTTATTACTATTCAACACAATAAATTTCTAAAAGTTCTTATAATTTTTAACAATATTATGCTTCATTGAGACTTAGGGATTCTTTTTCTACAAGATTATGATGATATTAAATTTAATGAAATGTATTTTGTGTGTTGTTTAAGCTCGATGTTTCGTGTAGCATATAATTTCATAAAAAATTATTATATTATAATTTCAGGGTATCGTAATAGGAGAAAAAAATTCAAAAACTACAAGTACTCAAAAGGATAGTACATTTAAATTTGAAATAAATTTTGAGCTAGAACCCAGATCCCAGTGCTTCCAGTTGTGGGACCCCAGATTCAGATCATTCTTTAGGACATGTGAGAGAATCCATGATAAACACACCCTTTCACAAAATATCAACATCATCATCATGAATATTTATTTCATTTTGAAAAACCTATAAGAAATCACCATCATTATCATTGTACCAAAATGAAACAAAATGATTGAAAAAATTAAATGGCTTAGACCAAACTTGAACAATCCAAGATGGATAAAAATTAATAAAATATCAAAATTATTTCCAAAACAAATAAATTAAAAATAGTTTTTTCAATTATTTCACGAAACAATTCAAAAAAATTCAAAACCATAGAAACACCATCTCTGTGAACTCCTATAAAACCACATCACACTCCCATGTACCATCACACCTAAATCTAGGATGAATCCAACACTACCTGCTACAACTTCACCAAATAATTTCAATTTCCCTTCAAAATTTTACCATTATGTTATATATTTTTTAACACCCCCATTTTTTGGATAAAAATTTTTCACAAAATAAATATTAGTATTGATAGGAAGTTTCACATTCAGTACTGAACAAAACTGATCCAAGCGATATTAGGAGAATATTATTAAGAACATTTATGAATAATAAACCCTTTAGTAAATAAAAATATTGTAATAAATTATATATAATTACAAAATATTATCAAGAATAATAAATGTTTTAAATGTGTGTTTTTCAATAAAGGATGTTTTTATTTATACATTTTATTTTTAGTTAAAATATTAATATGTAAATTTTAGAATTTGAATTTTATAAAATGAACTTAATTATTAAATTAATCATTTCCTAATTTTCTAAGGGTGAATTTTATTTACTTTTTTGAAATAATATATCTTTAGTTAAATAGTATTAGATAATATTTATTCAAATATTGTGACATTTAGGGAATTATTATTATATAATTATGACATGAAAATTAATGAAATCATTTCCTAGATAAATATTTATTTTAAAAAACATATTTTAAATTAAAAAATATTTATTTTACTTTAAAACCCTATATTTTATATTTTATAACATAATTAAACTATTCTCTAAAACTGTTTTTATTACATTATACATCTATTATTTTAAAAATAGAATTTTTCACATTAATAATGTGAATATAATGAAACATATTTAGAATTTTTAATTTTAATTTTGATATTATATGATAAGTTAAATTTTATTTTTAGGCAAAAAAATGAATTAGTTAAGTAAAAAATTATTCAATGTGTTAAGAGTCAAATATGTAAAATTGATTAACAAAAGTAGGAAAGGGAATATCATGTCAAAAGCACGAATATAATTTAAAATATGATGTTTGGATCAAAAAACCATATGCCCAATACATTATATACAATTTTGGAATCTTATTTACCTATGAAAAAATTTCAATTTTTATAATATAATTAAATATTTATATGAATTCCATTCCCACTAGTAGGAAAAGTGGTCTTTCACTACCACTTAAATACACTCTAAATATATCCCCCACAAATATACAATTTGTCTTCCTAAATAACTGTTTTAAACTTATTTTAGCTTCTATTCACAATAATTTATCTAAATCTCTCCAATTCCAGTGATTCCGCCAAGGGAAAACTCAAAGTACTTAATGTAGGTACAAAATTTTCGCTTAATATTGTTTTATTTATATCTTTCCCATTCATATATATTTTCTAAATTATAATATGATTAATTTATTATTTATATTATATTTAATTTCAATATATTTTATATATAACCATTTACCACATTTCCTGTTTTCTATTGAGAAAAATGAAAACATAATGCATGAATTTATGTATACTTCCACCTCCATGAAGAAATGTATCCCATTTTTGATTTATTTTATTTATTGATTATTAAAATATCTTAAAATATGAGTCAAATAATTAAAAATACTTAAATAATATCATTATTATTATATAATTATTATACCATTCCAAAAGAAACCTATTTCATAAGTATACCAAACCATTAATTATGTAATGTTCTTGAATTGGTTGGTCTAATCACCTACATCAAAAATACTATTAAATAATATCCGGGATCAATATAAAATCATAATTATTTCTACTATAATATATAAATAATTTTATTTTGATTTTATTTTATTTTTTCAGTGGTAACATTAATATTTAACACATTATGTAAGATTCAAACTTATGATGGTTAAAAATCATTGAAACATGATCATATCCATTTTCTTAATTATGTATTGTAACCAAAAAAACATTGAATTAAATTATAAAATTATAAGTATTTATAAACAATAAATTTCAGTAACCTTTAAAAATTTTATTGATGAAATCATTTATAATATCTATGAAAAACACCACTGTTTGGAACTGGTTTAAATTAATCAAGATTACTCACACTAGATAGTGAAAATTGATATTAACTAACAAATAAACATTTAAATTTTAATTATAAATGAATTTTATAAATGTTTAAAATTATTCCTATGTATATTAAATTTTTCAGTAATATCATTATTTTTTATATAGGTTATTGAAGTTCTATAGTGAAAGTCACGAATTATGGTAAGGGATTATTTGTACCATTTTAAAATACAAGATACATGTTTAATTTTGTATACCATTTTTGTTATGTGGTGTATAAATATCCCATTTAGTTGTTATATAATTAATTATCCTTTATACTTATTATATTAATTTAAATTTCAAATTATTTCTTCAATGTTTTTTTGATTAAAATGTAACTCCAACTGTAAAAGTTTTGTTGTATATCTAATCCTCAAATTGTGATGGTTTTTTAATGTTAATCCATGGATACACATTGTATTATTTTTAAAAACCCATATAATTTTAATTTTTTGTTAATTTGTTTTAAATGTCCCCTTAAATTTTCTTTTCCCCTTGGTTAATATTTTACGTGATGTTCATTTGGTATGTTAAACTCACACCATCTCTTGTTTTTGGTTGGTAACCTACATTTACTATTTCTATATTAATATCCTTATTTTTTATGCAATTATATATATCTCAATAATTGATTAATTTCAATATATACTTGATTTATATTGATTAAAATGTTTTAAATAAATTAATATCATTTTCCACATATTTTTTTAATCAAAGTGTGATAATAATATATTCTTATCATTATTTTTATTAACATATATGTCCACTATTTATTATTTTTCTTTGAAACTTACTCTAAATATATTATTGTTTTCTAAAAGATATTCTAATCCTTTATGTTTTATAAATTGTTTATTATTTAAAATTTATGTTTTTAAAATATAATTTATAGTCATTGTTTACCAAGTGATCTATCTAATGCTCTTAAACATTTTTTTCATATATGTCATCATATTTTGATATATATTATTTTTTGATTGATAATAATCTAAAAATTGTACTATCCACATTCCTATTATGAATGGTTTATGGAATGTTATTTTATATATGGTGAGTGATCCATCACATCCAATATATTTCAAAACCATTAAATATAAATAAGAATAAATTTACATCTAATACCTTAATTTTAAGAATAATTTGTTTTCAATTTCATTTATTGAAGGATAATTACAAATATTACATACATCTATTTATTTGGGAAATTATTTATTAACTGTATAGATTTTTTTATTTATATAGTGTAAATATAAAGTACCTCATTATCATAATTTAAGGGTATTTAACTAAAAACTACATAATGTATTAAGATAACCTATTATTTTTCAGGGGTTTATCATTTTATTATTATTAATGGAATTTTGAATGGTTTCAATATGTTATTTCAATTGAAAAGATTATGAAACCAATTTTCATTCAATGGGTTCTTTATGATATAAGGAATTATAGATTTTAAGTGACACACATATGTAATAATGATTGATGGGGGGATCTACATCACACACTAATTAGTTGATAAATATTTCATATCTCATGACATAATATAAATTTTTCCGTCTTGGATATGATCATAGATTAAAGGGTGATCCTTCTTGGATTATGTTCATAACATAATCGGTGATTCTGTTGGATTACACTCAAATCATAAAGCATGATACTTATTAAATTAATCTAACAACCTAAAGGGTGGTTCATCATGGATATGATTTCAATATAATGATGAATTATTCTTATGTTTATCGCAATGTTTTTGTTATTTTATGTATCAAGAACATGTAATATTTACCTGCCATATTTCTATGAGTATTCAACATTTATCTTGTTTATTATCTCATGGTTATACAGTCTTTTTCAGTGAAATATGATATTATTTGAGATTATAGGTCAATATTTCATGATTTATATACATATATTAATGTTTCATATTCTTTTAATAATATATTTCTCCTCCAACCCAGGTTTTATCTTTCTATTATTATCTAACCCTTGATAATATATGGATATGTTTCCCCATTACTATGCGTTATAGCTCAAACCGTTATTAGAATTAAATTTTCTAAGTTATGAACCTGATTAAAACATATGAGTATTATAATTGGTATTCTAGTGTGGTATAATTATAGATTAATATTCATAAGTTTTTTAGAATAAATTTATTATGTATCTTCTCCTTAAAGTTAAAAAAATTCTAATCGTGGGATTTTGATATGATCTGTGGTTTGTAATGTTTATGTTCTGAAAATGATATAAAATAATTTTATGTATAACTTATGTTTTTTTTATTTTGTATTAGATCATTTTTTAGTAATTGTTTAGGATTATTTTAGTTATTTGGGTGGGGGTTAATATTTGAGAACATTAGTAAAAACCCACAGGATAAGTCTGAAATTATGATAACATACTTGAATTTTCGTAATGTATTGATTGTGTGGTTTACTAGGAATTACATCCATGTCTAGATACTAGGAATTAGATGGAACTATGATATAGATTTTACTAGGTTTAACCACAAAAAATTATTTTGTATGAGTATTAACATAATATTCAAACTCGTGCATGATGAGTGGGCCAAACATTACACATATCTAGACACACCCAGGTATTTTATTTGGTTATTCAGATTTTCATTTCAAGTGAATATAGAGTGTTTATAATGATTAATTATTAGTTTAAGGAATATGAGATAACCCATATTAAATATACCCATATTGAATTGAGCATTATTTAGGTTGAAATGAATAAAAATGTAATAAATTTGAATACTGAGACATTTTGAGGTTGAATTTATCATTTAATTATTTTATAATAATTATCATATGTTGTTGGTCACTTAGGTAAAATCATCATGGTTTTTGAAATTAATATATCCTATAATAAGTGATTTAATAATTCATTTCATGTAACATTCATTGATTTTACCAACGAGTAATCGAATGGGATGATAACTATAGTAAGAAATATTTTTATTATTCCAAATTTGTTATCACAAATTATTATTAAAAATGTGATGTTTTTTTAGTTTTCAAACACACCAATTATGGAAATAGTTTATTGTCATGGATATTTGGGTGATGAAGACAATGAAGTAAATAATATCTAACTTTCATTGTATAAACAATGTTCTCAAAATAACCAATGATATTATCTTAAATGAAATTGAAGATATTTTATGTTTGGAAATGGAAATCATAGAGATACTAGTTTATCAGTAATGTTAAAGATATCAGTGGACATGGTGGAGTGAAATATAGTACATTTTTAGGTTCCACTAATAATCCCATAACATAAATTTGGGTAAATTTGACATTATCTTTGTTAGTTTCCTAATCCAAGTGATAAAAATGATGATAGGTGCCAGTTACATCTATGAAAAGGAAAGTCCAATGAACACACAACTATATAATTGGATTTAAAAAAATTGGAATAAAAAACACTTATAACCCACTGAATAACTATTAGTGTTTTATTATTATCTTTTGAAACCTACTCTTATGTACACATAATGGTTAATAATGATATAAAATCACCACCCTAGTGACAAGATGTTAAATTATTAATTTAATCTTCAAGTGTTATTTTATTTATATCCCTATTATATATCTCCCCTGTAATAGATATTTATAAAAATGATCTTCTAATAAAATCCTAATATCATTCCTTTAGTAAAATCTGAGGTTATATTAGGCATGGATTATCTCTCTTGATATATAGGTGAAAATAATTTTCATAATAGGAAAATTAAACATAAAATTATACCCATGAACACATATTAATATTGGGATAGATACAAACATCCTATTAAATGATTCTACCATTATACTAGTGTATTTATCACAAATAGTTTCACTACTAAAAAATAGACCTTTAACATCACTAGCCATTATCAGTGCTAGAAAATAATATATATAAACAGTGACTTTATCAGTGCTAATAAATCATTGATAATAGGGGTCTTTTTTTCAGTACAAAAAAAATAATAGCTCAATGGTACCATTTATTGGCACTATACTTTTATCACAGATAAAGGGTACCCTTTATCAGTGCATTATATTTAGAATTGATAAATTGTATCTGATATCATTACTTTTTCACTAATAAAGGTCACTAATAAAATGAAATAATTAAACAAATTACAACTAAAAATTTCTATATTAAAAAAACCACTATTAATAAAATTATTATTGATTTAAATAAATAATATTTATATACATATATAAATTATAAATATTAATAAATAGTATATATTAAATATATAAATATTTACAACAAATTAAATGATATAATTAAACAAATACAATTTAAAAATTAGAACAACAAGAGTAATATTAAACAATTTACTAATTAAATACTTTTTTATAAATATGATAATTTTTAATTTAAATATATATTATGAATATTAATACATATTATATATTAAATGTAGATATATATAACATGGTGGACCCTCCTATTCTACCATTGGATGAATATTTTCTCATAAATTAGATATTCGACACCCACAAGACCTCATGTGACGGTTTGAGGACACAGTTTATCAACAGCGAAGAGTCTCTTATGGTGGACAATAGTTTTTCCAAGAGACATACTCACTCTACAATGGTATATCTCTATCTACCATTCATCAGGAAAAAATATATCCCATGGAAACTCAGATCTAGATTCATTCATAGAGAGGTTAGAAATAGGTTAACACTCTATTATTTCTATGTTGATTTTACCTAAGGGTTCCAAATCGATGAATATTAGGGAGTTGAATGTCAGGATTTTTGAAATAAAGGGATTAATGAATTAGAAATTCATTTCATTGAGTTGTGGGTATTATTATATCCTCTTCTGTTATGATGATTTGAAGATGCAATCATGGGGGTTTAATTAGATCTCCTTCAATCCTGAACTTCATGACATTCGGGAATGGGATAAACCATTCAATCTGACTGAGGTTAGTAACTCCAATGTTCAACTATGGGTTAAAGCCTATTGTTTGAATTTTGTTGCATGGAACCCTAAAATACTATATGAATTATCCATGTCGACTGGTGTTCCAATCAAATTGGATAAAGAAACTGAAGCGGCTATATTCGAACACATCACTCAATTTCTTGTTGATGTTGATTGGATTTTATTCTTCTCGATAGAGTCTTATTATCCACTGATGATGATGAGTTTGACTTGATGGTTTTTTAAGAAAGAAATCCAAAATTATTCATAGGTTATCAAGTCATTGGAAATGAACTTTCAAACAATACTATATCATTTAACGGAACTTTCTGCTCTTTTATTGGTAATGTCACGAAATCATATCATAAAATAGGTATGGTTTTGAATGCATAGTAATGGAATATGCCATAGGACATTGGAAGGATGAATTTGAATTCCTATTTCATGAATATTGGAGTTGATGATCAGTTTTTTAAATCCAGTTTTGATGGACAACACGGTAATGGTTCTCAAGCTACATAGACAACTCCTGATGTTTATGAATATGGTGATTTTGTTCATCAGTTTGAAGATAAATCAAATAGGTCCATGAGGCCTATTTTCTCCTGGATAGTTGGAACCCAAGCTGTTTTTCTGATAGGGTTTCAGATGATGTAGCAGAAAATATATATCTTGGGTCTCCTCTGAACTGTAATCTCATCATTCAGTAGGTGTCCAATGATGTCCATACGAAAAAACAATGTCGGGATATTGTATTAGAGGACCCTATTGATGATAGTGGACATGGTTCCATGGTATCCAACTAAAACATGACTTCCCTAGAGGAGAATCAAGTCAAAGAATCTAATGCATAGCTTATAGAATATGGATAGAACATGAATGAGAAAATTATTTTTGTATTAAATCGTAAAGGTAAAAAGAATATAGATCATTCAGTGACTTTGCAAGGCCTGGGTGACAAGAATAAGAGTAAAGGAAATGTATTAGTAGATGATAAGAATACAATCTCACCCTTTGTGTCCTGATTTATTGGATTAACTCACAAAATGCTAATGAAATAATTATTTTAACCATGTGGAGGTGTTACCACTTTACCTATGGAAACCCCTCCATAATACTTAAAGGCTCCAATGATAACTTTAATAGTTTCCCTTCCAGTGAATGCAACCCAAATCACATAGAAATTGGTGGATTGTGACACTAGGAATGGGATGGATGTGGAGGTACAAAAATTATGGAGATGATTTGAATTTGAAGAAGGATAGCATAAATGTTGATAGAAGAGAACAATGTGGGGAAACGTGTGATAAGGATGACCTAGAAGGGGCTTGGTAGCATGAAAAGTAATAGAGATGCGGATTCCATCCAAAATTCATTGGAAGAGTCTACTGTTGTACTAAATGGGGTTCTATGAAGGATGATTCAAATATAGACAATATAGATAATTAATATTATTGTAGGGGTCGTGCATGAAGCAGTCATCGAGGATGTGGCTGATAGATCACATTGGAGGAAAAAAATCTTAAAGAGAAGTACATGGTACTCTTCATGAAAATTAAATCTCAGTAAGAATGGGAAATCACTGATGATGGTGATGAATCTAATCATGAATATGGTAATTACCTTTTTATTGACCTTTAGCATTACCTTATGGATGAGAACATGTCTCATTGTGTGACCCCTTCTATTATTTTCTCATCTTTGTCCTTTTTTATTTTTCTAATAATTTTTTATGAGTAGATATGTCGATCTCCTAAACCTTATGAGTAAATATTGATATATAAAAAGAATATATTTTAAAAATTATACATAATAATTAAATATGAATAAACTCTATTAATTAATAAATAATTATAATAATAAATTAATATGAACAAATTTATTAACTGAACAATTATCAATAAAAATTAATAATATATATATTAATTATAAATATTAATAAATAATATATATTATATATAAATAAAGATATTGAATTAAATGTAATAATTAAAAACATATTCATTTGATATATATTTTTAATCATTTTTATACATAATTATTCATTAATACATTTAATAGAGATATATATTCAAATAGGTTTCAATATATATATATATATATCAATGTAAATAATATTTCCTAAACAATGTTTTATATAATAACAAATATGTATGCTTACATTAAATAAGTAATATATTTTTGTGAAAATGGTATATAATAAAAAATTAATATTAATTAAAAATGCGGAAAATAATATAATGTAATTGAAATAATTGAATATTGTTTTATTTTTCAATTTAACATATTTCAAACCTGTGATAAATTTATTTCACAAATATATATGTAACTACTGTATTTTAATATATAACCTACACACACCAATATTTATACAATTAATGAAATCTTATATAGAAACAAAAAACCCAAATAATTATGTAATTTAATCAAATTTTATACATACTTTTTTAATTTCATTATACCATGATTAATTTCACATATTATGTTTTTAATAAGTAAATTTAATTTATTTATTTTTAATATTATTATAATTTGTTATTATTTATTCATTTTTCCTTTTTGAAATTTAATAAGTTAGTATTATATATTTGTATTTATTTATTTACTAAGATTTAATATTTTTAATATGTATTCATATTTATGTAAATATATTTCCATATTTTTTTATAATTTATATTTAATTAATAAAACATGTTCAATTTTCAATACTTTTGAAGTGTATTCATTTTTAATTATTGAATTTCACTCATTTTTACATGCTTGATTTTCAGATTATATATTCATCATTAAAAGAGAAGTATGATGACCCAAAATATGTAAATCCATGGTGGAGAGGTCGACATCCTACGGGAAGAAGAAGACACCTAAGAAATATGGGATTCAGAGGGGCTGGCATAGAGTGATTCTCTATTTTATATCTCTTTCATTTCGATTTGGGCACTTTATCCTGTGCTCTCCTTCTCCATTTTTTTCGCTTCATTTATCATTAAACATGGGCTCATGGATTTGGTCTCCAAAACCATGATTGAGCATTTTTAGTAATATATTTATATTCATAAATTAATAAATATTATTTGTTAAAAATGTATTTTTATAAATATAAATAAATTATTATATATATATCTAAATAATTATAAAATTATAATAAATTTATTTAAATAATGAATATATTTTCTATGTTTATATTGAAAATTATATTTATAATTATATTTATATTTATAATTATAAATATATTTATATTTATATTTATATTTGTATTTGTATTTGTATTTAAAAATATGTATTATATATATATTTATATAAATATGAACAATGATATAAATATATTTATAACAAAATTATAATGAATATATAAAATTATTTTTTTTAGTTTTTTTATTTTTATTTATTTATTAAATATATATATATAATATAACCATATGAAAAAGGACTTGTCAGAAAGAAAATCTCTTGGCCATTTGTTAATGGTGAAATAAAAAAAGAAAACATTTAAGTAAGGAAGTGGATAAGGTCACACAAAGAGGCATGCCACCATCCAAAATAGAATATGGAAAAAAAGATCATTTCAATAATCATAATCAGATTTATCAACATCATCAATATTTTCCCACTCCGACTGTAAATTATATTGTTTATGGATCCCAAGGATAGATTCCATTGATATTTCTTGATCTGTAGTAAACTTGAACATTGATTCTTTGAAAGAGGATATGGTAGACCCGTTACTTGGGTGATTGGAGTAATACTTCTACGACCCTCTTTTTGTAGGAGCTAAAGCAGGCCCTTTATTACAGACCATCTTTCCCTATCCATTTAAAACAAAATATTAAAAAGAAATAGGTTAATCATTGACTTAAAATAGGAGATGATAAGTGTCTAATAAAATCATATATTTCTCTTTATTATTTCCATCATCAGATACATAAACCCAGTTTTTAGACAGTCCTGTAGATTTTAAATCACTCTGAATCTCTTGATGAAAATATTTGTTATGATCATCATCAAATCGATTGGGTCCTTTATCCTATGGAACCAATCCTGAGGTGTTTGTATCTTGTGGGTGCACAATAAAATGGATCTCCTATGATGATGTGTAAACCATCACAACACATTGAGCTGTAACCTCATTTTTCGATAGTCCAGCCTCACTAGTGTGCTTCCCATCTTGGACAGGAGTACTATCCTATTGACTACAATTAGATGGATCTTCATGCTGATTCATGTCACCCATAGAAGCACCATTTATGAACCCTTCTATTTAGATAACAGTATAATGAGAGGGACTATCACATGAAACATTAGATACAACAATTTTATTACCACTAGTTCTGCAAATAGATTCCTTAACCGGGATTTTCCACTGGTCCCACTTCCTACAACTATCAACCATACACCCCAATAGAGATCATATAGAGTAGTTTATATCCCTATAAAACTTCCCCATCAAATTCTTTACCATTTTTCATCCAGTGGAAAATTCAAAACACCACTCATAAATTATCTTAAGATCAAATTCATCATAATGAGTAGAGAGGATGACTTTTTAAGTAATAATAGAAGATAAATAAAACACAATGAGGATCATTGAAAAATGGCGAACTGAGTCTTTGTTGTGGCTTTTTACATCATGATGGGAACACAAACCATTATGGAAATTCCAATTGGATCCTTGGATACCAAATAATCTAGTATTAAAAAAATATATGAATTCAAATAGGAGCCCTGCACTTTTTGATAGAAAATATATTTAAATTTCCATCCCACTCTTGAATACATAGAATACCTAAGAACTACACAATTAAGATGAACCCCCATGATTTCCTCATAAAATATTCAAATAATAAGATAACATGAAATAATCCTCGACTGTGTGTAATAGTTCTCTAATAATAAATTCCCCACCTCTTACAAAGTATCAGGTAATTATTATCAACCGTCTACGGTTTCAACCCCAAAAGAAAAATTACACTTAAAATAATCTAAAACATACAACTCTAAAACCTATCAAAAATTGAATCTAGTTTAGAAATTATGTGATCTATCAAACGTTTTCGAATGATACGATATGAAGTCCAAGATTTTATGGAGAAAAATCATCAATTTTTATCCCCATTAAGAACCACCTCCTTAAGTGAAGAAGCATCAACCTTCATCTTCCTCAAATAAACCACCATCAGAACCATGCTTGTGAGGATTTACCCTACCAGTAACTCAATATAATGATCTTGAGGGAAGTCCAATGAGGCATTTAACACCTAGATCTATTGAATTCCATGGATTCACTGTGAGGGAACCCCCTGACTGCAGGATCCGTATATCGTCTAATATATATATATATAATGCTATAAATATATTTATAATTATAAAATTTTAATAAATATATTTAAATAATGAATATATTTACTATCTTTATATTTATATATATCTATTAAATAAATATATATAATAATTTAAATATATATAATGTTATTAATATAGTTATAATTATAAATAAATAAGTACAAATATATGTAATAACATATTTGTCTATATTCAGAATGGTTCAAGCAATGAGTTAGATCCCAATTCCTTGGAATATTTATTATTGAAAAGGAAATACCCATGAAAATAAAATGAGGAATGAAAATGAGAAAAATTGTAATAAGCACCAGTGCCGAAAAATAGATTCAGCATCAATCACCTTTTATTATGTGCACCCCTTACATGAGAGCCAACACAATTCCTTGGATGCCTACCTCTCTATCACAATATTGAAAATTTTCAAATATTAGATTTATCAACCATACCTAGTGATTCCACATCCTAATAATGATTCTCAAATCCATGACCTTATTTGGCCTCTTCTTGTAGAGAAAATCAATGGTTGTTACCAAATTCCTCTTGAAACACATCCTATCAATTAGATCTTATGAAAATATCGTCAAATGTAATAATATTATTATGAAGAAAAATGTTCATTGGGGTTTCCACTATACCTTTATCAGCCCTTTATCTGCATGGTTTTGAGACCTCACCCTAGGTTGGGGTTATAATTATCACTCTATCAAAGTTTCACTACCAATATACCTTATTAAAGAATAAATTAATAGATTATTTCCCATAGTCTCTTTACTCATCATCAAATTCTGAACATCCATTAGAGCAGCACTGAATACCATCTCCAGATCATGTCCATTAATATGTAAGGGAAAAAAATTTCTATGTAGTGGTGGAAAAGTATTGACCTTCTGAGAAGTTATTAGTTCTAATCCCTATTCACTTATGTCTTTATATTTACCCTTCCTTTTGGCCGAAATTAAAAGATCATGTTGTAAATATTGATCAACTTTTTCTTCAACTGCAGCCCCACAGTCTCACTATTCAAAAGAATAAAAATACTCTATTCAAGCATTGGATCTCATAAAAATAGAATCTTTAAAGGATTGGTTAGCATTATTCACCTGCACTTCAATTTCCTCTTCAGATGCAATCTCATCCCTTAAGGCCTTCACACCTAGTGTTATTTCACAATGAGTCCTCCTTCTGAAGTCCATGATCTGACAAAGAGTCTTATAATAAATTTACCCAATATCAAATTTTATAACATAAAAAGACCCACCTATAGTGGATTTATGGAATCTATTGTCCCCTTATTTTAATCGTATATCCTCAGTTCCATTTTGGGAGAAAACCCAACCACAACATCTACTACAGTCACTTTCTTCCCTGCACATTCATACCAACATTAGTCAAATGGTGTTTGAAATTAGTATCAGAATGAAAAACCATTTTCTAGTGGGGATAATTTATGTTCTAAGGTAAGTTATCCTCAATGTTATTATGTGAGTTACAAACTCTATAGACTGTCGTCCATTTTTTATACTCTGCAGAGAGCATGTGAAAATGATCTGATGCTAGCAAGAGAATATATTCAATCAGTGTGGAGAAGAAATTGACCTCATCTAAGACCCATGAAATGTACCTTTAGTGAGCCCATTCCATCTCCCTATCAAACATTATAGGGAATTTGAGTATCGATGAAATTTCCCACAAGATATTAGGACACCTAAAGAGAAGCTCATTCCATGGATGAAAACCCAAAACTGGGTGACTGATTTCTTAATCATCTTATGATAAAAGACTAGATCAGAGTCCCATATTTTTATGAAACCAATTTTGATAGGTAAAATTCTTTGACCCCATTCCCATGTCTTGAGATCAATCAATGGGAAGACAACATGATATTCTCCATTCCCAATAAAGATGATATTCCATTCACCAAATCCCAAAACACACAAAGGTAGCGTGTGTAGATCATCGAGGTTCAAGGGCTTATCCACCAATGAAATAAACAATCAGGCCAAAAAAATTACACTCGTAAATATATTCTTCATGGTTAATTATAATTATAATTGATTTATCATCATTAATGTTTTTGTGTTTATAAATATTTCTTTTATCAGTGCTTCTTTATCATTGATAATGAATGACATTTATCACTGCTATAAAATCATTGATACAAGGAATCATTATTCGCACTAAAACAATAATACTAATATATAGGCTTTTATCATTTATTATTTAGTGCTAATGAAGATATATTTCTATCATCACTAAAATATTAATGCTAATGATATCTTTTTTCAGTAATTATTAATTTAGAACTGATAAAAGTATCCTGAATATATGGAACTAACCAAAAAGACATTGATTTTAGTCATGATATCTGTAGCCTTAATATTAGTCATCTATTGTTGTTGCTCCTCCTCCTTCAATAAATTACATTAATAATGGATTGAATCAAGGCACGAATTAGTCCAAGGCTCTAACAAATCCATGATTTCATGATTTCATTTACACCGTGACCCTAGAAACCTGGATCCAGTGCATTATTTTAATTAATTAGCATGAAAACAAGGAAAAACAATCCTAAAGGAATATTTAGTTCAACAGTCTTGGGAAATAGATTACATCCATGAACATTACATTATAATTCAGAACATAAAATAAAACATAGATTGTCCTTTGAGAGAAACATTATTGTCCTAGATTAACCCTACATATTAGTCATGATACACAACTAGGAGTCTCGGAAAAGTAAAATAAAAGAAAGGGGTGAGATCAGATGCTCAGTAATAATATATAATATTGTATAATCTGTCATAACTAAGAAGAATGTTTTAATTCAAGGTACATAATAAAAACCCAAGCATATTAAACATAATCATGATCATAATAAGGCCAAAATAAATCAATATTTTCAAATAAACATAGACATGGATACTATACAAGTTGAATAATCATATTTATTGTTAATAAAAAATTTCATAAAGATGCAATGCATAATATCGGACATCTTAAACATATCATCAAGGCTTCACAAAAGACAGCATGCATAATCAGCTAAGGCATCAGGCAAAACCCAAACTTTTTGGTCTCATGAGACCTACTGATGTATCAAGGGGCTTTAACAGGCCCCTCCCTACACTTAAAAATTCTAATTAATTCTACTTTTGAAATGGGTAAAACATAACCAACAAAAACATTCATATTAAATATAGCATGTGAATTGTCAATACAAAGACTATATTCTATAAATGGTATCGAAATATAAAATTGACAATCAAACCAAATCATAACCACTCAAGAGAATTAGGTAAATAAAATCTAAATAGATCAACCAGAATAATACATAATATTCATCAAATGATGTGGACATAGGTTAAAATACTCTAATATAATAATTAAAAAATTTAACAAGAAAATACCCCTGTTATAACTCTGATATAATTTGTTTTAAAAATACATAGACATTTCCTTTAAGAATAACCTTTACATATTTAAAAGAATCTTTAAAATGTTAATTCATCAGGAATAATGAGAAATATTTTCATGTCATATAGTATAATGAAATCATTCTTCTCGTAATTTTTCAAAAAGTGCATCATAAGGGAAAAAACAAAAACAATCCTTTCATAACATTTTAAAAAGATTAACATGGATAAAAATATCTTCGAAATTTTGTAGGATTGTAATATAAAATATTTTGGAAAAAAGATTTAAGAAACATGTACATTGATGATAAATACATCCTTGTAAATAATTATATTTAGAAAATCTGGAATAATAATGAGATTGTGAAATTAACCCTTTTCGTAGGTCCGATTGCCTCTATACATGTCTGAAACTCCTATATAGTGGGCTGAAAAACATATTATTAACTTATTCAAAAATTATAATAATATTTATGATATCATATATGAGTCATTTATGAATTTATAATACATATTTCATAACAATTCCAAATTAGAGCAATGTTTTAGGAAATAATTTCATTGTCTATTATACGTGGTTTGACATGTTATATTACATAGATCATGATTTCATTACATAAAAAATGTAAAATATTATTTATATATCATATATATTTAGAATATAAATATATATATAATATATGTAATGAAATACACCAATCATGGGGACGGTTGGTTGTACATATGAATAAATGTTGTTTCCATTTTTTATCATATAGAATAGAAAACAGTAAATGAAATTTATGATATATATATATATATATTATTACAGTATAATTTTTATCTCATATATCTCATACTTATTCATCATATACATTATTATATTTACTACATAATGGTTAACACGTAAGATGAATCTCATCGCATTGTGAAGGCGATAGGTCACACTACGCTAGAGCAACGATATCATTCCCTCTATGGTAAAGGGGTAAAAATTTTATGGTTTTTTATATATTAATAATAAATATAGTGTCATATTTATTATTCATATCCATTATATTCATCATTTTATGCGTCCAAATAATGTTTTACTGAAAAAATGATACCACTCCCACTACTAGAATAATTGGTTATAACATCAGAATTTTAACATCAGTTCATCATGATGAATGGTAAACATCATTTTTGGAATATTTTTTTAAATAATCAATGTTAAAACTCAAAACAACGTTTCATCTCATTTTTTAACCTTTAGTTATACATTTCATAAATTAAAAACAGACTTATGGATCAAAATTTATGAATGTTATAATTTTAACTTTATAAGTCATGATTTGAAACGTCCGTTTTTTTCAATAATCGACGTTAAAAGTCACATTTTGGTATTAGTTTTTTTAAATAAAAGTCATCTATAATCAAAAACATGTTTTCTATCATTTCATAATCTTCAATTTTATATGTCTTGTAGAAAAAAAGAACACAGTTCAAAAGTTATGGACATAAGAAGATTAAAATTATAAGACTTTATTTCAATTTTTTTCATTAAAAAATATTAAAATTTACATTTTGGAATCATGTTTTCTAATAGCCAATAATAATACTAAATTAAAAGTTTTATATAATTTCCTATGCTTCAATTTTATAGGTTTTGGATTAAAAATAGACTTACATACCAAAAGTTATAAACGTTATAATTTTAACATTAGAGGATGTGATTTTAACATATTTCTTTTTCAATAACGGATGTTAAATGTCACTTTTTCAAATCGATTTTTCAAATAATAAATGATAAAAATATAATTAATGTTTTAGAAAAAATTTCAAGATTCTTCTTGACATTTTGTGGAGCTAAAATAGACATACAAATGAAAATTTATGGCTTCGAGAAGTTGAATATTATAGGACATGACTTTTAACATTAGTTTTTCTATAAATGATGTCAAATGTCCCTTTTTGGAATCTTTCTTTCTAGTAACTGATGAAAAAAGTCACTTTTTGTAATTGGTTATTCAATAAACTATGTTAAAACCCTAGCATGGGAGTAGTTTTATCATCAGTTATATATTTACCATATGTTAAAAGTAAAAATTCAAATATGAAGGTCTGGTATTTAAATTCTTTAACAATGCATGTTTCTATTTTCAAAATTCCACCTAAATTTTATTGCATCATTTTCATAAAAATTTTAATTTACAATATATAAAACCACATCCTCATTATTTCATCATTTTTTACATCTTTAATACAATCATTATTTCAACAATTCTTCATTCAATGATTTGTATAATGTATTTATTTTCATCATTTACTTCCATTATTATAGTTTCCCTTATCACTCAAAATAATGATATTTTTATTATGATGGTGAAATAATCTTTCGATCGAGATAAAAAAATAAATCCCTGGCAAGAATTCATTATTTGAGGTGAAAAATTATTTATCACTCACCTTTTTCATTACCACCAGAGTTCTCCCTTAAAAAGAAGTGAAATAATAAGATACAACATATCAATTCAAATAATACTAATAAAAGAATTAAATTAGTTAAATCATTATGTATATTATTTTTTCTAATCATTTAGAATATACATTTTGGTTCTTGTTTCCCATGATTCTTTATGCTTGATGTATCTATCAAATCAAAATTGGTACAACTTATGATGGCCATATATTTCGATTCGTAAGTATGTTTTAGTCATAAAAAAAGTCAAATATAAGCAATGGAAGCAAACTATAATCCAATAGTAAATGTTTCATAGTTTTAACGTTGGTTTTTAAAATAAATGTCGTGAAAAATATTTTTTTTGAAAAAATATTTTTCATGTCTGTTTTTTGTAAAATAAACACATTAAAACCCATGTACAAGTCGAATTTTGATGTCGTTTTTCTATGAAATTGATGCTGGAGACTTTTGAGGCCTGACTTAGGCGTCAATTTGTATGGAACCTGATTTTGAAGACCCTTGGGGGCTTATTTTTTATGTTTGATTATAAAAATTAAGTTGAAACCTGAATTATTTACATCACCATTATAGACATATATTAAAAACCAAAGTCAAAATATTAAAAAACTAATCTAGAAATACATTTTTCCTCTACTGAGTGTGGAGATGGTAACTCGTATACACACACGCATGGTGAAATTATTATTCATATGATGGATAATATAAGGAATATGGTTTCCCCATAATAATAATTATAATATATCATGATATATATGATACTTTATTTATTACATTAGTGTCGAAAAAAAAGTAAGAGGAATTAGAAATGCAAAATAAATTTAATTGAACTGGTAATAAAATTACTTGTTCTTCGAGTATCCCCTATTAATTTTCACAAAATGTCTTCCTAGGGTGGATTTCTATAATAAGCATGGCCTCTATGATGAAGTGAGGGATGTTTTAATGATAAATTGTCATGGTTTTTCTAAGCCAAATATCATATTAGTGTGACTAAAAGAGAGTGATAATTAATAATTTCAAAGAGAGGGGAGAGGCAATTAAAGAAACACCAAATATGTTAATTTAATATAAATTAATTTTCTATTTAAAATACCTCTAAAGTGAGTTAATTCAAATATAAGGTCATGATGGGTCAAAATACTCTCATCCAATGGTTTTAAGAGTTGTTTAGTTCATTATATTAATATTTTCTTTTAAATTTAACCATTAATTAATATATCCAATTTTAATTGTTTTAATAATAATTTAAAAATGAAAAAGAAATAAATTATTACTTATTTTGTGTCAATTATCAATAAATGGGAATTTTTTGAAATTTCAGGCCATAATATTATTATTTTCTTTTCTTATGAATTTTATTATTTTTGAATAACTTAATGAATTATTATTTTCATAAAATATCAATAGTTTTTATTTTGAAATTATTCATTACATTAAATTTAAATAAAATCCAAAAAAATATAAATTCAAACCAAATAATTTAATACATACCTTAAATGTCATAGTTTTCTATAAAATTTGTAGTGTACCTCAATTAAGTCAAATTATATTTTTTATGTATTTTAAAAATAATTTATTTGATATTTCTAGTAATAAAATAATTGATTCTTCACGATTGTGTCATTATTTATTAAAATTATTTATTATCTAAAATTTATAAATAAATTAATATGATGTATATATTTATTTTATCTTTACATAAAATATTCTTGATTTAAGTTATCTCCAAATTATCCATATTTGAAAAGTATTGTACATTTAAGAAATGAGAGTGTGACATTTTGTCACATTAATTTACCTTAATAATATCTATGTAATTATCATGAATTAGTGTCCATAAAATTATTCAATTTCTTCCCTTTAGTGATAAGGATTTAATTTTCTTCATCCAAAATTTTTAACATTTTTTTGCATATATTTTTGTTTTAACCATTATTTAACCCCTTTAAAATTATTGTGAAAATAAGGATTTTTAATCTATAGGGTTAATAATGTTATTATAAAATTTAAAATGAAACTTAATTGGAACATTTATGAAATCTTTTAAATTATACTAGTTATTTTTTAAATACATATTTTTATGAATTATTTTTATTTAATAAATTATTATTTATTTCAACATCTCATTTATGTCAATTTTGACACTATTTATTACAAGCCAAAAATTCCATTTTTATTTGGTTTTGAAAATCTAATTCTAATGTTGAGCAGTAACCTACAACAAGTAGGAACCAAAAATATCGGATGCACAATTCAATGTAAAAAACTATTCACAACACCCAAGAATATCACATTCATGATTCACTGCATCATTCAAAACATGTCGCCAGCTGTCATTAGCATAGGTCACTTCACCAGTCGTCACCAAGAGTCATCACTATCACCTATGGTTTCCAAACACCAAAATCATCACCACCTTCAATAAACCTCACTAGATGATGAAGAGTGTCAGAGTTTGTCGAAGCACCATATAACATATCATGTCGTCGTCATCCCCCACAAACCAGAAGAAACCAAATCATCACAACAAAGAACGCCCATCACATTGAAATGTATTAAACTGAGGCACGACACTATCATGATCTCTGATGACCACCTCCATAAAAAAACAAACTCAAATAAAAAAATGGAACCCCACCAAACAAGCATCAAGTAGAATTCGTGCTATGGAGAAGAAAACAGACCATCACAGATAACATGTGGATGAAATCCAAAAACCCAAACCCATCGTCAAAATACTTGTGACGGAAATTCTAGTGACCACCAAACCTCACATCCTAAATCCTATTTGTATCCACCAACTCAAATCCAAATAGGATAGGAGTAGTGGAAAATGTGGCCAGAAAAAAGGATTGGTTGATCGAGGGCTCTGAATGAAGGCATCTTCATTGAGAATGAGAACTGGGATCATCAATGTTGGAGAAGGTCACCCCAGGCTATGCCTTAAGACCAAACGATCCCCAAACTATAAAATTCAAAACCTTGTTGATCCATTGCTTCATTTATAACCTAGAGAGGTGTAGAGGTATGTGATTTCAGAGCCACAAAGAATGTTCTGAGGGCTTAACAAAAGAACACCATCAACGAGAATGTCATCCGGATGAAGGAAAAAAGTGAGAACAAGGGAAAAATAAGAAGGCTAAACATCATGGGTGGACAAGCCATGGAAGAACCACAAGGGTATGAACCCACAATGAATCAACACATATGGAGGAGGAGGAGGATAATGGAGGAAAATGGAAGAGGTGATAAAAGAAATAAGGACAGAAATCAAGCACACCACCGACCCCAAAGCCCAGGGTTTCAAGAAAAGACCCTGGGTAGAGCTGAGAGTGATAGGAGGTAGCTAAGAGTGAAAGGAACCATTGATTCCTATTTGTTACATCACATTTAAAAAACTATTCCATAGAAAAATCAACATTAATTAATCCTTAATATTATAAATTCATCTAATGAATTTGTGGATGTAATAAAATATTTTTATTTTTATTTATTTTAATATATAAAAATCATTTAATTGATTCGTCCTGTAATTAAAAAATTAATGAAACATCTATTTAATTTTATTATTTATTTAATAAAACTGTAATTAAATTAACATGATGCAGATAAAATATTTACCTTTATTACTACTATTTATAGTTGACGAAATAACTTATATAACATTATATAAAAAATATTTTACAAGTTAAAAAAGTATAAGAAAATTGGATTTTTATTAAATATAATATTATAAATATATTAATGACATCCAAGAGGATCCATGCAGTCCCAGAATCTACCCAGGTTTAATTTTGTTCAAAAAAACACACATAAAATTAAATTTGGATAAGTGTCAAGGTAATTTTATAATGCATATAATATTATTCTTACCCTTAATTATTCGATTTAACCTTAACCGTGGTAAGTATAATAAAATTAATATTAACAAAAAATTATGTTTCTCCAAATAGAACAGAAATTTCATAATAATTACAATCACTTATAACCATTTTTATAAACTCAACTCATATAAATGGTAAAATCATGATTAATGTTACTCCTGTAGATGTGGCGAGAATGTGGGTAAAAGATACATTCTATAGTTCAATAAATTTTTATATATAATTCTACGAGAAAAATAATTCCAATAACATAAATTGGTTTAATATAAGAATTATTAATCTACTAAGACATTAAAATCAATTTAATGTAAAATAATTACATAAATTAAAAATCCAGTTTTTGACAACAATTCAGTATTTTTTCCTATTCATCCATAATTGGATATTTTTAGAAAAATATCAAAAATTTACCCCAAGCTTAATTTTGATATTCTGAATTCAAAAATTATTTCTATTTTGGAAAAAATAAGTTTATAAGTTTCACAATGTGGTTAAATTTATTCATGACCACTTTTTGAATGGTTAGTTTGATATATCATAGAATGCTCGAACTTGGTGTTGCATGCAATGAATGCTATTGAATTTATATAAAAAGAAACACATTATGAAATCTTGGGGTGTTACATTATCATATCTTTAAAAAAATCATTATCACAATTTTCAATTTTCAGTTCGGTAACTGATGTATGACTCTTAAAAATTCCTTTATTGAAATACCACATTAGAAAAAGGGTCAAAAAAATATCCATAGTAAAATATAGAAATGTAAGTAAGAATATTACTAGAGATAACACATACAAGGGTTCCATATGAGAAAACATTGTCATTAAATAAAAATCTAACCACAATTTTCAGATGGATATTGATAGAGAACATGATTACAAGAAAGTTAACAATCACAAAACCATAAATATGAGATGGTCTAAGGGACCATTTGATTCATCAGAAAAGTAATAGGATATAAGTATTGGTTTCAAGATCCTTTAATTATAGTTAAATAATTAACTTACATCATGTACTAAGAACATAAGGAAAAATAGTTACATGATATATACAGTTTCAGCTTTTATTCAATTTCGACCACAAACTCTTATTTCCCACCATAAGATAATAAAATTCAAAAATATTTGATTTATCTTAATTGTATATGTTTCCAAATATATATATATATATATTCATGTATACTATTTAATTAAATAAAACTCTTTTATACTGACTAGGACATCACATAGGCTAGTGGTAGGTGATGCAACCTTGTCTCCCTTATGTTGCAGATTCAAGTCTCACGGGCTTTTTGGATACAGCAGGTTGTCACCGTACTATATTATTATAATATTCCAGAAATAACCTTAGTATATTGAATAATAAGTAATGTTTTATTCTCAAATAATGATAACCACTATTCAACATATTCCAATCAAACATTGAGAATCATCCAAAACAATTCTTTCCAAATTAACAGTCCAATATGTTCTATAAATTTTGAAAATCAATCATAACATAAAATTCCCCAAATAAAATACTAAAGCTCTTACTGTCACATATCTAATATTTTATCACCATAAAAATCATAATGAAAAAATTCATGTATCAAAATACATAATGAAAAATTACTATAGTATTATCCCCATATATCTCATGATTCTAATAAAAATAATAGAACAAAAAATTCATGTATCTAGAAATAGAAATACATTAACTATTCTACTTCGACTATATTAAATACATAGGTTTGATCCTGATCTATTTTATTCTTTTGCACAATATTTCCCTGATGTTTTGGAAAGTCATTTTCATAATGTCCCATCACTTTATAACTGTAGAATTTAACATTTATAACTTCTTTATTTCCCTTAAATACACGGGGCTAATGGCCATTTTCAACACACTTGTGACAAACTCTCATTCCATTCAAGCATGAATTAGGGTGATTATTCCCCAAATTATCACATATGGGAAATATACTTCATTCCTTTTCTCAATTTATCCATATATTAAACCACCATCCTCTTCTTCTTTTGTTTCCATTTAAAATAATAAGCCTTAGAATATTATTTCTCTATGTAGATAGAACGTGAGACTATATCTTCATATAATGAGAATGTTTGGGAGACAAAAGCATTTTGGATAAATGGAATCATCCCATCAATGAAATGATCAGTTTAACACCTTGTTTTATTTATATTGTTTGCAACATGCCTTGCAAATCTTCTTGAATGTGTCTTTACATTTTGAACATTTACATCCTCTTTTTGTCTTAGATTTAGGAATTGCCTCTCCATATCTGATCTATGCTCATGAGGGAAATACTTTTCCAATAAAATTTCCCTAAAGAATTCAATTCTATAAATAAAATTTATTCCTCTTATTTAATTTTTGGAATCATTGAACACTGTTGACCTACATCTGTAAAAAGATGATAAACTTCTATGACATCATTCTCCCTTTCATTTCTTCTAAATGGCAGAAATATCTTCTCTATAGAACTTTTTCATTATATAGATAAAAATGGATTTTTTATTCTATTTAATGTTGGAGGTTGATTTCTCATGATGTGGTTTAACAGTATTACTTCACATACTGGATGAAGAGGCTACATATGGGGAAGGTTAATTTCTATAACCTGTGTCAACTGTCCAAGAATAGTTACAAGTTGCTCAGTACCAGTTTCATCTCCAACTCCCAACTCATTATCATTCATAAGAGGTAAATCCATACATGTATTTCATGAATGGATATGGTATAAATTTATTCCACTAGGCTCTATTTATAAACAATGTAATACCACATATTTGATTATAACGTTACGAATCTTAATTCTTAATCCCATAACTAGTGAATAACATAACCAAAAATGAGAATTTTATTATAAATAATTATAAATCATATACATGGTTTTTTGGGAAAATATTTAATTTTAAATATTTCATAATGGTTTTTCCCAAAAATGTTAATAATCTTAAACATATCCCCCCTGGAGGGTCAAACCAGCTGCGCAGTAAGGCCCATTGTTGTGTACAAGGATAACTTGAGTCAGGATTAGAGCATCTCGTCAGAGTTTACATTCATAAGTACACCAATGCCAAAACCACATCCATTTTTAGTATTCAGAAAGGTATACATTTCCATGAATACACACATAATATCTACCATGAAAAAATTATAGGACGTTTATCTTGGATTATACTCAAAGTTTATCATAGGGTAATATTCTCTAATCTATGTTTTCTAAATCTAATTTCCAATGTTGTTTCTAAACATCCATTGATACCAACTATAATGCCAAAACCTCAAAATCCTAGATTTATTGCAATATATTAACACATTTTAATGATTATAAGGGATTAAATCTCAAATTAATTATTAGTCTATTAGACATAGAAAATAAATTACAAACCTAAATGTTACATTGCAATTCCAAAAATAAATACAAAATAGATAATCTATTTATAAAACCATTATTATCCTAGATTAACCTTTTATATCTTTCAAAATACACATCTCGGAATACTAGGAATGAAAAACATAAGAAAGTGGTGAGCTTAGATTGTCATTATTGTTAAGTAATATAGTTTAATCTATCATAAATAATCATAAACATGTAAGGGAATGAATATTATAAAAACACAGTCCTTTTATACAAAATCCTAGGCCTAATGTGGCCAAAATAAATCAAATATTATCATAAAAGAATACAAATGGATATTTTACATGTTTAACAATAAAATATAATATCAATAACTAATTTCATAAATATGGAATGCAAAACTTGTGACCTCTTAAACATAACATCATGGCTTCGGCAAAGACACAAAACATAATCGTGTATTGTGTTAGCCAAAACCCAAAATTATTGGTCTCTTGAGACCGACTAATTCATCAATTGTATATATTGAGCCTCACAGGACACATAAAATGTCCAATGAATTCCTCTTTTGAAAGGGGTAAAACATAACCAGCATAAACATTCATATTAAAACTAGCATATGAAATGTCAATACTTAAACCGTAATCTATGAATGGTATAAAAATAATATATTCATAGTAAAACTAAATCATAAACATTAAATGGAGTATATTAAATGATATAATAAGAGATAAAACTCAATAAGAAAAAATATTCATCAATGACTGTTGACAAAGACGAAACTACTGAAATATAATCATTAAATATTTCATGATCAAATACCTCCTTTATTGATTTAAAATCAGTTATTTTAAATCTGGATAAACACATCCATTGAAAAAAATCTTATAAGTGTTTAATGTATTCTTTAAACCAAAAATTAATCCCAATGATATAAAAACCCATTCACACCACAATAGTTAATGTAAACTTTCTTCTCGTACTTTTTCAAAAATTACCTCATAAAGAAAAATGACCAAATGATTTCATACATACGATTATAAAAATTAGAACAGGGGTAAAAATTCATTTAATCCTTTTTATAATAGTAGTAATGAAAAATTTTGGAAATTATCTATATGAAACATGGACATGGATGATAAATATGTCTCAGTGAATACTTATGTATAAACAATCTCGAATAATAATGAGATTGAAAAATTAACCATTACTGTAGGTCTGATTCCCTACAAACTTTTCAGAAACTCTTTTATTGTTATTTTAAGTATATTATTAACATTTCACAAAATGATAATAAAATTTATGATATCATATCTGATTCATTTATGACTTTATATAACTTGATTCATAAAAATATAACATTTATGTGACATTTCTTGTAATAATATCTTTGTTTATCATAAGAGTTTGGACTTGTTTTGTTACCTAGATCATGATTTAATTACATGAATAATGTATAAAATGATTTTTATATAATATATATTTAGTATATATAAATATATAAATATATATTATTTGTAATGGAATATGTTTCTCTTGGAGAGGGTAGGTTGTACGTACGCATGAACATTGTTTGAATTTTCTTGTCATGTTGAATGAAATAATGTAAATAACATATATGTATATATATATATATTATTCAAGTAGAATTATTATTTCATATTTCACATAATTATTCATTATAAAATTTTAACAATCATTCTTGAATGGTTAGTGTGGACGATGCATCTGATCACGTCATGGAGACGATAGGGCATACGTACGCACGAGAAAAGCTATCATTCCCTTAATGTTAATGGAGTAAGGAAATGAATGGTATGATACTTATATAGAACCAATATAATGTCATATTTGTTATTTAAATACATTATATTCATCATTATACCCATCCAAATAAATTTGTAATAAAAAACAAATAACACCACATCGTGGAGATGGAAGGTCATACGTACGCACACATGGTGATATTTATATTCGTAGGATGGATAAAAAAAGGAATATTTTTTTACCATATTAATAATAAAATATAATCATATAGCTGATACTAGATTTATTACTATAGTACAGAGACAAAATAATTATAGGATGTATAAGAAGAAAAGAAATTGAATTGAATTGGTAAAAAAATTATCGCCTCTTCGAGAATATAATTTTTATTTTCCCAAAAGGACTTACAAGGATTGATTTATTTCAAAATTATGGAAACCAGAATGATGGGAAGGATGTTTTGAGGATAATTGGTTGGTTTTTTATGATCTGAAGGTCTTTATATGTGTGCATAAAAGATTATAATAGGTACTCCTTAATATTATGGGGGAGGGTCACATTAAGAATCTCCAAAACTATTAATTTAATATAGATTTATTTTCATATTCAAAAATCTTAAAAGTTATTTATTTTTAATTTAAGATGTGTATGGGTCGTAATAATAAAAATTAATTGTCTTTAGACATGTTTAGGTCACTATATTAACCATATCTTTGGGATTTAACCCTTAATAAATCTATTTAATTTTTATTATTGTAATAAAATTTTAAATATTAAAAGGTTATAAATTTTTAATTATATTGTGTAAATTTTCCATTAGTGGACATTTAATAAAACTTTAGACCATTTAAATATCATTTTTTATTTTCTGAGTATTTTTATGGTTTTTAAATAATTTAACAAATTAATATTTCCATAATCAATAGTGTCAATTTTGACAGAATTCGTTATTTTTACATTAAATAAATTCCAAACTAAAATATAACATCAAACCAAATAATTTTTTACCCTCCTAAAATTACAAAATAAAATATAAATTTTATGTATGACCTCAATTAAGTAAAATTATATTTCTTTTATTATTTTTAAAACCGTTTATTTGACATTTCTAGTAATAAAATAATTATTTAATCACTGTTTTGTTTTTATTTATGGTAATTATTTAGTCCCTAAAAAATATTAATAAATTAATATGATATTTATAATTCATTTATATTTCTAGATACTATTCATGATCGAAGTTATCTCTAGTTTATTCATATATGAAAATTATTGAACTAATATGAAATGAGAGTGTGACATTTTGCACATTCTGTTCTTTTAATAATATCAATTTAATTTTCTTTAAAAAATTTCCATTAATTTATTCAATTTCTATCCACAGGTTATTAAGGTCTAATTTTTATCATCCGTTAATTTTCACAGGTTTTTTCATGCTTATCTTTTTTTCCATTATTTAACCCTTTTAATTATTACCATGGCAACTTGTATTTTTAATATATACAGTTAATATAGTTACTATAAAATTATAAACGATCTCCAATTGGATCATTAATGAAATATTTAACATTATCTTATTTATTTGGACAAAAAATTTGATTTTTTGAAAATCATATCATTTAATAAAATATTATTTATTTTGAAATTTCATTTATGTTAATTTTGAAACGTTTATTATATAAATTTTTAAAAAATCATAACAACATGACTACCTCTAAATAACTACATAAAATCATCCCTAAAATGTCAAATTACTATAAAAATAATCTATATAATCAAATATTTCAAATTATATTTTTTTTAAGATTATTAATATTATTTAACGGATGCTTCCGTTAATTAATCAAATAATGCATCATCATTGTGTCACCATTTTATTTAATTATTTATTTTTTTAAAATTACAAATAAATTTCCACGAATTAGATAAATTTTTTAGATTTATAAATACTATTTATTGTCGACCATATCACTTCTATAACCTCATGTTAAAAATGTCATACTTCTCAAAAAAAATGAATAACATAATTTGGATTTCATTGAATATAATGTCATAAATATATTTAAGTCATTCAAATTAATCTAAGTGGTATCAAAATTTACACGAGGATGATTTTTGTTGAAACACACTCATCCAATTAAATTTGTTCAAGTGTCAGGGTTATTTTTATAATTCTTATAAAGTGGGTTTTAAAATTAAAACAATGTGGTTTTCTCTTAAATTTAACAAAAAATGGTTTCTCTTTTGTTAAACATAAGGTAATACCAAATTGAAACTATAATATTTTAAATAATTAATATTATACATATTTCTGTGAAATTTGTTTTAAAATTTTAATTTAATGTTAATGGATTTATAATATGAATTTAAAAAAATTAACTTGATGATAACAATTTTTCTAAAAAATAAGGTTCATATACAGTTAATAGTTTTGAAAAAAAAATCAATTATCATGTGGAATTTAAAATAAATGGATTCAAGATGCATTTTAAATATTCCAAATAAATAATTTGTAATTTATAATTTTATTTTGAGATGATATTTTAAATTTTAAATTATGATGGTTTAATTTAAAAAAAATTAGTATCTTGTAATGTGTTTTTTGTAGAGGTTGGTATTTGTATAGACTTTCATGATTTTTCATTTTCTTAAGAACATTATTTTATTATTAATTAATATCTTTACCTAAACATATTTTCTTTGAATTCATCAACTTATTCTTTAATTCATTCTAGGGAAGATTATTTCAATGTTTTATTTATTTTATACCTACCAAGAACCTCTCCGTTTTGTATGAAATCAGAATGATTGGGAAATCATGCATATATTTTTACATTGAGATCATATTGTGGTCTTTATGTAATAATTTTTCTATTCAAGGGAAAATGGTTCTTGTATACTCAATCCAAGGTTATCATGTATCTCAACCAATTAGGAATGGGGAATGAGATATAAAAGGGTAATGGTACTATGAACATGTATTGTATGATCAGTTCATCTATCAAACCATTTTGTGCCTGAGAAAAGTTTTTCATTTAGGAAACAATCTAAGAAATATTTTCTAAACCATCACAAACTCTGAGCTCTTGAACATTTAGATTAAAGGAGAAATCTTCCATCCTCATCTTCTTTATCTCCAAAAAAGTTATTATTGAATATTGTAACTTGAAACTCATCACCCCTGTCATCTGGACAGGAAACTACATTTCTTGATTTACTCTGAGCATTATTCATCCAATATCAGTATCTTATTATCATTTTTCATGAATTATAATTATAACACATACCGTGGTAGAGTAATTATTTTCTAATGTCCTATTACTCATTTACCTCTAAGAATACTCAAAATTATTTGAAACAATCAAAAGTTGGGTTCTTCTTATTAAGTGTCCATAACATTCACATTTTATAATTAATATCATACATTTATTTATTTATTTATTTTTTAAAATGAATATTTTATAAATCTAAAATGATGGATATTAATCGAAAATTGATTCATTCAAATCGTATAACAAAATATTATGAAGATATTGCTTAAGAGTTCATCATGTTTCCAATAGACACTACTAGAAATCTGACCTTTCTAAATGCTTTTATACCAACAGTTTGTAAAAACAGTTTGTATAGGTCCACTTTCAAAACGGTTTGGCCAAACCGTTGGGAAAGCCCACTTTGAGGCCACCTTTCCCAACGGTTTTGCCAAACCGTTGGGAAACGTCCACTTTGTGGCCATCATTCCCAACGGTTTGGCCAAACCGTTGGGAAAATTCCACTTTGTGGACACCTTTCCTAACATTTTGGCCAAACCGTTGGGAATGGTCCCCCATATATCAACCTTCCACCTAGAATTTCAACCAGAATCTAGGATATATACCAATGGTTTTGACAACCTTTGGTATAGATCCTTTGATTTTTTATCAGATCTTCTTACCGAGAACATTATATAAATAAAAATTTAAAATAATTATGAGAATACACATATATATTTCTGTAACTATGTTCATAAAAGTCGTGTTAGGTTAGTGGTTAAGTCATTCAATGATAAACTATGGGTCCTTGGATCAAATCCTTGCAATTTTTTTTTAAATACATATACCAACGGTTCCATAACCGTTGGAATAGATTTTCATATTACTCATACCAATGATTTCCAAAACCGTTGGTATAGACCTATCACAATGGCTTACTTGGAAACAGTTCTCAAAACCGTTGTTATAGGCTATACCAATGGTTTGGAGGCCTATACTGACAGTTCCAAACCGTTGGTATAGGTTAGTTTTCCAGTAGTGAGAACATGCATACAACCCTTCTTCAATCCTTTGTCTGTGATTATGTTGTTGTTATTCAAGAAAAATTAGTCTAGAAGAGATGTGAGATCAATATATTTGTCATAGAATAGATCATATCTATACATTTTGGACTAAACATGGGGAAAAACTAAACCTGCACACCGACTGGTATTATACTTTGGTTTATAGATCATTTGATACGAATACGTGTGTAATTGAAGATGGGTATCACCTAGAAGATATAAAAGTTAAAATTTAAGATGAAATTTTATATTTTATTGTGTTTTTTAGAAGTTAAATAGTTTTTTAATAGGTTATTTGGTACCGGTTGTACTAAAAACTAAGCATTTTCAGCTGTATTGAAGTTATATAATTTGAAAATTCATAGTGGATAGAGTGACACGAACTTTACAGAACGACTTGGTCTCCTAAATTATATGATACAATAAGACAATGAACATATATTTTAAACATATTACTCTAAATGATAGATATTTTCAATTTTCATGATATCAAATAAAATAAATTCTTTTCCAAATAATTTCATATTTTTTCCAAATAAAAATTAATCACTCAAAAAATTCCCTAAGTGTAATACTGATCGATATAAGAAAAAATTAATTATTTCATTTGAATGGTTTATGAAAATTTCATATAATTATATTTTTTAGAAGATTATATAGATGTTAGGAAACCATTTTATAATTTTCATTGCATGAAAATACAAGTGTTAAAGATGGGAACATACATTATCTAATATATTCTCTTCAGTGGAATAAAATTGATTAACAATAACCTAAATTTGGAAATGAACTAAGACATGTTTGTCTTGCAATATATAAGCATTGAATAAATCTTATTGGTGTAAATATTTGTACTCACCATACATGGCCTATCATGTTTTTAAAGTATAACATGTTATCATGGTTATTCCAGATGTGTAAATACATTATATTGTCTCTTCTTTTATTTATACAAAATAAAAACGGTAAAGATATTGATGTATATTTATATGCATTGATAAATGATCTTAAATTGATGTGGGATAAATTATTTATACTATATTATGCTCATAGAGGTGAGGAAATAAAATTGAAGTCCATATTTAATGGGATAATTAATGACTTTCGAGCTTACGGAAAATTTTAAGGCTATATCATTATAATAATTTATGGTTTCCCATTTTTGAATAATGAAGACAGTAATTTTGGTTGAAAAATTCCTCGAATGATATTTTTTTATTGGATCATATATTTTTACCTTAGAAACATAAAAATCGATCATGGATAAAATCCTTCAATATGAATATCGAACAAGGTACAACACCATCTCAACTATCGGGTGATCAACTATTAAATAAAGTAAAAGATATGTAAACTATTTTTGATAAACCAATTTTGATAAACCATCGGAAATTATTTTTGAAAATTGTTTCAATTTTACATGAATTAATATATTGGTGTTTTTTATACGTCATACATTTTCGTGATTTCATTCATGTAGATATTTATTTTGATAGTGTTATTGAAAAATTACTAAATGATTCTACAAAAATAGCAGAATAAATAAAGGCTAGTTTGGACATGATTGACATGGGAATAAGGGAAGAGATAGCACTAGGTAAGGGTAAGGGGAATTATTTTCTTCTTTCGTAAGCTTAAACTCTTGTCGAGATAAGAAAAATTACACTTTTTGTGTTCTTTAATGGTGTAAAAGTTCTGGAAGGCTAATCGTAAAAAATACAGAATGTTTTGTAAATGAATAATTTTATGTTATAGGGATCAAAATCACATAACTAAAATATTTTAATGAAATATTTAATTCTCATTTCATTTTGTTTCATTCTTCCTGAAAATGTTTGAAATACATTAACTAGACTATTCTTCTTTTTCAACTCCATATGTGGTAATGTTATAGACCAGGAGAAGTTTCGAATCGTGAATAGGGAGGTCACAGTCTTATTATGTGAATTAGATATGTTCTTCCCTTCATTATTATTTGATATATTGGTCCACCTGATGGTTCACATTGTTAGAGAGGTG
This sequence comes from Viscum album, assembly GCA_963277665.1. Lineage (NCBI taxonomy): Eukaryota > Viridiplantae > Streptophyta > Magnoliopsida > Santalales > Viscaceae > Viscum > Viscum album. The sequence goes on along the minus strand of OY728146.1, from coordinate 1,873,260,026 downwards.
ATTATTAAAAAAATGAAAATTTAATACCATTATATATGGATGGATTTCAAGAGATCGAACTATCATCACCTCCTCGTTTTTAATTTTAACCAACCATTTCATCAGTAGTAGTTAACCCTATTGTGGTCCTCCCTACTAGAATGTTAGCTACATTAGAAGATTTGTCTCCTCTTCATATTTTTCAATCCCCAGGTACCTCATCATGTGATGGACTGAGAGTATCGGTTGTGTTGAAGCATCTTGATCATCCTAAAAGGAGTTCTTACTCAATTCAGATCCTCTGGAGAAGCATCCTTTTCTTTACTATATTCTTGAGATTCCAATTTTGAAAGTTGTATCACAATTAGTGTAGGATTATTCTTTGATTACCTTATCGGATTCATCTTTCTTAGCTTCTTTGATGATTCACCATTTGAAACTTTTAGTAAGATTATGGGCACATATACCTTATCTTTCATGTTTTCAGGATTTCATAATCTGAATGGGCTTGTATGTTCTGATCTATATTTTAGGAAGCATTCAAAGTTAATTATAAATCCTTCTGGCCTCAAAATCATACATTTTTAAGGTCGGGTCTTCATTCCCCATATCATTAGGTCACTGGAAGTTCAACGTAAAAATTTCATCCATGGATGAAAATTCGGGACGTGAAATATCTTGGGTGGAAGTCTAGGATCCACATTCCATGCTCCCTCTTCCTCTCTTCAACCCTTCATACCTAAGAGGCATCATAGACTCTATAGAAGATTTCCTCTATGTTGACGAGTGGCCTTTAAAGATTTACAAGTCTTTAGTCACTTTGATCTACATTGCTTTGAAAATTTCCCATGTGCTCTTGTCTTATCTTTTTCTTCACATTGAGGGATCTTGCTACTGAAGAAAATCTTTTTTTATCAATACCAACTCAGATTATTCTCCTAGTGTCACATCCATGGTCACTCCCTATTATACTCTAGAATATGGAGGGAAAACCCGGTTGATTTGCTGAAGTTGGAACCCTCAAACTCGAGCAGACTGAATAATTTTATCATCTTAGTTCAGTCAGTGCTAAAGGCCATTGACAGTACACCTTTATTTTCTTGGTTTTCCTTTTACGTTTCTCTTCCATCCAATTACACTTTCCATACAGGTCTATCTTCTCCTACTCGGTAGAAGCTTTGCATGGAGTTGGATTCCTTTGATCTACATCCCTCATTTTGTTTTCCGAGTGATATGTGCCCTTTTCCTCTGGAAAACGACTAAATATCCCTTATCAATGACATGAAGATAATGATCTTCGAGTCCCTAGACCTTTCTCAACTTTTTAATGACCATGGTTGTCCAAAGAGGCCCGATGTTTTCTCTGAGGATCGATCTTGTACTATCATTATTGACCAGATGACAACCAACTATTTACTTTCTTATTGTGTTCTAAATCCATTAACAATCTTTCCTATTCATACAGGTAACTCATTCATCATTTTATCAGATATTCTGGTATATAATTTCCTTTCTTCCCTTACTCCCTCAAAAGTATTCTTTGGTGTTTTCACCTGATATCATTCTAAAAGAGGCAGTTTATTCCCCTCTCGACAATCAAAGTGTATTGAAAATCCAAGAGACAAAACCAGGCATCTTTCTTTTTGATGATTTTCTTCATACTGTGGCATTCATAAGGCCTTATAGCATGGGTTAAATCATATTTTATATCTAGTTAATTATCTGTGAATAATACCTCTGTTGTTTCTATATTAGGACACGAATAATCATGTTACAAGATTTAATCCTTTTCTACTAGAATGAGGATTTATGAAATCTATCATGGTGAACCTCTCAACCACTATATACAGGTTTTCTAGTGGAACAATGATATAATAGATCTTACAAATACATCCAATAATAACAACATAGTGAAATTGGTTTTAAGGAATTCTATGTTTTTTATATCATTCGTATATGCCATGTGTGACTCAAGGATACATGATCTTCTCTAGTATGACCATGATGACTTATATCCAAGTAACACATCTTGGATTATCATTATAAAAATTAATTTATTTTTGGAACCTTCGTTGAAAAAGGGAATAAGAATATGTCACTGGAATGACAAGCATGACTTCTGGGAGTTCTAGAATGGAAGGGCCTAGTAGATTAGGGATTCTCTTGGGAAAAGTTCACCAGGACAAATAATAAATAGGGTAGTATAAAGATTATATATCGGCTTGATCATTTCATAGATAGCCTATAATAAATCTATTCTTATTCAATTGTGAGTTTGAATCACTTGGTGTGTGCATTTTCTGAACATACTCCACTTATTGTTCACTTGGATAGTAGTGCAGACCAAGGGAATAACATATTCTCTAATAGATGGGTGGTGGATCCATGTTATCCTTCAATGGTTTAAAAATCCTAAGACAACCAATGATTGACAAATACAAGCTTGTATTTCACAAAAAAACATTAAAATATTTAAAGTTGAATTCAGGTGTTGTCAAAAGATCATCCTTTGAAGCTACATAACCTAGAGTCGATTAAACATGATTTTTAACATGAGGAGTGGAATGACGGAATTGTTCAGGAACTCAGTTAAAAGAATACTATCTTATTGAGTATGCTTTTGGAGCATGAAATATTGGCTTGGGATAATTGTAATATGGCCTTGTTGATTTTTTGTGATAGAAACATAGAATTTTTCTCATGATTGTATCAAAGAAAAAAAGACATGTGATGCCTAATATCTACCTAGTGAATGGTTCTTTTACTAATGATCATGCTATTTTTGGAAGTATGGGGGATGATATTTTTGAATTAATAATTGTTTATACCAATACAACTATGAGGGAGGGTTATCCAAGTGATCGCTCTACTCTTTGTGAAAGTATTCCTTCAGTCGTGATAGAGGATGTCATATAGGGTCTTAGGAGAATTATAGAGGAGGGGAGTGTATAATATAGCGAAATAAATCAACAAGTAAAGTGATCTAAGAGAAAAATATTTTCCGGGATCCTCCTATGTGCCCTTTGGAGACCAAGTTCAAGATGAACTTCTATGAATCATTTGGAATTTTCCCATGGGGGAAATCTACCATGAGTGGCATGTGGTTAAAATCCAATTCTTATTCAAATGTTGTGGGATCCAAAATATATTAAGAAATATAAACACATTGGTATGGGAATTGTTCTATATAAGGTTCTTGGAATTGTTCATAATAGAAGGTTGTATGTCCATCTTCTTGAGTGTATTTTAGAGGAACAACACAGTTTTGTGGAAGGGGGTCAATCCAATATTCCATCACACCACCCAAGTGAAAATTTATGATATTAATAGCAAAAAATTAGGATCTAGTATTACAATCAAAATTTACATGGACAAGGCATTTGACCAGAATAAATGGGGTTTTATTTTAAAGGTGTTTACATGTATGGGGTTTTCCCCATGGTTTTTTGATCTCTTATTCTAGTACATTAGATCTTTTTGGAGATTATTAAAATTCATGGGTAATAGATGTGGTTTCTTCAAACCAATTTGGGTCCAAGAACAGGTGACCCCATCTCCCCAATCAAATTTATTAGGGATCAAAATTAATTTATTAAAATCATTTCCTCAGGAAACAATGATAGACATATCTTTTATTATAGTACCAAATGTCATTTTAATGGTTTGTCACACCTCCAATTCATTTAGTAACATCCTAATTTTCATAAGTGTTAACAGTATATCTATTCAAGTATACATAAATATTTTAATGAATGTTTCAAGTAGAGTGGTCAATGAATTAATTTTGAAAAAAGAATCAATTATTTTTTGAAAACATAATCTAGTCGCTTTACTAAAAATATTTATGACAAGTTGGGTATCAACAGAAAATCATTTTAACTAGATTAACTTTGGTACCTAATATCGCCAGGTTCCTTCACATTTATCACTTTGATAGACTAATAATCATGATTATAGCTCAAATAATTAACTAGAAATGTCATTTTTTATATTTTGGGGGTCGTATCGCAATAGTTAATTGAATTCGTACCTCGATTTTGATGCATGAAATTTATGTTCATAAAGATTAAAAATTTATGGAATACAAAATTGAGAAGATCATGACTAATTTCATTTTGGAGTCTCTTATGAAAGGGCATTTCCACTAGGAATCATGGGATGAAATGTCCACACTAGTGGATTTTGAAGGTATTGGTCTTAGGAATGTTGAGGAAACCATGAAAACCCTCTAAACCAAATTATCATGGATGGTAATAAAATTTTCATTCCCTATGGGATATTTTTATATCCGGTAAATATATGGGGAATTTTATCATCCCGAAGGGGCCTATCTCCTCTTTATGGAATGTGTTGTGAGGAAACATACTAACGATTCTTCAATATTGAAGGTGGATTGTGGGATGTGGTTATTTAAGATACTAGATTTTTAACAGATATGGTGTTCTCTTCTGTTTTTTTACCTACCTGAAACATGATATATCTTTTTCACAAGCTATCTATCTCCTAGTTTTCATTCACACTATGCTCAACCCAAATTACTGTGACAAAATCACAACTTATTTTTCTCCCTGAAACTAGATAAACTCATTTTCACTAACTCTTCATTGGGGTAGTTCATGTGAGAGTAGTATCGTGAGGCTCTCAATGTGCACCACAAGGTCAGATCGGACAAAATCCTTTGGTGTAAAGGCATCCTGGTTACATTTTGTTTCAGGGTCTAGCACTTCTGGTACCGAGAACTTACTAATAATGATTCGATAAAAAATAAAATAATACAGGATGACCCAAATGATTCTATTAGAGATATTCTATGTAAGAAATTGTGGACAATATGTTTTTTGATAGAGATTGGGCTAGAGTTTTATGGTGTGGCCATGGGAGCCTTATTGGTGTCAAGTTTTCTAAAAGGGAATAACATGACTTTTATTCAAGTGTGGTTATAGGGGGTAGTTAATTAAAATTTGGAACTTGAGGTTAGAGATTTTTATGTTTTGGTTGGATACTGGTGCACTTGGGATACCAAAAATAGTTCTAGGGTGAAAGGCTTTTTTAGCTCAATATTTTCCTTTCATATTCCATCTAGGTGTTTATCTACTGATCCTGGTCCACCACCAATACATTGGAAAAATGTTCAATCATTGTGGTCTTCCATGGGTGGTATGGGGATTTGTTTAATTATCATAGTGAGGGACACCTTCTATGGTTTATTATTGGTGTAAACCCCCTACCAAAGGGTACAATCTTTGCATTGATGGTTCTTCTGGCCACGACATTATGAGAGGGGGAAGATTTTTCCATGAAAAAATAGCTTAGTACTAGTTTTTTTAGTTGTTACTATGGGAATGGTGATTCTTTTTAAATGGTGGCCAAATACATTCTCAAATGGGATTGATGGTTTTTCATTATGACAACATCACCCCTTCGGAGGATGAAACTGGCTGCTTGGTCATCCTTAACTCTCTCCATGGGAGATACATCAGTTTATGGACCATTATCTATCTTATAATTAGATTAATGTCCAGAATTTACCATCAATGAAAAATTACATACATGGTGTGAATGTAACCATGTTATAGATTATCCAACTTATAGGGGTACCTAAAATAGACCTCTCATTATTTATTTAGACCTTGGTTCTTTGACCACAGAGTGTACTACTTTTTTTCAGGTTGATTCTACAGGGATCAACTATTTTAGGCTGCCCTAAGTACTTTCTGTGACGTATTTTTATATTACTAATAAAATATAACACATTGAATTAATGGTTAGAGAGGTACAACTATGGGGTCCTCTCCATTATTAATGGGTGTAGCCATGAATATTATGAAAGTCAATGTCAATAATTGAATTCAAGTAGAAGGTAGTATTGTGGAACTATATATTGTTAAAGAAGATGTATAATTATATACTGAATTATTATTTGATGTTGAAAGAATAGGTCACCTAAATTCCCATCACAATGGATGCAATATAGGGAAATGAATTTTTGTAAGAGATCATGTTACAATTGCTGTCATTAAGAGGGATAAATTGATCCTTTACATTGAACATAATAGTAAAGATGTTTATCCACTCACTAAATCCCACAATGAAATTTTTAGAGATTTTAATCTAACAAGGGATAATGGATGAATACCAAATACACAAAATCAACAGTATATTGGATAGATTTCTGATCCAATTAATATGGGGTTATCTCAAAATATGAATTAGATTATTTAATGACTTAAATGGATAGTTAATGAACCAAATGATAATGTAATAACTTGAACATATTTTGTAATCAATGGTTATAAATTCCATATAAAATAACTTGATGACTATAGTATATTGAAAAAAAAATAAAGTCCCGCATGTGGTGGAAGTGATGCAAATCTCTAATTCCAAAGATATAAATCCATCTTATGTTAATATATATTATATCATAATTATCTAATCGACATATGAGTTAAATTATTAAACATTTTATGTCCTGATTTACCATTGAAAATGGTTTAACAATAAGAGTGTAGTGAATGTTGAAGAAATGGCCTTCGTGAAGGTGAATTTCTATGTGGAATGGGAATATGATGAGTCATTCATAATGGAATCATAATTCGTGAAAGTATATTATGTCCTGGATCTATTAAAGAAGAATTAGTTGATTGTCCTAGTAGTGATTAAAAAAAATAGGGTTAGTTGATGATTCAATTGAGGATGACCCTTTCACTAGGACATCAAAATATGTTCCTACATATCAAATTGTAGAAAATGTATTTTATTTTAGATAGGGAATGAAAGAGGAAAATTTTTATATTGATAGAGGATATAAATACCTTATTAAAAACAAAGATGGTTAAATGATAAGGTTAAGTTGTTTTTTAATATATTATTCTTCTCCTCAAAACATTTTACGTTATCTACAATATTAAAAAAAGTTAATTTAATTTCTTTCTACTCTTGAAGAAAATGACTTCAACGCGGGATAATGTAACCAATACTAGGTAAGAAGATAATATTCATGATGATAAAGTAGAATTTTTAGGGGATCAATAAATTGTAGGTGAAAAATACAATAATGAACCAACATCAATGTATCGAATTAAATTATTATTGTAAGAAGAAAGTTTATAAAATTTGATGTCGTCTATAATCAACACGGTCAACCTATTGACCCCAACAAGTTAATGTTCATATGATATTTTAGGGCCACAATGAGAATGAATTTTATTATTGATATAGATTAATGCTTCTACATTTATTGTGTAATGATGGAATCCCTTTTAGATGATATATAGGTAATGATATTTTATACTTTCTCTATTTCACCGAAAAATTATATGATTTAATTTTGATTTAATTATTATTATTCCACGTAGATTTCATTTATTTTATAATATTTTTGAATGAAATATTTCTTAATAACCTCTAGAAAATACTGTATAGGTTTCTAGACAATTTTTACCATGTCACATCTTAGGAAAACTGAGGGGAAGGTAAATATCACATACTGGATTGTTATGAAAACAATATAAAGTATGAATATTGTAATTAATTCATCATTCATCATGATGAATGATAATTTCAAGACCATTTAATTTGATAAGATATTATTTGAAATTATTTATTTTAACCAATTTTATTTAAAATTTTAAATTTGTTTAATAATAAAACCGTTCAAAAAATAGATAGCTTGCATCAAAATCAATGTACCCCAATCAAAAAATAAAGGCTGGTGTACACATCACTATATAATATTTTGGTGTGTATTTTAAGTAAATAAAAATGGTTTTATGTCACAAAATACAACATTGCTTATTTTTTTCATTCATATTGATGGATCAAAATTCAAACACACTTCCATCCCATGTTATGTGCTATGGAAGAAGGTTCATGTAAATAAATTGGGTAACTAATTGATGGAAAATAAATAATTATGGGAAACATTTGTAATTATTAATTTATAGTAAATGATTATGATTTAGGATATTATTCAATAAAAATATATATTTTTATATTTTTTATAAGATTGGGACATAAGAATCAGTAGTGATTATACATGGGAAGAATGACATTCAGTAGGTATAAAGCATATGGAACAATATGGTCATGTTAGAGGTGTATTTTTTGAGTGTCACTTCAAACATATTTTGACAATATGAAACAACAAATATTTAGATATAAGATAATTAATGAATTGTTAGAAATAATAGATTCATTTCAAGATATTATGATCTGGTCTTGTTTGGAAGACCAATATTTGAGAAAGGGTCAAAGGGAACCGGTAGTGGAACAATTACTTACAAATTCAGAACCAAATGACATCACTATCTTTAGCGATATTCATTTACCTCAATCACATACATTAACCATGGTAATAAATTTTTCAATACACATTATCCTAAATGTGAATCAAGAAACTTTTGATACCGTTAAATTATTAAAATTATATGGGGTAAAGTAGTATTTGATTTCTATCTGTCGTACAACGAATTTTTGTGAGAATTATGATGTATTATATCCCAAGAGATAAGTTACATAAAATTAAATCCAAAAGAAACACCTGAGAGTAGAGATTAAGGTATCCTAAGAGAAAACCACAGAGTTTTCTATTCCACTTGATGATCCATATATTACAACATTCAATGATGGTATGGGAACTTTTTTACTGGGGAAATATAATTATATAAAGATACATGAGATATTTATTCAATATATTTTTTTATTAAAACCCTATAAAAATTGATGAAAAAATTTCTGATGTAATATATGGTATTACATGAGGATAATGTGATGGGGAAACTGAATGTTTAATTAAGATAATCTAGTTATTCCACTAAGAAATAAAACCCAATTTCTCGGATTACCTTCCGCCTAAAATTTATGAATCAACATTTATTATCATTAAAATTTCATAATGAGACCACATTTAAAGATGAAAATATATCATAAATTCCATATGATGAAGAGACATTTGGAACTTTCATTATAGACGTAGTTAGTCTTGAGAGTTTAAGGTGAATATTGTGTTTGAATGGATGGGTTTCTCAGTTTTGAATACCTACATATGACACATTTTCCTAATGCGTCTATCCAAATTGTGATATAATATGTTCAATTATGTTAATAACTAATAATATTTTCTACATGCATTAAATTACTACAAAATAAAAGGAAAACTATGTGAATCATAATTTGGATTCATTAATCCCTGAATAAATTCTACAAAAGAAGCTTATTTAGAGACGTAAGAAACAGATATGAAAAATAATATGATATAAAATGAGTTTTGAGAGAAAAATAATACAATAAATAATCTATTATATTCATACAATGCAGGGGTGAAACTCTAAAATCTAGTCACATAAGATATATATTAGTTTTTGATTACTTATTTGTTTACAACCCCTCGGATACTGATCACATTCAATATAGAAACCCAAAATATTTATTTTTTAGATCTAATGCATGGATATCCAAAATATTGGCCACACATGAGCCAGATTATTATTTTTTTAATACACTACTATATACATTTTTTAGATAAACATTCAATTATAATTTTTTATTCTATGTTTTAATAATAATTTAGTTATGATAGTATTGTAACTAAATATAGGACAATTCATGAAATGATGTTAGTTAATGAACATAAAAAACTAGTGGAATACTACATATAGAAACAGATTGAAGTATATATAGATTTCTTTACCTATAATAAAAATATTTCAAAATAATTTATTTAATTGGGTAAATGTATCTATTTTTTTTAAGAATGATTATGGAAAAGAATGTAAATATTATGTTTGAAAATTTATGAGAGAGGTCAAAAACCATGAAAATATTAGAATCCTCCAACACGCAATATCGAAAGGTAATTACAAATTCATTAATAATGTTTTTTATCGTTTTTTAAAATATATTTTCTCAGTTTCACCATGATTTTTTACAACCATAATAATCTAAATAAGAATTAAATTTATGTATAGATGAGTGGGAAGTGTACAAAGTTTCAGATTGGTTTCGGACAAAAAAAATAAGTTTTTATAATGTAAGATTTTGATCTATTAAGGGATATCACATTGGAAAAATATTTTGAGTTTAAATAATTATTATGTTAATTATTATATGTTAGTTTTGATATGTTTCTCAAGGAGAAGTATAAAGGGGGAAATCAATTTTTTATAAATGAGAATAAAACATAGTGTGAATATTAATATGTGCATTTGGAATGAATTCTTAAACAATATTTATTTAATTATCACATCATTTTTTTGACTTTTTTGGGTTAATTTCCTTTTCTTTTTTAGATTAAAATTAGTATAATTCCATCAATAGGGTTCCATCATGGGTGGTGGTAATGACTAATGAAAATAAAAATTTAGCAGTTTCACTTTATTGGGTGGTGTAATTATTTGGGTTATTCTATCATTGATTAGGTGCATGATTTAATGTCACAAATTATTTTGAAATCCATATAACTAACACATCATGCTTACATTAATGAAATAGGTTGAGAAAAATGGTTCTTTTGAATGCATAGGATGTGAAATTAAATCATACCACCAATATATCACATAGAATATCATAAACATTACATTCTTTTAGATTTATATCCTACCCTTATTATAAATATATATACTTTTCACTAGATCCCCATAAAAAATGTTTCCACTGGTTCATCACTAATATGAATTTTGACATTCATTACGTGATATTTTCATCGTTAAAAACCACATTAGTAACACCCCAAGCTTCCACATTATGTTTCTCTTTGAATAATATAATAGCCTGTGTTATAATCAACATTGAGTTCTAGTACACCACGACTAATCAAACTAGCCATTTAAAAATAAGTTTTGAATAGTAATGCCAACTTTATGAAATTTTATTTATTTTATTTTTCCAATTGAACATAATTTCTGGTTTCATAATATCAAAATTAGCTTAGTGTGAATTTTTTATATTTTTCATAAAACTGTCAATTTTTTTTGCATAGTGATAAACATTGCGTTATTGTTTAAAACCGACATTTTATTTAAATAATTATTTTTCATTATAAATTTATTTTAAATAATAAATAAATACACAATTCTAATATTAATGCAATGTAATTCATTGAATTCATTTTATAATATGATTATAAATATAAAATTTTATCAAACGTTTTAACGCCTTTTACCCACCATCAAGGCACATTTGTAAATTTGCATAAAACATAATTTTACCACTTTTTTAAATTGACTTTCAAATATCTAAGAGTCATAGTTTTCATAAGTTGGTAAAATTTTATTTAATAGGATGAAAATAATTTTTGTTGAATAGTAACTTTTGAATTTTATTTAACATGGTTAAAAGGAAATAGTGTAATTAAAGGTAAAAATAATATTATAATAATATAAAATATCACCAAAACATGTCCTAATTATATTTTATAAGTTTATTTAGAGAAAAATAAACCTTAAAAAATATTATGAGCTTTTTTATCCACTTGGATTAGATTTGAAAATATATTGTATTTTATTTAAAGAGTAAAAAGTGTTAAATTTTAATTTTAATAACTAATTCAACTTTAATATAGGGTTATACATAAGATAAATTAGACTACAAATATTCATTAGAAAAATACAATGATTCCCTACATAATATTATTTTAATTATAATTTTTCAAAATTAAATAATTAAATTTATCTACGACACATTGATGTTTCATTAATTACATTATTAATGAAAGATTAAAATAATTGATATTATAAATATTAAAATAAAGTAAAATTGAAACTTTTGACACCATCCATGAACTTTCATCATGAATATGAAATTTTAGGTTTGATTCAATGTATTTTTTCTACATAATCATGTTTTGATGACTTTAACAAAAACCAAATACTAAATAGTGTCACAATTAACGTAAATGAGTTTATAAAACAAGTACTATTTATTAAATTATATGACTGAAAATAAAATTTATGGTTCAGCCAAATGACTTAGATAATTATACATATGTCATAAATTAACAACATGATGTAATATTGTGATATTATAGTAACTACATTAACCATGCAGTGTAAAATACAAGAAGACGAGGTAAAATTTAAACTATTTAACTAGGAGTTAAATCTAAAAGATATAGTTAATATGGTGACCTAAACTTGATGAAAACCTATTATTTCAGAGGATACAGACCCAAAACCACCATATTCTACAAATAAATCAATTTAGAGATATTAAAAACCTAAATTAAATTTATAATAAATTCATATTTCAAGCATTTCCAAAAGTAACCCTCACCTCTCATATAAAAGGCTACTCCCCCTTCTCTTAAATTGACACATCCAAAGCCATTTGGTATGGAAAACCCCAACTCCAATCTCCAAAAAACTAGCCTCAATTTATCGTAGAGTCTTTAAATTAATAAAAAATTCAACCAAATGATACCTTTATTTTAAATCAAAACGAAGCACCTGAAGAAGGGGTAATTATTTTATCCCCTCCTCAAAATTCATTTATTCTCCCACTCCCTATTTTTTGTTGTCTCTATAATAAATAAATAATAAATGTACCATAAACATAATGAATTTTTTTTATAAATATGGTATATCAATTTTCATTATTATATATATCATATTATTTACAATGTCACCATACGTGCATACGTACGGCTTGCTGTCTCCACGTCGGGGTGTAGTTTGTTATTCAACGCATCATTATTTGGATTGGTATAATAATCAGTATAATTCACATAAATAATAAATATAAAATTTTATTAATTATTTATATATAATATACTATCAAATTATATACTATTTCACCATCAATGGAATGATATTGTCGCTCGTGCGAACGTGCGGCTTACCTTCTCCGCGATGTGATGATATTTCATTCCCCAGTATAGCCATTCAATAATAATTTTAATTTAATGATTATAAAATAATGTTTAAAAAATAATATCATTATGTATATGAATCCAATATATTTTATCCAAAATAAATAAATCTTATGTAGAAAAATATATAAAGGAAACTGAATCAGTTAACACTCGAAACAATGATAATACTGAAATATTATTAGAAAATAAATATTAGAAGATCATATATTATATCATATTTATGTATGTGGTTCTTGTATAATTAAATAACAATTATTTAACCATTATATAGGAATTTAACATACCTTTAACTAAGATAAGTGCAATGTAAGGGTTAATTTTACAATCTCTTTATTATCCAAGGTTATTTATAGGTATGTATCCACTGGGGAATATTTATCAACCACATCCATTTTCCATAAAAAAACATGTTAAATCATTTTAAATATTTCCTAGACTATAGGTTAAAGTCATTTTTACCCTTTTTTGACCTCTTATAAAAAAAATTAAATGATTCTTTCCATCGGTTCCACAAAAGATGCTTTGTGGCTATTTCAACAAATTAAGGAAAGAATGTTTCTTTTTTAACTTATACGGTGGGTGTGGTGATTTACTTCTATTATAATACCTTCCAAGCTTCCCTTACAAGCTTATAATTTTTCTTAAAAAAATGAATGTTTTCTTTTAAAAATGTGTGACTGTTAAATGATTTCAATGTTCAATGATATATTTCTCTCAAGCATATTTTTTTTATTGATTTAATACATTTCAACATCTATTGTGGGATTTTATGTTTAATTGTAGTTCATTTATTATGATATGATATTCCTTATATTATTGATAGTTTTATGATATGTTTGACTATGGATGTTCTATTTTTATGTCATTCATGGTTTATGGTTAAAGTATTAACATTTCATATGCTAGTTTAATATGAATGATTATGTTAGGTTTCTCACTTTTCACATGAGAAATACATTGGACATTGTAAGTGATGTATGGGGCTTGTTATAACCCCTCGATAAATTATTATGTCTCATGAGGCAAACTAGTGTCTTGGCAAAAGGCTTTGACATCATTTTTTTATTTTAAGCCATAAAATGAGGCCTTGACTCTATGGTTATGATGTCTGGCATTATGAAATATATCATTATAAGACTAGCTATTGATATTACATGTGAATATTCATCTAGTAGAATATTCATGTGAATAAGTAAATTTCATTATTTTATTTTTATCTTCTATAATATGATGAATTTTGAGTTTAAAAGTCTTGCAGTTTTTTATAAATTGCCTTAATGTGCTTATACTTATTTATGATAGTTTCAACTATATTTTTATCCTTATAGAGCATCTAAGCTCACCCCTTTTATTATGATTAATTTTTTCTCAGATGTGATGAATTATATTATGACTGGCCCATAGGATTAGGCTAAGGGGTGTGAGTGTGTTCAATGGAGACACAATGTTGCTTTTCCATTTCATAATAAAATGTAAAACTTATGTATGTATCTGGTACTTCTAATGCTACTGAAATGATCCGTCTTTCGATACATGATCTCGTACGATCATGAAAATGTTACATCATAATGAAATGACTCTGGGTAATAGGGGTTGGGGAATTACATCGGTAACAAAAAAATCATCATCATTCTCAATAAAAAAATTACTCAGAATAGGGATGTTCCATTTTTATAAACAAATAATGAAGATGTTACCAAAGATTTTATCATCACCCTGAATATTAAAAATGATATAGTAATATATCGAAAAACCCAAGAATACTTAATGGATGATCTATATTTTAGTTTCAATTGGGCGCTACCAAGGGATATACTGATGTTTAATACAATGAAAATGGGATAAAAAATTTAAAACAGAGTTTAAGATCCTCTAAAAAATTTTAAAAGGTCACACAAATGTTTTTTACATCAAATAAGGAAAATAGTTTATCATATAGTTTGTACTATCTATAGCGGTGAATGGGAAAGATAGATTTTTTTTTCAATAAAAACCATGTGTTATGTTATTTTTTTTATATAAAATAAGAATGAAAATTTCTATATTTTAGTTTTACACCAACCTAAAATAAAAAAGGTTTTTATTGGGGATTTTTTGTAATACCTTAATGTTATGTTGTTGTACAGTGGAAAAATATATGATGTTATTGGAATTGATATTATAAAATATCTCATATGTACCCATAGTGGGTGAAACAAAATTTTATTGTTTTTTAATAATTATTTATATAATTTGACTAGGAAACCTAATTATCTGTGACAAAAAATTGTTATAATTTTAAGATGTGATAAAGGAAAAAATATCTTAATATATAAAATATAGTATGAAAAAATGATTTATGATTATATTTATAGATTAAAAACCTTATTAAATAAGTTTCATATAGATAATAATCATCTATATAGGATTGTATTTAATATAGTTCATGGTCTTCTTGTAAGGTCCACTGAAAGAATTTTAATTTCATATTAGATTGTCTATTGTATTTTATTTACATGACTAGTAATATTTAATAAACTCCTTTTATTTTAGTCTCAAATGATCAATAATAATTATATTTTAGTGTAATGATATATAATTAGAAAAATTTCCTTCTATTATATTTACTCATCATTTAAACTATTTTTATTAACATCCTCATCATTTTTATTTAATACATATTTTTTTCTGCTTCACAATGATAAAAAAAAAATAAAAGAACGTGTTCCTTTTTCTTAGAAGATGAAACCCCACATAGGATAAAACTTATAGTGTTTGAGGTAGGGTTCCTCTTATATTGAAAGGGATCATGCTCCATCATTTCTAGTGTTTATTGTATAGTTTAAACCAAAACACATATCACATACTCATTCAGACACACCTCAATCTATTACACAGTGTACTCGGTAAGACATGGACAATGTTTTTAGAGTATAATTTAAATTTTACTTCCACACACACAATATATTCTAAAAAACCAAAAAAAATAATATTGTTATAATACTATAGTGAAATAATCCATAAGTCATTTTCTACTTGTACAATAAGCCTCACCTCAATCTGATGCACAATGTGGCTGATATGTCTTGAAGTGTTTCTTTATATTTAAAATTGAAATTTTAGTAAAAAATATAAGTGAAATTCTCAAAAAAAAAATACCCATTTGGATTATTTTTAAACATTGGTAAAATGATCCAATGATCCATAAATAATTTTGTATGTGCAAGAACTACCTGCACCATAATATGATACATGATGTTCTTGGTATGACTCAAAGGGCCTATTATCAGTTTAATATTAATATTTTATTGCAAAAAATTACACTCACTGAAAATTGAGAAGAAAAATTGTATTTTCTTGACAATTTAGGAGAAATATTCATATGTCATTTTTTCATATAGGAATTAGTCTCTTATTAAACCAACACAAGATGAGACTATTATGACCCAATGTGGGAGTATTCAGATTGAAATGAAATTTTAGTAAAAACAACAGCTGACATACTAAAAACTAAAAAAATACATTTTTATTATTTTCAAACATTATCAAAATTAATTTTACAACATTTTTATTCATGAAGGATCAGCCTCACCTCAATCAAACACACAGTGTGATCGGTATGACTCCAATTGTGTCTTTTTATTTAAAATTTTCTTTAATTTTAGTAAAAATAGATTTTTGACATACTAAAAACTCAATAAAATGTGTTTGGATTGTATTTTAACATTATAAAAATTATCCACATGTCATTTTTTATGTCTATGATTTATCATTACCTCAATATGATGCAAAGTTTGATTGGTGTGGCTCCATGTATATCCTTTTATTTAAAATATCCATTAATTTTAGTAATAAAGCC
Source organism: Viscum album (assembly GCA_963277665.1). Classification (NCBI taxonomy): domain Eukaryota; kingdom Viridiplantae; phylum Streptophyta; class Magnoliopsida; order Santalales; family Viscaceae; genus Viscum; species Viscum album. The sequence goes on along the minus strand of OY728146.1, from coordinate 1,873,243,341 downwards.
AATTTAAATATTAAAAATTTAGAAATTTACTTTGGATTATTTTGATACTTTAATAAATTGATCCCAAAGTGATATTTGATACATATGAATCAATTTCAAATCAATCAGATCGATGGTGTGACTAGTATGACTCCATGTGTGTCTTGTTTTAAATTCACATTAATTTTAGTAAAAATGACAATTGACATACCCAAAACTGAGTAAAAAGTTTTTATTTTATTGAAACACTATTGAAATGATCCATATATAATTTTTGAAGTTTTATAATAATACTCACCTAAATCCAATCTATGGTGTGACCATTTTTAATCCATGTGCATCTTTTAATTTAGAATTTGATATTAATTTCAGTAAAAAAGAAATGGGATGTACTCAAACCCCAGAAAACACATTTTTATTATTATAATAATTTATTAAAATAATCTATAAGTCATTTTTGACTTGTATGAATCAACCTCACCATAATCTAGTGCATAGTGTAACCTATATGACTCCAAATTGTGTCTATTAATTTAAAATTTTTATAATTTTTTATTAAAAAAATAAGTGACTTACTCAAAACCAATAAAATTTTTTAGAATTGTTTTGATACTTTATAAAAATTATCCATAAGACATTCTATAAAAGTATGAAGAAAATTCTCTTCATTATGATGCATGATTTGACCAGTATGACTCCACGTGTGTCTTTTTATTTTAAATTGACATTATGTTTAGTAAATAAAACAAATTGAATTCTCAAAACATGGAAAACACGTTCAGTTTGTTTCGATACTTTAGAAAAAATATCCATATGTCCATTTTGATGTGTAATAATTAGACTCATATAAAACTAAGGCGTATTAGGACTATTATGACTCAAAGTATATCTTTCTATTTAAAATTGACATTAATTTCAGAAAAAAAGAATATTAACATAATCAAAATAGAGAAAATGCATTAAAATTTTTTTGATACTATATAAAAATGATCCATAAGTCCATTTTGACATGTATGAGTCATAATAACCTCAATTAGATGCATGATGTGACCATTATAACTCTAAGGGTTTCTTTTAATTTAAATTTGACATTAATGGTAGTAAAAAAGATAACTAACATACTCAAAACCAAGAAAACGAATTTTGATTATTTTTATACCTTATTAAAATGATCAATAATAAATTTTAGAAATCAATAAATTAGTTTCACATCAATATGATGCTCGGTGTTACCTAAATATGATGCACGGTGTGGCCAGAATGGCTCCATGTATCTTTTTTTATTTAAAATTGACATTAAATTATTATAAAAAAGACAACTGATATAATCAAAACTGAGAAAAATCATTAAAATTTTTTAGTTGATTTTTTGAAAAATTAAATATGTAATTTTTTTATGATTGTTAAACATTCTCACCTTTATTTGATGCATGGTGTTACTTGAATAACCCCAACAATGTCTTTTTGTTTAAAATTTACATTGGTTTCAGTAACAAACAAAACATATATACTCAAAACTGATCTAATGCAGATATATTGTTTTTAATATTTATAATAATGATTCATAATTAATTTCTAATGTTTATTAATCATCCATATCTTAATATAACATGTGATGTTCCTGATATGTGTCAAATTTCCCATTATCAGTTTAAAATTTTTCTTTATGTTCAAATGTATTCACTTTCTGAAAACTAAAAAACATACTAAGTATATTTTTATAATTTATGAAAATGATTAATAAGTAATTTTTACATGGAATAACTACTACCATGTATAACTAATAGACTATGTGATCGGTATGACACAATGTTTGTGTTTCCAGTTCATAATGATATTTTACTAAAAAATAAAAGTGACATACTTAAAACAAATAAAACACATTCAAATTAATTTTATATTTTACCTAATTGATCCATAAGTAATTTTTGAAGTTTTGGAATCATCCACACCCCAATTCATCTCATTTTGAGACCGATGATACTCCTAGTGTGTCATTTTAGTAAAAATTGAAAATAATTTTAGAGAAAAAACCAAACTGACAAACTCAAAACAGTGAAATGAATTCAGATTTTTTTGATTGTTTAAGAAAATGATCCATCGGTAACTTTTTACCATTATTAGTTAGTCTCACTTAAATACAATGAATTATGTTCAAGGTATGATTCAATGTGTATGTTATCAGTTTAAAATTGACATTTTAGATCAAAAATTGTCACGCACTAATAACCCATAAATCACACATGGATTATCTTGATAATTTATAAAAATGGTTTAGAATTCATTTCTGACATTTAGGAATCATTCTTATATCAAAATTATACACAATGTGATAGGTATGACTTATAGTGTGTGTTGTCAATTTAAAATTAAATTATAGAAAAAAACACATGTGATGTACTCAAAACTGATAAAATGAATTTGGATTGTTTTTATACAATAGGATCATGGTTAATGAGTCATTTGGGATATGTCAGAATTAGACTCACCCCAATCTGATGCATGGTTTGACCTATATGACTCGAAGTGTAGGTTTTTTATATGTAGGTGTATTTTAGTTTAAAACATGCATCGAGTTTAAAAAATCTAGAGAACGAGCCTAGTTTTTTTAATCATTCTATATACTATTAAATAAATGATACTATTCATTTTTTATTATATTTATTTAATTAATTTTAAAAATGACAACGCTTGAACATGAATAAGAAATGGTGTGACATGCAAGAATTCACTAAAACTTAATCTGATACACAATTTTCCTAGTGTAACTCATACATAAATTTCAAATTAACAGTTCTATTTTTATTTATATATTTAAATTATAACTAAAAACGAATTGTTTTCATTTTATAGGTTCTTTAATTTTCTTGATCATGCATTGTTTGTTTGGAAATTGCATGAGTGGGGGTCAGGGGCCAAAGACAAAAGATCATTTCTATTTTGGAATGTCTATGATAGTTTATACATAATCATCTTAATTATATAAAATATTTTTTTAATTTATATAATATTTTATTTCTCCAATTACTAGTTTTATAGACTTTATTTCATTTAAAATATCTATTTTAACCTATTTTTGATTATATTCTGGTGTATTTTTACCTATTTGTTTTTTGTTTTGAAGTTTGCTATATATTTAACATCACAGAACAGTGTGCTCTTAATTTAGAAATTTTAGAATAACAAATAATGGTCTCCTTTATTAACACTACTAATAGTATTGATGAATATTCCAATTATCAATGTTTTTTAGTGATAATAAAGGTACCCTTTATCAGTTATTTTCTAGCACTGATAAAATCCAACTTTTTTTAATCTACCTCAGTACTAATTTCTTTTATAGTGCTGGTAAAGGCCAATTTTAACATTGTTAAGGGATTTTTTTTATGGTAGTGTGAAAGGAAAACTCAACATTAGTTACATTACAATTGTAAAAGAAAATATGAGTTCATTGGCCATAAAAAGGATATTTAAGATAAAACCTAATTCAAAATTTAATCTATAGTATTTTATATATTATGTATACCATTAAAAATCTTATTATTTAAGCATTGTTAAAATTATAAATAAAATATTTATTTTATGGGGGAGAAAATAATAGCATTATATTTTCCAATAATGTTTTCTCAAAATTAATATTATGTTTTATATATTTTTTAACACACAACACAAAGCTAAAATAAATCATGAAATATTAGATGAATATTGCTATGAAAATATATTATTAATAAAATCTCTACTAAATACATATATTATAATTAATTTTAAATACATGAACAACAGTACAAAGAACACTTAAATTTTTAAAAGATCATTTTTTTAATAAAATTAGTTTTTTTATGACATATTGTATTTTAATTCAAAAGATATAATTTTAATATTTTAGAATTTTAATTTTATAAAAGTTAATTATTTTTTAAATTCAACATCTCTAAATTATCTTAGAGTGGGTTTTGGATATTTTAATAAAATAATAGATCTTTCGGTGAATAGTTGAGAATATTGTGTTTTAAAATACCATAAATTTTAAGACATTATTTCTATATGAGAAGGAATATAAAATATATGAAATCATTTCTTATAAAAAAAATTATAATAGATATTTTAAATTTTAAAATATTTATGTAAGTTTATAAACCCATGAATGAATTTTTAGAAATTAAGTTACATGATTTTCTAAAACATTATACAATACATTACCCATTTATAAATATAAAATTATTTTTTATCAGTTTCCTAATTTTAATATAATAAAATGGATTTAAATTCTATAATTATAATGTAGCGATTATTTCATAGTAATCATTTTATTTTTAAGCACCAAAATGAATTACTTATGTAAAAACTAGTTATTGGGGAAAATTATAAAAGGGTAAAATGAGTTGGCTAAAGGGTTAAAAGGTATAAAAATTTAAAAAATATAACATAATTTAGTGTTTTTTGTGTGGATCAACCAATACATACCCAAACTATATTATTTTCAATTTTGGATTCATCATGATAAGTAAAATATGTTCTCACTTGATATTAAGATAAAATATTTACAAGAATTTCATTTTCAACACTTATAGAAGAGGCCACTCACCATCCCTTAACGAACAATATAAATTCATTTTACTATTGAAAATATTACTTTTTTCCTTACCCTATAAACCTTTTCCACATTGTACATATTCTGTTTAGAGTACTTATCGTATGCCCTCCATTTACAAGGAGTCTACGAAGAGAAAACTCAATGTTCTCAAAGAATTTACTAAATTTTCCCTAATTTTGTTTATTTTCAATATTTACTTTTCAAATAAATTTTTATTAATATTATATGATTAATTTATTATTGATATTATACTAATAGTTTTATTTTTTGAAAAACCATTAACCCCATTTTCAAATTTTTTTATGAAAATTGATGCATCAATTCAAGCACTTGTGCTAACTTCCACCTCCATGAAGTAACATTATTATTTTAAATATAGTATATTATTATTTTTTAAATTTCATTAAAATATGAATAAAAACGATAAAATATATAAATAATAACGTTATTCTTATATAAAAATTATGTTATTCCAAATGAAACTGCTTTTAAAATCATACTCAACCATGAATTATTGTATATTCATGTTTTTTGTTGGACTAACATCCTAATTGAAAAATGATATAAAAAATACCATGGATGGTTATGAAAACTTAACAAATCATAATTTATTATATAAATAAGTATATAATTATTTTCTTTTATTTTATGGTAATATTAATATTACTCTCAGTAATTTTGATAAAAAAATTTATTCCCTAAAAATCTCGAAAACATGAAAATATTCTATTTCATCTCTAAGGGTCATAACAAAAACTAAAAAATATGAGACTATTATGACCCAATGTGGGAGTATTCAGATTGAAATGAAATTTTAGTAAAAACAACAGCTGACATACTAAAAACTAAAAAAATACATTTTTATTATTTTAAAACATTATCAAAATTAATTTTACATCATTTTTTTCATGTAGGAATCAGCCTCACCTCAATCAAACACACAGTGTGATCGGTATGACTCCAATTGTGTCTTTTTATTTAAAATTTTCATTAATTTTAGTAAAAATATATTTTTGACATACTAAAAACTCAATAAAATGTGTTTGGATTGTATTTTAAAATTATTAAAATTATCCATATGTCATTTTTTATGCCTATGATTTATCATTACCTCAATATGATGAAAATTTTGATTGGTGTGGCTCCATGTATATCCTTTTATTTAAATCATCCATTAATTTTAGTAATAGAGCAAATTTAAATATTAAAAATATAGAAAATTACTTTGGATTATTTTGATACTTTAATAAATTGATCCCAAAGTGATATTTGATACAAATGAATCAATTTCAAATCAATCAGATCGATGGTGTGACTAGTATGACTCCATGTGTGTCTTGTTTTAAATTCACATTAATTTTAATAAAAATGACAATTGACATACCCAAAACTGAGTAAAAAGTTTTTATTTTATTGAAACACTATTGAAATGATCCATATATAATTTTTGATGTTTTATAATAATATTCACCTAAATCCAATCTATGGTGTGACCATTTTTACTCCATGTGCATCTTTTAATTTAGAATTTGATACTAATTTCAGTAAAAAAAGAAAAGGGATGTACTCAAACCCAAGAAAGCACATTTTTATTATTATAATAATTTATTAAAATAATCTATAAGTCATTTTTGACTTGTATGAATCAACCTCACCATAATCCAGTGCATAGTGTAACCTATATGACTCCAAAGTGTGTCTTTTAATTTAAAATTTTTATAATTTTTTATTAAAAAAATAAGTGACTTACTCAAAACCAATAAAATTTTATAGAATTGTTTTGATACTTTATAAAAATTATCCATAAACCATTTTCTAAAAGTATGAAGAAAATTCTCTTCATTATGATGCATGATTTGACCGGTATGACTCCATGTGTGTCTTTTTATTTTAAATTGACATTATGTTTAGTAAATAAAACAAATTGAATTCTCAAAACATGGAAACCACGTTCAGTTTGTTTCGATACTTTAGAAAAAATATCCATATGTCCATTTTGATGTGTAATAATTAGACTCATATAAAACTAATGAGTATTAGGACTATTATGAATCAAAGTATATCTTTCTATTTCAAATTGACATTAATTTCAGTAAAAAAGAATATTAACATAATCAAAATAGAGAAAATGCATTAAAATTGTTTTGATACTATATAAAAATGATCCATAAGTCCATTTTGACATGTATGAGTCATAATAACCTCAATTAGATGCACGATGTGACCATTATAACTCTAAGGGTTTCTTTTAATTTAAATTTGACATTAATGGTAGAAAAAAAGATAACTAACATACTCAAAACCAAGAAAACAAATTTTGATTATTTTTATACCTTATTAAAATGATCAATAATAAATTTTAGAAATCAATAAATTAGTTTCACATCAATATGATGCTCAGTGTTACCTAAATATGATGCACGGTTTGGCCATAATGAATCCATGTATCTTTTTTTATTTAAAATTGACATTAATTTATTATAAAAAAGACAACTGATATAATCAAAACAGAGAAAAATCATTAAAATTTTTTAGATGATTTTTTGAAAAATTAAATATGTAATTTTTTTATGATTGTTAAACATTCTCACCTTTATTTGATGCATGGTGTTACTTGAATAACCCCAACAATATCTTTTTTTTTAAATTGACATTGGTTTCAGTAACAAACAAAACATATATACTCAAAACTGATCTAATGCAGATATATTGTTTTTAATATTTATAATAATGATTCATAATTAATTTATAATGTTTATTAATCATCCATATCTTAATATAACATATGATGTTCCTGATATGTGTCAAATTTCCTATTATCAGTTTAAAATTTTTGTTTTAGTTCAAAAGTATTCACTTACTGAAAACTAAAAAACATACTAAGTATATTTTTATAATTTATGAAAATGATTAATAAGTAATTTTTACATGGAATAACTATTACCATGTAAAACTAATAGACTATGTGATCGGTATGACACAATGTTTGTGTTTCCAGTTCATAATGATATTTTACTAAAAAATAAAAGTGACATACTTAAAACAAATATAACACACTCAAATTAATTTTATATTTTACCTAATAAATCCATAAGTAATTTTTTATGTTTTGGAATCATCCACACCCCAATCCATCTCATTTTGTGACCGATGTGACTCCTAGTGTGTCATTTTAGTAAAAATTGAAATTAATTTTAGAGAAAAAACAAAACTGACATACTCAAAACAGAGAAATGCATTCAAATTTTTTTTATTGTTTAGGAAAATGATCCATCGGTAAATTTTTACCATTATTTATTAGTCTCACTTAAATAAAATGCATTATGTTCAAGGTATGATTCAATGTGTATGTTATCAGTTTAAAATTGACATTTTAGATCAAAAATTGTCACGCACTAATAACCCATAAATCACACATGGATTATCTTGATAATTTATAAAAATGGTTTAGAATTCATTTCTGACATTTAGGAATCATTCTTATATCAAAATTATACACAATGTGATAGGTATGACTTATAGTGTGTGTTGTCAATTTAAAATTAAATTATAGAAAAAAACACATGTGATATACTCAAAACTGATAAAATGAATTTGGATTGTTTTTATACAATAGGATCATGGTTAATGAGTCATTTGGGATATGTCAGAATTAGACTCACCCCAATCTGATGCATGGTTTGACCTATATGACTCCAAGTGTAGGTTTTTTATATGTAAGTGTATTTTAGTTTAAAACATGCATCGAGTTTAAAAAATCTATAGAACGAGACTAGTTTTTTTAATCATTCTATATACTATAAAAAAATGATACTATTCATTGTTTATTATATTTATTTAATTAATTTTAAAAATGACAACGCTTGAACATGAATAAGAAATGGTGTGACGTGCAAGAATTCACTACAATTTAATCTGATACACAATTTTCCTAGTGTAACTCATACATAAATCTCAAATTAACAGTTCTAGTTTTATTTATTTATTTAAATTATAACTAAAAACGAATTGTTTTCATTTTACAGGTTCTTTAATTTTCTTGATCATGCATTGTTTGTTTGGAAATTTCATGAGTGGGGGTCAGTGGCCAAAGAAAAAAGATCATTTTTATTTTGGAATGTCTATGATAATTTATACATAATCATCTTAATTAAATAAAATATTTTTTTAATTTCTATAATATTTTATTTCTCCAATTACTGGTTTTATAGACTTTATTTCATTTAAAATATCTATTTTAACCTATTTTTATTATTTTCTGGTGTATTTTTACATGTTTGTTTTTTGTTTTGAAGTGTGCTATATATTTAACATCACACAACAGTGTGCTCTTAATTTAGAAATTTTAGAATAATAAATAATGGTCTCCTTTATTAACACTACTAATAGTATTGATGAATATTCCAATTATCAATGTTTTTTAGTGATAATAAAGGCACCCTTTATCAGTTATTTTCTAGCACTAATAAAATCCAACTTTTTTTAATCTACCTCAGTAGTAATTTATTTTATAGTGATGGTAAAGGCCAATTTTATCGTTGTTAAGGGATTTTTTTGTGGTAGTGTGAAAGGAAAACTCAACATTAGTTACATTACAATTTTAAAGAAAATATGAGTTCATTGGCCATAAAAAGGATATTTAAGATAAAACCTAATTGAAAATTTATTCTATAGTATTTTATATATTATGGATACCATTTACAATCTTATTATTTAAGCATTGTTAAAATTATAAATAAAATATCTATTTTATGGGGGAGAAAATAATAGCATTATATTTTCCAATAATGTTTTCTCAAAATTAATATTATGTTTTATATATTTTTTAACACACAACACAAAGCTAAAATAAATCATGAAATATTAGATGAATATTGTTATGAAAATATATTATTAATAAAATCTCTACTAAATACATATATTATAATTAATTTTAAATACATGAACAAGAGTACAAAGTACACTTAAATTTTTAAAAGGTCATTTTTTTAATAAAATTAGTTTTTTTATGACATATTGTATTTTAATTTAAAAGATATAATTTTAATATTTTAGAATTTTAATTTTATAAAAATTAATTATTTTTTAAATTCAACATCTCTAAATTATCTTAGAGTGGGTTTTGGATATTTTAATAAAATAATAAATCTTTCGGTGAATAGTTGAGAATATTGTGTTTTAAAATACCATAAATTTTAGGACATTATTTCTATATGATAAGGAATATAAAATATATGAAATCATTTCTTATAAAAAAAATTATAATAGATATTTTAAATTTTAATATATTTATGTAAGTTTATAAACCCATGAATGACATTTTAGAAATTAAGTTACATGATTTTCTAAAACATTATTCAATACATTACCCATTTATAAATATAAAATTATTTTTTATCAGTTTCCTAATTTTAATCTAATAAAATGGATTTAAATTATATAATTATAATGTAGCGATTATTTCATAGTAATCATTTTATTTTTAAGCATCAAAATGAGTTACTTATGTAAAAACTAGTTATTGTGGAAAATTATAAAATGGTAAAATGAGTTGGCTAAAGGGTTAAAAGTTATAAAAATTTAAAAAATATAACATAATTTAGTGTTTTTTGTGTGGATCAAAAAATACATACCCAAACTATATTATTTTCAATTTTGGATTCATCATGATAAGTAAAATATGTTCTCACTTGATATTAAGATAAAATATTTACAAGAATTTAATTTTCAACACTTATAGAAGAGGCCACTCACCATCCCTTAACGAACAATATAAATTCATTTTACTATTGAAAATATTACTTTTTTCCTTACCCTATAAACCTTTTCCACTTTGTACATATTCTGTTTAGAGTAGTTATCGTATGCCCTCCATTTACAAGGAGCCTACGAAGAGAAAACTCAATGTTCTCAAAGAATGTACTAAATATTCCCTAAATTTGATTATTTTCTATATTTACATTTCAAATTCATTTTTATTAATATTATATGATTAATTTATTATTGATATTATACTACTAGTTTTATTTTTTTAAAAACCATTAACCCCATTTTCAAATTTTTTTATGAAAATTGATGCATCAATTCAAGCACTTGTGCTCACTTCATCCTCCATGAAGTAACATTCTTATTTTAAATATAGTATATTATTATTTTTTAAATTTCATTAAAATATGAATAAAAACCATAAAATATATAAATAATAACGTTATTCTTATATAAAAATTATGTTATTCCAAATGAAACTGCTTTTAAAATCATACTCAACCATGAATTATTGTATATTCATGTTTTTTGTTGGACTAACAACCTAATTGGAAAATGATATAAAAAATACCATGGATGGTTATGAAAACTTAACAAATCATAATTTATTATATAAATAAGTATATAATTATTTTCTTTTATTTTATGGTAATATTAATATTACTCTCAGTAATTTTGATAAAAAAATTTATTCCCTAAAAATATAGAAAACATGCAAATATTCTATTTCATCTCTAAGGGTCATAACAAAAACTAAAAAAGAATGATGTTATAAATAATTATAAATCAAAAATAAAATTACCTTATATGATCTATTAAGGAGTAAAATTTTGATATTAATGTATTACAACACCACTATTGTGAAAATAGTTCAAAAAGATCATGATTATTCACACTCGATATTGAAAATATATAACATATAACTAATAAACATATATAAAATAGTTATATATTAATTTCATAAAGGCATATATCTGAAAAATGTTTTTAAATAGGTCATTAAGGTATTATTTTTTATATGTGATATTTAATCACATTAGTATATGTTAGGAATAATGATTTGGTTTTCTTCATCTCATTCTTAAATTCAGGAGACATGTTTGAGTTTTTATGGCATTTTTATATATGGTATATACATGAAAAAATTGATGTGTTACATCATGAATTATTTTTTATTAATATTCTTTTAATTATAATTTTTCCTCTCTCTCTTTAAATGATATCTTATTCAAATGTTTCTATAGCTGTAAGAGTTTGTTTTCCAATCATATCAACAAAGAAAGATTTTTTTATAGATAATCCATCCGTTGAATTTTTATTATTTATAAAAATTTATATCATTTCATTTCTTTATTAATGGTGTTTTAAATATACCATAAAAATTTAATTTCCCCTTGAATCATATATTTTCTGAATTGTTTTTTGTAAGTCAAACTGACTCTTCCCCTTCTTTTCGATCTGCATAAGCCTTTTTCCATCTTTGTACTCATTGGATACATTTAATAATTTCTTTAAATCTCCCTACATATTTAATTAATTTCATTTAATATGACATTTAATTATATTAAAAATATCTAAATAAATTTTTATTTTTTTCTTATGTGTTTTTTCCATCAATGTTTGAAAATAATTTATTTTTAACATTTATCATGTGAAAAAATCATACAACTATTTTTAAATTTTCAAGGAAAATTCCTCTATAATATTTTTATTTTTAAAAAAGAGATTACAATCGTACATGTTTTATAAAATATTTATTTTCTAAATAAATATTTCTAAATTGATAGAGATATTCCTTATTCCAAAAGTTATTTTTAGATGATCCTCAAAATTATTTTCACCTATATCAATATCTTTTGACATATTATTTTCTTCAAATTCAACCATCAATGATTTTTTGAAACGATTATGAAATAATATATTCTATCCTTTGAATTATACATCACTAACATTTTTCCTAACCATATACTATGAGAAGGAATAACTTTTCTTCCATTGCCTCTCCATTAGGGAATATTATGATATCCATTTATTTGATTAAATGGTGTTCACAAAGATTTCCTGAATCAATTGATCACTGAAATTTTTATCTATATGGTGTAAATAACCAAGAAATAATCATCACATATTAAGGGTATTTACATAGAAGGGAATGGAATATATTTTGATACCCATTTATTTATCATTGGTTTATCATGTTATGATTATTAATGGAACGATCAATAATTTCCTAATAGGATTCCACTATAAAATGACATCAAACACATTTTCTTTCCATGGATTCATTTTGATAGGATGAATGATTAATTTAATGTGGCATGAACATATATATATACATATCTTCGTGTGTTTGTGTTGATGATTTATTAGTGGGGTCTTATATCACCTTCTATTGCATAGGATAATATTTTATATCTCATGAGATTATGTATTTTGGTCCCTCTTGGATATTCTTATAAATTAGTTATTGAGCATTCGTGGATTATTCTCAAAATATAAGGGGTAAGCCTTATTAGGAAATTCTCACACCATAAAGGGTTTCCCTTCTTGAATTATACTACAAATTTAATGACACTCTATCCATTGGGCTGGATAATTTTTTATTCTATGTCTCAATGTAATTTTAAATTTCCATACCATATATATATTATTATTATATATGGATTATATTTATTATTTAATGATTCCACACACATTTTCTAGGGTATATGTTTGATCATTTGATAGTTCATGTCAATTTATCATGATTTATGGATAAGTATTATGGTTCCATGATCATTTATTAATACATTTCTCCCATGATCATGCTTTATATTATGATTATAATCAAACCCTTGATGAAATATTGATATTTGTTTCCCTTACCAAGTTTTTTAACTCACAATTTCATTATATATCTTTTCCATGGGTTCTTAAGATTAATATACCATCTGAGAAGTCAATAAATGAGTCTTGCAAGGATCAATTATAGAATAATTTTCACCACATTTGTGGAATAAGATTCTAATATAGTTAGTCCTAAATGATATTAAACCTTACATTCTTGGGATTCTGAGATGATTTTTGAGTTGATATTTTTATCATATGGAAATGGTGTACAATAAGGAGATGTTTTTCCTATAATTTTTAGTGAAACATTTACTGGTAGAAGAACATAAATAAACATATAGAGTAGTTGGCCTTAGAGTAGATTGGAATAGAAGAGATAACAAAATACTTATAGTAGATGAACGATTTAAGGGTAATAATAAATGACATTTTACAAATTAGAATTGAAGGACGCAAGGTTCATGAATCACCACCACCACAGGAACATCATAACCCAATGAAATAAAGAGGCTAATGTAAAAGAACCTTCTAGAGAATTGTCAATGGTTTTAAAAAACACCCAAAAAATCACATGAAAACCAACAGTGTAGAACAATTTGGGATATAGTATGATGGATTTAAATACATGAGTAGTTATTAAGAAAAATTCATATAATGAACTAGGTTGGGATTCTATCCAAACCAACACCCACCTTAGTCCTAGACAAGTCCTAGTAAGCATTCTCGATCCTCTAATGATGGAAACTAATGACGGGAATTAAATAAATCCAAATGGTAATGATTTATTCCAACCCACATTAAATATGAAGATAATAAAAATAGAGAATGTAGAAAAACCAAAAATAACAAAACAACAATAAATATAAAACCATATCTAAATACAAAGAAATCTAAACAAAAAAGCTAAAAAATAAAACAAAAACTTACCTAGAACAACAAGATCTCCATGTGACCTCATTTTGATGAGCATCCATAAACCAATCTTCTCCAATGTAATCCATGTACTAGAGACATTAACAAAAACTTATATCTGGTCTACCAACATTGAGTTGAACATGTAGGGTTTGAGAAAAATAGCTTAGTAGATAAGAAACATAGAGTCCGTAATTTTCCCTTTCTAAAATATTCTACAAATACTAGTTTAAAATACTTTCAATAAATAGGATTTTATGATTTTTGGACAACAAAACATAGATTTTTAGTATAATATGACTTTTTTAAATAACACATGCATGGAATATTTTTTGAAAATTGATTTACATTTCCAAATATTATTCAAAAACACAATACCAAAGAAGGAACCAACCCAAGTGAATACAAGGATTAATAAAAATAAAATTAATTGATCAAGTATGAATAATCTTAAAAGAATGAAAAAAAACATGTAAAAAAATAATATAGACTATATTGACATTAATCATGGAAATTTATTAAACATCTCTAAATGAAATCCTTAAACATACTCAATTCAGACTCACCTTCTAGTGTTTGGCACAACTCTGCAGTAAATTACCAATTTTATTCCCTAAACTAGCCTCACTACTGTCACATCTTACCTGGCCTCTCGAAAAAATATAGACGGAATGAACCTGTCATGTTTGATAATCAATCATCATTCAACCCTCTCTATGGTGCCTATGAATATCATGATAATAGTCTATGATCAATGGGTAGGTCCTCACACACATGGAATAAACTAATAACATGCATTCCATCATACATACTTAGGCATAACACCAACACAACCTATGTGAGGACCCTCTCCTCATGTGGAGCACAATAGTGGTTTCAGTCTTGCATCAAGTCATACATAAGTGCCAACTAAAACATAACATCATGTCACATTAAAAACAATTTCAAATGACACCAAAAAGTATCCACCCATCATTTACCATTTCAAATAAAAATCCATTTCCAAACCATTCCCAGAACCACATAGAAAAATACAGATCAACCTAAAAGAATTTCAAACGGTCCTTTGTATCATTTATTATCCAATTCATATTCAATATTCTAAATGGGATGATCAGTTGGAAACACATTTAAATCCACATTTTAGGATTATTTAGAAACCAAGATATCATTAATGACCCATTCAGTTTTGTGAAAGACCATTGAGAAAAAGAATGTCAAAGGGGAGAAAATAAAGAGGGGAATAATTCTTATAAATATAGGGTTCAAGTGAAAATCTCATAAGGGAGGCCATTTTAATTTGTGTGATTATCCCTATATGCACCCAATAAAAATAATGATGTTCCCAAATCCAATTTAACATCATTTAGAAACCATAGAAGTTACCAAATACTACTTAAAAAGTAACCACTAGTTTTTACCTCAAATAACATGGTCACACATAAGAACTAATCTGAAAAGATGCATTATAATCATAAAAAATCCCATATTACAGAAACGACTTTACAAAAACTGAAATATGGACAAACACCCTTCATGACACCCAAAATCATTATTAAATTCAAATATACATATTATCAAACACATTAGAATCATATTGATTTAGGTATACTAAATGAAATACATTAAATAACTATTTATTCATGTTTCCCTCATTGAAATCCCAAAAAACCTTACACAAACACATGAAAATAATTTTTATAAAACATTAATATTATTTAAGGAAACCTCATGAATCAATTTAATGTTCTGAAAAGGAGATAGATGGAAACACCTACATCAATGGTGTGTTCACACAGTAAAATCCTTGGAGGAGGAGGATCAAGGTTTCTGAAAAAATACACGAACCCTAATACCAAATAAACATATATTTCACATCAACCCTAGAATATAGGATTCCTTAAAGTGAGATCTATGCCATGATAATAAAAGAAACCAAGAGGGAAGAATAAGAGGATGATAAAATTTCCCATATATCATGAAGAACTAGCCTTTGGAAACATAGAGGAGATAAGATAGTTGATGAATAGTAGGGTGGGAAGGTTTTTGGGAGACACCAGGTGTGACTAGGTTGATAAAGAAGAGGATTGATCAAATTGGGTTTAAAATGAGGAAGTGAAAAAAGGGAATTTAATGGTTTTAAGACAACTAGGGAATATAATGAGTTTTTCGGCATGATTTTCAAAACCATGTGCCAACAATGGACAACCCACTAGATGAAGAGGGAACCCACATGGTCTGGCTATAGGGTTTTTTCAAACAATACACCAACTATGCTCCACAGTTCTATCAAAAATTGAATGACCCCTTATATTATTACCTCATAGTTTATTCTAACCATGCCCAATTTATGTGCCTTATCCCTAACACCAATAAGAGGTTGCACAGTTTCTCTTGGGACTCACATGGTTGGTTTGAAACATTTCTTAGTCCATGAAAGTCAAATTTCTAAGAAGTAATTAAACTGCAATCTCCCCCATCCTAAATATGCTTCCTATATTCATTGTTCCAAAACACACAAAAATCCTCTAAAACTTGAAAAATCAAGTCATGAACTCTACACAAACATCAAAAACATCACTAAATCCCATGAAATTAATAAAATAATGGAAATGTTTGGTTACTGTGTTATAATTATCTCAACCAAAATCACTTTCTTCCCCCAAAAAGTCATCCAACCTATTGATAGTCAATACCTATGCTCAAAAACAAAACTACGCCAAAAAAACATGAACCCCAATGTGACCTTTCAATAATTCACACCCGAAAAAATATGGAGAAATGCATAAACAAAAAAATATAGGGGGGATTCTACCCATCATCTGATACTAAAATATAATTATAGAAATGAAACTGGTAAACCCCACATTAACTTACTCAGAGCCTCTCCACAAATGATAAACAAAAAAACCAACAGAACAGGGAACTCTCAACCTCAACCAGAAATCTTAACTCCATGTTAAAACATTGGAAGGAACTCAAACAAAATAATGACCCAAACCACATTCCACCACTTCTTCAAGACATGGCTATCTCTAAATAGAAAAAAAAAACTCGTAACTAAAACCAATCCGTCATGGGAACAATTTAAAGATCTATATCTATAGTATACAACCACAAGGTTACAAGGAAGGAACTACTAAGTCTTTTTTAATGAAAAAAAACTATATAGTAGATATAATTATAAAAATGATCTTTAAATTGACTCAACTCTAAAATTTGTGATAAACACTAGGCCATCATATCCACCACACTGAGAAATCTTGACTGTGTGAACATCTTCACTCTAGGGCCTATGGCTGGAGCCCTAAAATCTAGAGGAATCATCTTCTCCATAGTTCGGATCTAAAATCAGAATCCAGATACATATATTACTAAAAAATCCTTAGTATGAACATTTTCAAGTGACCCAAGTCACCAAATCACCGAATAGAGGGTTTTTTAGATTATCTAATAATGGTATCTCTAGAGAAAAGGAAACCATCACTTTAAAATGGTCAATATAGTTCCTTATCATCTTGTGGCCATACTAGATACTCAAAAGCTCTTAAAAATTATTCACCTTTACCTCCTCAGGTAAAACCATTGGAAAATTATTTTTTATAAAAATCCCAATACATTCCATCCTACTATGATAAAAGGGTTATCACCTTCTATTTATCCATAAATAAACCTCAATATGAGCTCAGAACAATATGCACTGTAACACTCAAGACTTTTATGAGAAATATTTTGTTTTTATGTTATATAAATCATCCAAATAATCTTTCATTACACACAACACTATCATGGCTTACTTTACATTCAATCAGGACCTTCCTTGATAGCTTGTGTCGTGCGCAATACCGAGTTTCACTAAACAACGATATGCTATTAAAATATTACTAAAACTAGCCGTTATGAATAGTAGTACCCACTTTTTAAAATTTTGAAAATTTTATTTTTCAAAATGGACTTCATTTTTGGATTCGAAATATCGAAATTAGCCTAGGGTGGAATTTTGGTATTTTTCTGAAAACGTTCAATTTTTGATGAATAATGAAAACACTAGATTACTATTTAAAAACCGACTTTTTATTTAAATAATAGTTTATTTTATTTAAATTTATTTTAGGTCAAAATTTATACATAATACCTATATAAGTTCAATGCAATTCATTGGAGTCATTTTATAATAATTTTAGATATATAAAACTTTTATTGAACTTTTCAACGTCTTTTAGCCACCTCATAGGGGAATTTGAAAATTTACATAAAACATAATTTTACCGCTTATGTGAGTGTAATTTCTAAAATCCAAGAGACACAATTAATATCAAGGACTAAAATTTTGTTCAATGAGATGAAAATAATTTTTGGTGAATAGTATCTTTTTACTTTTTTTACCATGGTTAAAAGTAAATAGGGAAATTAAGGGTAAAAATGTTATTATTATTACCCTAATAAGTGTCATAATTCTTTTTGATAAGTTTAATTCGACCAAAAACAACATTTTGAATAAAATATGGCCATTTAGGCCCAATTGGATTAGATTAGGACATTTATTGTTAATTTATTTAAAGAAGGGTTAAAATAGTTAAAATCAGAGTTTAATAACTAAATCATTTTTAATATAGGGTTATACATAATATAAATTCGACTATAAATATTAATTATAAATCTAAAAAGATTTACTACATAATGGTAGTTTATTTGTAATTTTTAGACAATAAATAATTTAATTTATTTATGACATAATGATGATGCAGTAATTATCTTATCAATAAAATATTGACATAATTGATATTATAAATTCCCAAATAAATGTAATTTGAGACTTTTTATGAATTAAAATAATCTTCTAGGTTAATATGACATGTTAGTATTGGTTTAATTAACTTTGGTCGAACTAATAATTTTGTTATGATTTTCACAAAAATCAATTACCAAATATTGTCAAAATTGACATAAAATAGTTTTTAAAATAAATATTATATTATTAATTGTTATTTTATTCCTAAAAATCTAAGGTTCATCCAAATGACTTATATAAGCATATATATATTAATAATAAACAACTTGGGGTTCGTTTGACTTGTTAGAGTATATTTATTAACCTTATAGTGTATGAAAACAAAAAGACACTGTAAAAGTTAAATTATCTAACAGAAAGTTAACTCTAAATGATAAGGTTAAAATAGAAACCTAAACTTGTATAAATTCTATTTTATGAGAGTATTTCTACCCCTACCTACCATAGCTTCGAAATATATCAATTTGGAGCTATTAAAAACTGAATATGACTTTATAATAAAATAATATTTTTATTTTCTCCTAAGGTGCCCCTCTCCGCCCTTATAAAAGGGCACCTCCTCCCTCTATTCCTCACACCACGTTGAGCCTTCATTCTCGGCCAACCCCTACCAAATACTCTTCTTCACTTCCCTAGAAACATCCTAGAGGTCCTAGTCTTCTTCAAAGACCAATTTTAGTGCTCTAAGAGGCGGTCTCAAATAGGTGATTCAAAGAAGCGGTAATGTCTCTTACCGATTCTTTTAACTTTATTTCATCTTCCACTTATTCTTCATTAGTTGTTTCATTATGAAGTAATAACATCAGTATCACTCAGATACTGGTATGTTATTATATGTACGAAACAACCCTATTTCACCATCTATCCATCCTACGGAAAATGAAATCACCGTGTGTGCGTACGTACGGAATATCGTCTCCACGCCGTGGTGTGATCTATTTTCCACCACCACCTTACTTGGATGGGTATAATGGTGTAAATAATAACTATATATGAATATTGTAAAGTTATATTGATTCTGAAATAGTATACATACACTCCAATACAATTCCATGATCATGGGAACGATATCATCACTCGTGCGTACGTAGGGAATACCGTGTCCACGATGTGATGCGACTCGATCTACATGATCTTCATTGCATAATGATTATATAAATTAATTGAATGAATGAATATGATATATATTACACTAATTCCATTCTGTAAATAAGTTATCTATAACCTAAAGATAAGAATAAGAATTTATTCGATAAAACACACATAAGAACAAAACGTAATAAACACCCGAATAGCAAGTAGCAATGAAATATTACTAATAAGAAGCTAATAATATGGACTTATATGATATCATAACAATGATTATGATTCTGGAATAATTCAATGACATTATTTAAATCATTATACATGAGTTTCGGACACTTACGAAGCAAATCGGACCTAAGGTAAGGGAAAATCTCGCAATCTCATTTTTATCCTAGATTGTTTATACTTCAGAATTTACTGGGAAATATTTATCATCCACATCCATGTTTCCTCAATATGTAATATTTATATCATTCTAAAATAGTTTATATCCAATTATACCCTTCGGTGAGTTTTTATTAAAAGATATGAAAGGAATCTTTTGTCATTTTTTCGTACGAGGTACTTTTTGACTTTTCCGACAAAAGTACGAGAATAATGTTTTTTTAACTTATACGACATGAATGGAGTTTTAGAACAATAATTCCATGAATCTTCCTTTACAGTTTTTCAAGTTTATTTTTAATCAACTTCTTTTAGTCCAAAATTATATGACATGTTAAGAAAGGAAAAAGTTTTTGAAGTAGAAAGGATATTTTCCTCAAGAATGGAATTCAAGTGTTTTATCAAATTATTTTCCATATAAGATAATATAGGGTTCTGTTTCTATCCCTATTATTACATTGATTTGATTATGTTGTGATGGAATTATTTTTATGAATTCCATTATCTTATATGAATTGTTTTATGATGACAGGATGTTTAAGAATCCCATTTTTATTACATGGGTTACGCAATGATGTATGATTTATGATTTTTTGTGGCACACATAAGAATGGTTTCATTATGAGATGGGTAGGACCTATATCTCCCTCCAATACATTGGGTAAAG
Organism: Viscum album; assembly: GCA_963277665.1. NCBI lineage: Eukaryota > Viridiplantae > Streptophyta > Magnoliopsida > Santalales > Viscaceae > Viscum > Viscum album. The sequence goes on along the minus strand of OY728146.1, from coordinate 1,873,222,332 downwards.
ATTTATATCTCATGAGATAGACATGGCTTGAATGGTAGGTTAAACCGGTTCAGTGAAACAGGACTGAAACGAGGAGTGAACTCGGTTCAGAAATGGACTTTGTCCGCTAAGATTGTCATGGCTATGATTTTTGAATACTAAGAAATGATTCACTATTATTATGTGTTTATTCCACAGAGTTTCATGTTTTATATTATGATAATTGGGATTACATTTCACTACTATGATTTATCCCAAGTTATGAAATTGTGATCTCTTTTGAAGGTTGAGATTTCCAAAATGTTATGTTTTTATGAATATAATGCGATTGATATTTTTTTTTCTACCCTTACTGAGCATTTGAGCTCACCCTTTGGTATGTTTTATTTCTGCAGGTCAGGAATAATTTTATTAAGTAGGATATGCCAAAAGGGAATCTGGATATGATGAAATAACTGGGAGGCAATGTAGATGCTTTATGAACCAGTTGCTTATGTTTACCAGTTTCTAAAGCCACTATACCTATATGGTCCTTTCATGCTTTTGTTATATGTTGTAATTAGTGTGCTTCAATTTTGATGTATTAACAATTTATTTAAAGTATGGGTCATTATAGTTGGTATCAGAGGAAAGGGATAGTCAACCTTTGGAAACAAGGAAGTGAAAGCCTTAGTAAGAACCCTAAGGATTAGTCTAAGAATGGAACACAATCTTAGTGTTTTAGAAATGTCCATGAACAACCTATGATAAGACCTTAAGTGTGAAATTTTATTCTTGATTATGTGTTTTTTCTATTATAATTAGTGTTGCTCACACTATTATTCTGGGTTTTAGTCCATGGCTGGATCCCGAAGGAACAGTGTTAATCCGGTGTAACACCCCGACCCCAGCTACCCAGAATCGGTGCATTACTTCGTACCATTAGCATGATCACAAAAGATCAAGTCTCGAAAGACGGATTAGTTTAGTAGCCTTGGAAACACTAGATACATTCATAAATGTTACATTACATCATAAAGTGAAAAACTAATAACAAAGTCTTCATAGTCCACACTCATATCCTCTTCTGACTATCCCTGCAGGTCATTCATAAAATACTTCTTCACATCCTGGAAAATATTAAAAAATTGAAAGGGGTGAGCTCAGATGCTCAGTAAGGATAACAATATTGCGTAAGCTTTCATAAATAAACATAAACATTTAAGGCGATGTATAACTAAAACAAAAGCATTCTAAACATGAACATCAACATATTATGGAAAAAGTAAAATGAGATAATGCCATTTACTTCTTCACATGGATATTCTACTGGTCAAATAATCACATGCAATATCAAAAACCACATTCATAATGATGGAATGCATAATGCCAGACATTCTGAAACATTTTGTCAAGGCCTCGGCCAAGACGTCTAAAATGATTAAGGCCTCGGCCAAAACCATAAATCAAATTGGGAAAGGGCATCGGCCAATTCCACGTCCAGTTGTCTCATGAGACCTACTGATGCAATTTTTTTAGAAGATACTTACGTTCAAAATTGCTCAAATATACTGTAGTGTTTTTCTGAAATCATTATGCAAGCTTTTGAAAACAAAATAACTAATTCTGAGACTGCTCGACTAATTACAGGCCGTGATGGGTCCACTCCCAATCCCTTCCTGTCTACCACACTAGAGAGTCGGGTTTTTCAAAAGCATTTTAAGCTTGCGTTAAATACGTATACATTTGCACTGGATTTTCATATATTAGAGAGAAATATCATTTTTTTAAACCATTTAAAAATCACATAATTATAAAAGAATACCTTTTGAATAAATGTAAAAGTCAAAGGGGTTTGTACACCGTATAAATGAAATTTGTGTATAAAACAAAATATGCCTCAATGAATGGAGATTGAGACGAAGTCACTTACCAATACCGTTTATTAAATAATATAGATATATTATGTGTATTCACTATATGTACATATAAATAAAGTATAAATACAAGATAGTACATAATAATATCATGACATAATTTTAAAGTAGGAGATTAACCCAAAGAATGGAAATTGGGTTAAGAAATTCCCTTACCTTGCGTCTTGTCCTGACTCGACCGTTCTTTAACCTGCTGAATAATAAACTAGAGTTAATTTCTATTTACATAAGAACCTTTTTTTCTGTTCATTATTCCTTTTATATCACTTATTACCATGTTATGAACATTATGTAATTATTTAAGTTAATAACGGTCGTTTTGTCGATCTTTGGTACTTGAGTCAACAATATACATCTTATAATTACAAGTTGTTTATGTGGTAGAATATCCATTATCTCCAGAATTATATTCATGATTTAGATGTCATATATATCATATATATCCAGTATATACATTCATTGATAATATTACATAACATTTAGAGTTAAGAAATGAAATGCACCGTTCATGGAGACGGTAAGCCTTACGTACGGATGAACGCTACTTTCATTTCTATTTCATATTTAATGGAATGAAATCATAATTATATAAAGTTATAATATAGTTCCAGTATAATATCATATATAATATCATTTACTCCATCCTTTATACATCCCACATATGGCATTAACGATTCACATCACTTTGAGGGGGCGGTAGTCCGCACTTCCTAAAATGAAATTATCGCGTTTACCCATAATGGAAATCATAAAGTATGCCATAAATGGGAAATATAGAAGCATAAGGAAAACATAAACATAATATATATATCATATATGTAAATATTGTCATCAAAATGGCCACCATTATAGGTTTTAAAAGAATTTGAACAATCTTCGTTTCGTGTGGCAGTATTTCGCCACCCAAAGAAACAGTGTGTTATTTAACCATTAGATGAAGGTGTGTGTAAGTGTAAACCAAATACTTATCCGAAAAACATCCTAGTATATTGTAGATACTGGTTTTGTTACAAAAGAAAGTAATGAAAAGAGTTTAAGGGGTTGGAGAAGCAAAATAAAACAAAACAACATTAGAGAAGACATTACCTTAAAAATCGGGTAACTCTTTTTGATTTGAGACAAAGGCTTCCTTGGGAAGATTTCTGCCCAATGTGAGGATTCTAGGAGTAAGTGAGGGATGTTGGGAGAGTATTTGGGAAGAGGTTGGCAGAGCCAAATGGCTTGAAGGTGTGAATAAGGTGGGAGAGGTGGGGGCCTTTTATAAGAGGAGAGGAGGGGCACTCTTGGAAAGTAAAGAACAGTCACTTTATTATAAAATGAGTTTCGGATTTTAGAGGTCCCACACTTATATAATTCGAGGATAAGATGATAAGGGTTCTAAATCTACTCATCCAATAGGTATTTGACAAGTTTACGCTCTAGAATTTACATTATCTTTCCATTTTATTTAAATCGTTAAATAATGAGGTCATCGCTGCATCATCATGATGTCATAAATAATTTAATTTATTTAATGTCTAAAAATTATAAAAAAAATACTATGATGTAGGAATTCTTTTTGGATTTATAATTAATATTTATAATCAAAATTTGGACTTGTGTAACCCCACCTAAAAACTGTTTTAGTAAAACAACTCATGTTTGTGTCAATTTAATTTTAACATTAAATAAATATATATTAATGTCATTTTCCAACCAAAGTGGCTCCATGGGGTCCCCAAGTTGACCCATGGGTTGTATTGGTCGGCCATGACTCATCCAATATAAGTAGGACAAGTTTCAAGCTCATCTCATATTATTAAAACATTATTTTTACCTTAAACTACACTAATTACCTCTAATCGCGATTAAGAACTTAAAAGTTACTATTCGCCAAAAATTATTTTAATCTCATTGAACCACATTTTACTTCTTAATGACAACCATGTATGTAGGATTTTTTAAAATCAAATCACAGAAGTGGTAATATTTCATTTAAACAAAAAATCAGTTATTTAACTACCTCTTAGTGGTTTCACTATTCATCAAAAATTGAAGTTTTTCAGAACAAGGCCAAAATTTCACCCTATGCTATAATTGATATTCCGAATTCAAAAATGATGTCTATTTTACAAAATTCCAAACATATAAGTTTCATTAATTAATTTTATAATTAATTCCCGTTGTTACAACAAATAGCGTGTTTTTAAGAAACAATTTATATCAAAAGATTGGCAATTGTTTATGTCCAATTTCAATGTTAAATTAATTCTAATGACCACATTTCGATAAAATGGTAAAAATATATTCTAATTATAATTTAACACCACTAAATAGTATAATTTATCACTATAAATTATTTTGATTAAAAAAGTTGTTTTTAAGTATTTTTCACTATTCATAAAAAATTAGATGTTCTTAGAAAAATATCAAAAATTCAACATAGGCTAATTTCGATATTCCGAATCCAAAAATGAATTCCATTTTGAAATATAAAATTTCTATAATTTTAAAAAGTGGTTATTACTATTCATAATGGCAAAATTGATTAGTCACGGTGTTTTAGAACTTGAAGTTCCGTACAATGCAAGCTATTGCATTATTGAATGAGAAGCGTATCATGGATGCTCGGGGTGTTACATTTTGCCCTCCTTCAATAAATTGAGTCCTCTCAATTTGAAAATTTTCTTTGAAAATAAAAGGTTGAAAATAGAAAATACCCTTGTGGAAAACCCACATCAAAAATAAGGTTAATAAATATATAACATTAAAAGAAAGCAAGATAAGTACAAAGGTCACCCGATATAGCCCATTCTAGGATTCTATAAAAATATGGATATGGAGGAGAAACAAACCATCAAGGTCTGATGGAGAGTTATAGAAAACGGGATTAGGAGAAAGTTTAACCACAATAAAATCACAAACTTGTGATTGGTTAAACGGTCATTGAATCCCCAGTTGGAAAAGTTAACCGACAACATTTTTGTTTTAAGTTACCTTTTATAATGTTGAGGAATTTATTTAGGAGATTTACTAAGAATGTAAGGGAATATACATACTTGTTATGTATACTTTCATTCGTTAATAAATTTTTACCACAAACCCAACTTTTACTCCAAATGGTAACGGAACTCAAAAATATTCTATTTATCCTAATTGTATAAGGTTCAAAATGTTAACACATTCCATTTAGATTAGTAAAATTATTTTTTAATAACCAGGGACTTCCTGTAGTCTAGTGGTAGGAAATAAAGGCTTGTCTCACTATGATTGTGGGTTCGATTCCTGCAGCTTTGTCCGACGCGACGGGTTATGCCCCACCCTGCAGGTTGTCCTTTTCCTAAAACTATAGTATCATAATATTCCAAAAATAATCTTCATAAATTTTTTAACCTTAAACAATACTATCCCAAGGTCAACTTAATCCACTCCAACCTTTATAGTTATCCAAAATACCTCTGTCCAGACTTTCTCTAAAAGGTCTCTTAATTCCAAAATCAATTTATCAGATTCCCCAAACAAAGTAAAGTTTCTCTTATTGTCACATACTAAAAATATAATTACCTTCATCATATTAAAACCTTACTGATATCAAAAAGTACTGCAGTACAATCTTTATATATATCACATTATTCTTATAACCAAAATATAATCCTTGATTCCAAAAGAACCAATACATTAATTATTCCGCTTCAACTATAGTCATAGCATAAGATTGGCCTTGAACCCTTGGCCTTTTCTGAGGTAAGTTTCCTTGACGCTTAGGAAATTCATTTCCATAATGCCCCATTTTCCTACAATTGTAGCATTCAACATTGATAGCCTCTTTCTTTCCCTTGCAATCACGAGCCTGGTGACCCTTTTCTCCACATTTATAATAAACTACCATTCCATTTAGGCAAGTACCAGGGTGATTCTTCCCACAATTATCACATAATGGAAAATCCTTCTTTCCCTTTTTCCCTTTATCTGTCTCTTGTTCCACCGTTCTCTTCTTCTCTTGCTTTACTTTGTTGTCATAAGACTTAGAGAATTCTGTTTCTGTCTTGATAGCACACGAGACAATATCTTCGTATAATAAGAAGGATTGTGATACTAATGCTCGACAGAGAAATGGTTTTAACCCATCAAAGAAACGATCAATCTTACTCCTTAGGTTACGTATATAATCGGCAGCATGCCTCGCTAACCTTGTAAAGTTAGCCTCATACATTGCGACATTCTCATCCACCTTCTGCCTTAGACTCAGAAATTGCCTTTCCATATCTGCTCGATGGTCACGAGGAAAGTATTTGTCTAAGAAAAGATCTTTGAACTCCCTCCATTCCATATTCGATACGTCATCATCTTCCTTTGTGTTTTGAATCCGCGACCACCACTGATCGGCATCTCCAGTGAGGTGGTAAAATGTCATGACAACCTTCTCCCTTTCACTACTCCCCAAGGCATGGAATATTTTCTCTAAGGAATTTATCCATTGCTCAGATACTATAGGATTTGTACTCCCACTGAAGGTTGGTGGTTGTTGCCTCATGAAATGGTCTAGGATTGATCCTCCACGTTGTGGATCAGGGTGCTCCATACGAGTAAGGTTATTATTCATAACCTGAGTGAGTTGTCCCAGTATGGTAATAAGTTGATCAACACCAGTTGTATCTCCAGATCCACAATAATTATCTTGAGCATGAGGGCAATCCCTACACGGAGTTCGTGCATTGATACGGTTTCCATTCCTTCCACTAGGCGCCATTTCTAAACAATGGCATAAACTAGATTAGTTTATGAATCAAAATACATAATTCCATACTTGTAAAACACTTTACATAAATTGTACTATTTATGGATATAATCCATAATCATAAAAAGAAATGTTTTCTTTGAGGAAGTATATACTCATAACCCTTCATAGTGGTTTGTAAATAAAATGATAATTATCCTAAAAATATCCCCCGGGAGTGTCGTAACCAAGAGTGCAGCAAGGACCATTGTCATGCACCAGTTCCCATTTGAGTCTAGCTCAAAGTGGTGTTTTCGGGTTTTACCCCTAGGTACATCTGTGCTAGAGCCGCCTCTACCTGCTCGTAACCATACAGGGATGTATTGCTCGGAAAACTCACAAAATCTCTATAATACCAAAATTCTAGGAAGTTTTTCTATACTAATCCTCAAAGTCTATCTTCGGGATATGTGCTCTAATCAGAGTTTATCTAAATCTAGCTTCCAAGGTTAGTATTAAACTGCCTCTGATACCAACTGTAACGCCCCGACCCCAGCTACGCAGAGTCGGTGCATTACTTCGTACCATTGGCATGATCACAAAAGATCAAGTCTCGAAAGACCGATTAGTTTAGTAGCCTTGAAAACACTAGATACATTCATAAATGTTACATTACATCATAAAGTGAAAAACTAATAACAAAGTCTTCATAGTCCAAACTCATATCCTCTTCTGACTATCCATGCAGGTCATTCATAAAATACTTCTTCACATCCTGGAAAATATTAAAACATTGAAAGGGGTGAGCTCAGATGCTCAGTAAGGATAACAATATTGCGGAATCTTTCATAAATAAACATAAACATTTAAGGTAATGTATAACTAAAACAAAAGCCTTTTAAACATGAACATCAACATAATATGTCAAAAGTAAAATGAGATAATGCCATTTACTTCTTCACATGGATATTCTACTGGTCGAATAATCACATGCAATATCAAAAACCACTTTCATACTGATGGAATGCATAATGCCAGACATTCTGAAACATTTTGTCAAGGCCTCGGCCAAGACGTCTAAAATTATTAAGGCCTCGGCCAAAACCATAATCAAATTGGGAAAGGTCCTCGACCAATTCCACGTCTAGTTGTCTCATGAGACCTACCGATGCAATTTTTTTAGAAGATACTTACGTTCAAAATTGCTCAAATATACTCCAGTGTTTTTTTGAAATCATTATGAAAGATTTTGAAAACAAAATAACTAATTCTGATACTGCTCGACTAATTACAGGCCATGATGGGTCCACTCCCAATCCCTTCCTGTCTACCACACTCGAGAGTCGGGTTTTTTAAAAGCATTTTAAGCTTGCGTTAAATACATATACATTTGCACTGGATTTTCATATATTAGAGAGAAATATCATTTTTTTAAACCATTTTAAATTCACATAATTATAAAAGAAAACCTTTTGAATAAATGAAAAAGTCAAAGGGGTTTTACACCGTATAAATGAAATTTGTGTGTAAAACAAAATATGCCTCAATGAATGGAGATTGAGACGAAGTCACTTACCAATACCGTTTATTTAATAATATAGATCTATTATGTGTATTCACTATATGTACACATAAATAAAGTATAAATACAAGATAGGACATAATAATATCATGACATAATTTTAAAGTAGGAGATTAACACAAAGAATGGAAATTGGGTTAAGAAATTCCCTTACCTTGCATCTTGTCCTGACTCGACCGTTCTTTATCCTCCTGAATAATAAACTAGAGTTAATTTCTTTTTACTTAAGAACCTTTTTTTATGTTCATTATTCCTTTTATATCACTTATTATCATGTTATGAACATTATGTAATTATTTATGTTAATAACGGTCGTTTTGTCGATCTTTGGTACTTGAGTCGACAATAAACTTCTTATAATTACAAGTTGTTTATGTGGTAGAATATCCATTATCTCCAAAATTATATTCATGATTTAGATGTCATATATATCATATATATCCAGTATATACATTCATTCATAATATTACGTAACATTTAGAGGTAAGAAATGAAATTCACCGTTCATGGAGACGGTTAGCCGTACGTACGCATGAACGCTACTTTCATTTCTATTTAGTATTTAATGGAATGAAATCATAATTATATAAAGGTATAATATAGTTCCAGTATAATATCATATATAATATCATTTACTCCATCCTTTATACATCCCACATATGGCATTAACGATTCAAATCACTTTGAGGGGGCGGTAGTCCGCACTTCCTAAAATGAAATTATCGCGTTTACCCATAACGGAAATCATAAAGTATGCCATAAATGAGAAATACAGAAGCATAAGGAAAACATAAACATAATATATATATCATATATGAAAATAGTGTCATCAAAATGGCCAGCATTATAGGTGTTAAAAGAATTTGAACAATCATCGTTTCGTGAGGCAGTATTTCGCCACCCACAGAAACAGTATGTTCTTTAACCATTAGAAGAAGGTGTGTGTAAGTGTAAACCAAATACATATCATAACAACATCCTATTATATTCTAGATACTGTTTTTGTTACAAAAGAATGTAATGAAAAGAGTTTAAGGTGTTGGAGAAGCAAAATAAAACAAAACAACATTAGAGAAGACATTACCTTAAAAATCGGGTAACTCTTTTTGATTTGAGACAAAGGCTTCCTTGGGAAGAATTCTGCCCAATGTGAGGATTCTAGGAGTAAGTGAGGGATGTTGGGAGAGTATTTGGGAAGAGGTTGGCAGAGCCAAATGGCTTGAATGTGTGAATAAGGTGGGAGAGGTGGGGGCCTTTTATAAGAGGAGAGGAGGGGCACTCTTGGAAAGTAAAGAAAAGTCACTTTATTATAAAATGAGTTTCGGATTTTAGAGGTCCCAGAATTATATAATTCGAGGATAAGATGATAAGGGTTCTAAATCTACTCATCCAATAGGTATTTGACAAGTGTACGCTCTAGAATTTACATTATCTTTCCATTTTATTTAAATCGTTAAATAATGAGGTCATCGCTGCATCATCATTATGTCATAAATAATTTAATTTATTTAATGTCTAAAAATTATAAAAAAAATACAATTATGTAGGAAATCTTTTTAGCATTCTAATGAATATTTATAATCAGAATTTTTACTTGTGTAACCCCACTTAAAAACTGTTTTAGTAAAACAACTCATGTTTGTGTCAATTTAATTTTAACAATAAATAAATATATATTAATGTCATTTTCCAACCAAAGTGGCTCCATGGGGTCCCCAAGTTGACCCATGGGTTGTCTTGGTCGGCCATGACTCATCCAATAGAAGTAGGAAAAGTGTCAAGCTCATCTCATATTATTAAAACATTATTTTTACCTTAAACTACAATAATTACCTCTAATCGCGATTAAGAACTTAAAAGTTACTATTCACCAAAAATTATTTTAATCTCATTGAACCACATTTTACTTCTTAATGACAACCATGTATGTCGGATTTTTGAAAATCAAATCACAGAAGTGGTAATATTTCATTTAAACGAAAAATTAGTTATTTAACTACCACTTAGTGGTTTCGCTATTCATCAAAAATTGAAGTTTTTCAGAACAAGGCCAAAATTTCACCCTAAGATATAATTGATATTCCGAATTAAAAAATGATGTCTATTTTACAAAATTCCCAACATATAAGTTGCATTAATTAATTTTATAATTAATTCCCGCTGTTACAACAAATAGCGTGTTTTTAAGAAACAATTTATATCAAAAGATTGGCAATTGTTTATGTCCAATTTCAATGTTAAATTAATTCTAATGACCACCTTAGGATAAAATGGTAAAAATATATTCTAATTATACTTTAAAACCACTAAATAGTATAATTTATCACTATAAATTATTTTGATTAAAAAAGTTGTTTTTAAGTATTTTTCACTATTCATAAAAAATTAGAAGTTCTTAGAAAAATACCAAAAATTCAACATAGGCTAATTTAGATATTCCGAATCCAAAAATGAATTCCATTTTGAAATATAAAATTTCTATAATTTTAAAAAGTGGTTATTACTATTCATAACGGCTACTTTGATTAGTCGCGGTGTTTTAGAACTCGAAGTTGGTACAATGCAAGATATTGCATTATTGAATGAGAAGCGTATAATGGAAGCTCGGGGTGTTACATCCGGAATGTGACAGGAAATGCAATGATTGTCCCCCTGAGGAAAAAAACGTTATGGGAGCTGGAATGAAAAATCTTGTACCCATGCACACACAACTTTCTCAAGCTATGAATCATGCATGACTTCCAAACGAGCTAAGGAAGGAGAAAAATTCTATTGAATCCTTCATGAGGCAGCATCCACCCTCATTCAGCGGGTCTACTAATCCATTAGTGGCTGAACAATGGATCAGCACCACTAAAAAGATATTTTCAATTCATCAATGTTCTAAACATGATAAAGTCATCTTAGCAGTTTATTGTTTGGAAGGAGATGTTGATCAATGTTGGAATCTTATTATGAATATGAGGAAAAGGGATGAAATTGAGTCCATGGAATGGGACAAGTTCAAGAACTTATTTTTCAATAAGTACTTCCCTTGTATTCTCCAAACAAAAGTTGGAGAAGGAGTTTCTTGAACTAAAGCAAAAGGATGCTGAATCTGTTGGTACCTATGAAGAAAATGTTACTAGACTTTCAAGGTAGGCTTCTGGGATTATTATCCAACCTGAGAGTAAGATCGATCGATTATTTAGTGTCTTAAAACTAAGTCTTCTAAGGGCGTTATCCATAAGGGCCTTCAATAGCTATGAGGAAATTGTTCGATGTGCTCTCATGGTTGAGATGGAGATTGGAGTAACCCATCAGTCATATGGGTTTGATAAGAAGAGTAAAAGGGAATTCATAAGAAAATATAAAGAGAACACTGAAAAGAAGATGAGTTTTCCCTTATACTCAAACTGTGGAAAGAAACATGGAGGAAATTTTCTTGAGGGTACAAGGAAATGTTATAAGTGTGGAAAAGAAGGTCATCGGGCAATTGAATGTCGAAATAATGGGAAGAAGATGTATAATGATGCAAACAAAGAAAGGGATACACAGAATGAACCTACTTCACTTCAATGTTTCAAGTGAAAGGAAATGGGGAATTATTCCAATCAATTCCTAAATCCAAGGGTTGATGATGATGATCGACGTCAGCAAACCCTTAAGTCCAAAGACAAAGGAAAGTCACATGCAATTTCTACCCGCAATGTGGAGTATGATAACGAAGTGGTGAAAGGAACACTTACCATCCACTCCAAAGTAGAAAATGTTTTATTTGATTCTGGATCCACCCACACTTTTATTTCTGATGATTTTTCTAGGGGTATCACCGTATTACCTCAACAATTAGATGTTGAGTTAGTTGTGACAACCCCTAATGGAACAACAATCGCATCAAAAGTTTATAATTCTTCTCCTATTTAAGCTTGTAGGAAAGTGCTTCCTGCAAATCATGTGATCCTTCCTATATTGGAATTTGATGTGATTCTTGGCATGGATTGGATTTCTCTATATGGATCTTATATCAATTTCCAAAGAAGTAGAGTAACATTTCATATTCCCGATTAATCTATGATCATTTATCGATGTAAATATGAACATAACCTTCAAGTAGAAATTTCTTCCATCTTATGGGTTTTGATTCCACTAAATGAAGGTTATTTATTTCAAATGGTTGGTGAGAAACTCGCGATTGAGAATATGCCCATTGTATGGGAGTTTGATGATGTCTTTCCAGAGGTATTGCCAGGTCTTCCACCAAATCGTGAAGTTGAGTTTTCAAAAGAACTCGTACCGGGTGCTTTGCCTATTTCAAAGAAACCGTATAGAATAGCCCCAATTGAGTTGCAAGAATTGAATAAGCAACTCCAAGAGAATATTGATAAGGGATTCATATTCCCTAGTGCGTCACCTTGGGGTGCACCTGTTCTGTTTGTTAAGAAGAACGATGGATCAATGAGACTCTGCATTGATTATTGAGAACTTAACAAGATCACTATCAAGAACAAATATCCCCTCCCGCGAATTGATGACTTATTTGAACAACTACGCGGAGCTCAATACTTTTCCAAGAATGATCTTTGTTCTAGGTATCATCAATTAAGGGGAAAAAGGTAGGATATACCAAAGATAGCTTTCCGTAGAAGGTATTGAAACTATGAATTTATAGTGATGCCATTTGGTCTTACTAATGCCCATGTTATCTTCATGAATTTGATGAATGTAGTCTTTAGAGACTATCCTGATCAGTTTGTGGAAGTCTTTATAGACGATATTCTTGTCTATTCAAAGATCAAGGAAGAACATGAAGATCAATTGAGAATTATATTGAAGACCCTGATAAAGGAGAAGATTTATGCCAAATTTACCAAGTGTGAATTTTGGGTTCAAAAAATTTCATTTTGGGTCACATAATCTCAAAAGAGGGGATATCTGTGGATCCAGCAAAAACCGAGGTTATCGAAAGATGGTCGAGACCAACAATAGTAACTGAGATCTGATGTTTTCTTGGTTTGTTTGGATATTATCGGCGTCTTGTGAAAAAAAATTCACGATTATCTAATCCACACACTAGGTTGACTCGAAAAGGATTTAAGTTTGTGTGGACAGAGGAATGTGAAGAGAATTTCAAGGAGTTGGAAAGAAGGTTTTCCAGTGCACATGTACTCGCAGTTCCTTACAGTGGAGAAAGGTTTGTGATCTACAGTGATGCATCCAAGAAGGGGTTGGGGTGTGTTATTATGAAAAATGATATGGTGATAGCTTATGCCTCATGATAGTTAAAAATCCATGAGCAAAATTACCCAACTCATGATTTGGAGTTAGCTGCGGTAATATTTTCATTAAATATTTGGAGGTATTATCTTTATGGAGAAAGGTGTGATATTTAAACTAATCATAAAAGTATAAAGTATATTTTCACACAAAAGGAGCTGAATATGCACCAAAGAATATGGTTGGAGCTGATTAAGGATTACGACTGCTCAATTCATTACCACCCTGGGAAAGCAAACAAGGTGGCAGATGCATTAAGTTGACAAGACCATGCTAGCTTATCCATGATGAGGACCGAAAAAGATCCAATATTTATGGATTTACAAAGGATGGATCTTGGAATTATAATGAAATGGGAAAATCATATCTTTCTCAATTGAATGTTCAACCATCTATACATGTGAATATTAAATAGGGGCAGAAAGAAGATGTAGAGTTACAAAAGAAGGTTAGAAATGTTCCAGAATTCAACCTTGATTGTGATGGGATAATAAAGTTCCGGAATCGGGTTTGTGTTCATCCCATCCTAGAATTAAAGAAGGAGCTGCTGTATGAGGCTTATAGTTCTTCATTCTTTATACATCTTTGGAAGAACAAAGATGTATAGGGACCTGAAAGAGTACTTCTGGTGGGATGGAATGAAAATATATGTTGCTGAATATGTCTCTCGATGCTTGGTTTGTCAGCAAGATAAAGCTGAGAGACAGAAGTCTAAGGGGATGTTACAACCGCTACCCATACTAGAATGGAAATGGGAAAACATCACTATGGACTTTTTCACTTGACTTCCTAAAACATCCAAAGGCAATAATGCTATCTGGATCATAGTTGATTGACTTAAAAATTTTGCACACTTCATTGCAATTAGAGAGGATTTATCCCTGGATCAGATTTCCAATATATATGTGAAGGAAGTGGTAATATTTCATGGATTACCACTTTCCATTATATTTGATCGGGATCCGAGGTTTACCTCATAGTTTTGGTGAATTCTTCAGCATACTCTGGATACAGAGTTGAGTTTCAGCACTTCTTATCATCCTCAGACAGACGGTCAGTCTGAGAGGACAATTCAAACTCTAGAAGATATGTTGAGAGCTTGCTCTATGGATTTCAAAGGTTGTTGGGATCAACACCTACCTTTGGTAGACTTTTCTTATAATAATAGCTTTCATTACAGTATTCAGATGGCTCCTTATGAAGCTCTCTATGGAAAGAAATTCAAGACTCCAACTTGCTGGGATGAAGTTGGGGGAAGAAAGCTATTAGGACCTGATCTTGTTGATGAGATGCCAGAAAAGGTCAGATATATTCAACATCACATAAGAGTAGCTTAGATTCAACAAAAAAGTTATGCCGACAACTGAAGAAAAGACCTAGAGTTTGAAGTGGGTGATAAAGTGTTCTTAAGAATATCTCCCTGGAAGAGGGTCATGAGATTTGGAAAGAAGGGAAAGTTGAGCCCTAGATATATCGGTCCTTTTGAAATACTGGATCGTGTTGGGAAGGTAGCTTACCGATTGGCGCTTCCACCAAATCTCTCCCAAGTTCATGATGTTTTCCATGTATCTCTCCTGAGAAAGTATATACCTAATCCTTTACATGTACTCAGCTCAGAAGTTGTACCGTTGGAGCAAGATATTTCTTATGAAGAACAGCCAATAGAGATTCTGGATCGTAGCGAAAAAGTACTAAGGAACAAGACCACTCGCTTGGTGAACGTTTTATCGAGGAACCACCAATTTGAAGAAGCTACATGGGAGCTTGAGGATATAATGAGGGATATGTATCCTCATCTATTTGTTACAAAGTGACAAATTTCGAGGGTGAAATTCATTTTAAGGGGTGTAGAATGTAACACCCAAGACTTTTATGAGAAATATTTTGTTTTTATGTTATATAAATCATCAAAAGAATCTTTCACTGCACAGAACACTAGCTTGGCTTTCTTTACATGCAATTGTGACCTTCCTCGATAGCTTGCGTCGTCCGCAATACCGAGTTTCACTAAACAACGATATGCTATTAAAATTTTACTAAAACTAGCTGTTATAAATAGTAATACCCATTTTTTAAATTTTGTAAATTTTATTTTTCAAAATGGACTTTTATTGGATCCAGAATATCGACATTAGCCTAGGGTGAAATTTTGGAAATTTTCTGAAAACATTCAATTTTTGATGAATAGTGAAAACACTGGGTTACTATTTAAAAAGCTAATTTTTATTTAAATAATTATTTATTTTATTTAAATTTATTTTAGGTAAAAATTGATACATAATACTTATATAAGTTCAATGCAATTCATTTGAGTCATTTTATAATAATTTTAGATATATAAAAATTGTATTGAACTTTTCACCGTCTTTTACCCACATCCTAGGAGAATTTGAAAATTTAAATAAATCAAAATTTTAACGCTTCTGTGAGTGGAATTTCGAAAATTTAAGAGACACGGTTAATATCAAGGACTAAGATTTGGCTCAATGAGATGAAAATAATTTTTGGTGAATAGTAACTTTTTACTTTTTTTAACACGATTAAATGTAAATAGGGAAATTAAAGGTAAAAATGTTATTATTATTACCCTAACACATGTCCTAATTCTATTGGATAAATGTAATTACACCAAAAACAACATTAGGAAACAAATATGACCATTTAGCCCCACTTGGATTAGATTAGGACATTTATTACTAATTTATATAAAGAATGGTTAAAATAGTTAAAATCAATGTTTAATAACTAAATCATTTTTAATATTGAGATATACATAAGTTAAATTCGACTATAAATATTCATCAGAAATATAAAAAAATTTCTACATAATAGTATTTTATTTGTAATTTTTTGATGATAAATAATTTAATTTTTTTATTACACAATGATGAAGCAGTAATTATATTATTATTAAAATATTGATATAATTGATGTTATAAATACCCAAATAAATGTAATTTGAGACTTTTATATGATTTAAAATAATTTCATCAGTTAATATGACATGTTAGTATTGATTTAATTAACTTTTTTTAGAACTAATCATTCTGTTATGAATTTTACAAAAATCAATTACCAAATAGTGTCAAAATTGACATAAAATAGTTTTTCAAAAAAATATTATATTATTAATTGAAATTTTATTCCTAAAAATATAAGGATCCGCCAAATTACATAGATAAAGTTATAAATATTAATAATAAACTACTTGGGGTTCATTTGGCTTTTTATAGTAAGTTTATTAACCTTATAGAGTAATAAAACTTAAAGACATGGTAAAAGGTCAATTATCTAACTTAAAGTTAAATCTAAATGATATGGTTAAAATAGAAACCTAAACATGCCTAAATTCTATTATATGAGATTATTTCAACCCATACCCACCTTATCTACTAAATAAATCAATTTGGAGCTATTAAAAACCGAATATGACTTTATAATAAAATAATATATTTTGTTTTTCCTAAGATGCCCCTCTCCTCCCTTATAAAAGGGCACCTCCTCCCTCTCTTCCTCACACCACTTTGGGAATTCATGCTCGGTAAACCCCTTCGAAATTATCTTCTCCACTTCCATAGAAACATCCTAGAGGTCCAGGTTTTCATCAAATACCAATTTTAGTGCCCTAATAGGAGGTCTCAAAGAGGCGCTTCAAAGAAGAGGTAATGTCCGTTACCGATTCTTTGAACTTTATTTCTTCTTCCACTTATTCTTATTTAGTTGTTTCATTATGAAGTAAAAACATTAGTATCACTCATATACTGGTATGTTATTATAATTATGAAACAACACTATTTCACCATCTATCCATCCTACGGAAAATGAAATCACCGCGCGTGCGTACGTACGGAATATCGTCTCCACGCTGTGGTGTAATCTATTTTCCACCACCACCTTAATTGGATGGGTATAATGGTGTAAATAATAACTATATATGATTATTGTAAAGTTATATTGATTCTAAAATAGTATACATGCACTCCAATACAATTCCACGATCATGGGAACAATATCATCGCTCATGCGTACATACGGAATACCGTCTCCATGATGTGGTGCGACTTATTCTACATGATATTCATTGCATAATGATTATATAAATGAATTGAATGAATTAATATGATATATATTACACTAATAACATTCTTGAAATGAGTTATCTGTAACCTAAAGAGAATAATAAGAATTTATTTGAAAAAACACGCATATGAACAAAAAGTAATAAACACCTGAATAACAAGTAGCAATGAAATATTACTAATAAAAAGCTAAGAATATGTCCCTATATGATTTCATAACAATGAGTATGATTCTTTAATAAGTCAATGACATTATTTAAATCATTATACAGGAGGTTCGGACACTTACGAAGCAAATCAGACCTAAGGTAAGGGAAAATCTCCCAATCTCATTTTTATCTGAGATTGTTTATACTTCAGAATTTACTAGTGAATATTGATCATCCACATCCATGTTTCCTCAATATGTAATATTTATATCCTTATACAGTAGTTTATATACAATTTTACCCTTTGGTGAGTTTTTAGTATAAGGTATGAAAGGAATCTTTTTTCATTTTTCGTACGAGGTTCTTTTCGACTTTTCTGACAAAAGTACGAGAAAAAATGTTTTTTTCACTTATACGGCATGAATGGATTTTTGGAAAATTATTTCCATGAAGCTTCCTTTACAAGTTTTCAAGTTTATTTTTAATCAACTTCTTTTAGTTGAAAATTATATGACATGTTAAGAGAGGAAATTTTTTTTGAAGTAGAAAGGATATTTTCCTCAAGAATGGAATTCAACTGTTTTATCAAAATTATTTTTCATCTAATATAATATAGGGTTCTGTTTCTATTCCTATTATTAAATTGATTTGATTATGTTTTGATGGAATTATTTTTATGAATTCCTTTATCTTATATAAATTGTTTTATGATGTCATGATGTTTAATAATCCCATTTTTATTACATGGGTTATGCAATGATGTATGATTTATGATTTTTTGTGGCACACATAAGAATAGTTTCATTATGAGATGGGTGGGACATATATCTCCCTCTAATGCATTGGGTAAATATTTATATCTCATGAGATAAACAGGGCTGGAATGGAAGGTTAAACCGGTTCAGTGAAACAGGACTGAAATGAGGAGTGAACTCGGTTCAGAAATGGACTTTGTCCACTAAGATAGTCTTGGCTATGAGTCTTGGCTACTAAGAAATGATTCTCTATGATTATGTGTGTATTCTACAAGGTTTCATGTTTTAAGTTATGATTACTGGGTTTACATTTCACTACTATGATTTATCCCATGTTATGAAATTATGATCTCTTTTGCATGTTAAGATTTCCAAAATGTTATGTTCTTATGAATATAATGTGATTGATATTTCTTTTGTATACCCTTACTGAGTATTTGAGCTCACCACTTTGTATGTTTTCTTTCCTGAGGTTGGGAAGAAGGTTATTATGTAGGATATTCCAAAAATGACTCTAGATATGATGAAATAAATGGGAGACAATGTAGATGCTTTATGAACCAGTTGTTTATGTTTCCCAGTTTCTAAAGACACTATACCTATACGGTCCTTTCATGGTTTTGTTATATGTTGTAATAAGTGTGCTTCAATTTTGAAGTATTAACAATGTATGTAAAGTATGGGTCGTTATATTCACTCTTCTAGATTTGTGAGTTTCCAAAATCTGGAAGACACCTTTTCCTTCGTAAATTCACTCTACAACCTCTAATAGATCCCGATCACAATGAATGACAAGAAGAGGCTAATATGAACTCAACTCTACCAACCCACTCCGAGATTGGGCAAGACTAATATCCATGATAGACTCAATGGAGACCTTTGTGACTTTTCTAGGTGGCATACTTTGAGTGTAATAAAAACACAAAACCAAAATCAAAATCAACCAAAAGAACACGCAACACAAAAAAAAATCTATTCATGAGATAGGAATTATAAAAAAAGTCAAAATAAACTTCCAAAAAACACCATTTCCATTCCACTTTCAACACCACATACATCATGACCATATTCCCAATTCCAATGCTAAATTTTAAAATAAAATACAAACATTGAAACCATTTTCTTTATGAAAATTTTTTTTCAAAAAAATCACATTTTCCTTTTCAAAATCCACTCATTCCAGCCAAATCCATCCCAACATACAACTCACAAAAAATCACCCAGAATATGGAACTAGTGAATGTGAAAAACCCAACATCATGGATTAGTTGACCATGTCCCAAAAAATCACTAATCACTGGGGTCATATTGAACCACGAATATAGGCTTCACAAGGGTCACTACACCCTGAAATATCACTTTGATACACTTGTCCACCTATACTTACCTTCCTTGTCTACTCACCCATGCAAAGATAGACACTCAAAACTTATATTACCCATGGATGCTTGAGGTTAAAATGAACTAGGGTTCAAGAAATCCTTCCCTTACCTACCTATTGAGTCCTAGAAGTCTTGATATCTTGTCTTCCGAATACTCTTAATAATAAAGTGATCCTATGATATAATTTTTTCATTAACCAGTCTAGGCTTTCATCCAACCTGACACTTTACTGGGTCTAACACAAGGCCCAAGAGTCATTATTAATCCTATTTAATTGAATAATAGTGTCAATAATAAAATTAATTAAAATGGAAACAATTTATTCCAAAAAACAAATAGGATCTAGTTAACAATAACAATGAATATATAAAAGACAATAATAAATAACCATCAATAAATACAAAAAAATGATCATAATACAACAACAACTAAACAAAAACAAGCTAAAAAGTGAACCAAACCCCAACTGGCACCGACATGATCTCCATGTGACCTCTTTGTCACCACCATCTATAAGTCTAACCTATACCAAATGAAAACATGCACCTGAAACCTAAACCAATAAAATGGCTCGAGTCTGCTGATGTTGAGTGGCATAAGTAGGGTGTCTAAAAAAATAGTTCAGTATGTAAGCACAACATAGTCCATACATTTCCATTCCAAAAATAGTCCATGAACAGTACTTTGAAATACATTCATAAAATTTTGGGATGTAATTTTGAAGATCAAAACATAAATTTTTATGAAAATAACACTTCTCAAAACTCCATACATGTGGATTCTATTTTCAAAACGAATTTTTTTTAAAACATTGATTAAAATCATAGAACCAAAGGAGGAACCAAATCAAGATATAAAAATAAATAATTATCATAAAAATAACTAATCAAAAATGAATAATTAATTAAATAAGTATAAAAATAGGAACATATACATATAGTTATAAACAGAATTAAAAGAAAATAACTAGAAACAATCAAAGGATGTACTCGGTTCAGACTAACCATTAAGAATATAGTGTATCTATATAGTCAATAACCAACTAGATGCTCTAAACTAACCTCATAAGTGGCATATCCCACATTGCATCTCGAAAAATCAAGGGGGTTCCAACCCATTAAACCAGGTTCGATAAGATTCCATCACTAAATCCTCCATATGATTCTTTCAGATCCCATGATAATAGTCTATGCTGAATGATAAGGTTCTAACACAAGTTGTATAATCTAGTATCCCCCATTCCACTATTCACACAAATCTCAATCATCGAAAAAGCCTATGTGATGACACTCACCTTAGTATTTCCACCATAGAGGTCCCCTATATGTGTCATGTTGTACACAAGTACCAACTAGGGATTCACATCATGTCACTTTAAACCTAATTTCTCTAGACACTACAATGTTCCAGCCATGTCATCACCATTTCAAATCCAAATCCATTTTCAAACCATTTACAAAACCAAGATAAAAAATTATAATCATACTAAAATGGTTCCCAACATTAAATGTTATCATATAGAAACCAACCACCCTTCAATATTCTAAATAGGCTAATTGATAGGAAACAAATTAAATCCAAATTTACAATTACATTTTGAAACCCAAAAATCATTTATGATTCATTAGGGTTTTAGAAATATAATTGAGAAAGAGAAGGAAAAATCGGAGGGAATGAATAGGGGAATAATGCTTTGAAATATCTGGTTCTAGTGAATTTTTTAAGGGATACCATTATCATTTTTTTTTCACTGTGTGAAACCCGTGAAAATAGGGATGTTCCCACACCTAACGAAACACCATTTAAGAAAAAAAAATAAGTTCCCAAAAGACAATTTAAAAAGTCAACACTTGTTTTTACCACAAAAAACACATTCACACATAATAATTAAACAATAAATATGCATTAAAATCACACACAAGGCCTAATATACAATGAAAACCAAATTACCAAAACACAAGCTTATCCCAACACCCTCCATAACACCCAATTTCATCATTAATGGATAAGATGTATTTTATAAAACACCTTATATGAATATATAGATACATATTCATAATAAAATCATTTAAAACCCATTTCCTCTAGATTCCAATATTGAAATCCCAAAACAACTTACACTGACACAACATAAGAATGATTATTAAACAATAAAATCATTTAAGGACAAATCAAGAATCCATGGAATGTTCTAGAAATGTAATGGAACGAAACACACACCTTAATTGTGTTCACATGTAATGAAACCTCAGAGAAGGAAGATAAATGTCTAAGGATCAATCTACAAACACTAATATGAAAGATAAATCAGCTTCACATCAACCCTAGCCTATAGGGTTCATCTAAAAGAAAACCAGGAAACGATAATCTATGAATCCTAGAGGGAAGAAGAATATTATTAAAAATTGGACATAAATAATTATGAAATTTCCATTAGAACATTATAGGTGCTATAATAGTGTATGAAGGAAAAGGGAGGATGTTTTTTGGGAGCCCCCTAGTTACCCTTGGTCAATCAAGGGGAGGAGTGATTTATTTGGGGTAAAACTGGGGGACAAAAAAAGAGGATTCCAATGTTTTTAGACACTTGGGAATGATGCACGGCTTTGACACAATGTTTCCAAAATCATGCACTAATTGTACACACACCATTAGAAGAGTATTGCACCAACAAGGGAGATCCTCATGGTTTTGGAAACCATGTTCAATGGTTTCTAAAAAATAATAGAACCCCTTGAATGATTTCCAAATTATTTCTCCTTACAGTACAAAATACATACACTGTATCCCTGATGCCCAAAGGAGGCCACACTTTTTCTCAATGGACTCTCATAGTTTGTCCCAATTTGTGATCACGACATCCCATCCATACCTACTGAGAAATAATTGAACTATAAATTCCTTCAGCACAAATATCCCTTCATGATTTACCCTCTAACCCTCTATATAATCTATGCATATGTATAATACTAAAAATACTCCAAAACAAAACAGTTCAAGAAAGGAAC
Source organism: Viscum album (assembly GCA_963277665.1). NCBI lineage: Eukaryota > Viridiplantae > Streptophyta > Magnoliopsida > Santalales > Viscaceae > Viscum > Viscum album. Next base: position 1,873,199,529 of record OY728146.1, on the reverse strand, counting down.
TCAACCAAAACCGAAAACACATGATTGAATCCTATGAAATTAATAAAAAGAAAAAAATGTGGTTGGGGTGTGAAAAATCAGGTCTCAATATGTAAAACAACAGTATAATAAAAACCCAATGAAAATTACCCTTAAAAAATATATATTCTAATCCTTTGGAAAATACCAATAATAATTCCAAATCCACATCAACACCAACAATATTAAAAAGGGCCCAAGGAGCATCATTAGTTACACTGGGTCTAAATCAAATTTAGAATTTTCAAAAACAAAAAAAAAAACTGAAACTAGTAACTAAATATGTGTTTTACTTGAAAAGTTAATGTGTCAAGCACATAAGGATGTTTTATATTACTAATAGAGTTAATTTAATTAATTAAATATATATATATATATATATATAATTTTATGTCAAAATTGTTTTGAAACACAAAATATTAAAAGATACCATGTTGTGTAATATCCAATTTTTTGTCCTAGTGATATGAATAATTAAATATCTTAACCATGTTAGTTTTCAGATTCTATTCTATGAAGATATTTGTATTGCTATCTTATAGATAAAGTAAAATTCCCCATTAATATGATCATCTATTTATATTGATTAATAAATAATGTTACCCAATAACTTATTTAAACATAATCACTCTAAATCATATAATTTTCATACATAAAACAAGGTTGTTAGTTTTTTGTATTAAAAATTAATCTTTAATTAACATAACAAAATTCATGGCATGGTAAAGAGGGAGAACAAGAATTAAAATCATAGATATAGTAACCCAAGCATGAATTATAAATAAAAAAAATTCCACTAGCATGATCATCCATCAAATTAGTTCATGTAGTATTATGATTCTTACCCCCTCATGTTAGTCATAAGGAGGAATAAAATATAGAGAATGTAAAAGATAATATGGCTGATATATGTTAAGAAGCAGTAGTGTAGTGTTCTTCTCTAGTAATACATTTTTTACACTATGCGATTTTTAATAGATACCGGCAATGGGGCCACTATTATTATTAGAAAAAATCTCTCTTATTTTATCTCATTTATTCCCATTTGAAATACATTAATCTTCTTATTTCATATTAATTTGAATAATCCTTTAAAAATTATTTCCAACTCCACATGTGATAATATAATTATTATATGAGCTTGATCCTTTGAAAAAGTTCATGTATAAATTATTTTCTGTTTAGGTATTCCACCACATTATGGATAGTTCAATATAGGTGTTTCCATCTCTTCACTCATTCTTCCTATAAATTGCACCACAAGAATTCATCATATACATATTAACCATGGTGTAGAGCTCTTCTAATAAGATTTATCCCATTAAATATTACATACCTCTACCATTATTCCCATTTAATATTGGAATATTATTTTAAATTATCTCTTTACTTCCTCACATGGGGGGACCAAGTAGTTTTTTATGCCAATGTCTTCCAGGCATTTCATTCAAACTTCAGCTATGATCCATGGAATCGGTATCCAGAACAGATGTGTTCCCATTTTGAACATAAGACTCCACATCTATGAAGACTCCCCTACACATACATTCCCAATATTAGAACCTTACAAAAAAATTTGTTCTTATATCCATATGTCACTTCACATTTTACTTTTACATGATTCATCTAATGTAGAACCACCCTTACATACTCTCACCTGTAACTTCTACATAAAATCCTCTAACTGCAACCTGGTCTCACTTCCTATTCTATTTTTATCAATGTTTTTTGATCATCTACAGACACATGAATACATCAATCAACCAAGGCCAAGCATGGTATTTCTATCATTATTTTATAATCTGGTCCTCCTTGAATAACTCGGTCGATCTTTCCATGATGTGAGAATCTTAGTTTTCTTTATTCAGTGTTTCTTCATAGTTTCCCTACCACCTTAGTGGTCCCACTTCTCAAAATTAACCGTATACCAATTGTTCAAAACTATTCATATATTCTTGGAAACCCTTGGTAAAGGATATACTAGCATTTCCCTCAACCATTGTGTGGTATGATGTGGGGATAACCCTATAAACATAATTTCAAAGGAATTATTCGTATAGAACCCCTTGAATTCCCCCTAATCAGTGGTTATATCAAATTATTGGTATAAATTATATACAATATTGTTTAGAAAAGAATATTATATACTTCCACCTAAAAGGCATGAAGAAACCCTTATTTTCTATGTCTAAAACCTATAATCTTATAAAACACTTCACCCGCAGCCCAAACAACATGCATCCAATAGAGAAGAATTTAGAAATAAATTATTGCTTAGAACTTGTCACAATAATCATTTATAATAGTAAATATATGTATATTTTACATTTTATTAGTTTATTACTATAAAAAATCATAAAACGTAGATATAATAACATTCTAAAATCAAACGCCATGTTTTATAAATACAAATTAGAAATATAGGGAATCAATATCTCTCACAAGAACAACACTTCCATCTCTATTATCACCATCATCATCATCACCATAAACATAATCATGCCTATCTTCATCACCATCATCATCACTATAATCATCACCATCACTATCACCATAACACGAAATGTAATTGTCCCGACACAACTAAGATTATTATTATCATCCCCTAGTGCATCATATAATGATGCATCTTCGACATGAATTTTTATAAAATTGCAATAGTATTTGGAGGAAGTGATAGAAATAATTTTTTCATTAGCTTCATAAATTTCACATTAGACTTTTGAATGATTTCACATTCCATTATGGATGTTTTTTTGTCCATCGCTACATCTAAATGAGCATATATTCCCCGAACATGAGTACTTTTTAACTCAATTCTGCAAGAACTATTAGAGGTGCCTAAAGTGGGCCAATGCCGACTAGGTATAATATTCTTACCTAATTAACAATGTACTCTCTCTTGGTGTCTCATAATATCTAGTGAAAATGATATTTTGACCAAATGATTTTACCCTCTAACTAATAATTAATCTCTAAAGCACACAATTTCTAATATAAATGATATATTATGTTGAAATGTAGATATTATTATTTTAAAACAGCAAATTAAAACATACAATATTTTATTATGTATATTTATTTACATTACATCGATATTTATCATTTTTTTCTTGAGAAAAATAAATTTTCTTGAGGAACACCACCTTTAATGTGCAATATAACCCTCAAAAATAACATTTAATATATGAAAACATTATTCAATAATAATATATTTTTTAACAAAATTAAATAATTATATAAAATATTTAAATTAAAATAAACAAAAACAATCTAATTAAAATCTTCACAAATGTATGAGTGAAGACAAAATAAATAAAACTAAAATGATCAAATATTTAGTGTTTTTTTAAAGAAATATTAAGATTAGTTTTTACTATTTTATATGGTCAAGTCCATTTTTTATTAGTTAAACTATATTTGGGTGAGTTTAGTTTGAGTAAGAATTGTTTAGGTTGATTTTTAATTTTAGATCCAATTCATATTTTTCGATTTGGTGTAAAGGAAATCTTCTTAGTTCATGTTAGTTTAGTTCACTATGATTTAGTTTATTTGATGAATTTAAAATTTATGTAAATTTTTATTTTTATTTTTATTATTGTTTAGTACTGTTCTCTTTTTTTATTTCATAATTGTTTGATTCATAATTAAGTTTTTTAATTCAATTACATACAACATATGATTTAGATTTTTTATACATTTGGTTATAGTTTCGTTCATTTAAGGATTTATTGCACCAATTTGGGTTCATTTTAATTTTTTTATGTCATGTTAGTTCAACACTTTTAGGATAATATTACTCCCTTTTGGTTCAATTTTTTAATACAAGATTTAAATTGGGAAGGTACGGATAATTATGATTATTTACAATTAGTTTCATTATAATATCACCATTGTAGTTATGGTTTATAGTACACAAGTATATATGTTCATATTAAAATAGATTATTATTATTACCCTAACACATGTCCTAATTCTATTGGATAAATGTAATTACACCAAAAACAACATTAGGAAACAAATATGACCATTTAGCCCCACTTGGATTAGATTAGGACATTTATTACTAATTTATATAAAGAATGGTTAAAATAGTTAAAATCAATGTTTAATAACTAAATCATTTTTAATATTGAGATATACATAAGTTAAATTCGACTATAAATATTCATCAGAAATATAAAAAAATTTCTACATAATAGTATTTTATTTGTAATTTTTTGATGATAAATAATTTAATTTTTTTATTACACAATGATGAAGCAGTAATTATATTATTATTAAAATATTGATATAATTGATGTTATAAATACCCAAATAAATGTAATTTGAGACTTTTATATGATTTAAAATAATTTCATCAGTTAATATGACATGTTAGTATTGATTTAATTAACTTTTTTTAGAACTAATCATTCTGTTATGAATTTTACAAAAATCAATTACCAAATAGTGTCAAAATTGACATAAAATAGTTTTTCAAAAAAATATTATATTATTAATTGAAATTTTATTCCTAAAAATATAAGGATCCGCCAAATTACATAGATAAAGTTATAAATATTAATAATAAACTACTTGGGGTTCATTTGGCTTTTTATAGTAAGTTTATTAACCTTATAGAGTAATAAAACTTAAAGACATGGTAAAAGGTCAATTATCTAACTTAAAGTTAAATCTAAATGATATGGTTAAAATAGAAACCTAAACATGCCTAAATTCTATTATATGAGATTATTTCAACCCATACCCACCTTATCTACTAAATAAATCAATTTGGAGCTATTAAAAACCGAATATGACTTTATAATAAAATAATATATTTTGTTTTTCCTAAGATGCCCCTCTCCTCCCTTATAAAAGGGCACCTCCTCCCTCTCTTCCTCACACCACTTTGGGAATTCATGCTCGGTAAACCCCTTCGAAATTATCTTCTCCACTTCCATAGAAACATCCTAGAGGTCCAGGTTTTCATCAAATACCAATTTTAGTGCCCTAATAGGAGGTCTCAAAGAGGCGCTTCAAAGAAGAGGTAATGTCCGTTACCGATTCTTTGAACTTTATTTCTTCTTCCACTTATTCTTATTTAGTTGTTTCATTATGAAGTAAAAACATTAGTATCACTCATATACTGGTATGTTATTATAATTATGAAACAACACTATTTCACCATCTATCCATCCTACGGAAAATGAAATCACCGCGCGTGCGTACGTACGGAATATCGTCTCCACGCTGTGGTGTAATCTATTTTCCACCACCACCTTAATTGGATGGGTATAATGGTGTAAATAATAACTATATATGATTATTGTAAAGTTATATTGATTCTAAAATAGTATACATGCACTCCAATACAATTCCACGATCATGGGAACAATATCATCGCTCATGCGTACATACGGAATACCGTCTCCATGATGTGGTGCGACTTATTCTACATGATATTCATTGCATAATGATTATATAAATGAATTGAATGAATTAATATGATATATATTACACTAATAACATTCTTGAAATGAGTTATCTGTAACCTAAAGAGAATAATAAGAATTTATTTGAAAAAACACGCATATGAACAAAAAGTAATAAACACCTGAATAACAAGTAGCAATGAAATATTACTAATAAAAAGCTAAGAATATGTCCCTATATGATTTCATAACAATGAGTATGATTCTTTAATAAGTCAATGACATTATTTAAATCATTATACAGGAGGTTCGGACACTTACGAAGCAAATCAGACCTAAGGTAAGGGAAAATCTCCCAATCACATTTTTATCTGAGATTGTTTATACTTCAGAATTTACTAGTGAATATTGATCATCCACATCCATGTTTCCTCAATATGTAATATTTATATCCTTATACAGTAGTTTATATACAATTTTACCCTTTGGTGAGTTTTTAGTATAAGGTATGAAAGGAATCTTTTTTCATTTTTCGTACGAGGTTCTTTTCGACTTTTCTGACAAAAGTACGAGAAAAAATGTTTTTTTCACTTATACGGCATGAATGGATTTTTGGAAAATTATTTCCATGAAGCTTCCTTTACAAGTTTTCAAGTTTATTTTTAATCAACTTCTTTTAGTTGAAAATTATATGACATGTTAAGAGAGGAAATTTTTTTTGAAGTAGAAAGGATATTTTCCTCAAGAATGGAATTCAACTGTTTTATCAAAATTATTTTTCATCTAATATAATATAGGGTTCTGTTTCTATTCCTATTATTAAATTGATTTGATTATGTTTTGATGGAATTATTTTTATGAATTCCTTTATCTTATATAAATTGTTTTATGATGTCATGATGTTTAATAATCCCATTTTTATTACATGGGTTATGCAATGATGTATGATTTATGATTTTTTGTGGCACACATAAGAATAGTTTCATTATGAGATGGGTGGGACATATATCTCCCTCTAATGCATTGGGTAAATATTTATATCTCATGAGATAAACAGGGCTGGAATGGAAGGTTAAACCGGTTCAGTGAAACAGGACTGAAATGAGGAGTGAACTCGGTTCAGAAATGGACTTTGTCCACTAAGATAGTCTTGGCTATGAGTCTTGGCTACTAAGAAATGATTCTCTATGATTATGTGTGTATTCTACAAGGTTTCATGTTTTAAGTTATGATTACTGGGTTTACATTTCACTACTATGATTTATCCCATGTTATGAAATTATGATCTCTTTTGCATGTTAAGATTTCCAAAATGTTATGTTCTTATGAATATAATGTGATTGATATTTCTTTTGTATACCCTTACTGAGTATTTGAGCTCACCACTTTGTATGTTTTCTTTCCTGAGGTTGGGAAGAAGGTTATTATGTAGGATATTCCAAAAATGACTCTAGATATGATGAAATAAATGGGAGACAATGTAGATGCTTTATGAACCAGTTGTTTATGTTTCCCAGTTTCTAAAGACACTATACCTATACGGTCCTTTCATGGTTTTGTTATATGTTGTAATAAGTGTGCTTCAATTTTGAAGTATTAACAATGTATGTAAAGTATGGGTCGTTATATTCACTCTTCTAGATTTGTGAGTTTCCAAAATCTGGAAGACACCTTTTCCTTCGTAAATTCACTCTACAACCTCTAATAGATCCCGATCACAATGAATGACAAGAAGAGGCTAATATGAACTCAACTCTACCAACCCACTCCGAGATTGGGCAAGACTAATATCCATGATAGACTCAATGGAGACCTTTGTGACTTTTCTAGGTGGCATACTTTGAGTGTAATAAAAACACAAAACCAAAATCAAAATCAACCAAAAGAACACGCAACACAAAAAAAAATCTATTCATGAGATAGGAATTATAAAAAAAGTCAAAATAAACTTCCAAAAAACACCATTTCCATTCCACTTTCAACACCACATACATCATGACCATATTCCCAATTCCAATGCTAAATTTTAAAATAAAATACAAACATTGAAACCATTTTCTTTATGAAAATTTTTTTTCAAAAAAATCACATTTTCCTTTTCAAAATCCACTCATTCCAGCCAAATCCATCCCAACATACAACTCACAATAAATCACCCAGAATATGGAACTAGTGAATGTGAAAAACCCAACATCATGGATTAGTTGACCATGTCCCAAAAAATCACTAATCACTGGGGTCATATTGAACCACGAATATAGGCTTCACAAGGGTCACTACACCCTGAAATATCACTTTGATACACTTGTCCACCTATACTTACCTTCCTTGTCTACTCACCCATGCAAAGATAGACACTCAAAACTTATATTACCCATGGATGCTTGAGGTTAAAATGAACTAGGGTTCAAGAAATCCTTCCCTTACCTACCTATTGAGTCCTAGAAGTCTTGATATCTTGTCTTCCGAATACTCTTAATAATAAAGTGATCCTATGATATAATTTTTTCATTAACCAGTCTAGGCTTTCATCCAACCTGACACTTTACTGGGTCTAACACAAGGCCCAAGAGTCATTATTAATCCTATTTAATTGAATAATAGTGTCAATAATAAAATTAATTAAAATGGAAACAATTTATTCCAAAAAACAAATAGGATCTAGTTAACAATAACAATGAATATATAAAAGACAATAATAAATAACCATCAATAAATACAAAAAAATGATCATAATACAACAACAACTAAACAAAAACAAGCTAAAAAGTGAACCAAACCCCAACTGGCACCGACATGATCTCCATGTGACCTCTTTGTCACCACCATCTATAAGTCTAACCTATACCAAATGAAAACATGCACCTGAAACCTAAACCAATAAAATGGCTCGAGTCTGCTGATGTTGAGTGGCATAAGTAGGGTGTCTAAAAAAATAGTTCAGTATGTAAGCACAACATAGTCCATACATTTCCATTCCAAAAATAGTCCATGAACAGTACTTTGAAATACATTCATAAAATTTTGGGATGTAATTTTGAAGATCAAAACATAAATTTTTATGAAAATAACACTTCTCAAAACTCCATACATGTGGATTCTATTTTCAAATCGAATTTTTTTTAAAACATTGATTAAAATCATAGAACCAAAGGAGGAACCAAATCAAGATATAAAAATAAATAATTATCATAAAAATAACTAATCAAAAATGAATAATTAATTAAATAAGTATAAAAATAGGAACATATACATATAGTTATAAACAGAATTAAAAGAAAATAACTAGAAACAATCAAAGGATGTACTCGGTTCAGACTAACCATTAAGAATATAGTGTATCTATATAGTCAATAACCAACTAGATGCTCTAAACTAACCTCATAAGTGGCATATCCCACATTGCATCTCGAAAAATCAAGGGGGTTCCAACCCATTAAACCAGGTTCGATAAGATTCCATCACTAAATCCTCCATATGATTCTTTCAGATCCCATGATAATAGTCTATGCTGAATGATAAGGTTCTAACACAAGTTGTATAATCTAGTATCCCCCATTCCACTATTCACACAAATCTCAATCATCGAAAAAGCCTATGTGATGACACTCACCTTAGTATTTCCACCATAGAGGTCCCCTATATGTGTCATGTTGTACACAAGTACCAACTAGGGATTCACATCATGTCACTTTAAACCTAATTTCTCTAGACACTACAATGTTCCAGCCATGTCATCACCATTTCAAATCCAAATCCATTTTCAAACCATTTACAAAACCAAGATAAAAAATTATAATCATACTAAAATGGTTCCCAACATTAAATGTTATCATATAGAAACCAACCACCCTTCAATATTCTAAATAGGCTAATTGATAGGAAACAAATTAAATCCAAATTTACAATTACATTTTGAAACCCAAAAATCATTTATGATTCATTAGGGTTTTAGAAATATAATTGAGAAAGAGAAGGAAAAATCGGAGGGAATGAATAGGGGAATAATGCTTTGAAATATCTGGTTCTAGTGAATTTTTTAAGGGATACCATTATCATTTTTTTTTCACTGTGTGAAACCCGTGAAAATAGGGATGTTCCCACACCTAACGAAACACCATTTAAGAAAAAAAAATAAGTTCCCAAAAGACAATTTAAAAAGTCAACACTTGTTTTTACCACAAAAAACACATTCACACATAATAATTAAACAATAAATATGCATTAAAATCACACACAAGGCCTAATATACAATGAAAACCAAATTACCAAAACACAAGCTTATCCCAACACCCTCCATAACACCCAATTTCATCATTAATGGATAAGATGTATTTTATAAAACACCTTATATGAATATATAGATACATATTCATAATAAAATCATTTAAAACCCATTTCCTCTAGATTCCAATATTGAAATCCCAAAACAACTTACACTGACACAACATAAGAATGATTATTAAACAATAAAATCATTTAAGGACAAATCAAGAATCCATGGAATGTTCTAGAAATGTAATGGAACGAAACACACACCTTAATTGTGTTCACATGTAATGAAACCTCAGAGAAGGAAGATAAATGTCTAAGGATCAATCTACAAACACTAATATGAAAGATAAATCAGCTTCACATCAACCCTAGCCTATAGGGTTCATCTAAAAGAAAACCAGGAAACGATAATCTATGAATCCTAGAGGGAAGAAGAATATTATTAAAAATTGGACATAAATAATTATGAAATTTCCATTAGAACATTATAGGTGCTATAATAGTGTATGAAGGAAAAGGGAGGATGTTTTTTGGGAGCCCCCTAGTTACCCTTGGTCAATCAAGGGGAGGAGTGATTTATTTGGGGTAAAACTGGGGGACAAAAAAAGAGGATTCCAATGTTTTTAGACACTTGGGAATGATGCACGGCTTTGACACAATGTTTCCAAAATCATGCACTAATTGTACACACACCATTAGAAGAGTATTGCACCAACAAGGGAGATCCTCATGGTTTTGGAAACCATGTTCAATGGTTTCTAAAAAATAATAGAACCCCTTGAATGATTTCCAAATTATTTCTCCTTACAGTACAAAATACATACACTGTATCCCTGATGCCCAAAGGAGGCCACACTTTTTCTCAATGGACTCTCATAGTTTGTCCCAATTTGTGATCACGACATCCCATCCATACCTACTGAGAAATAATTGAACTATAAATTCCTTCAGCACAAATATCCCTTCATGATTTACCCTCTAACCCTCTATATAATCTATGCATATGTATAATACTAAAAATACTCCAAAACAAAACAGTTCAAGAAAGGAACTCAACCAAAACCGAAAACACATGATTGAATCCTATGAAATTAATAAAAAGAAAAAAATGTGGTTGGGGTGTGAAAAATCAGGTCTCAATATGTAAAACAACAGTATAATAAAAACCCAATGAAAATTACCCTTAAAAAATATATATTCTAATCCTTTGGAAAATACCAATAATAATTCCAAATCCACATCAACACCAACAATATTAAAAAGGGCCCAAGGAGCATCATTAGTTACACTGGGTCTAAATCAAATTTAGAATTTTCAAAAACAAAAAAAAAACTGAAACTAGTAACTAAATATGTGTTTTACTTGAAAAGTTAATGTGTCAAGCACATAAGGATGTTTTATATTACTAATAGAGTTAATTTAATTAATTAAATATATATATATATATATATATATAATTTTATGTCAAAATTGTTTTGAAACACAAAATATTAAAAGATACCATGTTGTGTAATATCCAATTTTTTGTCCTAGTGATATGAATAATTAAATATCTTAACCATGTTAGTTTTCAGATTCTATTCTATGAAGATATTTGTATTGCTATCTTATAGATAAAGTAAAATTCCCCATTAATATGATCATCTATTTATATTGATTAATAAATAATGTTACCCAATAACTTATTTAAACATAATCACTCTAAATCATATAATTTTCATACATAAAACAAGGTTGTTAGTTTTTTGTATTAAAAATTAATCTTTAATTAACATAACAAAATTCATGGCATGGTAAAGAGGGAGAACAAGAATTAAAATCATAGATATAGTAACCCAAGCATGAATTATAAATAAAAAAAATTCCACTAGCATGATCATCCATCAAATTAGTTCATGTAGTATTATGATTCTTACCCCCTCATGTTAGTCATAAGGAGGAATAAAATATAGAGAATGTAAAAGATAATATGGCTGATATATGTTAAGAAGCAGTAGTGTAGTGTTCTTCTCTAGTAATACATTTTTTACACTATGCGATTTTTAATAGATACCGGCAATGGGGCCACTATTATTATTAGAAAAAATCTCTCTTATTTTATCTCATTTATTCCCATTTGAAATACATTAATCTTCTTATTTCATATTAATTTGAATAATCCTTTAAAAATTATTTCCAACTCCACATGTGATAATATAATTATTATATGAGCTTGATCCTTTGAAAAAGTTCATGTATAAATTATTTTCTGTTTAGGTATTCCACCACATTATGGATAGTTCAATATAGGTGTTTCCATCTCTTCACTCATTCTTCCTATAAATTGCACCACAAGAATTCATCATATACATATTAACCATGGTGTAGAGCTCCTCTAATAAGATTTATCCCATTAAATATTACATACCTCTACCATTATTCCCATTTAATATTGGAATATTATTTTAAATTATCTCTTTACTTCCTCACATGGGGGGACCAAGTAGTTTTTTATGCCAATGTCTTCCAGGCATTTCATTCAAACTTCAGCTATGATCCATGGAATCGGTATCCAGAACAGATGTGTTCCCATTTTGAACATAAGACTCCACATCTATGAAGACTCCCCTACACATACATTCCCAATATTAGAACCTTACAAAAAAATTTGTTCTTATATCCATATGTCACTTCACATTTTACTTTTACATGATTCATCTAATGTAGAACCACCCTTACATACTCTCACCTGTAACTTCTACATAAAATCCTCTAACTGCAACCTGGTCTCACTTCCTATTCTATTTTTATCAATGTTTTTTGATCATCTACAGACACATGAATACATCAATCAACCAAGGCCAAGCATGGTATTTCTATCATTATTTTATAATCTGGTCCTCCTTGAATAACTCGGTCGATCTTTCCATGATGTGAGAATCTTAGTTTTCTTTATTCAGTGTTTCTTCATAGTTTCCCTACCACCTTAGTGGTCCCACTTCTCAAAATTAACCGTATACCAATTGTTCAAAACTATTCATATATTCTTGGAAACCCTTGGTAAAGGATATACTAGCATTTCCCTCAACCATTGTGTGGTATGATGTGGGGATAACCCTATAAACATAATTTCAAAGGAATTATTCGTATAGAACCCCTTGAATTCCCCCTAATCAGTGGTTATATCAAATTATTGGTATAAATTATATACAATATTGTTTAGAAAAGAATATTATATACTTCCACCTAAAAGGCATGAAGAAACCCTTATTTTCTATGTCTAAAACCTATAATCTTATAAAACACTTCACCCGCAGCCCAAACAACATGCATCCAATAGAGAAGAATTTAGAAATAAATTATTGCTTAGAACTTGTCACAATAATCATTTATAATAGTAAATATATGTATATTTTACATTTTATTAGTTTATTACTATAAAAAATCATAAAACGTAGATATAATAACATTCTAAAATCAAACGCCATGTTTTATAAATACAAATTAGAAATATAGGGAATCAATATCTCTCACAAGAACAACACTTCCATCTCTATTATCACCATCATCATCATCACCATAAACATAATCATGCCTATCTTCATCACCATCATCATCACTATAATCATCACCATCACTATCACCATAACACGAAATGTAATTGTCCCGACACAACTAAGATTATTATTATCATCCCCTAGTGCATCATATAATGATGCATCTTCGACATGAATTTTTATAAAATTGCAATAGTATTTGGAGGAAGTGATAGAAATAATTTTTTCATTAGCTTCATAAATTTCACATTAGACTTTTGAATGATTTCACATTCCATTATGGATGTTTTTTTGTCCATCGCTACATCTAAATGAGCATATATTCCCCGAACATGAGTACTTTTTAACTCAATTCTGCAAGAACTATTAGAGGTGCCTAAAGTGGGCCAATGCCGACTAGGTATAATATTCTTACCTAATTAACAATGTACTCTCTCTTGGTGTCTCATAATATCTAGTGAAAATGATATTTTGACCAAATGATTTTACCCTCTAACTAATAATTAATCTCTAAAGCACACAATTTCTAATATAAATGATATATTATGTTGAAATGTAGATATTATTATTTTAAAACAGCAAATTAAAACATACAATATTTTATTATGTATATTTATTTACATTACATCGATATTTATCATTTTTTTCTTGAGAAAAATAAATTTTCTTGAGGAACACCACCTTTAATGTGCAATATAACCCTCAAAAATAACATTTAATATATGAAAACATTATTCAATAATAATATATTTTTTAACAAAATTAAATAATTATATAAAATATTTAAATTAAAATAAACAAAAACAATCTAATTAAAATCTTCACAAATGTATGAGTGAAGACAAAATAAATAAAACTAAAATGATCAAATATTTAGTGTTTTTTTAAAGAAATATTAAGATTAGTTTTTACTATTTTATATGGTCAAGTCCATTTTTTATTAGTTAAACTATATTTGGGTGAGTTTAGTTTGAGTAAGAATTGTTTAGGTTGATTTTTAATTTTAGATCCAATTCATATTTTTCGATTTGGTGTAAAGGAAATCTTCTTAGTTCATGTTAGTTTAGTTCACTATGATTTAGTTTATTTGATGAATTTAAAATTTATGTAAATTTTTATTTTTATTTTTATTATTGTTTAGTACTGTTCTCTTTTTTTATTTCATAATTGTTTGATTCATAATTAAGTTTTTTAATTCAATTACATACAACATATGATTTAGATTTTTTATACATTTGGTTATAGTTTCGTTCATTTAAGGATTTATTGCACCAATTTGGGTTCATTTTAATTTTTTTATGTCATGTTAGTTCAACACTTTTAGGATAATATTACTCCCTTTTGGTTCAATTTTTTAATACAAGATTTAAATTGGGAAGGTACGGATAATTATGATTATTTACAATTAGTTTCATTATAATATCACCATTGTAGTTATGGTTTATAGTACACAAGTATATATGTTCATATTAAAATAGATTATTATTATTACCCTAACACATGTCCTAATTCTATTGGATAAATGTAATTACACCAAAAACAACATTAGGAAACAAATATGACCATTTAGCCCCACTTGGATTAGATTAGGACATTTATTACTAATTTATATAAAGAATGGTTAAAATAGTTAAAATCAATGTTTAATAACTAAATCATTTTTAATATTGAGATATACATAAGTTAAATTCGACTATAAATATTCATCAGAAATATAAAAAAATTTCTACATAATAGTATTTTATTTGTAATTTTTTGATGATAAATAATTTAATTTTTTTATTACACAATGATGAAGCAGTAATTATATTATTATTAAAATATTGATATAATTGATGTTATAAATACCCAAATAAATGTAATTTGAGACTTTTATATGATTTAAAATAATTTCATCAGTTAATATGACATGTTAGTATTGATTTAATTAACTTTTTTTAGAACTAATCATTCTGTTATGAATTTTACAAAAATCAATTACCAAATAGTGTCAAAATTGACATAAAATAGTTTTTCAAAAAAATATTATATTATTAATTGAAATTTTATTCCTAAAAATATAAGGATCCGCCAAATTACATAGATAAAGTTATAAATATTAATAATAAACTACTTGGGGTTCATTTGGCTTTTTATAGTAAGTTTATTAACCTTATAGAGTAATAAAACTTAAAGACATGGTAAAAGGTCAATTATCTAACTTAAAGTTAAATCTAAATGATATGGTTAAAATAGAAACCTAAACATGCCTAAATTCTATTATATGAGATTATTTCAACCCATACCCACCTTATCTACTAAATAAATCAATTTGGAGCTATTAAAAACCGAATATGACTTTATAATAAAATAATATATTTTGTTTTTCCTAAGATGCCCCTCTCCTCCCTTATAAAAGGGCACCTCCTCCCTCTCTTCCTCACACCACTTTGGGAATTCATGCTCGGTAAACCCCTTCGAAATTATCTTCTCCACTTCCATAGAAACATCCTAGAGGTCCAGGTTTTCATCAAATACCAATTTTAGTGCCCTAATAGGAGGTCTCAAAGAGGCGCTTCAAAGAAGAGGTAATGTCCGTTACCGATTCTTTGAACTTTATTTCTTCTTCCACTTATTCTTATTTAGTTGTTTCATTATGAAGTAAAAACATTAGTATCACTCATATACTGGTATGTTATTATAATTATGAAACAACACTATTTCACCATCTATCCATCCTACGGAAAATGAAATCACCGCGCGTGCGTACGTACGGAATATCGTCTCCACGCTGTGGTGTAATCTATTTTCCACCACCACCTTAATTGGATGGGTATAATGGTGTAAATAATAACTATATATGATTATTGTAAAGTTATATTGATTCTAAAATAGTATACATGCACTCCAATACAATTCCACGATCATGGGAACAATATCATCGCTCATGCGTACATACGGAATACCGTCTCCATGATGTGGTGCGACTTATTCTACATGATATTCATTGCATAATGATTATATAAATGAATTGAATGAATTAATATGATATATATTACACTAATAACATTCTTGAAATGAGTTATCTGTAACCTAAAGAGAATAATAAGAATTTATTTGAAAAAACACGCATATGAACAAAAAGTAATAAACACCTGAATAACAAGTAGCAATGAAATATTACTAATAAAAAGCTAAGAATATGTCCCTATATGATTTCATAACAATGAGTATGATTCTTTAATAAGTCAATGACATTATTTAAATCATTATACAGGAGGTTCGGACACTTACGAAGCAAATCAGACCTAAGGTAAGGGAAAATCTCCCAATCTCATTTTTATCTGAGATTGTTTATACTTCAGAATTTACTAGTGAATATTGATCATCCACATCCATGTTTCCTCAATATGTAATATTTATATCCTTATACAGTAGTTTATATACAATTTTACCCTTTGGTGAGTTTTTAGTATAAGGTATGAAAGGAATCTTTTTTCATTTTTCGTACGAGGTTCTTTTCGACTTTTCTGACAAAAGTACGAGAAAAAATGTTTTTTTCACTTATACGGCATGAATGGATTTTTGGAAAATTATTTCCATGAAGCTTCCTTTACAAGTTTTCAAGTTTATTTTTAATCAACTTCTTTTAGTTGAAAATTATATGACATGTTAAGAGAGGAAATTTTTTTTGAAGTAGAAAGGATATTTTCCTCAAGAATGGAATTCAACTGTTTTATCAAAATTATTTTTCATCTAATATAATATAGGGTTCTGTTTCTATTCCTATTATTAAATTGATTTGATTATGTTTTGATGGAATTATTTTTATGAATTCCTTTATCTTATATAAATTGTTTTATGATGTCATGATGTTTAATAATCCCATTTTTATTACATGGGTTATGCAATGATGTATGATTTATGATTTTTTGTGGCACACATAAGAATAGTTTCATTATGAGATGGGTGGGACATATATCTCCCTCTAATGCATTGGGTAAATATTTATATCTCATGAGATAAACAGGGCTGGAATGGAAGGTTAAACCGGTTCAGTGAAACAGGACTGAAATGAGGAGTGAACTCGGTTCAGAAATGGACTTTGTCCACTAAGATAGTCTTGGCTATGAGTCTTGGCTACTAAGAAATGATTCTCTATGATTATGTGTGTATTCTACAAGGTTTCATGTTTTAAGTTATGATTACTGGGTTTACATTTCACTACTATGATTTATCCCATGTTATGAAATTATGATCTCTTTTGCATGTTAAGATTTCCAAAATGTTATGTTCTTATGAATATAATGTGATTGATATTTCTTTTGTATACCCTTACTGAGTATTTGAGCTCACCACTTTGTATGTTTTCTTTCCTGAGGTTGGGAAGAAGGTTATTATGTAGGATATTCCAAAAATGACTCTAGATATGATGAAATAAATGGGAGACAATGTAGATGCTTTATGAACCAGTTGTTTATGTTTCCCAGTTTCTAAAGACACTATACCTATACGGTCCTTTCATGGTTTTGTTATATGTTGTAATAAGTGTGCTTCAATTTTGAAGTATTAACAATGTATGTAAAGTATGGGTCGTTATATTCACTCTTCTAGATTTGTGAGTTTCCAAAATCTGGAAGACACCTTTTCCTTCGTAAATTCACTCTACAACCTCTAATAGATCCCGATCACAATGAATGACAAGAAGAGGCTAATATGAACTCAACTCTACCAACCCACTCCGAGATTGGGCAAGACTAATATCCATGATAGACTCAATGGAGACCTTTGTGACTTTTCTAGGTGGCATACTTTGAGTGTAATAAAAACACAAAACCAAAATCAAAATCAACCAAAAGAACACGCAACACAAAAAAAAATCTATTCATGAGATAGGAATTATAAAAAAAGTCAAAATAAACTTCCAAAAAACACCATTTCCATTCCACTTTCAACACCACATACATCATGACCATATTCACAATTCCAATGCTAAATTTTAAAATAAAATACAAACATTGAAACCATTTTCTTTATGAAAATTTTTTTTCAAAAAAATCACATTTTCCTTTTCAAAATCCACTCATTCCAGCCAAATCCATCCCAACATACAACTCACAATAAATCACCCAGAATATGGAACTAGTGAATGTGAAAAACCCAACATCATGGATTAGTTGACCATGTCCCAAAAAATCACTAATCACTGGGGTCATATTGAACCACGAATATAGGCTTCACAAGGGTCACTACACCCTGAAATATCACTTTGATACACTTGTCCACCTATACTTACCTTCCTTGTCTACTCACCCATGCAAAGATAGACACTCAAAACTTATATTACCCATGGATGCTTGAGGTTAAAATGAACTAGGGTTCAAGAAATCCTTCCCTTACCTACCTATTGAGTCCTAGAAGTCTTGATATCTTGTCTTCCGAATACTCTTAATAATAAAGTGATCCTATGATATAATTTTTTCATTAACCAGTCTAGGCTTTCATCCAACCTGACACTTTACTGGGTCTAACACAAGGCCCAAGAGTCATTATTAATCCTATTTAATTGAATAATAGTGTCAATAATAAAATTAATTAAAATGGAAACAATTTATTCCAAAAAACAAATAGGATCTAGTTAACAATAACAATGAATATATAAAAGACAATAATAAATAACCATCAATAAATACAAAAAAATGATCATAATACAACAACAACTAAACAAAAACAAGCTAAAAAGTGAACCAAACCCCAACTGGCACCGACATGATCTCCATGTGACCTCTTTGTCACCACCATCTATAAGTCTAACCTATACCAAATGAAAACATGCACCTGAAACCTAAACCAATAAAATGGCTCGAGTCTGCTGATGTTGAGTGGCATAAGTAGGGTGTCTAAAAAAATAGTTCAGTATGTAAGCACAACATAGTCCATACATTTCCATTCCAAAAATAGTCCATGAACAGTACTTTGAAATACATTCATAAAATTTTGGGATGTAATTTTGAAGATCAAAACATAAATTTTTATGAAAATAACACTTCTCAAAACTCCATACATGTGGATTCTATTTTCAAATCGAATTTTTTTTAAAACATTGATTAAAATCATAGAACCAAAGGAGGAACCAAATCAAGATATAAAAATAAATAATTATCATAAAAATAACTAATCAAAAATGAATAATTAATTAAATAAGTATAAAAATAGGAACATATACATATAGTTATAAACAGAATTAAAAGAAAATAACTAGAAACAATCAAAGGATGTACTCGGTTCAGACTAACCATTAAGAATATAGTGTATCTATATAGTCAATAACCAACTAGATGCTCTAAACTAACCTCATAAGTGGCATATCCCACATTGCATCTCGAAAAATCAAGGGGGTTCCAACCCATTAAACCAGGTTCGATAAGATTCCATCACTAAATCCTCCATATGATTCTTTCAGATCCCATGATAATAGTCTATGCTGAATGATAAGGTTCTAACACAAGTTGTATAATCTAGTATCCCCCATTCCACTATTCACACAAATCTCAATCATCGAAAAAGCCTATGTGATGACACTCACCTTAGTATTTCCACCATAGAGGTCCCCTATATGTGTCATGTTGTACACAAGTACCAACTAGGGATTCACATCATGTCACTTTAAACCTAATTTCTCTAGACACTACAATGTTCCAGCCATGTCATCACCATTTCAAATCCAAATCCATTTTCAAACCATTTACAAAACCAAGATAAAAAATTATAATCATACTAAAATGGTTCCCAACATTAAATGTTATCATATAGAAACCAACCACCCTTCAATATTCTAAATAGGCTAATTGATAGGAAACAAATTAAATCCAAATTTACAATTACATTTTGAAACCCAAAAATCATTTATGATTCATTAGGGTTTTAGAAATATAATTGAGAAAGAGAAGGAAAAATCGGAGGGAATGAATAGGGGAATAATGCTTTGAAATATCTGGTTCTAGTGAATTTTTTAAGGGATACCATTATCATTTTTTTTTCACTGTGTGAAACCCGTGAAAATAGGGATGTTCCCACACCTAACGAAACACCATTTAAGAAAAAAAAATAAGTTCCCAAAAGACAATTTAAAAAGTCAACACTTGTTTTTACCACAAAAAACACATTCACACATAATAATTAAACAATAAATATGCATTAAAATCACACACAAGGCCTAATATACAATGAAAACCAAATTACCAAAACACAAGCTTATCCCAACACCCTCCATAACACCCAATTTCATCATTAATGGATAAGATGTATTTTATAAAACACCTTATATGAATATATAGATACATATTCATAATAAAATCATTTAAAACCCATTTCCTCTAGATTCCAATATTGAAATCCCAAAACAACTTACACTGACACAACATAAGAATGATTATTAAACAATAAAATCATTTAAGGACAAATCAAGAATCCATGGAATGTTCTAGAAATGTAATGGAACGAAACACACACCTTAATTGTGTTCACATGTAATGAAACCTCAGAGAAGGAAGATAAATGTCTAAGGATCAATCTACAAACACTAATATGAAAGATAAATCAGCTTCACATCAACCCTAGCCTATAGGGTTCATCTAAAAGAAAACCAGGAAACGATAATCTATGAATCCTAGAGGGAAGAAGAATATTATTAAAAATTGGACATAAATAATTATGAAATTTCCATTAGAACATTATAGGTGCTATAATAGTGTATGAAGGAAAAGGGAGGATGTTTTTTGGGAGCCCCCTAGTTACCCTTGGTCAATCAAGGGGAGGAGTGATTTATTTGGGGTAAAACTGGGGGACAAAAAAAGAGGATTCCAATGTTTTTAGACACTTGGGAATGATGCACGGCTTTGACACAATGTTTCCAAAATCATGCACTAATTGTACACACACCATTAGAAGAGTATTGCACCAACAAGGGAGATCCTCATGGTTTTGGAAACCATGTTCAATGGTTTCTAAAAAATAATAGAACCCCTTGAATGATTTCCAAATTATTTCTCCTTACAGTACAAAATACATACACTGTATCCCTGATGCCCAAAGGAGGCCACACTTTTTCTCAATGGACTCTCATAGTTTGTCCCAATTTGTGATCACGACATCCCATCCATACCTACTGAGAAATAATTGAACTATAAATTCCTTCAGCACAAATATCCCTTCATGATTTACCCTCTAACCCTCTATATAATCTATGCATATGTATAATACTAAAAATACTCCAAAACAAAACAGTTCAAGAAAGGAACTCAACCAAAACCGAAAACACATGATTGAATCCTATGAAATTAATAAAAAGAAAAAAATGTGGTTGGGGTGTGAAAAATCAGGTCTCAATATGTAAAACAACAGTATAATAAAAACCCAATGAAAATTACCCTTAAAAAATATATATTCTAATCCTTTGGAAAATACCAATAATAATTCCAAATCCACATAAACACCAACAATATTAAAAAGGGCCCAAGGAGCATCATTAGTTACACTGGGTCTAAATCAAATTTAGAATTTTCAAAAACAAAAAAAAAACTGAAACTAGTAACTAAATATGTGTTTTACTTGAAAAGTTAATGTGTCAAGCACATAAGGATGTTTTATATTACTAATAGAGTTAATTTAATTAATTAAATATATATATATATATATATATATATAATTTTATGTCAAAATTGTTTTGAAACACAAAATATTAAAAGATACCATGTTGTGTAATATCCAATTTTTTGTCCTAGTGATATGAATAATTAAATATCTTAACCATGTTAGTTTTCAGATTCTATTCTATGAAGATATTTGTATTGCTATCTTATAGATAAAGTAAAATTCCCCATTAATATGATCATCTATTTATATTGATTAATAAATAATGTTACCCAATAACTTATTTAAACATAATCACTCTAAATCATATAATTTTCATACATAAAACAAGGTTGTTAGTTTTTTGTATTAAAAATTAATCTTTAATTAACATAACAAAATTCATGGCATGGTAAAGAGGGAGAACAAGAATTAAAATCATAGATATAGTAACCCAAGCATGAATTATAAATAAAAAAAATTCCACTAGCATGATCATCCATCAAATTAGTTCATGTAGTATTATGATTCTTACCCCCTCATGTTAGTCATAAGGAGGAATAAAATATAGAGAATGTAAAAGATAATATGGCTGATATATGTTAAGAAGCAGTAGTGTAGTGTTCTTCTCTAGTAATACATTTTTTACACTATGCGATTTTTAATAGATACCGGCAATGGGGCCACTATTATTATTAGAAAAAATCTCTCTTATTTTATCTCATTTATTCCCATTTGAAATACATTAATCTTCTTATTTCATATTAATTTGAATAATCCTTTAAAAATTATTTCCAACTCCACATGTGATAATATAATTATTATATGAGCTTGATCCTTTGAAAAAGTTCATGTATAAATTATTTTCTGTTTAGGTATTCCACCACATTATGGATAGTTCAATATAGGTGTTTCCATCTCTTCACTCATTCTTCCTATAAATTGCACCACAAGAATTCATCATATACATATTAACCATGGTGTAGAGCTCCTCTAATAAGATTTATCCCATTAAATATTACATACCTCTACCATTATTCCCATTTAATATTGGAATATTATTTTAAATTATCTCTTTACTTCCTCACATGGGGGGACCAAGTAGTTTTTTATGCCAATGTCTTCCAGGCATTTCATTCAAACTTCAGCTATGATCCATGGAATCGGTATCCAGAACAGATGTGTTCCCATTTTGAACATAAGACTCCACATCTATGAAGACTCCCCTACACATACATTCCCAATATTAGAACCTTACAAAAAAATTTGTTCTTATATCCATATGTCACTTCACATTTTACTTTTACATGATTCATCTAATGTAGAACCACCCTTACATACTCTCACCTGTAACTTCTACATAAAATCCTCTAACTGCAACCTGGTCTCACTTCCTATTCTATTTTTATCAATGTTTTTTGATCATCTACAGACACATGAATACATCAATCAACCAAGGCCAAGCATGGTATTTCTATCATTATTTTATAATCTGGTCCTCCTTGAATAACTCGGTCGATCTTTCCATGATGTGAGAATCTTAGTTTTCTTTATTCAGTGTTTCTTCATAGTTTCCCTACCACCTTAGTGGTCCCACTTCTCAAAATTAACCGTATACCAATTGTTCAAAACTATTCATATATTCTTGGAAACCCTTGGTAAAGGATATACTAGCATTTCCCTCAACCATTGTGTGGTATGATGTGGGGATAACCCTATAAACATAATTTCAAAGGAATTATTCGTATAGAACCCCTTGAATTCCCCCTAATCAGTGGTTATATCAAATTATTGGTATAAATTATATACAATATTGTTTAGAAAAGAATATTATATACTTCCACCTAAAAGGCATGAAGAAACCCTTATTTTCTATGTCTAAAACCTATAATCTTATAAAACACTTCACCCGCAGCCCAAACAACATGCATCCAATAGAGAAGAATTTAGAAATAAATTATTGCTTAGAACTTGTCACAATAATCATTTATAATAGTAAATATATGTATATTTTACATTTTATTAGTTTATTACTATAAAAAATCATAAAACGTAGATATAATAACATTCTAAAATCAAACGCCATGTTTTATAAATACAAATTAGAAATATAGGGAATCAATATCTCTCACAAGAACAACACTTCCATCTCTATTATCACCATCATCATCATCACCATAAACATAATCATGCCTATCTTCATCACCATCATCATCACTATAATCATCACCATCACTATCACCATAACACGAAATGTAATTGTCCCGACACAACTAAGATTATTATTATCATCCCCTAGTGCATCATATAATGATGCATCTTCGACATGAATTTTTATAAAATTGCAATAGTATTTGGAGGAAGTGATAGAAATAATTTTTTCATTAGCTTCATAAATTTCACATTAGACTTTTGAATGATTTCACATTCCATTATGGATGTTTTTTTGTCCATCGCTACATCTAAATGAGCATATATTCCCCGAACATGAGTACTTTTTAACTCAATTCTGCAAGAACTATTAGAGGTGCCTAAAGTGGGCCAATGCCGACTAGGTATAATATTCTTACCTAATTAACAATGTACTCTCTCTTGGTGTCTCATAATATCTAGTGAAAATGATATTTTGACCAAATGATTTTACCCTCTAACTAATAATTAATCTCTAAAGCACACAATTTCTAATATAAATGATATATTATGTTGAAATGTAGATATTATTATTTTAAAACAGCAAATTAAAACATACAATATTTTATTATGTATATTTATTTACATTACATCGATATTTATCATTTTTTTCTTGAGAAAAATAAATTTTCTTGAGGAACACCACCTTTAATGTGCAATATAACCCTCAAAAATAACATTTAATATATGAAAACATTATTCAATAATAATATATTTTTTAACAAAATTAAATAATTATATAAAATATTTAAATTAAAATAAACAAAAACAATCTAATTAAAATCTTCACAAATGTATGAGTGAAGACAAAATAAATAAAACTAAAATGATCAAATATTTAGTGTTTTTTTAAAGAAATATTAAGATTAGTTTTTACTATTTTATATGGTCAAGTCCATTTTTTATTAGTTAAACTATATTTGGGTGAGTTTAGTTTGAGTAAGAATTGTTTAGGTTGATTTTTAATTTTAGATCCAATTCATATTTTTCGATTTGGTGTAAAGGAAATCTTCTTAGTTCATGTTAGTTTAGTTCACTATGATTTAGTTTATTTGATGAATTTAAAATTTATGTAAATTTTTATTTTTATTTTTATTATTGTTTAGTACTGTTCTCTTTTTTTATTTCATAATTGTTTGATTCATAATTAAGTTTTTTAATTCAATTACATACAACATATGATTTAGATTTTTTATACATTTGGTTATAGTTTCGTTCATTTAAGGATTTATTGCACCAATTTGGGTTCATTTTAATTTTTTTATGTCATGTTAGTTCAACACTTTTAGGATAATATTACTCCCTTTTGGTTCAATTTTTTAATACAAGATTTAAATTGGGAAGGTACGGATAATTATGATTATTTACAATTAGTTTCATTATAATATCACCATTGTAGTTATGGTTTATAGTACACAAGTATATATGTTCATATTAAAATAGATTATTATTATTACCCTAACACATGTCCTAATTCTATTGGATAAATGTAATTACACCAAAAACAACATTAGGAAACAAATATGACCATTTAGCCCCACTTGGATTAGATTAGGACATTTATTACTAATTTATATAAAGAATGGTTAAAATAGTTAAAATCAATGTTTAATAACTAAATCATTTTTAATATTGAGATATACATAAGTTAAATTCGACTATAAATATTCATCAGAAATATAAAAAAATTTCTACATAATAGTATTTTATTTGTAATTTTTTGATGATAAATAATTTAATTTTTTTATTACACAATGATGAAGCAGTAATTATATTATTATTAAAATATTGATATAATTGATGTTATAAATACCCAAATAAATGTAATTTGAGACTTTTATATGATTTAAAATAATTTCATCAGTTAATATGACATGTTAGTATTGATTTAATTAACTTTTTTTAGAACTAATCATTCTGTTATGAATTTTACAAAAATCAATTACCAAATAGTGTCAAAATTGACATAAAATAGTTTTTCAAAAAAATATTATATTATTAATTGAAATTTTATTCCTAAAAATATAAGGATCCGCCAAATTACATAGATAAAGTTATAAATATTAATAATAAACTACTTGGGGTTCATTTGGCTTTTTATAGTAAGTTTATTAACCTTATAGAGTAATAAAACTTAAAGACATGGTAAAAGGTCAATTATCTAACTTAAAGTTAAATCTAAATGATATGGTTAAAATAGAAACCTAAACATGCCTAAATTCTATTATATGAGATTATTTCAACCCATACCCACCTTATCTACTAAATAAATCAATTTGGAGCTATTAAAAACCGAATATGACTTTATAATAAAATAATATATTTTGTTTTTCCTAAGATGCCCCTCTCCTCCCTTATAAAAGGGCACCTCCTCCCTCTCTTCCTCACACCACTTTGGGAATTCATGCTCGGTAAACCCCTTCGAAATTATCTTCTCCACTTCCATAGAAACATCCTAGAGGTCCAGGTTTTCATCAAATACCAATTTTAGTGCCCTAATAGGAGGTCTCAAAGAGGCGCTTCAAAGAAGAGGTAATGTCCGTTACCGATTCTTTGAACTTTATTTCTTCTTCCACTTATTCTTATTTAGTTGTTTCATTATGAAGTAAAAACATTAGTATCACTCATATACTGGTATGTTATTATAATTATGAAACAACACTATTTCACCATCTATCCATCCTACGGAAAATGAAATCACCGCGCGTGCGTACGTACGGAATATCGTCTCCACGCTGTGGTGTAATCTATTTTCCACCACCACCTTAATTGGATGGGTATAATGGTGTAAATAATAACTATATATGATTATTGTAAAGTTATATTGATTCTAAAATAGTATACATGCACTCCAATACAATTCCACGATCATGGGAACAATATCATCGCTCATGCGTACATACGGAATACCGTCTCCATGATGTGGTGCGACTTATTCTACATGATATTCATTGCATAATGATTATATAAATGAATTGAATGAATTAATATGATATATATTACACTAATAACATTCTTGAAATGAGTTATCTGTAACCTAAAGAGAATAATAAGAATTTATTTGAAAAAACACGCATATGAACAAAAAGTAATAAACACCTGAATAACAAGTAGCAATGAAATATTACTAATAAAAAGCTAAGAATATGTCCCTATATGATTTCATAACAATGAGTATGATTCTTTAATAAGTCAATGACATTATTTAAATCATTATACAGGAGGTTCGGACACTTACGAAGCAAATCAGACCTAAGGTAAGGGAAAATCTCCCAATCTCATTTTTATCTGAGATTGTTTATACTTCAGAATTTACTAGTGAATATTGATCATCCACATCCATGTTTCCTCAATATGTAATATTTATATCCTTATACAGTAGTTTATATACAATTTTACCCTTTGGTGAGTTTTTAGTATAAGGTATGAAAGGAATCTTTTTTCATTTTTCGTACGAGGTTCTTTTCGACTTTTCTGACAAAAGTACGAGAAAAAATGTTTTTTTCACTTATACGGCATGAATGGATTTTTGGAAAATTATTTCCATGAAGCTTCCTTTACAAGTTTTCAAGTTTATTTTTAATCAACTTCTTTTAGTTGAAAATTATATGACATGTTAAGAGAGGAAATTTTTTTTGAAGTAGAAAGGATATTTTCCTCAAGAATGGAATTCAACTGTTTTATCAAAATTATTTTTCATCTAATATAATATAGGGTTCTGTTTCTATTCCTATTATTAAATTGATTTGATTATGTTTTGATGGAATTATTTTTATGAATTCCTTTATCTTATATAAATTGTTTTATGATGTCATGATGTTTAATAATCCCATTTTTATTACATGGGTTATGCAATGATGTATGATTTATGATTTTTTGTGGCACACATAAGAATAGTTTCATTATGAGATGGGTGGGACATATATCTCCCTCTAATGCATTGGGTAAATATTTATATCTCATGAGATAAACAGGGCTGGAATGGAAGGTTAAACCGGTTCAGTGAAACAGGACTGAAATGAGGAGTGAACTCGGTTCAGAAATGGACTTTGTCCACTAAGATAGTCTTGGCTATGAGTCTTGGCTACTAAGAAATGATTCTCTATGATTATGTGTGTATTCTACAAGGTTTCATGTTTTAAGTTATGATTACTGGGTTTACATTTCACTACTATGATTTATCCCATGTTATGAAATTATGATCTCTTTTGCATGTTAAGATTTCCAAAATGTTATGTTCTTATGAATATAATGTGATTGATATTTCTTTTGTATACCCTTACTGAGTATTTGAGCTCACCACTTTGTATGTTTTCTTTCCTGAGGTTGGGAAGAAGGTTATTATGTAGGATATTCCAAAAATGACTCTAGATATGATGAAATAAATGGGAGACAATGTAGATGCTTTATGAACCAGTTGTTTATGTTTCCCAGTTTCTAAAGACACTATACCTATACGGTCCTTTCATGGTTTTGTTATATGTTGTAATAAGTGTGCTTCAATTTTGAAGTATTAACAATGTATGTAAAGTATGGGTCGTTATATTCACTCTTCTAGATTTGTGAGTTTCCAAAATCTGGAAGACACCTTTTCCTTCGTAAATTCACTCTACAACCTCTAATAGATCCCGATCACAATGAATGACAAGAAGAGGCTAATATGAACTCAACTCTACCAACCCACTCCGAGATTGGGCAAGACTAATATCCATGATAGACTCAATGGAGACCTTTGTGACTTTTCTAGGTGGCATACTTTGAGTGTAATAAAAACACAAAACCAAAATCAAAATCAACCAAAAGAACACGCAACACAAAAAAAAATCTATTCATGAGATAGGAATTATAAAAAAAGTCAAAATAAACTTCCAAAAAACACCATTTCCATTCCACTTTCAACACCACATACATCATGACCATATTCCCAATTCCAATGCTAAATTTTAAAATAAAATACAAACATTGAAACCATTTTCTTTATGAAAATTTTTTTTCAAAAAAATCACATTTTCCTTTTCAAAATCCACTCATTCCAGCCAAATCCATCCCAACATACAACTCACAATAAATCACCCAGAATATGGAACTAGTGAATGTGAAAAACCCAACATCATGGATTAGTTGACCATGTCCCAAAAAATCACTAATCACTGGGGTCATATTGAACCACGAATATAGGCTTCACAAGGGTCACTACACCCTGAAATATCACTTTGATACACTTGTCCACCTATACTTACCTTCCTTGTCTACTCACCCATGCAAAGATAGACACTCAAAACTTATATTACCCATGGATGCTTGAGGTTAAAATGAACTAGGGTTCAAGAAATCCTTCCCTTACCTACCTATTGAGTCCTAGAAGTCTTGATATCTTGTCTTCCGAATACTCTTAATAATAAAGTGATCCTATGATATAATTTTTTCATTAACCAGTCTAGGCTTTCATCCAACCTGACACTTTACTGGGTCTAACACAAGGCCCAAGAGTCATTATTAATCCTATTTAATTGAATAATAGTGTCAATAATAAAATTAATTAAAATGGAAACAATTTATTCCAAAAAACAAATAGGATCTAGTTAACAATAACAATGAATATATAAAAGACAATAATAAATAACCATCAATAAATACAAAAAAATGATCATAATACAACAACAACTAAACAAAAACAAGCTAAAAAGTGAACCAAACCCCAACTGGCACCGACATGATCTCCATGTGACCTCTTTGTCACCACCATCTATAAGTCTAACCTATACCAAATGAAAACATGCACCTGAAACCTAAACCAATAAAATGGCTCGAGTCTGCTGATGTTGAGTGGCATAAGTAGGGTGTCTAAAAAAATAGTTCAGTATGTAAGCACAACATAGTCCATACATTTCCATTCCAAAAATAGTCCATGAACAGTACTTTGAAATACATTCATAAAATTTTGGGATGTAATTTTGAAGATCAAAACATAAATTTTTATGAAAATAACACTTCTCAAAACTCCATACATGTGGATTCTATTTTCAAATCGAATTTTTTTTAAAACATTGATTAAAATCATAGAACCAAAGGAGGAACCAAATCAAGATATAAAAATAAATAATTATCATAAAAATAACTAATCAAAAATGAATAATTAATTAAATAAGTATAAAAATAGGAACATATACATATAGTTATAAACAGAATTAAAAGAAAATAACTAGAAACAATCAAAGGATGTACTCGGTTCAGACTAACCATTAAGAATATAGTGTATCTATATAGTCAATAACCAACTAGATGCTCTAAACTAACCTCATAAGTGGCATATCCCACATTGCATCTCGAAAAATCAAGGGGGTTCCAACCCATTAAACCAGGTTCGATAAGATTCCATCACTAAATCCTCCATATGATTCTTTCAGATCCCATGATAATAGTCTATGCTGAATGATAAGGTTCTAACACAAGTTGTATAATCTAGTATCCCCCATTCCACTATTCACACAAATCTCAATCATCGAAAAAGCCTATGTGATGACACTCACCTTAGTATTTCCACCATAGAGGTCCCCTATATGTGTCATGTTGTACACAAGTACCAACTAGGGATTCACATCATGTCACTTTAAACCTAATTTCTCTAGACACTACAATGTTCCAGCCATGTCATCACCATTTCAAATCCAAATCCATTTTCAAACCATTTACAAAACCAAGATAAAAAATTATAATCATACTAAAATGGTTCCCAACATTAAATGTTATCATATAGAAACCAACCACCCTTCAATATTCTAAATAGGCTAATTGATAGGAAACAAATTAAATCCAAATTTACAATTACATTTTGAAACCCAAAAATCATTTATGATTCATTAGGGTTTTAGAAATATAATTGAGAAAGAGAAGGAAAAATCGGAGGGAATGAATAGGGGAATAATGCTTTGAAATATCTGGTTCTAGTGAATTTTTTAAGGGATACCATTATCATTTTTTTTTCACTGTGTGAAACCCGTGAAAATAGGGATGTTCCCACACCTAACGAAACACCATTTAAGAAAAAAAAATAAGTTCCCAAAAGACAATTTAAAAAGTCAACACTTGTTTTTACCACAAAAAACACATTCACGCATAATAATTAAACAATAAATATGCATTAAAATCACACACAAGGCCTAATATACAATGAAAACCAAATTACCAAAACACAAGCTTATCCCAACACCCTCCATAACACCCAATTTCATCATTAATGGATAAGATGTATTTTATAAAACACCTTATATGAATATATAGATACATATTCATAATAAAATCATTTAAAACCCATTTCCTCTAGATTCCAATATTGAAATCCCAAAACAACTTACACTGACACAACATAAGAATGATTATTAAACAATAAAATCATTTAAGGACAAATCAAGAATCCATGGAATGTTCTAGAAATGTAATGGAACGAAACACACACCTTAATTGTGTTCACATGTAATGAAACCTCAGAGAAGGAAGATAAATGTCTAAGGATCAATCTACAAACACTAATATGAAAGATAAATCAGCTTCACATCAACCCTAGCCTATAGGGTTCATCTAAAAGAAAACCAGGAAACGATAATCTATGAATCCTAGAGGGAAGAAGAATATTATTAAAAATTGGACATAAATAATTATGAAATTTCCATTAGAACATTATAGGTGCTATAATAGTGTATGAAGGAAAAGGGAGGATGTTTTTTGGGAGCCCCCTAGTTACCCTTGGTCAATCAAGGGGAGGAGTGATTTATTTGGGGTAAAACTGGGGGACAAAAAAAGAGGATTCCAATGTTTTTAGACACTTGGGAATGATGCACGGCTTTGACACAATGTTTCCAAAATCATGCACTAATTGTACACACACCATTAGAAGAGTATTGCACCAACAAGGGAGATCCTCATGGTTTTGGAAACCATGTTCAATGGTTTCTAAAAAATAATAGAACCCCTTGAATGATTTCCAAATTATTTCTCCTTACAGTACAAAATACATACACTGTATCCCTGATGCCCAAAGGAGGCCACACTTTTTCTCAATGGACTCTCATAGTTTGTCCCAATTTGTGATCACGACATCCCATCCATACCTACTGAGAAATAATTGAACTATAAATTCCTTCAGCACAAATATCCCTTCATGATTTACCCTCTAACCCTCTATATAATCTATGCATATGTATAATACTAAAAATACTCCAAAACAAAACAGTTCAAGAAAGGAACTCAACCAAAACCGAAAACACATGATTGAATCCTATGAAATTAATAAAAAGAAAAAAATGTGGTTGGGGTGTGAAAAATCAGGTCTCAATATGTAAAACAACAGTATAATAAAAACCCAATGAAAATTACCCTTAAAAAATATATATTCTAATCCTTTGGAAAATACCAATAATAATTCCAAATCCACATCAACACCAACAATATTAAAAAGGGCCCAAGGAGCATCATTAGTTACACTGGGTCTAAATCAAATTTAGAATTTTCAAAAACAAAAAAAAAACTGAAACTAGTAACTAAATATGTGTTTTACTTGAAAAGTTAATGTGTCAAGCACATAAGGATGTTTTATATTACTAATAGAGTTAATTTAATTAATTAAATATATATATATATATATATAATTTTATGTCAAAATTGTTTTGAAACACAAAATATTAAAAGATACCATGTTGTGTAATATCCAATTTTTTGTCCTAGTGATATGAATAATTAAATATCTTAACCATGTTAGTTTTCAGATTCTATTCTATGAAGATATTTGTATTGCTATCTTATAGATAAAGTAAAATTCCCCATTAATATGATCATCTATTTATATTGATTAATAAATAATGTTACCCAATAACTTATTTAAACATAATCACTCTAAATCATATAATTTTCATACATAAAACAAGGTTGTTAGTTTTTTGTATTAAAAATTAATCTTTAATTAACATAACAAAATTCATGGCATGGTAAAGAGGGAGAACAAGAATTAAAATCATAGATATAGTAACCCAAGCATGAATTATAAATAAAAAAAATTCCACTAGCATGATCATCCATCAAATTAGTTCATGTAGTATTATGATTCTTACCCCCTCATGTTAGTCATAAGGAGGAATAAAATATAGAGAATGTAAAAGATAATATGGCTGATATATGTTAAGAAGCAGTAGTGTAGTGTTCTTCTCTAGTAATACATTTTTTACACTATGCGATTTTTAATAGATACCGGCAATGGGGCCACTATTATTATTAGAAAAAATCTCTCTTATTTTATCTCATTTATTCCCATTTGAAATACATTAATCTTCTTATTTCATATTAATTTGAATAATCCTTTAAAAATTATTTCCAACTCCACATGTGATAATATAATTATTATATGAGCTTGATCCTTTGAAAAAGTTCATGTATAAATTATTTTCTGTTTAGGTATTCCACCACATTATGGATAGTTCAATATAGGTGTTTCCATCTCTTCACTCATTCTTCCTATAAATTGCACCACAAGAATTCATCATATACATATTAACCATGGTGTAGAGCTCCTCTAATAAGATTTATCCCATTAAATATTACATACCTCTACCATTATTCCCATTTAATATTGGAATATTATTTTAAATTATCTCTTTACTTCCTCACATGGGGGGACCAAGTAGTTTTTTATGCCAATGTCTTCCAGGCATTTCATTCAAACTTCAGCTATGATCCATGGAATCGGTATCCAGAACAGATGTGTTCCCATTTTGAACATAAGACTCCACATCTATGAAGACTCCCCTACACATACATTCCCAATATTAGAACCTTACAAAAAAATTTGTTCTTATATCCATATGTCACTTCACATTTTACTTTTACATGATTCATCTAATGTAGAACCACCCTTACATACTCTCACCTGTAACTTCTACATAAAATCCTCTAACTGCAACCTGGTCTCACTTCCTATTCTATTTTTATCAATGTTTTTTGATCATCTACAGACACATGAATACATCAATCAACCAAGGCCAAGCATGGTATTTCTATCATTATTTTATAATCTGGTCCTCCTTGAATAACTCGGTCGATCTTTCCATGATGTGAGAATCTTAGTTTTCTTTATTCAGTGTTTCTTCATAGTTTCCCTACCACCTTAGTGGTCCCACTTCTCAAAATTAACCGTATACCAATTGTTCAAAACTATTCATATATTCTTGGAAACCCTTGGTAAAGGATATACTAGCATTTCCCTCAACCATTGTGTGGTATGATGTGGGGATAACCCTATAAACATAATTTCAAAGGAATTATTCATATAGAACCCCTTGAATTCCCCCTAATCAGTGGTTATATCAAATTATTGGTATAAATTATATACAATATTGTTTAGAAAAGAATATTATATACTTCCACCTAAAAGGCATGAAGAAACCCTTATTTTCTATGTCTAAAACCTATAATCTTATAAAACACTTCACCCGCAGCCCAAACAACATGCATCCAATAGAGAAGAATTTAGAAATAAATTATTGCTTAGAACTTGTCACAATAATCATTTATAATAGTAAATATATGTATATTTTACATTTTATTAGTTTATTACTATAAAAAATCATAAAACGTAGATATAATAACATTCTAAAATCAAACGCCATGTTTTATAAATACAAATTAGAAATATAGGGAATCAATATCTCTCACAAGAACAACACTTCCATCTCTATTATCACCATCATCATCATCACCATAAACATAATCATGCCTATCTTCATCACCATCATCATCACTATAATCATCACCATCACTATCACCATAACACGAAATGTAATTGTCCCGACACAACTAAGATTATTATTATCATCCCCTAGTGCATCATATAATGATGCATCTTCGACATGAATTTTTATAAAATTGCAATAGTATTTGGAGGAAGTGATAGAAATAATTTTTTCATTAGCTTCATAAATTTCACATTAGACTTTTGAATGATTTCACATTCCATTATGGATGTTTTTTTGTCCATCGCTACATCTAAATGAGCATATATTCCCCGAACATGAGTACTTTTTAACTCAATTCTGCAAGAACTATTAGAGGTGCCTAAAGTGGGCCAATGCCGACTAGGTATAATATTCTTACCTAATTAACAATGTACTCTCTCTTGGTGTCTCATAATATCTAGTTAAAAATGGATTTATTAAAGTTCTTTTTTTGTTAAATTGTGTTTTAATTGTTTCTAGAGTTATTTAGAAATAATTAATATTAATTTTGAATTATTAGTAGTGTGTTGACATTTATTTGAATCCTACTAAATAATGGAAAATTGTTCTATGAGTAAAATATAATAATGGGATTTGAAATTGATGTGTAATTATTGGTATTTCATTAATATACATGAAAATTAAAAATTTCTTGAAATTTAAATGTTATAGAACTTATAGGAGTGGGTGTCATAATATTATTGTTTCACTAGTAGTTTGAGTTAGGTGGTAAGGTTGTGGGGTATTTTCTTGGCTTCCTTGTTCTCCAAGTGTTATCATTAATGTACTGGAGTTGCAGTGTGCTGTGGATTTTAGATTAAAGGTAGAAATGTTATTTTTTTGGTTATATTTCCATAGGCATGGATTAGAAAAAAATATAATAGTGGTGACTTAAAAAGGTAATACACATGTCAAAATTGTGATTTAGAGTAATGAGACAATTAGGATCAAAGAAATTATATCCCCTTATAATCCAACATAAGGAATTTTACACTTTACAAAATGTTATTTGGTGTAAGTATAAAAATTTAAATGTAAATTTCATATCAAGGTACATGTATCATTATCATTAGTTGTATTGGAATATTCATTTTACCACATTATCTATATATTTTTATTATATTTTTTTTTGTTATAGATGTTGATAATATTTATTTCTCTTTCTAAAATAAATAATTTTTCTTATAGAGAAGTAAAATAGTGACCACTGGGAATATATGATTAAAATAAATAATTATTGTTTCATGAATGTGTTATTCCTATGAATGTTATATATACACCCTCTAATATCAATTCTATTATCATTATTAATATATTTTTCATATTGATCTACTTGTATAATTTCTAGAATTATTATCAATGAACATTTGAAGAAATAATAAATAAAGGTTACCCTAAATATTAAACTTCAAAAAAATTATTACATGTATTGTAATTGAAATATCGATATGCAAGCATCAGCATAAACTATTCATGTAAAAAATAGTCCATGTGATGTAAGTTTTTAATACAAAAAAACACATAGATAATATGTAATTTAAATATATATTAATGTTTTTCTTAATAATTATGGGATTATGGTATAATTTTCGAAACATGTTATTTCAATTCCCTTTTAAATTAAAAAAAATATTTTTTAATTTTCTAAATCAATGCATGTTTTCTCAAACATGTTTTATTCTTGATTATGAAATACAACTACATTATAAGTAAATTTATTTACCTATTTATGTAGTATATTATAAGTCCTCGTTGTTTATGAAATTTTTAAAGAAAAATATTGTTTTCTAATCTAAAATATAATATTAGTTTAAAAATATCCGAGAAGAAGTTTTAAAAATATATTAAAATTGGTTCTAAAAACTATTTAATGAATTTTAAAAAAATATTAAATTTTAATTTTACAAATTAATATACAGCTAATTAAAATGTGTTTAAAAATAGTTATAATTTTTTTAAATAATTTTCAAAAATCATTTAAAAGTAGTTTTAAAATAAATTATAAGTACAATTTAAAATAAATTTTCAAAAACTATTTACAAGATATTTTAGAGGCTATTATAAAGTGATTTATAATATGTTTAAAATAATATTAAAAGATTTTTTAAATTTTTTTAAAAAATTATTTTCATCAACATGTAAATAATTTATAAAAACTATTTAAAATAAAAATTATAACCAACAAAAAACATTAATAGCTGATTTGAATTCATTTAAATTTTTTTTAGCCATTTCATTTAGGGTTTTTTCATTTTATATCTATTTATAACACACCACTATCTATTTATTATGGTATGATACATTTTTATTTATATTCATAACTAATGAAATGAAATTTTCTATGTAAAATAAATTTTTCCTTCAATGTTTTCACATCATCATTCACCTCAATGTGTAGATATACTTTATTTAATCCCTGTTTTTTATTTATATTTTAAGATTAATAAAATATTATATTCAATAATAACCAAACATATAAACACAAATCATCATCATTTTCAATGAAAAATAACCCCAAATTTTAGTAATACCTTAAACTTATCATTATTCCAATGAGAAATAATTTCTGGATACATTTTTTTAAACTCTCATTTAGGATAGGTATATTATCTAAATAATTTATAACTCTTGTAACTTATTCCATATATAACTCATGTATCCATGTTCTCTACTATTTAACAAATTTCATTAGTAGTGTAACTCTCACAGCATTACCATCAAGGAATATATATAAAATATACAACCTAAATATTAATACATATAAATACAATAAGAATATGACATTAAATCTAATAGATTTTCATAACGATTTTACAGAAAAAAAATTATGCTTTGTTTCATTTTCAATGTGACACTTATAGAATTTTATAATGGGAATGATGTCATTGTATTTTGTAATAATCGCCATAAAACTCATGTATTCTCTCTATGTTTTACAAATCGTTTGATTATCCTCAATGTACATGGGCATCAGTTGTGTATGTTAGTTACACATGTCATGCATTTTTGTACACCCATGGCACCTAATAGTTTCAGAGTCATCTATAAAAGAATAAAAGACAACTATTATGTTAATATATCTTTTAAAAAAAATTATGGTCATAAAATTTCATAGGTTTCTATACATATAACTAATACAAACTCATCAGTGGGAATTGTTGGATCCCCAGTCTATAATGGATCAAGAACCCTTGTGGTTTAATGTATGCTCATGATGATTAGTATACTTGGGATGTTTAGAATGCACCAGATCAGAATATGAAGGAGTAAGAACATAAATTCCTAGACAGAGGAAAGTGGTAGGAAAAAGATCTAGAACAAATGTCTTTGGAAATGATTAATATGGATGGGGAGTGGGAGTCACCTTTAGATAATAAAATGATATATGTGGAGGATCATAAGTAAATATTGGTGATAGAATAGGTGGTTTGAATTCCCTACTTCCTTCAAGGAAAATGTGGGACAACAAATTGAGTTACATGGTATATGTGTTGAAGAAATAGAATATAATTGGGTATGGTGAGTGTTGTGAGTAACACTACTATCATGTCCCTTGATTCATTTGGTATCCACTATTAGATGATTGTTCCTAATTTAAATTTCAAAAATGATTAATGATATGAAATTATTGTTAATGATATACATATATATATTTAAACTAATATACTCACAATATATACCAATGGGGGAATTCAAAACTCTCTTATATAGAGATTATTATCACACATTATCTTATTTCAAATCTCTTCAATGATTATTATTTCCCCCATTAAAAATTAAATATGAATTTTATTAGAAATTTATATCTAATGATAGGTGGAATGAAATAATTATGTGATACCAATTTTCAATCAAAAGAAGTAATATGTGGATACATAACATAATTACATCATACTTACTAATAATAATATTAAATAATAATATAAATTCCAAAAAAATAAAAAACGTTATAATTTTCATGTTAAAAATGTGTATGATACAGTTTTTTATTTTATTTCCAATTCAATCCAATTTAGTTTATCTTGGGTCATTTCATTCGTTTTGAACATTTGATTAGTTTATTTGAAATTTTTTGGGTTACATAATTTCATTCATATTTTGATAATGTTTATTTTGTTTATCTTTGGGTATGGTTATTTGGACATTCAACCATTTTCTCAGTTGGCCATTTTTTAGGTTATTTGGTTCTTTTGATATTGTCATTTTGATCCTTTTTTGGGTTATACAATTTTATTTATATGTTTTATTTGATTTATTTGGGTTTAATTAAATTTCATTTAATATGTTTTTAATTCAAAATATTTTAATATGTTTTAGTTCAATTCATCTTGATTTTTTCGAGTTGGATTTAATTGTATTTAATTAGTTTGTTAGATTCTAAAATAGTTCAATAAAATATTAAAAATAAAAAATCAATGAAAACTATAACCAATTTATATTTGAAATGATCATGAAGGAAAATTTGGATAAAAAAAGAAAATAAAATTAAATCAATTTTATTACTAGCATCATAAAATATCTATATTGAGCTTGACTAAGTGAAATGATAACACATGTGTTTGAATGTATATATATTACCCACCCCAACATTATATTGACAATTAACACTAAAATTTGAACTATTTTTGTCATCGTAAGTAATAAATTGATTGAGAATAGTGGAGGCTGCAATAATGTCTATTTTATTCTCACCATCATTATAAAATATATTTTGGGATTACTTCAGTAATGAAAAAAAATTAGGTCTCCTATAATCATTAACATAGAAAATTATTATTTCCTACAAAACTAAAATATATATCGGCCATCAGTAATAAAGATGTTATTTATTTCAATAATTCTAAATCCATAGTCATCAATAAATGAGACAAGTTTCATAATTTAATCAAACCACTTTTATTTCATCATAGAAACTCAATCATGGAAGTAATAATAATATAATAATATTTTTTCAAAAACTCCATAATAAGAAACATTTTCAAATTTTGGCCTACAATATGATGAATTTTTATAATAGTATGTCTTTCAGTTACCATAACAAAATCATTTTTTTTTTGAAGTTCACAAATTAATCAATGATAACAAATTTTCCCCATTTATCATCATTGATTTTCATTAATGAACCATAGATTTAGGGATAGTATCCCAAGATCCTTTTTCTAGATATATTTAGTTAATTGGTAATCTCAATACCTGAAATATAAATGAATATTTAAATTAAATGAGCATTATTAGAAAAATTTAATTAAATTATTACTTCAACCATTGATTTAAACCAAATAGGATGCTCTTTGATGTACAAAGTATCTCTCCATATTAATGGTAATGAATAATTATTTCTATTTGAGATTTGTTTATGTTCTATAAATAAAATGATATAAAAAGTTTAACACATATGTAAAATTACATGGGATGAGATAACATAAACATGTTGTTATTACATACTAGATATATTATTCAAAAAAATCGTAGTTAAACAAGAGTGTGTGATTGGACATATCATTAACCAAAAGGATCAATAAAGCCAATTTATATGATTTTGAATTCCACCTATTTGGGGAAGTGATGGAAATCAATGTTTATGTTTCTCAAATAACTCATCTTTATTTCTCATTGTCTAGTTGTGGATCATGTTTATAACGACCCATACTTTACATACATTGTTAATACTTCAAAATTGAAGCACACTTATTACAACATATGATAAAACCACAAAGGACCGTATAGGTATAGTGTCTTTAGAAACTGGGAAACATAAACAACTGGTTCATAAATCTTCTACAGTGTCTCCCATTTATTTCATCATATTTAGGGTCCCTTTTAGCATATTCGACTTAATATCCATCTTCCTGACCTGGGGAAAATAAAACATAAAAGGGTGAGCTCAAATGCTCAGCAAGGGCAATAAAGGAAATAAAAATCATATCATATCTTTTTGAAAATCATAACCTGCAAAAGAGATCATAAAATCTTAATAAATCATAGAAGTGAAAATGAGATCCCCATAATCATAACATAAGACTTGAAACTTTGTGGCATGCACACATAATCAGGAAAATCGTTTCTTGTTAGTCATGACGCATTGCCAAGACTATCTTAGTGGACAATGTCCCTTTCTGAACCGAGTTCACTCCTCGTTTCAGTCCTGTATCACTGAACCGAAATAACCTTCCGTTCCAGCCATGTCTATCTCATGAGATATAAAATCTTTACCCAATGCATTGGAGGGGGATATAGGTCCCACCCATCTTATAATGAATCCTTTCTTATGTG
Organism: Viscum album; assembly: GCA_963277665.1. NCBI lineage: Eukaryota > Viridiplantae > Streptophyta > Magnoliopsida > Santalales > Viscaceae > Viscum > Viscum album. The sequence continues at coordinate 1,873,158,450 of OY728146.1, read as the reverse complement.
TTCCACATAATCATAAAACATACATCATCGCATAACACATGTAACAAAAATGGGATTCTTGAAACATCATGACATCATAAATCAATTCATATAAGATAATGGAATTCATAAAAATAATTCCATCACAACATGATCAAATCAATGTAATAATAGGGATAAAAACAGAACCCTTTATTATCTTAGATGGAAAATAATTTTGATAAAACACTTGAACTTCATTCTTGAGGAAAATATCCTTTCTTCTTCAAAAACATTTGTCCTTTCATAACATGTCATACAACTTTAAAATAAAAGAAGTTGATTAAAAATAAACTTGAAAACTTGTAAAAGAAGCTTCTTGGAAATAATGTTTTAAAAATCCATTCAAGCCGTATAATTTAAAAAAAACATTCTTCTAACTTTTGTCGGAAAAGTCAAAAAGTACCTCGTAAGAAAAACGACAAAAGATTCCTTTCATATCTTTTACAAAAAACTTACCGAAGGGTAAAATTGGATATAAACTATTGTAGAAGGAAGGAAATAATATTACATATCGAGGGAACATGGATGTGGATGATAAAATACACCCCATTAATTACCAAAGTAAAAACAATCTCGGATAAAAGTGAGATTGTGATATTTTCCCTTACCTTAGGTCCGATTAGCTTTGTACGTGTCCGAAGCTCCTGTATAATGGTTTAAATAATGTTATTGACTTATTCCAGAATCATACATATTTATATGATATCATATATGGTCATATTATTAGCTTCTTGTTAGTAATATTTCATTGTTACTTGTTACTCGGGTCTTTATAACTTTTTGTTCTTATGCGTGTTTTGTCGAATAAATTCTTATTCTTATCTTTAGGTTATAGATAATTCATTTACAGAATGGTATTAGTGTAGTATATACCATATTAATTCATTCAATTCATTTATATAATCATTATGAAATGAAGATCATGTAGAACGAGTCGCATCACATCGTGGAGACGGTATTCCGTACGTACGCACGAGTGATGATATCGTTCCTATGATCGTGGAATTGTATTGGAGTATATATATATTATTTCAGTATCAATATTACTTCATAATAATCATATGTAGTTACTCATTACACCATTATACCCATCTTTGTAAGGTGATGGTGGAAAATAGATTTCACCACGGCGTGGAGACGGTATTCCGTACGTACGCACGCGTGGTGATTTCATTTTTCCGTAGGATGGATAGAAGGTGAATTAGGGTTGTTTCATATTTATAATAACATATCAGTATGTAAGTAATACTGATGTTATTACTTTATCATGAAACAACTAAATAAGAAGAAGTTGAAGAAGAAAGAAATTGAAAAGATCGGTAATGGATATTACCTCTTCTTTGGAACGCTTCTTTGAATCCTCCACTTAAGGAACTAAGAGTGGTCTTTGGAGAAAAACAGGACTTCTAGGACTATTCTAGGGAAGTGAAGAGGAGAAAATGGCAGGGGTTGGCCGAGCTTGAGTGCTCAAATTGGTGTGAGGAGGAGGGGGAGGAGGTGCCCTTTTATAAGGGAGGAGAGGGGCATCTTAGGAATATCTCAAAATATTATTTTATATTAAAGTCAAAATCGGTTTATAATGGTTCCAAAGTGTCTTATTTAGAAGCTAAAGTGGGGATGGGTCGAAATCCTATCAACCAATAGGATTTAGACAAGTTTAGGGTATTATTTTAACCTTATCAATTAGATTTAACTCTAAGTTAATTAATTTAACTTTTACCGTGTCTTTTTGTTTTCTTTCACTATATGGTTAATACACTTACTATAACATGCCAAACGAACCCCAAATTGTTTATTATTAATATATATATCCTTATCTAAGTCATTTGGCCGATCCTTAGATTTTTAGGAATAAAATAACAATTAGTAATATAATACTTGATTTAAAAACTATTTTGTGTCAATTTTGACACTATTTGATATATGATTTTTGTGAAAGTCATAACAGAATTATATGTTCGAACCAAGTTGATTAAATCAACACTAATATATCATAGTAACCTAGAAAATTAGTGGAATTCATAAAAAATCTCAAATTACATTTATTTTGGTATTTATATTATCAATTATGTCAATATTTCATTAATAAGATAATTACTGCATCATCTTTGTGTCATAAATAAATTAAATTATTTGATGTCTAAAAATTAAAAATAAAATACCATCATGTAGGAAATCTTTTTAGATTTCTAATGAATATTTACAATCGAATTTATCTTATCTATAACCCCATATTAAAAATGCTTTACTTATTAAACTATGATTTTAACTATTTTAACCCTTCTTTAATAAATTAATAATAAATGTCCTAATCTAATCCAAGTGGGCCTAAGTGGTCATATTTTATTCCTAAGTTTGTTTTTGGTCGAATTACACTTGTCCAATAGAATTAGGACATGTGTTAGGGTAATAGTAATATCATATTTACCCTTAGTTACCCTATTTACTATTAACCGCGGTAAAAAAAGTAAAAAGTTACTATTCACCAAAAAATTATTTTCATCTCATTGAACCACATTTTAGTCCTTGATATTAACCGTGTCTCTCGGATTTTCGAAATTCCATTCACAGAAGCGGTAAAATTAAGTTTTATGCAAAAATTCAGTTTTTAACCTACCACTTAGTGGTTTCACTATTCATCAAAAATTGAAAGTTTTCAGAAAAATACCAAAATTTCACCCTAGGCTAATTTCGATATTCTGAGTCCAAAAATGAAGTCCATTTTGAAAAATAAAATTTATAAAATTTCAAAAAGTGGTTATTACTATTCATAAAGGCTAGTTTTAATAGCATATTGTTGTTTAGTGAAACTCGGTATTGCGTACGACGCAAGCTATCGAGGAAGGTCGCGATTGCGTGTAAAGCAAGCCAAGCAAGTGTTGTGTAGAAAAAGATTTCTTTGATGATTTATATAACATAAAAGTCTCGGGTGTTACATTCTACCCCCCTTAAAAGAATTTCGCCCTCGAAATTCATCACTTTGTAACAAACAGATGAGGATACTTTTCCCTCATCATATCCTCAAGCTCCCATGTAGCTTTTTCAAGTTGGTGGTTCCTCCATAAAACATTCACCAAGCGAGTGGTCTTGTTTCGTAGGACTTTTTCGCTTCGATCCAGAATCTCTATCGGCTGTTCTTCATAAGAAAGATCTTGCTCCAGCGGTACAACTTCTGAGCTGAGTACATGTGAAGGATCTGGTATGTACTTTCTCAGGAGAGATACATGGAACACATCGTGAACTTGAGAGAGATTCGGTGGAAGCGCCAATCGGTAAGCTACCTTCCCAACACGATCCAGTATTTCGAAAGGACCGATATATCTAGGGCTCAACTTCCCCTTCTTTCCAAATCTCATAACCCTCTTCCAGGGAGATATTCGTAAGAACACTTTATCACCCACTTCAAACTCTAGGTCTTTTCTTCGGTTGTCGGCATAACTTTTCTGTCGACTCTGAGCTGCGCTTATGTGTTGTTGAATAGATCTGACCTTTTCTGCCATTTCATCAACGAGATCAGGTCGTAATAGCTTTCTTTCCCCAACTTCATCCCAGCAAGTTGGTGTCCTGCATTTCTTTCCATAGAGAGCTTCATAAGGAGCCATCTGAATACTGGAGTGAAAGCTATTATTATAAGAAAATTCTACCAAAGGTAGGTGTTGATCCCAACCTCCTTTGAAATCCATAGAGCAAGCTCTCAACATATCTTCTAGGGTTTGAATTGTTCTCTCAGACTGACCATCTGTCTGGGGATGATAAGCAGTGCTGAAACTCAACTCTATATCCAGAGTATGCTGAAGACTTCGCCAGAACTTCGAGGTAAATCTAGGATCCCGATCAGATATAATAGAAAGTGGTACTCCATGTAATCTTACCACTTCCTTTACATATATCCTGGCAAGCTTATCTAGAGAGAAATCCTCTCTAATAGCAATGAAGTGTGTAGACTTTGTAAGAAGATCAACTATGACCCAGATAGCATTATTGCCTTTGGATGTTTTAGGAAGTCCTGTGACAAAGTCCATAGTGATGTTTTCCCATTTCCATTCGGGTATGGGTAATGGTTGTAACATCCCCTTAGACTTATGTCTCTCGGCTTTAACTTGTTGACAAACCAAGTATCGAGAGACATATTCAGCAACATCTCTTTTCATGCCATCCCACCAGAAGTACTCTTTCAGGTCCCTATACATCTTCGTGCTTCCAGGATGAATAGAGAATGAATAACTATGAGCCTCATCCAGCAGCTCCTTCTTTAATTCGGGGATGGGAGGAACACAAACCCGATTCCTGAACTTTATTATCCCATCACAATCAAGGTTGAATTCAGGAACATTTCTCACCTTCTTTTGTAACTCGACATCTTCTTTCTGTGCCTCATTAATCTTCACATGTATAGATGGTTGAACATTCCTTTGAGAAAGATAAGATTTTTCCCCTTCCATTATAATTCCAAGATCCATCCTTTGTAAATCCATGAATATTGGATCTTTTGTGATCCTCATCATGGATAAACTAGCATGGTCTTGTCGACTTAATGCATCTGCCACCTTGTTTGCTTTCCCAGGGTGGTAATGGATTGAGCAGTCATAATTCTTAATCAGCTCCAACCATCTTCTTTGACGCATATTCAACTCCTTTTGTGTGAAAATATACTTTAAACTTTTATGATCAGTATAAATATCACACCTTTCACCATAAAGGTAATGCCTCCAAATCTTTAATGCAAAGATTACCGCAGCCAACTCCAAATCATGTGTTGGGTAATTTTGCTCATGGATTTTCAACTGTTGGGAGGCATAAGCTATCACCATATCATTTTGCATAAGAACACACCCCAATCCCTTCTTGGATGCATCACTGTAGATCACAAACCTTTCTCCACTACAAGGCAGTGTGAGCACAGGTGCACTGGATAACCTTCTTTTCAACTCCTTGAAATTCTCTTCACATTCCTCTGTCCAGACAAACTTAACTCCTTTCCGAGTCAACTTGGTGAGTGGATTAGATAATCGTGAAAAATCTTTTACAAAACGTCGATAATATCCAGCCAAACCAAGAAAACTTCGGATCTCAGTTACTGTTGTTGGTCTTCACCATCTTTCGATAACCTCTGTTTTTGCTGGATCCACAGATATCCCCTCTTTTGAGATTATATGACCCAAAAATGCAACTTTTTGAAGCCAAAATTCACACTTGGTAAATTTGGCATAAAGCTTCTCCTTTCTCAGGGTCTTCAATATAATTCTCAAGTGATCTTCACGCTCTTCCTTGCTCTTTGAATATACAAGAATATCGTCTATAAACACTACCACAAATTGATCAAGATAGTCTCTAAAGACTCTATTCATTAGATCCATGAAGATAGCAGGGGCATTAGTAAGACCAAATGGAATCACTATAAATTCATAGTGGCCATACCTTGTACGGAAAGCCGTTTTTGGTATATCCTCCCTTTTGACCCTTAATTGATGATACCCTGAACGAAGATCAATCTTGGAAAAGTATTGAGCTCCGCGTAGTTGGTCAAATAAGTCATCAATGCGTGGGAGAGGATATTTGTTCTTGATAGTGATCTTGTTATGTTCTCGATAATCAATGCAGAGTCTCATTGATCCATCTTTCTTCTTAACAAATAGAACAGGTGCTCCCCAAGGTGACGCACTAGGGCGTATGAATCCCTTATCAAGATTCTCTTGGAGTTGCTTCTTCAATTCCTGCAACTCAATTGGGGCCATTTTATAAGGTGTCTTTGAAATAGGCAAAGCACCGGGTACGAGTTCTATTGAAAACTCAACTTCACGATTTGGTGGAAGACCTGGTAATTCCTCCGGAAAGACATCATCAAACTCCCTTACAATGGGCATATTCTTAATCGTGAGTTTCTCACCAACCATTTGAGATAAATAACCTTCATTTAGTGGAATCAATACCCATAAGATGGAAGGAATTTCCACTGGAAGGTTATGTTCATCCTTTCATTGATAGACGATCGTAGATTGATCTGGAATATGAAATGTGACTTCCCTTCTTTGGCAATTGATATGAGCTCCATGTAGAGAAAGCCAATCCATGCCAAGAATCACATCAAATTCCACTAAAGGAAGGATCACAAGATTTGCAGGAAGCACTTTCCCACAAACTTCGATCGGAGAAGAATTATAAACTTTTGATGCGATTGATGTGCCATTAGGTGTTGTCACAGCTAACTCAACATCTAATTGTTGAGGTAATACGGTGATACCCTTAGAAAAGTCTTCAGAAATAAATGAGTGGGTGGATCCAGAATCAAATAAAACATTTGCTACTTTAGAGTGGATGGTAAGTGTACCTTTCACCACATCGTTATCGTACTCCACATCGCTGATAGAAATTGCATGTGACTTTCCTTTGTCGTAGCCTTAAGATTTTGTTGACGTCGACCATCATCATCAACCCTTGGATTTGGGCATTGATTGGCATAATGCCCCATCTCCTTGCACTTGAAACATTGAAGTGTAGTAGGTTCATTCTGTGTATCCCTTCCTTTGTTTGCGTCATTAGACATCTTCTTCCCATTATCACGGCATTCAAATGCCCGATGACCTTCTTTTCCACATTTAAAACATTTACTTGTCCCTTTAAGACAACTCCCTCCATGTTTCTTTCCACACTTTGAGCATAAGGGAAAGTTCATCTTCTTTTCAGTGTGCTATTTAGATTTTTCTTTGAATTCCATCTTCCTCTTCTTATCAAACCCATGTGACTGATGGGTTACTCCAATCTCCATCTCGACTTTGAGAGAACATCGAACGATTTCCTCGTAGCTATTGAAGTCCCTTATGGCTAACGCCCTTCAAATACTTGGTTTTAAGCCACTAAAGAATCGATCGATCTTACTCTCAGGTTGGATAATAATACCAGAAGCGTACCTTGCAAGTCCTGTAAAATTTGCTTCATAAGTACCAACAGATTCATCATCCCTTTGCTTCAGTTCAAGAAACTCTTTCTCCATCTTTGTTCGGAGAATACGAGGGAAGTACTTATTGAAAAATAAGTTCTTGAACTCGTCCCATTCCATAGACTCAATTTCATCCCTTTGCCTCATATTCTTAACAAGATTCCACCATTGATCCGCATCTCCTTCCAAATGATACACTGCTAGGATGACTTTATCATGCTCAGAACATTGAAGAACTGAAAATATCTTTTCAGTAGTACTAATCCATTGTTCAGCAACTAATAGATCAGTAGACCCACTGAAAGAAGGTGGACGCTGCCTCATGAAGGATTCAACAGAATATTGCTCCCTCCATTGCTCGTTTGGAAATCCTACATGATTCATAGCTTGAGAAAGTTGGGTGAGCATGGCTACAAGATTTTGCATTCCAGCTCCCATATCGTTTGGTTGCTCAGGGGGACAATCATTGCATTGCCCATCGCATTCCGCATTAACACGGTTCCTTCGGGTTCCAGCCATTGACTAAAACCAAGAAGAATAGTGTGAGAAACACTAATTATAATAGGAAACCACATAATTCAAGAATAAAATTTTCATGCTTATGGTCTTATCCTAGGTTATTCATGGCCATTTCTAAGATTGTGTTCTATGCTTAGACTTATTCTTAGGGTTCTTACTAAGTCTTTCACATCCTAGTTTCCAAAGGTTGACTATACCTTTCCTCTGATACCAACTATAACGACCCATACTTTACATACATTGTTAATACTTCAAAATTGAAGCACACTTATTACAACATATGATAAAACCACAAAGGACCGTATAGGTATAGTGTCTTTAGAAACTGGGAAACATAAACAACTGGTTCATAAATCTTCTACAGTGTCTCCCATTTATTTCATCATATTTAGGGTCCCTGTTAGCATATTCGACTTAATATCCATCTTCCTGGCCTGGGGAAAAGAAAACATAAAAGGGTGAGCTCAAATGCTCAGCAAGGGCAATAAAGGAAATAAAAATCATATCATATCTTTTTGAAAATCATAACCTGCAAAAGAGATCATAAAATCTTAATAAATCATAGAAGTGAAAATGAGATCCCCATAATCATAACATAAGACTTGAAACTTTGTGTCATGCACACATAATCATGGAAAATCATTTCTTGTTAGTCATGACTCATTGCCAAGACTATCTTAGTGGACAAAGTCCCTTTCTGAACCGAGTTCACTCCTCGTTTCAGTCCTGTATCACTGAACCGAAATAACCTTCCATTCCAGCCATGTCTATCTCATGAGATATAAAATCTTTACCCAATGCATTGGAGGGAGATATAGGTCCCACCCATCTTATAATGAATCCTTTCTTATGTGTGCCACATAATCATAAAACATACATCATCGCATAACACATGTAACAAAAATGGGATTCTTGAAACATCATGACATCATAAATCAATTCATATAAGATAATGGAATTCATAAAAATAATTCCATCACAACATGATCAAATCAATGTAATAATAGGGATAAAAACAGAACCCTTTATTATCTTAGATGGAAAATAATTTTGATAAAACACATGAACTTCATTCTTGAGGAAAATATCCTTTCTTCTTCAAAAACATTTTTCCTTTCATAACATGTCATACAACTTTAAAATAAAAGAAGTTGATTAAAAATAAACTTGAAAACTTGTAAAGGAAGATTCTTGGAAATAATGTTTTAAAAATCCATTCAAGCCGTATAAGTTAAAAAAAACATTCTTCTAACTTTTTTCGGAAAAGTCAAAAAGTACCTCGTACGAAAAACGACAAAAGATTCCTTTCATATCTTTTACAAAAAACTTACCGAAGGGTAAAATTGGATATAAACTATTGTAGAAGGAAGGAAATAATATTACATATCGAGGGAACATGGATGTGGATGATAAAATACACCCCAGTAATTACCAAAGTAAAAACAATCTCGGATAAAAGTGAGATTGTGATATTTTCCCTTACCTTAGGTCCGATTAGCTTTGTACGTGTCTGAAGCTCCTGTATAATGGTTTAAATAATGTTATTGACTTATTCAAGAATCATACATATTTATATGATATCATATATGGTCATATTATTAGCTTCTTGTTAGTAATATTTCATTGTTACTTGTTACTCGGGTCTTTATAACTTTTTGTTCTTATGCGTGTTTTGTCGAATAAATTCTTATTCTTATCTTTAGGTTATAGATAATTTATTTCCAGAATGGTATTATTGAAGTATATACCATATTCATTCATTCAATTCATTTATATAATCATTATGAAATGAAGATCATGTAGAACGAGTCGCATCACATCGTGGAGACGGTATTCCGTACGTACGCACGAGTGATGATATCGTTCCTATGATCATGGAATTGTATTAGAGTATATATATATTATTTCAGTATCAATATTACTTCATAATAATCATATGTAGTTACTCATTACACCATTATACCCATCCTTGTAAGGTGATGGTGGAAAATAGATTACACCACGGCGTGGAGACGGTATTCCGTACGTACGCACGCGTGGTGATTTCATTTTTCCGTAGGATGGATAGAAGGTGAATTAGGGTTGTTTCATATTTATAATAACATATCAGTATGTAATTAATACTGATGTTATTACTTTATCATGAAACAACTAAAGAAGAAGAAGTTGAAGAAGAAAGAAATTGAAAAGATCGGTAATGGATATTACCTCTTCTTTGGAATGCTTCTTTGAATCCTCCACTTAAGGAACTAAGAGTGGTCTTTGGAGAAGAACAGGAATTCTAGGACTATTCTAGGGAAGTGAAGAGGAGAAAATGGCAGGGGTTGGCCGAGCTTGAGTGCTCAAATTGGTGTGAGGAGGAGGGGGAGGAGGTGCCCTTTTATAAGGGAGGAGAGGGGCACCTTAGGAATATCTCAAAATATTATTTTATATTAAAGTCAAAATCGGTTTATAATGGTTCCAAAGTGTCTTATTTCTAAGCTAAAGTGGGTATGGGTCGAAATCCTATCAACCAATAGGATTTAGACAAGTTTAGGGTATTATTTTAACCTTATCAATTAGATTTAACTCTATGTTAATTAATTTAACTTTTACCGTGTCTTTTTGTTTTCTTTCACTATATGGTTAATACACTTACTATAACATGCCAAACGAACCCCAAATTGTTTATTATTAATATATATATCCTTATCTAAGTCATTTGGCCGAACCTTATATTTTTAGGAATAAAATAACAATTAGTAATATAATACTTGATTTAGAAACTATTTTGTGTCAATTTTGACACTATTTGATATATGATTTTTGTGAAAGTCATAACAGAATTATATGTTCGATCCAAGTTGATTAAATCAACACTAATATATCATAGTAACCTAGAAAATTAGTGGAATTAATAAAAAGTCTCAAATTACATTTATTTTGGTATTTATATTATCAGTTATGTCAATATTTCATTAATAAGATAATTACTGCATCATCTTTGTGTCATAAATAAATTAAATTATTTGATGTCTAAAAATTACAAATAAAATACCATCATGTAGGAAATCTTTTTAGCTTTCTAATTAATATTTACAATCGAATTTATCTTATGTATAACCCCATATTAAAAATGCTTTACTTATTAAACTTTGATTTTAACTATTTTAACCCTTCTTTAATAAATTAATAATAAATGTCCTAATCTAATCCAAGTGGGCCTAAATGGTCATATGTTATTCCTAAGTTTGTTTTTGGTCGAATTACACTTGTCCAATAGAATTAGGACATGTGTTAGGGTAATAGTAATATCATATTTACCCTTAGTTACCCTATTTACTATTAACCGCGGTAAAAAAAGTAAAAAGTTACTATTCACAAAAAAATTATTTTCATCTCATTGAACCACATTTTAGTCCTTGATATTAACCGTGTCTCTCGGATTTTCGAAATTCCATTCACAGAAGCGGTAAAATTAAGTTTTATGCAAAAATTCAGTTTTTAACCTACCACTTAGTGGTTTCACTATTCATCAAAAATTGAAAGTTTTTAGAAAAATACCAAAATTTCACCCTAGGCTAATTTCGATATTCTGAGTCCAAAAATGAAGTCCATTTTGAAGAATAAAATGTATAAAATTTCAAAAAGTGGTTATTACTATTCATAACGGCTAGTTTTAATAGCATATTGTTGTTTAGTGAAACTCGGTATTGCGTACGACGCAAGCTATCGAGGAAGGTCGTGATTGCGTGTAAAGCAAGCCAAGCAAGTGTTGTGTAGAAAAAGATTTCTTTGATGATTTATATAACATAAAAGTCTCGGGTGTTACAATGTTCACATTAGACAAACAAATTTAATATAAATATTTACTTTCTTGGTCCAATTAACTATTCGTAATGGTACATTCAGGATGATTCCTATTCCAAACATAAGTGTTCAATGTGTATATATTTATTTAATTTGGAGACATTAGATAAAATGAAATAGGTCCTCCAATAATAATTTCAATTGAAATATAGATAATTAGATGAAGTATTTATGAGATAAATTATAAAGGAAAAATTTTCTATAACTCATAAACAAATTTGGTGCCTCTTACACCATTTTTTTCATGAAATACTTGGAAATAAATTACCACAACGGTATCTATAAAATTGTCATAATTGAATCACTACCACACTTAAATTATTGGACAGTGGGTAGTATATTTTTATTATGATCAACTTCTGAAGAAGGATGTGATAATCATGAGTTTTTGGATATTTCAGCATCCACTCTCTTCTCTTGATGCATTTTGATATTTTTCTTAAATATCTATTAGAACACATGATATCCCCTGTAATTAAATAAAATTATATTTTTCTAATTATGTCACCATATAATACACACACATAACTTTCCATTTATCTTCAATAATTCACATAGAATGATATTTTGGTTTGATACCCTAATACACCAAGTCATGTCAGGATCATAAATAATATTTTTTTTCTTCCCCTTGACATTTATAATAATTGAATAAAAATTGATACATTTTTTCCAATGTGTATTATTCCAAATATATTACATAATAAATTGGTTTTCCAATAAAAAAATTCAAAGATGATACTTATCATCTTCCAATAATAATTTTATTTAATATAAACATTATTTCTATTTATAGATTTCATTTGTTCTTTCCCAATTGAAAAGCATGTATTTAATAATTCTTTAAGAACATCAATTCGAGACATATGATATGGCATATTTTGTGTCTCAATTGTATCATCAAACCAGTAAATATAATTCCTTTATGGATGATACATTAAAAATTATCATTGTAGTTAAATAAAACCAAAACTATAATGATATTTCAGTATTTCAGATCATATATTCTTCATACAAATAAGAGAGAAAATTTTATCCTTTTTGATCCATTGAGAAATCATTTCATAAGAAGGAAATTCATTTACGATCTCCATAATCACAACAAATTTCTAGAATATGTCTTCAGAACAACCATCATATATGCACACAACCATATTCAACATCTAGTCGACACTTTTATTAAAGTATTCGAGTATAAATCTATATCATTTCAAGTATCATAAGGTCTATATATGAGTATACATAATAAATTGAATGGACTTTTCATACACTTCTATAGATGAATGTTATATATGTGAATAAAAACTATCCATCTATTTTGAGAAGAAATAATCTGACCAAATCGATTAAAACCATCACATGATAAACCCAAACTCACATTACAAACCTTAAATGCAAAAATTGGATATCGATCATCAAATTTATTCAATGTTTGTTTACCTATAGGATGAAAAAACTCATCATTATCCTTATTTTTTATCATTCCATCACATATTTTTTGATATCTCATCGAACATGAAATGGTTTTGGAGTATTGGAATCTATAAGAAGTTACACATTACATTATATGGGAGTTATATGTTTTTTCGGTAGTATTTAGAATCCATTGATATATTCCACATTTTATAATGTCATTTGGGATAAGGGTTTCCACCCAAGAATAAGATAAAATAAAACCAAAAGGCATTAATTTTATTTATAAAAAACCATGTTGGTAAATAACATCTAATTAATATAATGTTTCAAATGAATATCTTCATAATCAGTAATTAAACACTTTAAAAGGGTAATAATATAGTCCATTTAAGTATTATAAATTATAAACAAGGATTACCAATGAATTTTTCAAATTAAAAATTCCTACTTTTTAATTATACCACATATCTAATAAACTTATTTTATGGAAGCATCAATAAATTTTTTCACACTCTCAACATCATCATTTTCATTACATTAACGAGGAGTACTCATATCACACTCTTATTGAATTATTATACCTACTTTCACATGATTATAAATAAATGGAAATTGGTAATATAATAAATATTTGAATCAAGTCCACTCATTCAGATCATGAAACTTTTAAGACAGCTATTTCCCGACATATATGATTCCATACCTAATAGATTTGTTGTAAACCACTATTTTTATATGTTATTTGACTTCTTCATTACTTCAAAATTGTATTAAAATATTATTTTAGGATGGAAAATGTATACCACCACAATCTAAAGAATTGTTAAATAAAAATATTACAATATCCAACTTGCCTTGATAATCAATTTAAACATAATTAAAATCATAAATCCTACTTAAATTCATTATAATAAAAATATAAAGATGTCATATTTCATGTCATAAAATCCTTAATAAAATATTGAAACCAAATCAAAAATATATTTAAGGAAGTGTGACTTGATTCCTTTATTTGAATCACTTTAAAAAACATTGAAATGACAGGGAATTAAAATCCATTTTAAATAACCTGCAATTACTATGAATAAATACCAAATTTAAAATACATGAACAAATAATTATAAATAATTAATTCGGTTTATCATGAAAAGTGAAATTTTCAAAGGGTAAATTCTATTTGGAAACAATTCAATCATTATATTTATCACTAATATCCTAAAATTCATAACTCTATCCAATGCGATAGAAAAATACCATATATATATAACTATAATATTGAAATAAAATATATCAATGATAAATAATTACACATAATACAAACTAAAAAATCCAATACAGTTACAAAATGTGTTTTTAATCATGTTATGTGAACAATTAATTATAATATTTTTGAAACCAATATTAAAAATAATTAATGCATTAATAGAACAAATTTTAATAATGTGGGTTTTTAATGTGAAATAAAAATTTATTATGACTATAAATGTAACTTAAATGATGAGAAAATTAACGTTTCAAACCCCAATAATAAAAACTACCAAATATTATAACAAGAATTTGTCTACATACATCTAGTGTGCTTAAATTTATTCTTTAAATAATAATGTTTCTAAATACCATGAAAACACACATTACATTATAACTAAATACATTCCAATTTTATAAAAATAAATCATATATTATTCATACTTTTTACATAAAATTAGGCAACTTTCATAAAAATCCCTTAACCAAAATAATATTTGAAATATTTATATTGATTCATAACATGTAACGTTGTGAAAAAACTATGTTTTAGGTCACTAATGATTTAGGAGATAAAATTAAGAAACACAACGATAATATATGAGAAAAAGTGAATGGAATAAACATAGCTTGATTATATTACTAAAGAATCACTATAAAAAGGATGTATCTAACCAAAATCAAAGAAAAATGAAAGGAATAGTATGAAATAATAGTTTCAATGGAGAGAACGAACTGAATGGGATGCATCTCTAAAATTTCATGGGGATATTTTTCGTGGAATTATATAATTTTTAAAAAACTGGTTTTATAGCACCCCTATAATTGTGGGTTTTTAAAACCATTGGTCTAGCCTTCTCTTAAACTGGCTTACCTAATAGTTTTTTAAAATTCATGGTAAATGGGGACCTGTAACAAGAGTTTAAATAAACTTTATGTATATTTATATGGGTATTTCTCTTATTCCACATAGTGTTGGATGAAGATCCCTTGTGATTTTATAGTGTACTATCATCCTCATAGGGGGATGATCCATGCTCCAGTGGTGTCTTATAGTGGTTTGAATCTAATAAGTTGTTCTTCTGGGTGAAATTTATCTTGATAAGAGATGGAAATAATGATTTTGTGATGTCTCATACTACATATGGAACAGATAATGTCTATTGGGTAGCAGTGGGGTGTATCCGAGCTGGATTTCACAACTATAATATCGGAGCAATGCAATTTTTTATGAAGGTATAGTTTTATTTGTTTGTGTGTCTAACATCAAAAAATTTCATATTATATAATGTTATTGTGATCTATATGTGAATATGGTTCATGTCCTTACTCTAAATAAAACTATGTTCCTTTATGTAGAAGTACCTTTTGAAGATCTATTAGGTTAGTCCACTAATGCTCATTTTGACTAGAGAACCCAAAATTAAGGATATAAACCACCAAACATATTAGAAATATTCAAAATTGTGTATTTTAGATAATCTTCCATCAAAAATGATCTAATATCTCAACATTATATCTTTTATTTCATCTATTCCTTCTTTTTTGAATGTATTGATAGTAGATATGTCTTTCTTCTCTTACCATACAATATCTTTTTCAATATCTAACTAGTTAACTTTTCCTAGATCATCCTCTTTTTGAATTATATTTTATATTTACTAGTGAATATTGAATTTCACTTTCTCAGCACCAAATTTGATGTATATCTCCCCAGATTTCATATCAATAAAGTATCTATTTGTAGTTAGGAATGGGTTTCCCAAATTTTTGTGGGTATTCTCTTTATCCAAGCCCATCTTAATAAAATCAACCAAGATGTAGAGTTCCTCTCCATTTACTATGAAATATTTAATTAATATTTATTTTCATCTCACTGTGGTGTCAACTAGTGGAAGAAAAAATTAAATGGGAGCCATTTATTACAATACAAATATCGTAATTTTAGAGTATGACATGATTTTCATGCTCACTCCTAGATCGCACTAAGATTTTGAAAAAAATTGGATGCAAAGTTAACTTGAATAAAAATGATACTTAGGTTTTATTACTTCTTAAGTAGACTCATTAACCCCATCCCTGAAAATTCCATGGATAATGGTATTGTGCATAATTATTCAATTTTATTCTATTAGAGACATTGAATTTCATTATCTTATCATATGGTTATATTTTTTAAATCATCGTCGAAGGGATTTTTAATTTGAATTTTATTAATTGCTTCCAAAAACAGACCTCATTTTTTCTAAAACATCCCTATTACCAATATCTATTGGAAAGGTAAAATTGGTTTTTTTGTTGGGATTCCTCTTATACTTACTTATCCTTTTAATTTTATATTTTCATCATTTTATCCTCATTTTTCTTCTCATTTTATTATTCTTATCATTCTATTTTCCCAGCACCTCAACACATTCCCCAATTTTTTTCCAACTTCATAGGTTGACACCAAGGAATTATCTCTTCATATTAACCTTAGTGTAAACCTTTAATACTCTTTGAGGCCTCTCCATAAGAATATTTTAAAAATAAACCAACTACAATTATAGGTTATCCAAAGTATATATTTTGGCCTTAGATTAATCATATGATGGCATCCCCGATTATAATCATGAATTGTATAAACTCTCCTATAAGGAATAAATTTAGCTTATCAATGAGGTATCTTGGGATCTTATTGATGGAATCCATGAGGCCTCATCTGGAGTAATTTCCCTTATTGTTGTTTTATACACCTTTCACAAAAATAATTTTTTATATTATAACAAAAAAATTAATATCCTTAGTATACATACATTGGGGTTTGTCGGGATCCATTATTTCATTTAAAATCATTTTAATGGAATCAGTTTGAAATACTATCTTACATTATCAACCATGTAAGTTCCTCTTATTTATGTTTCTTTTGATTTTTAAAAATATATATTTCTCCCATCTTATCCAAAATATAGTCGCTTTTGACTGGTGACTTCATTATTTACGATCCTCCAGTCATGGAATCAATAACGAACCTATTTTCCAATGAAAACCCTTTGTAAAAATTCTGAATCAAAATATAAATTTGTATTCCATGATAATTTAACATTAATATTAATTAT
This sequence comes from Viscum album, assembly GCA_963277665.1. Classification (NCBI taxonomy): domain Eukaryota; kingdom Viridiplantae; phylum Streptophyta; class Magnoliopsida; order Santalales; family Viscaceae; genus Viscum; species Viscum album. The sequence goes on along the minus strand of OY728146.1, from coordinate 1,873,141,365 downwards.
TTAAATCCTTATAATGCATCATATAAAAATTCATCAAATAATTTGTTGAAATTTACAATTTTTAAATAAATATTCATAGACATAGAGAGTGGGAAGAAGTGGTTTAATTATTTAATTACCAACTCATCTTATGTGGTGATGGAAGGAGATGGAAGGATTTAATTCCATTATATATCCTTATATTTTAATGAAGAATTAAAAAATATCATCCTTACCACATCACTAGATACATTTTTATAATGAAAATTATTACATAGTTTGAGAAAACCCCCTATGTGTGTGTTTGGATCTTTATGTAGTAGCATTTCTAATTTTATTAAATTATAGACCCTCTGAATTATGGTTGTCTTGTTCTCAAACTAGTGTATAGTGATTAGTTGAACCAAGAAACTTTGTTGTACACTTACATTTTAGGGTCTTCCAAAGTATATTAAATCCCTCGTCAATGGAATTATTTATTATACCTCTATAACAGAATATTTTTTCCCTACTCATTGATCTATTCTTCATCTTTTATATTCATTTTATTTTATATTTTCTCTTTATATATTGGGATTTTATTCATGTTCCTCTTTTAATTTCTCTTGAGATTAGTATATTTGTATCGAATTTGATCCATATTTTATAGTATAGTGTGACCAAGTGTAAAAATCCTAATAAAAATACAATAAATAAATGTTCATAATTTACCTTATAATAATTAACAACTATCCATAGAAACGATGCTAAAATTTTGACTTGGACATAAAGGGTGTTATTAGGTCCACTATGTCTAAATTAAATTGAAAATTTATAAATCTAAATATTTCTAAACATAATAAATATATAATTTTAATAAATAGAATATATTAGTCTTAAAACCAAAATGATGGTTTTAATTACTTGGGATAATTAATATAAATATTGAAATATGAAAAAATTGCATGTTAAAATGTTGGTGAAAAAATATATAAATTTGGTCAATGTTTTATAATTATCAATATTTTTTTCTGTTTATGTGTATAATTATAGTTATTAGCCATGTTTTTTGTTACTTTCATGTCTAGGAAGGTCATTAGTATTGTTATATTCTCACTAACTCCATAATTCTGGGATAATTTGATCACCTACTTGGGATGATTAATGAATTAGGTTATCTAAGACCTTATTTAAATATAATTACTCTAAATATTATAATATTCATATGCAAATCAATATTATTAGTTTTTTAATTTAAATTTAATCTTTAATTCACATATGATTTTTTATTCCATGAGGACGATAGATATTTATAATTAAAATCAAAGATACATCAACCCAAACATGAATTATACTTAGAAAAAAATAACCAATAATACAATCCCTATTAAAATTAAATCACTTGGAACTAAGAATCCATGGTGTACACTGCCCATTAAAGAGCTTATTGTGGGGGAAATGTATTTTGTCAATAAATACCTGTTAGTTGTGTTTTATTTATGTGGAAACCAACTTTGGAAGCCTAAGTGGTGAACATAGCCGATAGAGGGGTAAAATTCATGGGTTTACAAACCAGCTTACCAACCCATGGATCTTATTAGAACTATAATACATAAAATTAGAATGATTATAATTTAATTGTAATGGTATGTGTAATATATTTATGTTCATCTCACTAGTACATATATTCTTTTCTAAATAACTCTAAAAGGCTTTAAACAGTGTTATTAATCACAACGCTGATAAAGGGGGCCCTTTATCTACTCTATAGAAATCGTAGATATAGGCTACCCATTATAAGTTCTATTTTTTCCACTAATAAAGACCCATCCCCCATTATTAGTGAATTAAATAGATCTAATAAAGGGTGGATTTTTTCAATGCTCAAAATAGCATTGATAATGGCCTTACTTGATGTTATTGTCCTATTGATATAATTCTACACTGATTTAAAAATTATTATTTACAATAATTCTATAGACATTTAATTGAGATCATGAATAAAAAAAATTATATTCATTGTATATAAAAAAACTTATAGATACATTTCAAACAATTTTTTATAACATTACATTTAAAACTATCCAAAAAACATTTATAAACATTAATGTTTTAGCTTTTGATGCATGTGATCCCATCTCAAAAATTTCCACCCATGGAATTAGTTTTTGAACAAATCAACTATAGAAATGAACAAGATTCATCTTATATATGAAAATAAAGACTAAGTTAATTATAATATAGAAAAATAAATTGGACACTAATATGAAAGAATACATTATTAAAATTCCAATTTTTAATAAAAATACATTTGGAGTTATACTAGTCACACCATGTGTCATATTAAGTTGGGGTTTATTCCTTAAATTCATAAATTAGTTAGGGATCATTTTCCTAAAATATAATAACAGTCCAAATGTGTTGTCTCCATTTTTAGTATCTCACTTCTTCATTTACTAAAATTTTAAATAATGACACATTTGGAGTTATATCGATCAAACCATTCCTCAAATTGAGGTGAGGATTACTCCTACCAGTCAAAACTTACTAATGGATAATAGACCAAAAGTATAAAACCAATCTGAATTTAGTTTCATGGTTTTAATTATGACAGTTGTGTATTTTAAAAAAAATGTAATTTTAAACTAGAAACACACATTTTGAATAATACTAGACACATTGTGTGTTGGTTTTCATGAGACTACAACATAAATGTCAAAATTGACAGATAAATCACTATCCTAAATTTTTTTGGTCAATTAGAGCTTGTTTTACTAGTTTTAATGAGTGTAAAATTTTGACCTAAATTTTCATTTTTAAATTGATAACAGACACTTTTAGTATTACTAGTTACACTATGCATCAAATTAAGGTTTGATTTATTCATAAAAATCAAAAATTACTCTTGGATTATTCTCCTAATTTATAAAAATAATCTGTATGCATGTTCTCAATTATTAGAATCTACTTTGTTCTATTAACTTAAATTAATGGAAATTTTAAATAAAAAGACACACATGGAGTTACAGCAATCACACCATTTGTCGGATTGAGATGTGGTTGACTCTTACACATCATAAATTCACCCTTGATCATTTTCCTAAATCATCAAAACAATCAGAATGAATTTTCTCAGTTTTCTATATGACACTTGTTCTTTTTACCAATGTTAATGTCAATTTTGAATAAAATGAGACACTTTGTGTAATACTAGTCACACCACGCATCATATTGAGGTTATATTGATTTTTATACATAAAAAATGATCTGTATATTATTTTATTAAATTATTAAAACAATCAGAATATGTTTTCTCTGTTTTTAGTTTAGCAGTTGTGATTTTTTAATAAAAGGTCATTTGAAATAGAAAACACACATTTTGAGTAATACTAATTTCACCAGGATTTAGTTTGATGTGAGAATTCTTTATACATGACACAAATTAATTATGAATTTCTTTCCATATTTTTTATGTCAAGTAGAGAAGGTTTTCTTGGTTTTTAGTGAGTGACATTTCTTGAACTAAAATGTCCATTTTATACTGATAATGGTATATTTTGCTAACACTTGTTACCCCATGCATCAGATTGAAATTTTGTTGAGTAGTACACATTAAAAATGACTTTTGGATAACTTTGATAATGTATAAGAACAATAATAAATTTTTTTCTTGGTTTTCAGTATGTTACGTGTTCTTTTAACATAAATTAATGTCAAATTTAAATAAAAAGACACACTTAGAGACATAGTGGTCACACCGTGCATCAGAATGCAGTATGGTTGACTCTTACATGTCAAAAAAGACTCATGTATCATTTTCCTAAAATAAAAAAAATACAAATGTGCTTTATTGATTTTCAAAATGTCACTTTTAATTTTTTACAAAAATTAACGTCAATTTTAAATAAACTGATACACTTTGAGTTAAACCGTCAACCATATGCATCATATTGAGGTGAATTTTAATCCTAATTGTCAAAAATTACATATAAGTTATTTTATAATGTATAAAAACAAACAAAATGCGTTTTTGAGTTTAAATTATGTTTGTTGTGTTTTTTACTATAATGTCATTTCAAACTAAAAACTCGCATTTTGAGTAATACATGTTGCGTCATGCAGCAGTTTGACATGAAACTACTTCATTAACATAATATAATACTTATTAGTCCCTTTAATAATTTATCATGGAAATCATATCTTGTTTTCTTGGTTTTCAGAGAGTGAAACTATTAGAACTAAAAAGTCAATTTTAAACTAATAATGCATAGTTTTTGTCATACTGGTCACACGGTGCTTTGGATTGGTATTTGGTTGATTCCCACATGTCAAAAATGACTCATAGATAATTTTACTAAAGTATATAAACAATAAAAATGTTTTTATCAATTTTTAGTATGTCACTTGTTCTTTTTTAAATAAATAAATTAAAATTTATATAAAAAGTCACAATTGGAGTCATAGTTATCACACTATGTGTAGGATTGAGGTGTAGATGACTTCTACACATAAAAACTTTCTCATGAATCATTTTCCAAACTTATCAAAATAATCTGAATATGTTTGCTCAGTTTTCATTATGTCACTTGTTCTTTTCAATAAAATTAATATTAATTTTAAAAAAAAAGGGAAACATGGAGTTATACGGAACACAATGTGCATCATATTGAGTTTTGGTTGGTTATTACACATCACTGATGACATATGGATTATTTCCCTAAATTATGAAAACAATATGAATGTATTTTCATGGTTTCATGTATGGAATTTTTACTTTTTACAAAAATTAATGTCAATGTTAAATAAATAGACACACATAGAGTTATAGTGGTCACATAATGGGTCCAATTATAGTATGGTTGATTCTTAAATGTCTCAAATGACATATGGAACATTTTCCTAAAGTATCAAACTAATCCAAATGAATTTTCAAGGTTTTTAGTCTGTCTCTAATTCTTTTTACTAAAATTAATGTAAATTTTAAATAAAAATAAACACTTTCAGTCATACTGGGAATATCATGTGTCAAATTAAGGTTATTCTGATTCCTACATGTCACAAATGACTTATAGACAATTGCCTTAAATTATCAAAACAATATTAATAGGTTTCCTAGTTGTGAGTATATCAGTTTTCTGTTTTAAAAAAAAATTATTTTAATTTTAAATAGAAAGAAGTACATGGAGACATACCTATCACACCATGTGTTTGATTGTGGTGAGGTTGATTCCTAAACAACCAAAAGTATCGAAAAAAATTAAATTTCTATTTTTTCATTATTTTCATTGTATTTATTTTTCAAAGTATCAACACATCATATTGACTTGATGTTCTTGGCTAAAAATCCAGTCTATTTGTTTAAATCTAGGATGGTTGAGGAAGCTCATGCAAAAAATTATATCATGAGATGTCACCACAATGAGAACCTAAGCTTCCTCTACTATTATGGTTTTCAATGAGAGTTTTTTATAAGAAATAACATCGAAACAATATAGTATTGAAATATCAACAAAGAGAAGTATCTAAAAGCATAATGATCTTTGAAAATAATAAGTGTTAGATAAAAATTATAAAGAAATTTACTTACAAATAGTAGACAAAACTATGAAAAATTAACAAAATAACTAATTTGAATTCACCATTGCAACATGTTTGAATACATTCCTAATCCATTTCTTTGTTGTCACTATCTTAGTTGCAATATAGATGCCCAAACTGTAATGGGCATTAGAATCTTCAAACAAACCAATCCAACTCAAACAAAGACATCCACCAATATAAGAAAATAATAATTATGTTATTAATACTAAAAAGCTGTAAATTAACCATAAACATGAAATAATTGAATAATTTTATGGAAGTCACATACTCTTAATATTCTTGTACATTCTTCCATCAGGTATGCAATCTACTAGTTTTTTAAAAATTCTATATCATCTTTTGAATATGATTATTTCCAATAATCATAGTAGTACTAGAAAAATATAAATAAATAAAGGATTAATAAATATTTTAAATGTAAAACTAATTATCATCAAAAATACCTTTTTGGGGATGCTTGTTCAATAATGAAATATGATTTCCCTTATAAATTTCAAAACATAATAACCAAGTATATATTCTTTTCGTTTGTTTCATTGACTGAAGAAACATTGATAAATATAAGTACCTTGTATTGAAATGTGAGTGTATATTTAAATCTTAATATATATACCCATATTCTAGTATAGTTTTAGAACTTGTTTGAATCCTTGTGCTTAGCCCCAGGTCTCATTCGTTATTTTTCATGATAATCATAAACTACACTACTATAAGAGCAACCAAATTTAAAACATAATATAAATTATGTAATTTTAGGTTTAGTTCCAAATTTTTTAATCTAGTGTATTACTTATTGACAAATTCCATCATGTGCGGTCAGTTTTTTGGGTATCCATGCATTGAATCCATCAAATAAGTCATCCGAGTATCCAAATTTACTACATTAAATGTCCAAGGTTGCCTAAAAACACAAAATGGAAAAAATAATTATGTAAATGAAAATAGATTTTATATGATTATAATATAGAGTTTTCCCCATCATTATTAGTATAAAAAGATTTTATCATCTGAAATTTTGATTTCAAATGAATTTACCTTGACTTCTATAATTTTATCTTCTTTTTTGAATATATTTTTGGTTGTTATATAGTAGGGGTGTCATGATTAATGAGCCCGATGTTTTTTCAGGGGGAAATAACTTCAATTATATATATATATATACCTACAAATAATATCAGAGGTATTTGGTAAAAATTTACATTGTATATCAGCTTTTGGAAAATCAAATCATGATACCATAGAACATATATACATTTAAAACTATGATGCCTGGCCAATCATAGATGGGGATTTCACTTACATTGTTAACAAAAATGAAGACTTGAGCTTCCTCACTATACGAATATTCATCAAAATTAACTATGCGACTACAAACACTTTTCAACGTTTTATCCATATAAGAATTCATTGGTAGTAAATATGGGTATGGAATGGGTGGGGTAAATTTTGTTTTTGAATGTATTCTAAAAAAGTTGGTCGATCCATTAGATAGTTTTGAGTGGGCCATTCATTTAACCATATTACATTTTTCTATATCTAATAACATTAATCTATTCAGACCCTCTTTTATTAATTGTTAAAGGTTTATCTTGAAAAAAATGTACATTATACCTCTATATCAATGTGTTTCTTACAAGATGTGACAGCCATGCAACAAATGTTCCAAAATCTCAGTTGATTATATGAATATCTTCATCATCAAGTATAATAGATATCTTGGGACATAGCTCATAAAATTTGGTAATCGCTGTTGGCCAAAGACCTGGTAAATATTTTCTATTATGAAGGCTTCCTTTGAATATTAATCCCCATATCCCTCACTATATGATGATGGGTGGGTGATTATAGACATATTTTATTGTCATTTTTACCCTCTAGAATACTAGTATAATAAATGTATCATTGTCTTTATGATTCATATTTTATAGAAATATCTTTTGAATATTGAATATAATAACTAAGACTCTTTGAGAGTGATGTCTCACCCCAATGTTGGTGGGGTGGGGTGGGATGTTCATGAAATAGTTTTCCTTGAGATGTTTCTTCTCATTGATTCCATCACATAGAAGTTTATGGCATCACATTGTGCCATTTGAATTGCTCTTAAAGGATATCTATTCATTCATTCTTCTATTTTATATCTTCACTTTTACCCTCATATTGAATTTTTTTCTCAAAATTTCTTTTGGGTGTCACCCCAAGACCCACACCATAGACATGGTCATACAGTTCTGGATGCTTCAAGGACACCGATTATAGGTGTTCATCTAGTACAGGTGTTGTTGATTCCTAAGACTATGTCTGATAAAAAATATAGGAATATAAGTAATTACTTTTATTTAATAGTGATATAATTAAAATAAAATTTATATTATGTCATACTTACGCATGTTTCCTACATGTTTTTTGTGTTTTCATCTATTAGTATCCCATATTTATTTACACTTTCCTCCTTCTATAGAACATGGCTTGGGATGGAAGTGGATTTGTATTTATATTGATCAATATGAATAAAAAATATGAACATAATTATGTTGTTTTTTATGCCACATAAAAGTATTACGATAGGTTTAAGATACATAAAAATTTATATTAAGTGAAGGACACCTCATCCTTTCTTTACGATAGGGGTACAATGGTTTTTCTGCCCTTTAATTTTTTTTCAGAACTCAATTTGTGTTTCATAAATAAAATAATGTCAATCAGAGTGATGAATACGAATATCATCAAACAATGTATTACAAGCCACAATGTACCTAATAAGACACATCTACACAATAGCTAGTAAATGCATCCCATGATTCTTGTGTTATCAGGTGTGCATACATAATCAATAGGAGTGGTTTTATTTTTCCTTCAGTATCATTAAGTTGATATCTCATTTGAATTGTGAAAATGCCTCTTTGAATCATTCCATCAATAATTAATTAATATTTTTTTGGGAGTCATCTACTAAAAATTCACTCTACAATGGATTATAAAGAGAAATACAATGTTTCATTATTTTATTTTATTAGTAAAATAATGAAATGACATCTTAATTTTGTTTTAATATCTTCCCCCATAAGTTTCATAAGCATCGGCACAACAAGGTTCCATGAATATAAATCAATCAGCACATGTTGTTGATTTAAAATTCTAATTTAACTACTAAAAATGGCCTTTTGGGTTAATATGTTGGCCTAGTGCATTCCATATGACCTCTTATTTTATGCCTTTTATTTTCTACTTAATGATTTTTTATAACACTAAAAAAATATGGTGCTCCTACATTTTATGATCCACTGGTCCATCATCACCAACAATTTCCTCAGATTAAATATCACCAAAATGTTCTTTCTCTAAAGAAGTAGCATCAACATCTTTTGATGTTCGTCATACCTCGTCTCTAGAAGTAAAAATAGCTTGAGAAACCAATTTTCTCAATACTGGGAACACCTAAATTAGTAGATGGTTGTTCTTTAACTACCGTATGAGAAACAGTAGTATGGGAGTCCTTTTTTCCACAGGATTTGGAGAACTAGATGTGAAGAAGTCATTATCTACATTATTGAATTAACATTTAATTTAGATTACAAAAATGTAGAAGCAAACATATATTAACTTGAGTTAATACAATGTAAATTATTGAAAATATATAACTTGATTATTAAGCAATCGTTTTTTAATTGGTGAATGGATTTGATCCCTCTATCTACTATCAATATCCATTCATTGTGGTCTCTTCTTACATTCAAAACATCATCTACATTGGGACCACTAAGAAATGATTGAGACATCCAAATGAAAGGGACACCCTCTACTAAATTTTCATCTAACCCTTCAGTGGGTTTGGTCAACAATAGAATAATTAACAACATTCATTTTGTGGGATCTATAATATAAAATAATATTACTATATATGATTTTATTATAAATGGTTTTGCTTTGTACCCTTCCTTATTGAAATCAACATTCACAAATCCCAATTCATCTATTTTAGTATTACTTCTATTATCAACCAACTTTCATTGAAAATTGGTCACTTGGAATGTTTTATAATAAAACTATCATATTTTTTTGATGATTCCAATGTATAACATATTCATATAAATTGTATTTTTGTCCTTCATACCAAAATCATGCATCAATTTAGCCACAACTGTAACTCCACTATTTTTCATTGTACATTCTTCACCATGTTAATATTTATAAAATTTAAAACCATTAATTACATAAACATTGTGATATAATATATTCACACTTTATCATCCAGCTATCAATTTAATCCATTCTGAAAATGAATCTGGATTTTCATCTTACTCCTTAAAAATATGTTCCCCAAACAATACTATAAATTATTGATTATATATATTTGATATCCATCATTCAGAACTTGATCGATTAAAATGCCTAGTATTTTATTTGTGGGTTTTAACTTTGGGGAAACCTCAAACTGTTATGAAAAATTTAATGGTGGGCATTCCCATTCAGTAAAATTGGTTGTGACAATATATCTTCAAGAAATTCATTCACCCACAAGTCACCAGGTGTGATGATATTTAGTTATTACAATTCTTTCCACATTATAAAATTATTTGATAACTAATTTAATGGCTTCCTCAATAATATATCACTCTATAACACAACCCTCTAGTAGAATTTTATTTTTAACATACCCAGTTGAAATATTCAAATATCATTCAATGGTGAACATCTATCAAGATTGTACATGACCACAGAGTCAAATCCCTATCACAAAGTAAACAATAAAATTAACCATAATATCAAATAATTCTGGCTATAATAACATTTCTAATTCACTTAATATGACGACAACATCTCATTCCATAGTTCGCATTTCCACTGTGTTTATAACATTGCTGCCTAATGTTTTGAGGAATAACTAAATCTTGGCTAATTTATGATGGGAATTATTGGGAAAAAATAAAAATAAATCTATTGAAATGAGATTTTTAATCCATACAAGGTAGTAATATGATATAATACTATTTAATTTTAAATTGATCATTGACATGATATTCTTCATATTTGATGAATACCACTCTGGAACCTTTATGTGATTCAAGATGTTTCAAAACAAATATCAATCCTTCCTGTAAATATTCTATGAATATAGAGGAAGAAAAGTTATTTTTTAGACTTCGCTAGTGTCAAATATTCTCATATACCCATGTCAACCTTGTTTAACATACCCTTAATTCAGAAATTTATTTTTTTAGGTGCATTTAGCAACATGTCGATGACACTATCACATACATTTTTTCAACATTCATAAAATCAAGAAAATGTATAATGTACAAAAATTATATTATGGAAATTCAAAAAAATGATCACTTTTTCAAATACGTTTTCATATGGATTTTTTAAAATGTTTTACCAAAAGCCGTTCCCATATCTTTTACTTTCTCAAATAGTTGATCACCAATTAGTGGAGTTATTGTTGTATGTTCTTCTAAAACTCCATCAAATGATGTAAACCATGATTGGTATTTATTCCATCAAGGATGAAATTAAAAATGTCTTAAAAACATATTATTTGATGATTTTACCTACAAAATTGACTAGGTATCTTGTTCTCAAATGGGACACCCATGAGTTTCTTTAATGCTTTATCCTAAAAATTTACAATAAATAATAATTTATTTTATTTTCTTATACAAAATGGATCTCAATGTGAAATCATAATTTTTTTAATCACCATACAATGTTACACATTAATCCAAAAAAAAATCCAAATCCTCGATCAATGGAAATAAAATAAACAACAATAACATTACATAGTTATTTTGGTCCTGATATAAATATAGATAAAATGACGTATTTTCATTTCATAAAAAATCATAGGGGAAAGTTAGAATTTATCAAAATAACCAACCATGTACTTTTAGCGATTCTTTAAAAACCAAATGGATTTAGTCAATCTATAGATAATGCAAGAAGATGGTTTCTTGGATCATTTCCAAATTCAATATACTCATGATCAATTTTCTTCTACCATGGAAAGTTTGTAGGGTGATTTATTTTCCCAACTTTATTCCTTGTATCTTCATACCATGTCAATTTTCCTATAGTATCCACATTTACAAAGAGGTACCTAAACCTTGGACTAATTTTAATGTACCATAAAACATCCATAGGACCAGATTTATCATTATCGTATTAAGAAGTGTTATAATTTTGGCATTCGGTAAGTGATTTTTGGTCTTTGAGAAATATTATAATGTCATTTGGGTCGGCAAGTATTATTTCATAGATCATACCCATCGAGTGAAGAATTACATTAGTGTCTTGTGGTCATCTAGGGAGCTCATTATCTTCTAGGAGTATGGCATTCAAAAGACCAAGTAGTTCCATAAAGCTGGCATCAATCCATCTATTGCCTTTTTCAAATTATATATCTTCCAGAAGGCTAAAATTTTTGTATATTTTTTGAAAGTAGACTATAATGGTATCTTGTCACAACTCGTTAATTATCTAAAATATTTGGGTAATCACAAAGTTCATCTTCAGCTCTCCTTATCATTTCTTTAATATAATATTCTTCATTATTCGCATAAGTAATCACATCCTTCATACAGTCTACTCCATTTTCCGCACTTTTAATCACAACAAATGATCCATAAGAATTAGTTCTCTACCAATCACAGGATACATTATCTTCTTCCTTGTTTTTATTCCAACATTTATAATTGCAATCTATTCTGTGACCAATCAAGTGTTCATCCAACTCTTCTGGGCTAACTATTCCTGAATAAAAATAGCATAAACATAGAAAAATGATTTGGGAAGGGTTATAAGAATGATTATTTTCAAAATGGATGAACTCTTTCACTCCATATTCATACTCATTTTTCATATGATTGAAATCCATCCATTCATTCATCATGTCCATCCAATTTGATTTAAAAATATTAATATTTAACAAAATAAATACAAAAAAATTTCATTTAATAATTAACCAAGGCCAAAAAATATTGTTTTAAATAATGATCACATCGGTTAACTCGGAATTTCAAAAATATAACATCATTATTAAAACATCTAAATCACACTAACTCATGGTTTTTAATCCAATTAACATAAGAATAATTTTAATAAAAATCAAGTTGGTGATTACCAAAAATTCCTCGTAGTCAGTAGTTCTCTACAATGCATCTTTATACCAATTAATGTTCAAATCCAAAAATACCATTAATGTATCATCCAATTTGAAATAGTGTTCTAGATCCACTAAACCATTGAGATATAAAAAGACTAATTAACAACCTACCAATGCTCCTTCCTTAGATTAATCATTAATATTTAAACTAAAACAACCACATAAATGATATTAGATATTACACACAGTGTGATGTACATTAGACATGATATAAATAATGCATATTGAACCATTACTCTTAACATGAAATCATCATCTATTTTTGGTGACCCCGCCTTTGACTGTTTTAAATGTCTATTTAAGATAGTTCTCATAGGTTTTAAATCAATCATTCTGAATATTTTCAATACCTTCTTGAGATACTCCAACTAAGTTAGGTAAATATTTGTATACTTTAAGCCTCTTTCAATATTTATCCCCAATATCAAATTTTTAGACCTAAGTTACTTATTTTGAGATCTTCTAGATAAATAAATCTTTAGCTCTTCCATTCATTCCTTCATCGGTCTAACTAAGGGAAATTAATTCACATAAAGACAAAACTCCAGTCATAATACAGATTAAAATAGTATAAAATATTTATATTACACTGCATGAATGTAAATTCTAACATGAATGAATTGAAAATCCAATTTAAATTTCTTAGTTCCAATTTAAGCACACAAAAATTCCATTTTAGACTAGAACCAAACCTTCAATTCCATTTAACATGGAAAAAATCAAGTTGACCTATATAGATCTCTTCCTCTGATTCTTCATAAAGAAATATAATCATGACATCCATTTGTTCTAGAAATAAACCTTCAATTGAATCTATGATGAGAACCATGTTGAAGTTCCATGTTTTGGATCACAAACTATTCCAAACATTTTTTATATTTCTGGTACACTTTACATAATTAAATAGAGGTAAAATTGGGATTTTGAAAATTATGTAATCCAAAAAAATGGTAAACATGCATGAAAATGAAAAAAGATAAATTCTTATTGAAATCAGAAGTTATTATTATAATTATCTTGAGTGAACCTTCCTTGCATTATATATAGTTTAATATCGACTCAATATCCACACACCATAATATCCTTGTTCATCCTGTTTTCCACCAATTATAAATATATAGTGTACCTAGTAATCTCTAAATATATTTCACATCATCCTCCTTAAGATCATTTTTATTCAAACTTTATAGTATGCTATTAAACCTTTTAAATACTTAACCATCATGGCTAGGTTGTATAACCTCGTGATTAAGTTAATATAGGGAAAATAGTGCATAAAAATAAGTTAAACATAGGAAAAATATAGCAAGGAAACAATGTCATATTTCCCCAATACTGGTTATCCTTATATTAAATAAAAAAACATTAAAATATTTATGAAAAGGGACTCAATATTCATAATTTGATTCCACTTTGGTAGATCTATTATTTTAGTTATTTTCCATCATAAATATTAGACATCAAAGTGATAAAGAAGACAGAAATAATAATTCAACACTTTTATTAAAAATAGAGATTGAAATTACAAAATATAAAACAACCACAAAAAACATGAACTAAAATTTAAACATGTTTGAAATGTTATGGTTTCTCTTTAAGTACTTAATGGCCTCTTTTAATAGAGGAAAAATATTTTTTTACATGTATTAATGGTAGTGGAATTCATCATTATTGGACTTGTTCATTAGGAATGATTAATTTTAGGTATTATACATCGAAGATGAAAATTCCTAGTGGTAATATCATGTGATTTAGTATGCATGTGTGATGGGAAGTGGTAATTTTCATGTGAATTCTTTAGTTAGAAACAAGATTTAATTATTAATTGAAATATCCATAATGATCATTAAACTTACATCATCTTTTTAAATGAATGAAAATGATCTATAGAAGATATGAAAATATCATAATCATGAAGATCAGATGATGCTTTTCACATTATAAAAAAGGACATCGGGGTGTGAAAAATCAAAATAATCCCAACAAAAACAGATTGTTTGAGTATTTCACCACAACATCATCAATGAAATGTATATTCCTCTTTGTTTCTAAATTTCATATATTTTGAGCTGTCATACCATTTTGGTCACTTAATTAATCATAACTATTATGATTTGGAAATGAATGTGGCCTTTACATTTGAAGTGTTGGCCCATACAAAATGTGGGTTTCATTTTCATGGTAAAGTAAATAACTCTTATGCATGAGGCTTGGATGATTTTTTTCTAATAGTAGGACCCTTACATATAATTTGTTGTAGTGAATTAATCATTAAATATTATCCAAGGTGATGTTTACGTATCATTAAATTACCCTTACATATAGACTTCAATTCTCTACCTTCAATGTACGTGAACATTACATAGCACATGGATGTTCTGGATGACCCATAAATATTGGAGGACATGAACCATGCATATGGAAGGTGATCCATGGGGATACCTTTATGTATCACCCATAGTAATTTTAATAGATTATTCATGGGGGATACTATTCCCTTAAAAAATCTGACTAAATACATATGAAGGAACTCATATTCATCTTCATGATTCTTGGACCTTATAGATATAGAGAATTCATTGTCACCATAGAACTACTTCTTGATCCACATCTTCATATATGTGGTGCGAGCATGAGATAATGGATGGGAAGGGGAGGATGCCTTAGCTTGGAGGGGGTTCCATGATAGTGGTAGAGTTAAATAGAATTGGAGCTATCATCAGTGGCGGCGGTGACAACAGCAGGGGATGTGGTGGGGTTCATGGTGGTCGATGAGAGGTTCGGTGGTGGTAGAGGAGGGGTTCGACAGAAGTAGAGGTGGGGTTTGCGGAGGCAGGTGAGGGGTTTTGTGGTGGAAGAGGTTGAGTTAGATGGTCATAGGATGGGTTCAGTGGTAAGAGAGGGGTTCATAGTGGCAGCGAATGGATTCTACGGCTAGAAAGGAAATGTTCGGTGGCAGCATACATTGTCTTCTACGAGAGCATAAGGTGTGAAAGAGAGGAAGTCAACTGTTAGGCTTCATTTATAAAATCAGATAAAGAATTTATCATCACTACTTAAAAACTTTTAAAAGGCTTGTTTTTCAGTGCTAACATAGAAAGCACTGATAAAACCTTCCTTTATCAGTGATTTTTTAGAACTGATTAAGACACATTTTATGTGCGATTTTTAGTGCTGATAAATGTTTATCATTATCAGCGCTAAAAAATCCCTCATAATATATAATGTTAATAATATATTAATATTATTATATATATTTATATAATAATATCTATAACAAATATATATTTATTTATTTATAATTATTACTAAAAATAAATATTTATTTATTTATATTTATATAAATATTAAATATATTTTTATAATGTTATATCTTTTTAAAATTATAAATATTATAATTAAATGTAATTTTTTTTATAATTATATATTTTTAATAAATATAATTATTATATTTAAAATTATATATAATTATTATATTTAATTATTATATTTATTATAAATAATTATAAATATATTTATTTATTTATATTTGTAACTATAAATTTAAAATTATTTGTTACGATAATTATAAAATTATAATAACAATGTTTCTTATATATATAATCCTATAAATATATATATAATTAAATTATTAATTATGTATACTTACCAGATTTTTAATATAATAAATATATAATAAATATACAATTTAAATAATTATAATAAATATATATTTATTAATAGTTATAATTTTAAATATTTATATTTATTAAAATAATTATAAAATTATAAGAATTGTATTTATTATAATTATAATTTTATAAATATATATTTATTATCATTTTATAATTATTTAAATATATCTATATTTTTTTAGAATTGTAATTTTAATTATTTTAATTTATTTATAAATATCTATATATGTTTATAAATATATTTTTTTAATTATCTATATTTATAAGATTTAATTTAGAATAAATATATTTATTTTCATTTTATATTTATTTAAATATATATATAATTATATATGTAAATATATATTTATTTATATATAATTGAAAAATTATAATAAATATTTATTTTTTTATAGTTATAATTATATATGTATAGTTATTAAATTAATAAAAATTATTTTATTATAAATATATATGTATTTATTTGTTCTTTTGTCAAATCTGAATCGTGGTGGACGTTTTCATGGTATTCATTTGCTGATTCCAGATAACGGTTGATGTATGGCCTCTCGTGATGTTGGTTCACCAATTCCCGATCTAAATCACGGGGGTTGTTTGGCCTCTCAAGATGTTGGCCTGTCGTTTCCCAATATGTATTGCGGTGGTTGTTTGCCTCATGATGTCTTTATGCCTGTTCAAAATTATGGTGGTCTTCTACCCTATTACGTTGAGTTGCCATTTCAAAATCTAAATCATGGTGATGGAAAGATTCATCAAGCCTCATTCAGGGTTTCTTCTACCTGTATGGTTTTGAAGAAGGTCTCCTCATCTCATGTTGATAAAAATATTGATTCTCTTTGGAAAAGATTTGTGTTGGGTTAGAATCCCTTAATTACGAGGTAGGTTTCCCCATTGGTGTTAACCCATCGAACCCTGAGGATCTTGTCAGGAACATATCCTTGCATTAGGGGTTCTCAAATTGGAGGTATGTTTCTCTTGGTTGAATATTCTTCAACCATCTTTCTCATTCAGATGTTCTCAAGTCTTTTGCATGGTCCTCAAGTTCTATATCCCTAAAACATAGTACATTTCACCTCTATGAATGGAAACTAGATTTTGATCCATCAATGTATAGATCCTCCTTTTCATAGGTATGGGTGATATTGTATGACCTGGATTAGATCCTTTGGCATCATAAAATTTTACATGACATTGCAGTAGAAATTTTTGTGCCCATTCAGCTGGATAAGAAACTGGAAGATGTCATGTATGGTCATTATTCTGGACTATTGGTGAACATTGACCTTTTCACAGCTCTTATTTAGAAGGGTTACCTTTCAATCCCTTATGATGATATCATTATATATGTTATGTATGATGAATGTTCATAACTTTGTCATTTGTGATGTTATGTTGGCCACTCTGATGATAAATGTAGGATAAAACCCAGTTAGAATATGGTCTCTATTGGTATGCAGTATCCATCTACCTCAAATATTTTTTTTGGATTAGATATGGTTAAGGATATGGAATGTCACAATGATTCTGTAGCTACAGGATCTGACCCTAATAATTTTGGTGCAGTGACTGTTGAGTCTATTGAGTGTGTTGTAAAGTAGCTTGATCAACAAAAGGTTCCTGATTGTATGGATGAATGAGATCCAATAGACACTTATGCCTCGTTCAAGGAACCTAGATATGTTGTACCTTTGGTTGTGGAATCAACCATTAATACTGCTCAAGATGATGAATCATAAGATCTTGAGGAAGTTAGGGATGATAATGAGGGAAATGCAATGTGAAGAAAAGAAATCATAGGTTAAGACTATAGTTGAAGTGTATGACATTACTATGAGGAATGAGGTTGCGAAAGAGCATAAAATATAAAGAAAATAAAATAGGAAAAGGGATATTTATGTCTCACCTTCTTTGAAGAATGTTACACTTAGGGATTCTCTTCTTTTGGACTCTAAGGTGATGCCTCTCAAGGGGAGATTTCATTTGGAGAGGGAAGAGTCAGATGGGACTTGGCAACAAACTAATACAGGGAAACAAGTTTGTCAACCAAAAACCTTTAGCTATGTATTTTTTAGAGATGAATGGGTTGGGCTTGGATAGACTAAGCTCACCCTGAAGTAGGTAAATCTCAGGGAAAGCTACTGTGTACTCTTCAAACAGAAGAATTATCAATCAGATTGGGAATTTGTAGATGATTTCATAGTGCTTGACTATGGGGATGATTCTCAATCACTTCTTTTATAGTTCTCTATTTTGGATGAGGGATTACCTTTATTTGACCCCATCCTCTCTCTTTCTCATTCTATATTTTTATTATTTATTAAATTTTATTAGGAATAGGTTCTCCTAGATCCTGGATGATTTTGGTATATTATATATAGGTGATGGGGCATAACATTACATCAAACACACACACACACACATGGCACACAGAGGATGGAAAATAAGTCCCTATAAACCCCAAGGGGATAGTCTACCACTCAGACCTCATTTATCTATATTATTAGTGGCCCTGAAGACCCAAGGGGTATAAGACCCATTTTTTCTTCAACTCCATGTTGCCTATGAAAATTGCATTATCATCCAAGCACCTAGAGCAGTTTTATCACCACCATTCATCAAATACACCTCTTGATCTATCCACTCCCCATATTGGTAGGTCATCTATCTACCATGCTTAACACTTACAGTCTTCTGGGATCCATTCTAGGTTGAGTGTATCACCGCTAAAAATAAATAATATATATTAATTCTGTTAATTTGTTTTATATATAATTTATATAAATAAATATTTTTTAAAAAATTATATAAATATAATAATGTCATATAAATTAGTAATATTTTTTATTAGAAACATTTATCATACCTAATTATAGAATTGATAAGGGTAGATTTATTATATATTTTTCATAGTGTTGATAAAGGTCCCCTTTTATCAGTGCATTTTTATTAACACTGGTAAAGGTTGGCATTGACCTTGTGCCAGTATGTTGAATTGTTTAAAGAATATAATCGAAATACCCCCTCCCCCATCCCTTGGTCATTGGTAATATTGTCTAACCACATAACTTCTCGTGTTCTTCCATTTTTCTTTCTTTGTTTGTGTTCAATTTCAACGCCAAAGAGTTATGTTGCAACAAGAAAGTGTTATGAGAGGCACCAGGGTTGAAATTATGGTAGTAATGACATGTTTTATGGTATTCAGAATATTGAAGTTAGTTAGGGATTTTTTTAGGATACATCCATCAAAATTTAGTTGATACTATTCCAATTGGGTAAATAATGTCAAAAATGGAGCTAAAATAAAGACAATAGAGGGTGAAAACTTTCAATAAAATCTATGACTCTTTAATACACCTTGCTAGAGAAGAATTTATTTTTTATAATGGTGAGAATTTTCTAGTGGGTTTTCCAGTTGTTGTTTTGGAGAGCCACGTCAGTGCCACCTCATTAGTCGATCTAGAACGTAGAAGATGTTTTGGCTAATCTTGTCCAATCAGAGTTCGTTTTCAACAATAGAAGATTTTTTTCCATCTATTTCAAAAATTGTGGACAAATTCATTCAATTATATTTTTGATATTCTTACTGAATCAATAGAAGAAAATGCCAGTATTATGATTAAACTCACCAATTTTAATTATTCCATCTATAAACCCAAAATGGAGGATCTTTTATATATTAATGGTTTTAGGAAACCCATATTGGAAACCAATAATCCCATTGAAATGAAAGTAGAGGAATTATCAACGATTGGTTAATATGTTTTGAAGACGTAAACCAATACCCCCCCCCCATTTGACCAAAAGTTGGTTGTGATCCATAGGAAGTGTTCTATAAAAGTCGAACAATTGATAAATAACTATATATTCCATAATTGTTCCAAAAAAACATGATTCTTTCATTCTATAATAAAAATTAATATAATTTTGGTGAGGAAAACTACACAGAACAAAGAAAACCTAATAATCTTACTTGTCAAATTGAATTAAAAAATATGGTACCAACCTATCATAGATCATGAGAGAGTTCCAAGGTACTATAGATCATTTTAATTCCCTAAAATTGTTATTGATGATGAGTTGTTGTAAATATTGATGTTTAGTTATTTACCGAATATGTAGGACACACTAGTTTTGTCAGTTAGCAATTCAACTTCAGATGGAACCCTCACTGTGGAAATGGTGAATATAATACTGAATGAAGAGTCCTAATAGATTTATAGGGGTTGTACACCTGAATTAGAGGCTCTTTTAACTGATTGACATCGGAAGCAGAAATGGTGCGGAAGAAACAGAGGAAGAGGACCTCAGGACCCATATTTGTAAAAAAGGAAGCGATCAAAATCCCTATATAAATATTACATAAAGTTCTACTATTTTGGAAAGCCCAGAAACATCATCCAATTGTGAAATTAAAATGGAATTGTTGAGATATCATGAATGTATTCCCAAAAAGAATGTTGATACAGTTTTCAATGAGATATTGTTATTTTTCATTAAGAGAATTAGGTCATCCATGTAATCCAGGACTCAACATGGGTGATTGATTCAAGAGACTCATACCTTTTCATAACAAGAAGATATTTTATCTCATCTTACACATTAGGGGGTATTGGACATGTGATGATGGGAAATGATAGTGCATCCAAAATAAATGGCATTGGAAATATTGTTTTGGATACTAATATTGGATGTAGGTTATTATTGAAGGATATGTTGAATGTCACTAATATTTTCCCCAATCTAATATACATTTGAATAATTGATGATGATGGATATTTTTGTTCTTTTAGTGATGAGAAATGGAATTTTACAAAATTTTAAATTGTAATTGAAAATTTAAATAAATATGTTTCTCTGTATCTCATAGACTCTATACCATGTGAAGGAGAAGTTAATGCAGCCCAAAAATATGTTCCTATAGAATTTGGGCATAGGATATTTGGTCACCTGGCGAATAGAGGAAGTAAAATTCCCTCAATGGGAAGTGCTATTTATTGTTTTACCTTTGTATATGATCATTCTCAAAAAAAAATCATTTTCATTGAAAATTGAAGATCAAATAAAGGATACATTCATGTTGTTTCTTGTGAAGGTGGAAAGATGAATAAAAAGGCAGTTCAAGTGTGATTTAGTAGACATTGGAAGAGAGTACCATGGGTAATTTGTGGAGTACTATAGGATTTTTAGAATTACGCAAGAAAAATAAGCACTGAAGGCACCATATAATAGGTATCTTCCTGATAAGATTAATTGGAAAAAAAAATTAGAGGGTCAGTTTTATACTCCCAAATGAAAAGCTTCTGAAATTCTTTTGGGAGGAGGAAATTTGTACTACAGTTAATCTTATCAAACATTCCCCGTCACTTCCACTAAACTATGATGTTTCAGAATGGTTTTTGACAAGTATATATTTTTTACACAAACACTTTTGAGTATTTGGATGTAAGGAAATTTGTCACACCATGAATGATGTATAGGTGAAGCCTGATAGAATATGAATGAAGTGTATATTTTTGGGCTATTCTCATGATGAGTATGGATAATCAACATAGGATCTTATTATAAGGATTATTGTTAGAATGAATGATGAGGTGTTTCTTTAGTATCAAATGATTGAAAATTTAGGGAAGCCAGAAAGTGAGAATAAGTCGTAGTCTGAGGAAATTCCTATAAATCTAGCACCATTATCACAACTATTAGTTCCAAATAGTGTGATAAAGATATGTGACACTAATAATAAATCACTACTAGGTAATGTGTCTCCATATACTACTTTTTCTCCATCATATGATATTCCAGAATAGTTTTCCACCGAATCCCAGTTGAGGAGATCCACCATAAATGAATACCAAGTAGTAGGTACACACCACATGAGAATGTGATCCTCACTATTGAGGGAGATCAAGGAAAATATGATGAAGAAATAATAATTCAATAGATTATGGAATTGAAGAAGGACATGCAAGATGTGATGTGATCATTGCACAAGAACTGTACATTTGATTTACTAGAGATACCAAATGGAATGAACACACTAAAGTACATGTTGGTGTATAGAATCAAAGAAAAATATGGAAGCTCATAGTCATGATAGAGATCTAGGATAGTTGTGTTGGGATTCAATCAAAAGAAATGTATTAACATTGATGGAATTTTCCTATGGCAAAAATTTCATCTATTGTATTAGTTCATGGATTAGATGATAGTCTAAACCTATAGGTTCCAAAATTGGATGTAAAGACGTTATTCTTAAATGGTGATATTTTTTAGAAGATAAAAATGGAACAACCATAGTGATTTTAGGAAACAGATAAATAAAATCGATTATAAAAACATAAGAATATTTTATAGGGTTTGAAATAGGCCCTATAGAAATGGTTAAATAAATTCAACTCATTAATGGAGAAAATGAGAATAGGAGGTTTATTTTGGATCATTGTGTTCACATCAAAAAAAATTTTATGGTTATTTTATTATCTTATGTCTTTGTATTGATGATATGTTGATTTTCAAACAATATATCACCAAGATAGTCTAGTTTAAGAGGGTGTTGAACAAGTTAATTTAAAAGTAGGTATTGTGAGATGCTACTCAGATTCATGGTATGACTATTATTCATGATAGGAGGAATAAAAATATTTGGATATCTTTGAATTAGTACATTGAGAAGGTTCTTGAATGATTCCACATGATCAAGGAAAACCCAATTAGCACTTTAATTTCCATTCATTTAAGGATCACTACATGTTAGAGAACAAAAACTAAGGATGAGAAAGCATAAATGGAAATGTTTCCTTATCAGTTAGTAGTGAGAAGTATTATGTAAGTTACACTATGCACCAAATCAAATATTGTTCGCGTTGTTAATGTTATGATAATATTTTTATCAAATCAAGGATATGAGCTTTGGAAAGTGGTCAAATGAAAATTGATGTATCTCCAAGGTACATCTTGTAATATTTATGTTTTTGATGTGATAACCCTATTTTTGAATGATACATAGATACAAATATAGATGGAGATATAGACACACGGAAATATATATCTTGGTACCTAATATCATTTTATCATTGGAATGTTTCATGGAAATAGTGACTTCATAAGAATTTTTCCTTGTCTACAATATTAGCAAAGTATATTTCCATCATACAAATCTGAAAGGAGATGATGTGGATGATGTAATTTTATAAGAGTTGGGAGAGAGATATGAGAATTATATTCTCTATTATTATAGTAATAACACTATTAATCGCTGAAAGAACCCAAAATTTCATTTCAGGTCCAAACACATCAATGTGTGATATCACTAGATCCATAGTGTTTAAATATATTTTGTTCAATGTTGAGAAAGTAAACACCAATGATTAGGGAGATTCAATGATGATTAAGGTTTTACTAAAAGAGAGATTGGAAACCTACAAGGATATTGCACGTCTAGATTCTACCCCAAATTGGTTATAATGGAGATATTTACGGGGGGAATCCCAATTAGTGATTAGATTGAGGAATTAATGGCTTTTGATGGAAACAACGTGGTCATGGAGGTTTCGTTGGGCCGAAACCAACCACGGCAGCCAACGCAGCCAACAAAATCGGGGATCGGGGAAAATCCAATGGTTGAAAAACCACCTGAAAAACTCATGGATCTTATATGAACATTGATCTATAAAATAAGAATGATTATCTTATTATTATAATGGGGTATTTCATCCTATAATAGTCACTCTGAGAGAATAATATAATGCCCCCCCCCCCTCTCCCCTAGAGATAGGTAATCTTATCAAACATATAAACCCTCAACTTCTTCCATTTTTTATTATTTTTTTGGGTTTGATTTTTTCACCAAGGAGTTTTGTTTCCCTGACAAAAGATGAACCCCTCAATATTGTCATAAGGTGGATTAAAAATTTAGAGAACCTAAAAGATAAGGAGGTAGCAGTAGTATAGTAGTCTCCTCCAACAACAGTTTACTTCCTCTAAGAGATCATAGATATATTTCAGCCATGGGACTCTTTATTTACATGCAATAATCTCCCATATTCTATTTTTTGTCTACCCCTTTGAAGCTCCATTCTCCTATAATTAAAACAACATTTGAATTATCCTTTAAAAATAATATCCAGCTCCCCATGTGATTATAACAATATTCTTTGAGTTTGATAATTAAAAAAATTCACACAGAAATAATATTTTCAAGATGGATCCACCACCACATCATGGACAATTCTCTAAGAAATTTTTTTTCTCATTCTCTATGTTGATGGTTTACTCAATTTTTTTTAGAACT
The DNA here is from genome assembly GCA_963277665.1 of Viscum album. Taxonomy (NCBI): domain Eukaryota; kingdom Viridiplantae; phylum Streptophyta; class Magnoliopsida; order Santalales; family Viscaceae; genus Viscum; species Viscum album. The sequence continues at coordinate 1,873,116,683 of OY728146.1, read as the reverse complement.
TCACTTTCGATCAATGACATTGGCCTCAATGACATAGTATTTCTTATTTTGATCATAAATATTACCAATATGCAGCATCATGTACACTAACACATCTTGTATCAAACACTTAATTAGTTTCCATACCTTATACCCTTACACTATTTCATTTTTCACTTTATTAGAACTCATCTCATAAACCACCACCCTTATGTATCCTCCTCAGCCACAACCTTTACATGATATTCTTCGACTATGGATTCACTAATTTCATTGGTCATTTTACTTGTTGTTTTTCAATCTTTATAGTACTCATCAATATATCACTCAACCACACATGCTGATCATGGTGATTCCATCCACATTTTTTCATTTGGGTCTCCGTTTGTAACAAGATAGAGATTGCCAGGATGGGTTCCCCACAATTTCCTTCATGCAATGTTGCTTTATCATTGCTCGACCAACATAGTTGTCAAATCAAGCTCTCTCAAGATTCCTTGGCTGAATTCAACCCCATAGGGGGTCAAACCAAGATCTAGTGGTGTTTTATGGCCATCCCAAGCATGGAAGGGGTTCTTAAGGGTGATCTCAAGCATGGGTAGTGGAGCTCAAAACGAGCATAAGGGAGGAGAAAGATTTCTGAACTAAGCCAACGTCAATGAGTGAAGGGACACTACCAAGATGGGGAGGAAGAAAATGCCAAGGAATAACAAAAAAGAGAACAAATATAAAAGATTAACAATTAAGAAGGAAGTGTTGTTATAAGAAAATGAGGAGGGTAAACCCTAGATCCTAATAGGGAATCATTGAGAAAAAAGATAGAGCCTAGGAGACAAGGAAGGTGTCATGTACAACCCTGAGCCACCCGTGAACCGAGTACCAAATCCAACCCCTGATATAACCTAAGGTGGTAGCACAAGATGGTGATAAGAGGATAAATTTTTAAAAGGGTTTTAGGATTTAAAAAAGGCTAGGATTTGGGATATTTGAAAAAATAGTAATTTGGAATCGTCAACTATGTTGATGCTTTTACCCTCAGTAGGAAAAGTGAACGGGGTTCAAACTTCCTGTATAAAATTTCTAAAGAACGAGTGAACCTTGTTCACTCGTCCTACACATTTTTTGATAAATAAATAGTACTATATATATATATTTACATATTTAAATAAATATTAAAGAAATTCAAATATTAAAAATTACTAATTAAAAATTAATTAAATATTCATTGATATTAATAAATATCAATAAAATCTTAATTAAATATTTATAATTATTAATCAATATTAATGAACTTTTAAAAATTATTCCTATTAAAAATAAATATTCACAAATATAGGTTAAATATTAAATAGATATTTTTAAAAAGTAATTAAATATTTGTAAATTCTAATGGATATAAATAATGTAAATAAATGTAAATAAATATAAATATGTAATAATAAAATTTTAATAATTATTCATAAATAATATAAATATTAATAAATAACAGTAGATATTAGTATTTATTAAAAAATATTAGTAAATATTAAATAAATATTAATAAATAATAATTAAACTGGAATAAATATTGTTAATATTAATAAATAGTAATCAAATAATCACAAAAGTAATTAAATTTTATTAAATTTTCATAACTATGGAAAAATAATAATTAATTATCAATATAATCCAATAAATCTAAAAACATATTAATACATAATAAATAAATATTCATAAATATTAATTATATAATAACTAATTATTAGTAAATATTAACAAATCTTAATAAATATTAAATAAATATTCCTAAATATTAATTAAATATTAATTAAATATTCATAAAAAATAAAATAAATTATTAAATAAATTTTCATAAATACACATAAATACCAATAAAATCATTAAATGTCAATAAATATAACAATAATATTAATACATAAAAACTAAATATGAATAAAATATGAATAAAATACTTACTAATATTAATAGATAACAACGAAATATTTTTCACCAATTATAAATATATGTATACTTTTTTCATATAAATTAACAAATATTAATAAATATTAAATAAATATTAGTAAATACTCAAAAGTAATCATAAATACAAATAGATTTAAATTAAAATTTAGTAAAAATAAAATAAATCTTAATAAATCTTAATAAATATTGATAAAAATAGCTCGCCATTAAATTAATATTCGTAAATACTAATAAATGTTACAAAATTAAAATTAATATTATTATTTATTATTATTTATTAACATTTACTAATATTCATTAATATTTATGAATATTTATAAATATTTAATTTATATTTATTAATACTTAATAATATTTATTTAATATTTATTAATAAATCATTAATATTCATCTATTATTTATTTCTAATTAATAAAATTTATTGGTATTTAATTAGAGTTTATTAATCTTTAGATAATATTTAATTATTATTATTTATATTCATTAATAATTAATTAATTTTTACTAATTTCTTTAAAATTTTAATTAATATTTTTTATTTTTTTTAATTTCAATTAATATTTATTAATTTTGAATTAATATTGATAAATATTTATAAATATAGAAAATATTTCAAAACTATTTATTAATATTATTTATTTTTCTTATTTAGCATTATTTAAATAATATGAATTGATATTTACTGATATTTATTAGAATTTATTAATATTTAATTAATATTTAATAGTTTATATAGATATTGGATTAAATTTTATAACTTTTTGTGCATATTTTATTAATTTTTATGAAAATTAATAATATTTTTTAATATTTATTTAATATTTTTAAATATTTATATAATATTCCTTTGGATTTCTTAAAAAATACTAATATTTATTAATATTATTAGAATTTATGATTAATTTTTCAAATTATTAATATATAAATCTAGTGAAATTTTGATTAATATTCATTAATATTAATTAATAATTATTTTTAGTTTTTAATATTAATTCAAATTTGATTATATTCATTAGTATTTATTAATAGTTAATTAATATTTAGTAATATTTATTTAATGTTTATTCTATAATTTTATAATTTTTTATTATGATCATTTATTGAATGTTTATTAATATGTTTACAAAAAAATTTAATATTTATATATATTTAAAAAAATCGGAGAAGGCTCACTTGTCTGTTGACCCTTTTTAGTATATTTATAAAATAAATCTGTATGAAGAGTGAATGAGATTTACTCTTCCTTTCGATATTTTTTATAGGAAGTGTAAACACAGTTAACACTTCCTACCAAGTGTAGAAGAGTCGATGGGGTTGATACTTCCAGAGGCCCTTTTTTTAATATCCCCAACCTTATCCCATTTTTCCATTTCTTGCAATCTTAAAAAACGTAATAAATATTTTTATAATAAGTATAGAGACATGAAATATAGTCATATGGGATTGTATTTTCTCGATTAAAGTAAGAAAATACGTGGTGGAAACTCACCAAGAGTTTAGTATGACTAGTTTTTAAGTCAGATGTCAAAACACATCAAATAACAACCAAAAATTAAAAAAAATAGGGCATAATGAGACATACAGACCTAAGGTGAATCCGACATAATGTACAATACAAAGGAGATGAAATATCAAAAAATCTAAAAGCCCGGAAGGGATGATATGTACACAATACAAAAATAAAAAATATATCAACATTGGACCAACAATAACCATGTCACCCAAAATCACTATGAAACCTTGAAATTAAATCTAAATAATAATCACAATGAGAGGAGGAGTCCACCCAAGTTGAACACCTCTAAAATGTAAGAAGAACCTAAAATGTTTATATATAAGACTTCACATAGAAGGCTCCGTAGGTATCCTCCCCACACCCCGTGCATTCCCTTTAAAATTAAAACCCTTCCATGGTAGTTTGAAATAATTTATAAAATTATAACCATTTTAGCAGTTGAGTAAACCTAGTCGCATGAGTGAAATACAACATTTCCCTTCATATGAAAACAACCTTCTATATTTAAGTGATTCCCTTTTTTAAGAAAACACATAAATACCTTCTAGAACTAGAGAAGGTAAAGAAATATTTTAAAACCTCTCTATGCTAATCTAATTTCAACACATTTCATAACTTGTTTCTCAAAAATAATTTACATGTAATGAACTTATGATACGAAAATTGAATGCCCAATAAATGTAGTCACTAGCTATAAGGAAAAAAGATAGAGTATAACACATTAGAAGCATCGTACAAAATAGGTAACAGTAACACATAATGAAATAAAAAAAGTACAAATAGATGATGTCATGTGTCCGTCCCTAGGGAATCTAAATCTAGGATTACCTATTGATGTTAAATCACTAATTATGGAAGTTCTCACAACTATTGGAATTGATATATGACTACATCACTAGCATGTGGGGGTGCCACTTATATGACTTCATTAGCATAACTAATGGTGGGGGCCTCACACAGTCAATGTGGTCCTACACAATTTCATGGGTTCCCATGAACAACCAAGTAGGGGTGAGTAAATAAATCATTAGATAACCATATGAAATGCCACAAAAAATAACCACCTCATTCACCTGCCTTTTTTAAAACTAGTTTTCCTCAAATTGGTAACTAAAATTTGATACCTCATTAAATGCTCAATCAATAAATACACTTTCTCAAAGAACTAAGGGAATTAAAGATATGGAAACAATAAAATTATACTAAAATTAACCAAAATTCCATCATAAACACATTTTGAAGTGAAACCAACCACAATATAAAATCTCATGTTAGAGGTCAAATTTTGACCACCAAATAAAAAAAATGGACAATGAGTATCCCATGAAAAAAAATCCAAAAAAATATAATTTAATCCAAACACAATAAATATTTCAAATACAGAATATTCATTCTATTTTTGAAACAAAAAAACCATTATGGGTTGGTAAATAAGTTCAAAGGAACAATTAGAAGTTTAATCGAACACAGGACATGCACATAACCATAAAATATATTTGAACCATGCATAAAAATGGAAATACTTTTAACTTTACATAGAACAAAATTTATTTTAAAAAATATAATACATATATACCGAAGGTCATAAAATAATAGAAACTCTTGTTAGAAATCCAATTAAATCAAGGTTCTAAATGTAATGAATTATTCATGGAGTAAACCGACCACAAACTAGGTATGGATGGAGTGAATCCCTTATATAGGTTGAAAAAATGGATTGTTTATAGACCCTAAAATCAAATAAGATAAGGGATTCTATCGAATATCATCTCTACTATTTGACCAATAAGAAACTCATGGAATAAAAAGAGGTGAGAGAGAAAGGGGGAGAGTATCAGAGAATAAATGATCTATTAACCATGAATTCCCTTTAAAAACAACAACATAAACCCTATGAATCAATAGATAAGAGAGGGAGAATAATATAGAGATCTCCTTTATATGGGTTGTGTCAGTGAGGAGTGATGAAAGATCAAGAGATTTTAATCTTGGGAGGGTTTTAATAGGTTTTTCACAAAATTTAAAAACAATAAAATACATATGTTTTTGCTACACCATTATTCAAAACATGTGCCAATTGTGTGCCACTTACTCAACAACAACTAACCACATTCAATATTTGACATCATGGTTAGTAAATCCATGAAAAATGACTCTCACTATTACAAATTAACATTTATTATGTTCTATATTTTATTAATACTAAACAAAAAATACACAAAAAGGAGGTAATTTTATCATCACTTTCAAAAAGTGCTAATAAAGGTGACCTTTATCAATGCTAAAAATCAGTGATAAAAGTGTATCCATTTTCAACATTTTTTATGCACTAATAATGGTACACCTTTATCAGTGCTTTTTTAGCACTGATAATGGTGTGCCTATTATCACTTCTAAAACACATCTTTTTATTTCTTATAAAAAATAGAATTTAAGAAAAACTTATATAATATTATAAATCCTATTTTTATAAAAAAAATAAATTGATATGATGATATATTTTCAAATATATTATTTATATAAAACAAAATATTTATTTACTATTAACATATAATTTATTTTATGAACATTTTTTAGTATAAAATTAAAACAAAATGTTGATTAAAAATTAAAAAAATATTATTGAGTAATAGTTATTTAGTAAATTTTTTGTAATACAAAATATGAATAAAATAATTTTTTTTTTAAAATAAGTTAAATATATTACTTGAAAATCAAATGGTCATAACATATGATGAGGGTGTTTTTTCAGGTTGGAATAGTTGTCAAATAGAAACATGAGAAAATATCTTCTCTATTTAGACTAGGGGGAACATGTTACTATTATTATCAAAAAATGGAATCAAATACCTCTTAAACTATGTTTTTAGATACGGTACCCTCATTTCTTAACATTCAATGGAATTTTTAATTCGTTTAAGAGGGTATTGATATCTTTTTTTGTGGTGAATTAATTTTTTCAAAAAAATATTCTTTCATATGGATATTATGGCGTTTAATTTCAAACATTTTTTTGTATTATAGTATTATTTATAAATAAAAAATATATATATATATAAATAATCTTATATTTACATATTAAAATTTAATTTCATAAATAAATATTTAAACATATTTACATATAACATAGTTTTGAAATTTATAAACCATATTCAAATAAAAATTAATTATCAATATTATTTAACTTATAATAATGTATGAATATGGATACGCATATAAAAATGTATATATGATGTTTATATTTGAATATATGAGATTAATTGTTTTAATAAATAGATATGAATTTTTTATATTCTAATATATATATATATATATATATTATATTGAAAAATATCTATAATAATAATAAAGTAGGGGCTTGAGAAAATTTTACTGAAAAGGAAAAATTAAAACTTATAGGATGGAGTTAAAAAAATAATATTTTACCTCATCAATCAAAAACATGAAAACATACAAAAAATGCATGCCAATATTTGTCTTAGTCTTCAATTTAGTGGAAATTATGTCATTATTATTTAGATTATGACCCTTTCTCTAAGTCTTTTCTCACTTCCATGAACCACAAGGGCCTTCAATTTCATTCTTTCAAACTCTTTCCAATCTAGAATATGCTCAATTTGAGGTATTTTTTGAATCCATATAAGTATTTTCATCCTAACCCAAATTAGAACTATTATATGTCAACTTAGAAGATCCAATACCAATATTCACACCCTCTTTTAGAGATGAATAAGTATTGGAAGTCACGAAGGAACTAATACACTTAATGTTTTCCTTCTCACTAGACTTCAAATCAGTGACACTATTAAGACTTGAATTATCCCTAAATATTTTAATAAGGAATTAAATACCTTCCTTTGTGGAAGCACTATTATTCCCTCCAAAATCACCCATAAAATAATTATTCAATGATAAATTAGCATCCATATTTTTAATTTCCATTTTATCCACTAGAAGTCATCATCTTTCCCTCATTCCAAAATTATTAATCATCTTCATCCTAAATCTTCATTTCTAATGTTTTCTAATCCTCATAATCATTTATATGAGGGGGTTTATCCATCACATAGTCCCAACAATATTATACATTTCCAAAGTGATCCAAAACAACAGTTCCCTTGAATCCATCGAACTCGTATTCCAATGGATAATCATTCCTCATATCTTTGGTAGAAATCAGAAATCCTATTCCTCTAAATTACACTCCAAGAGTGAAGCCAAAATCCAACATTCCTCTTCAATTCTTCTCTCAAGAACATGTAAATAATTATAATTTCAAGAGAACAATTATCAAGAGTGAGAGATCCCTACTCCAAGAGTTTATTTTAAAAGAAAAAACCTATGAGATTTTAAAGAATCTAGAAAAATGTTGAAGCAACAAAACCAGAATTGATATGAAGAATCATTATATCCCATCCATCAAGAAAAGGATCTAAATATTTAAAATTATATTGATTTTAATCCCCATTTCATTTTTTCCCTTTTCCTCATCATAAAACTTCTCTTGAGATGTAATATTATCAAATTTATATTATTGAGGTCGAACATCATTAGTATAGACATCAACCTATATCCCTTCTAGAATATCTATCTGAGAAATTTTATACCCCACATCCACAACATATTTTTAGTACATATTACTAAAAAGATAATAATACTATGTATAAATAGACAAAAAACTTAAATAATCAAATACTAATTAATTGATAAATTTAAAAAATGTGTTCATTAATAATATACATCACCACTATACCAAGTTAGAGTTATGTAGGATAGAGAGACCGAAATGTGCAAAAGGGAGGGGAGGAAGAACACACTACTAAGTAACCAAGAACAAAGTATATGTAAGATGAACTATCATTAAATTCCAAGAAGAGAGAATTTTGGGAATAAAATAGATACGAACCAAAATTGAATCTGATGTCAAAGGGTGAAGGTTGATTTTAAATGTGGAAAGTAAGAGAAGGTCAAGATAAATAATAAAAGGATATCAAGGAAACAAGATTAACAAAAAAAAGAAGAATTAGGTTCCATTAAATTAAAATGAGGGATAACCCTAGACGCTATTATGGAATTGTTAAGTGAAAAGATAGAGCCTAGGAGACAAGGGAGGTGTCATGTACTACCCACACCCTCCCCTAAGTTGAGAACCTGATCTAACAAGTGACATATCTTAAAATTTATTCTCAATCAGCTCGTGATGGAAATATGCACCAGGGAATCAAATGTAATAATGTGGGTATAGCTTTTTCTCATTAACAAAATAAAATATGTATTGGAAACTCACTAAAAGTTCAACATGACTAGTTTCTATGTCAAATATCCCTTCTCATCAAATAAAAATAAAAATTAACATGAAAAAATATGTTATAACAATACATAAACCTAAAATAAAAATCCAACATAAATTATAATGAAAATTCCATAGAATATCAAAAAGTTAGGAATCCCTAATGGCATGATACATACATGATACCAAAATAAACCAATAAAAATATGATCAATGAACTGATAATAACTAGGTGACCCACAATCACCATATAAGCTTGATATAGAATCTAAACTAGAAACACAAAGTGATAAAGAGTCCACCAATGTTAAACTACTTTAAATCATGAATAAAACCTAAAATATTTGTATATAATTGTGAGAATAAAAACACCTAGTAGATATCCTACCCACACCCAATGAATACCTTATAAAAGTAAAACTATTTAATGATTGTTTGGAACATATTTGTGAAATTATTTCTGTTTTATCAATTGAGTAAACCATGTTGCTTGAGTGAAATCATGTTCTTCCATTATTAGGAAAACATCCCACATTATTTAAGTGGTTCTATTTTTAATGAAAAAAAATAAATACCTTTGATAACCAAATAAGAAAAAGAAAATGTTTTCAAATAACTCTTCAGTAATATACACTAAAAACATTTCATGACATGTTTTTCAAAAATTATTTAAATGTAATGAAACAAATACATGAAAAATGAAAAACCAGTAAAAGTAGTGGAAAGCAGTGAAGAAAAATGATATGGAAGCATCACAAAACACCAATAATAGTACAAAATAATATATGAAAAATACTTATTCATATATTATGTCATGAGAGATACCCTAGAAAAACTAATGTTAGGATTACCAAGTGATACTAAATCACTAATAAGGGTAGTTCTCTAAACTAGAGTAATGGATATATTACTACATCATTGGTCAGTGTGGGTACCATATTTATAAATTCACTTGAATGCTAGTGGTGGGGGGAATCATCTTGTCTGAATACCCCTAGCCATGTTCATGGGTTCCCATGAACAACCAAATGGAGGTGAGTTATTAAATCTCAAGGAAATTATATAAAATAACACAACACATGACTAACTTATTCACCTCCCCTTTTTAGAAATAAATTTTCTTCAAATTTCCTATTAGCCTTTGGTGCCTCATTAAATGATGAATCATGAAATCCACATTAATAAAAAAAATGTAATTCTATATATGAAAATAATACTTCAAGACTAAAATGAACCTATATTCAATCATAAATTTTTTTTGACAAAAACCAAACACCTTTTTAATACCATGTTAGAATTCGTCTTTTGAACACTAAATGACATAAACAAATGAAGAGTATAACAATAAGTTTAGAATCCGGAAAACAAGTTATAATTTAATACAAACATAGTAACTGTTTTAAAGACATTACTTTCAAATTATTTAAAAAATCAGATCACCCATTACGGAATAGGAAATATGTTAGAATTTATAATTGTACATTTAATCAAATACCATACATGAAAAGACAGAGAAATTTTTGAAACCATATTTAAAAATGGAAATAAATTTAGCCTCCCATGAAATCCAAATTAAATAACATTATTTTAATAACTATTAAACATATATAATAAATTTCATAAACCATTAGAAACTCATGTTAAAAATCCCATGAAATAATTTTTTAAAATTTAATGATTCATGCATTGAGAAAAGCTACCTCAAATTAGGAGAATATGGTGTGAATCCCTTATATAGGAGGATATACAGAATGATTTTTAGACCAAAACATCAAGGAACACAAGGGATTGTATAAAATCCCCTCCCTAAGGTTTTACCAAAAAGGAAATAAGGGAATAAAAGAGACTAATGAGAAAGGGGATGAAAATGAGAGAATAAATGATCCACTAACCATAAATCATCACCATTAAACAAGATGGGAAACATTAATAATCAACATATAATGGAGGAGGGGAACCAAGGTCTATCCGTTGGTTGGGTTTTATGAGTGGGGGATCTAAAGAGGTTTAATCAAAGGAGGGTTAGAATATAGTTTTTATGAATTTTAAAAAAATTTAATATTTCATAGTTTTCCCAAGCTCTTTTCTAAACCATTTGCTGACCATGTGTCTCTCACCAAAAAAACCTATGAAGCATACTGATTTTATGACATGGTAAGGGAAATAGTGAAAAATTTCTCTCACTACTACAGATTAATTTTTATTATATTTTATCCTTTCAAGTGCTAAAAATACATATATATAAAGGGGTACTTTTATCGGCACTTTCTAAATGTGTTGATAAATGAGACCTTTATCAAGGTTAAAAATCTCTGATAAAAGGGTAACCACTGTCAGTATATTAATTAGCATTGATAAAGCTACCCCTTTATCAATACTTTTCATAGAACTGATAAAGTTGTGAAATTTATCAGTACTAAAAAGCTTTTTTTAGCACGGATAAAAAGAACCATTAATATATAATCATATAATATAAAAATTCATATTTTAATAAATAAAAAAATATTATTATTATAAATATAAAATATTTTCAAAAATATTATTTATATAATACAAAATATCGATTTATAATTATTATATAATAGATTTAATGGAAAAAATTATAAAATAATTGAAACAAAATATTGATTAAAATGAATAATTAATATTTTGTAATGGTCATTTAGTAAAATTTAGTTGATAGAAAAAATTAATAAATTAATTATTCTCTAAAAATATGTTGAACATAAGACTTAAAATTCAAAAAATAAAAATGATTAATTTGGGTGTCTTTTTAGGATCCACAAGATTTCAAATAAAAACTTGTGAAAAGATCTACACCATTTAGAGTGAGGGAACCATGCAACTTTTTTTATCAATAATGGAACTCCACACCTCTAAAACAATGTTTTCAGTTTTGATACCCTAATTTTTAAACATTGGATGGAATTCCAAAATTGTTAAAATGGTTGAAATTTAATTTTTTATAGACTAATTTTATTCCCTAAAAATAATTTCATATGGATATTATTATGTTTAAATTTATATTTTATTCAAATTATACTATTTTTTATAAATTAAAATATAAATATTTCTACTTTTTTTATATATTAACATATAAAAACCTATTTATATAGATAAATATTTAAACATATTTCCATATTAAATAATTTTTAAATAAATAAACCATTGGGAAATAAAAAATTAATTATCTATTTTATTTTTATTACAATAATTTATGAATATGTATACACCTATACAAATGTATATATAATTTTTATATATGAAACTATATTCTTGTGTGTGCTAATAAATAGATATATTTTTTATATTTTAATATACATATATATATATATATATTGGTTAAATTAAGTAGATATTCATAAATATCTATAAGAATAACAAAGTTGGGGTCATGAACCCTTTTTTTGAGTGGTAAAAATTAAAGTAGATAAGATGGGGTTAGACAAAGAGGAGTTTTACACATCAATTAAAAACATGAAACCAAACCAAATTCATAAGATAATATGTTTTCTTAATATTTGCTTGACTGAAAATGATCTCATTAGGATGTGGTATCCATATAATTTGATTTCATCCATGACCTCTACCCTTTATATGACGACCCCTTCTCTGGGTCATCTCTCACTACCAATAACCATCAGATCCATCAGTATCAACCATCAATTCAAATTCCTATTTTAAATCCACTCCAATTGAGGAATTATATGATTATATGGACTGATTTTAAACCTCCCCTAAACTAGAAATATTCATTATCATTCTATAAGTTCCAGTACCAATATATATTCCCTCTTCTAGAGATGAAAACATATTGAAGGTTGTAACCTCACTAAACACCTTAAGGGCCAGTTTGGCAGGGATGATAGCAAGAGATAAGACACGATATTGAGAGGAGGGATTAGTTTATCATATTTGTCCATATAATTTTTAAGATGAGAGTAATGATAAGGGGAGAAATGGATTGAAATAGATTTATCTCCAGCTACTATTTTTAAATCACCCCAAAATTGGGATGATTTAGAAAGAAATGATGGTAGAGGGTTGTTAATATTTTAACATTCCAATTTTATCCCTATTTTTTACATGTATCACAAATGAATTTCATTTCATTTACTTTAAAAAGATCCACCAAACAAGGTTGAGATAAATCCAAATCATTTCTTTTTTATTACTATTTTATTGATCCAAAAATGAGGAGATAAATCACAATATTTTCTTTTCTTTTCTTTTCTTATATAAAATGTCAAATAATTTATTTTCTTTTACTAAAATCTCACCAAACAATGTGTAATTATGTCTTATCCATCATCCTTGACAGTAGTGACAATATTACAACTAGAATTATTATTAAAAAAGTTGACATGGGGTTTTATTAAATGCCTTAGTGGAAGTAATATCATTCCCTCTAAGAGAACCCATCAATGATTTATTCAATGATGAATTAGCTTCTATATTGTATTATTCCTTTTCATCCACAATAATTCATCATCTTTCCCTTTTTCCAAAATTACTGATCAACAGTAGCCTGAATCTCCATTTCCAATGCTATTTGATCCTCATCATCATTTATATAAGGAGGCTCATCCTCCACCTAAGCCCAACTATACTGTACTTTTCCAAATTGATCCATATCAAAAAAAACCTTGAATCCTTATAACTCTTATTTTTCAAAAGTTTCCTTTTGTATATATAGTTTAGAACTTGGAAAGCTTCCCACCCCTTATTTACCCACCTTGAGTAGAGCCAAAATCCCACGCCCTTATTCCCTTCTCCCCATAGTATCCTATAAATCTTTCAAAATTATGAGAGATATTACTAATAGAAAGTGATACCCACTGTAAAATATTCTTAAAATAACCAAGACATAAGATATTCTCACGTTTTGAGCCATCTGATGTCCCATCCAACACAAAATTGATATGGGGTACCATTCTATACATTCCATCTTGATAAGGATACACTATATCGAAAAAAATTCTCAAACCTTAATTCATGTGTTCTATTTTATTCATTAGAAACTTTCTCTTGAGAGTTAACATGCTCACCTTTCAATTTTGACAGTTTACCATCATTAGTCTAGAAATTAACCTCTTACCCTTCTAGAGTGTCAATCTAATCACTTTCAATCCCCTGCATACTAAAATCATGTAGAATCCATATTTCCCTTGTTTTTTACTCATCATAAAAACCATTTAACATTTTTTAACATCATGCCCATTCAAGGAAAAAAAATTGAAAAATATCCCATCTTTAATTAGATTTAGTGTGGTTAATACATGGACATACCATAAAAATGATGTAAATATTTTATTCCCAATATTTTGAGTCAAGTCTTCTTATAATGTGGAAAGAACCACTTTATTAGTGAGGGGAGAAGCGATATCTAATTTCATCAGAGCATGAGTATAATAACCCAAATGATCCAATTTAGTGTCTTTATCCATTTATATAGGAAACCCAACAACTGATGAATAAAAAAATTATGGATTCTAAAAAATCTATATCAAACTAGTAATTTTAATCTATATTTCAGATCATAAATTATATAGTTTGAAAGGATTAAACTATTCATATTATTCATAAGTACTCAGAATACATAGTTTTAGGGAAACTGAGAAATTTTCCCAAGAACATCACATCATATCTTAAAAAATAAAGATAATATGAAACAAAACCATTAAAATTAGTATACAAATCTAGTTTAAGAAGCTCCACACCACTGATAGACACTAAGAAAGATCATTTGATCTCCCTGTCTTATTACCAATAGAAAAAACAATCTATGTGATGATAGAAAACTTGAATATATAAAAAATTCAATAATTTATTCTTGATTCACCACTAAATGTGTTGTAGACCCCTTTTAATGATACAAATCAGATTTTCCTTTTTAACAGTAGAAAAAATTATTCAATTAACATCCTTCTATACCAAGACTCAATACAAGTTCCAAGCTCCTCTCAAATCCTATTTTGATAGTGAATTCCCTGCTAAATGATCCCCAACCAATTGTTCAATCCCAATATCATGAGAAGGACGTTGGTAAGTGTTAGAATCTCACCCCCCCCCCCTTAAAATTAATTCATGAGTTATGTATGTGGGTTCATGGTTGGCTTATTGGGGTTGGGCCACCTGAGTATGTTGTCCTCAATGTGGTGGGTGGGTGTTCCTGCGTTGACAATTTCTTTATTATGTTTTTTTCCATTTTTTTATATAAAGTCTAGAACATTTTTATTTATGACAAAAAAAGATTTTGTAAAATCCATTTTTATCAATACTGATCAAATTCCCCTTTTATCAATACTATTTTAGGACTGATAGAGAGTTCCATTTTTTAACGTTGCTTACAATATCAGTAATTTTTTAGTGTTTATAAAAGAAAATTATAGGGATAATAATGGTCTTATTTGTAGTAGTGGATAATAAGAATTATAGTACCTTTTCACACATGTCATAGATTTTATACTAACCAAGCACAAGTTATGCGCTAGGACCCATAAACACATTGAACTCCCCGGGTTTCTACTAATTTTTGCATGTTTTGGACCCAACTCATATTCAACTCCTGAGGATTGAACCATGCAATAAAATGATATAAAAAGACTCTAAACCACCTCTGCATATAAGTAGTTCCACTTTTTCCCTAAAATCATGTGCACTATCTTTGGAATAGAGGGAAAAGCCACCTAACACTAAAAATTGAAACGTCAAACAACTAAAACTCAAGGTCAATGTAAAGTACTAATATCTAAACAACATAATAAATAAAATAATGTTTGGTGTTTGACATTGTTCATCCCCCAAAATTACACTGAATCGTATTCTTTAATAGTGTAATCTTAAAGATTCATTTTCAAGGGAATTTACTAACATGATATAATAAAATAATATTATATCACTTATTCTCCTCTTTTGAGTGTATGTAAATGAAAATTAATTTTTCATACTCATAAATTAAAAACTTTTGCAAACAAATTACAAGACTCGTCATTATAAAAATGAAAATAATTAAATAATATAATTTTTAATTAAATCAATAAAAAATGGACCACCAACTTCCCATAAACCATGGAAACTCTGTTCAAGACCCCTTATACAGAGAGACTTAACATGACATGATTTTTAATAAAATAATCAATTATTAATTTTAGAACATATTTAATTTTAGTATTGAGAAATGAAATTTTAGTTAAATATGGATTTAATATAAGATATTAACTAATTGTGTTGAACTATAATACATAAATTGTATGATTTTAAAAATTAATCTATTATATAATACAGTGGAATACAATGCATCTAAAAAAATATTCATGATTAGTACATATTCCACATCAAAAAATTGACCATGTCTTAATTTGTTTTAATTTTTTGTATATTTTATTATACAAATTATATATAAAAATATGATATTGATAATAATGAATTATAAATATAATATAATTCAAAAATTATATTGTATATTAATATAATTATAAAATTATTGTATGTGTAATAAGAAAGTATTATTTTTATTTTTATTTAATTTAATGTATTATTTCTTAAAAATAAAATAAAAAAATTATTTTAAATATAAAATAAATCTAAAATTATAATTTTTACATTTAAAAACTATAAATTGGAAATACAATTATTTAAAATGTTTTGATTTTTTTATTGATTCTTGTATTTTATTAAAAACATTATTCTTAAAATTAAATATAAATAAAAAAATATTGATAATATAACATATTTTTAAAATTATATTGTATATTCAAATAATAATTAGAGTACTAAAAATAGTTATGTATACATTAATATTTCTTAATATCATAATTTATTAAAATAATTATATATGAAAACAATATAAAAAAAATATTAATATAATATAATTCACAAATTATGTTGTATATTCATATAATAATTAAATTAATGATATAAATATTATATATATTGTTTTATTTTTTATTCAATTATTAATATCTAAATAATAAAATAATAAAAATAAATTAATATGAACATATTAAATAACTAAAGTTGTAATTTATATTCATACAATAATTAAATAAATATTATAAATTGTTCAAATTTTTTGATTGTATATTATATTTTATTAAATGAGTTACATTTAAAAAACTAAAAAATATAATAAATATAATATTATTCTAAATATAATATTATTAAAATTAATATAATTATTAAATTAATAATTAAATGGATGTTTGAAATTTTTATGTATGTATTTATTTATAATAGATTGTGTATATAATATTATTTTAGAACCCTTAAGTAAATTTATATTTTTATGTAATTATACTATTAAACTATAATTTATTTATAAACCCTCCATTGGTAGAGGGGTTGTAAGGGTTTTGTGGGGAGGGGGATGGTTGCATGGTCAAGTCCCCATGCATGCATGTTTACTAAAATTCTTATTATGTTGTATTCTATAGTGGCTATTGTAATAGATTGTGTATTTGTTATTTAAATTTTTTGGTTTTTGTGTAAAATACTTATTTTTTTTGAATTAATTTATATTTGCATAATTATATTATATTATGTTTTTTAATGATTTTTAAATTTAGTGTTAAAATAAAACTAAGGAATAGTGAAATAATATTAAAATTCATAAATATTATAAATTTATTTAGTACTAATGAGTATGAATAGGATTTTCCCTATAAGATTGGTCTCTAAAATTCAATAATCAAGACTCCTCTACTTCATAGGTTACCGATATAACATGGTATCCAGTACACCAATGTCAGTAAGTGTGACACATTCATCGAATCTTAACTATTTGGGAGGTTTATATATGTCCATGGGGTATGTATTGACTATATGTGGGATAATTGGTTATTTGATAGGGATTTTTAAATTTCTAATTTACTACACATATTCCCATTAACAACATGAAAAAGACATTAACATCACTAAAAAGACATTATTTTCCTCAGTGATTTTATGGGAGGGGTTCCCCATTATCAGTGCTAATGAAGGCCCTCCATTATTAGTCTTTTCAATAACACTAATAAAGGTCCCCTTTTATCAGTGCTAGAAATAGCGTTGATAAAGGCTCAACCTACTGCAATGTGATGATTGAATAACAGCACGCTATAGAAAATACCAATAACCTATATGAAACTACATTGTTTAATTTAAATAAATTTTACATCAAAAATAAAAAAACAAATATGTATATTTCAAAAAAAATATTTAATTATATTTACAATTACTATCAATAAACATTTAAAAACATTAATGTTTCATCATATTTTCCACCTACGATCCCCACTCAATAAATTACTCATACTATATTATTTTTCGAACAAATAACATGTACTTTAGAAAATTAATCCCCCTATGTAAGAAACCAAATATTATATTAGATTTACTATAAATAAATAATTTAAAAACTAATATGATATACAACAATAATAAAATGTCAATTTTAAATAAAAAGACACACTTTGAGTTACATTGGTCACATTCTACATCGTATTATGGTTTATTTGATTTATACATGTAAAAAATGATTTATGAATCATTTTAACACATTATCAAAGCAATAAAAATGTTTTTTCGGGGATTTTAATATTTCAATTGTTCATTTTACTAAAATCAATGTCGTTTTAAAATAAAAATAGAAACCTGGAGTTATACTAGTCACAAAATTCATCGAATTGAGGTGTTCTTGATTCCTATAAGTCAAAAATTACTTATGGGTCATTTTACTAAAGTGTTAAATAAATATGAATGTGTTTTCTTTGTTCTTAGTATGTCATTTTTTTAATAAAATTATATTTCAAACAAGAAACACACACTTTGTGTCATACCAGTCACATCATGTTTAGATTTGATGTTAGACTACATCAAACACATCACAAAAAACCTATGAATCATTTCATTAAGTTATCATGGTAATAATAGTTCATTTTTATAGTCTACAGTTAGTGAAACATATTTTGAGCTAAAATTTCCATTGTAAATTGATAACATGATCTTTAAGTCATCTAGATCACAACATGCATTGGATTTTGGTGAGGTTGATTCCTACACATAAAAGATAACTTATATCTTATTTTTCAAATTTATAAAAACAATATAAATGTGTTTTATTAGTTTTTCAGGTCAGTTTTTATTTTTTCAAAAATTAATTTCATTTTTAAATAAAAAAGAACCACTTTGAGTCATATCAGCCACACTTTTCATTAGATTAAGGTTTGGTTGATTCATAAATTTCTAAAATGGTTTATGGATAGTTTTCCTAAAGTATTAAAACAATCAGAATACATTTTCATAGTTGTTAGAATATTTCTTATTCTTTTTAATAAAATTAATTTCAATTTTAAATAGAATTACACACTTGGAGTTATATCGATAACACTATGCATCATATTGTGGTTTGGTTTGTTACAACAACCCAAAAATGAATTATGGATCATTTTCCTAACGTATCATAACAGTCCAAATGTGTTTTATTTGTTTTCAATAGGACACATGTACTTTTTACTAAAATTAATGATAATTTTAAATAAATAGACACACATGGAATTATACCATTCACATTGAGCATCGGATTAAAGTGAGGCTCATTCCTACATGTTAAACATTAAAAATGGTTCATTTTCTTTAAGAGTCAAAACAATATAAATCTCCTTCTTAGTTTTTAGTATATCACCAATTGTTTAATAAAATTGTCATTTGAAATTGGAAACCTGAACATTGAGTCATACTAGTTGTATCATGTGTCTGTTTGATGTGATAAATATTCCTAAAAAACACAACTAACTTATTAATTATTTTCCAAATTATTAATACAATCAGGGTGTGTTTTCTTTTTTCAATGACCTATCCATTTTGAACTAAAATATCATTATTAAATTAATAAAGGACATTTTGATTATTATAAATCACACCATGTATCATATTGTGGTATGGTTTATTAATACACATAAAAAATTACTTATGGATCATTTTAATTAAGTATAAAAATAATAATGATGTATTTTATTATTTTTAGTGTGTAACATTTTCTTTTTATTAAAATTAGTGTCAATTTTAAATAAAAAGATACACTTTGAGTTATACCGGTCACATTGTGTGTAGTATTGAGTGGGGATTAATTCCAATATATCAAAAATGACTTATGGGTATTTTTTATAATGTACTCAAATAATAATAATTTTTTTCTTGTTTTTCATTCTATTACTTGTCCTTTTTATAAAAATTTCTTTTTAACCTAAAAAAACACACATTGAGTCATATCGGTCATATAGTGTCTTAGTTTTAAGTGAGACTATTTCATAAACATTACAAATTACTTATGAGTAATTGTTTTAAATTGTGAAGATAATCATAGTGTCTTTATTTTTTTAGTGAATGAAACATTTTTAACTAAAATGATAATTTTAAAATGATAACAGATACTTTGAGTCATACAGGTTGCTCCTTTCATCATGTTGAGAATAAATTGATTCCTACACATCAAAAATGTCTTATAGATCATTTATCTAAAATTTAAAAAAAAATATGAATTCATTTTCTTGGGTTTTATTATGTCACTTGATCATTTTACAAATATTAATTTCAATTTTAAAGAGAAGGACACACTTAGTGTTATTCCAATCACAACAAAGGTTGGATTGAGGTTATGTTGATTCCTACATGTCACAAATAACTTATTAATCATTTTGAAAAAGTTTCAAAACAATATAAATTTCTATTATGTATTTTATGTATGTTACTAATTCATTTTACAAAAACATTGTGTCAATTCTAAATTAAATGACACACTTCAAGTCCTATCGGACACACCATGAGTCATATTGAGATGAGTATGATTCCTACATCTAAAAAATTACTTATGGGAATTCTTGGTGAAGTATAAAAAACAATTCAAATGAATTTTATTGTGTTTGAGTATGTTAGATTCCTTTTTTACTAAAATTAATGTTAATTTTAAATAAAAAGACACACTTTGAGTCATACGAGTCACACTGTATCTTATATTTAAGTATGGATGATTCTTACATATCCCAAATTACTTATTGATTATTGTACTAAACTATAAAATTAATAAAAACTACCAATTTAGCTACAAACACAATATATTGAGTTTTGTTCTTAGAAAAAAACTCATCCTCTAATATTTTGGTTTTCAATAAAAAGAGAACATTTTTTCCACTAATAAAATTGAATCAATATGAAAAGTTGGTAGTTTGACAAATAAGGGAAATAGAAAGAACAATAACATTAGGAGGGAAATTTTAATCCCTTTTAAGGCTTATTTTAAAATGTTATAAAAAATTCGACATCCCAAAATATCTATGATAAAAACAAAATAAGTACTACATGAATTTGATAAGAAACTTAACATATAATTAGTAGATCAAATTATAAAAAAACATTTAAATAATTAGTATAAATTAACATTTTCAAGATTTTTTTACACATTATTGGTTCATATATTTGGATTAATTATCTTAGTTACGGCTTCGAAGTCCAGTCTCTCACCATAATTAGAAACTTCTAACAAACCACTCTGAGTCAAAAAATAGAATCCACCAGTTTATGAAAATAATACCTAGGTGAGAAATACTAAAAATGAATAAAATAAACATAAATATGAAATAATACATTACTTATATTGACAATTATTTTACTATGAAATCATAAATATTACCTCTGTGATTGAGAAGTGGAAGTTTTTTTCTTTTCTTGTAATATAATTAGACATAATATGAATGAAATTGATAAATGAAAACACTATAGGGGTGAAATTTCTTTGATGGAGAAAAGTTTTATGGAGGTTTTAGTGCAGAAAGTAGTCAAAGATGGATAGGAATATTTTAAAATAAATAAAATATACGTCAAATAATGAAAATTAAATCAACATTTAATTTTATATTTTTGGGTAAAAAATACAAATTATATCATAGAATTACTATTATATCTTTACAAAGGTTTGATTTCAATATTGTGTGTTCTTTTATTGGATTGGTAACCTCATAATTGGCATAATTCATTGTATTCATTAGTTATAAACAATTTAATTTAGACTATGTTAATGTAGTAGAGAATATATGTTATTATGAAGAAGAAAATATTATATTTAAAAACACTTTAAACTTTTCATTGAACACTCTTTATTTTGTAATATTAATAAGTGTTCACCTATTCAAGATGGTTGTGTACATTCTTAACCAATTTTCATATTTTCATAATTTTAGTTATTTCCTCGAGGACCAATCTCATATGGAATTATTTCTTTATGATCTCTCTAAAAATTAATAAAATAAGTATCTAAATGAAATTTTGATGGAATTATCTAAATAAGGTAGATGAATTGATGAGAAAAATAAACTAAATAAGAAGTCAAAAAATCACATATTCATGTTATATGAGAAAATTCTGCCATTAGGTATGCTTCCCTTTCATTTCTAAAAAAATATATTGTGTCCTTTGAATAAGTGGATTTTTTACAATCATAGTAGTACTATAAAAATATAAATGCATAAAGGATAAATAAATATTTTAATTGAAGTAATAATTATTTGGAAATATGTCTTAGAGGATACTATTTTGTTGATGGTATATGATATCTCATAGAAATGTACAGACATGATAACAACAATCTATTTGTTTTTTTTATTTCAAACATTGCATAAACATTTATATAAATAACTAATTAGTTTTAATAGGATTTTGGATAGTGAAATGTTAATATATATACCCTGATAATTGTGTACTTATATAATATTTTTGGATCCTTGTGCATTGGATTATCTTCATGCCATGATTTCCACTAGATTTAAACTCTTTCATATCATAACATAATTTTACTTAAAACATAATATAAAATTTATAACATTAATTTTAGTTATAAAATGTTGCATGTAGTGTGTCAAAAATTGAAAAATGACATCATGTGTGGTTGGTTTGTTGGGTATCCTTGCAATTAATCTGGAAAATAAATCATTAGAGTATCCAAATTAACCACAATGAGTATCCAATGTTTCCTAAAAAGTAAATGCAATCAAAATAATGAAAATATATTTGATATGACAAAATTGTATAGTTTGACCCATGAATATTTGGTATTAATAAGATTCTATAATCCGTATATTTTCTTTCAAAATATTCTCTTTGTTTTATCACTATTTTATCCTTTTTTATTCTATATTTTTTTATCTTAATAATTTATCTGAGGATTAATGATTCCATAGATATATTCATGGGGCAATAACTTCCATTAGTATTTTATATATGGAAAAAAATAAGAAATGTATTTAGTTATAATTAATATAGTATACCATCCATTAGATTAACAAATCATGAAAAAACACCGCATATATACATTTACAACTAAGACTCCTAGCCATTCATACTTGAGGATATAATTTACATGATCAAGAGTAACGAAGTATATAACATCCTCTCTATACATTTTCTCTTAAAAATCAACATTGTGATTAATACCGCATTGTAACTTTGGATTTGATTGACCTTAAATGTTAGTAAATGTATATATTGAACAGGTTTGGTAAAGGTGATTTTTTAAGATCTTTTTTATCAATTGGACGATCCTTTAGATTATTTTATTCAAATTTTCATTTCATCCACTTCCATATGTTTTTTTGTAAGAAAATTCATTAGTTCAGAACTTTTTTCCTTAGTTGATAAATGTCTTATGTGAAAAATAAATTGGAAATGACCACCTATGTGTTGATATGTTTTTCAACAAGATCTGATGTCTATGCTATGAATTTTCAAACAACTTGGTCAACCGTAAGATATATGTGTCCTACAGTGGAATAGGTGTCTCGTCGATTGGATCATGAACTATAGTAATCCCAAATTTCACATGAACTATTTGAAGTATTCTGTTTTGTACACTATCTTTTTGGGTATTGAACAAGACGCCCCTCACAACAAGGATATGGTTGGGTGTTTATATATATAAATCATAGTCATCTTCACCATGTATAATATCATTACAGGAAATGTATCAGTTTCTGTCTGATTCACATTTAAAATTAAAAATTATGAGAATATTTATTACCTCATCCAAGATAGCTCTTTGAGGAGAATGGTTTACCTCAATGTCGGTGGGGGTAGGGTGGGGTCTTCATTCAGTGGTTTTCCTTGTGTTTTTTCTTCTCCTGGATTCCCACTAAATCTTTTTCAAGAAATTCATCCTGAAAATGAAATTTTTCTTCAAGGTAAGACAATATTAATTTCATCACTACCATCTCTTTAGCTTAATAATTTAGTGGTTTTCTTTTCTCAAAATATTTTAGGGGTGTCACCCCGAAACACACACCTTTGACATAGCCATAATGTTCTGGCCTCTCTAAGGCCACCCATAATAGGTTTTCATCTAGTATAGGTGTTGATTATTCCTATTTCTAATTCATATAGAAAATATAGTAAAAAATTAATCATTATTATATAATAGGAATTTAAAACAAAACAATTTTTAATTATTTCATACATGCAGATGTTTCCCACACTTTTCTGTGTTTTCATCTATTAGAATCAGATATTTATTTACAAATGAATCCTTCCATAGAACATGACATGGGATGGAAGTGGATTTGGATATTTATTAATCAATCAATACATAAAAAAAAGAAACATTATTATTTTTTTGTATCATATCACATAAATGTATTACAATCAATGTAAAATTAAGTACCAATTTTATTCTACTGAATCTTACACCATTCTTACATTACGATAGGGTTATGTTGGTTTTTAATCTTGTTACTTATTTTCATCACTTAGTTTCTATTTCATAACTAATTAATTATCACTCAAAATGACTAATATAGGTATTTTCAAGCATTGTATTACCAACTACAATGTACCTAAAAGGATAACTCCCCACAATGTCTTGTAAACTCATTCCATGTTATTGTCTTATTAGGTGTGTATACATTAGTATTGGGTGTGGGATTATTTTCCCTCCATCATCATTAAGATTAAGTATTTTTAGAATTGTGAAAAATCATATATGAGTCCATCCATCAAGTATTAATAAAAATTTATTCTAGGAGTCATCCACTATAAATATAGTTTGTAAGAGATGATGAAGGCGAAGTAAAAGTTCAATGTCCTAAACCATCCCAATGGGGCAAGTACCACAAATCCCTAATCCCACCTTCAATAGTACAAGGGTTTAAATCTAAACCTATGTAGGAATATCACAAACATGGGAGGCCTTAACCTATGTACTTATACACTCGCAAACATATTTAAGCCCAAACAATGTTGAAATGTGAAAAAAACTAAACTACCATGCAAAAAAATATCAAAATCCCACAACCATAGTATGAAAATATATAAAAGAATGTAAACAAGGAAAAATACAAGAAAACACAAAAGAATCTGAAAATATGTCCAACTAGAAATTAATATTGGGGTCTACTTTTTAGAAACCACAAGAACACACGACAGTCTTCCAAGTCTCACTATTCACTATCTTGTCTCGGTCCATCTAAGAATCTATCGAATGATCGATCATCTTCATAACAAATGACATGTGTGGGAAACTCCCATACAAGGGTTGTTATATCAAACTCAGTTAGACACCACAAAAAGAAAATACATACAGTAGAAGAATATATTTATCTATACATAGGTATATATATATACGAAACATATATTAAGAATATCAAAATATTCTCAAAAAAATATACATAGTATAATGGTATGTCGCAATCATAAATCCAACCTAGGATTCTAGATCTAATGTTCTATAATGAATGAATTTAGGAGAGCATCCTCCATAAGACTCATAGAATTGATTACATTTATCATAAAGGTAATGATCACCTGGTCTTACCATTAAAAGTGCATGCCGAAAGTATGAAGACATAAGATACATGATAAGAATCACTCAAAGGTTCATAAGGTATACCAACATGTCAATTTGGATTAACATTTTATGTAGAGGATCGATACCCACATAGTCTTAGTTAAAAAAATTCCATGAACACCACTTAGGGGATAAAGGTAAATAGAGGATCTCACTCTGGGCCTCATGGAGGGATTCCAAAAAATCTATCCAAGATGTTCTACTTAATGGATCATTTTCTTATGTGTATGAGGAAATTAGATACTAACCCATAGGGAATGGATATGAGGAAAGAAACCTAATGAAACTTGTGAAAGATATAGAGAAAAAGGGTTCCAAGCCAACACCATAGAAGTACATAGCATGTAGTAGGGTTACAAACCATGTTTCTTTGACCACAATTCCTTCCCATATCAACAGATTGTGTCCCGTGTACTCTTCACATATACTAGTACATATATTATCCCATGTAAAGTTTCTTAGACATCTCTCTGTGGGAGTGCACAATGTTATCATAGCTATGTACTTTAGTCTAGGTCGATGTACCCTTCGAGGTACATGTTGAACCATTAGGGAGAGGTCACATGCCATGTGATAGCATCACAAATTCTATGACACATAACTTTATATGAAACCCTAGCCACCACAAGAAGGGGACTAAATGTAATGTGGAAACTTATTACTTCTCATGTACTATAGAAATTTCCAAATTCTTAGATCTAGTTTCCGAGTCTGTAGTATTTCCCTTGACCTTTGATCCAAAAATATCCCCACTAAAAAATCATGAATCATATCCCAATGATTCATGACATCAATGATTAATAAATTCCTCCCCCTCGATTCATTTTGAAAATTACTTCAAATTTTATTCTTCATTGTGCTCCAAGGAAAAAAATATGATACCTATATCATATGATCGACTATCATCACTATCATGTCACCTATATCATGTCATGATAGTTCATGATCTTGAATATCACATAATTATTCCATGAAGATAGTGTGCAATAATCAGTTTCTGATTAAATGTTGAACTAGGGGCCAAAAAAAGAATTTAAATGATGAATGATGAAAAATGGGAGAAATTCACAACCACAATGATCAATATATTTTCAATTTGATTCACATTCAGTGTAGGAATTAAAAACAGAAAAATTAATCGAATTAAAAAATTATCCTATGATGATTTGGATTAATCATTTTTGAATTAAATAGTTGCATCACGATCATCACTGAGATCCTCTTAATTCACTTCAATCAACTCATCGATCATATATTTTGTCATCATTTTCCAATAGAATCTCATTTATTGGATTTCCAATGGTCCTCTTGATCTTTATATTTTTGTGTAAAAACCTAGGAACAATCTATAACAAATTATTTAAAAGATATATTAAGTTTCTATGTTAATGAAATAAAATAAAATAATTTCATAAATTATTTTATGCATTCTACACCTATGATGACTTTTCTACAAATTCCCAATGTCAACCAAGACTACGTCACATTTAAGGTAAAACCTACATTCTGAACTCAATAATGCCCACTTAATTTTGATTTGGGACCCCTATTTAGAATTTATTCCACTTATTTATGAAAGTTGTGTGTGATTTCTATTTATTATATTTCAAATAATTACTCTGGGTACACCGGGACTCATAATCGCATGCCATCTCAATGCCAGGGCTAAAAAATGATCTATACAATATCCACAAAAACACATGTAAAATTTTATTCATCACATTCTCCCTGAACTTGGGGATTTACATCATTGAATGAAAAAAATGGCTACAAAAAGAGATGTTGGTATTGAGCATGAATCTAAAACTCATTCTCCACAGTTCTCTCTTGAAGATTCTTGAGTTGGCACTAAACACGCACTAAAAGAATTTATCACCAATGATGGGTCATCTAATATTGATCTTCGATCAGTATTGGATAATGAAAAAAACTTGCTCCATCCATGATATCTAGATCACCCTAGTTGATAATGTGTGATGGTTCATATGTGTACCTATTTAGTTTCAATACATGGAAGATGTCAAGTACCCTATATAACTGTAGTGGTATAGCTAAGTGGTACACTACTTCACCAACTCTAAACAATATCTAAAAGATTATAATGAATCATATATAATGATTAGAACCCTAGAAAAATCGAAGTAATCAACATCAAGGTGAAATTTGTTAGAACACATGGTCTCCCTACTTGAACTGCAAAGGAATATTTCATCTATTCGCATAAGACATCTATTGGATCTGTGTTGTCTTCATCCAATCATGGATGACCTTCTCCTTCTCCTAATATTCCCACCCCACATATGAGCCCAGGTGTGATGAATCTACTAGGTTAGCCAAGAAAAGCTGTGAACTACAGGGTCTCCCATAAAAAATCCTCAAAATGGTGCCATACCGATGGTGGAATGGTAGTTATTGTTGTCTGAAAACAACCCCAATTCTAGGTTATACTCCCAAAAATGGAAAAATTCCAACATCCAAGGTCACAACATGTCCTCCAAGACATGAATTTATTAATCTGTATGGCCATCAACTTCATAGTGGAACTCTATGCTCAAGCATAAGCCCCAAACAAGTCCTAAAATCCCTTCCATTAATGAGATGTGAAGTTAAAATCGTGGACTGAAATGATCATTTCTTGAAATCAATTGATTCGGGCTCTCTCCTACACATAGAGGCATCATGTGATCTCTACTGACCTCCCCTCCTAAATATGTATGAAGGGGTCTGACATGATGATTTAGTCTGTGATCACACAAAAGATATTGTGTCCCATGGACCAGTGTAGAATGCCTATACATAATTAAATATATATATATATATCATCCAAATTCAACTCTATAAACTCAAGGAGGTGATCTAAATTCGTTTTAACTTGGTGCTCGGCCTTCTTTTGCAGACAAGTAAGGCATCAAGAGATAAAATCTCCAACTCCCTTCTTCATCAATATCCAAATTGATGTTGGAGGCCCAAGTACATGTTTTCCACAAATAGATATACCACCTAAGGATATATTTAAAAACATATGAGAACTTCATCCCATAATGTAACTGGTACCATTGCGTATCCTATAAAAAAATGACATGCTCCCCACCTATAAAAAACATCAAGAGCATGTCAATTTGATATCTGAGTACGTAGTGTCTCATAGTTGGTATCCAAAAGTTTTTCCTCCTTGAATCACTACAATAGAATAGGGGTGAAAACCATAAAATGGATTTATTTTGTTCCATATCCATCTATAAAGGATAACTATAATGATTCCAACTGCTCTAATAATTTGTTAATAAACTATGAACAAGATCTCATACTGAGAGCATCTACTACGACGTTCCACTTCCCAAAAGTATAAAAAATCATCATGTTTTAATCCTAGAGGAAATTTAGGAATTTTCACTATCATAATTTAATAAAAATTAATAAGAATATTCAATTGATACTCTTCTTCTAAAAATAGAAGATAAATTGATAGCTGATTAGGATATTTCACCACATCTTTAGTTTAAATACAACAACTGCTAACTCAAGATTGTACATTGTGCAGTTCTGCTCATGTGATCTCAACAGATGTGAAACATAGGTAATAACTACCTTCTTATTTATCAAAACAAAACCAAGTCATGTTTCTAATACATCATATAATAATACATACTCAACACCCTCTTCTAGCAATATCAAGATTGGAATGCTCATGAATATATTCCTAAACAACTGAAAATACTATGAATCCTCTCTATCCACATGAAAGGATGGCCATTTTGGGTCAAAGCTATCATGAGTTCTAATATCCTATAGAAATAGGGTATGAATCTTCGGTAATATCCTACCATCCCAAGTAATATATGTACCTTCATCATGCTCTTGGGTAGTTATAAAGATAACACTACCTTGACCTAGGCCAATTCCACTACCACTCCATCAACTAAGATAACATGTCCCAGAAAGTGGATCGCATGAATAAAATGTTGGAGTTTTAAAAATTTCCCATAATTATAGTTCTCTCAATGTACATCCAAAACCATCCTCAAGTGTCTTTCATGATCCTCCTCAGACTCTAAGTATAAAAGGATGTCGTTGATGAAGTCAACCATAAACCTGTCTAAGAATGATTTAAATATCAAGTTATTGAGTCCCACGAACACTAATTGTTAATTATTAATTCCAAATGTCCTTACATATTAATCATAGTGATCGTACATAATTTTTAATGTCATCATTGGCTTATCCTCATCATGTACTGGCAACAGGTGATAACCTGACCTAAGGTGAAACTTCTAAAATAGTAGTGACCTTATAAATTGACCAAAAGATTATCAATACTTGGTATGGGATACTTTTCCATCACGATAACCTAATAAAGAATCAGTATCCCACACATAACCTTAGTCTTTCATCTACATTCTTAGAAAAAGAAACTATGGCCTCTTAGGCTGAAACATTGAGTCTATCTAATCCATTTCTCCAAAAGTCAATTAAATACAACCATAGGTGAGGAAGCCTTGTGAGAGACATATAATATGTTGATGTATATATCAGTTCCCTCATGGGGTGTAGATAAATACATAATTCTATCTCTCAATGGGGAGGTAAACCTATAATATCCTGAAGGAAGACGTTCTCATAATTCGCAACCACTACAAGAACTAAAAAATCATCACTTCCACTACAAAAAGGGTCACTCTAGCAAACTGAAGATTTATTGGATAAACCCTACCATTCATGAGTCAATCATACACTTTTTGGGTTTCCTTTTCACCAAAAAAAACAGGACCCATAGTTACGAACAAACTACATCCTACACTACAAAAATTCAATATGGGAACAAACTATAGATAACTATTCCATACCTAAGATGAATTCATGTGGCCTCATTACTACAAAAAATATATCCCAATAGAAAATCTAGCCTCCAAGAGTTGGGTAACAATTTTGGCACTATTGTGTGACTACTGAGTCATCTCCATTCGGAGTCTCCAAACGTAAGGGTTGAGCTAAGGGATCAACAAGAATATCTAAGACTCAAAAAAGATATGTGGGAAAAAATAATTACCAGATCATATGTCTTTAATTAAAATGGTAAGGTATAAAATTAATATATCATACATCATATCATTCTCTGAGCCACTGTGTTGTAAACCTCAGTCGCTTGTAGTTGTACCCAACCCTATCCTCTAGGTGCTAGGAATAGACCCCTTTGATTTGGTTGTGGTAAAAATTCAAAGATTCTATCAACTCAAGATAATATCCCATCTTTTATACCACATAAACAACCATAAGGACATGTCTAATTCAATAATAGTCTCTAACTCCATGTCACATCCATGGTTTCTAAGTCATTTGAATGATAGGGTTGGATAATCTAGGGAAAGATGTACCATGCTATCACAGGACTAGAACTGCCTCCCCCTGGGATGATTGGGACCATCCTGAGAACCCTGAATAGTAGACCCTTTATCCATAGACCTCTTCCAAAAATTAACACACATCCAGGTCACTAAGACTGATGTTGACTCACTATTGTTGAGGTCTCTTCTCTGATATGCCTGGTGCTGTCAACCACTAGTTGTGTCTACTCAACCATGTAACTCTCAACTAAAAAACTCATTGGAGCACCCCCCACCATAGGTATGAATGCATAAAGTGATAACACTATCTCATATATCATTAAACATTCCTTGGTAGAAGGTAAAATCCATGAATAACTAATCGTGAACCATATCTATTGAGTACCTGGAGAGGTTGGAAAACCACGATGAATACTCAGCTACTCTTGTGATTCCATATTGAAGCTATAGAAGCTCTAAGATAATTACAACCAACAATGTAGCTACAGACAATTCATATCTAAAAAGGTACTCAAAATCTGACCACACTAGTGTCGCCTCATTGTAACACAAGGTCACTAACCCCTAACATTTTCTTACTCATGTAACACACCAAGATCTTATGGTATGCCTCTTTTTAAATTTAGAAACTTCGATTGTTTATGTTTCACACAATACCGAGTTTAGAACTGTAATATACTATAAAATATGATTGTTAGAATAGTAATGTAAATATTGAGAATATTAATATGACCAATAAAATAGATAACTGACCCATGAAATTACAAATAAAGATTGGTTGTCTTATACCTGAAAATAAGGTATATTTATATCATAGAATAAGTAAATAACTATTTTAGAATTATTAAATTAAGTGTTTGTTTTTTTGTAAGACATAAATATTTAATTACAATTTTATAATTAATATAAAGATTTAATTGAAATTAAATTTTCATAAAATATACACATGAATTAGTATTTTATTTTATATTAATTATAAGTTAATTTATGAGACCTTAATATAATTTTTCAAAGTTTAAAAAAACCAGTAATAATTTTAAAAACAATATTTTTCAAATACATGATTAATTTAATTAAAAATAAAATTTAACATTTTAAGAAAATTATTTTCATAAAATAGAGTTTATTTTTGATTTCTACGCATCAAAAAATTGTTAGGGTTAATTTTTGGTATTTTTTTAAAATAGTATTATTTTTTATGAATAGTAAAATAGAGTAATTACAGTATGTATAAATTATAAGATAAATACACTATTCCTTGAGTAATAGATGATGTAAGAATAATAATCTCGAACTATCCATATCTTTTTAATTTATTAAGTCATTTAATCAAAACTACTTCTTCTCTTGAGCCAAAATAAAAAACTAATGGATAAAATAATCAAAAAACACCCCTCTCCTCCACTATGAATATAACAACTCACCACCTCTTCTCCTCACACTTATTAAGCCTTGAGTATTGTATAATTTCTACCCAATAATCCTCTATTTAATTTTCCAAACATCCTTGATCCTTTTTTCTCAAAAAATGTCCAATCACAATCCCCTTAAGGAAGTTCCCAAGGAGAAGAATTTTAAGACACATAATCCTTATATGTTTTCATTTTTTTCTTTTCAATTTGACTTATTTTCTTATCCTTCCCTCACATATTATATCCTAAAATTAATGATAACTCCATTATCATATTAATAATGGATGTTTTCTGTTAATGTAAAATATATCATCAATCCCCTTCTCTTCTCCATTTTATTCTAAAAATTGAAATATCTTTTGTGATGTGTCGATTTACCACAACTGTGGATGATGCATTTTAATTTTTCATTATCGCCTTCAACTATGGTCATAAAAACAATATTATTGTTAAATTATATTTTATACATATTGTTATTTATTTATTATTTTTTAACTAGCATATATACATAATATTAATTAATAAAACAAAACTACTTCAGGACAATCAAAAATTCCCCAAAATAAACTAACATTCACCATTAAAATTTTATCTAATGAATCACCCGCATAACTGGAAAAATGATATATGGAACATTTAATCATCTATAAATTCATTAATAATATGTAATTTTAATTATTTATAATTATTCCCTTTTTACATGATCTTCCATACATATATACAGGTGACCCAATAATGAAAACCAAGGAAACGCACACTTTTGAATGACAATATTGAATTTTATAACAAAAAAAGTCCATAAATGGACATCATAAAATTATAATATAGAAAATAAATTTTTAATACGTTATGAATTAATTTATTAAAGATTCTAATTTCATTATCCGAGATGTTATTTACAATAACAGAATGCTCTCATACAAAAGGTATGGTTTTCTTCCCTAACATCCCTTTTTCATTCAGGTTACGCTTTATCTTTATTTAACCCAATGTAATTATTCATTTGTTTTATATACATTATCTATATTATTTTTATATATTCTAAAATCATGTATCTATATTATTTTATCTTTCCTTTATGGTGGATTACATGTTTTATAAGGATCATTTATCAATTCTAAGTGAAAAGCAAACATGCTAAAGGGAACTTCCCAATTTCATTCCAATTTTTACATATAATCCATATTTAGTTTAAATCAGCCAATATTTTTAATAAATAAATCTTTTTATCATGATAACCTCCCTTATCTAATTTCCAATTTTATGCATACAATTAATACTTTTTTCCTCTTTAGACACTCTTTTATATTTTCCTTCATAACACACTAAAGTGGCCCATTTCTACAGATTATTTAAAACACTTTTTTAATAATTTTACATCATTTGGTTATAATGTATGCCTCAAAAATAATTTAATTTTCATTCCCTTTTAATTTCTAGGATATACATGTTCACAATCTGATTTTATGAAAAATTGAAATTATTTTTTTCTTAAAGAACTCTTCTTTTCAAAGTAAAATTGGGTATTTATCTGATGAATTACTCAACGATTTTGTTAGATTACTTTCAACTACTTCCACACATTATAATGAAAATTTTGTTTAATAGGTATTCATATTTGATAATATCATCTACCATATTTTATTAAATGTTTTATGATCAGTTCGATTATGGATGTTCTATCTTAATACCATTCACTATATTACTCGGAATGGTTAGTGATTTTGATAACTAATTGGAAAA
This sequence comes from Viscum album, assembly GCA_963277665.1. Classification (NCBI taxonomy): domain Eukaryota; kingdom Viridiplantae; phylum Streptophyta; class Magnoliopsida; order Santalales; family Viscaceae; genus Viscum; species Viscum album. The sequence continues at coordinate 1,873,082,575 of OY728146.1, read as the reverse complement.
TTTTATTTAAATTACATAGTAATATTTTGTTTATGTTTCACTGAATTCATATGATTAATTTATTGAACTTATTAACTGATGGGTGTGTCGTACTATATACCCTCGATGTATTTGTTGGTGTTACTAGACAAAATAGATATGGATTTTTCTTCCCCTTACCATTTTTTCAGATTTTTTGGTTGATGCCTTGATATTATGTATATTATGTCCACTAGTATCTATTATCACATTATTATTTTAATAATTGATATTCCATGTGATTATTCAAATATTATAACATTTTTGGTTAATTTTTATTATCATGTGCTTTCTTATATGAAAGCATTGATTCATATTTTATTCCTACCATATTATGCTAAAGATTATGTTCTAATGAAATGGGTTTTTAATGATTCACCATGAATTATTATTTATGTTATCATAAAATATATTTCCTAACATTATGGAGCATCTATGATCACCCATTGTTTATGTTTTTTCCCTTGGATGTAACGATGTGTATTATAAATGGCTTGTATGGATGATGTGGGAGTTTATTGGTGTTTCCTATGGAGTTTATTCGTCATTTTTCATTAACTTTTATATGTAAAAATTATTTTTGTATCTAATTTTCTAAATATACTAAACTTTTAAGTCCATTGGGATGGGACTCCCTTTCCGTTTAGACCAATGTAATTAAGTAAATCATCGACTCCAGTGTATAGGATCCGGGGTATTTATAGTTGGTATCATATGTAGTTTAGTAGAAACCTTGGAAACTAGATTACATAGATTCAGAAATATAACCCTAAGAAATAATTTGAGTATAATCATATAATAACATCCTGAAATTATAGAAAATTATATATTATGTGGGAATTCCTAGAAATATATCATTTTTTCATAATATAAGTGGACATGGTTATGGAACTGATATAACTAGGGGTAACAAATCTGACAAGGTGTGTTATGCCTAACAGGACATAACATGGTACATAGAAACAATCCTTACTACACACATTGTTTAACACTCCGGGGTGATATGGTTATGAAAATTCAATTATTTCCATACAAACCATTATGAAGGATTTAAAAGTAAATATTTCCTTAAATAAACCATGTTTGTGATTATGACTTTATATATTCATAAGTTTTTCATTTAATTCTCACTGCAACTCGTTCAAAATTATTCAATATGATTTGTAATCTAAATTATTGTATTTCATTGTCGATAAAAAGAACCTAGTTGAAGGAATGAAAACTCTTTCAATATTCATATTCCATGTACGTATTTACCTCATATGAAAGATGATTATTTTGGTGATAGTGCTATAATTAGTGTTAAAAACATATTACTATATTGGGTCAATTAACTCAGGTTGTGAGAAATAACCTTACACTAATCGAGCAGCCTGATTGAAAACAAAGTGTAACAATGTTAGAATTCTTTATGTGTCAACAACATCCATCATCCAGTGTGACAATAAACCAATTTGTAGCAGAGCAGTGGACATGTTACTTAGAGAATATATTTCTCACTTTTTGATGTAATAAAAGGGATATGGTTATTGTTGAATATTATTATGTATTAAGAGATATTTATTAATTATAGTCATTGATTCAAAACACAAAGGGGGAAGAAGAAATTAAAAATAATGAATGGAAATATATTAATGTAATTTTTTATAAAAATATTTCCCTCCCAAAAAATTAGTGGAAATTGAGATGCAATTCAAGAGACTGAAACAAAAAAAAGTATAAAAATATTTCCATGTACGAATATAACTTTACAATATTATCAAGGAATGTCATAGAATATATACATAATCTAAGGAGGAAGGTTAATTGATTATTTTGTGGTTTAAAACCATTCTTATGTAGGGCACTTTGATCCAAAATTTCTCACAATACAATGATATAGTGTCTTGTCATATCAATATAGAGAAAAAAGTCTGTAATAATAATGAATTTATAAGGAAATAAGATAATAAGAGGTTTCTAAGGAAAATTCTGGATAATGGTAGGAATAAAAATGTAATTTTTTAGTGTGTTATACTTCTGGAAGGAAACACCATGGTTCCTTATTAAAAGGAAAAGGATTTTGATACAAGTGTGGAGAAAAAGGCCACCAAGCCTATGATTTATAGAAATGAAATAAGAAACCATTTTCCAATTATATAACTATAATTATATGGGATTATATGAAAATTATTTTTCGAAGCATCAAGGAAACAATCCTTGAAAAAGGACATGAGATCAAGGACAATATTTTGTGGTCACAACATCTGAGTTTGTAGTTACAAAGGTTGTGGTGGTGAGAACATTTAAAATATCAAAAAAATTATCTAAATTATGGTATGGATTTTATTTTGAAATAGAATTCTAAACTTTATTGTAAAGGGTATAAAATTATGATTGATGATAAAGATAAGTAATTTATTATATTTATAGGGGATACCTCATCATTTGATTCATATCTGGATCAACCTCTACTGGATCTTCTAAATTAAATTCTTGTGGAGGAATACAAAACATCATATATAGAGTGAAAATATAACTTCAAAATTTAATATGTACATGTTGTGCAAGAATGCATTACTGTATTTGTAGAGGATTTAAATGGACATACTTCAGAACCTAAAATTAAGTTCATTATTGATTTAATTCCTAGTGTAAGACCAATATTAATGAATCTTTATATAATGACAACTATGTCATTAGTGGAGTTGGAGAAACAACTATAGGAATTGATTAGTGATGGATTTATTCACCCCAATATTTCTCCATTGGGAGCCCCTTGTTCTCATTGTTAATAACAATGATGGATCCATGAGGTTTCATGTTTACTATAGATAAATCAATTCAATTAGAATAGATAACAATTATCTTCTACCTCATCCTATTGATTTTTTTATCAACTTCATAGAGGTTAACATTTTTTTAAGATTGAACTTTGATATGGATATCATCAATTTTATGTCACGAAGGATGATATTATAAAGGCACCACTTTGAACTAGGTAAGGGCATTATGAGTTTACAATAATTTCAATTTAAATAACTGTTTGACCCTCTATTTTTATGTATCAAATGAATAGAGTGGTCAAGGAATATCTTAAAGAATATTTTGGGGTATTTATTAATAATATATTCATATATTACAAAATCTATGAGGACCATGAGAACCACTTGTTGGTTGTTCAAGATACTCTTAGAAGAAAAGAGTCGTATGGGATGTTTATCATGTGTGAATTATCCCTTCAAAAAATTTCTTTTCATAGCCATATTATCTCTAAGAATGTAATCTCAATTGATCTTATGAAGAAAAAGGCATCCCCATAATGGCCAACACCAGTGAACATAACTGAGATATGTAGTTTCATTAGTTTAATAGGTTACTATCATAATTTCATTCAGAATTTTTCCTGATTAGCTAAACTATTAACTAATTTTTCTCATAATGTGTTTAGGTTTATATATAAAATATAGTGTTAATGATGTTTTGAATAATTTAAAAGGAGATTTGTGAATGCTCCAATATTGACTCTACTATCTGGATATTGTGTATTTTTAATTTATAGTAATGTGTCAATGAAAGGACTTGGTTGTGTCCTTATATTGAATAATAGAGTTATATATTATTCATCAAGGAAGTTAAAAATTCGTGAAAAAAATAATCCAACTCGTGATCCTGAATTAACAACATTAATATTTTCTTTAATGATATGGACACACAAACTCTATGGTGGAAGATGTGAGATATATACAAATCAATATACTTTTAAATATATATTATCTTATAAAGAACTCAACATGAGTAAATGATGATGGCTTCTGCTACTCAAGGATTATTATTGTTCAATGCACTACTACCCAAGAATGGCGAATAAGGTCGAATAGGCATTGATCAGGAAGGATCACTGAGTTATGAATAATATACGGATTAACATGGACCCTATGTAAATGGATCTAGAAAATATGGCTATGGGAATTATCAAGGAAGGTAGAAAATCATTACTTTTTCAATTGGATGTTAAACCATATTTATTCTAAATGAGTAAATGTTCTCATTCTATTCATGATAATTTTAATATGAATATTAATGCTATGAGTGATGGGAAATTGACACACTTCATGTACAAGGATTGAATTATAAAATTTCGGAAGAGGATTTGTGTTCCCTCCAAACCCATTCTAATAAGGTATTTTGTGTAAGATTATAAAATATATTATTTATCTATACGTCTTGATAGAATTAAGATGTATAAATATTTCACAGAACATTTCTGGTGGGATTATATAATGCGGGAATTTTCTGATTATGTATCAACATGTTTAGTCTATCAACAAGTGAAATACAAAAGAAAACATCCCAGAGGATTCATACAACCAATTATTATTCCTATATTTAAATGAGATGAAATTAATATTTATTTGTTCATTTTATTACCAACAAATCCAATAAACAATGATTTAATGTGGATAATTGTTGATCGACTTCCTAAATCTGCACATTTCCTCTCTATAGGAGAGGTTTTTTCATAGGATCACCTTTGGAAACTCTATATTAATGAATTTTAAATACATCATAGAGAACCTATTTCTATTATGTCTAATCATGATCCATCATTTTCATCAAAATTCTGGTAATATCTTCCTAAATAATTATACACTGCGCTTTATTTGGGTATAGATTATCCCCCTCAAACTGATTGGATGTCTGAAAAGACCATTCTTATAAAATAATACATGTTGGGATCATGCTCACATGACATTCAAGTTATGTGGGATTATTATTTACCTTTTGTAGAGTTTTTTAACAATAATATTTTCCATTCATGTATTCAAATGGAAATATATGAAGCATTGTATAAAAAGAGATGTTGTACAACAACTTGTTGGGATGAAGTTGTTAAAAGTAATCATATAAGCCCATGATTTTTAGAGGAAACAACAAAAAAGGTAAATAGTATTCAAACACATATCAAAGAATCTCAAAGTTGTAAATATTCATATTCCCGTAATCAAAGAAAGTGTTTGGGATCATATGTGAGAGATCATGTTTTCTTGAATGTATCACTATAGAAGGGTTTTATAATATTTGGAATGAAAGGGAAAACATTTACATGTACACTGGTCCTTTTGAAATCATGGAGAAAATTCCTGCTATGGGGAATTTTTTAAAAAGTCCACCTATCCTTTTTAATGTAAAAAATGTGTTCCACGTCTCTTTTTTAAGGAAGTACTTGCTTACCCCAATTCATGTTCTCACATACGAAGGGATTTAATTGGAGACTAATTTATCTTACTGTGAAGAGACTATTTTTATTCTGGACACTATAGGGTATGTGTTAGGGAATGGGGTGACTTTCTGGTAAACTTGCATTAGAAAAATCATAAAATTGAAGAGGGAACATGGGAATTAGAGTAATTTATGATGAAGAAAAAACCCAATATTATTATTAGGTGACTTTTTTGGAAATTTTTAGGATCAAAATTTCATAGGAGTGTGGAATTTAACAAACCAAGATCTCATGGTATGTCCCTTTTTAAAGTTACCATCTTCTAATAGTTTATTCTTCACACAACACTGAGTTTTTAATCATAAAATACTATCAAATATGACTGTTGGAAAAGTAATCTGACTATGAGGTATAGTAATATGATTAATTGAATAGAAACTTCATCTCGGAAATTATAAATTATATTTATGTATCTTATAAATAAAAATAAGTAATATTTATATCATGGAATAAGTAAATAAATGTTTTAAAAATGATAAATTAAGTGTTTATATTTCTTGTATGACATAAATATTTAATTACAACATTATATTTAATAAAATGATTTATTAGAAATTATATTTTTATAAAATAGACTCATAAATTATTATTTTATTTTCTTATGATTAAAATAGTATTTTGCGGTACCTTAATTAATTCTTTAAAGTCTCGTAAAACGAGTTATAATTTTAAAATTTTTATTTTTTGAATAAATAGTAAATTTAATTAAAAATTAAATTTATTGGTTTTCTAATATTATTTTCATAAATTTTATTTCATTTTTGAATAACATACTCTAAAAAATGGTTCAGAGGAATTTTTTGGATCTTCCAAAAATAGTTGATTTTTTTGGGAATAGTAAAATATGGTAATTTAAAGAATATATTCATTATAAATTAAATAAACTATTCTTTGAGTCATCACTGAAATAAGAACCATAATATCAAACTATCCTTTTATATTTTCTATATTTAGTCATAGAATCATCACTACTTCTTTTCCTGATCCACAAGAATAAACTAATTAATAAAATAATAAGAAAAACATCCCACTCATACCCAATAAATACCCCCCACCCCCTCTTCTCATCATAGTCTTCACCCTTTAATGTTGTCAAATTTCTACCCAATCTCATTCTCAAGTATATTCCCCATGTTGAATATCATTTGGTCTCACCAAAAGACCAATCCTCATCCCCTTAATGGAGGTTCCCAAGGAGAAGAAATTCAAGGGAGAAAATACTCTTATGTTTTCATTTTTCTATTAAATTTTATTTATTTTATTATCTGTTCCCCGCTAACTCTATAAAATCATTAATGATAACTCCATTATCATATATATACTAGAATTTTATTTTGTTAATTTAAAATACTTCATCAATCACCTTTCCCTCTCCCTTTTATTCTAAAAATGAAAATATCATCTGTGATGTGACGATTTACACCCCACGTGGACAATGTGGATTCGTTATCCAATACCACCTTCATGCCTGTTCATAAATCCATTATTATTTTTAAATAAGATTTTTCCATATAATATGTCAAATAGTGTTCTGGATCCAATATATATACATAATATTAATTAATAGAACCAAACTAGTTCGTGATAATTTAAAATTCACTAAAATAAGCTAACATTCATCATTAACGTTTTATCAAATGAATCAACCTCATATATGGATAAGACTAAAATATTTGACCAATTAATATTCTGTAAGATCAATATTAACATATAATTTTAATTCTTGAAAATTAATCCCTTTTTACATGAACTTCTATACTTATATAAAAGTGAACCAATCATGAAAACCATGGAGACGAACACTCAAGAATAACAAAGATGAATATCAAAACTCCTAAAAAATTACATAAATGAACTTAATAAAATTATAATAAATTAAATCCATGTTTAATAGGTTCTGAATTAATTTATTAGTGAATCTTGTTTCGTTATCCATAACATTAAGTCAAGAGAAGAACACATTTGACCGTAATGTACGGGTTTCCTCCCGAACCTCCATTTTTCATTTGGGTTACGCTTTCTCTATATTTACCCAAATTTAATTCCACATTTTTTTATATAAATCCTCTAAATTATGTTTATATACCTCAAACCTATGTATCCAAATAATTTCATTTTTTATGAGAAAGTACATGTTTGGTAAGGATCCACTCTTAATTCCTATAAAAATGTAGGCCCAATTAAAAGAAACATCCAAATTTCATACACTTTTTTATGTATACTCCATATTTTGTTTTATGAAACCAGTATTTTTCTAAAATCACTCTTTTTATCAAGAAAAAAATATCTCAACACTTTTCTAGTTTTATTTAAACAATTATTCATTTTTGGAGGGAATGTTATTTATATTTAAAATGTATATGTTGTTTTAGCTTCACGATATTCATATTATTAATGAATTGGACTTTGTAAGTGATGGGTGGGGCCTCCTTTAGCTTCTCTATGAATTAGTATGTTGTTGTAGTCATTCACTATGCTTTATTTTTTATGTTATCTTCTATTGTATTGTAGTCACTTAATGAGCATATGAGATCACCACTTTCATATGTTTTTTTCCCTGAGATGTGAATTTGTGTATTATGAATGACCTTTCAGGATGATCAATGAGTTTATTAGTGTTTCCTATGGTGTTTTTTTCATTCATGTTGTAATGTAAAAATTATTTTGTATTTGGTTTTCCAATGAAACTAAACTATTCAGTCTTTTTGTATGTAACTTTCTAGATTATTATACCAATGTAATTATGTATGATACCAGCTCTAGGATATAGGGGTCGGGGTCATTACATCTAATCCATAGAGATGGATAGCTGCATGGACCTCCTTCTGATCTACTGGCGTCCTGACAAGATATAAAACATAGGTCACTACCTCAAGTCACTCATCATCTTCTCCTGGGTCAAGATCACATTAGAACTTGAGGGTTATCTTTAACTAAAACTCATAGATTTCACTCGTCCTGTGAATTTTATCCACCAGTACAATGGGTAACATGTGCTACTCTACATGTGGAATTATAGATATAACACCACATGAAGGTAACACCTCTTATTCTAGTCCATGTATCAATGCCTCATAACTAAGAGGATAATCCTCATGATCCTGTGGTTGAACCCTGGATGGAATATATCATGGAGGTATCCTTATGTTAAACATGATGTACTTAGCTCAATGACTATATCTGGAGAGTTGAATCAAAAAGGTCATAGAAACCAAAACTCTTTCTGATATAATGCATGTTCCATTGTTATCCTAAGAACCAATGTTCTCAGGTACTGAGTCGAAAATTAGGTGATCGGAGTCCTTGTGTATGGATACATCAGCCTCCATTACAACATTGGAGTCCCTGGAATGAATGATGAACATCAAAAACTAATCATTATTTCCCCAAACCAGTCTCATAGAATATGGTACTAAGGTAGAACTAAATCCTCTAATAACACTCTAACATGACTCGCCCTAATGGAGATTGTGCCATCACTCCCCAATCCAACCTCTAACATGACAGGTGACCACGACTAACACAGTGTAGTCATACTACTAACATTGGAGGCCTTAGCATAAGTACTTGAACACACGCACACATATCCAAACCCCTGCAATACTAAAATGTAAAAAACTGAACAATAATGAATGAATACATATATATCCCAGGACTAGATTATGATAGGAAGTAGAGGAGAGTAAACCTGTCAAAATACAATCCAATCGTAAAGTGTCTAAAATCAATTCCAACCTAGATGTAATATTTGGTACTATTTTCAAGATACCACAGGAAAACACCACGATCTATCTATTCTCACTAAGCACGATCTAGTCCAATTCAATATAGGACTCTTTGATAAGTTTGATCTTCAACAAAAGGCATGACAGGTGATGTAAAATCCCCTGGAAGGGCTGAGTATAACATTACCCAGTCACGTAGCTCGAAACCACAAAGCATAATATAAAAAAACATTTTCAGAATTACACATGTATATTTTTACAACACATATAACAAGAATATATAGATTCAGTCCCAAGAATAAAAATATTCTAGTGGTAAGTCCCAACCATAAATCCATCCATGTATTCAGCTCAAAGGTTCCACAATGAACATTTCCAGGATAACACAATCCCCGAGTTGGAGTACACAGGCATGAGTATGTGTATAATATATATATATATATATATATATATATATATATATATATCTAATCATGCATGAGATAGAGAAATTTTACATCATTATCCATCATTGGGATACATCCAAGGAGAATACAATGGCAATGTGTTGATGTACCGAATCCATTGAATCTCACTCGTAAATGAAAAGTTTTGGGCTAGATCAACTATATTCCCAAACACACATCCTTTACAATGTTTATGGTCACCTCACTAGTTTCCTAAGGTTCACTACAAATGTATCTTTCTCTAGATAACTTCCAGTGGAAATGATCATCGTGTTCGTCTTCTTTTTCTCACAACTCTGGAAGGGATCTACACATAGTTTATAGATTTTATGTTCCTTAATTTTTATGATGTCACAACCCATCATTTATAGACAGATTCTCTATTGATGTTTTGTTTTCATCCATATATAAAATCAACTTTTCCATGTGTTTTTGGTTTGTATAAATTGATTTTGTAAACCATTTTAGTGCCATTGAAAACTTCATTGAATTCTTTTCCAACCACCTTGATTCCTCGATGAACTACATTGCACCGTCTGTCCTGAGTGCCTCACAGACCACCTCTCCTTCCACAGACTACCCCTGCTTTCACAGAATTCCTCTTCTTCCCTTGATAGTATCATCTTCTATGGACCATATCATCCACTACCATCCCAATTCCTTTTGAGCTACAAATGTCCACAAAAACCCCTTTCACAAACTATTCCCCGTTAATTATGTCTTTCATGAAATTATCCCTCATGAGCCACTTCTTGATTTACCAAATTCTTCCTTGAGTAATGATATTTGATAATGAAATTTTATTTTCATTAGTGATGTGATTAGGGGTTTTTATATTGGAAGAGAGATCAAATTAGACCACTAATTTCCTTTACCCAAAACATTGATGTAGTACAACCCTCATCATGAACAATGTTATTCATTCCACATAACTCATTGATAATATCTGGTGTCCAATGTATTCAAGAAACAATTCATCACTTTTTATAATCCCAAATCACCAACTCAATCCACAAATGAAATACCTCCCATGATCTATGATTTTTTGTAATATTTTTTCACTATGTGGTCTGCTTAGCACACTTCACGGTCAACATAGTTCCCTAATCGATTCTGTACCACTACTTTGTAGTCCATTAACTGTGCTTCATGGACCCTCAAATATGATACCGTTTGTATAAAAACTTATTTTTCCACACAAAAAACTCCCAATTTTGCGAACCAAAAAATTGGAAAAAGCTAGAAACACCACCACCATAAAAACCTTATTTGTAAACACCGACCATACTGTTCCATAATCCTATAGTTTTCCAATAAATAAAAAACCAAAAAACACTAAAAAATTCTCTGAGGGATTTTCCCAAAACACAGGATTATCCAGATCTATAATATCATGTCATTGCGCCAATAAATGTGTGTTCAATGATCAATTTCTTAGTGGATGTCGAACCACAGTCCAAAAAAAAGATTTATTGTGATGAATGAAGAAAAAGGGGGAGATATGAACAAAAACAAAAACAAGGAACAAAACCTGGATAATGTTCATGTTTTCCTTAATCCCAAATAACTATAAATATAATTAAGAATCAAATATCATAAAGAATTTATCCCAAAACAAATATGATATTATCCCATTAAGAAAGGTAACCAAACCATAAATCTGTCTTTTGGTCGATTGATTTTTTTTCATCATAGGAATTATGAATAAAGATATTGATCAAATCAAAATAAATATCCTCCATAAAATTTGATTGATCATTGATGAAGAATATACATGAGCTATGATCACTGTAAGGATATTATGAATTTATCTTGCATCAGTCGTCGATCTCTAATATGTTCATTATCCACCAATGGAATCTCTTTCAATGACTCTCCAACGACCTTCTAGATCTCTAGGTTTTAGTAGATAATGATTGGAATACTCCATAATTATTTATTTATATAATAGGTTCGTTCATTGAATCAATGAAATAAAATAAACGAATTTAATTATTTATTTTTTCATTATCCATCTACGATGAATTTATAACAAACACCGTTCACCAACTAATATTATGTTTCTCTTAGGGTAAACCCACATTCTGAACTCAATGGTGCCATTGGATTTCTAATATGGGTCCCTGTTTATAATTTATTCCACTATTTTAGCAAAACTAGGAACATGTGCAATTTAATATATTTAATATATTTTAAACATTTATTTTTGGCACACCATGCCTTGGAATCGCATGTCGTCTTAGTACCTAGTCTCAAAAATAATCTATAAAATATCTAAAAATAATAGACGGATATCCTAGCCATTATATTTTATTATTTTATATTTTTGTAAAATGAAAAAATTATATCATAATATTGCCATAATCTCTTCCAAAATCATTTTCATAAGAATGGGAACAACATGGTTTAATGAATCTACATTAATCGACATGCACTACCTAATGATGAGATCAATAAAAATACTAAACATGGAATTTCTTGGAGTTAGTACTCTATCCACAAGCCTTCCATTTGATCTTATATTTGTTTCCTTTTCATTTCAACTTAATAATTTTTTCTAACATTGTAATGATATGGCACTCCAATTTTTTTTACAACATCAGTTCTTCACCATCTACCATTTCATTGGATTCAACATCTTCAATATGTTTTTCTTCATGATTGGTAGTATCGACATGTGGAGAAGGTTTTTTTCCTCTATAATGTGAGTTGTAGAAAGTTGGTTGACCTTTTGTTTCTATGGATTTGTAGCATCAGTATGTGTATAAGGTCATTTTTCCTCTACATGGGGAGTAATAGTACGTTGAGAAAACTATTGTTCCTCCTGATTGTGGGAATCAACACATGTAAAAAATTTTATTAATATAATTGGTCTATCATTTTATTTAGATTAAATAAATACCACAATGAATAGATAATAACTTGAAAAAACACATTTTATATTTCATAAAAAATATAATCCGATAAATGAAATCTTTTATAAGGTTGAATGGATTGGACCCCTCAATTGAGTATCCAAATCCCTTTGTTGTGGTCACATATGACATGAAAAATCCTCATCTATATTGGGACTTCTTAAAAATGATTATCAAGTCCCAATGAAAGGGGCATCCAAAATTAAATTTTCATCTAACCTTTTAGTGGTTTTGGAAGATAACAACACAATTATCCACTTTTAGTTTGCATGTTCTTCATTATAAAATAATTTTATAGCATGTGATTCTATTATAAATGGATCATCTGTGTACCATTCCATACTAAAATCCACTTTCATGAATCCCAATTCTTCTATTTAAACATCACTGCTATTATTAACCCACTTTCATTAAAAAATCAACACACGGAATATTTTATAATACATCTCCCATGTTTGGTTGATTAGTCCAATATATATCATATTCACATAAACTAGATTTATGTCTTTAGTAATAAAAACATTCATCAATAGAGCCACATGTTTAACTCCACAATTTTTCATGGTACTTCCTTTATCAATTTAATTTTTATAGAACATATAACCATTAATTACATAAACAATATAAGAAAATATATACAAACTTGGTCCCTTGTCTATCCATCAAATTCATTCTAAATTTGAATTTGAATTTTCATATGACTCCTAAAAAAATATGTTCTTGAAACCATTTTATAATCTATTTGTTATTTGTATTTGATATCCAAATATTATACCATGATGTATTCAAATGTCTGTGAATTTATTTATGGGGAAACCTCTAAACTGTTATGAAAAAGGTAAAGGTGGTCATACTCCGAATATGCAATTTAGATTGTGACAACATCTATCATATAAATTCCTACCCCCTAATCCTCTTGGTGTGATAATATTTTGGTTGACCAATACTTTCGACAGTGAACAGGTAGCCAGTACCAAATTTAATGGCTGACACAACAATGTATCACTCCACAATACAACCCTCTGTCATACATCAATTTTTTTCATACCAATTAAGATTATTTAAATACTGTTCAATGTTGTATATTGATTTATAATGTATAGTACCACATAGTCAAATAACTATCATTAAGTGAACCATTATGTGATCCATCATATAAAATAATTTGGGTGGGAAGAACATTTACAATTCACATAATATGATAGAAATTTCCTTTTTCATAGTTGTCAATTTTTCCAGGTATATAACTTTGATTCATATAGATTTTAAAAATAAACAGAGCTTTTTTAATATATGATGGTAATTCTTAGAAAAAATAAAATTTAAAACTAAAAAAATTATATCTTTTATCAAAACATTAATTTCATGTGATATCAGAACCTTAAACTTTAAATTATTCATTGACACAAAATTCATGATATTTGATGAATAGAACAAATAAACCTTTAAATCATTGAAGAAGATGAAAAACTATTATCGATCCTCCCTAGAAAGGGTGTAAGTAGTCAGGGGAAGAAAATTATTCTTTTCTACCATCACAATCACTAACACTTACAGTATTACTATCAATCATGTCCAACCTAGACATAATCCTATCCTTTCTATAGTGTTTTTTGTAACATGCCAATGACAATATTACACATAATTTTTGAAACATGTATAAAACTAAGAAAATATCTGACGTACAAAAAAATCCTGTATCGAGATTCAAGAAAACTGATATCTGTTTCTAATAGATCTTTGTATGGTTTTTAATAAAGGTTTACCAAAATTACTGTCAATATATTTTACTTTTTCAAATAGGTGATTATCCTTTAATAGAGATAGTGATGCACATTATTCTGAACTCTGGTTGAATGATGTCATCCAAGATCATTAATTATTTTGTTAGAGTAGAAATCTACAATATCTATGAAACACATTCTTCAATGAATTTTTAAATGTATTTGATTGTGTACCATTTTCACAAATGGGACACCCTTTTGTTCCTTTAATGAAATATCCAAAAAAAAATCTTAGTATAAAATTCATTTATATCTCGAAAACATGGATCATAATGTAAAATATTCATTCTTATAAGTATCATACAACATAACAGTGGAATCCCACAACAATTTTAAATATTTGATCAATAGTGCCAAATAAACATAAATAACATTACCTAGTTGTTTCGGTCCAGATATAAGTATACATAACATAATGTATTTTTGTTTCAGGCATAATGAAAGTGGGATGTTATAATTTTTCAACATAATCAGCCACATACAATGACTGTTATTTTGAAAACCAACAGGATTCATTCCATTTATATATAATGAAAGATGAATGTCTCTCATCTCGTTTCCAAATTTAAGATTCTCATGATCAATTTTCTTCTACTAATGAGGGTATTTCTGGTGATTAATATTCTCATATTTATTTCAAGTGTCTCTGTGCCACATAAATTTTTCTTTGTCTCCTCAACTCTATATAGGTGCCAAAAAATTTTAATTATTGGAAAGTAACACACAACTTTACTAGGACCTCAGTTATCTTTCTTATATCCAAAAGTATCACATTTTGAGAACTCTTAAATTATTTGTGGTCCCTTAGAAATAGTATAAATTCATTTCGACATGAATTAATTATTTTAGATATCATACACTAAGAATTTATCATTTATTTAGAATCCTATGTTTGGCTATGGAGATCATTATATTCTAGGTGTATATAAGTCAATAGTGCAATTAGTTCAGTAAAACTAGCATCCGTCCATCTGTTTCTAAATTTTATATTTTATAGCTTCATAATAGCTGAATATTCCATATATTTAGTGCAACCAGAATAAAATAACACCTTTTCACAATTCATTAACTTCTAAAACAATTTTGTACTATTATGAAGTTCATCCTCAACTATCATTATCAATTACTCAATACAATCCTCATCATCATTCACACCTATAATCACATTCCTGAAAATTTATTCTTTATTTTACATATTTATATTCATATCAGATGATCAAAAAAACACAGCATTTTCTATGACACTATATACATCATCTTTCGCCCCATGTTTATTCCAACATTTATAACTTCAATCAACTCTGTTATATATCAATCATGTGTTCTCCCAACTCCACTTGACTAATTCATCTTGAATAAAAATATCCTAAACACATAAAGAGTATTTTAGAAGGTTCATATTCCAGATCTTAGAAAAACAATGTGAACTCTTACACCCAATGTTCATAATCATTTGTCATAAGATTGGAATCCATCCATTATCTATTCATATACATCATATTTCTTTCAAAAAATATTTATATTTTAAAAAATAAATACACAAAAGTGGCCTTCCACATAAGGGTAATTCAAAATTTTAATGATTCAAATAATTTCATCATGATTTAAATGAAATGGTTAATTGAATTTAATAAAATCATTACTCCGCTGGTGGTTGGTGTTATCCACTTAATTCATCTACAAGAGATGGGGATGAGTCTCCTATAACAAAATGCAATAATAAATATTCTGGAGAAGATTGTGATGATGATGATAGTTATTATTTTATTTTGATTAGTAAGAATCATCCTCTTAGAAGCTTACACCAAATCATAGAGAAGATGTATTTGTGGAGGACTCTAGAAACCATATAGGTGAAGCTATATTAAAGTTGGGTTTAAGAGTTAGAATTGGGTAAAATATTAATTCACATTTTGTGGGAGTGTGTTCATAATGGATATCATATTAGTTACATATAGTTATAGTCATTCCCTTTCCTTGGTTTTATTATCAATCTATAATATATTGGAGGTGACGAGAGTGTTAAGTGAAGTAAAATGTTTCCAGTTAGGGGATATGGTTGACCATGCTTAATCATTTCAATAACATATTTTTGAGAGTCTAATGGATCATAGGGAATGAAAAAAGTTATTAATATCTTTTTATTTGTTTTTGAGTTCACAGAATTTGGATAATCAATTAAACCATTATTTGATCCAAAATTGAGGTGGTTTATTGGGCTATAAATTATTTTGGTGATGATGATGTAGAAAATTTGAATACATGTTGGAACTGGATAGTGTGCAAGGAAGACAACTAATTGAAACATGGATTTTAGAATTCTAGAGTTTAAATATTTTAAATGTTAATAAAATCTAATGTGAATTAAAATTTTTTCTAGTTGGGAGTAACCAAGAATCCACTTGAATGATGAATTAAAAGTAGAATTACTTTCACAATAATTCTCTTAGAGTAGATGATAGTGTACATTGTAGAAGTATAATTTATGGAATTTTATAATATTTTAGGTAGTGGATTTGAGTTAGTGGAGGATTTATTAAAATAAGAAATCAACTGACTGACACAGAACCATTCATCATATTCCACTAGGTTTGACCACACTCTATCACTTTAATTGTGTGGTGTAGGTCTATAAATAAATAATTTGTTAGACTAATTACCTATCAGTCATTTAAAACTAAAATGTTTAAGATGGAAATTATATTTATATTTCAATAATATTTAGAGTATTTCATTGAACATGAAATCAGGTGTTTACCTTAGAAAATAAAATTTTATTTGTATTTGGCTCAAGAACAATTTCTGAGCATGATTTTAAAACGATGTAGGGTAATATAATGGTTAATTTAACTTTACAAAATCCTAACACTGATTAGCTATCCATGTCTATTAATTGTATGAGGATTTTTTTATTCAATACATAAAAACTATAAAAATATGTTTTTCCCTCATCCTTAAACACCTAATTCATTACCTGAAACATATTTGACAATGTTTATATTTTTTATTGGTAAATTTTAAGTGTTTTCCATAATTAATCAATTATTATATCTCATTATATATTTTTAAAAATATAAATGAGATTAAAGGTAAGAAATTTAATATCTCATACATTCATTAAGTAACATCCTGAACCCGGATGCCACTCAATAGTGCCCCGAGACAAGTCAGCTATAAGGCCACAAGCACATCACCTTAAAAAGTAGAGGCTAATGACTAGAGAAGAGGGTCTAGGTGTGTTAGTGGGGGTATTATTCCCTCATCTCCAGTGGATTAACAGTATAAAATTATTATCATAGCAATACAAGAAGAAGTTAAACAACTAGACAATAGAATAATAAAGAAGTCAAGAATATATAAAAAACCTGAAACAATGTCATATATAGATGATTATAGTGATACATTTCATGTATTCAAGAGAACATACAAAATAGGTACACATCATAATATTAAAATACATGTATCCAATATTAAAAAAGGAACAAAATGCTCTATCTCCAAATAGCCTCGTTAGTGTCAACTTTTCCCCATGTTTTCCTACTCTTTTGCAACGATCAACAACTAATTTTTGGTCACATTCCCATATCAACACATGTAACCATATAAAAAGTTTTTCTTCCCCATGGGAGGCCCAAACATGGAGTGAGATAACATCCCAATAGGAAACCACCCAATATCTGTACATTTCCATAGTGTTCAATATAACATTCTAATAAGATGAATAGTAAAGAATGTAAATTTACCACACCATGACCTCTACTATGAAAATCATATTATCTAGCCTATCATGGATCCCTATAAAAAATTATCAGATTTTGTATCCAGGAAAATATAAAAAATAAAAATAAACCATACAACCATAATATACATCAATATGTCTCAAACCTCTATGACCTTGTTGAATATCTAGAGTGAATAAAAATCCCATGGTCACGTTATAATAATCAATGTATCAAACCATAATGTTTTAGGTCCAACATGTCAAAGACCATAGAATACTCATCAAGCCCCAGTAGAATCCCAATGGAAACTCAGTAAAGGCACTAGTTTGAATCAATGGATTATTTCATACTAGACCAGTCTTATGTGAATCTAAAAATGATGGATACAAGGGGTATCAATTCCTAAGGAATCCCAAAAAATCAATACCCAAGGGGAAAAATAAACCCCTGGAGTCCACTACTGCATTCTAGATCCATGGACATCCATAAATGGAATCTATACATCCATTCATCAATTTATACAATTTTAATACATTAAAGAAATGTTTACCAACTCATTGAATCCATTTACATTCCATCATACAGCATGGTTATACCCACCCATTTATCACCATTCAAAATTAAGCATATTACAGTTTATGAGTATACCCACTCATGTATTCCAATTCATATTCAAAATATCTAATGATTGTACCCACTAATTATTCAAATTTCACAAGATAGGTGTTTAAGGAGTATACCCACTCTTTACACCAATTGATATTATGTTACATCAAATGTCTTTACCCACTCATTAACCAATTTCCATACAAACCTATAAAGCCATGCCTTGTAAAGTATTAAACATTTGATTAATTCAGTAATTAACAAAATCAATCCAATATTTTATAAAATAACAATGTTGGAAACACATCACATAATAATGCAACTCATTTCCATTTATACATAATTAAACACCATTTGGTTAGGGAAACGTGAGAACACATCCCATGGATGGTTCAAAAAGGAATAAATAAGGCCATTTCACACGGAACCCCCCCATGGGTGACCATGTTTGGGTAAAAAACAACCAATTGACCCCAAAATAACCTAATGTAATCCCTTATAGGTTTCAGCTCATTTAATTCAATTAGGTGGTCCAATTTTTGAGTCATTCCAGAAAGTCCAATGGGTAGCATAATGGTTGATATATCAATAAAGCATCAAACCAAATATTAAAGTTATA
The DNA here is from genome assembly GCA_963277665.1 of Viscum album. Taxonomy (NCBI): domain Eukaryota; kingdom Viridiplantae; phylum Streptophyta; class Magnoliopsida; order Santalales; family Viscaceae; genus Viscum; species Viscum album. The sequence goes on along the minus strand of OY728146.1, from coordinate 1,873,063,477 downwards.
GAACACCTAACATATATTGGATGTGGAGTTCTTGTCTATTATCATCTCCTACTTTAACTGCATTTAAATGAAATCTAAATAATATATGAAGAACAAGAAATTTGACCATTTAAGCCTAAAACCAAATAGTGCAACTGATATCCAAACGAATCATGAATGGCTAAAAATGAATGTAGATCTTACAAATGTGGATTCACTGATACAACTCATTATTCAATCGATGATTAGACAATGGATTAAGCTAAAATCCTAAAATAGTATTTATTATAATTCTATTAATCTCTCCCCTAACGGGCATTATTAAAAATTGGAATTTTGTTTTATAAAATAAATTAATTTAATTAAAATTTAACTAAAACCCAAAATTCCATGGGTCTCATTGTTTAGGAGCATGGTTTAAAAAACAATCCACTAATCATGCATGGATTCTTTTAGGCTAAGGGGACCCAACATAGTTTTCACCCATGGTTTACAAACCATATGGAAACCATGTGAGAAGCCCCTATAAAACTCTGTTAAAACTGTAGAACTATTTTCACTATCATGCCCTTTATCTCGCATGGTTTACTCAAATTGTGCGACATGTAAACCCCCTTTATCTTTACTCACACAGTTTTTAAAAACTATGAGGCCTACCCCACACGGTTTGTATTGATTGTGTTCAAGACTAATGAAAACCCCAAAATTGTGTTCCAAGATCTGAACAAGACGTAGACCCCCCCCCCCCAAAACCACTATGACCTAAAATAGTATTCATTTTAGGCCATATTTAATCATTCAAATTAAAAAATAAGGCATTTGTACCTCATGAGAAAATACATGTTCTTATAATATTCCCCCTTGTATAAATTCATTCCTTAATTAACCTCTAAAGGGTGGTCAAGATTCATTTGAGAATAGTTCTTCCCACTGAGCACATACATCGACCAACTACTCCAAAGACTCATCTTATAAATAGTCGTGCCTACATAACACCCATACTCGAAGAACTAACAGGCCTCAGATAACCTTCATGCTCCTATCAACTATATGAATTGGATGCCCCTCAAAGAATGAATCTATTTAAAACTCAAACACCTTGAGCTAAAAATCATATAACGGGTGTGAATGGTTGTGGACCTACTAATATATGGGGAAGATATCATGCTTGTCTTGGTACCTCTGAGATAACTACAACTGATAGGATATCAACCTGACTCCCTTCTAAATCGTGAAGGGCCTGACATATCATGGGGAATGCTTACCAAGTATCCAAAATACCCTATGTCCCAACATCAGTGGAATATCTAAGAAAACATGATCCTCAATCTTAAACCATAGAGGACATCTATGATAAATGACATGTGATTTTCGCCGAGAATATATAGTGTTTTTCTACTTCTGAATCAACTATACCTACTTAGATGTCTCCTACACAAGATGTGGTCCTAGTAAAGCAGCCTCACCTACCACTATCGAGCACAGAGGTGATCATCATGGCCTACCATATAAAGCATCATAAGGTTCTAACTACAAAGTTTAGTGATAACTATAATTCTAGGAGAACTCTTTCAAGGGAATATACTTCTACCAAGAGCCCCAAAAATCCATGATGCATGATCGCAGGATGTCCTCTATTACCTATATTGTAAGTTCTAACAGGAAATCAGAATGAGGGTGGTATGTTATGATTAAAATCACCTCTATACCAAGATCCCTCTGAAAACACTTCCAAAATTGATATGTAAATAGGATTCCATATCTAAAATGATAGTGTATGGGACCCTAAGAAGTTGTACAATCTGAAATATGTAAAACCTCCCATGATCATTAAAAATGAAGGTCTCCTTGATCAGAAATATGTGAGGAAACTTTATGACCTAGTCAATAAAAACACACCGAAAATATTGACCTCATGGTGACCATGGTAAACCGGTCACAAAATCAGTCATGAAACCATATCATTTACACTTTAGAATATATATCCCTTGTTAAATATTGATCATTTAATGATGTTCTATCTTCACTGGATGATAGGTGTAACACCTCATGACCAAACTATCCACCTCTCTCTTCATACATGGCCAGCTGTATAGTTGTGGCAAGTCCCAACACATCTTGGTGACTCTATGGTGAATTTACCAATATGAATCATGAAACTTTGACACTATCTCCTCCCATATATCAACTAAAAGATAAACAACCCCATGGATATGGAGAATATCATCCTCTCCCAATGCCCAATTAGGAGGTGGATCCTCTCCATCCACACTCTCTCATAGGACTAGGCCCTCTGAATCTGATTGTTATCTCATCCTCAATCAATCTTCTAGGGAAGAGGTCATAGTTATGGACGATTGATAAGTCGTTACCAGACTGAAATGCACCTCTAATTGAATCTAAAATAACAACTCCATATGTTTCCCCTCATTACTAGCCTACTGAACTACCTATATCTGAGTCATCTTGCTCAATGTATCATCCATTACATTTACATTACTAGGCTTATAGATAATCTCAATGTCGAAATACTGAAGGTAATCCACCCACCCTCACATACTCATATTTAGATAACTTTTTTTAATTATTTACTTGAATCTTTTGTGGTTTTTAAACACCACAAAACATTATCCCAATATGTAATTTCTCTAATAGTGTAAATCATGAACGACTATATATAGCTTGAGATCGTGTGTTGGGTAATTACTCTTGTTTGGCCTCATCTACTGAGACACATACACGATGACTCTATCCCGCTACAGTATCACATCTCCAAGCCCGATACCTGATGCATCACAATACATATTTCAAATCTTTCCCCATTCTTTAATTATCATGATTGGTGTTGATCTGAACCTCCCATTCATCTTTTGAAAAGCTATCTCACATTAATATGATAGAAAAAAATTCACACCCTTCTTATTCAAGTTCATCAACAGAAATGATTTGTGTGAGATGTCCTATATGAAATTTTTGTAGTAACCATCATGTCTAGAGAAGCTCCATATATCAAAAACATTCTTGGGATGTTCCTAGGATTCTATATCTATCACCTTCTCTGGTCCACAGATACTCATATGCTTGAGATAATGATATGCAAAAGGTGAATACGATCTTTCCAGAAGTGTCATTTTATGATCATAGAATATACCTGATTCTCTATCAGTGTATTCAAAATGATCTCATGATGTTTGGAATGGTCATGATGATTGTGAGCATTCACAAAGATATCTTAAATTAAAACCATGAAAAATGAATATAGATATGTATAGAACACTCTGTTCAGCAACTCCATGAAAACCATTGGCATGTTCATTAGACCAAATGGCATAACTAGATACTTGAATAGACTATACCTAATGTGAAATGTTGTATGAGGTATGTATGCTGGTTGAACATGTACTTGGTAAAATCCATACCTCAAATCAGTTTTTAAAAACACTCAGGATCCTCTAAGATGATCAAATAGGTCATATATCCAAGGAAATGGATATCAGTTCATAACTGTCAGCTGGTTTAGCTTCTGATAATCTACACATACCCAAATGGTACCATATTCCTTTTTCAAAAAAAGGATCAATGAGCCACACAAAAAATTATTTGTTTGAATAAACCGCTTTAGATCTAAATCCTTTATATTCCTCTAGCGCTCTTATAACTCCATTGTAGCCATCTTGTAAGGATGAATAGATATGGGTGCAGCTCCGGGAACTATCTTGATGGATAAATAGACTTCTCAATCAAGAGGTATACCCACTCAACCACTGGATGGATGTTTTGTTGACTCAATACCTGATCATCCATATATAAACTGGCGATCTATGTTGGCATACTACACGGCCCACAATCCTATGGCCCAGCTCATCTCACCTAGACATCCCATTCAACCTTGTGAGTATACACTACACAATATGGGGACATAAATGTCACCCTATGGTTATAGCAGCCATCATAATCTCAAAAATCTACAAGTCATTCCATCATGAGTATGATTACAAACCTTATAATCTCAAGGATATAAATATCCTAGATGATGTAAAATCCACTGACCTCATGGGGGTACTCCTTTCACTGGTTCACATTCTCTGTTATGTTTTCAAATGAAATGTCTGGAATCAAAACACTATTAAAAGAAAGCAAAACAAGCCCAAGGATTTTCACTACTAGTGAAGATATAAAACTATTTGATCCACCTATATCAAAAAAATTAGACTCAATAGTTTTGGATACAAGGATCATACATATAACCATAGATGTTTGGGAACCCTTATCCTTAGGGTTAATATGTACAAGATATTATTGGACTACACCACAACCCTGTGATACAAACTTACTGCATCGAGTAGGCCCACTCGGATGTTTTGGTGTAATAGGTGTCTGGATACCTCTATGATAACCACCACTTCCAAAAACTAATTGGATATTAATTCCACATCTCTCTTCCTAATGTAGATCTAAGGAATATTTTCATGGACTTAGTCATTGTACTAACCCCCTACCACTCACAGATAGTGGGAAGGTCATACAAAAACAATGCATGTGGCCCATCATACTGCAAGCTCGGCACTCGACTGGGTCTTGGTCATAATGATTTTTTATATTGTCTATACTGATAGACAAATAGTAGGACACAGAGCTACCAGTAATCATTTCTGGATTGGTGTTCATATCATAGGAATCCTCCAAATGGTTTTTACTTCCAAAAGATGTTTAACAATTGGGTTGAAAAGTAGCACTCCCCTAGTTTAAGACCCAAGCTTCCCCTAGGTTCCACTCTTTAATAAGTACCTGATCCACACCCTTAGGGATATAGGTTAATTTGAACACATTGAATTGATATCTGACAGAATGTTGGAGGCCTTCCTCAAAGAGTCTTCTCTAGATAGATCATCAGTAATATACGTCCACATAAAATGATGTATCTTTTAAAAGCATGTTGATTACACCATAAACATCATCATTCCCTACTCTAGAAACATTAGGTCACTAGTCCACTCAACCTGTAGACTCACGGGTTAAACATTGTCATTGAAGAAAGTCTAGAAATATTTCAAACCCATATCTCATATCCCATCATCCTGGTTTAGTACACCCCACCAGTGATTTCAATCCCCACATAGCATATATGTGGATAGATTGACCCTCTTCTCCGGAGGTGTCTCAAGATGCTGGATGATGGCTAGTGTGGCCTCATACCACTTCTGAGCAACCCTTAAACTATTATCCCATAAAAATGTGGGAGGATTCTGTAGTAGGAACACTAGCATCATCTCATCCATAGTCAATGATAGATGTAGTACTCCTTGATAAATCTTCATAAAGTGAATGAAACCATCATGACACTATTCCTCAACATATCAGTCTAGAATAGTAGTTGTTTCGATATGTAGAACAAAATGAGGATTAGCTAGTAGCCCATGGTCCATCACCTCTAGTGTAATATCCCAGGTAAATAAAGAATAATACATTTTCATATTTATTAATATTTGTGAATTAAAGATAAATTTTACTTTAAAGGGGTTTCTATGTTCGACAGGGTAACCGATACGCAACAACGAGTTTCTCTGAAATCTTATGTTGCACACTATTAATATAATAATATTATTTTAAATGATAGTTGAAATGTAGTCGTTGTGTTGGCAAGAATGAATAGAAATAACCAAAATATGATTATATATGTTTGTTAAATGTTTTTACATTTATCCAATAAAATATAAAAGTTTAAAATAAGAAAAGAACTCAATTTTTGGCATAGATACTCTAATATTCACTAAAAGGTCTATTTATCGCCTTTTGATGGTGAAACCTCCTTAAAAATAGTTTTGGTAACTCTTATACATTCTATTGGACCAAATAAAATCCTTCTTTAGAATCGGGAAATCTAAATTTACTTTGTGTATGTTTTGTTATTTTTCTGATAAAGTTCATTTTTAATGGATAATTGAAAAATGTAGTATTTTAATTCAAAACCTCATTTTAATATTATTTATTTATATGATTAGATTATATTTTTAATTGGTTTTAAATTGAAATTAGAATATATTTTTACCATTTAATCCAATGGTGGTCATTGGAATGAATTTCACATTGAAATTCGACATAAACTTGTGTTAATCTTTTGATATATATTGTTTCTTAAAAACACACTATTTGTTTTGACAGTGAGAATTAAATACGAAATTAATTACTGAAAATAAAATGTTTTGATTTTGGTAAAATAGACATTATTTTTGAATTCGGAATATCAAATATAGCTTAGGGTGGATTTTTGGTATTTTTCTAAAAAACTTCAATTTTTATGAATAGTGAAACCACTAAGTGGTAGTTAAAAAACTGATTTTTCGTTTAAAAGAAACTTTAACACTTCTGTGAATTGAATTTAAAAATTCCGACAAACATGGTTTTCATTAGTAAGTAAAATTTGGTTTAATGGGATGAAAATAATTTTTTGGTGAATAGTAACTTTTAATTTTTATTAATCACAATTAAAGGTAATTAGTGTAATTTAAGGTAAGAATAATGTTATAATAATATGAAATTACCATAAAACATGTCATACTATTATTGGATGAGTCAGGGACGACCAACAAAATCTATGGGTCAACTTGGGGACCCCATGGAGCCACTTGGGAAAGAAAATGACATTAATAACTTTTTATTTAATGATGAAATAAAAATGTCACAAAAATGTATTGTTTTACTAAAAAAAATTATGTGGGGTTATAAAAGTCATATTTTTTACTATAAATATTAATTATAAATATAATAATATTTCCTACATCATGGAAATTTTTTTATAATTTTTAGACATCAAATAAAAAAATTATTTATGACAACATGATGATGCATCGATTATCTCATTAAAGATTGATTAAAATAAAATGAAAAGATAAGGTAAAATATATTACTTACACTTGTCAAAAACCTATTGGATGGGTGGATTTTGAACCCTTATCACATTATCCTCAAAATATATCTTTTTGGGACCTTTAAAATCTGAAAAGCATTTTAAAATAAAGTAACATTTTATAACAATCCAAGAGTGCCCCTCCCTCTTATTAAAGGCCCCCAACTCTACCCTCTTACCCACACCTCTCAAGCCTTTGGATCGACCAAACTCTACTACTTTTATCTCTCCACATCCCTCTCCTCATCCTAGAAGCCTTAACTTATGTACAAAGCTCTTAAAGAAACCCTTTTGGTTCAAACCAAAGGGAGTTACACGATTTAATGGTAATGTCTTATCTTATGTCCTTTTGTTTTATTTTGCTTCCCCAACCCCCTAAACTGTTTTTATTACTTTCTTTTGAAACAAAAACAGTATATTAAATACACGAGGATATTTTTATGATATGTATTCGAGCTACACTTACACTCACCTTCGTCTAATGGTTAAAGAACATACTGTTTCTGTGGATGGCGAATTACTACCTCACGAAACGATGATTGTTCAATCTTCTCTTAACACCTTTCATGGTGGCCATTACGATGTAACTATATTTATATATGATATATATTATGTATATGTATTCCTAATGTATCTATATTTTTCATTAATGTCATTCCTTTATGGTTTCCATAATGGATAAACGTGATAATTTCATTTTTTGGAAGTGTGGACTACCGCCCCCTCAAAGTGATTTGAATCGTTAATGCCATATATGGGATGTATAAAGGATGCATTTAAAAATATTATATATGATGTTATACTGGAATTATAATGTACCTTTATATCATTGTGATTTCATTACATTAAATACAAAATATAAATGAAAGTAGTGTTCATGCGTACGTACGGTTTACCTTCTCCATGAACGGTGCATTTCATTTCTTACCTCTAAATGTTGTGTACAATTATAAATGCATGTATATACTCTGTATATATGATATATATGATATCCAAATCATGAATATCATTCTGGATATAATGATCCTTTGACCCCATGTACAACATGTAATTGTAAGCAGTCTATTTTTTACTTAAGTACCAAATATCGACCAAACGATCGTTATTAACTTAAATGATTACATAATATTTATAAAATGGAAATAAGTTATATAAAAGTAATAATAAATTTGAAAAAGGTTCTTAAGAAAGTACAAATTAACTTTAGTTTATTATTCAGGATATTAAAGAGTGATCTAGTCAAGTCTGACACGAGTTAAGGGACTTCGTCTCAATCTCCTTTCACTGAGGCATATTTATTTCTAATACAAGAAATTCTTTTATACGCTGTATAAAACACCTGTGAATTTTCATTTCATTCAAATGGAATATTTTTCTAAGAAGAGTTTTAGTATGCTTAAAAAAGGATTGTTTTTTAACGTACGCAGTGACAACGACATTTTCCACCGTCGCGAGTATTATTTGATCTTTGGCTTCCTCAACAAGCTGTAATGTTTTTAAAAGTAAATAAATACCACACTCTCTTTTGTGTATTTTGGTATTGAAAATGGTGTTGATAATGGATTTGTTATTTCAATTTTTTTACGTGATATATTATGATTGAAGTGTTGAAATTTTTTATTTCCTTTATAATTGTTTTATGTGTTATGAATCTATAATGGTACTTGGACATTTGACGGGTGGTTACATGATAAACCAAATAACGGGTTGTGTCGTGAATACTAGGATGGGTTGTTACGTTATAACCTCCACTGCATTGGGTATGGAAGTCATCCGTATGGCTATTCCATTTAGTGATATGTGTGGAAGTCGACCATATGGTTATTCCATTTAAGTATGTTTATGTCCCAAGTTACCATTATATGTTATGTGTTCTTCATATGGATTTTATGGTAATATTTTGGTTACAAAAGAGTAAGTAATGATCTTTTATTCTGTAAATATTATTTACTACTTCATAAAGGTGAAAGGTTTTACTTTGGTAAATTATTCATGTTTTACTTGTTGTTTTGAAAAACTAACAGTTTTCCTTCTTTGTGTATCCCATACTAAGGTTTTTATGCTCATCCCATGTTTTTTTGAAATGTTTTTCATAGGACATAATGTGGAATAGGGTCAAGGATGGGATCAAATAAAATTCATGTTGTCTTAAACATGGAACTAGACATGACTCTTTTTTTTCAAGATTTCATGTTTTGTAAAAAAATGAAACTATGTAGAAGTGTCTACTTTGTAATCTTTTTAGATGTAATAGTTATGACCTAATTCTCTAAAACTCTACACCTGAAAAGATCCTCAATGTGAATTATTAATTTAATTCAATACTATGTAAGGTTTGAGGTTGGGTCCTTATAGTTGGTATCAGAGGTCGGTGTAGACAACATTAGCAGTTAGAAAAATTGTTAAATTTTTGTCCATAAATTAATTTATGCTATGGTTGAAATGATATAGCATTTAAATATTACCATGTTTCTTCGCCTAAGATATTTCCGTGTTCAGAATGGTTTTTTGCAGAGGAAACAAGGCAGCTATTTGAGACGACATCAGGAGGAAGACAACCTTCCAAATCAGCAACCTGAGATGGTCAGAATTGGAACTGAACAGTTTGTTGCAGTAATGGTGTAGTTGACTCAAGCGATAAATGGTGGTGGTATCCATGCACGAGATCTGCCAGATCAACTACAGAGGAATATGTTAGTGGTGGAACATTTCATAATACAACATCCCCCATCATTCAGAGGATTATCTAACCACGTGCTTGTAGAAGGGTGGATTGAGGCACTGAAGAAGATTTTTGATGTCATGGGATGCTCAGAACATCAAAAGGTTAGTCTTGTTGTTTACCATTTTGAAGGTGAAGCTGATCAGTGGTGGTCTATGGTGAAAAATATCAAGGATAGTGATGATAATTATGATCTTCACTGGGATAAATTCAAAGGTAAGTTTCTTGGGGAATATTTTCCCAAGGTCTTCGTCTTAGGATGGAAAAACAATTCCTAGAATTGAGACATAATAATGACTCAGTGGCTGCTTACGAAGAAACTTTCACTCGACTGGAAAGGTAAGCTCCAAATTTCATACGAGATCTTGATAGTAAAATCAACCGTTTTTACTCAGGGTTAAATCCAAATTATTGAAGGGATTTAGCTTCTCGTGAGTTCGAAAGTTATGATAAACTTGTTCGATGTGTAGAGAAGGTGGAAATGGAGTTTGTCGATGATCTGGTGTTCTTTTACAAACAACATAATAAGAGGTCCAGTTGGAAAGAAAAGGGAAAGAATTCATCAAATAATCCAGGAGGTAAGAAAACCAAATATCCATCCTATGAGAAGTGTGGTGAAATTCATCCTGGAGAATTTTTATCCAAGTCTGTAAAGTGCTTTCAGTGGGGTAAGTCTAGTCATATTGCTCGTAACTGTAAGGAATATGATCAAGGAGGAAATTAAAAGCCAGTGGTAAGATGTTTTAAGTGTAATAAATGTGACATTATGAAAATGAGTGTCTAAGAAAGAACTCAACTGAGGGAAAGCAGCCAGACTACATGCAGAAGGGGGTGGTGAAATCCTTTGCAACTACTTCAGCAGATGTTGGGCCATCGAATGAAGTAGTATCAGGTAAACTGTTTGTTTGTTCAGATTATGCCAATGTGTTGTTTGATTCATGGTCTACACATTCTTTCATTTCTGAGAAGTTTTCTAGTCAATTGGGAATTCCACCTTAAGATATGAATCCTGAAATTATGGAAAAAACACCCGGAGGAATCATAGAGACAAAAAGAAATTATAAGAACCTATATATCCTTGTGTGAGGAAAGAATCTACCTGCAAACCTTATTGTTTTGCATCTAGTAGAGTTTTTTGTTATTTTGGGAATGTATTGGCTTTCTATTTATCATGATAATATTGACTAAAAAGATAAAGAAGTTTCATTTCAGAAATATTTTCAGTTTGTGTACAAGAATGAACCCTTTCTTTTGATTACATATCAGGAAGTTGAGAAACTAGTAAAAGATGGAAATGAATGTCACCTTTCATATATAGTTGAAAACAAAGGAACTGTTCAGATTAATGGTGTGCCAGTGGTAAATGAGAGTCTTTATGTTTTTCCTGATGAGTTTTCTGGTATTATACATGATCGGGAAGTTGAATTTACTGTTGACTTAGTTCCTAATTATATGCCAATTTCACAACCCCCTTATCGAATGGCTCAAGTTGAAATTTTAGAGTTAAAAAATAAATTTCAAGAGTGATTATATGAAGGATTATTTTGACCCAGCACCTAATCATTGGGTGCTCTTATCTTTTTAGTTAAAAAGATAGATGGTTCAATGAGACTTTTCATTGATTATAGAGCATTGAATAACATCACTATTAAGAACAAGTATCATTTTCCTCATATAGATGATTTGTTTGATCAACTCCAGGGAGCTCAGTATTTTTTGAAGATTGACTTGAGGTTAGGGTACCATGATTTTAAAGTAAAAGAAACAGATGTTCTTAAGATTGTGTTTTGTACAATATATGGCCATTATGAATTTGTAGTTATGCCTTTTAGGTTAACAAATGAACCTACTATATTCATGGCCCTTATGAAAAGAATTTTACATGAGTTCTTGGATATGTTTGTGGTTTCTTTCATTGATGATATTTTAGTGTGTTTTCTAAATGTAAATAGGTGCATGAAAGTCATTTAAGGGTTATCTTCCAAATCGTAAAAGAGAAGAAACTATATATAAAATTCAGCAAGTTTGAGTTTTGGTTACACCAAATTTCTTTCCTGGGTTACATTGTTTTAAAAAATGGCATAACTATTTATCCTGCTAAAAAAATTGTTGAGGAATGGCCAAGACCCACAAATATAACCGAGATCTGTAGTTTTCTTGGTTTGGAAGGTTATTACCGGAGGTTTGTAGAAAAGTTTTCATGATTATCTAGTCCAATTACTATGTTAACTTGAAAATGTGTTAAGTTCACCGGTACAAAAGAATGTGATGATTGTTTTTAGGGGTTGGAAAGAAGATTGGTGAATACTCTAGTTTTGGAACTTCCTTCAAAAAATGGTGATTTTGTTATCTTAAGTGATGCTTTGTTGAAGGGACTTGGTTATGTCCTTATGTAGAATGATCAAGTAATTGCTTATGCTTCACGTCAATTGAAAACTCATGAGTTAAATTACCATACACATTATTTGGATTTAGATGTTGTTGTTTTCCCCCTAAATATTTGGATGCATCATTTTTATGGAGTAAAGTGTGAAATATATTCCAATCACAAAAGTTTAAAGTATATTTTCACATAGAAAGAATTGAACATGATATAGAAGAGATGGCTGGAATTAATCAAGGATTATGATTGTGCAATTCATTACCATCTGGGAAAAGAAAAAAAAGTTGTTGATTCTTTGAGTCGAAAAAGTAATGCTTCATTAACCATGCTACATTTTGAACGAGATACTTTGGTTTTTGATTTGATGAACATTGGAATAGAAGTTGTTGGTGGAGGAAGTTCGTCTGTTTTTTTCAGGTGTCAGTGAGATAATCTCTATCAAACAGAATTAAGCAAGTGCAAAAGAAAGATAGTGGGTTGTAGAAAAATGTAGAGCTGGTTCAGAAGGGTAAGTTCGCTGAATTTAACATTGATAGTGATTGTGTTTTGAAGTTTGGGAAGAAATTATGTGTACCTTGTTATTCACAGTTTAAGAATGATTTGTTATGTGAGGATCATAGTTCCCTGTTTTCAGTTCATCCTGGCAGTACTAATATGTACAAAGATCTGCGGGAGTATTACTGGATTGATGGAATGAAAAGAGATATTGCTGATTTTACTATGATGTGTTTGACTTGTCAGCAGGTTAATGAAGAGTGGAAGTTTCCAAAAGGGATGCTTCAGTAATTACCAATGCCAGAGTGGAAATGGGAAAATATATCCATGGTCATTGATGTGGGATTAACGGAGAAATCTCTAGATAATAATGCAATCTGGGATATTATTGATCGATTAACTAAATCTGCTCATTTCCTTCCTATTTGAGATACTTTGTCTCTAGATCAAATTGCTCGATTGTATGTTAAAGAGATAGTCAGGTTCCATGGAGTTCTCTTCTCCATTGTATCTGATCGTGATCCCAGGTTTACTTCTAACTTTTGGAAAGGCCTTCAGAAGTCATTGGGTACTTAATTAAATTTCAGTATAGCTTTTCATCCGTAATTAGATGGTCAGTAAGAATGAACAATTCAGACCTTGGAGGATATGTTATGTGCTTGCATGGTAGATTACCTATGAATTTGGGACCAACATCCTTCTTTGGTTGAATTTTCTTATAATAAAAGTTTTCATTTTAGTATACAGATGGCTCTGTTTGAGGCATTATATGGTAAACGATGTCGAACTACAGCATTTTGGGATGAAGTAGGGGAAAGGAAGATGATGCGACCATAATTGGTAGAAGAGATGGTAGAAAAAGTTCAGTTGATTCAGAAACACATGAGAATAGCTCAGAGTAGGCAGAAAAGTTATGCGTATAACTAGAGAAAGGATCTATCATTCGAGGTAGGTGATCATGTTTTTCTCAAAGTTTCTCCATGGAAAAGTGTGATGCATTTTGTAAAGAAGGGAAAGATGAGTCTAAGGTTCATTAGACCTTATGAAATCCTAGATAAATTTGGATTAGTTGCATACATGGTGGCATTACCTCCATGTTTATCCCAGGTACACAATGTTTTACCCGTTTCAATATTGAGAAAGTATATGCCAGATCCATCTAATGTGTTGAGCCCATAGGTAGTTCAGTTGGAAGAGAATATCTCTTATGAAGAACAACCAGTCCAAATTCTTGACCGAAAAGGGAAAGTGTTGTGAAATATGGTATTTTATCAGGTGAGGGTTTTATGAAAAAACCATATGGTTAAAAAGGCAACGAGGGAATCTGAAAATTCTAGGAGGGATAAATACCTCCACTTATTTTGATATGTGAATAAAATTACGAGGATGCAATTCCCAAAAGGGGGGAAGGATGTAACATCCCAGGTAAATATAGAATAATACATTTTCATATTTATTAATATTTATAAATTAAATATAAATTTTACTTTAAATGGGTTTCTATGTTTGACAGCGTACCCGATAAGCACCAACGATATTCTTTGAAATGTTACACTACACACTAGTAATATAATAAAATTATTTTAAATGGTAGTTAACACGTAGTTGTTGTATTGGAGGGAATGAATAAAAATAACTAAAATATGATTATATATGTTTGTTAAATATTTTTACATTTATCCAATAAAAGATAAAGGCTTAAAATAAGAAAAGAATTCAATTTTGGGCATAAATACTCTAATATTCACTAAATGGTCAATTTATCACCTTTTTATGGTGAAACCTCCATAAAAATATATTTGTTCACTCTTTTACATTTTATTGGACCAAATAAATTCCTTCTTTAAAATCGGTACATCAAAATTTACTTTGTGTATGTTTTGTTATTTTTCTGATAATGTTCATTTTTAATGGATAATTGAAAAATGTTATATTTTGATTCAAAACATCATTTTAACCAAATTTATTTATATGATTAGATTATCTTTTAAATTGGTTTTAAAGTGAAATTAAAATATATTTTTACCATTTAATCCAATGGGTTTCATTGGAATTAATTTCACTTTGAAATTGGACTTAAACTAGTGTCAATCTTTTTATATATACTGTTTCTTAAAAACACGTTATTTGTTTTGACAACAGGAATTAATTATAAAATTAATTAATGAAAATTATATGTTTTTAATTTGGTAAATAGACATCATTTTTGAATTTGTAATATCAAATATAGATTAGGGTGAATTTTTGGTATTTTTCTAAAAAACATCAAATTTGATGAATAGTGAAAACACTAAGTGGTAGTTAAAAAACTGATTTTTTCTTTAAATGAAACATTACCACTTCTGTGAATTTAATTTCAAATATCCGACATACATGGTTGTCATTAGTAAGTAAAAAATTGTTCAATTGGATGAAAATAATTTTTTGTTGAATAGTATCTTTTAAGTTTTATTAATCACGATTAAAGGTAATTAGTGTAATTTAAGGTAAGAATAATGTTATAATAATATTAAATTACCTTGAAACATGTACTAATCTAATTGGATGAATTATATCTAGCCACGAAAATCCATGGGTCAACATGGGGACCCCATTGATCCAATTGGGTAAGAAAATGACATTAATAACTTTTTATTTAAAGTTGAAATAAAAATGTCAGAAACCTATATTGTTTTACTAAAACAATTTTTACATTGGGTTATACAAGTCATGTTCTTAAATATAAATATTAATTAGAAATTTAATAAGATTTACTACATCATGGTAATTTTTTATAATTTTTAGACATCAAATAAATAAAATTATTTATGACACCATGATGAGGTATTGATTACCTCATTAATGAATAATTTAAATAAAATGAAACGATAAGGGAAAATATAAGACATAAACTTGTAAAAAACCTATTGTATGGGTGTCTTTTGAACCTGTGTCACCTTATCCTCTAAATATAACTTTTTTGGACCTCTAAAATCCGAAAATCATATTATAATAAGGTAACATTTTATAACATTCCAGGAGTGCCCCTCCTCCCTCTTATAAAAGGCCCCCAACTCTACCCCTTTATCCACCCCACTCAAGCATTCCGATCGACCAAACTCTGCTCATTTTATCTCTACACATCCCTCTCCTCATTCTAGGAGCCTTATCATAGGCAGAAATCTCTTCAAGAAACCCTTTTGGTTCAAACCAAAGGGAGTTACCCGATTTAAAGGTATTGTCCTCTCTTATGTCCTTTTGTTTTATTTTATTTCTCCAACCCCTAAACTATTTTTATTCCTTAATTTTGTAACTAAAATAGTATCTTCAATATACTAGGATGTTTTTATGATAATTATTCGAGCATATTACACATACCTCCGTCTAATGGTTGAAGAACATACGGTTTCTGTGGATGGCGAATTACTGCCTCGCGAAACGATGATTGTTCAACATTCTCTTAACACCTTTCATTGTCACCATTAAGATTAACTGTATTTATATATGATATATATTAAGTTTATTTTTTCCTTATTCTTCTGTATTTTTCATTTATGGCATTCCTTTATGGTTTCTAGAATGGAAAAAATGCGATAATTTCATTTTTTGGAAGTGCAGACTACTGTCCCCTCAAAGTGATTTGAATCGTTAATGCCATATGTGGGATGTATAAAGGATGGGGTTAATAATATTATATATGATATTATACTAGAATTATAATTTACCTTTATATAATTGTGATTTCATTCCATTAAATATGAAATATAAATTAAAGTAGCGTTCATGCGTACGTACGGCTTACCATCTCCCTGAATGGTGCATTTCATTTCTTACCTCTAAATGTTATGGACAACTATAAATACATGTATATGATGGTTTTATATGATATATATGATATAAAAATCATTAATATCATTCTGGATATAATGAACCATTCACCCCATGTACAACATGTAATAGTAAGAAGTCCATTTTTGAATCAAGTACCAAATATCGACAAAATGACTGTTATTAACTTAAATGAATACATAATGTTTATAACATGGAAATAAGTTATATAAAAAGAAGAATAAACTTGAAAAAGGATCTTAAGAAAGTATAAATTAACTTTAGATTATTAATCAGGAGATTAAAGAGTGGTCGAGTCAATTTGGACATGAGGTAAGGGACTTCGTCTCAGTCTCCTTTCATTGAGGCATATTTTGTTCTAATACAAGACTTTATTTTATACGTTGTATAAAACACCTTTGACTTTTCATTTCATTCAAACTGAATCTTTTTCTATGAAGCTTTTTACTAAACGAAAAAAAGTAATGTTTCTTTTAACGTACGTGGTGACAACGACCTTTTCCACTGCCGTGAGTATTATTTGATCTTTGGCATGATCAACAAGCCGTAATGTTTTTAAAAGTATATAAATACCATATAATCTTTTGTGTATTTTGGTATTGAAAATGGTTTTGGTAATGGATTTTTTTATGTCAATATATTTAAGTGAAATATTTTGATTGAAGTGTGGGAATGTTTTCTTTCCTTTATAATTGTTTTATATGTTATAAATTTATAATGGTACTTGGACATTTGACATGTGGTTACGTGATAAACCAAATGACGGGTGGTGCCGTGAATACCAAGACGGGTGGTTATGTTATAACCTCTAATGAATTGGGTATGTAAGTCAGCTGTATGGCTATTCCATTTAGTGATATGTGTGGAAATCGACCGTATAGTTATTCCATTTAAGTACGTTTATGTCTCAAGTTACCTTTATATGTTATGTGAACTTTATATGGGTTTTATGGTAATATTTTGTTTAAAAAAGGGTAAGTAATGATATTTTATTCATTGAAGAATGTTTACTACTTCATAAATGTGAAACGTATTACTTTGATAAATTATTCTTGGTTTACTTGTTGTATTGAAAAACTAATGATCTTCATTCTTTGTGTATCCCATACTGTGATTTTTTTGCTCATCCCAAGTTTTTTTTGAAATGTTTTTCATAGGACATAATGTGGAATAGGGTCAAGATGGGAGCAAGGAAAATTCAAGTTGTCTTAAACATAGAACTAGACATGACCCTCTTTTTTTCAAGAGATCATGTTTTGTAAAAAAAATGAATCTATGTAGAAGTGTCTACTTTGTAATATTATGAGATGTAATAGTTATGACCTAATTCTCTAAAACTCTAAACCTGAAAATAACCTCATTGTGAATTATTAATTTAATTCAATATTAATTAAGGTTTAAGGCTAGGTCCCTATATCTAGTGTGTGTTCATCTCCTCCCTCTTGACATATGACTTGATTTTTTGGTGGTGGGATGCCTCTACAATGCCAAATGCACAACTCAGAAAAAACTAGATCAATGCTCACATCTTCAAAAAATAAGACAGGTCAAAACCCACCCAAAATAAGCCATTCCCCATATCCATCTCTTAAATCAAGGACTATAAAAAGAACGTTCCCAACATAACATGAAAGACTACCTCTTCCCCACTCAAAAGCTAATTCTAGGTTTAGTTTATATTTATCATCCCATGTTTCCATTTCATTTTCATTTTAATTCACATTAATTTTACCTTTGATTTATATAACACAATTATTCAAAAGGATTAAAAAATGGTTGACCAATTTCCAAATCCATGAGGGCCTATAACACCTCATGAAGCTAGAATTTTGTTCCCATACAATCCATATATATCAAATTCACTTTAACAATTGAATAAAAATGGTATATCATGTCCCTGTATATATGGTCACATAAACATCATTCCATGAAATATGACATCACTTCTCTATCTACTATATAGACCCTATCTAAACAATAGATACAGCTATCAGAGCACCCATAACAACAATATTCAATATGTAATTAATCCTAAATGGGATGGATTAATTCATGGCATGTGATTTATAACAAGTTCCTATATTTTGCACGAGATTGAATACCCTCATATCATTTTTTTTAAATAGCAAAAAAATTAATAATTATATCAATAATAAAATAACAATGAAACATCATCAAACAATGGTGAAATACAATCAATTTTAATAGTCAAAATCCTATATATAACAATTCTATTTGAGATAATTTGTATTTTCCTCATACGTGGGGTCGCTACTCCCGATAACATGTTATTACCAAATAGTAAGACAACTAGAAAAGTCCCTCTAATACCACTTTGAAACATCCCAAACCTGGATTCCACTCAATAGTTCCCTGAGCCCAGTTGGCAGCATGGCCTCAAGCACATCTCCCCAAATGATAGAGGCTACCGAATAGTTCTATGGGGTTAGGTGTGTCAGATGGGAGGGAATTCTCCCATCATCAGAGTATAAATAGTCTAAAATTATAAACAAAGAAATTAAGGAATCAATTTAATAGTAAGACAATTGAATAATACACAATATCTTAATATATAAAAAAACTAGAAGTAATGTCATATACTTATGATGATATTGATACATGTCTTGTTTCTATGAAAATATCCAAAATAGGTACACATTAGATTATTGTAATACATGTATCCAAAATTACAGGAAGAAAAAAAGGTGTCATCTCCAAATATGATCGCAAGCCTCAGCTCGATCTCATGGTCCCCTGCTCTTAAGCAGCGATCAACAACTTCTGTTATGGTCATTTCCCTTGTCAACACCTATAAGCCCATAATCTGTTTGGATTCCCCAAAGGATCCCCAAACTGGGTGTGAGATAACATCCCAATAGGAAATAACCCATTACTTATATATTTCCATAGTTTTCAATATAACAAGCTACGTGGGTAAGCATTTAAAAAATTAAAGTGTAGAATACATGGACACTACTATGGAAATGGAATAATCAAGCCTCTCAAGGCTCCCTACAAATCAAATGTTAGATCCTATATCTAAGAAAATATATCAAATAGAAATAAACCACACAGTCTTGTCATAAATCCATAAGTCCCAAACTATCATGTTCATGTTTTATATCCAATGTGGATAACAATACCATGGAAATGCCGTAATAATCAAAGAATCTGATCGTGAAGGTGGGATCTATGGTGTCAAAGACCATGTCATCCTCATCATGTATTAGGAGGGTCTCATTGGAAACTCTATATAGGCACTTGTTGGAGGCATAGGATTATTTTATACTAGACCAGACTTATGTGAGTCTATGAAAGTTGGATCCAATGGAAACATTGCCTTAGTCATTCCACAAAATTAATACACGAGGGGATTAATCAACCCAAGGAATCTACTACCGTGTTCTCAATCCATGGAGAGTCTTCCATGGAATCTAATGAACCATTAATTCATTCATACCATTTACCTAAATTATACATGAGTCTACCCACTCATGGAATCCTTTTATATTCCATCATACAACACGGGTATACCTTTCCATTTATCACCATTCAGAATTAACCATATCACATCTAATGAGTATACCCAATCATGAATCCCAATTCAAATTTAAAATATATAATGAGTATACCCAATCATTATTCACGTTTCAGAAGCAATAAATTTAACTAGTATACCTACTCCTTACCCCCTATTCATATTATGTTATATCTGATGAATTTACCCACCCATTAACCAATTTCCAAATAAACCAACTAATCCATGCTTTATAAAGTATTAACCATTTTATCAATTGAACATTTAACCAAATAAATCCAACAAGTAATAAAAAAAATAAGGTGTAAACACACCATCTATAAAAGTAATTCATTTCAATTTAATCATAATTAAACTCCATTTGGTTAGGAAAACACTAGAAAGCATCCCATGGATGGATCAACAAGGCATAAATACTGCCTTTTCATATGGAAAACACCATGGGTGACCATTTATGTTTAATAAACTACCAACACACACCAAAAGAGCCTAATAGAATCCCTAATAGATACATGTTCATTTAATTTAATTAGATTGTTCAATTTTGAAGTCGCGTCGGAAATTCTGGTTTGAAATGTCATAGTCGATGGCTCTGTAAAACACAAAAACACAAAATAAACGTATAGACCACCTACATTTTCTCGTTAGTGGGTGATCATCCAGTGTCAAGTACGGATTTAAATCCACATTGGATAAATTTAAATAATTGATGAAGAATGAAAAATTAGTGCATATGATCATAAAACTGAATAGCACAATTAATATCCAAAAGAATCAGGAATGACTAAAAAGAAATGTAGATCATAGAATTGTAGATCTAATGTGAAAAATCGCACTTGAATGGGAGATGTAATGAAGGATCCTACTAAAATCCAATAATTTTCTCCATTGGAAGGATCTCAAATCCTCCCTTGTTGTGCATTGATAAAAATAGTATTTCATGTTTATAAAATAAATTAATTTAATTAAAAAATAACACAAAAGAAAAATTCAAAGCGGTGCATTTTCTGTACCATAGTTTAGAAAACTGTGTGCTAAACATGCATGGCTTATTGTAGGACAAGCGGATCCTGTATGGTTTACCCATGATGTTTACAAACCATGCAGAAACCATGAGAAAAGTGACTATCAAAAATTACAAAAACTACACACCTGGTTGCACGGTCATGCACCTCCTCTCACATAGTTTCTTCAAGCCATGTTGCATATACACCCCCATTTTCAATCCTCACAAGGTTTGTACAAACCATGCATCATGCTTGTCATGGATTGTACACTCCCTAAACAAGGCTATAAAACCCCACAAAATTGGGTTTTAGGATCTGAACAGTCCCCAGACGCCCCCTGAAACCTCTTTGACTTAAAAGGGTATTCATATTAGGCCATATTCAAGAATTGTAGATGACAAAGAATATATCTTAACCTCATACAAAAACATGTGTTCTTGAACATTGCCCTCCTAATTTTTTATACAACTGAATAAAAGTACATATATGTTATAAAATTATACAAAATTTATAGAAGTATATAGTTTTAAAAATTTATAAAGGTATAAAATTAAAATTTACGAAAGTGAAATTTATTAAAGTATAGAATCATGATACTTTATCAAGAATAAAACTATAATTTTAGATTAATTAAGAAATCTGGAAAACTATAATAGTATAAATAATTAGTAAAATTTTATTTTTAATCAATATATGTAATTATGATATTATATAAAATTTATTAATTTATATAAATTGATAAATGAATAAAACAATAAAAGTATAAAAAATTTATTAAAAATATATTTAAATTATTTTAGAATCTTTTGATTGAAATTATAATTTATAAAAATATATAAATTTTAAATTAGATAAAAATATAACTTTACAAACTTTAATCAATTTCAAAATGTCAAAATATTTTTCATATCAAGCATATTTTATTCAAAAAAATATGAATCACTTTATCAAAACCATGAATTTCATGTATTACTTGAAATTCTAAGTAAATATTATGCACCAATTGAATATAATATTTGAAGACCAATACACGTTTTTAAATTGCACACTTCCACTAAAAGGTTTACTCGAAAATTTAACAAACATAAAGTGCACAAGGAAATTGAAATAAAATTTAAAAATAATATTTTTTTTATAAAAACATTTAACATACACTGGAAATAGAGAGAAACGCATTATTTAATCCTATGAATTCTACTAACATAATTAATATTTTTATTATAAGTCTAAAACATGAATTAATAGACAAAAAAAATAGAAGATACAAAATTTAAGATGTAATCATGAGGTAAAACTGCTGACAACTCAGTGGTTTCAATAATGGATTCCCACCTCTTCCATAACTGAGTGCAAAAAACCCAGAAGAGAGATCAAACATGCTAGTCCCATTAGAAAATGAAATATAGATTATCCCTAGATCATAGATTTTTTCGCATAGTATACGTAGAAAGGAGGAGATATGAGGAGAGGACATACAAGGATAAGTAAATAAACAACATATACCAATAATTAAATGGAATCATGGAATTTGGGAGTCTTTTCTAGGAGATCATTTCTACATTTATTATACATCATAGTTTTAAATTATTATATAAAAAACCCACCAATTAAAACCCAATATCAATACAAAAAGATCACTCCTCATTTTAATCATGATCACAATAAGATTCATTCATTTATGTAGAGGAAAACCATAGTCATTGTGTAACACTACAAATCTATCACCTAGGTCATCAATCTCCAACAGTAATAAACCTTCTCAAACATGACCTTAACATCGATCAATACTACCAAATACAACATGGGTGTTTTTTGGGGGCTATTTATTCGTTTTTTCAAGTAGAAGTGAACACATAGGGTCCAGTGAGGTTTTTATGAATAAATAATGACTTCATAGGTGATAACAAGACAAATCGATCATATACCTTATATTTGGGAAGATTCATTCATTGAGACTATCTACTAGTGGAAGTGATATGTTCTGAAGATAGTATTTGTAGTTGTGGTAGAGTTAGAGTTCCATGAGTTCTTCAATAAGTGAGTGGTGACACCCCTTTATTAGGGTTTAGTTTTTAAGAACATGTATGGATTTTATCAGCACTTTTAAAAAAACACTGATAAAGAGTTGTTTAATCAGCACATAAACAGAATGCGCAGATAAAATGTGTTTTTACCCACACTACAATTATATCACTGTTAAAGAATAATATTATCAATTATTTTTTCATCTTGATAAAGGGATATCTTTATCAGTATGATAAAATTATGATAAATATCTAATCTTAATAATTTATTTATATTATTATATATAGTTTTAAATTTATACATATAATTAATATATATTTATAATTATAACTATAAATAAATATTTATTTATTTATAAATATTTATTTAATAAATATTTTTAAAAATATTTTTACATATATATATAATTATATAAAAATTAAATATTTATCAAATTATAATAAATATATTTATTATTTTTATATTTTTATAAATATATATATTTACGAAAAAGGTCTACCTCGAATAAAATATCGTGACATTTTATTAAAAGATAAAATAAAATGAAAACAGGGGAATGTATGGGTTAAAGAAAAGGGATATGCCCCCATCCATAAACTAGTTTAAGAGTCATAAAAATAAATATAATTTTTATACCCATAGTTAGAATCATTATAAGATTCCCATTTCAACTTTGAGTGAGCCTAATTAATACTCATATTCATCACTACCTTGGACCTTTCATACTAACGGGTGGATTTGACCTTCAATGACATTATGGATGATCTAGTAGAAACAATCCTTGGTATATTGGAATAATACTTTTGTGTCCTTATTTTTGAAGGAGCCATATTTTTTCCTCCATTTTCTCTCTTTTTCCCCTACCATTAATGATATCAACCTTAAATAAAACAACTCCACCAATGCCTAAAGGATGTATGGTGTCTAATAAAATCATTGGATTCTCTTTATCACTAACATCATCTAAACTTTTACCCCATTTAAGAATTTCTAAGGAACATGAATTGTTATAGTAATCCAAGATATATTTGTGAAAATCAACAACCTCAAAATCATGTTGAAAAGTGACCCCAACCTTTTACACATATCATTACATGATTTTAAGAATCATATTACAAGATAAGGATCGTAAATTCTAGTGTCTTGGATGACTTTGTACATACAGCTGAAGACATAAAACATTTATTTATTTAATATTCATAAAGGCCTCCTAACTATTATTATTCTCATACATCTTCATAGGATAGCTTGTTGATAACATGAACAATGGGATGAGATAAAAATCTTATTAATGGAATAAACAAAAGAATAAAGCTTTAGGACATGGGTTAGAAGACATGACATAATGATATAAAAAAGGCATGGAATATATGGAATCATTAAATATAAACATGGGATCATATAAACATGGATTACTAGTAATGTGGAAACTACATAAAACATGACATTAGCATGATTCAAGGCTCGTTTCACATAGAGAAGCACTTTTCAAGTCTATCCAACAAGACTGTTGCACATGGTAGCACGAGTTAAGGCTAACCTTCAAGACCATTTCACCTAATATCTAATGATAGTAAACATTACCCAATTTATTGGAGCACTATCTAGGAACATACATATTGACATGTTCATTAATATTCATTCAACATAAAGAATCATACATAATCAATCGTAAATAAACATAAGGGTGCTCAGGGAAATAAATAGGTATTGTAATCATGTCATAAATCATAATGAATTGACATATCATACGAGTGTCAATGAAAGAATGAAATTAAAAAAATACATTGAATTTAATAAGGCAAAATAATCATATATCAGGTTATGTGATTTCAAATAGATGTGACATCATGCAAGAAGACTACTTAAGAAATTTTAGCATTAAAACATTTTATTGTGGATTGAAGGAAAATACTAAAGCTCATTTAAAATAGAAAAAGAAATAATATTTTATATAAAATAGAAGTTTACTAGTAATGATTTTATAAATAATATAGTGGTTTTATCAAAATAATGTTTTCTTAAAATAGATAATAGAGTGCTCTTGAAAGTGAGTAGGAATTCCTGAATTTTCCTTAAACGGTGATGCTTATCAATAAGTATTAAAGAGGGAACTGATTAAAACATGAATATACCTGAAATATAATGATGATTGGACGTTTTTAACTAGTTTTGTATGTGTTACAAATCATTTATAATATGTACATAAAAAAATAACATATTACTTCATTATGGAAAAAATAAATATAGAGCAACCTGAAGTAATAATGGATATTTGGGTAGAATCCCTTACCTTAAGTCCAAAGTTGTTCTTCACTTGATCTTAATGTCCTGGATAACCAAATAAAATTAATTAGTTAATATTTTCATAACCAAATATTCATTTAATTTTTTATTATAACCTTATTAAGTTCATTCATGTCGTTTTTAATGGGTTAAGATGATCAATTTTATTGTTTGGGGGTATTTTTTTCCATGGGTTTCATGATTGTTTTATTTATATACATTCGAGGATAAAACTATATGATGGGAATGGTTTTATACAATTGTATTTATATGTTATTAGATAACATCTATAAAATTAAATGGTTATAAAATTCATTTTTTATTTTGATTGAATATGAATCATTATAAAAACAGTAATGATAACTATTTTTTTAATTGGTGGTTCTTAATCACAACAAACACATTATGCTTTCTAAATTAATATCATGTGTATAAAATATTATAGAACCATATATTGTTAATATTAGATATATTATAAATTTTTTGAACCATAAAAATTGTTTCATGACATGAATTGAAGATAGTAATAGAAATTGAAAACATGTCATCCTTGGATGTGATAAATTAACAAATATAAGATGGTGTCTTCATTTCTATAATAAAAGGAGGGGAAATGAGAAATTATGATTAAATATTATATTATCATAAAAAAATTATAGTACATGTATGTTATTTCAATTATCAAATCATTTTGATTAATTGAAGTGAAGAATGAAATAGAAAGAATATAACTTGATAGAAAACAAAATAAATAAAAAGTGAAATTTACCTCTTGATTATATCTTCCTTGAGAACCTCTTTAGTGGAGAGTATTTGATCTTTGGAAGATACCAAGGATATTTTTAAGTTCTGAGGATATTGTAATGATATTTTATCCAAATTTATAATAGACATAAGGCTTGAGTGGTGTGACGAGAAGAGGTAAAGAGAGGTGTTATTTATAGAGGAGGAGAGGAGGAGTTTTCCATTATTTTAATCATTAGATTTATATTTGTTTCAGAAGACTAGGAATAGTATTGATTATTGTCACTTAAAATAGTAAATAGATCATGTGAGTTCGAATTAATGGACAATCATATCATCCATGACTCAAACATGATGCATATGTTTTTTTAGCATTTATCCTAAATTATCGTATTTTACTCTTCACCAAGAATTCATGTTTTTAAGAAAAATACCAATAATTAACCCCAACTATTTCATGGTATTAAGAATTAAAAAATGATCTCCATTTTCAAAAAAATTATTTTTTTTAATTTTAGAAATATAATTTTTATTTAAAATATATATTTAATTGATAAATACAAATTTTAAAATTAAAACTGTTTTTCTAACACTTTGAAAATTTAATTAAGATCTCATAACATTATATTATATTCATAAGACATATAAATATTATTCTATGAATATATTTTATAAACATAAAATTTTTATTTAAATTATTAAATTATTAATAAAATTTCAATTAAATATACATGACTTATAAAAATACAAAAACTTTGATAATAATTTTTAACATATTTATTTATTCATACAGTGATATAATTATACCATAGTTTCACTTATAAGAAGGATAATTTTTATATATACATTCATTGGTGATGTTACTATTACATTGACTAATTTACAATTCATAAGGGTCACATTACTATTCCAATGGTTTGGTTTGTATTTCATCGGTATATGTTCCTTAACATCAAGAGATACCTTTTTATTTCACTCATTCTTTATTTATAAGTATATTTTTATGTTATATTTGTAATATTATATGGTTATACTATAAGAAATAATAATAATAATTTAATTCCATTGATAAAACATTGGGTCCTTACTTTATTCCCCACTTATGAAATTTCATGGTAGAAATTTCATTTTAGATTCTCAGTAATAAATAGGTGTGGGTACTTTTCCTTCATTCCTTTCTTCATTTCCCATTATGCCTCTTCATACTTATGGTTTTTCCATAGTACATTGACCATGTGATTATTCTTGTTAAATTAAACATTATCAATATGATCTGAGATATTCATTGCATTCTCCTCATAAGAAATATCATTCTCTAACTGAACCTATGAAGACAATATATGTGAATGATATTCTATGTACTTGCTTAAGAGGGATACATGGAAGACATCATGTACTTTAGACATTGTAGGTGGAAGTGCTAGTGGATAGGGCATAGCACCAACACGATCAGTAATCTTGAATGGGCTGATGTACCTAGGACTTAGCTTTCCTTTCTTCCTAATCCTCATGATCTTCTTCTATGGAGATATGTGGAGGAATACCATGTCTCAAAACATAGAACTCAAGGTTTCATCGACGATTGTCTGTATAACTCTTTTGTCGACTTGAGGCATCATTGTTGTGGTAATGAATAGTTTTCACCTTCTCCACAATTTCTTTGACCATTTTAGGTCATATTAGCTTATGCTCAATGACTCCATCCCAACAAGTCATTGTTCTCCACCCTTTCACATAAATGGCTTCATATGGTGAAATTCAGATACTGGTGTGGAAACAATCGTTGTAAGAGAATTCGACCAGTGAAAGATGTGGGTCCCACACACCATTGAATTCCATAGAACATGCTCTCAATATACAATCAAATGTTTTAATAGTTCTCTTATATTGGTCATCAGTTTGAGTATTAAAGGCCATACTGAAGTGTTGTTCAGTGCATAAACCATGCTGGATACTTTTCCAGAACT
Source organism: Viscum album (assembly GCA_963277665.1). Lineage (NCBI taxonomy): Eukaryota > Viridiplantae > Streptophyta > Magnoliopsida > Santalales > Viscaceae > Viscum > Viscum album. Next base: position 1,873,035,596 of record OY728146.1, on the reverse strand, counting down.
TCACGGTGAATCTTGGATCACTATCATATAAAATAGATAGTGTTAATTCATACAGATTTTCCTCCTATATTATATACATCGATGAAATTTGATCAAATGATATGTCCTCTATAATTTTTAAAAACTGACCTTTCTTTGTTAGAGGATTCATAATGACCCATATAGCATTGTTTCCACTGGATTTCCTTGGATTTCTAGTGACAAAGTACATGGTAATTGTTAGTGGTTTCCATATCACATTATACTTTTGTCTTTTATCCATCGCTTTTTAACACATCAGGCACATTGATGTATATTTAGTAGTCACCTTTTTCGTATTGTCCCACCAAAAGTTCTCTTAGAGACCTCGATACATCTTTGTGCTCCATGGGTAAATAGCAAAGGTTAAGCTATGTGTTTCGTTCAAAAGATCCTTATTTATCTCTAGATCAGATGATACACATAATCATAACACAAATCATACAACTCCTTCCCCGTAAATCTTAAACTTATATGATTACGCATTTTTTATGGCTTCCACCATTTTTTGAATTTCCATATCTTTTCTTTGAGAATCATTTATTTTATCAATGAGGAACGTTTGAGATATCATTTGATAAAGGATTGATGATGTTTCTCCATTAATGATTCACATGTATATACACTGAAAATCTATGAATATAGGATCCTTATCAATTATCATCGTTGATAAAGATGTAGAATACTTACTACATAGAGCATCTAACAGCTTATTTTTCGTACCGGGGTAGTAGTGGATTGGGAAATCATAATCCTTGATGAGATCTAACCATATTATCTTTTTCATATTCATCACTTTCTATGTACATATATATTTGAGACTCTTTTGATCATTATATATCTCATACATCTCCCCATAGAGATAATGCTGCCATATTTTCAACGTAAAGATAATAGTCTCCAAATCTAAATCATCCACGAGATAGTTTTTCTCATGGAATTTTGGCTTCCTTGAGGCATAGGATATCACTTTATCATTTTTTATTAGAAAACAGTCTAATAACTTCTTTTAAGTATCACCTTACACCAAACATATTTATACAATTTTTTGGATTGTGATTTCTGGTGCAGTGATGGGCCTCTTTTTTGAGCTCATTAAATCTTTCCTCAAGTAATGAGTCTAGATAAAATTCATCTCCTTTCGTGTTATATTTGAAATTAGATTTTAAAATTATGAGAAATTCTTCAAAAATCATCGATAATATCATTATAGACCTAGAAAGTTGTTTATATCCATTACATATTTTGGCGTGGTCCATTCTTTGCATGCCTTTATCTTGGAAGGGTCTACATATATCCCTTTTCTGGTGATAAGATTCCCCAAGAATTATAAATCCTTTCTATAGAACTCACATTTACTATAATTTTCACATATTTTGTCCATTCACAAATTATTTATCATAGTATTAAAATGATCTTTGTGTTCCTCTTTACTCTTGGTGTATATTGGAATATCATAGATAAATACTACCAAAAATTATTTGATGTAGTCTCTAAAGACTCTATTCATTAACTCCATAAATATTGTTGGAACATTAGTAAGTTTTAAGGGTGTAACTATTAACTCATAACACTCATGCCTTGTTCAAAGGGTACTTTTTGGAATATCTTCCTTCCTCACCTTTAGTTGGTGATATCTTAATCGATGTTCCACCTTAGAGAAATAATTTTCCCCACAATGATGATTGGACAAGTTACCTATCTGAGGTAGGTTGTACTTTTTCTTTATCATGATTTTATTGAGATCATGATAATTAGTGTAGAGGTACAGTGAAACATACTTCTTCTTCACAGAAAGAACGGGTTCTCCCTAATGTGAATCACTCGGGTATATGAAACCCTTGTCTAGATTCTTTGATAACCAGTTCTTTAGATCTACCAAGTCTACAATGGCCATTCAATAAGGAGACATTGATATAGGAAGTGATCCAGGAACAAGTTCAATTAAGAAATCAACCTCTCAATTAGGAGTAAGACCAAGAAATTCTTTAGGAAATCCATTAGTGTAATCCCTCACAATGTTCATATACTCAAGAAGTATCATCTCCTTTGTCTAATTCATTTGAGCAAGATATGTTTTCTCAAAAAGAAACATTATCAACACTTATGATGAGGACACTAAAAAAGATTCATCTTCTTCATTACACTTGTATATGATTGGAGGATACTTAGGGATGTGAAGAGTGATCTCCCATTCCTGGCAGTTATTATTGGATATGTATAAATATATTCAATCCATGCCCAAAATAGCATCAAAATCCACCAAAGGAAGTATGACAGGATTTTTAGGAGGTTCATCACACGATCATTTACCAAGGGGGATTTATAAACCTTGGAATAAATAATTCCTCACATTCCCTATTCTCATAGATAACTCATCCAATAAATTTTGAGATGGTTGTTTATTAGTTCTACTAAACATGAAAGATTTTAAATAATGTATAGATCCAAAATAAAATAGTACATTTTCTATTTTGTAATGAATAACTAGAGAACCTATCATGACATCATTGTCTAGCTCTAACTCAAGAGTTTTGATAGTATAATCCCTTCCATGTTGCCTTGGGGTTGTTGTTTAATGCCTCCAAAAACCCTTGAATTAGGAAAATTCTTCATATAATTCCCATGTTTCTTTTATTTGTAACACTGCACTACAGGATGAGTATTAATCTGAACCATCCTTTCTTCTTCCAAATTAGTGGGATTCTCCATATCCCTTCAGTAGTTTTATCAAAATGTCTTATTATACAACATTTTATGCAATTCCATGTTCCCTTTAGATAGTTCCCAAGATGCCTCTTCCCATAATTTCAACACATGGGATGCTCAATCTTCATTCCATAATGGGATTAATTTTCTAATCCACCCGTATTAGACCCTATTTTCCACTTTTTTTCACCAAGCCCATGAGACCATTGAGATTATCTAATATTTATTTAAACCTTGAGGTCACAACATACAATCTCCACATAACTATCAAATTCTCAAATTTCCATCAATTTTCATAGACTTGTCTTTAGTCTGCTAAATAAGTGATCAACCTTTCTTTCGGTGTTCATGAAAAAGACTAAGGCATATCTTGAAAGCTTTATGAAATTTACTTCATATGCCCCAATGGACTCATCTAACTTCGACATAAGTCCAAGAAACTCTCTTTCCATATTGAGATAGTGGGTTTAGTGAAAATATTTACTGAAAAAAATCATGAATTCCTTCAAATCCATGGAGTCAATTTCCTTCGGGGACATCGTTTTCTTGATGAGTATCCACCATTGATCATTATCTCTATCAAAACGATAGACTGCCAATATGAATTTCTCCTCTTCTAAGTACTAGAGTATAGAAAATTTCTTTTCAATAGAGTTAATTTACTATTCAACAAGGAGGGGATTACAAGATTCACTAAATATGGGAGGCCTTTTCCACATGAAGGATTATATAGAAACATTATCATTCCTTGGATGATGAGGGAATTCCACATGATTCATCTTATTATTCACAACTCCATTCATCTAAGTAAGTAATTCAATAATTTTTTGTGTACATGTTCCCCTAATATCAGGCATATAATTAGGGTAATCATCACATTTCTTATCACCATTATTATTGGCATGTGTTATTTTATTTCCCTCCATTAGATAATTTTTTTTTACAATTATGGGGATTTAATACTAAGCTATTGAGCATAAAAAGGAAACAATAAACATAAAAGGATAAACTATTTAAGTAAAATTATAACCTAATATTTGATTACCTAGGTTTCGATTTAAGTTATCCATGATCTGTTTACTTGCATCTATTCTTATTGTGGGTTTTTATTCACATAATAATGGTTCTTACTATGATTATGAATTTACTAAAGAATATCCCCCAAGAGTATCAAACCTAGAGTGAAATATTGACCATTTTGGTTCACCAATTACCATTTGATTCTATCTTAATGTGATATTTTTGGGTTTTACCCCTATATATATCTCTTCTAGATTCCTATCCCCTTGTTCTTGTCCAAATTGGGATGTATTTTCTTTATAAGAAACTTCATCTATACATAACAGTATTTTGGAATGTTTTCATGTACTTAGTCTCATACCTATGGTATTTACTAAAGCTTTCTATTCTTTATCACCTAAAATTACTAGACCATCCTATGATACCAACTATAGTGACCCCACCCTTTTACACATATCATTAAATGATTTTAAGCATCATATTAAAAGCCATAGATTGTAAATTCTAGTGTCTTAGAAGAATAGGTACATAAAAATGAGGACATAAAACATTTATTTATTTATTCCTCATAAAGAGATCCTAACATACACTATGATCGTACATCTTTATAGGATAACCTGGGGATAACATGAACAAAGGTATGATCTAAAAATCCCAGTATGGGAATTAACATAATAATGATTCTTCAGCACACTGGTTAGAAGGCATGATATAATGATATAAAAAGTCAAGGAACATATGGAATCATTATATATAAACATATCATCATATTTACATAGATTCATTGTAATGTATAAGAAAAATAAAATACAACATTAACATTATTCAGGGCTCGATGAAAGTAGAGAAACCCATGTTAAGGTTAACCACCAAGACCATTGGACATTGTAGCACGAGTTAGGGCTAACCACCAAAACCATTGCACATAACATCTCATGAGACTAAAAATTACCCAATGCATTGGATAACTATTTGGGTTCACCCATCTTAACATGTTCATGAATATTTGTTCCACATAAATAATTATACATTATCAATCATACATAAAGATAAGGGTACAAATGGAATGAAATGATTTTCATAATCATGTCCTAAATCATAATGAATAGGTGTATCATACAAGTGTCCACGAAAGAATGTAATTAAAACATTCATGGATATTCATAAGGGAAAATGTTAGGTTGGTATGGAGTATGATATTCTCCTGTGATACCAACTGTAGGATTGAAATGATGATATAGATTCTCAATATACAAACTCTATGTAGTTCTTTGAGAACTTTTAATGTTGTTAAGAAACATTTCAATTTTTTTAATGAGGTTAAACCAGGTAAATTCACAAAAACTCTAAGTCCTACAAACTTTCTTGATTCTGGAAATGTGATTCCGAGAATGTAATTCTGGAAATGTAGTTATGAAAATGAAACATCACAAAATTTTTAAATTATAATGATTTTACCTTAAAGGATATAAAATCTCACGAAATCAGAGTATAAAAGTGTAAGAATGTATAAGATAGTTATACTTTCCTCAACAACCAAAATGCAGTGGAAAGCTTGAAATAATTAAAGTAACAAGTAGTAAATCTTTTAACCCAAATAGAAGAGTACCCAACAACCTTGGATAAAGGTCCCTTGATTACACCTTCAACAAAGTCTATCTTACCAAAACCAAGGTAAGCCCTCGATACGATGATTGGAGTTTATTTTGCTATCCTCGTAAGCCCTCAAACTTCAAGGTAGTCGGAACCTCTGTCTTCCTATTCCTAGAAGCCCTCAAATGTACTAAGCAACATTCAGAGTCACACAAAGCAATTCTAAACAAGATGTTTAGTGTGCACAAAGCATGAAAGTATCTCTCTAGAAATCACTTCAGTAGCATATAATCTCTAGAGTTGTATAACAGTGTTGAAATCATTCAAATGAGATCTTATTTATAGGAAAAGTTTCAACGGTCATCTCCCTCCTCCAATAGTCATATTTTTCCTTGATTTTTCAAGGGACCTATAAACATGTCACTCAAATAATAGTTATTTAGTAACTAAATCCACGACATCGTTTTATGACCAAAACATGAGTAAGAAAAAATGTGGTTTCTTGACCAAATTCATTTTTCAAAATGTATGTAAAATAAAATTTTAGAGACTAACAAAAAAAATTAGGTGTTTATAATACGTAAATATTCAGATTTTGTTTTCCAAAAAATTTGTAACCTCAATTCTATAGAATATCAAGGAAATTTTGAGTCTGAATTCTGTAGAATTCGGATCCTGAAATTACAATATTTGAAGTATGAATGCATAAGAATTTAGAGTCTGATCTTACAATGTGTGGATTGTGAATTCATTAGAATTAAGAGTCTGAACTTACAAAGCATGGAGTTTGAATTCATTAGAATTTGGAGTCTGAAAATACAATGTTCAGAGTCTGAATTCATTATAATTCAGAGTCTGAACTTACAAAATTCAGATTCTAAACTTAAAATGTTCGGAACCTGAATTAAGAGAATTCAGAGTCTGAACATAGATCCTAAAAACAAAATACTCTATATTTAATTATTTATAGGATTCCTATGTTTTGGATACAAAACCAAATTTTATTCTTAGATATGATATGAACATTGAAAAACAAGGTAAGGATAAATTTTCCAAGGGGAAGTATAATTTTCCTTATCAAGTAAAACATAGGGTAAATGAAATTTTCCGTAAGATAAGGTTTTTGTGATTTTCAAAACAAGAAGAATTGAAACATCAAAAGGAAACCTTATTGACTCAATAGAAAATAATCATATTATCACGGTCTTAATGAAAACACTAATGGGAATTTAAAATTGAAAAGGAAATACTATTTTATCTAAAGCCCAAAGTAAACCAAAAATGTTTTCATAATAAAAAGAGAGGTTTTATCAAAATAATGGTGGCTTAAAATAGATTATACAGTTCTCTTTAAATTGACTAAGAATTCAGGAATTTCTCTTAAATGGGTTTTCTTATCGATAAGTATTGAAAAGGGGACCACCTAAAAACACTTATATCCCCAGAATAGAATGATGGTTGGAAAATTATATATGATTTTAGAGCATGTAAACAGAATTTATAATGTGTTCATATAAATAATAGATAACTTCATTTGTGTAAAAAGAAAGATAGAGCAACTCGAAGGAATAATGGAGGTTCGGGTAGAATCCCTTACCTTAAGGTCGAAGGTGTTCTTCACATGATATTAATGTTTTGGATAAAAATATTAAATTCAATCATTAATATTTCTAGAACCTAAATATTATTTAATTTATCTATTATAACCTTATCAAGTTCATTCATTACCATTATGATGGGTTAAGAGGATCAAGTTCATTGTTTGGGAGCATTTGAGTCCTCGGTTTTCCTGATTGGTTTACTTATATACATGTGAGGATAAACATGTAAGATGAAAATGGATGTATAGAAGATGAGTTATATGATATTAGTGAACATAAAAAAGATTTAATGGTTTTAAAATTCATTTGGCTATTTGGAGTGAAGATGAATAATTTTAAAAATCATTAATGATAACAATTTTGGGTAATTGGCTGGTTCTAATCACAACGAACACATTTTAATTTATAAATTAATATCATGTGTACAAAAGATTCCAGAACCCTAAATTAGAAACATAACATATATTATAGTATATTCAACGATAAAAATGGTTTCATGACTATAATTTTAGATAGTAATAGAAATTGAAAACTTTTCATCCTTGAATGTGATAAATTAACACATATCAGATGGTTTTTTAATTTATAGTATAAAAAGAGGAGAAAGGAGAGATGATGAAGAATTATTATGTTATTGTAAAAAAATTCCAGTAAATTTACGTTACAAGATTTATCATAACATTTGGATGAATTTACGTGAGTAAATTAAGAGAAAGAAATGAACTTGGAAGAAAATAAAATAAATGAGAAGAGGAATTTACCTCTTGAATATATCTTCATAGAGAGCCTCTTTAGGGGAATGGGATTTGGAAATCTGAATAGACCGTGGTATGATGTCCTTTGGGAGGATATTTGGAAGATATTTTAGCATAATATAGTCTTTTCATATTGCTTGAGAGGACTTTAGGGAAGAGGTAAAGAGGGGTGGTATTTATAGTGGAGGAGAGGATGGGTTTCCCAATATTTTAATCATTAGTTTAATATTTATGATAAAGACTGCGAATAGTCTTGATTCATGTGACCAAAATAGTAAATATATCATGTGAGTGCAATCCAATGGCTATTTATATCACCCATGACTCAACAATGATGCATAAATTCATTTATTTAGCATTTATCGTAAATTATCGTATTTTACTATTCACTAAAAATTCAGGTATTTTAGAAAAATCCAAAAAAACCCGCACAACCATTTTTCAAAATTTAGAATTCAAAAATGAACTCTTTTTTTCAAAAATACTTTTATAAATATGAGAATATTAATTTTTAATTAAAATCATAATTTACTTGAAAAATAATAATTTTATAATTAAAACTATTTTTTTAACACTTTGAAAAATTAATTAAGGTCTCATAACATTATCTTATATTCATAAGGGATCAAAAAATTATATTATGAATACATTTTGTTAAAATATTTTTTTATTTAAATTAATACAATTATCATAAAATATCAATTAAATATACAAGACTTACCAAAATACCAACACTTTGTTAATAGTTTTTAAAAAAATTATTTATTTATTCTATGATATAATTATGTTATAGTGTCACACATAAGATGGATAAATATTTTTTATAATTTTATTAGTGAGTTTGCTATTAAATTGATCTATTTTCTATTCATTAGAAGGACATTAGTATTCTGAAAGTCTAGATTATACTTCAAGAGTATTTGTTCTATAACTTCAAGATATACCTTTTTATTTCAATCTTTAATTATTTATAAGGTAAGTATTGTGTTATATTTGTAATTTTATATGATTATACTAAAATTCTTAATTTTAATAATGGAATTTCATTTCTAAAATAGTAGTTCATTACATGCGGTAAGAATTAACTCTGCTAAGAATGTTGAGGATTTAAGGATGCAGTAAAATCCCCATCAACATGATGAGCAATAAAAAAAATACCCTACTCTTGACTGATCACAGCCCCCACATATGTGACCTCACCTAGGATGACCAAAAAATCAAAAAAACCCTCAACCCTATCATTTGAAACATCCTTTGGAGATCCATTCTGACTAAACCCACCAATAGAAGCATCCATATTTATAGTAGTGAGACCACCAAGCACCAAATTCCCTCTATGTTCAACAATAGGAGTATCATGACATTCATTTGATATTCCCTCCTCAACAAGATCTGGCTGATTATTCAAGGGTCCACTAATATCAAATTCCATAGATTTTTCATTCCAAAAAAATCCCATTGAACTTTCAATTAGGCATCTGGTCATTTCATTTCTTAGAGACCTACACATCAACAACATTAGACAAGGTCCTTAAAGGCACATTCCCATCATGAACTAATGGATTTGACAATACTTTTGGAATCATGTGATAGTTAGAGGCGTAGTGGCACTTCAAACATTACCCATTATAAAAAAAGTGCTGATAATGGGTAGACCAGTATTATTACTTTCAACTTGCACTCATAAATGTGATGTTTTTATTAGTTCATTCTGTTTTATGCTGATAAAATTTGGAACTGATCTTTTCATTCAATGGTAGTCATTTTTCAAGTTAGGATGTTGGAAATTTAATATTCACAACAACCCAAACATCTATTATGGATGTAGACACCAACTAATAAATAAACCCACACTTTCAGCACACAAAATGATCATTTTCATTACTAAAATAGTATTAACATGCTATACAATGAAAAAAATACAACTTTTATTTTTTCTAAAATAGTATTCATAAAACCCCAACAACTATAGGTGGGCCATTTATCAACTCCATAATTTATATTTATTTGTGCTAAAAAGTGATGATTTTGTAAGCATACTCAAAATTCATTCTCTTTTATCAAGGATAACAAAACCAGTGATAATGGAACCTTTTATCATCATTACAAAAAAAACATATAATGTAAAGACCCGTAAATTTCAAGGGAATCTTTTTTTAATTTCTTTGGAATATTTATGAATACGCATTTTCTAACGGCGCTTGACTCTGAGGCCTGGTGGGCCCGGTAGCAATTTTTGAAGTTTATCTCGGGTACGTTCAGTGATCGAACAAGTGGGTTTTTCTAACATTTGAACCGGTGCTCGAAATTAAAATCTGAGGGCACCGATGAACTTGCAGGGCTGGTAATTTCTTAAGGGGACACTTACCGAAGTTGCGTTCGCAAAAGCGGAGAAGTTATTTTTTTTGTGGTTTGTTAAAGAAGTAAATACAAAATTTCAGAACAATTTTTATTACTAAAGGAGGTTACTCCCACCCATGGGTAGTTAAGGGTGGGCCCTGTATCCATTAATTACCCAAGTGAGGAGGTTATAGAGGTGGGACCCACACGAGCCCCACCATTTAATTTCCGCGTACCCCATTTATTCCTTTACTGTTTCCTTAACTTTTACTCTATTAATATCCCTTGTTTAATTATTGGGTAACTCCTCATAGTGATTAACGAGGAACCTTCCTTTTCCCCTTTTTAATTTAAACTGCCAACGCGTTTAATTATGGGGAACCTTCTCTCTCCCTTCTTTTGTCAACTCATTTGAATTAGTGTGGTGAATTAATTACGGGAGAGTTTTATTGCATGTGAAATTAAATAATAGGAGGAACCTATTATTTAATTTTGGGATAGCATTGTTGGCGAAGGAAAGAATATGGGAGAACTCTTGAGCTTTGGACAAAGAACACTGGCCTCTGACAAAGAATGACGAAGAACGTTGATTCCTTAGAGAATGACGACGCGCCACCAATCTTTTTCTACGTGACAATAGTAGAGACGCTGCTTCCTCCTCGGCACACACTGACGTCGCCTTCGTTTCCTTTCACCACGACGCTCTCTACCGCGATGTCGTCTACCGAGACGCCGATGAATTCTTTCTTTGTTGAGGTAGGGGTTTCAGTTTATTTTTTCATTCTGTGAATTATACCCTCGGCAAGATGTATAATTTTTGGGAGTTTTTTTAACCACTAACATGGTGGGTGTGGACTAACGAACAAGTCTGAGCCCACTGTTGTTCTGTTCTTGATGCGCTGAACATTGGACGATGATGAAACAGGACTGCAACGGTGTTTGAAAGTCGTCGTAGTGAAGAGAGGGTCCCGAGACGATTGCAGGCGCAAACGGGAGAAACAACGGACCACCAAAATGACTCTGGTGGCCCGCGAATATTTCTGCCGGCCGGAGGCGGCGGCGAAGCCCCGACTTGCCGCCACCAAGAGCGGTCGTGGCCAAAGCCGCGGTGGCAAGCAGCCGGATCCCACAACTACGTGGGATCCGGAGGAGGACGCGACGCTCATTGCTTCCGCGGAGCACAAAGGGAGGGGCAACCGCGTCCCCCCTACTCGGCCCGCGGGCCTAGCCTGCGCACCCCGCCGGCTGGGCCGGGTCGGGTCACCCGGACCGGGGCGGGCCGCGCCTCCCCAGGTTGGACTCGGACCCGGGTCGGGTCGACCTGGTTCGGGTCAACCAAGGGGGGGTTGGGCCGGGTCGAGTCGGGCCCGGACCCCCCATTTCAGACCGCTTTCGGTCTTTCGCCCACATCTTGGGCTACGGACCTCCGATAGACACACCGTTAGTTGCATTGGAATCCTTATATTGAGACTATGGTTTAAATATTTGACACTCAAGGTTTTGGAGATCTTTTGGTATGGCCGGGTTGGTTCGAACACGAAAGCAACTGGGCCCTCGGAGCGGAAACGCTTATAACTTGAGCTCCGGACGTCCGATTGACATGTCGTCAACTTTGTTGAATTCCACATAGTGAGAAGGTTCATTAGGATTAATCCACTTCAGGTTTGGACGTAGATGGACTACAGTCAGGTTGGATTTAGCTTAAAAACCAACCAGGACCCTGGAATGGAAAAGCCAATAACTCTGAGACCAGGAGTCCGATTGACGCACCGTCTGTCGCCTTGGGTTGGTTTTGACGAGACAGAACATTAACATACATCAAATTTGTACTTCATGACAGTTGATGTATCGACTCTCTTTTTCTCAAGGAGCAGACCCTCCCAGAATTGAGCATGATGTGTGCGGGAACCCTAGAGCTGGTTACGACTGCATCTACTTCTGTATTGGAATCCTCCATGGGTTCGACTGCAACGACAACCATACTGGAATCATCCATGGGTTTGATGGTGATGACTACTGTTCTTGTATCCAAAGTGGGTCTGGTAGTATTGACCGTTGTACTTGTATCCTGTGTGGGTCCAGCAGAGTAGCTGGTCTTATCTCATGTGTGGGTCCGACAGCATATATGGTCTTATATCCTATGTGGGTCCAATAGCTTAGATGAATCAGTGGCTACATCTAATCATCTCTATCACCTTTCAAAGTGTATACCTGTGTGAGCTTAGTCTTGACTCTCAATATTATTATTAATTTAATTTACATGCTTTACTTTGTGGACTAGGTTGTGTTTTTCTTGTGTGGACTGAGTTGTGCTATCCTTTGTGGACTGCGTGGTTCTTGGGAGTTGGAGACGAACTGCAACTGATGACTTAGGTATATGTATGGGCATATACCTATGTAGTGTTTTTGATGCTCCATGATTGTATCTTTATTTTGTGGTTTATCCTTCATGGATTCTAAGAGACCTTCGGGGGTCTCGGGGTCCCTAATGAGTATCGTATACACACCCCAGCACGGGCTATGCCCGCACTATGTTGTGTTGGTTGTAGACGACGGATAGTGCTGGTTGAGGTGGAGGATTGAGGAGTTGGACCATACCCGGAGGTAGACCACTTGACAGGATGTACATGGAGCGGGCGACCGGACCTGAGGAGATGAGGAGACTATCTGTACCCACCATTCAGGTGGGATTTCTAGAGGACGACTCAGTGTTGTTGTTTTTCTTTCTGTTGTTGTACTTTACTTTCAGTTGTACTGTACTTTCAGTTGGGTTTGTATTCTAGACCATTTACTTTTCCATCACTTACCTTGTACTCAGTTTTTCTTAGTGTTTACTTCACTTGTGTACTCTGTTGTGTATGTCACTTCTTAAAAGAAATGTCTTCCATACTTTTTTTATTTACACCTTTGGTGCTAGTCGCTAGCCCCTGGCCTATAGAAAGCGAGCTTGGGGTAGTCACGGCACGGGCCCTGAGGACGGGTCTTGAAAATTTGGTATCAGAGGAGTCGGTTCTACCACAGAACTCAAGACTCTGATAATTTCTTCTCTGTGAAGCAATAATGTTTAGAATAATGAGTGTGGTTATCAGTCCAGGGAGTCTAGTGTTGGTGCGGTGGCCGACATATCCATACACCAGGACCTTGACTTCTGATTTCCGACTCGGTGCATGAAAACATTGATTGCATGTGTGTTTAAAAAGTTTTCATTGTGATTACTTTGTGTCAGCTCACCAGGTATACTATATTAACCATGGCGCACCTGTTCCTTTTCTGGATGGCCCCACAATGGCAGCCAGCTAGGGTTCTGAGATTTTTTCCAGACGGCAGCCCACCGAGTGACGAGGCCTCGGTGCAGGGCCCCATTACAGCGGAGGCACCGAAGGTACCTCTAACTCCCGAGCCATCGATGCAACTAGCCCCAGTGGTGGAGAGTGCACACCACCTGAGCGCGTTGCATGAGTTTCAGAGGAAGAGGATTCCCAGGTTCCACAAAGAGACAGATCCTCAGGCAGCCGAGGATTGGATTGCGACCATCGTTAGAGTCTTCAGATTGGTTGGGACACCAAGATACCTAATGGTGATCCTTTCTTCAAGTCTCCTGCATGAAACAACAGGTATATGGTGGATCCTGAGGCTCCAAGTGCATGATGAGACATATCTTCGTTGTATAAACATTGAGAGCCGCTTCCACTCAAAGTTTGTTTCAGCCACCCATCGTACGGTGCGCATCCAAGAGATACTACAGCTGCGTTAGGGAAGCATGTCGGTATCCCAGTACTTGTCGAGATTTACCGACCTCTCATGATACTCCATGGACATGGTACGAGACCCATTCTTTCAGGCCCGGACCTTTGAGTAGGGGATGAGGCATGAGATCAGAGCTTCGACGATTCTTCTCAACATCCTGACTCAGTCGGGGGTGCTAGAGTGAGCCCTGCTAGTGGATATATTTCTCACTGAGCAGCCATCAGCAGCAAGACCCACCACAAGGCGGAACGAAGTGTAGCCTTCCATAGCAGGCAGTCGACAGACGACGCAGGGGTCCATGCAGACCAGGCCGTTAGGTGGGCAACCTTAGGACATGGGTTCGGTTGTGTGGGGCACACGGCACAGAGCCAGCCTTTTGAGGAGCAGAATAGTGTTATGCATGCAGCGTGTAGGTCCACATGGCTCATGACTGCCCGACCCGCCATGCAGATGAGTAGCAGACAGTGGAGGGACCACCTAGGAAGAGGCAGAGGTTCGAACTTGGTGGTCCGCAAGGAGCAGGCGGACGAGGTAGGGGAGCTGGCCGAGCAGCAGGTGGTGGACGACGCTTCGCGGCTCTACCACCACCACCCCCAGGAGGTCCACCCCGACCATAGGGAGCTAGCGGGTAGAGGCAGGCTCAGCTCCAGGCAGTGGAGTCTTACGACCACGGTGCACCCGAGATGATTCTAGGTACTATATGTTTCTACTCCACCCTTGCTGCAGTTCTTATAGGCACATGTGCGAGTCATTATTTCATTTCCACTTCCCTTGTTTGGGGCTCGGAGATTCTGAGGGAGCCGTTGGCTCGATCCTTGCAGCTATAGACTCCTATGAGAGCAGACTAGATGATTACACACTGGTGCTGGCAATGTGTGCTTACTCTAGGAGGAAAGAGCTTGAGTTGCGATCTTCTTGTATTGGCGTCGAGGCCTTACTACGTCATCTTGGGTATAGACTAGTTATCTAAATTATATGCTCAGATCGACTGTATTAGGCGCAAGGTGTGGTGTGTCCACACGGATGGGACCAGGTTCACCTTCACCAGTGAGAAGGGAACCTTCGTAGCACAGGATGGACTCACGCAGAGGAGAGGGCAGGCGATCACACATCAGTTTTCAAGTCTCATCCTCAGAGCAGTTGACCTGCAGAGTCCGATTTTTCCTGTAGTGGTGGATCAGTATGCGGACATTTTTCCTGACAATGTTCTAGGGATACCTCCTCATAGGGAGGTAGATTTCTATAGAGACATATACCCTGGGAAATCACCAATATCCACTCCAGCATATCGGATTGTTCCCACCGAGCTTCGTGAACTACGGATACAACTGGAGGACTTACAGGGTAAAGGTTTCGTCTGACCCAGTGTTACACCTTGGGCTTCTCCAGTCCTTTTCGCCAAGAAGGCGGATGGGGTTAGGCGACTGTGTGTCGATTACCGTCACTGGAACCAGGTGACCGTGAGGAACAAGTATCCACTTCCAAGGATTGATGACCTCTTTGATCAGCTCAAGGTAGCATGTTGGATCTCCAAGATAGACCTTAGGTCATGCTATCATCAGCTCCAAGTTCGGGATGTGGATGTGCAGATGACGGGCTTCAGGTGTCGGTACGACCACTATGAGTTCTTGGTCACGCCCTTCGGTGTGACCAATGCTATATCAGTGTTCATGAGTCTCATGAATAGGATCTTCCAGCCCTACCTCAATCGACTTGTTATATTATTCATTAAATAAATACTGATTTACACGACCACTAAGGAGGAGCACGCCTACCAGTTACGAGTTTTATTGGATACACTCCGAGAGCACCAGATTTATGGTACGCTCTCAAAGTGCCAGTTATGGCTTCAAGAGGATCACTTCTCAAGGCATTTCATCTCAGAGGAGGGAGTTGCAGTGGATCTAGTGATGTTCAAGGTGGTAAATTCTTGGGAGCCACCCAGGAGCGTGATGGAGGTGCAGAGTTTCCTAGGTCTGGCTAGGTAGTATCAGAGATTTGTACCAGACTTCTCCAGGGTTTCAGCACTGCTTACAACTCTGCAGAATAAGGGGAAACCCTTCATGTGGTCAGACAAATGTCAGTAGAGCTTCCAGGAGCTGAGGCATAGATTGACTAGTGCACCCATCTTGAGGTTGCCAAAGGAGGGCGTAGGGTACATAGTATACTGCGACGCATCAGGGACCAGACTCTGGTGTGTCTTGACGCAGGAGAGAGCAGTGATCGCTTAAGGTTCATAGTAGTTGAGGCAGCATGAGCAGTACTACGCCACCCATGACCTAGAGTTAGTAGCAGTGGTCTTCACCCTAAAGATGTGGTGACACTATCTGATGGGCTAGCGCTTTACAGTATACTCTGACCACCAGAGTCTCAGGTACATCTTCGTGCAGAAGGACCTAAACCTGAGATAGGAGTGATGGCTCGAGTTCCTCCAGTATTATGACTTTGAGATAGTTTATATTCCTGGGAAGGGGAACATAGTAGATGATGCTCTCAGCAGGATATTGGGTATCCAGTTACTTGGAGAGTCGACAGATCAGTTAACCGCTTTGCATATATCCTTCATGGATAGTGATGGGGAAGCCTATCTTCAGTCCCTCACAGTCACTCCTCCAATACATCATCTGTTCTGAGAGGAACAGCGTGGGGATGTGGACTATGAGATGCGATGTGCACAGATATCCTCAGGACAGGCACCTGATGGATTTTCTGTAGGAGGAGAGCATGTCATCATTTTCAGGGGACGTACCATGGTACTAGTTTCATTGCAGGAGGAGGTGATGAGGGAGTTTCACACTTCCCCTCTAGCTTTGCATCCTGGAGAAGCGAAGATGTATTAGGAGCTCAGATGATAGTAATGGTGGCCGGGTATGAAGAAGGTTGTGGCAGAGTTCGTTTCTCGATGCCTCACTTTCCAGCAAGTGAAGGCAGCTTACCAGGTACATGTAGGCTTGGTACATCCCTTAGAGATACCGGAGTGGATGTGTTATGGGATATCCATGGATTTCGTGATAGGGCTTCCACGTACTTCCAGAGGACACGACGCTATCTAGGTGATCGTAGACCAACTTACCAAGTCGGCCCACTTCCTACCGATTAGAGAGCGGGGCTCAGAAGAGAGCTTAGGACGCCTCTATGTTCCGGAGATCGTACGGCTTCATGGTGTACCATCGACTGTCGTCTCCAATCGAGATGCTCGGTTTACCTCCCGTCTTTGGAAGGACTTGTAGGAGGCATTTGGGACGCACCTACGCCTGAGCACCGCCTTTCACCCACAAATGTATGGCCAGATAGAGAGGACCATTCAGAATCTAGAGGATATTCTCTGTGCATGTGTCCTTGACTTTGGTCATAGCTGGGAGGATCACCTACCCTTGGTGGAGTTTGAGTACAACAATTGAAACCACTCCACCATCGTGATGGCACCATATGAGGCCTTGTACGGGCAACCTTGCAGATCACCTATGTGCCGGACAGACCCTGGGGAGTCAGCACTTGTAGAACCAGAGATGGTCCAGGCCATGACATAGAAGGTACAGATCATCTAGGAGCGAATGAGGACTGCTCAGAGTCGAAAGAAGTCTTATGCTGACCGGAGGTAGAGACCACTGGAGTTCGAGGATGGAGACCACGTTTTCTTACGGGTCTCACCTCGAAGTGGATTATGGAGATTTGGCCGAAGCAGAAAGTTATCTCCATGCTTCATCGGACATTTCCATAGTCTTAACAGGATTGGCGAGGTGGCTTATCGCTTGGCTCTTCCACCTCAGTTACACCATAAGCACGACGTCTTCCACTTTTCTTAGTTGAGGAGATACGTGCATGACCCGATGCATATCATCGATCATGGGGAGCTGGACATCGATGACGGGGCAACTTTTGCGGAGGTCCCGACGGAGATTGAGGATCGACAAGAGTAGGTCCTATATGGTAAATTAATTATAGGAGAGTTTCTTTGCGTGTGAAATTAAATAATATGATGAACCTATTATTTAATTTTTGGAGAGTATCTTTGAAGAAGGAAAGAATGTGGGAGAACTCTTGAGCTTTGGACGAATAACATCGGCCTCCGACGAAGAATGACGAAGAACGCCGGTTACATGGAGATTGACGATGCGCAACCAATCTCTTTCTCTATGACAAGAGAGGAGATGTTGCTTCCTCCTCGGCACACTCCGACGTCGCCTTCATTTCCTTTCACCGCGACGTCTTCTACCATGCTGTCGAAGAACGCCTTCTTTGTTGAGGTAGGGGTTTTGGTTTATTTTTTATTTATGTGAATTATACCCTTGGAATGACGTATAAATGTTCTGAGTTGTTTGAACCACTAATGCCGTGGGTGCGGAATAACGAACAAGTCTGAGCCCACCGCTGTTATGTTCCTGATGCGTAGAACATTGGGCGACGATGAAACGGGACTGCAACGGCATTTGAAAGCTGTCTCAGGGAAGAGCGGGTCCCGAGACGACCACAGGCGCAGACGGGAGCAAGAACGAACCACTAGAATGACTCTGGTAGCCCGCGGGCATCTCCAGCGGCGCAGGTCACCGGCGCGGCGCCCCGTCGTGCCACCGGTAGGAGCCGCCGCAGTAGGCGGCCGGATCCCAGGGCTGTTCGGGATCCGGAGGAGGACACGACACCCGCCGCGTCTGCAGAGCTCAAAAGGAGGGGGACTGCATCCCCCCCGGCTCGGCCCACTGGTCGAGCCAGTGCACCCCCCCCCCCCCGGTCGGGTCGGGGCGGGTCCCGAGACTGGGCCAGGACGCGCCCAGCTGGGCCGGAACCGGACATGGGTCAGGTCGACCCGGTTCGGGCCGACTCGGGGGGGTTGAGCTGGGTCGGGCTGGGCCTAGACCCCCCATTTCGGACCACTTTCGGTATTTCAATCACATCTTGGGCTACGGACCTCCGATCGACGCACCATCAGTTGTGTTGGGAGACTTGGATCGGTGCGGTCATTTCGTTATATTACACTCAAGGTTTCAGAGAACATTGGGTAGGGCCGGGTTGGTTCGAACATGAAACCAACCGGGCCCTCGGAGTGGAAACACTTATAACTTAAGCTCTGGACATCCGATTGATGTGCCGTCAACTTTGTTGAATTTCTCTTAGTAAGATGGTTATTTTGGATTACTCAACTTGAGGTTTGGATGCATCTGGAGTACGTTAAACTTGGTTTATTCTTAAAAACAAACCGGGCCCCTGGAACAGAAAAGCCAAAAACTCTCAGACCGGGCGTCCGATTGACGCACCGTCTATCACGTTGGGTTTCTTTTGGTAAGGCAGAAATTTTAGATACATAAACTCTAGACATCATAATAGTTGATGTATCGACTCTCTTTTTCTCAAGGATCAGACCCTCCCAGAATTAAGAATTTTGTGTGTGGGAACCCTAGAGTTGGTTGCAACTGCATCAACTTCTGTACCGGAATCCTCTGTGGGTTCGACAGCAACGACGACTATACTGGAATCCTCCATGGGTTCGACAGCAGTGACTACTATTCTTGTATCCTAAGTGGGTCTGGCAGTATTGACCTCTGTACTTGTATCCTGTGTGGGTATGGCAGAGTAGCTGGTCTTGTAACTTGTGTGGGTCCGACAGCTTAGCGGGTCTTGTATCCTATGTGGGTCCGACAACTTAGATGAATCGGTGGCTACATATGATCATCTCTATCTCCTTTAAAAGTGTATACCTATGTGAGCTGAGTCTTAATTCTCAATATTATCATCGATGTGATTTACTTTCATTCCTTTGTGGACTGGGTTGTGTTTTTCCTGTGTGGAGTGAGTTGTGCTATCCTTTGTGGACTGCGTGGTGCTTCGGAGTTAGAGACGAACTGCAACTAAGGACTTAGGTATATGTATGGGCACATACCTAAGTAGTTTTTTTGATACTTTGTGATTGTATCTTTCTTTTTGGGTTAATCCTTCATGTATTTTGAGAGACCTTCGGGGGTCTCGGGGTCCCTACTGGGTATCGTATACTTACCCCTGCACAGGCTATGCCCGCACTACGTTGTGTAGGTTGCAGACGACAGACAACACTGATCGAGGTGGAGGCTTGAGGAGTTGGATGGTACACGGAGGTGGACCACTTGATGGGACATATACGGAGTCAGATACCGGACCCGAGGAGCTAATAAGACTATATGTACCCACCTTTCAGGTGGGATTTCTGGAGGATGACTCGGTGTTGATGTTTTTCTTACTATTTTTGTACTTTCCATTAAGTTGTATTGTACTTTCAGTTGGGTTTGTATTCTGACCCATTTACTTTTCCACCACTTACCTTGTACTCAGTTTTTCTTAGTGTTTACTTCGCTTGCATACTCTATTGTGTATGTTACTTCTTAAAGGCAATTCCTTTCCTACTTTTGGAATTTACACCTTTGGTGCTAGTCGCCAGCCCCTGGCCTATGGAAGGTGGGATTGGGGTAGTCACGGCACGGGCCCCAAGGATGGGTCGTGACATATAAAATAGAGTTTTATCAGAGCTAAAAACTAGCAATAATAATAAAATTACACGATTTTAAAAAAAAATAAGGATTTCATAATATTGAAAAAAAATATAGAAAAATATCTTCACTACCCACACCACACATGGGACCCTACCCTATCTAGAATCCCACACTCACATGACCCCACCCCCTTAAATGTATAAACTATAATTAATTCATAAGTGGTAATATTTTTACCCCTACACACCTTAATCTCAATAAACATCCTTACCAAATGCCCAACATATTTTATTTTTCATATATGGACACATTTATATATATGTATATATATTTATCAATATATACTTATTTTAATAAATGTATATATATATATTCCTATGTCATAATGAGTCTGTTTGTGTTTATTAATACACACACATATATTTATTTATATATAATAATATATATTTTTAATAAGTATATACATATTTGTGGTTTTTTATATCGTAATTAAAATGGTTATATTATATTTTAAATAAAATTAATAATAATTATTTCGGTATGTTTTATATGTTTAAAAATATATCTTAAAAGAAAATATGATTAAATATTTATTTTTACATGTATTTTTTGATATCTTTATGTATACAATAATATGAATATACACTATAATAATTGCAGTAAATTGCACCAGTTTTTTAGTGGCGGTTTTACACACCGCACCTAAACACAAAAAAATATTATTTCATCCCCCTTTTGTGTGATTATTTTGTAAAGATTTAGTAATTATCATCATTTTTAACATAAAGTTCCTTAAGATAATTCAAAAATATTTTTCATAGTTTTTTTGGTCAAAATTGATGCTATATTATTTAATGATTCAACACTTCCCCAACCCCCCCCCCCTCCCCCCCCCCTCTTTAAAGAAATCGTCTTGACCTTGGCCTATACCTCACTACTTCTTGAAAATACAGCTACCTTGGAATCCCCCTATTTTTTTCTTGATATTGTACCAACCTTAGACTCCCCCTCTCCACCACTCATCATTGGACCCATCTCAACCTCCCCCACGTTGTTGCTTTATGTCAAACCCCCTCTATGTGTCCCCCTGGATGGTGCTCAATGCCAAACTAGTTGCCCTCGTGGCCTCAATATTAGATCACCATCTTTAATTTGGTCTTTTCATCTACACATATAGAACATATTTATCATTCTAGGGGAGCATTCGCAAAAAAAATTACCCTAATCACAAGTAGTTGATTTTGTACTGTATTTTAGTGAGGAATTATGAAATACAATTCAATTTGGTAATTTCCTACTATAATTCCCTTTTTAAACTTTTAATTTGGTAAATTTTTTAATTATTTGAGTGTGAGTGGTAGCTTAGGATCCCTTCATGGTGTTGATTATTTTTATAGTTTGATACCGAGATATTTACTTCAATGAATTTTCAAATAATATCAATTGTTCAAATTTTTAAATTTTTAGTGTGAACATAATGATATGAGAATTGAGTTTAATTGATTGAAAATGATTTAAAATAAATTTATAAGAAATATAAATTATATA
This sequence comes from Viscum album, assembly GCA_963277665.1. Taxonomy (NCBI): domain Eukaryota; kingdom Viridiplantae; phylum Streptophyta; class Magnoliopsida; order Santalales; family Viscaceae; genus Viscum; species Viscum album. The sequence goes on along the minus strand of OY728146.1, from coordinate 1,873,013,807 downwards.
TAAAATTTTTTAAGGTAATGATAATTGGGTAAATGGGGAAATAATTCCATAAATTTTCATTAACATTGTTATAAGAATTAATAATAAATTTATGTGAGATTGAATTTTTTTAGTGTTATTTGGTTATATTATAGTGTGGTGTATTGTTATAAATTGTAAAAAATATGATGAAATGAGTGGTTGGGTATAAATTGTGTTTAAGGCTTCTAAAAATATATTTATTTCATGACCAATTGGTTTTATAATATTTTAAAATAAATTTATAAATAAAATTTCATGTGACCGACCAAATTAAGTGTCGTAATATGTTTATCATCATTTAAAAAAATTAATTGTCTTCCTTTTTAAAATTAAAAATATTTTATTTATATATATATTAATATAATTATATTTTATATTTCATATTATGGGTACGTATGGATAAAATTGTGGTTACCTTGCCTCGAAACATGTTTGTGTATGTTATGAGATTGAACTTGTTTTAGGATTTTCCATAGAAAATCCATCCATGGATGGAAAAATAAATTATCCATGTCCTAATTTAAAATATAGATGATGGTTCAATAGATATTAATTTTTTGAGCAATTTATATTAAAACAATTTACACCTCATTATATCCATTGGATTTTTCATGGAGAGTTAAACATTATAGGAAATTAGATTAGTTATGTCTGTAATGGAAATGAACAAGTGAATGCCCTGATAGTTTATAATTACTTTACAAACATGACAAATGATGGTTTCAACATAGTAGGGAATCACTGTGACTAATTTAATACATCAATGGATTCAGTTATTGATATTTCATATATTAATTGTTCTTTTAGAACTAAAGAACAAGTAGATCAATAAGAAAACATATTAATGGATGATTACGCGGAAATGAATACCTGGGAAACCTCAACTGTGAAAAAAATTGAGTTTTCTAAATTATTTTTATGTGTATTTCACTAATTTTATGAAGGATGTATCAAATATTAAAATTTTATTTTCTATCAATTTTTTACAAAATCATGTGTTTATGTGGTGTAATATCCCGGAATTTCCATTTAATTTTTTTAACTATATGGAATTATTTAGAGATAGTGAAATCTGATAGCGCATGATTCCAAGGCCCGGAGTGCCTAGAATGATACCTGAAAGTATATATTAACATAAATAGCATGTGTGAATGCTTATCTTAAAAAAGTGGAATAACTCCTAAATGGATGCACAGATCAGAAATCTGAAGGCACTGTTGCATTCAGGATGGTTGTTTTACCCTAGGTGTGACTTATGTATAGTCGGTGCAGGCCTCCTATGAGAAAACCCAAAAGTGGAATAACTGCAAATAAAATAATTAAATAAAGTTATTTTATATTTCAAATGATTATAACTCATGAACTATATCTCAGATTAAAAATCAAATACCACCACTGAACTCGTGAGGGTATGCTTTCTTTAGGCAGATACTAACATTAGCCGAAGCGGGCCAACAATGGAAGTTCATTTTTGGCCCTATATAAAATAATTAAGTAACAATTATTTTATTGTTAAAATACATAACATCTAAACAGTAGCTAGGATTAAAAATCTAAGAGTACCGTTGAGTTTGTTTGGGCGTTTTTCCATTAGGCAGAGCTTATCCTCGACTGGCGTGGGTTGAGAGTGAATGTTAATAATTTATTGAACTTTTATAAAGGAACGTTTAGTAAATGCGTAAGAGGCATTTTGTATCATTTGAACCGGTGCTAGGAATTGAAATATGAGGGTACCGTTGAACTCACATTTCCAGGATTTGCTTAATGGAGGTTTTACCTTTACTATAGTGGGTTGAGAGGAGAAGATGGTTTTTGAGTTTATTTAGGAGAACTAAATAAAATAAATCTATTTTATCTTAAACTCTCCTCCCACCTCTCCAATTCGTTTTTGGTGGAGGGGACCACAAGAGGGTTAGTAGATATTTAATTTTTGGAATTAAAATTATGGTTAAACAAAAATTTTAATCACCAATCCCTTTAATTAATTAACTCCATTAATTTTAATTAATAAACCACCCCCTATAATGGTGACAGGACCATCATTTCTCTTTGTTGAATTTTAGAAATTGTTGGTGAAAGTTGGATCTGGAGAGGAGAACTTTCAATGAACCCTTCAGTGAAGAAGTAATGCACCAAGCAAGGTCGTAGGATCATCGTTCGGGTGACGTCGTTTGAATCTTGTTTCCGGAATGATGAACACTGACCCACCTTCAATTGCGAATGTTCTCCAACTGATTTACAAGGTAGGGGGTTTATTTTGAAGTATGATAATTATTTATTTTTTAATTCATCGTATTAATGATTCTCAAAGATGATGGCCAAACAGACACGGCCATAGATCCCCACATAAACCATGACCTTTCCTATTTCATTCTTCATGCGTTCTTCATCGCTAAATAATTAATTGCACTAAAAACTCAATGTTTTTTTGAGCGCAGCATATGAATACAGAGATCTCAACCAGATGATCGAGAATATGCGGTCTTAATTTTTTTTTTCAATCTTAGAATGAAGCTATGGTGGCCGGCGGATGGGGCCACGTGGTAGTGAGATTTTGGCTAGGGCACAACGGCGGTCCGGCGTGGTTGCAGTAGGTATCTGGCGGGGCGGTTCGGACATGCATCAGCCTGAGGTGGCTCATGGAAGAAGGGTGAGGCCGTTGGGTCAGTGGGATGACATGGACGTCTAGCACATCATGGGGAACGCAGTCGGAAGAGTTGGATGGAATGGAGAACCCGCGGTGGCTGGGATTCAGAGACAACTCATGCAGAGGAATGCGGCGGAGAAAGTGGCATTTGGGGTTACATCTGTGTAGATAGGAGGCATGAGCAGGTGTGGTTGGTGGAAGGTGACGATGGCGGACAGTTTAGGGGCATCATCCAAGAAGTGCAGGGGTAGCATGATGTTTTCAGGATTCTGTTAGGAGATCAGATGTGCGCAGAATAGTGGCTAAATATTAGGGTGGAGAAGCCGCATGAATTCATTGGATATGGAGTTGATTGGAGAGAGAAATTTAAATTGTTTTTGATGGATATATTAAAAATGAAAATAACATGAAATTATGATGGGTGTGCGATCAACATGAAAACCAAGGGATATGCAATGTGATTAATGGATGGTTTAAAAAATATTAATAATAATATTATAATATTACTATTTTAATTTTTTGTGGGAAAACTGTGTCTTGACCCTAACATCTTCGTACAACATCAGTTTCATGAACCATCAGCAGCAGTGCGACCCTGACTTCGGGATGGAAATTATGAGTCCAATATTTGATGTCTTTTGGGGTTTTTGTATTGGGTTCTTGAAACACCCAAATAATAATAATATATTATTATTATTAAATCTTCGACACTCCATAAATCTTGTGTGTGATTTCTGATTGAATTACCATTAGTGGCGACATGATCCTATAATTAACATGGTCAATTTAATTCTAATATTAAATATTAAATTTTGGTTCAGGTCTTGGTCTTGGTCTATGAAACACCCAATAATATTATAAATATTATTATTATGTGATCTTGTATCCGACATACCTCCCTCATATGGAGTCGAGATGATGAACCGTCAGCGGCACTGAAATCCTTGAAAAGAGGAAATACTTTTGCGTTACTCTATGTGACATTCGTAGAATGATGGAGTTTGGAAAGGGAGGATCATACTCGACTCCAAATGGGCCATTGGAAATAAAATTATTATAGCTTAGAGATCGGGTGTCCGATTGACGCACAGTCTGTTGCATTGAAACCCTTGTGACACGATAGATCATTAGGTTACATCTTTGTGGAACATCTTGGTAGTTTAGGTACAACTAATGGCATGAGGGAGGTTCACCCAAAAATTCTAATGAGCGGGAATCCAGTGGTTGGCAGTGAGGTGGAGGTTGGAGGAAGATCATATGGAAGTTAGTGCCTAGTGATCCTATATGGGTCAGTTCTCGATTATCCTCAGTGGGTTAGCGCATACCAATCTTATGTGGGTTAGACCCTATGTGGGTCATTGTGGGGAATGGTACATATAGATCATATGTGGGTCAAACTCTATATAATCAGTAGTTGTGCCTCTTGAAAAAATATGATGATCTAGCCTCGCAACTGACCATCTATACTTCTATACTTCACTAATACATGTGGGAGATGAGTATTTTAACTTAGTGGTGTTACCTGTGTGGTACTTTTACCTTCGTGGTGTTACTTGTGTGGTACTTTTACCTTCGTGGTGTTACCTTTGTGGTATTCTTCTCTCTTGTATGAGATGATTATATCATGATAACTTAGTTATATGCATGGTAATATACCTAACACTACCACAAAACTGGGCAAGCCAGGATCTTGTCTTTATCAGTGCTAATGGAAAAGCGCTGATAAAGGGGTAGGACTTTATCAGTGCTAAAAAAAGCGCTTCTAAATGTACCATTTAGGAGTGCTTTAAATATCCCTTTATCAGCACTTTTCTTAGCGCTGATAAAGGTTACATTTATCAGTGCTTTTCTTAGTGCTGATAATGTTTATTGCATACATTAAATAAAAAACACATGTTATAACTAAATATATATATATATATATAATTAAATAATTATTAGATTAATAATAAATATATTTATTAGATTTATTATATTTATTATATTTATTAATTCATTATATTTTTTAGATTCATTAATTCATTATATTTAATATATATATTTATTGTACTTGTTTATATTTAATGTATTTGTTTTATTTATAAATATATAATACTTTTTAATATATATGTATAATTAAAATTATTGAATATATGTGTGTTTTCCAATGAATTGGGGTCAATGAATATATCATGTGTATATGTTTTGTGATCATATATGTGCATGAATAATGTTCTGTTATAGATTATAATTAGATATCACGTTGATGTGTTATTGATTTATAATCCATTATGTTACCAATATAATATATATGTTCTAAAAAATGTACAATTATAATTATAATTACATTGTATTTAAAAAATAAATATATATTATATTATATTTTCAATGATATATATATATATATATACCTTTCAAATAATTTTATAAGTATAAATAAATATAAATTTATTTAGAGTTATAATTATTAATAAATATATATATATATCATAAATATTATTTTAAAAAATACATAATAATATAATGAAATTATTAAATTTATACATTTATCAGCGCTTTTATCAGCACTGATAATGAATAGATTTATCAGTGCTACAGAAGCGCTGATAAAGGGGGCCTTTATCATTGCTAAAATTAAAAGCCCTGATAAAGACACCCTTTATCAGTGCTAAAAAAGTGCTGATAAATGGGGATTTATCAGTGCTTTTCATTTTAGCGCTGATAAAGCCCCCTTTATTAGTGCTTTTTACTAGCGCTCATAAAGGTCCTCGTGGGATTTATAAGTGCCATCGGGTCCTCCTCCTCTTCCCTGCACCCTGTCAAGCTTTCGCGGAAGCCCTACCCTGCACCTTCGATGTTGCCTCCTCTCCACTGTGTCCTACTTCTCATCCTCTTTTGTCGTAGCTTCCGCTTCATTCTCCTCCTCTAGCACCTACTTATCCTCATTCTCCTCTTGTCGCGGCTCGTCCTCCCCACACCATGTCAATCACGAAATCCCTACCCTACGCCTCTACCGCCGCCTCCTTCTCCTCCTCCTCTATCGCGGCCGCCGCCTCATTCTCCTCCTCTGGTGCCTAATTCTCCTCTTCCTCCTCTTCCCACGGCTCCTCCTCCTCCTCCTCCTCCACCGTAGCTCCTCCTCCTCCTCCTCTATCGTGTCTCCTCCTCCTCCTCCTCCACTGTGGCCTCCCCATCCGCCTCCTCCACCTCTGCCTCCACCTCCTCCTCCACCTACTCCGCTACCTCCGCTACCTCTACTGCCTCCGCTGCCTCCGCACTGCCTCTGCTGCCTCCACTGTCAATGCCTCCTCCTCCTCCACCACCGGGTCCTCCTCCATAAGGTGAGAAAAAGAGAATTTTAATGAAATAATTATGTTTTCATTTTTGTCAATATTGAGATTAATTATTATTTTCCATGATTCTTGTGTGTGATGCTTGTGTGTGTGACACATGTATATGTGGTTGGTTACTTGTTTGATCACGATTATCTCTCCCCACTATAACCTTGAGATTGAATCCTAAATAGAGAGAGTATTTTTTGTGAAAGGCTGTTACACTAGATTATGATCTCACTCCGTCTAGTGGCCCTTAGTATGGATCTTTTTCAAATTTTGGATACTACCCCCTAGTTAGGCCACATAGGGTTTGAATCATCCGCGATGGTGAAATCATGTCATCAGGTGAGGCATTCCATCAGGATGAGACATATGTTTAGTTTGTTCTATATTGTACACTTATTGTACACTGTTCTCCTGGGGTTTGAAAAAAACGAACCTTAATAGGGTTTCTACCAATTCATTCCGACTACCCACTCTCTCTTGGTTGGATCTTATACCAATTTAAATATCACATCCTTTCAAATAACATTACAATGCCACAAAACCTCTAACATGGGGTGTGATTCACATATCCTTTAATTCCACAACATAGTAGCTGCTCCCCTCTCACTTACGGTGTGTCTCACTATCACATAACATAAAAACAATTTGAGGAGGGAATCTCAATATACAACCTCTCACAAAACTACTCCAAACCAATACTAAGTGATCCCCATTTCTGTATCTCACATCATATTATCATAAAAAATTATCTAAGGAAGGAATCTCAATATCCAACCTCTATCACAAGTCAAAATGCACCATCAATAGGTTGATCCCAGGGAAGTCACACACCAGTCCCCTTTGACCAATGCCTTCCCACTGAAAGTAGGGTCCTACGAACATCTTATCACTTAAATAAAGGCCATCCATCTTGTATAATTCCACAAAACATATAAATATTAATCTAAGGATGGTATCTAGATATCCAACCTCTCATACTAGCTAAACCACATCATTAATAGATTGGCCCCATGTATGATCATACTTCATCTAGGTGAAATTCCTATGATGTCCAAATCTCTTAGTTGGTCTGACCATAACTGATAAAAGTCACCATCCATTTAGCCTTGTATAATAATCTTCTTAAAACCATCTTGGTTATACATGAAAATTATTCTCAACCAATCAACATTCTAATTCGTCCTGTGAGGGAATCTATTGGGTTCTACAAACCTAACCCATCTCTACTCATTGATACCAACACACACTCATCTCTACATGGTAATGTCACAACCCACACGATATACTTGATCTAGGCCTCGATAGTCTAGTCTATATCATCTTCTAATTCCCACATTAAAACTCATTAAAAATAAATAATGACCATCCTAAGAAACCAACAGTAAGAGCCTTGGATACCCTATGCTAAGTCATCCAGACTATTACCATGACACATACTTAGGTACCATATCATATCTCCCCTTGATTATCTCTTAATCCAATTATAAGGAGGAAATCTTCTATGTCACACTTCACCAATCCCTACATGGCATATCCTACTCATCACAAAAATCATGACCCTTATATATCCTTAAGAGGGTGTTCCCCATCATATGTGAGATATAAAACTATATTATCCGTCTTCTTTAGGCCTAAGACACTAATACCTGCTCAAATAGCCTTAGAAAACTTAACTAGGCTATACAAATATCATCCCCAACCCGATCCCCTCATAAACACAACTAGAAACCTCACCTCCATGGAGATATAATCTCAGGATGATCACAAATTCACAAAAATCAATAGAATCCTCACTCTATCTCTTGGTGGATCAAAAACATCCTATTTATTTATATAGGTTTCTCTTGATTTCTATCACTTTCACTGGAACACATATACTCATGCATGAATGCACAATCATGCATAGATTGGAACATGGTTTTGTATTATAGGGTCCACCTACCTCAAAAAATGGAGTAACCCCCTCACCAAGATCAACTCATCCTCAACCAAGACTATAAATGCCTTATCTAATATTGTACCGATGATTGAGACCCAATATCAAGGCACAATTCCCAAATAATTAATTATAGAAACGTATAATTAATTATTAACCTTAATATAATTAGTAATAATCTTTTAAAAACTCACTGGGAAACACAACACCACCAAAACCACACAAAACATGGTACGTTCATCATATGAGGATAACCTTTAGCCAATACAAACAAAATCTACATCATCTGAATTGATTTGAAAATTATATAGTGAAATAATCACACAAATCCAAGTAAAAATCATCCCAAGTCATATGGAAATAAAGGATAATAGTCATAGAGGATGTATGAGGGAAGAACTCACTAACGCACAGTGTGACCGGTATGGCTAAAAGTGCCTGATATCCATTTAAAATTGACATAAACTTCAGAAAACAACACTGTTGACATACGTAATACCGTGAAAATGCATTCAAATTGTTTTCATACTTTGGGACAAGGATGCGTGATTAATTTGTGATGTGTATGAATAAACCGCACCTCAATCTGAAGCACGGTGATACCGGTATGGCTAAAAGTGTCTGATATCAGTTTGAAATTGACATTATCTTTAGAAAACAACACAAGTGACATAATAAAAACTGAGAAAACACATTCATATTGTTTTGATACTTTTGGACAATGATCCATGATTCCTTTGTGACTTGAAAGAATTAACTGCACCTCAGTCTGACGCATGGTGTGACCAGTATGGCTACAAGTGTCTGATATCAGTTTGAAATTGAAATTAACTTTAGAAAACAACACAAGTGACATACTGAATACTATGAAAACGCATTCATATTGTTTTTATAATATATTACAATAATCCATGAGTCGTATGTGATTTGTACAAATCAACCACACCTCAATCCGATGCACAGTGTGATCGGTATGGCTAAAAGTGTCTGATATCAGTTTAAAATTGACATAAACTTTAGAAAACAACACTAATGACATACAAAATACCAAGAAAAAGCATTTATATTGCTTTGATACTTCGGGAAAAAGATCCATGAGTCATTTTTGATGTGTATAAATCAACCACACCTCAAACCGACGCACGGTGTGACTGGTGTAGCTAAAAGTGTCTGATATCAGTTTAAAATTAACATTAACTTTAGAAATCAACACTACTGACATACATAATACCAAGAAAATGCATTCTTACTATTTTTATACTTTAGTAAAATGATCTATGAGTCATTTGTGATGTGTATGAATCGACCACACCTCAATCTGACGCACAGTGTGACCAGTATGGCTAAAATTGTTTGATATCAGTTTGAAATTGACATTAACTTTAAAAAACAATACAAGTGACCTACATAAAACCAATAAAACACATTTGGGTTGTTTTAATACTATAGTAAAATGATCCACGAGTCATTTGTGATGTGTAAGAATTGATTTCACCTCAATCTGATGTATGGTGTGACCAGTATGACTAAAAGTGGCTGATATCAGTTTCAAATTGACATTAACTTTAGAAAATAACACAAGTGACATACGGCGAACCGAGAAAATGTTTTAGGATTGTTTTGATACTTTAGGAAAATGATCCATGAGTCATTTGTGATGTGTAAGAATCAACCGCACCTCAATATGATGCATGGTGTGACTGGTATGGATAAAAGTGTCTGATATCACTTTGAAATTAACATTAACTTTAGAAAACAACACAAGTGACATACAGGAAACTGAGCAGACACGTTCATATTGTTTTGATACTTTAGGATAGTGATTCATGAGTCATTTGTGATGTGTATGAATCAATCACACCTCGATACGAAGCATGGTGTGATCAGTAAATATTTTCATTAGATAAAGAATTAGTATTTATTAAATGAGATAAATCATCCAAAAACATATTAATTTTATATTATTCCCTTTCATTGTTATTAGAATGACAACATTTGAGTTTATCATTTCTATATTTTAGTTTCACATTTCCATATTAATGTATTCGTTCATATTATTGTTTAAATTTATTTCTTTATTGTATTACAAACATAATATTTGTTTTCTTATATAAGTGAATTTTTTTCCTTGAGTTCAGATGCTTTGTTCATCAAAAAATACCATGGATGATAATTTTTTAGAGAGGATCACGGATATCAAAGGATGAAAAATTATTGTTTATAAATGTTGTTGGATAATTTTAATTGTAACCATGTAAAACATTTCTTGAAATTTATATAGAAGTGTGTTTTTTTATATTCATTTTGTTAAGTAAATGTATATAGAATTGTTTGTCAAAATATTGTGTGCACTTTGTCGTATTTCGGTTCTTGGTTCATGTTCGGGTGCTATTTTGTGCAGGTGTGTAGGTGTGCAGGTGCTGGTTGTGCAGGTGCAGGGGAAGGTGCCTTTATCAGTGCTTTTTTGAGCATTGATAAAGGACTCCTTTAGCAGTGCTAAAAGGGCGTTGATAAAGAGCTATATTATCAGTGCTCAAGATATCACTGATAAAGGCACCCCTTTATCAGGCTAGAAAAATGTTGTTAATGTTAGCGTAGATAAAGGGTGGTCCCCTTTATTAGTGCTCCGAAAATTGATGATAATGGTGGCCTTTATCAGCGCTCCAAAAAGTGCTGATAAAGGGACCCCCCCCCCCGTTATATATGTAGGCATTAACAACGATCTTCTTGCACTGTTAATGGCTGTTTTTAGCATTGATAAAAGGCCAAGTTGTAGTAGTGTAGGCAGAGTTGATGACTGATTCTTGCTTTGTGATTGAGGCCTTTCTTTGTGGTTATTCATTTATGGAACTCTGGGAGACCTTCAAGGGTCTTGGGGTCCCAAGTAAATATTGTTATACTCACCCCTGCATAAGCTGCGTCCGCACCTTTTTTTCCTTGTGCAGATGACGGGCAGTGTTGATTGAGGTTGAGGGATCCCAGACTAGATGATGCTCAGAGTTGGACCATTTTGAATGATATGACGTAGGGACTACTGATCATGAGCATTGCCTAACCTTCAGGTATGATGATCGGTGGAATATTAAGGAGTTGTTTTGTTTTTTTCATTTATTTTTGTACTTTTCAGTTTTACTTGCACTTTTCATTTTGGCTTGTATTCTGGTCCCTTTACTTTCAGCACACTTTTTCAACAGCAGTTTACTTTGTGGTTTCTCCATGTTTTGTTCTAGGATTGTGTGTCTATACTAGTTAAAAGGAAATGCCTTCCCATTTACGGATACGCCTTTCAGGTGTTAGTCGTCATCCCCAGGCCTATGGAATGAGGCCTTGAGGTAGTCACGAAACGTGCCCCAAGGGATGGGTCATGAAAAAGTGGTATCATAGGAGTCAGATATACCAAAGAACTATGAATCTGATCATTTCGATGGAGCAATAGTTTTATGTGTTTTGAGTGTGTTTTTCAGTTTGTGGAGTCCAGTGTTGGTGTGGTGGATGATGTATCTATACACGAGGACCCTAAATTCTGATTTCCGACTCGGTGGACAAAAACACTATTTGTGTGTGTTTTGGAAATATTTTTCTTTGGTTTTGTGGGAATCATCTCACCAAGTATAACATAATGACCATGAATCACCTATTCCTTTTCAAGATGTCACTATGAAGATGGCCAGCTAGTATTCCTGAGAGAGTACATGATGACGGACCACCGAGCATTGAGGTTTCGGTGTAGGGCCCTCTTATCGTGTTAGCACCTTCGGGTGGTGCACCAAAAACACCACTACTCATTGGGAAGAAGTTTCCATCAGACCCACTAGTGGACAGTGCACACTGACTGAGTGCATTGTATAAATTCCAGTGGTAGTGGTCTCTGAGGTTTTAAGGTGAGACGGATCCTCAGGTTTCTGAGGAATGGTTGTAGGCTGTGTCCAGGTTTTTCTGCCTAGTTAGGACACCAGTAGAGCAGATTGTGATCCCAGCTTCTATTCTTTAAAAGTGTGTGACCATGACAATGTTCTGCATGGTGATGAGGCTTCAATACATGTATCATTGCCCAAGATGGTGCCTTTGGGTAGTGTGCTAGCTATATCTCTTCACATTGGTCAATAGTTACAAATGGTGGTAGCAGTAGAAGACACATGTAGGATCAGTTCCATAGACATGTTTAGTATCAGATACCCCTTAGGTTACAAGGCGATCCCAATTCACAGGTGGTTAAGGACAAGCTTTAAGAGGTCGCTGAGTTTCAATCTAGCCAGGGAATCAAATGGAGGTCCTAGTAGAGAGCCTTTTACATGGCTCAGTAGGGAGATGATAGGTTTTAGATTACCCTAGTAATGAAAATAGGCGACTTTTTTATAGACAGGCTTGAATACCTTTCTCAAATAAGCTTCTCTCCTTCCATAAAGAGCTAAGGGATGAGCATTCTATAGTGATTCTACAGCTTCAGTAGGACGACATGTCGGTAGCTAAGTATTCATTGAGCTGTACCGACCATACCAGGTACTCGATGAATATATTCTGGTCAGTGCTTCAGTGTTTGAACCTCCGAGTGAGGTGTCTTTAGGGATATCTAAGGCAACACTATTCCTATATGCATTCCTACTTATGTTAGGGTGCTAGAGATAGCCTTGGTGGTTGAATGTTCTTTGGCTAAGCGAATACAGCCAGTGAATGTTATTAGTGCGAAAGCAAGAAACTGATGCCATCCACAGATACATGGGTGTGTAAAATGTTTCAGGAATTAAAATTTATAGGGATGGATGAATGGGCAGGGCAGTAAGCATAGAAGATGATCTTGGAGAGTAGAAAGAGTTGGTACACATTTTGACATGTTACAACCACCACCCCACTGTGGTCCCCACCAAGCTCAGGGAGCTACAGGACAGGGGAAGAGAATAGCTACTTGTAGTCAAAGAGTGTGACCCAAGGTCACCAGGAGTTATTAGAAGTAGGGTTTGTTTAAACTACTAGATTCAATGTTAATACACATAGGAACTAATTATTCTTTCTTTCCATGAATCTTGTTCAAGACCTAGAGTTTCCAGTTAAATCATTTACCTGACCCTTATGTATAGAGATTCCTTTGGTAGGAGACTCGATAATCACAATTATGTCAATGATGCGATCTGGCCCTTGAGGAGAGAGTTTTGATTGGAACCTCTTGGTGGAAGCGTAGATGCCTTATGACGCTAGTTTGGGTATGAACTAGACATCCATAGTTCATACATATATTGAATGTGTTAGTAAAAAATATCTACATCATTTGAATGAGGTTTTCCTTGATCGGCGAAAAAAATGGAAACCCAGGCAGTACAAGATAAATTCATGCATAAGAGGGGAAACCTCATCACTCTTGAGTCGTTCATCCTTACCCTCATTGCAGTAGGAGATTTGAGTTTTTAGATCCCAACAATAGGGGCAGAGTATGGGGACCCCTTATAAAAATATGTTTTTAGAATTAAATCCTCGAAGGGAGAGGCACTTCTACTTTGGTTGGGTACTACTGGAGATTTGTACCTGACTTCTCTAGGGTAGTGGTACCCTTGTCATCTTTGACAAAGTAGGGGAATCATTTTCGGTGGATGGAAAAGTGTCAGACAAGAATTTAGGAGTTGGGATAGTGACGATGGCTAGATTTGATCTAGTACTATGACTGTAAAATATTTTATACTCATGGGAAGGAGAACGTGGTAACAGACGTACTCAGTAGGAGGTCTGGTCTACAACTGTTGAGTGAGGTGTCAGAGCATCTAGTTGCACTATTGATATCCTTTGTGGATAAATATGGAGCATCTTACCTCTAGTATATGACTATCACTCCCCCAATTATTCATAAAATTCAGGAGGCATAGCTTGGAACTTTGATTGTGAGGCCTGGCGTGCTTATATATCCTCAGGACTATCTCCTGAAAATTTTTCTAAAGGTGGGGAGCACGTCAGCCTCTTTAGAATATGCACTGTGATACCAGTGATGCTTCGGGAGGAGGTTTTGAGGGAGATCCATACGTCCCTTTTAACGATACATCCTGGAGTCGGGAAGATGTACTAGGACCTCTAGCATCAGTACTGGTGGCCAGGGATGAAGGAAGAACTGGAAAAGTTTGTATCAGGATGTTGCACTTGTCAGTAAGTGAGGACTCTATAGTACAGGTAGAAGTATTATTCCCACATGGGGTGGATATACTTGGAGTTCGAGGAGGGAGACCATGTCTTCCTACGAGTCTCACCCCGATGAGGATTCCAGAGGTTTGGCCCGAGCGGCAAGATATATTCGAGGTTCATCAGACCTATCTAGATTCTATGAAGAGTGGGTGAGGTTTCATACCATCTATCTCTTCCCCCACTGATGCACTGAGTGCATAATGTTTTCCATGTGTCGCAGCTGAGAAGATTCATGCATGATCCATTGAACGTTATTAACTAGGGTGAATTGGACTTTGACGATGGGTGACTTTTATGGGTTTTTTGATAGAGATAGAGGATCGACAAGGGTGAGTCCTTCATGGATAGTCGATCCCTCTGGTGCGAGTTCAGTGGAAACACGGGGAACTCCAGGATAGCACATGGGAGTAGGAGGCACAGATTTGTGCTCATTACCCTCATTTGTTTTATTTTCCTCTATTTTGGATTTTGGGGACGTAAATCACTAAGGTGGGGACAATTTTATGTCCCGAAATTTTGGTATAATTTTATTTTTAATTATATGAAATTATTGGGAGACCGATAAATCTGACGGCGTGTGATTCCAAGGTCCGGAGTGGCCAGAATGATCTTTCAAAGTTTTGTTAAACATAAATAGCATGTCTGAGTAGTTATTATGAAAAGTGGAATAACACATAAACAGATGCCCGGATCAGAAATTTGAGGGCACCATTGCATTTAGGATGGCGGGCGTATCCTATGCGCGACTTAATTTTAGTCAGCACAGGCCTCCTGTGAGAAAACCAAAAAATGGCATAACTGTAAATAAAATAATAAAATAAAGTTATTTTACTTTTCAAATTCTTATAACACACGAACGGTGACTTAGATTAAGAATCTAAGACCACCACTGAACTCGTGAGGGTATGCTTTCTTTATGAAGAAACTAACATTGGTCGGCCTGATCCAACTACGAAAGATGATTTTTCATTGTGAATAAAATAATTAAGTAACAATTATATTATTTTTAAAATCCATGACATCCAAATGGTAACTCTAATTAAAAATCTAAGAGTACCATTAGGATTTTTGGGGCATGTTTCTCTTAGGCAGAGCCTAACCTCGACCACAATGGGTCAAGGGTGAATTTTAATAACTTATTGAACTTTTTGAAAGGTACGTTCAGTAAACTCACAAGCAGCATTTTCTAACATTTGAACTAGTGCTTGAAATTGAAACTTGAGGTCACTTTAGAACTCACAGCGCCGAGATTATCATAAGGGAGGTTTAACCACAACAATAGTGGGTCAAGAGGAGAAGTTGGTTTTTCCATTCTTTTTTATTTGTGCATGATTAAATAAAATAAATATTTTAATCTTAAAATTATCCCCCCACCTCTCCATTTAATTTTTCGTGGTGGGAACCACAAGAGGGTCGTCAAACATTTAATAATGGGAATTAAATGCCCAGTTACAGAAATTTTGTAACCACCAATCAATTTATTTAATTAGTTCCATTAATTTTAATTAATGAACCACCCCCTTTAATGATTGTAGGCTCCATATTTCTATTGGTTTAATTTTTTAAATCATTGAAGTAGAAGGGGATCTAGAGAGGAGAACTTTACAGTAACCCTTCGATGAAGAAGGGATCCACCAAGAAAGGCCGTGGGATCATCATTCGAAAGGCATCATTGGATGCTTGTTACATGAACAACGAACACAAACCCACCTTCAACCATGAACGTTCTCCAATGGATTTACGAGGTATGGGGTTTATTTTAAAGTGTGATAAATATCTGTTTTTTAATTCCTCATGTTCTTGATTCTCAATGACGATGGCCAAACAAACACATCCATCATTCCACACATAAACCATGACCTTTTCTATTTCATTCATCACGCGTTCTTCATCCCTAATAATTAAGCGCCCTAAAAACTCAATTTTTTGTTGAGCAAAGCATACAGATGTGTAGATCTGAACCAAAGGTTCGTGAATTTATGGTCGTCACATTTTTTCAAGATAATAATGAAGCTTCAGTGCCCCGTGAAAGGGGTGACATGGTGTTAAGATTCTGTACTAGGCACAATCGTGGTCTAGTGTGGTCACATCAAGTGTCAAGTGGGGCTGTTCAGATAGGCAACAGCCTGAGGTGGCTCACGATGGAAGGGTGAGGTCATTCGGTCATCAGGATGACATGGTAGTCCAGCACGACATGGGGTAATGTTGTTGACAGAGCAGGGTTGAATGGTGATCCCACGATGGCTGGGAGTCAGTGAGGACTCAAGAAGAGGAGTACGGAGGACCAATTGGTGTTTGGGGTTACAGTCATGCAAATAGAAGGCACGAACAGGTGTGGCTGGAAGAAGGCTGCAGCATCAGACAACCATAGGGCAGAGTCTATACGGTGTAGGGGTAGCGGGAAGTTTTTAGTATTCTTTTAGGATCTCAAATGTGCGCAGAATGGCGGCTGAATACTATGTTGTAGAAGTTGAATGAATTCATGGGATATAGAGTTGATTGGTGGGATAAACATAATTTTTTTATTGATATATTAAAAATTAAAATAAGGTGATAATTATGATGGATGTGTGCTCAACATGAAAATCAAGGGAGATAAAATGTGATTCATGGAAGGTTTAAAACAAAATATTAATAATATTATTAAAATATTACTATTTTAATTTTTTTAGGAAAACCATTTTTGACCGTAACATCTTCATGTGACCTCAGTTTCACGAAACATCAGTGGCTGTGCAACCCTAACATTGAGATTGATATTATGAGTCTAATATTGGATGAATTTTTAGGCTGTTTGAGTTGGGTACCTAAAATGTTCAAATA
Source organism: Viscum album (assembly GCA_963277665.1). Classification (NCBI taxonomy): domain Eukaryota; kingdom Viridiplantae; phylum Streptophyta; class Magnoliopsida; order Santalales; family Viscaceae; genus Viscum; species Viscum album. The sequence continues at coordinate 1,872,996,898 of OY728146.1, read as the reverse complement.
ATAATATTATATTATTATTATTAAATCTTCGACCCTCCATAACTCATGTTCACGATGTCCGGTTGACTTATCATTAGTGGTGATAAGATCATGTCAATTATACAGTACATTTAAGCCTAATTTTTCATATTAAATTCTGGTTTATAGCTCAGGTCCACGAAACATCCAATAATATTATTAATATTATGGTTGTGGGATCTTGTATCCAACATACCTCCCTCATACAGTGTAAAAATGACCAACCATCTACGGTGGTGAAATCCTTTAGATGAGGTGGTCCTTTTGAGTTACTCTATGTGACTTTCAGAGAAATTTGGAGGTTGGATGGGTTGGATCGTACTCAAATCCAACCGGGACATCATCACTAATATGGCCATAGCTTACAGACCGGATGTCTGATTGACGCGCCGTCTATTGCATTGGAACCCTTATGACATGATATATCATCAGGTTACTTATTCATAGAACATAGTGGTGGTTGAGGTAAAACAAATTTCTTGAGGGAGGTTTACTCAAATATGCTAATGAATGGAAATCCAATGGCTGGAAATGAGGTGGAGTTTGGAGGTAGATCATATAAAGGTTTGTACCAAGAGATCTTGTGTGGGTCAACACCGATCCTGTGTGGGTCAGCGCTCGGTGATCCTGTATCAGTTAGCACATACCGATCCTATGTAGGTCAGATCCTATGTGGGTTATTTCAAGGGTTAGTACCTATCGATCCTGTGTGGTTCAGACTCCAAATAATCAGCAGTAGTGCCTCTTGAAAGAATAAGATGATCTAGCCTTGAAACTAATCAATTATACTTCTATACTTTACTATTAACTGTGAGATCTGGGTCTTTTACCTTTATGGTGTAACCTTTATGGGGTTACCTATGTTGTAGTTTTACCTTTGTGGTGTTACCTTCGTGCTGTTACTTGTGTGGTACTTTTACCTTCGTGGTGTTACCATTTTGGTATTCTTCACCCATTTATGAGATGGGTATATCTTTAAAACTTACGTATATGTATGGGAATATACCTCAGTAGAGTTGATGACTGCTTCGTGCATTGTGATTGAGGTCGTGTTTGTAGTTATTCCATTATGGAACTCTAAGATACCTTTAGGGGTCTCGGGGTCCCTACTGAGTTTTGTTATACTCACCCCTGCACGGGCTATACATGCACCTTGTTGTGTCTTATGAAGACGAAAGATTGTGTTGATCAAGGTTGAGAGACAAAGGACTATATAGTTCTTGGAGGTGGACCATTTTGTGTGATGTGATGTAGGGACTACTAATTATACACATCACATAAAAGATATAAGTGGTTAATATGGCATCTGTCTCACAGAAGTAAATGTGAGACTTAAAACATGTACATCAAATCCAACTTCCTTCTGGTGTATTCTAAACTCCTATATAATTAATATATATTTATTAAACATATATTAAATTGAAACAATATTATATATCACATCTTATATTATTTATTTATAACCTTTTATCACCCTTTCATTAATAATTCTTTATTAAAATCAAAATTTATTTTAATAATTATTGCTTCAATTTTTATGTATGTTTTGGTATAGCTGGTTATGTAATTATAATTTTATAATGGTTATATAATATTCATAATATTAACAATTATATAAATATCATATATATTTATTACATCCATATTTATAATAGTCTATAAAATTTAGATATGGAAAAATGGGTTATACTATTCCTAGAGATGGTATGTTGTACATACACGTAAATGTTGTTTTCATGTTCTTTATAGATGAAATGAAACAAATAAAACTAATAATTCAACATTATAGATTCATTTATATATAATATACATAATATATTTTCATCAAATCCATCCTTATTACTATTAATGTCTACATAAAATGAAAAATGAATTAGATCACTTTTTAGAGGCAGTAGTCCACACGTACGCATAAGTGGGGTAATCATTTACCAACAGATTTGAAGGTAAAAAGTTAGATATGGTATTATAATTAATGAAATATAATTATGTCATAAATTTCATATATATACATTATATCCATCATTATAACTTTTCATGAGAGGTTGTTGTTGAAAACAAATTAATCGTTTCATGAGTTGGTAGTCTATTGTAGTCGTGGTTGACGATTTTGTTTCCCATTTAATAGAAGAATATGTGGATATATGTTATTCTTCAAACCTATTAACGTATTAATATATTTCAGATATTTGTTATTATTAATACATGAATTAAGGTTGTATGATAAGGAATAATAATAAAAAGCCTAGTGATGAAAATTACCTTCTCATTAGAATGTGTCTAAAGATTTTTTAGATATATTTTTGTAGATTTTTATCGATACAAATGGCTTTATAGGTGTGAATATGTGAGGGGAAGAGGTTCCATTTTATAATTGAGAAGGAGTGGTATTTCTGTAAGTACCAAAAACTATTATATAGTGGTAAGTCACTCTCAAACCAAGTGCCTCTAAAATTGATAGATAATTGACTGGAGGGATGATATAGTAAATCCATACCTCCAAAATAACAAAAGTAAATTTTAAACATGTTATTCCTTAACTTATATGTTTGGTTAATTTTACCATATTATTTTTCACCATGGTAACTTGATTCTTTATTTATTTACCTTGGAATTATATCCTTTAATACTAAAAATAAACGAGCCTCATTAGATAATTTGAACCCACTGATTCTAAATATGAAATCAAATTTATCAAATAAATAACCTATGTCTTTGGAAAATAAATTTTAATATCGGATCTTGTAACATGAAAAGAAATTTTTATCCTTAACCAAAATAATTAGTTTTTAATATTTTTACTATTAATTATGAAAAAATATTAAGTTCACCGATGCATTCCTTTTATGAGTAACTCAAATAAAACTACTTAATGAACTTGAGAAAAATGTTGTATAGTGGGAATTAGCCTCTCTAGAGAAGAAAATATTATGGGTGTGTTGAAATCATGTTTGATGGTTTGGGATAGTTTAAAATTGTTGGTATAATTGATATGTTTTTTCATGACCAAACCCACTAAGATCCAACCCATGACGACCTCTATCCTTCCTCCAATAGGCTATCGTCTGGAATCTAGTGCCAAGTAGTCATATCCCCCAAATTTAATGAATTATCCTAGTATAATTGTACACATGAACACATCTACAAGCTCATACAATGTAGAAATGTAAAACAACATAATGTAATTCATGCATACATCAATGATCCCACAACCAGAGAATGACAGTAATGCATGAAAAGAAAAAAGGGTCCAAATACAAGACCAAATAAAACCTAAATATTTCAACCCACTATTAGGGTGAGGAATATGATCAAATGTAAGAATCTGGAAAGCACCTCAGTCAATCAGTCTCAATATATGGTCCTCCTACTCACTGTCCTCCTAGGCCACCATTATATTGTCTTTCATTGGCATAAAAAATGAAATGTTTAAGAAAATCTCATGAAAAGGTGATTATAACAATACCCACTAGGACACCCCAAAAACAATAAACACATAGTATCAAGTATATTCAACTCAATACATGGATATAAAAATAAATTTATAACATAAAACACCCAAATATAGTAAGGTAGGACACTGTGCAACCAGAAAATCACAACCAACATCCATCCATATGATTATTCTATAAGTATTCCTAATTATAGTATAATCCTCCCCATGATCGATTCCATCACCAGAGACACTCATTCGAGAGGAAAATATCATATGGTCCCTTCCCAATAATGATCACTGGTATCAAAATACTGTGATACCCAGAATGGGGGTCTCACCCAGAATCGATGGGGGATACCATGAACCCAATCTAGATAAATCTAGTATGTAGGGGATTGTATTCCAATGATACTATATAACTTGGCTGATGCAGCCTTCTAGATGGAGTGTCAACAACATTTTCATGGAAGTCATGTTCATTCCAAAAACCCCAACTTGGTTATAAAAATGATATAGGATCTCACTCCAATCTCATGAAAGGATGACATGAACTCTATCTAGGATTCATCTTTTAGAGGTGATAAAAATCGTGATATATTGATATAATGCTACATTTTACCCTCAAGGTAAAGGACCAAGGGGAAACCCCCTCAGTAGACACTAGTCTAAAATTAAGAGAATAAGAGCTCCAAGTTGTATATATGGGAGTACATTTTGTTAACGTAGATTATACAACAATACTTTCGCAAACTAGATATTTATCTATGGCTCTTCCCCACATGTCTTGTAAAACTCAACATGCATGGAGTGTTAGTGAAACACACCAATTTTTATAGTTCACTCTACACCCATCCTATTTCTCTTGGCAGTGTTTGTGTACAAATCGTCATGTTGTCTACACCTATTGGTATCTTTTTCCGAGTAAATGGCATGTCCATGCCAGTATACTCATTGTTTTTTCCATATACCTTTTGATGTACACATGGATCCATCACATAGGTTTCATAGGGAATGTGACCATGTCACATGCCATATGATATTTAACTCACTGTGAAAACCCGAGCACCACTACGAGGATATCACACACTGTGTGTGATGCTGGTTTACATGTCATGTAAACTGACATTTTCTAGATCCTATGGGTTCTTCCTCTTGTCATCTTACACATCATTGGATCCTCCTCCCTTATTGTAACATATATATTAGGTTTTTTTTAAGAATTTCCATCATTGATCATTGGATTTCATATTTTAATACACTTAGAAATCACCATTTCGATCCATCTAACATTGTGTATCAAAACTAGGAAGAAAGGATGTAGTGACGCAACACTTGAAATCTGGGATTTGGTGTCTTCTATTAAATACATTTACATGATTACATGGAATAAAATCCATGAGGAAAGAGAGTTTAGTAGTCTTGGAAAAAAAATACATACATGAGAAAAGAAAACATTATTTATAACATGATTTTATTCTTATTTCTAAATAACTTCAAAGATAATATTTTTCTATCTAGAATAACCCTACATATATTTTCAAGAATGCTTCTTGGATTCTAGTGGAAAAAACATAATAAGGGTGAGCTGAAATACTCTATAAGGGAAATATGTAGTGGATTCCATAATGAATTAGTTAGAAAAATAATTATGGCATTCTAAATAATCACTACAAAAAAATTGGCAATTAATTGTGCCAGTATTTATGAATTCTAGAAAAAAGCCTAGGTAAATGCCATCTTTATCAGCACTATAGAAAGTACTGATAAATTTAACCATTTATCAGGGCTTCTTTTAGCATAGATAAAGGGTCTATTTATCAATGCTTTATTTTATGTGTTGATAAAGGATACCCTTTATCAGTTCTTTATTTTTATCTCTCGTAAAGAAATCCTTTATCACGGATTTTTTGGAACAGGTAATCGCCTGGATAAATAAAATGGAATAAGTAATTAAAAATAAAAAATTATTCATTAAACAAATGTAAAAAAATTTATTATTTATAGAATTATTAATAAAAATGAATAAATTGATTATACTATATATAAATTATAAATACTAATAAATAGTAACTATTAAATATATCAGTAAATGGAAAATGAAAATAAAAAAAATAAAATTGACAATAAGTAAATTGAGAAAATGTATTAAACATTTTATTAATTAGATGGTTTTTGAAAATGTTAATAAATATTATATATTAAATATATATAGTTATATATTAATGTATATAAATATAATTCAAATAATAAAAAATATTATTAATGATTTACATTAAATTTTAATATAATTAGTGAATAATTGTTTTTAATTAAAATTTAATATGAATTAAAAATATTAACTAATTGCATCAAGTAATAGATATAATTAAATGTTGTTTTACATTTCAATTTATTACATAGATCGAACGTATTACATATAATTCACGTATACATAGTTAATACATTTTTTTATACAAACAAACAGGCACAAATATATTTTTTAGAATTTAATAAGTTTATATTAATTATATATATATATATTTACTATGTTTTAATAATTTCAAAATGTATTCTGATTTATTTCAATATAAATAAATTTATTAATGATTTATACTTGTCAAACTTATCCAAAGTTTCATAATTTTATTCCTTTTTAATTAAACAAATTTACCAATTTATAACATGAATGAACTTGAGATTAAATATTCCTTAGTAATGTAAAAAATACATTTGTAAAAAAATATTTATAAATAAATATATTTATAAATGTATATTTACTATTTTTATACATTTATAATTATAAATAAATCTATAACTTTTGTTTAAAAAATAAATATATATTTATAAATATATAATTTTGAAATTATAAAAAATTTATTTCAATAATGAATTTATATACTATGCTTAAATATATATACATAATTATATAAATATATATAATGATATAAATATTATTTTTTAAAAAAATATTTATGTAATTATAAATAAATAGTTATGTATTCAAAAAATTCTAAAATTATTATTTAATAAAAATTAAATTTATAAGTATGATAATTATATATAATAATTATACTTTTTTAAAGTATTAATTTTAAATATAGTATTTTAAGTATTAATTAGTTCTAAAAAAGAGCGGAAAAATATTTATTTTATCAGCTCTTATTAGCATACTGCTGATAAAAGGTATCATTATCAATTCTTTTTTCAAGTGCTGATAAATGTGTCACCATCTATTTTAAGAACCCTAACCATCATGGACCAGTTCACGATATCTGAAGCTCTACACAAAAGCTACCTACTTTCAGTGCTATTGTTTTTAAATCCAAGATCCAATGTAGGCTACAATCGAGGCTCCAACTATTTTGAGGCTTGAAGCCAAGTCTCAAGAAATTTATGGGTTGAACACAACCATGGATCGAATGAAATCTAGGTTTTCCAATATCTCTATTTTCACTCGATTATCCACAAAACCGTATCATTCCACAACTATGTATCACATCAAGTGTAGTTTATCTATTCTATAATAAAACATCCCAAATCTCACTATTATTTAGATATATTGAAGTATTGTATTCCCTGATTTCATGTGGGTCTCCATGGGACAACATTGGTGTCCTATGACTTCAAATATATCAAACCCAATGTTGGGTCATGTTTTTCTAAGCTATAATATGCATCCAATACCTATATTCCATGACATCTACCCATTTTCAATTGTCAGTATTTTAAAAATTCATCCATATAGTGGTCGGTGTTGTCATTGGTTTGGAATATTACATTTCATATCACTTGGATGATGAACTATCTGACATCTTTAGGGTCTTAAATTATGTCATGTAAAAATTGGAACTGACAAGGTTGAGTGAGGAGGAACTAAAATATAAGATTATACCCTTCTAATTGAAATTTATTTCTAGAATTTATTTCTAAAAAATTTATGATGAAATATCTTATGCATGGGAAAAACTATATAATGATATTTTCATGAAATTTTTTCTTAGGATAATGTGAACTGAAATATAAAGAAAAATTAATGGATTTATTTAGGTTGAATGTGAACTATTTCAAGAGTCTGAGGATAGATTTAGGGGTCACCTATAAAATAAAATAATAAAATTATTCTCATGAATCTGATAATAAGATAAGAAAAAAAATTATATATGTTTCATTTGATGTCATATTTATTTAACTACTTCTTGAAAAAATATAATTCTTTCTGTTTTTATTTTTAAATATTTCAATTTGAAATTAAGTAATTTTACTTAAATTCCATAAAAAAGTCATAGAGATTTAAGGTTATATAATCCATGTACTATAAAATATAGGAAAAATTGATTTTGATATAATATTTAATTGATATTTTGATTTTGGTTATTGAAATATTTTAAAAAAATTAATAATTAGAATGAGTCATTTTCTAGGAAAAACATCATCATCATGGTATTTTAAGAAAAAAATATTGTTTCATTACATGGTGCATAAGAAGAGTATATTTTTTATAGAACTTATTGTTCTCAATACTTTAGGATTGAAAAAATTCTAAATTTGTTATTTAATTTGAAAAGTAACAAATTTAATGAGAAAATCATTCTATTATTTAAATTTTCAAGAATATATTAAATCATAAAATAATAAATCCTATACAAATATATTTAACTAATTTTGCAAAAATAAAATGTTAACATTGATTAATGTAAATATAATAAATAAGTTTTAATAGAATCTATTTTTTTAAGATAAAAATTATTTTTCATGGAAAACTCAATACACCTTTAGAACCTTACATCAAGTCAACTTTTTTAGTTTGGATATAATAATTTAATGGCATGATATGTTTTCTATGGATTTTTAATTCTATTGAATTATATAATTTAATAAGATAAACTTAAATCCATTTTATGTCCCTCTAGTGGTATTTTTATTCTTCATAGATGTTACCATCTCAATTACATGACATAAAAAATGTTTCATTATAGGACATGACATTGACCATTTAGGTTAAAAATTTTATAATTTATGAAAACAAATTAACTAAAAACTCATATATTTTCAAAATAATAGAAATTTATTGGAACAATATATAAATCAATTGATCCATAAGAGGACTTCATTATTCTTAATTTGATAAATATCCTCATGTCACATTGTTCTTGTATGTATTAATCTCCTAATGAAAAGATTTGATACAATTATCATCATTTTCAGCCTCTAAATAATTTAGGATCTACTTAAGAAAAAGTTGAGTTTTTTATAGTCTTTCTCCATCGAGTTATCACCAAAACATTTGGATCACTAATGAAATTTTATTCATTTATTTCATCCTCGCCTATATTTATTATGGTTTACCAAAATATATCCATATTTGAAATTATAACCCACTCATTAATAATTCTTAAACACCACTTAATTTACTTCATCACACATATAATAAACACTGTGTATGTTTTACTTTAATACTTCTTAAAAGAGACCATTCTTTAACATTTCATTTTGGTTTTACCCTTAGGAATCTATGATTACCATCCCTGTAATTTTAAAAAATTGGAGGCATTATCTTTTGATAATGAATATATTTTGTGTATTTTTTTATTTATTGTAGAAAATGATTATGTTATGAACCTAAAATTATATATTTACTTTATCTCGGATGATTCAAAGCTTTAATCAAACCTATAGTATTTTCTCTTCATCCCCATCACTCATTTATTGATTTGTTGGCGATATCTATTTTCTTTTTTTATCAACATTTTTTCTTCACTATAAGTATATCGATGTGGTCAACAATGTTTTCACGGTCAAATAATTATCAAAAATATTAGTATATTGTTTTATATTTATGTTTAAATTATTTATTTCAGTGTTAATAATATTATAATTGTTTCATATACAAGTGGATTATTTTTTTGAGTTGGGGTAATTTGATCGAAGCTATTCATGCTCATGAGGGATTAGACATCGAGCCTACAATTGAGATAATGAAAATAATGAAATTTGGTAAGAATTAATACAACATTCATGAAAAGGATAATTCCAAGTACATATTTAATTAATTTTTTCATAATTTTATCTAATATTAATTAGGTAATTTTCTTATCATTATATTAATAATTATTTAGATTTATCATAAATCTTTTAGTAATTCATATTTTACTTTTAAATCTCTGAAACAAGACACAAGAGATAAAATGATTCTTTCTACCAAGGTAACCAAATTTTCCATATTCATTGAATTTATTTGTCGAACAAGAAACACTAAATTTTTATTCAATGTTATTATTTAAAAACCTTTTCTCATTGTGGAAATCCTTTTCTCTTCTGACATTCAATAATGAGAAAGGTTTTTTGGATAAGAACTTAGAGTCAAAATATATTTTTGGTAGTTTGACATTGAAAGATAATAAAAATGTGGTAATTTAGAAATTAGGATTTTTTGAGACTTTGGGACATGTAGGAATCATCAAAACCTCAATCTTACACACATTGTGACTGGCATTATTGAAAGTTCTTATTTTTATTCAGAATTGAAATTAATTTTAATAAAAAGGACCACCGATATACTCAAAATTGAGAAAACATATTCCGATTATTTTTATAACTTCAGTAAAATGATACATAAGTCATTTGAAATGTATAAAAATTATATGCACACCAATTCGATGCACGGTGTGATCTATATGACACAACATGTCTATTATTAGTATAAAATCAATAGTTTAGTTCAGAATATCTCACTCATAGAAAATTATGAAAATAGCTTCTAATTTTCATGAAAATTTTGTAAATTAACTAAAAAGTCACTTGAGATGTATTGATATCAATATCATGTAAAACTGATACATGATGTGGCCAGTATAGGTCAAAGTGTGTTCTTTTATTTTAAAATGAAATTTTAGTAAACAAAACAACTGGCAAACTCAAAACCAGGAAAACTCATTCAAATTATTTTTTTTACTTCAGTAAAATGATCCATAACTCATTTTAGACATATAGGAATTGTTCTTACCTCAATATGATGCATGGTGTTACTAGTATGACTCCATGTGCATATTTTTATAAAATAATGACATCAATTTTAATAAAAAGGACGAGTGACATACTCAAAACCAAGAAAACGAATTTCTATTGTTTTTATACGTCATTAAAAAATCTATAAGACATTCGAAATGGGTAGTAATCATTAATACCTCAATACAATTCTTTTTGTGACTAGTATAACTCCAAGTGCGTCTTCTTATTTAAAAATGACATCAATTTTAATAAAAAGGACAACTATCCTACTCAAAACCATGAAAAAACATTCAAATTATTATGATATATTGGGAAAGTTATTCATATGTCATTTTTGATATATAGTAATAATCATCACGTTAATATGATAAATGATGTTTTTGGTATGACTCAATGTGTCTATTGTCAGTTTAAGATCGACAGTTTAGTTCAAAAAATGACACTCACTAATAAATGAGAAAACATGCTCTAATTTCCATAATAATTTGTGAAATTGATTAACAAATAATTTTTGACATGTAATAATTGGCCTCACATAAAACTGATACACGATGTAAATGGTGTGAGTCAAAGTGTGTTTTTCTAGTTTAAAATGACATTTTAGTCAAAAAAGATAAGCGACATACTCAAAACTGAGTAAACACATTTAGATTGTCTTGTTACTTTTGTAAAATGTTCCATAAGTATTTTTAGATATGTAGTAATTGTACTTACCTCAACACGATGCATGGTGTGATGTATACGACTCTAAGTGACTATTTTATTTCACAATGACATCAATTTTAGTAAACTGAAAAAACTGACCTTCTCAAAATAGAGCAATAAAATTCAAATTGTTTTGATACTTTAATATATCGATACATAAGTCAATTTTTACATGTATCAATCATCAAAATATATATATGATACAAAATATTTCCATCATGACTCAATGTTTCTATTATCAATTTAAAATCAACATTTTAGTTCAAAAAATGTCACTCATTGAAAACTTAGCAAATATGCTCAGATAATCATTATAATTTAAGGCAGTGATTCAAAAGTCATTTTTTACATGTATGTTTTATTATCACATCAAACTCACTTTATATGTTATTGTTTTGATTCAAAGTGTGTGTTTCTATTTTAAATTGACATTCTTGTAAAAAAGACAAGTGTCATCCTAAAAATCGATAAAAACACACTAAGATTGTTTTAATACATTAGGAAAATGATCCATAAGTCATCTGAGAAATATAAAAATTAGCCACACCTCAATATGACCCATGGTATGACATGTTTGACTCCAATTTTTTTTCAATATATAAGTATCATTTTAATTTAAAATGTGCCTCACATCACCAAAACTGAGAAAATGGCCCTAGATTGTTTTTATTTTCATTTAAATTCTATATTTGTACATGATTTTTCTGATTTAATAGTGTTCATAGTGTTGTGTTTTACTATAACAACATAATGTGCTGGTGCTACAGTGTCCTATTACTGCACATAGTAGTATGTCCCTTTATTATCCCATTTATAAGCACTAATAAAGGAACCATTTATTAGTGCTGATAAAAGACTCAGGCTTTTAAACTCACTCCATTAGTTAGCACTTCTCTAGAATGGATAAAGTCTATTTTTTAAGTTGTTAAAGGAATATTTTTTAGTAGTGAGTAGAACACACATAACATAGAGTCAAAAAAATCAGAATGAGATACTTAAACAATATGGAAAGGTAATAACTAGAATCTCATTCCATTCAAATAAGTAAATAAGAAAAAATAAATTTTGTAAGGTAAGAAACTAAAACACAAGAAATTAAATCAATGACCTAAAAATAAAATTTATCCATAGATATGTTGAAACAAAATATCATTAAATAATCATAATTGAAACTAATATAAAGGTAATTATTAATTTTTGAACATATTTTTTTCCAGAAAAATGATACCATTACCTTCAAGATATAGTTTAAACATTTCTAATTTGTGCAACTAATTATTCCCATGATATGGATGATGCATCAAGGGGCTTTCATTAATAAGTCCCCAACCTATAAATATTTCCTTAAATAGTCCCTAACACGTGCATTGTATGTCCAAAGCATTCCTCTTATATTTGATAAAAAATGTTCCTTAACAAATATTTGAATGGAATTAGGCATACAGATTTATCAATATTTCCCTAAAAAATAAAATAATTTCCAAATTGAACACCGTATTTAAAATGGTATCTAGTTTAGGAAATAATCATATCCATGATAGATGATATGGATAATTACAAGAAATTCAATTTTCAGTAATCAAAAAATAAAATATATAATGGCGAATAAAATGAATCATGAAAGTGAATGTGAATATTATCCTTAGAAAAGTCATAAACAAACCATCCAGAAGAAGATTAATAATCATATCAATATAATATACCCAAAGATTTGTAAAATATAGGCTTATTTTCATTGATGAATTAAAAAATTATAAAAAAATATATTTTAATACCATTCTTGAGGAAAATATCCTTTTGTTTCAAAAAAAATTTTAAAAACCCATTTCATTGAAAATAATTTTTGAAATTAAATTCATTAAAAGTTAACCTTTTAAACATGAAAAGGAATCCTCAAAGAAATGATGGCGGTGAAATCTATACAAGCAATACTAGGTAAAAAAATCATTTTCCTTGTTAAATGTTAGAAAATGCCTTTTTTGGAAAGTGAAAAGATGATTCTATAAAGGTCATTGTCAAAAGAAAAAAAGGTTAAAACTTTCTTTACCAAATTATTTTAAAAAAATTTCTGCAATCATTTAAATAAGACGTGGTTTTTAGAAGAAAATAGGTTCTCTGACTAAAGAGAGAAAGAAAGTCGTGTTATCTTTAAAATATTCCATAAACATTTTGAGTACCAAATAGTGGAAAATGTGACGAATACAAGAAAATTGTCATTAATAAACATAGGATAGAAAATTAAATGCTTTATTAAAAAATGGAAATATCATTTCCTTGAATGAAATGCCATTTAAAGATTATTAAAGTTATTGTTGAGGAAAAAAATCTTTAATCCTTCCATGTCCCATACCACTTTGAACTTATTAAAATAATATTTCTCAATAACTAATATCATTAAATGATATTTTAAAATACTAGGAAGATAAAATTATTAATGATTTAATATATCCAAAGGGTCATTAAATGCACCAGACAAATTATCTAAGTGTTTAACATTACATTTATCTCACATATGTAAAATGTGAGAAGAGAATCCCTTACCTAGAGTTTTCTTTTGGTTGAACTTCCTTTAAATTACTGTGTAATAAACTTATGTTAATTTTATAATTTCTTGAGGAAATTTTTCATTTTTAAAATTAATTTTATTTTACTTATTACTATGTTTTATACAACTACCTAAACAATTAATTTTACTTTGGGTGTTTTGACCATATTTGGTTTATATGTCAAAAACTACCTAATTAGGTCAACTATGGTCAAAGGAGTCGTTATATAACATCTAAATATCAGTTATCGTGAAATATTTATCAAATTTATACATCAATTATACTTAATAAACACTCATTAAATATGGTTATGAAAAATGAATCAACATTATGATCATGGAAACTATAGGTCATACGTACACATGTGTAACATTCTCATTTTTCAATGATCATTATAGAAATAAGTTAAGAAGATTTATATATCTCTAAAATGATAATTATTTCATAAAAATAATGATACTTAATTATATATATATATATAATTCTTTTGATGTAGAAGTAATCATGTCGTGATGAGGAGGAAGTAGTCCACATGTGTAGGACGGAAATTATCATTTTTTATTATGTGAAATGATAATAAAAAAATGATATAAATATATATATATATATATAGAAATTTAATTATATCATTGATATCATATATATAATTTTTATGTAAAATATTTTTATTTAAACACATCCTTTATACATTCTACATTTATTGTGAATTAATCACATCGCTTTGAGGGGGCGGCAGTCCACACATCATCGAACGATGTTACTATATTAGTGCAAAAATGTAAAGTATTGAATTTATTTATTAAGAAATGATTAATGAATTCAAAATATATAATAAATATCATATATAATATATATAAATATAGTGTCAATAATAATTTCCATCCCGGAATATTTGTAAAGAAAAAATCAACAATCATTGTTTCATGAGGCGCTAGTTTGTCGTATGTAGAAACAACATTTTTATTACCTGATAGATGGAAGTGTTTTTTTAGGTAGAAAGTGAAAAAAACATGATACTATATTGATTATTCTTTTTTATGAAATAAACATGGAAAAATAATATTGGAGTTGGTGGGGATGTAAATAAAAAAAGTTATCTTTGGAAAGAATAACCAAAAAATCAGGCAACTCCTTTTGGTGTATACCGTAGGGATTACTTGGAATGGTTTCATACCAAATTGAGGATTCAAGGTATAGTGAAGGTATTTAAAAAGATATATGGTCAGGTCTTGGAAAAAACATTGTGTTTTTTATTTTTGTGAGAAATGGGTAAAGGTGGTGGCCTTTTATATGAGATGAAAAAGGACTCACTTGGTATTCTTGAAACGAAGATAGGTGTACCCATAGTTTTTTCTAAAAAAAGACATAAAAAAATAAAAATAAACTCCATAATAGAAGTTTCATGTCTGAATAATGGCTAGAAATTGGGTTCTGGAGAGTAGCAAGGTCATTTGGGCCCTTAAATTAAAGGTTTAGTCCATTGTTAAGATTAATTTTACCTCAATAATTATAATTAAATTTAATTACATTCACTAATAGTTTTTTTCCGGAAAAATGTTTTTCTTCATATAAATTATAACTAATTTCGATTCAAAATATTTAATCAATTTTTTTAAATTCCAACCATATAATATGTAGAAATTAATTTAAAATCGATCCCATAGGTAGGACAACAATGCTTGTTTTTAAAGTAAAAACATCTGAATGTTTCCTATGTTTTTATAGTTAATTTTGAAATGAAAATGATTATAATTAAATAAATTTTATTAATTGATATAAATATTATATAATTAAATGATAAAACCAATTAAAACTATAAGTCAATCATATAAATAAATTACATGATAAATCAGTTTTGAACTAAAATTCTGTATTTTTTACATTTCATTATAAAATGAAATATTTCATAAAAATAACAAAAAAAAATAACCCTAACTTAATTATTGAGTTTCTATTTAAAATATAAATTTTATTTATAGATATTAAATCAAATAAAGTGTCAAAATTCATATTTAAAATGATTTATCCATTAAAAGGTGGTAAAATTTCCGTTATAAAATATTGGTTCTTATGTGTAAAATAGGGATTGTTCTTATCATATGCATATCAAAAATTATGGATGAATATAAAAAATATTTCAATCAATATATAAAATGTATTTTTCATTAAAATAATTCAATAATTATAATTAATTATGTTTATTAATATTCATCTTCAATGGAAGCATAATAATATTTCATTTTATATCTAGTTGGTTCTTATTTTCATTTCTCATTTATTGGTCATCCATTGATTCATTTTATATTTATATAATCCAAAAAAATTGATAAGATTGTTAATACTATTCATAAATACTAATTTAATGTCTTTCTTATATTTCAATATATTTTAACAATATTTTATTTTTCAATAAAAGTCATTCTTTCGTGTAATGCAAGCTATATAGGAAGGTCACTCTTACATGTGACACAAGCTATTAAGGAAGGTCGCTATTGTGGGTAACACAATCTAACTCAGTCTTTCATGCATTGAAATATATAGAATATATTTAAAATAGTAAATATATTATAAATTATTTTGGATAATATATTCACTTATACACTGGGTGTCGCGTGTCAAACATAATATTGAATACAGGGTCCATACTTTATAATTTAGGTGTGTTACATTATTCCCACCTTAATTAAATTGAATCCATGAAATATAAAATCAAAATTGGTAAAAATATATTTTAATTTTTTTTAATCCCACATCATGAGAAGGGTTCGTAAAACATCCTCTATAAAAGATTGAATGGGAAATATGGAGGTCACATGGACTACCATGTAACTAGGTCTCTTAGTAGGATAACATTAGTGGAAAGTATATATACATGCTTGAAGGAAAAGAGTAAATATTTATAGGTAGTGAATGAGGTCACTAATAAAAAACAACTAAATGATCAACAAAAATCTGAAGGCCTCAAATACAAAAGTCTTTGAGGATTTAGAAGACATTTAGTTCAACAGAAATTAAGGTTTTAAGACCATATTTTTTTCAAAGTCATTTCCCTAATGATGGGTAATTATTTTACTAAATAAGAATATAAGGAAAAATTCTTACAAGATAGGTTTCAATTTTATATGAAGAATTTTAACTTTTGTTTGTACTTCTATCATATTCTAATTTATCCCATTACTCACAGAAGTTAGTTAATAATAATGATTTTTTTATTCCTAAAGCACTAAAATATTCATTTAAAGGATCGTAAGGCCTATAAAATAGATACATCTCTAACTATTTCTCTTTAAATCTCTTCCAAAAACTATATGGTCAATATATTAATCACTAATCCTCTAAAGGGATGCTACTAGATCATCATTAACATTTATTAGTAAAATTATTTAACTAAAAACCATGAAAATTAAACAGGTCATTACATTAGTTAGTGGCTAGCATGAAACCCTTATAGTCCTTCAGTCATGGGTTTAGGTCCCGTAGTTGTGACATATTTTATTGGTTATCACCTGGATTACAATTTGTATTTTTCTAACACCATATGAATATAATTTCAAAAAATAAATATGAGGGGCATCCTTGAAACATGGTTAATCAGTAGATATATTTCTATCAATGGTTTTCGATAAAAACCTAACACATAATTACGTTATAAACCTATTTCCACATAGATCCTTCCTTAGTATAGAGTTTACCCCTGAGAATAAGAAATTAATTCGAGTAATTTATATTATCCCCATACTTACGATAATTGACTATAAAGTATTTATTAGGATAACCTTAATTTCCTTCCTTCATACTCCATAATTGTCCAAGATAGTCCTTTTTTTATGTCCTTCTCTCCCATACATAAAGCTTGTTATTATTCCATTGAGTCACTTTCTTCAATTCCTCCTTCCACATTTCTCTCATTTAAAAATATATCCTTATTTCCTTTATGGTCTCCATAACTCGAGCTCTTAGAAACCTATATGATTCTCTTCTTTGGTGTGTTTGGGAGTTGGAAAATTTATATATTGTTTACCATATTTTGGGAAAACTGATTTCGCATAAACCTGATATCCTTTAATCTTATCAACACATAAATTGGTTGATCATTTTCATCACATTATCCTTTTTTTTCAATGTTAAATTCAAACCTTCAGGTTCTAGCCATTGATTAAAAATAAAAAAAATATAGTGTGAGCAACAATTGTCATAGTGAGAAAAGAGTATAATTATCTATAAGATATTAAAATCAAGTCACCATATTTTTTAATCTCAAAAACCTTAGGTTTATACTTTATTATATACATTCATTATCCATTAAAATTCTTCATAATGGTTTGTAAAGAAAATGTTGATTAACTAAACCAAACCCCCAGTAGTGTCCAACTAGGTGCACAATAAGGCCTTTTGTTGTGTACCTGGTAACCCCAAGTCATACCAAGAACAACATGTTGGATTTATTACTCCATGTTACATCTAATCTAGAACCACATCCACTTATAGTATCCAGATAGGGATTTATTTCTTGGAATACCCACATAATCTATACTTTATAAAAATTCCACGGTGTTCTTCTATAGGTATCCTAAAATTCAACATAGGGTTATATTCTCTAATCTATGTTTTCATAAATCTAGTTCTAAAATATTCTATTAAACTTCCATTGATACTAACTATAATGACCTAATCCTAGAAATCTTGGAACTAGTGTCTATGAGCAATTAAATTTTCATGATTACATGGAATCAAATCTCAATGAACTGAGAGTTTAGTATTCATGGTAAACCTGATACATATGAGAGAAAAGAATTAATTAATTACAACATAATTTTTTTTGTTTTTAAATAACTTCAATGGTAACCTTATTCCATCATTTATATCCCAACATATCTTTTATAGTATGCTTCTTGGATTCCTTGGGAAGAAACATAACAAGGGTGAGCTCAAAAGCTCTACAGGGGAAACATATAGTAGAATAAATAATGAATCTACTATAATAATAATAATGGAATGGTAAATAATAAATCACACATCAATAAAATTGAAAAACTGATAAGGAAATACTTAAACATTCTGGAAAGGTAAAAAATGGAAACACAGGCTATTAAAATAACATGATAAGTCAATATAAATTTAGAAAGGTTATAAACTAAAACACATTATATTTAATCAATGAACTGAAAATTAAATGTATCCATTGATATGTCGATGAAAAATATCATGATTTAATAATAACTAAAACTAATTTGAAGTAAAAAATCTTAATTATTGAATGTCATGTTTACCAAAAGGATGATACCTTTACCATCAAGTTATAGTTTTAACTTTTCTAATTTGTGTAACTAATTCATCTCATGAGACTACAGATTCACCGAGGGTCTATCACTAACTGATACCCTACCCTAAGGGCATTCCTTAAATGGTCCCCAACCAATGTATTTCATATCTAAATAATTCCTCATATATTGAATATAAAATGTTCCTTATCAAATATCCATATTTAATAAGCAATACAGATTTATCAATACTTCCAAAAATAATAAAATAACATTAAAAGTAAACACAAAATGAAAAATTATATAGATTTTAGGTAATAATCATATCCTATATAGATGATATGTATAATTAGGGGAAATTCAATGGTCAATAATATAATGGAATTGAAAATTTAATGAGAAATAAAGGGAATCAAAAAAGTAAATCTGAATACTATACATAGTCAAATGAAACATAAACCATAGAAATTAATATTAATAATGATATGAATATAACATACCCAAAGTAGATTAAAATAAAGGGTTGTTGTCACTGATGAAAATAAACATTATAAAAAGGCTATTTAAAACTATCCTGAGGAAAATATACATTTGATTTAAAAAAAATTCTTTGTAAATCACAACAGAAAATATTTTCTTTAAAAAGTAATCTTTTAAACATGTAAAGTATTCTTCAAATAATTGATGGTGGGTAAACCAGTAAAATATATATGAGGTAATAAAACATTCCTTTTTTATAGTTAAATGTTAGAAAATTTCCTTATTCAGAAAGATATAGGAAGATTCCATTGTAAACGTTGGTAAAATAAAATGGGTAAAATTTAATTACCAAATAATTTTAAAATAATTTTTGGAAACATTTTATCAAAACATCATTTCATCAAGAAAATAGATTCACTGACTAAATAGATAAACAAAGTCGATTTTTTGAAAAAAGAAATCACTAAAACATTTTGAGTTCCAAAGAGTATAAAAAATGTACTAATAATTGAAAATGGTCATGGATAACCTTAATAGATAAAATTAAAGGATTTATTGAACAATTATCATATAATATCCTTGAATGGAATTACCATTTAATGATCATTAATATTTTTATGTAGTAATATAATCATTAAACCATCCAATGTTTCCCATACCACATTAAAGAATTTTAAATAATAATACTCATTAAATAATATCATTAAATTAATTTTTAAATTACTATGAATATAAAATTTTTAATTATATAAAATAAAAAAAGGTTCAGAACATACACTACACAAAAGATGTAAGTAAAGAACATGAAACTTATCTCACAGATGCAAAATGTGAGATGAGAATTCCTTACCTTGATATTCCTTTCAGGTGAACATATATTAACTTCATTTATGATAAAATTATGTTAATTTTATACTTTCTTGAGGACCTTTTCATGTTTATCATTACTTTTATTTCAATTATTAATATTCTGAATACAACTACATAAACAATTAAGTTTATATTAGGTGTTTTGAAACAATTCTGTTTATGTGTGAAAAACAAATTTGGTAGATAAAAATTGGTAAAAGAGGTCTTTATATAACATCTACAGATTAATAATAATTAAATAATAATCATATTTATCCATCAATTATACTTCTAAGAACTATTATTAAATATGGCTATGAAAAATGAATCAACGTTATGATCCTGGAGATTATAGGTCGTATGAACACATGAGCAACGCTCTATTTTGTTGATGATCATTTTGAAAAGAAGTTAATTAACATTAAATATATCTAGAATTATAATTATATCATATATATCATAATATTTAATCATATATTCTATGTTTTTTGTGAAGGAATCACATCACTTTGAAGGGGAAGTAGTCCACACTTCCTCAAACGATGTTATCGTATTAACGCAAATGGTAAATTATAAATTTTTTTTGTTATAATTGAATTAAATAAGTATAAATAAGTAATAAATATCACATATAAAATATATAAATATAGTACCTATCACAATTTCAAACCATGAAAATTGGTAGAGGAAACGGAAAAAAATTGTTTTGTGAGGCGGTAGTTTGTCGTATACAGAAAGAGTAAGTACGTCACCCATTAGATGGAAGTGAGTATTATTATTGGTAAAAAACTTAATAACATAGTTTATTGAGGATACTAGTGTTAATATGTGAATAAGGAATACGAATATTTGTGGTGGAGGGTAAGTAAATGAAATTAAATTGATCATTAGAAAGCATTACCTTAATATCAAGAAATTCCTTTTTATGTATACCAAAGATATTCCCTGGAATGATCTTTGTTAAAAGGGAGGCTTAATGGTTTAGAAGAGGAATATTTTGAATCTTTATAGACATATATTGGAAGAACCTAAGTATTTTAAGAGGTTTTAGGATGGGGGAGAGGTGGTGGCCTTTTATAATGGAGGAATAGGACTCGCTTGGTATTTTTAAAAATATGGTTGGTGTACCCACATTTGTACCTAAAAAAATTCATCAAAAACAAAAACAAAAACTCAACAGTAGAAGGTTAATGGAATAATTATGTCCAAAAATTGGGGTTAAAAATGTTTTTAGGTCATTTTTTCCCTTAAATTAAAGGTTTAGTCCACTACTAAACTTAATTTAACCATAATAAATATAATTAATTTTAATTATTTTCATTAATATTTTTAGTAAAAAACAAAGTTGGTCTTACTATTAAATATAGATTATACTAATTCCAAATGTAGAATCAATTATTCTTAATTCCAATCATATTAGAGGTAGATATTAATGTAAAATTCATCCTAAAGGTGGGATGAAAATGTGGGTTTCTAAAGTAAAAACATTGGAGAGTTTTTTTTATTTTCATAATTAATTTCAAATTGAAAATGAACCCAATGAAATAAATTGTACTAATTGATAAAAATATTATCTAATTAAACATTAAAACTAATAAAATGTACAATTTAATATTATAAATAAATTATAAGAATAAGTAGATTTGAAAAATAATTCTATATTTTTAACCATTCAATAAAAAATGAAATAATTCAAAAAAATATCAAACATTCACCCTAAACTTATTTTTATGTTTTTATTTCATATATGATGTTTATGTTGACATATTATATTAATTAAAGTATCAAAATTCATATTTAAAATTTTTTCCCCTTGAAAAGTTTGTAACTTTTATTTTTTAAAATAAAGGTTTTTATGTGTAAAATATGGTTTATTATTACCTTATTCTTATAAAACATAATGGATGAATATAAAAAATATTTTATTAAATACATAAAATATAAATTTCATTAAAATCATTCCCTAATTGTAATTAATTTTGTTTATTAATATAAAACCCGTTTGAAGCATAATAATATTTTTTTATATCCAATTGGATCTTATTTTCATTTCTCATTAATTGGCCACCCATGGATTCATTTTATATTTATATAAACCATAATTTTTTATAAGTTATTAAATAATATTAATAACTACTAATTTATCTTCTTTTTTATATCTCATTATATTTTAGTAATATATTATTGTTCTATTAAAGTCATTATTGTGTGAAACGCAAGATATCGAGGAAGGTCGCTCTTGTGTGTAACACAAGCTACCTATAAAGGTTCCTCTTGCATGTAATGCAGTATATCTTGGATGTTTTATGATTTGAAATATATATATATATATATATATATAATATATTTTTAATTTTAAATATATTATAAATTATTCTGGATATTATATTCACTTACTTTCTTGGTCTCATGTGTCATACACATTATTGAATACAAGGTTCATACATTTGAATTTTGCAGTGTTTCAACAGAACCTGTAAATCCATTTTGATCCACATATAATTGACCACCACCATCATTACACCATGATCATATCCTCAATGATGAACATCACCCTAAGTATCTATATGTTTTTCCAAATAACAATCACATAATGATTATATTCCTGGTATTTATCAGACCATGGGACAAAAAAAATGATAGTGATTATACCTGTGAGGAAATGGGGAAGAAAATCACAACCCATAAAATGTGATGAACAAACCATATCCTTTGTTCATTCATCATTGACTTCATTCACATAAAAAGATGAATTAAGAAGGGTAAAATACAATAAACAAATACATTTCCATCAAATTTAATATACTAAGGATGCACGTATCAATCATATTTATGGAATTGATTCACATTCCATTGAGTTTAAATAATAGGATATAGAAAAAAAATCAAAAACATGCCTAGAGTTTAGATCAACTATTTACAGTGAATGGTTTTTCATTTTTTTCATTAACATGATATATGAATTCTATTGGAACAATAATCCATGATCTAATATGGATCCACCATTGTTCTACAATATTTCTCTCCATCAACGGTCTCTAGGTATCTAGGGTTTAGCAAAAAACCCTGAGACAAAATCTACAACCATGCATTTATAGACAATTTTGTCACTGCATTAAAAAATGAATTTGTTTGTTTATTTATTTATTTATTTATTTATTTATTATATTTATTCCCCGGACAACTTTTTCACAAACTCCTCACACCATTACAGGCTATGGCACACCTAAGGTAAAACTTGCATTATAAACTCAATAGTGCCCTTGGATTTCAGATCTAGGTCCACATTGAAGTGTTATTCAACTTTTTTAGAGACACTATATATCATGTTATTCAATATACATAATATATTTTATGAATTTATTCTTGGCACATTGAGCCTTGAAATCACAAGTCGTCTTACTGCCTCATCTTAAAAATAATTCATAAAATATGAAAAAATAATTTACAAAAAATAAAATTCATTACATTGTCCCAAAAAAATTCTTTTAATTCCAAAAAGAAGAACACATACTCAAAAATATGAGGGTACTGGTCTCATGTCTATGACTCCACAGTCGATAACATGTGATGGTTCATGAAAATATCCCCTTAGATGTGATATATGGAAGACATCATTTACCTGGTACAATTGTAGTAATAGAGCTAAGAGATACATGACTTCGTCAATTCTACACAGTATCTGGAAGGGATGATTGGATATCAGAGATAACATGTTGTCCCGACCAAATCTCTATAATCTACATCATGTTGAGACCATTAAGAACACATATTCTCCCTCCTCAAACTCTAGGTGTCTATATCATCGATTCTCATATGACTTACGATGTATTTTTAAAGTCCCGATCCATTATTATTTGATCTACAAAATCTCTATAGTATCTTACACTAACTTTCAACCCATGAATGCTAACTCACCGGGATAATTCTAACAATGTGGTGACCTATAGGTTCTATAGTCCAAGTCCTCGAATATATTCATACCAATGGTGGAATACTATTTGTTGTTGTATGTGATTTAGGCCAATGTTATATGATCCTCTCAACTATGGCCAAATTCCAACATGAGATCCCAAAACATGTCCTCTCTGGTTTTAATAGACCACTCAATCTATTTGTTGATCTATGGGTGAAATTATGTGGTCAAGTGAAACTGATTCCCAATGGCCTCCTATAATCCTCTCTATAATCTTGACATGAGGTGATTTTCATAGTCAGAAACAATTATTGAGGAAACTCCATGGAGTCAGACTATCTCTCGCACATAGAGGCTCCCCAATCTCTCTACTGAAATCCTCCCTCAAATAGCTCAGAAGTGGGCCGACATAGTGAGTCATTCTATGATCACCTAGTTGGTATTATTTCCCATAGATGTATTTGGAATCCCCATCATGGTGTTCATGGATATCTCATACCACTTCCACTTTGGAAACTCAATGGGGTGATCTAAACCCATTATAACATGGTGTCTAGTCTTCACTTACTAATAACTGAGGCATCGAGATACAAACTACGAGACTCCCTTCATTATTCCCATTAATCAAACCTGACACTGGAGGTCCTGGTACATCATTTCCACATTATCAAATTCCATCAATGGGTATGTATGAAACTCACACATCACCTCCTCCTAAGACATCAATGGTACCATCATTCATCCATTAAAAATGGTAAAATGGTTCCCAACTTGAGAATATCTATCATGAGCATGTATAATGGATATTTTAGTATGTACATTCTCAAAATCAATATTGTAAAACTAAGAATCCTTGTCATGCGGTAAAATAAATGGGGTAACAACCATCATCTATAGATATGAATAACCATTCTTTTCCACTAATGAAAACTATAATGAGACTATCTCCTATGATGCCTCAGCCAATAACTGAGAATAAGACCTTCTAGGGAGAGTGTATTCCACCACATTCCACTTCTTATAAGTATATAAAATATCAAATTCATAGTACTGGAGGAAATCTAGTCATTATCTCTATCTCAAGTAAAGATCCTTCTGAGTGAATATGTACTTGAGACTATTGTGGTTAGAGTAGATGATAAAACACTCACCCATCAGGTAGTATCACAACATCTTTGGTGTGAAGACTACCGATGCAAACTCAAGATCATGGGTTGTGTAATTCTACTCATGTGGTCTCATATTGACCATAGTGACATTTAAATTTCATATTTGGTGTATCCTCATCCCCTACTCATAGTTGAAGATAACCTAATCTGAGGTCAATCTTTGAGAACCACTACACCCCTCCCAACTATTCAAAGAGGTCATTGATTTTCTGTATTGGATTCATATTCTTCACATTCACCATGTTCTAGTATTGGTAATCCACACATAACATAAAGCACTCATTTGGCTTCTTTATGAACTACACTAAAGCAGCCCATGGGGAAACACTGGGTCTCAGAAGGCCCTTCTCCTTCACATCCTCTAACGATAACCTTATCTTGTGAAGATCTATAAGGTCTATCTTATATGTTGGTGCAGATATTAGGGACATCTCATGATAAATTTCAATAAATAATTCATGCTCTCTATGTGAAGGTAATCCTGAAACTTCCCTAGGAATGATGTCCTTAAACTCCCCCACCACTATAGGGAACTGGTAGCACAAAGATTCCACTACTCCAAGAGTCGTGTTATCAAACTAGTGAATAATTGGATGAACTCTCCTATTCTTGAGAATGTCTAAATTATCCAAGATTTCCTTTTCACCCACTGTGGAAAACCTCATTCCATCACTTCGGAAACATCTCATCCTTTGTTTATAATAATCAATCAGGGTATGAATTATGGGTAGATAGTCCATACCTAATATTAAATCATAATACCTCATTACTTCTAAAAAGCGATCCCAAACAAAACTATCACCTCCAATAATCAGATTTTATTGGTGGAACAAGTGCGTAATCACTAAGTCACCACTTGTTAGAGTCTCAAAATGGAAGGGTTGATCCAATGTCTCAACCATAATCTAAAAGTATCAAACTAAAGAGGTAGCATGGAAGGAATTCCATACACCTATATCAATAAGTACTACATCTAAATTATAAAAGACATAGATCATACATCATATCATCCCTGGAGCCATGAGGACATGGATCTCCATAGCCTACAGCTGGTATTATCCTTGAGCACTAGCTCCCTAAGCCTGGTGTGGGATACATAGAGGTTTTTTTGGTAATATTCCAAACCTCTGACCATGTCTTACTACTTTTTCATCCCATATACCATGTATTACACCCTAAAAATCACCCATCTCTTTCTTAGGTCCTTATTTCTGTAGTCTCTCAACTATTTCTCAAACATTTATACAATAGGTCGGATAATTCCATACTAGATTTCCCTGACCATTAAAATAGAAACCCTACTCTCCCATAGCTAATTTGAACAATCCTGATATCCCTTCACTACTAATCATGTGCCCTAGGACTGCTTATTAAATCATTAAACTTTCATGTTTCATTATTACTACCATCGTTCACCTACATCCAAGGCCTTAGATCTTGGGTCTAGAAAAATAGCACCCACTATTGGTGTCTGGTCTACCAATAATCTTCCCACCACTAAGGCCCACTCAAAACCACTACAAAGGTGGAAAATTAAAGGGATACCACTGAATCTCTGATTTCTCAGTGTAAGACTTGTTCAAGGTTCAATGCTCTAGAAAATGGAGCCAAAACTATATCCATGGAGTATCATGGGAGATAAATAAATCTAAATGAGTACTCTACCATAGTCAAACTACTCTAATGAAAATGTAAAAGAACTTGAATGTGAACTGATGACAACATGGATAGAGATAACTCCTCCCATAACATAATCTTGAAATATGACCAGGAGATGGCTACCTCATCATGTGACAGAGTCACTAGTCCCCACCATCACCTCGAAAACCCCTAAATAAGAATAATTGTAAGGATATCCATTTATTCTTTGGGTGTCCTCATGAGGTGGAAAACTCAACTGAATGCCTTGGAAAAAATACTCCAGAACCAGGGGCCTGGCTCCCATCAAAACCAGGGAGGTTACTCGATTTGAAACTGATGAAGTGATCTTGACCTAAGTACATCCTCATATGGCACTATCAGTTCTAGATGTCACTTAAGAGGTTATGGTGTAGCTGTTCAACCATGTAGAGGTGTTATCTCTTATACAGACCCTTGTAATAAAGCCAAATCAATCAATGGATCATCCTCATGATCGTGTAGTGGAATTATGGATGGCTGTCTTGGTGGAGGCATCCTAAAATAAAACAAGATGTACCATGGTTGAAGAGTATATATGTGGTGATTACTCAATAAGTACATGTAAGACAAAACTCAATCCAATATGATACAAGTGACAATGTTTTCTAGGAATCCAATGTCTACAAGTATTGAGTAAAAATCCATGTGATTAGAGTCTCAGTGTATGGATACATCATTTATTGCACTAACACTGGAATCCCTAGCCTAAAATCCAAACTACAGACATTAAAAAATGTTTCTCCAAACCAATGTCACTAACTATAGTCCTAAGGTAGAACTGATGGATCTGATAACACTCTTTCATGACATGACCCATTGGGTTTTAACCCGTGATTACCATAGTCCTTCATCTATTAGGCCAAGGATTGAAAAATAGTGTGAATTAGGCATATCCCAAAAATGGGGTGATTTATCTTAATGTACCTATAAATAGATACAAATATCCAAGCTCATAAAAATATGATATTTAAATAAATGAAATTAATAAATGCATGCATGAATCTGTAATCTCACAACTAGAATACGAATGTAAAGTATTGAAAGTGAAAAAGTGTCCAAATTCAATCCTAATAAAAACTGTAAAGATTATAACCTACTCCAATGTAGAATACTATGATCAAATGAAAGCACCCAAAAAACACCTTGGTCATTCAGGCACAGACAATGCTCCTCCAGCTCCATGTCCTCTCAAGACACAGTCAAATTGGTCATTTTTTGTATAAGACCTTAGGGGTGAGTACAACAATATGTAGTTAGATAGTCAAAAAATATAAACATGAATAATTGAGTTTAGTTACATAAAAAAATATAAAAATAAATTTATAATAGAAAACACCAAGATATAATTATGAAGGACACTATGTCACTAGGGTACCCCCAACCAGCCACCATCCATTGAATTATTCTCTATATAACACTAATTTTGGATGAATCCAATCCATGAGCCATGATATCACCAGAGACACTTATTTAACATGTTAGGATCATTAGGCCCCACCCAATAAATCTCACTAGTCTTAGAATACCATAGTACTCAGATAGGGGTCATTCTTATAACCAATGGGGGACACCAAAAACCCAATCTGGATCAACCCGTTATATAGGGTATTGTATGAAAATGATTTCACAAAATCCTATTGATATGGACTACTAGATGGATGAATCAATTCCATGTTGAAGGATATCACATTAATTCCACAAACCCCGCCTTGGGAATAATGATGATAGAGGATATCACCCATGTCTCATAGAAGAATGACACAATCTATATCTGGAATTCAACCTCTATACTGGATCAAAATCCTATGATGTGGAGGTAATACCACACTATATATTAGAGGTAAAGGACTAAGGGGAAAACCTATCAACTAACACTGGTCTGGATAGAAGAGATGAAAAGCACTAATCAAACCTTAAGGGGGTGAACGGCTTGTAAGTAGAGTACACAGCATTCCTCGCTCGACCAAGATCTATTCTTGTGGTTTTTCCTCACAAAAAAACATAAACTTCAACATAAACATTGTATTAGTGAAAAACAGATCATGTCGTGGTCGATCCACACCCTTTCCATTTTACCTAGCTATGTCCATGTATAGATGCTCATGTCATGTACACATCTTCATGTTTGTATTTGAGTACATGGTGTGTTGATGTTTTTGTACTCTTCCCAGTGTCCATGTACCTTCCAAAGTACATGATGATCCATCATGGAGAGTTCACATGGTATGTTACCATATTACATATTTTTTGATATTTAACTCACAACAAAAACAATAGGGCCACAGACCGGGGGTCCCACGTGGCGTGTAATGCCGGTTTTCATTTCATGAATTCTAGGATTTTCCATATTCGATGGGATCCTATTACTTGTTTTCCTTCACATCACCAGAGCAACCAATATTTATAGAACCTATAAATATGGGGTCATCCAAGACTTTCTATCATCGATCGCTTGATTTCATATTTGAATCTACTCAAACACCACCACACTGATCTATTAGTCTTCATGCAAAAAAACAATGATGAATGGAATCCAAAAATACATTATGATCTACCTCTAATCACCAACCAACATTTCCACACCAAGATCATAGCCACGATCATGTACTGCACCCATATTATCGACATGTTGCACCAAAGAATGATTTTTCAATGATCATATACCTGGTATTATTTGAACCACAAGTCAAAAGAAATTATCACGATAAACGCGTGAAGAAATAGGGAAGAAAACCACAATCCATAAAACATGAGGAATAAAACTTGGCCATTATTTTTTAAGGATCAATTCATTATTGTAGAAAAATAGGAATGAATTTGAATAAAACACTATAAACAAAATATTTTCCTCTAAATTAAATCAATCGATGGTGTGATTATCAATTACTTTTGTGGAATTCATATGCGTTCATTTTATAATAAAGAACCAGATAGGAGACCCAAATAAACATACATCCAGGATATTGTAACAATCAATGATGAAGAACAGTTTTGCATTACCATCATTGATGATATCCAAAATCACTATTGGTGCAATGATCCACAATCTGATCTCGATCTTCCATCATTTGTTAAGAATGATCTCCCGTAATGGTCTCTAGCCCACCAGGGTTTAGCGGCCAACATTGATAAAAAAACTATAATAATGTATTAATTGAAAAATAATTAATTGAATAAAAATAATAAAATTAATTAATTAAGTAATGTATTTTATTTATTTGTGCCCATTGATTTTTTTTCAAACTCCATGCACCGATAAAGGTTATGTTGCACTCAGGATAAAACTCATGTTCAGAACTCAACAAAGGCATCAAGTTTCAATTCTAGACCCCTATTCCATATAACATCCAATTATTTAGGAAAATATTATGTACTTTTTATTCAATATATATAAGATATTTTAGACATTTATTTTGGGCACATCAGGCCTCAAAATCACGTGTCTTCTTAGACTGTGGTCTTGAAAATAATCCATATAATGTCCAAAAATAATACATTGAAAATATGAATCATTACCAGCTTTTATATCAATTTATAGAGTATTGGTATATCCTTATATCATTCCCCCATTCTCTTATAAAATCATGATTCATTTTCTAACTATTCTACCACAAATAAATTGAAATCTCGTTGATTACTTTTATTTGGATATTTCAGTATAGACAGATAAATACAATGATAAATGTATCCCATATCGTTGTTGAACCTAGTGATTAGATGTCTCCAATCACCCTCAAATTATTTCACTAATTAATGTAGTACATAGTGATTTATGTATGAGTGGATCCTATGTGAATTTATAATAATTAGAAGAATAAATTAAAAAATAAAACCAAAACAAACATTTAACTCATTAAAACCATTAAGATCTACACTTGAAAAAATCAGAAAATTTATCAATCAAAATTCATCAATAGGGGATGACGAAATTCTCATTATATTGATTAAAATATAATAGGGTTCAATCTTTGATTTTATTAAAACGTAAAATAAAAATAAAACGAGAATGTTTATTGGAAAAAATTTCTTTTGGAGTTGAGATTCTCTAAAAATGTCACATCCAAAACAAAGCTCGAAGGATACAAACTCTCCACCAAGAAAGGTCATTGAAGTTGGGAAGGAAGCATGATTTTTTTAGAAGTAAAATCATTAATCTCTACCATATGATATCTATTTTGGATTGAGTTGAGTAAACTAGGAATAATATTTCATGGAAATAAAGTGACTATGCATATTAATCGTGACTAAGCAAAAAAATTGATGTGCCAATATGCAATGAAGCTGAGCCGGACAAGTGTCTAGAAAATAGCGCATTAAATGATCGAGAACATCAAGACGGTGGAATGAATTGAGAAAAAATCAATTCCATGTGGAACTGGTAGAATGGGAAGGAGGAATCAATGTATATTATGAAGATATCACAATTCCTAGAAGCAGATACACAAGATCAGTGGAAATCATCGGTCAACAACACACATGGGAAGGAGATGATGATCAATCCAGTGAACCAGAGAAAATCAGGTAGTGCCCCATAATCCAAATCCACAATCAAAGTCCCAACTATCAAGCTCCCATAGAGGCATGTTAGGATCATCTCACTTGATAAATATCCTATGTAAAAAATTATAATAATAATAATAACAACAATTTTGAAAGTAAAATTCTAAAAAAAGAATTTTAATTTGAAAACTGATTTCAAAAAATACCCACCTTTTCAAAATAAAATAAATATTGATGGATTCCATTCATGGAATATTTATCATACCAGTAGGTTTGAATAGATTTTTATTTACAGAAATTAAACCTAATAGTATAGTATTCCCCCAGCATGGATACTCTTTGCATGTTCCACATGTACTTCTCATACCTACCCTTCTACTCTTATCATATTAGTAAAACATTCTGAAAAAAAAATAATTAATAAGTAATAGAATAAAACAATGATCTAACCAACATTACCTAAGTCTCCATTTAAACCAACAACAACAAATCATGCACATACATGAAAACCCACATCCTTCATTGGGGGTAAAATATAGTGAACATAAATACATAGAAAATATCAAAATAATAAATGTAATAAGAGGTTGAAAAACAATCAGTAACTAAAACTATGAAGCTAATATGAGAACATTCTCCACCCATGCCCAAATGCCTTATACTAGCCAAGAAAAAAACCCTTCCCTCTAGTGTCCCCTACAAAAATGGCTTTGAAATTCCATAGAAAATAGATTGGAGACAGCCTAGAAATAATGCTAATTTCTAGATAAAAGTATTTATAAACATTATAGAACATCCATAGTCCCACAATCGGGGCATACCATTTTGGTTTGGCCCATACTATCCTTATTAATAAATTATGGATAGTATATTTTAATATGGTCAGATGTACCACAAACAAAACACTGGAGGTTCTTAAACCATTTCACATCTTTATATTCTTTATCATTTTTTCTATTCTAACCTCTTACACACAACAATTATAGTTCTGTTTTAACCCCATTACCTTCTTCCTCCAAACAGAGTATTTGAAGATCTCAACACAAAACAACATTTAAAACCTCTTCTAATGGTATGGAATCATGACCATACATCACAAAATAATTAAAATCACCAAAATAATCATCAATAGTTGTTAAAATAATTAAATCTGGGTCTTAAGAGTAAACTTTGACACCTATATTTTATAAATCATGAATCGTTTTATTAAATTCATCAATATTGAAAAAAAGTAGATGATCCAGAATTCATATTAAATGTATAAAGTCTCATTTTATTATGAAGATGGAAAATAAAAGTTTTATCCATGTATATATGTTCAGGTTTTAACCAGATAGCTTTAGAATTGTTTTCGTGGGATGCTTCATGAAAAAACATTATTTCTTAAGGTCCAAAGTAACAAAAATGATCCTTTTATAAAATAATAGGGTTGAAATCTACATACATTGTAGAAGAATATCCATTACTAGAAAATTTAAATATAGTTTTTTTAGAACAATACAAGGAATATTCAACTCTATTCTGAATTAACAGTGCACACATTTTAACTCTACAAAAATTGAAATTAAACTCACCATCGGAATTCTCCGCATCAAATTTATCATTCATCGCATAAATGATTATGTTCTTTCATAACAATTTTGGGGGACAAAAAAGATTAAATAAAAGTTATTTCAACTCTCAAAGGGGTCACGAATAGAATTTTTTTATTGGTCATAAGTGAGTGGTTTAAAGAAGAGAAAAAAATAGAATCAATATGATGAAATAATAGTAATGAAAATTTAAAAAAGTAATGAATAACACAAGTATTTATGTGGTTCATACCATTTTGGTCCAACTCCATGGAAATAACATAACGAGAAACATAATTACTATGTAAAATAAATATGTATGAAACATATAATGTAAAATAAGATAGATAACACATTCGGACCACAGAAACAATTTGATAATACAACCCTTGTCACTCTAGGGACTCATATTGGGAATAGGCAAGGGATGGGAACATTATTTACCAAACTAGAAAGACTCACATATGAATACCCAAAATAGATGGATAAGAATAAGGACAAGTACAATGAAACACAAAAAAAATAGAATGAAAAGGGTTATATCCCAAAGCCTTTACTATGTACTCATGAACGATGCTCATATGAAGAACATGTTGTCGGGATTGATCTTATTTTAAAATGTCACAACCTGAATAGTGATTACAAGACCTAGGATCCCACTCTGGAAAGGATTCTAGAATAGATAAGGAACTGGGACTACCATGTAAGTGAACTCAATCATCTGTCTCGGATGATATCTCTCTAGGGTGGATCCGGAGGATTTAGAAAGAACCACACAAAAATATGAAGCAATAATAATTATTAAATGAGAGAAGCTGGTGATAAAATGAGATAATATGAAGATTTGGTAAGGCAGATGATTGAATGACATAGAGTGTGTGGAAGGATGTAGAATATCATTTCATTGGAATAAATCAAGAAAAAACATAGGCTACACTTTATTAGTGAAATAGATGGGAGGCATTGAAATGAATCATTGAGAAATACCAACACCCAAAAGCATATTCACATGATCAATAGAATTCAGTTGTTATCAATTCATATGGGAAAGTGGGAAGGATCAATCAAGAAAACCAACAATCCATGTTTTCCCCCTCAGCCTGAACCCACAATCAAAGTCCCATCCATCAAGGCCACTCAGAAGCTTGTATGGAGCTTCCCAAAGAATAAATATCTATAAAAAATCATAATAATAATAAAACCAATAATTTTTTATGAAAAATCTAACACAAGTTAATTTTTAACCCGATTTAAATTTGAGGTTTGTGGAAGTGGATATGTGGCATGATGCTAGAGGGACAATAATACCATGTTATTTTGGGAGTGGCAGTACTGGGAGAGGAAGTGGTGGTGTTACCATTATAGTTGGCACAGTATCCATAGCAGAGTGGTAGTAGCCAAGTTGTAGATGTGGTTTTGGGATGGTAGCTTGTACTATTATAGATTTTTATTATTTTATTATTTTTATTTGTATTATTATTATTATTGTTTTTGTTTTTGTAATTATTATTATTATTATTGGATAATATTAATGTTTCCACCATTGGTTAACAACGATGGTAGTAGGAAAAAAATATGTAAATGATAGCACATTTGGTAGTAATAACGTTGTACCATTGTGCGGTAGCACAGTATGGGAATGATAGCTCATTTGGTGGTGGTAAAACATCACCCTATATTTTTTAAAACCAAAATAATTATTAGTGAATATTTAATTATAACAATTTAGAATAATAATATAAATCATAATCATAATTTCAAACATCATACAAAAAATTTTAGATTAAGTTAATTCAATTTTAGATTTAATAATTTCTAAATAGAAAATAATATTTTTACCAAAACATGTGATTTATATAATTAAAAAAGCATATCCATTTCTATATTGAATAATAAAATTTATATTATATTTCT
Organism: Viscum album; assembly: GCA_963277665.1. Taxonomy (NCBI): domain Eukaryota; kingdom Viridiplantae; phylum Streptophyta; class Magnoliopsida; order Santalales; family Viscaceae; genus Viscum; species Viscum album. The sequence goes on along the minus strand of OY728146.1, from coordinate 1,872,961,866 downwards.
TTTTAAAAAAATTAATTATATATATTTTCATTAAATTCATAAATGAATAAAATAATTAAACACAAAAAATGAATCCATCATATTATTTTATTTCTAGATTGATAATTTTTAATTACCATGTTTTAATTTTGAATTTAAAAAAATCATTGAAATTTATATCATAAAGTTAATAAATCATTAAAAATAATCAATTTCTCCAGTTACATATGAAATAAAAAACTCACAAATTTAAAAAAAGCATTATTTTAGCTAGTATCTATTTAATTGATGGGTGTAATTTTAAAGAAAGGATGATAAAAAATTTCACAAATTTCAACTCATATCACACCCCTACACATTAACTATTTCCCTCTAAGTAAATTATTATTGAATTAAAATTATTCAAATTTAATAATAAAGGAAGTCACCCTAACTAAATTTAAATTTACCATCCCGAATAGAAATAAAACACATATTCATTGATTGTTTAAAATATCATGCCTCCTCTGTGAATAAAATAATTAGAACACTTCAATATAATAAAAGTTAAATATAGGATTGGATTGAATTATATTTAAGTGGACTCAATATTTTAACCAGAACCACTTCCATTTTTCAATCTCACCTGTGTTTTCACATACGGTAGTTCAAATTTCTAATTTATTGATACAACTCAAATGGATTTGTTTATATGTCTATTATAACTTTTATTTGTTCAATATTCACCTCACCTAATTGAATTTATTTTTTACTTATAGCCTCATTATTTTTTTAAAAATTTCTCAGCCATGTATGTAATATATTAATATTCAAAAGAAAATATTATGCTGGATAGTGTACAGGATATGCAATATCAATCATAAAGAGACACAAAAATTATATTATTTTAAATTTGGTCATTATATTATAGTCATTAATTCGTGGGTAATAATATTATTAACAAAATTATGATATATATATTGGTCATAATCATTTCTAAATTATTAACATATTCTTTGTAAATAATCTCTAAATTTATTAGTATGTTTGTTTTAATCTTCAGAAATACATTTTATTAAAAAAAGTTGATTTTTTGCATTTTCTGATTGAATATTATAATAAAATTTTGAAATTTTATAAAATTTATTTTTTAACTTAGAATATACAGTCTTTGTTTGGGTGATATTTCGGTATTTTTTGGAAAATATTAGCATTTCACTGAATGGAGAAAAATACCAAATAAACTAAATTTTATTTATTTTAAATAAATTAGAAAAATTATAGTTCCATTTATGTTATGAATTGGATTTCAATAAAAAAATAATATTTAGTAATATTTCATCCACTTAAATTATTTTTAATAGTCTTTATATTGTATTTTAGAAAAATATTTTGTTTTTGTTTAAAAATAGGATTTTTATGAAAACTATTTTAAAGTACAAAATGTTTCTGATTTTTAATTAATTAAAATAATCCATTATTTAGATTGTTTTAAATGAAATTTATATATTATGTATCATTAATATCATTTTTTTAAAATCACTTCTTGAAAACCAACTTTTTTATTGCATCTCTGGGTTTTGATTTTATGTTTTCCAATTAACTAAATTGAATTTGGTACAATGAATTCTTTATTTAGAAATAGAAGATCTGAATTAGGTTTTAATGTCATTTTTATTATTGTATATAAAAAATTATATATGGTAACAAAAAAATTTATCATTGTATAGGGAAAATAATGAATCATTTTAAAGATAAATGGTAGAAGATTAAAATTCCTAAATATTACAACTTTAAATGGGTGGTTGATGTTTTTTATGACCTTAGATGTCCAATAAAACTTAAATTATCAATATAATATGGTTGAATTCATTGCACCCAAATGTGGTTGGATTTAAATATAAAATAATCATTAATTAATCACTTAAAACCACGCCTCCTCCTGTATAAATAAAACTCCTCGTCATCCAATTCTCCTCACAGTCCTTTATAATCTTAAAATATCTACCAAAAAATATAATATACATTTTTCATATGTCCAAGTGCTACTCTTCTCAAAAAAACTACTAATTCCTGGACCTTTAATGGGTAGTCTATGGAGGTGATATTCAAGAGGTAACTTTCTCAAACAACCTCTCTTAATTTCATTTAATTTTCTACTTTCCCTTCACCAACATCATCCAGAAAATCATAATAACTCTAGTATCATGTATATACATTTTTTTAATTTTTTTAATGGAATATATTATATACACACCTTTTATTACCTCTTCTTATTCCAAAAATGAAACTATTATCAAAATGATGGTGGTTAACTATCTCTCTAAATGATGATTTTCCATTTTCTTTTACAACATTCTATGATGGTTGTAAAATTATTATTCTCATTAAATATAATTTTAAAAGGTAAATTATAACCTGTTTCATGTTCTAAAAAAAATATATAGACATAATATTAAATAAATATATACTAGTTCGTGATGATCGGAAAAACCAGAAAACTAAACCAAACATTTATCATTAACATTTTATCAATTGAATCATCCTCATGTAATAAAAAACAATTATGGAACCACTTATACATATAGAATTTTATTAATACAATTACATTATAATTGTGTATTTTTATTTCTATTTTAAGAGAAAATACAAAGTTATAAAAAAAATAATCCATGAAATCATGAAATGAAAACTACTGAATTAATAAAAATAATGAAATATTATTAATTAATGAGTGGTAATATGTTATTAAAGGATAATATAAGGTGTTATAAATATGAATACTATTCTATAATATATCAATAACATTATTTTAAACAAAATTCAATAGTTTTTAGCATGTTCTAAGGAAGCCAAACATAAGGTAAGTGACTCTTTTACTAAAAACAATGTTTTAAATTTTTTAAAGTTATATTTTCTAAATCGTTATATTTTATTTAGATGTTTTCAGAATAATTATTATGAACATATTTATATGTTAGTGAATTTATTAAAAATATAAATTTCAAATTTCTCTCAAAATTTTTTAAAAAGGGATCTTTTTTAGGTTTTATGTAATGGTGTCTCATCTCACTTTTTTTTCTATGAGATATATTCCTTATTCACTACTTTTTTATTGAGTATATACTTCCCCTTAATATATTTTATAATTAATATCATTATATTCATGGTATTAAATAGTTCATTTAATAATTATTACTTTTATGGGTCGTATGATTTGACTGATTACAAAGTGGTAAGGGAATTCTTAACCCAACCTCCATTATTTGGTTTGACCTTCTACATCATTGATGATGTCATTTAATGTTTATGGGTGAAATGAATTTTAATTCTATTATGTTTTATTTCCATTTTTCATGTGTATTTAAATAAAATACTCATATTCTATTCATTTGATTAATGAAATTTTGTGATGTTTTATAAGGGACATTATTTTAAAATTTAATGATTTAAAGATTCCCTTAAAACTATTTCTTTCTTCCATGTCTATATTCTCAAAAATTGTTTTCAAAAATGTTTCACTATTCAATTTTAGTTATTTAAATTATTTTTACTCAGGTTTTCCTTTTTACAATAATAGTTTGCAAGGATTATTTTTGTTGATTTCTAAAGGAGGTTCTTTGTGACATTCCTAAAAAAATAACAAAGGAATGTTATCTAACATAAATGGATGGATGGATTTTCCCAATTTCATGACACTTTAATTATTTGAATCTTAATTTATCATATTACGTTGTTATTTTCTTATAAAATTTTTTACTTTCATTATTCTTAGTAATATTTTAAAATTATTTATTTTCCTAAAGGTGTGTTTTTATGACACAAGATTTCATGTTTTATTATAATTTTATGGTTATTGAGAATTATTTATGATGATAGGTGGTTCTATTTCTGAAGAAAAATGAGTGATCACATTATATCCCACAAATTCATTGGGTATGTCAGAAGTTGATCGTAATGGTTATTCTCAGTGTAACTATAATGGTTACATCATAAGGTAGATGTTAGGGTTACATCATATGGTAGTTGTGAGGGTGACGCCATATTTTATTCATGAGGGTTACATATTATGTAATTAATAAAATGATGTCCCAAGTTACCTAATTATTTATTATATTTTTTCTTATATGTTTTCATTAAAATATCTTGTTTTTGAAAGGTAGAATAATGAACCTTTTGAAAAGGGATTCCTCATTTGGGGTAAAATATTGTGTTTTTTGAGTGTTTCTATGGGTTTTCACTGGACTAATATTTTATATTATGTTTCATCCCTTAATAAGTTTTTATAAATATATCAAGTTTTAAAAAAAATCATCAAAACTAATGTTGAAAAGAGATGAGGAAGAGATCAATGGGAATGTTGTGATGATTTTTCATGAAGAGAGAACATGTTTTATTTTAAATAATTTAGTTTTATGGAAAAAATGAATACTCTGTAAATATTTAAACTTGTAATGTATGGGTTTATTATTTAATATTTAGACGTAATTCTATAAAACTAAAAACTAAAAGTTTCTTGGGAATGTAATAATTAGAATTTAAGTTTAAAATCAATAAATATGTAATGCTTAAATCCAAGTCCTTATAGTTGGTATCAGAGTAGATTTTAGACTACATTAGAGATTAAGATATTTCCTTGTAAGGTTTTATTAAGATATATAGATATCATTATGGGTCAATAATATTAGATATTATTATATGTTTTAAGTCATTGACGCCCATTTTCTAGTTAAAATTGATTGTTTTTTAGAGGATTAATAACATTACTAGATATTTGACTAATAATAGTAATCGATTCAGGTATAAATTATTTGAATGTGAAAGTATTATAGAGTTTCTATTCTTATCGTCTTTAAATGTACCATTTTTTAACATGTAATAATTCATTTCATGTTTTAATTATGTTCTTTTCTACAGATGAAAAATCATTTATCACGATTGAAGGAAACTGATTATTCACAACATTATTATCCCTTATGAATGATTATATTATCACTCTTATTGAAAAGGTTTGATCAAATGATTCTAACATCTTTTTGAGTATTCAAATTACCTATAAGAAACTATTTGACTTATCTCACACCAATATTTTCTCCAAAAATATTATGTTTCATGGTATCTTTTTCATTTATTTATAACACATAACATTAATAAATATCTCAAAAAGGAAAATTCCACAATGTACATGACCATTTACTTTCTTGAAGTTGGTAATCACATCAGATGATATAATGGGATGTCAAAAAAATCCTGATTTCTAGATTTCATGTATGAATTATTTTATTATGTTCAATGTATGCATAATTTTTGGGTTGATATTGATTAATCATAAGTATATAATTCACATCTTTATTATTGAAATTAATTATTGAGGAATAAGATGAGGAAAAATGGTTAATGGTTTAATAAATAAGTTGAATTAAGGATGTGTTTTCGTATTGAGTTTTAAAATTTAATATATTGTGATTTTTTTATAAATATTACCAGAATCAAGGAATGGATTAGGAGGTTTCTTTATAAGGATTTGTTTTCGAAAATTTGGAAACATACATTATTGGAATCAATGAATTATAAAAGTGGTAAAAAGATGATAATTTTTTAGATAAAATTAACCCTTAATTTTATGATATGATAAAGGTTGATTAAATAATAATTCATTTACTTTTTGTGTAAATAAGTTTAAAGGTATTGGTTTTAATTTTGTTTCATATAATCAATGAATTATAGGTAATTATGGGTCTTTAATTGTTTGGCATGAAACAATTGTATGGGATAGCCATTGAGCTTAAAAAAACCATTTAGGCTGAATATATTAAGGTTTTATATGGGGATTTTCATCATATTTGAGAAATTTTAGAGGGATTATATTAATATATTTATTGAAAAGGAAAAACCAGTAGGATGGGTGACAACTTATCTCATCCAATAAGGCCACAAGGATTGAATCCACAAACGAATGTTGAAAATGGTGTATCACCTACCAATGGCCAACATGATTTCTTGGTTAGTATGAAATTTATTTTCGTTATTTAAAATATCTGATGATAAAGGTTATGTTAATTTTTGGATCATATATGTTATCATATTGATAAGAATGGGATTTGAAATTGTTTTTAAGATTATGTGATCAATGTTAATTTTGAAGAAGTTTACTATTTTGGGAACCTTGTATGATTATTTTAAATAGAATCTTATGATATTTTATTTGAAAAATAAGGGATGAGTTATCTTTTTGAAAAATATACATTTTATGGTGATTTATAATATTAATTAAAATTATTATGTGATTAGGGATATTATGTTTTTAGTATGAGACATTATGAGTGATTGGTATTATTTAATGATAAATATCAATTTTATCTGGAAATATTATGTGATCAAATCCTTTTGGTTTTTTGGTTTCAAATTTTATTCTAGAATATTTTGAGGAATTTTAAGGTTATTTATTTTTCGGGTGATCTAAATTAAATGATGGGTATTACCATTTATGTTTTAGAGATTCAAGTAATTTTTTAATTATATAATGGTTTAATATTTTTGGAAAATTACATTTTATTGAACTAATCATTTTGTTTTTTGTTAATTCCTAAAGATAAGAGGAATATATTATAATAATTTTGTGGATTTTTGGATCTGAAGAGGTTTATTTTGAAACTTTAGGTATGAAAAATTGATCTTGAATACTATTTGTTTGAAGAAAATATGAGGATGAAATTTTTATTTTTAAGTATAAATTTTTATTTTCTTAATCTAGGTTGTAAAATATTTACTCAAATCTATAAAAAATATTCTTGAAACAAAAACATTATTTATTTATTTATCATATGCAGGAATGAATGGCCTTTTAACCCATCATAGACTTACAATTTTGTGATGGTTAACTTTATAATGACCATATTCTCTATCACTCCCCATCAGAAATTTACAGTTATATTTATCTTATATGTCTAAATTTTTACTATACAATAATTAAAATCCTAGTTTTTTTTGACCTTTTATTTTCATTTCCCGCTTTTAAATAATGATTTTAGTTGATCCTTTTTTTACGATGTGGGATTTTAAAAAATGTATTTTTAAAAGTAGAACCCAAATTTGTTTCTCCTGAGTTCAAATCATGAAGAAAGAATTTATTAAATGGGGGAGAATGTAATGTCCCAATATTTTAAAAGTATATACTATGTTTGATATTATACAAGATACGCAACATTGATCAGAAATAAACAGTGCAATCATTATATTTAAATGTGACCATTATAATACAACCATCAAAATATTGGGTAAGAAAATAAATATTGAAATTATGAAATATATAATTTTCTAACCCATTAATAAATTATTAATTATTTCTTTGTAAATAATTTCTCAAATTATTATTAAACTCAATTTATTCTTCAAAAAACCATTCACATCAAAAAATGGTTTTTTCTTGCACTTTATTTATTAATATTATAATTAATTTTTTTCAAATTTTATAAAATAAATTTAATGAAAAAAAATTATTTCTGAAATAATTATTTTATGTTTTTATTTGGGAAAAAGATTCAGATTTTTCAGAAAATATTCAGTTGTCAGAAAATAATGAAAATACCAATTTTTAAAATAATGTCATTTATTTTTAAAAAATTTATAAAAATAGAAGTAAAATTACTTTATAAATTTTATTTCATGTAAAAAATTATTATTTAGTTATATTCTATTTACATAAATTCTTTTTAATCAACTTCATATTTTATTTTATAATAAATTTATTTATAGTTTTAGAAATGATGTTTTTCTAAAAGCTCTTTTAAAGTAAATAGTGTTTCTCCTATTTAATTAATTAAAATAATCTCCAATGAGAAATATTTTAAATTAAATATATATATTATGTATAATTAATTAATAATTTACTTTCATAAAATTATTATTATTAGTCATAGAGTTAACATAAAATTAACTTTTTCATTAAAAAAGACACTTCTTCAAAACTCGTTCTCTATCGCATCTATGGGTTTTGTTTTTAATTTTTCCAATTATGTGAATTTAATTTTCTAAAATAGATTTCTTTATTTAGAATAATAATTTCCAAATTATATTATTATATCATTTTAAATTTCCTTCATAAAAATATCATTGTGCTTGAAAACAATTATATATCAGCGTATATGTAAAACAATGAACTATATTAATGTTAAAATCTAAAAACACAAAATAACTTAATAATACAAATTTAAATGGGTGTTATATTTGTTTAAAGACTATAAAAGTCTTATAAAATATTAATTATCATTCTAATTATTTTTAATTATTCCCACCTGAATGTGGTTGGCCTTAAATATAAAATATAAATTATTTAATCACGTAAAACCACCCCTCCGCATGTATAAATACCTCTCCTCACCACCAAACTTTTTACTAAAAATACTTTAGTCTATAAAATTATATTAAAAACCATGTCCTATCAACTCTTCTCACATCCAAGTGTTTCTGGTCTCAGCCAAATTCCAATTCCAATTCCTCAAAGGGGTCCTTCAAGGAGGTGATATTCAAGAGGTAACATTCTCAAACAACTTATCTTAATTTCACTTATATTTATATTGTCTCCTTACAAACGTAAACCAATAAAAACATTATAACTCCAGTACCATATATGTACTATAGTTGTATGTTTCTAATTGAATATCTTATATATATCCCTTTTATTACCTCCTCTTATTCAAATAATCTGATCCATAGTCCAACTTAATGATTTTCCATTTTCCATTGCAGCCTTTAAGGCTTCTCATAAAAGTATTATTCTAGTTAAATAATATTCTATTATTTATATTATAACCTATATCATGTTCTTTAACTAATATATATACATAATATTAAATAAAATGAAATTAGTTCATGATGCTTGGAAAACCACGAAATTAAACCAAACATTTATTGATAACATTTTATCAAATTAAACATCATCATGTAAGAAAGAAAAATTATTTTATGTGACCATTTATAATTATATAATTTTAATAATACCTATTTATTCCACTTATGTATATTTATTTTAATTATAAAATAAAATTCATAGTTATACACAAATAAACCATGAAACCATGAAATGGATTCACCCGAAACAATGGAAATAATAAAATATTATTAATGAATGGGTAGAAATATGTTATTAAATTTTCCTATAAGTTATTATAAATATTAATATATTTGTTAAATAAAATAATATCATTCTTTAAACTAGTATATAAGAGGTTTGAACACGTTCAAAGGAAGTCCAACCTAAACCAAGGGACTCCTTAACTAGAAAAACTTTATTTTAAATGTTTTGAATATTTATTTAAATATTTATCATTCAAGTATATGTTTTAAAATCATTTTTATAAATTTATTTATATTTAAGTTAATTTTTCAAAAATATAACTATTTAATTTCTATCAAATGATTTCAAAAATGTATTTTTTAAGGTTTTATGTAAGAGATTCATGTTTCACATTATCTTTTGTGATATATATGAATTATTCGCCACTTTTTTGTGGTTTATATAATTCCATTTGATAAATCATATCATGAATCTTATTAAATTTATGGTATTAAATGTTTCATTTGATAAATATTACTTTGATGTGGAATACAATTTGAATAATTACAAACTTGTAAGGGAATTATTAGCCCAATTTACCTTCCTTAGGTTAAACTTCTACATAATTGATTATGACATTCTAAGATTATGTGTGAAATGAATTTTGAATATTTTATGTTTTATTTTAAATTTTTATGTGTATTTATATTAAATACACATATTCCATTCATTTTATTAATTATTTTCTTAATGTTATGATATATATATAGGACTTTTAAAAAAAATTAACTTTCTAAAGATTTCCTTAAAAATCTATTTTCTTCCATGTCTATGTTTTCCAAAATTATTTCCAAAAAATGTTTCATTTTTCTCTCATGTTTATTCAATGTCTTTTTACACACGATTTAATTTTAAAAAAATGGTATGAAAGGGTTGTTTTTTCAATTTCAAAGCAAGGTTCTTTGTAAATTTTCAGACCAAAATATAAAAGGAATATTATTTAAGCTTATATAAAATTAATATATTTTTACACTATAATAATTCCTTAATTATTTGAAGGTTCATTTATAATATTACATTCTTATTTTTAAAAAAAACCTTAGTTTGTGTGCAATGATCTTTTAAAATAATTTATTTTCCTAATAGAATTAATTAATGATGCAAACATTAATGTTTTATGATTAGGTTATGGTTCTTGGGAATTGGTTATGATGATGGGTGGTTATGATATAGAAAAATAATGGGGGATGCTATTATATACCTACAATTAATTGGGTATATTTAATATTGACTGTAATCGTTATTCCATGTGAAACTACAATAACGGCATCATAAGGCAGTCATGAGGATTACATCAAAAGGTAGTTGTGAGTGTTAAATCATATAGTAGACACGAGGGTTGCATATTAAGTAAGTAAAAAATTATGTCCCAAGTGACTTAATTATATCTCATTTTATTTATTATGAGTTTTTATGAAAATATCATGATTTTAAAATTATAAGATAATGATCTTTCGGAAAAGATGATTCCTTGTAGAGGTAAAAAGGTATGTTTTTAGGAAAAATATTTTTTCATTTTCATTGGACTAACAGATTCCATTATTTTATATCCCATACTAATCTTCTATGAATATGCCAATTTATAGATTTTTTTCACAGGTATTAATGGGGAATAGGGATAATAATGATATCAAGGGGAATATTGAATAAATATTTCATGAAGAGAAAACATGTTTTATTTTAAGGACTTGTTTTATAGAACAAATAAATATAGTATACATATGTCTTCTTGAAATATTTAGTCATAATTCTCAAAAACTATAAACCAAGAAGATTCTTGGGAATGTAACAATTTTAATTAAAGATTAAAATCACTAGAATGTGTAATTTTTGAGGTCGTTTTATTACAATACATATGTGAATCACTGTGAAAAAAACATTTAAAATTTATAGAGGGTTAATCACGCACAATATATAATTTTATAAGAGATACATTATTTCATCCCTATTTCTCATTTTAATCCAATTTCAAAGGACTTATATCAATTTCATTTGAGTTGGCTCCCAGTCATGTTTTATTTTCATGAATATCATGTTACCTCAGGTTAAGTTCAAAAATTCTACTTACCTGGATTTGTAAATATCATTGAAAAATAATCTTTTGAATCACACTCTATTTTATTTATATATAAACAAAATTTTATAAATATAGTGATAAAGTCACTTATTAATCAACTAAGTACTATAATTAAAGAACTTGTTAAATACTTCAATTTAGACATAATATTTTCAAATAATTAATCACAACATGATGTTCATGACATGTTTAAATATAAAATTATAACAATAAAAAAATTATTTATATTATTCCCAAATAGAAACCTATATAACATGGTTGAATTTTCTAAAATCAAAATGAATTTTTTTTATTGTTTTTTATGTAAATTTCAAAAAATGATATTTAAATATTAAAAAAACCTTATCTATTTCTGCCACACTTGGTTCAAACAAACATTTGGTTTCATTACATCATTAATTTTTTCAAGAAAAATAGTTCAATATGAAATAAGTAACTAGATCAATAAAAGGGAAAGATACAACCAGACAGCTCTCTATTTATCATTAAAAAAGAGGTGTCTAAAATCCTCTATAAGTTATTTCCATAAATCATCCTTATACGTTTTTATTTTTATTAAATTTACCTTGAATGAATATTTTTAACCTTACCCTTAAATTTATACTACAGAAAATGTAAATATGTTAGTTACCTTATAGGCCTAGTCCACTTAAAATGAAGCTTAATAGGGAATAGCTTTCTCTTTGAAGAAAACCACAACACTTTTTATCCTACAAGGAATTTTCTTTACTAAATAAATTTATCATGGGAATATTTAGTTCCATACTTGTACATTATTGTTTTATCATATACTTCACTTCTTATCATTTCAAGATCTATCATATGAAACGTACTTTTTTTTCTATCCTTACCAAACTCTAGGTTTACAATTTTTACAGCCCAATCAGCACTATGTTGTAGTATAATAGGAATGTGGAAGGGTTTACCATAATAAATCCTATAGGGTGAAATACCTAATAATGTTTTACAAGAAGTTATAAATACCCACAGTGCATCTTCTAATTTTTTACTCTTCTCTCTTTAGTTGGGATGCACTATATTCTCTAGATTTATTTTGATTTTTATATTGGACACCTTAGACATTCCATTTTATTTTGGGTGGTAGGAAATGGAAGTTTAATATGCAAAATCCATATTTATTCATGATGGCCTCCATGTTAATGTTGTGGAAGCAGGTTCCTTCGTCACTAATTGTAGATTTAGAAATTCCAAACTTATAAAAAATGATTATTGAAACTCAATCATAGTTTTTGAATCATAGTTTCTAAATCATTGATTCATGTTGATTTTTTTCAATCCATGTATAAATATACCCTAATTCCAATAGAATGTTTGAAAATAAATAGTACACAATAAACAGTCCCATGAATTCAATTCCCCATGCATCAAATATCACATAAAAAAATAAAGGGTTTTTGATACATCACATGACTTTTGGAAATTCTACCAGTAAATTTGAATTTTGGATATTTTTAACAAAAATTATGGAAATATTTAAAAATTTAAGGACAAAACAACCCAACTTATAAAATTTATAGTGGTTATTTGAGGTCTAAAATGACCTCCACATAATCGTGTATAAGAAAATAAAATCACAGAGTTCATATATTATTTTGGGATGAACCTTTTAATAGCTTGTTTATTAAACATTATCCATAAATAAGGATCCTTTCTTACATAATATTTTGATTTATATTTAAATTTAATGTTTTTTTGTATAGAAAATAAGTATGGTACCTTAATGTGACTAGAGAATTCACTATTAAAGCATACCAGGAAACATTGGTGAGGTCTTACAATTTTTCACTAGGGAATGAATCATCCAGATTGGTATTAGGGATTAGTTATACCACAATAGTGTATTGATAAAATATCTCAAGGATACATGATCTAAATAAATAGTTACTTTACTCCATAAATGGAACAAAATAATTCTTTCTAAAGATGTAACAATTGAAAAAAAACTCATTCTCTATCATTGTGTATATAATTTTTAAATTTAAATGGATATATGAAGTATATTAAATCAATTGTGTGAGACTATTAATATTTTAGGAAAGAAAAAGCTATGTAGATCTATTATAAGCACCAAATAGAATTTTAAATGGGTAAATCTTGTTTGGTGGACAGATAAGGAGGAATCATTCAATAATTCTTTCAATTTGTTAGAATCTTTCTTAAATGAATTGTCAAAAATAAATTTCTTTATTGATTATGTTATTTAGGTGAAAATAAATATTTTTAAAGTACCAAATTAACATTCTATAAATTACAACATGTATTAAAAATGATCTAATGTGCAGGAAAAAATTCGGATAAGGAAGTGTGTAATTAACATCAACTTGGGCTTTGTCAACTTCAATCCCAGATTTAGGAATTAAAATGGCCCATAACATACCCTTTTTCAACTACAAAATTGAAACTTTCAAAATTTAAAACAATATTATTCTCAATGCATATTTTCAAAAAAAAATTAAAGACTCAGTAAGAAACATTGAAAACAAGTCCCATACACAGTGAAGTCATAAAGGAATACCTCTAGAGAGTTTTCAATTAGGTTTTAGAAAATACATTCCATACAACAATGAAATATACATTGGGAATTTCAAATACCCAAAGGAATATTTTTTTTAGGAAAATATACTGAAGGGACACATAAAGGAGGTATTTTATAGGTCACATAGAGCTATTGGAACCTAATATTCCCATAAAATCCATCAAGGAAACAATAATGACCCTTACAAGATAGTATCTCTAACAATTGGACCTTTAAAAGAATGTGTAAGTTGGATTTTCTGGACATATTTTTCAATATCATATAATATATGAAAACTCTCTATCTATTCTGAAATCTTTTGGAAACTAACACTTTATTCTCATTTTGTGTAATTGTGTATTTAGACTTTTTCGGACAATTTAGATAGGAATCACCCATTGAGAGTCTAAGATGAGTCATATTCTTCCAGCTTCTAAAAATATTTCAAACAATTTTTTTACTAATTTCAAAAGGGTTGGGTTCAATATCTTTTGGGGCTTTCTCATTGGATTGAATTATAATTATATAAAAATATTATACATGCAATTGGTTGGGATAATTCTAAAGATATCCTAAAATTTACTTCTACATACCTAGTATTATTTTTTGAAATTTTCTATAGTTGGTGTTCTTGGATAGGTTATAAAATATTAGATATTATGTCCAAGAATTTAACATTTTATGTTATAAATGATTATTATAATTTTTATGGAAATAGTTTTAATTCTATGTTGGGAAGTTTCTAGAAATTTTTCTAACTTAGTGATATTCCTGTTGGAAATATTCACATGCAAGTTAGAAATATTTGTATGAAAATTGAGTAACTCATCAATATTACACTCATGAGTTTCATTAAATTTTCCATCACATGAATCTATCTCTAAATCATGTTTACTTCAAAAAATAGAATTATAAATAAGGTTGGGTCTTTGCAAAAATTCTCCCAATATGATTATATCAACAAACATTTCAGTTTCCTCCCTCAAAGATCAAGGTAGCCGAATTTTTTTAATATAAAAAATACAATTCACTTAATGTCAGTGTTTAATTCAATTTAGGATATTGAAATAAACTATTTCCCCAACTAAGATTCATCAAAAGGGTTCCTTTATTGACATTTATTATGGTATTATAATTATTTAAGAATGTTCTGCCTAAAATAATTAGAGACTAATCTTTACATTTTAGTTCTTCCATGTTGAGAATGAATAAGCCATTAGGGAATTGGTAACCTTGCACACTTACCAATAAATAATCACGGAAACCTAATGGGTGAGAAATGGATCGATTATCTAGTTGTACAACCACTCTTGTGGGTTTGAGTTCTCTCTTCAGTAGATAATAATAAATAGAATATAACATAAAATTAATTATAGCTCCTAAATCATTCAGTGAATTAAAAAAATCAATAAACTAATTATACTTGGTAAAGAAAAAGTGCATATATCATGTAATTTGTAAGGTATTTGATGGGTAACAATAAAATAAACATTATTAACTAACCTTACCTCTTTATTACATCACAATATCTCTCTACTAGTGCATATTTCATTAAGGATTATCACATACCATGGAATTTGGAGAATAGAATCTAAAAGAGGGATATTGATCTATATTTTCTTAAATACTTCTAGAATCTCGTATTGGGGTGATTCATCCATGGATTTCATAATTTATTTAATCCTTACTTGTATTTTGTATATGGTTCTAAAATTTTTCTCTATAATAGATGAGGTGGGAAGGGTTATTGAGAAGCCTGTTGGGATTCTTACTGGAAGGAAGCACTTTGAGAAAGTTGGACCCTAGCTCTAAACTAATTAGTGGAAAAAATTAAATCTTTGTTTTCCAATTGGTTGGTTTTAAAAATATCTCTCCAGATTGCATCAAATATTTTAGTCCCTTGAACTTGTGGAAATCCATCTGTGGAATGTTCTAGGGAATAGCACATTTGGAAGACCCCTGGGGGTGTGGTGGGAGATGATTCATAAAATTTTTTCATAGCAAGATATATCATGAGAAAATTTATTTCTTCAATTTTTGTTTCTAATAAAGGTGGGATTAAACTTTTTACCTCATGTCTTCCTCTATTTTCCATTCTCATACCAAATTTTAGGGAATTTTGAGAGATTCTATCAATGGTTTTCTTGACTCCAATCAGTGACTTATCGATTAGTGATCCTCTTAAAAATCATCAATTTGGTTCTAGTAATCTTCGATAAATAATTTTTAAATGAATACCGAGAAATTATTTTCAACATACGGTTTGTGTGGGAAGTATGTGGTTATTTTCTTGAATTATTCCTAGAACTCAGAGAGAGTTTCTCCACTATCATGTCTCATTTTGTTAATAACATTTTTTATTTGACAACTCCTTGAATCGGGAAATAAATTTTAGACAAATTCCCTTTATAGATCTTACATTGATGTGACTTCTCAAGGATACAAGATGGAGATGCACCCCTTTTCTTCTCCTTCAAGTAGGAAGGGGAAATCCTTCAAACTAATTTGAACATTGGTAACTCCTCTTATTATAAATACATTAAAACATAGTTAAAAGATCTTATGTGTTTCTTGGGTATTAACCGGATAATCCATGAAACTTAGGAATTATGACAGTCATTACTATTTCGATTTCACTATCTTTATCCTTCAATTGTAATTGTTGGATATTGATTTTGAAATTAGGTGCATAAATTTACATCAATATCATGTTATCTTTAGAAATATTATCATCCATTTTTTAACTTCCTAATATATCTCTTGTAAAATTTAAATCTTGGGGAGAATAGTTAGTCATTGGAAAGTGTATAAAATACATTTCCTATTGTTCAATGATTTTAATGGTCGAAGTTTAGGCAGAACAGTTCTTTCAAAATCACGATCAAATCCAATGAGTCAAGAGGAATTGGATATAGTTATTTAAAAACTTTTTACTCATAATTAATCAAAATAGAATCCCTGAAAACTTCACCATGTTTAATGAATATCATTAACAGGGTTTTTAGATAATTGATTTGATAAACTGATGAAAAATGTAGAAGATTGGGACACGGATTGTTTCTAGAGAAGATAGTGTTGTGGGTGTTTTAAAATCATTTTTAATGTGTTAATATGTTTTTAAAAAATAGATGTAATTGATTAGAATTAATTAATATAAATTTTAATTTCATGTTTCAAACCTTATATCATTAGTCCATTATCCTATTAAATCATTATTCATTTCCTCTATTTTATTCCTCTAATCAATTGAAATATCATTTAATAATTTTATCAAGAAATATCTATTCTAATAGAAAAATAAAATTATCATTTTATCCTATGAAATTGGTTTCCCTGGACCCATCTCTATTGGTACTATTGATTACCATATCTTGTATACGGTGAGTTAAGCCTGGTATACAAATAATTCAATGATCAAAGGTCCTATAGATTTTTGAAGCGCTGGTGGATGACCAAGAGGAATTAAAAGTTAGATTCTTTGATCAATGATCTCCTATGAACAGTGGATAATGGACATGAATCTTCAGATGAAACCAATTATTTTTAGTTTATTTTTTGTGCTAAAATAGCATAACATGTGATCCTGATGATTAAATCATGGTAGTTCTTATCTATTGATGACATAGTTATATTGATCGTCAGGAAATAATTTTAAATCAGAAATCCATCAGCTTTTTATGTGCACTTGGGTACCTTTAATTGGTATTAGAGTGTTGTGTGATAATTTTAATCTACTATAAAATTAAATTTTCATTAAACTTTAAACATTGAATCATTAAATTCCCAATAACTCATATAGCGGTTCACTGTGAGATTGGATAGAAAATTTGCTATAATTTGAAGTTTTAGATGTGAATTGAAATCATTTTTGTGGGATTATTTTTGCGAATAACACATATATATATCTGTATATATATATATCTGTATATATATATATCTGTATATATATATATATATCTGTGTATATATATATATATATTTAAATACATTAAAACTGTCATTATAACATTTCCAGCAAACACTTTCACCGACTGAGAATCTAATGCACACATGAATAGTAATTTCCAGCCACTCGGTATTATTCCACCGATATGTGAAATTTAATAATAATAATAAATTTTATAATGCTTACAAAAGTATGATATAGAAATGTTTTATTGGGGGAATCATATATGGATTACTATCACCTCAGTTTGAGACACCCAAGCTGAGAGTCCAAACTCAAATTTTTATGAGAATTCCCCTGTATTCCCTTTTCAAATTACCTATGAAAACGTTAACTAAAAACATCCAGTAAAAACATACACTAGAAATATCTAGTTTAAAATTCAATTGGAAAATTAACCTTCAAATTTATACTCAAATTTACAAAAAATTATTTATTAATGAATAATTAAAAAATTTAAATTTTCACTAGTAATTGTCATTGATAACATAAACTAGAAACATTTAGTGAAAATTTCAAAAAGAAATGTTTAGAGTAAATTTGCATTCCAATTTCTAATGGAAAGTTTCAATGTATATTTTTTACTAGACATTTCCTTATAAAATTCATAGTGTTGTTTTTCACTAAAAAATTCCAATTAAATTTCAATGTATGATGTAAATTTTTAATGAAAAAAAACAACAATACAAAAACATATACACATATGTATAGTGATATTAAATTATAAATTTCAAGTGAAAACATACATTCCAAATTCCATGTATGTATATAAAAAGATAAAAGTAAATTTTTTTCCCATGGGTGTAGATTAGTTGTAATACCTTTGAGGGGTGTCGTAGGAGGTCTGAGGATCGAGTCACCCCAAGTAATTATAAGTGTCATGGATTTTCTAGGTTTCTTTTTATTCCACTCATCTGAACTATTGTAATAGATCCATGTAAATTTTCATTGGAATTTGTTTTTTTACATTTACACATTAAATCTCCATTGATATAAATCTTTACTAAATATGTTCATTGTAAATTTACTGTTGAAAACTAAAATTCATGTATTTATACATACATATATATGTTTTTATTCGAAAATATAAATTTTCAATATTATTTTATGTTAAATTTTATGTAATAAATACACATCATTCAATTGAAAATTTTCAATGAAAATTCATGGTGAAAATTAATAGTTTTCAATGGAACCTATATTTGTTATTGTATGTGAATTCATGATATAGACTATTTTTTATGTTCTTCATTATTAATTATGTGTTGATTCTTTAAGGATAAATTCGGGATGTATTTAGATTTTATATCTCTACCTAAGATCATAGGATGAAAATTTACACCACTGATTTTCAATTTGAATTTCAACATAAATTACAAGTATAAATATATTGATATATAAATAAATAATGAAAATTTTCACGAAAAATTTATAGTGAAATATTGAAATGAAATTTTTCATATTAAATTTTTTATTCAAATTTCTACTTAAATTTTTATTATATTATATTAATGGGAAAATAAACTTTACCGAATTTGAATGGAAATTTCCATCGTTTATTTCTTCTATAAATTTATTGTGGAAACATCCATTTGAATTTTCCAGTGCCTATTTCCAAGATATCTTATATTTACTATTATAAATATGAAAATAATATTTAGTGGGAATTTAAAATATAAATTTTTAATAAATAAATAAAGGATATATTAATATATATAAAATAATATAAATTTTCACCAAAAATTTCTAGTAATAAATTTCACTGCATATTTCCACTAGAAAATTATTGTTGAAATTTTCATGTGAATTTCCAGATACAACTTTCAATACATTTTTTTATACATCTTATATTTACTAATATAAATATATGAAGTGTTGTTTTAATCAAAATTTATAGTTTAAATTACCAGTATTAAAAATTTGAATGTCAAAAAAGAAAATTTCCTATAAAAATATCAAGTGAAAATTTTCATAATAAATTTATAGAGGAAATTTCCAAAACATAAAATATTGAAAAATATCTTAACATAAACTAATGTATTATATATTTATTCATTAATATTTTATAATAATAGTTTTTATTATATATTTTATATTTATCTTTATTATAATTATTTTATAATATAATTTTAAATTAAACATTTTATAGTTATAATTTTTTTAGAAAAATTAATATGAGGAAGAACATTATGGTACAACCATTTTAAATTAACTAATATTATTTCTAAAAATCATTTTACCTAAAAAGGTGATCAAGAACCATGATTCCATTTATAAAGGTGGGAATTAATCCTTTTATGTACCTAATTCTCTGGTTTGAGCATGAACCTAAGATGATATTTACCGATCATAAGCTAAAAAAGAGCAGGGGATGGTCAGTAAACAGAAAAAAATCAAAGGGAAAGTCAATTGGGCAGATCGCTTCCTCTCAAAGTCAAAAGAGAAATAAATAAATTTTTAAACATGAAAAAGGATGGGTAGATTTGTCTATGATACTTCTAATGGATCTTTGTCACTATTCAAGAGGAATAGTGTAAGTACCAATGGAACCTCACCTTTTCTAGTGGAATGGATCCCCTTGTAAAAAACATAAACTGGAAATGATAATTCTTGCACACTTCCTGGTTGTCACCCCAACCTCGCTCCTTCATGTCACTATGATTGGCTAGATCCTAGTCTCTCTCATAGAGTGGACACATCATCCCCTCCTCCCACACCACAAACCTTGTCGAGCCAGCTGACCACCTGTGCAACCCACTGGGATGGCCTCTCACTGATCAGTCACCACTGGCCATCCTCCCTCGTGATTAAGCGTCTTTCGTCACCACAGCTCCCCATGTGAATACTCCACTAACCCATTGTATACAGCTAATTGGATTAACCCTCATTAGTTGTGACCACCCTCCATTACATGGAACATATACATTGAGTCTCTATCATAACCCTAGTATGGACTGTCGTCTTAGGACAGATCTAGAGATCCATTGCCCTCACTAGTTTCTCTAGCTTATCCTTCCATGCGATCTTCGTTCTTTGTGAAAGTATCTGTCATTGACTGGATATATTCACCCATGGTCATATATCATTAGATCCATGTGGACCCCTCCTTTTAGCTACCATGACCAGCTTACGCCATCTTGCATAGCCTCCCAGTTTTGATCCCAATCCGCAGAGGTGACCCACCACCCTAGATCTCCCCAAATCATTCCAACAGTTGGCATTGAACCGCCTCTTCCCATAAGTTATTTCATTATCTCAACCTCCCTTGTAGAATGGGATTCCATGCACACCGGTGGCGAGTTCAATCTATACTTGATCAAAGAAAACAAAAATGGGATTTATAGATCGTACCCACCCCAAAAATGTTTTAAACGGGTTTCGGCCCAATCTACGATTGGTCAGGACTGCTTCTCACATATTCGTCCAGCCTAATCTGAGGTGTGTGGGGTCCCAAGTATAACATTATATATATATATATATATAATAGTTCATTATAAGCTAAATTTTTTATTATATATTTTAAAAAAAAAGTTAATTTAATTAGTAATATTTATATATAATCTAAATTTTGAAATATAATTTAATTAATTTATGGCCCAGAATGACATAAATTTGAAATTAAAAAAAAGATTGAATATTCAATTCAACAAAAATTCCCCCAAAAAATTACAATTTTAATTTTTATTTATGAAATTATTTATTATACTTAAGTTTAATGTATATCAACTGATCATGAGTCATAGACTGGACAATGCATGAATATTGTTTATTTACTTATTTATTTAATTATTACAATGCATTTTTGTAGTAATTATTTAAATAAATATGATCTTTGTGTCTTCATTGAATCATTATATTTATACGGGCATGTATTCTAATATAAAAGTTTTAATGTATATTTTTTTATTCTTGAGACCCCCTTGCCTGTATACAAGTATTTTTGTATAATTATGAGGATGATCAGTGATGTACTTTACCTGAGATTTGGTGATGCACCAAACAAAAGTTTAACGCATTAGATGGGTGATTTCTGCAACTCATGTTTCTAGTGACATGATTCAAGGAGTTACCCCTGGGGTCTGGGTTGACCCATTATTCACATAATGGATCAACCATTAGTTTCATGTTATGATCATGTCATATATTTTTATTTTTACATGGTTTATTATTTTATTTTTGTGTCGTTTTACATATGGTATATAAAATAATAAGACTACATGCATATATAAAATGAACATGTGACATGATGAATGTTTTTTTTATTTCATGATCAGTAATGGGTGTGATCACCTAATTCATGCTTATGAGATAGAAAATGATTTCATTTTATCATGTAATAATAAAACCCTCAAAGAAATATCAAGTCACAAAACTATCCATTATTTAAATTTGAACAAAATCATTCTAAAGGGTGCTTGATCAGACAATGTTGAGGGTGTCTCCTACAACTTGGGAGTTCTTATTAATGTTATGGGTTAAATTTAAAAAAAATTAGAAAATAAGTATCCAAATCTACATTGCTAAAACATTATATGAAATCATTGATTAAATCATTTTTTTATTTTAAAATATGGGACATCACTCAACCGATCAAGGATATGTGAGTTAATGTGATTGGATAGTGAAACTCATACCTTGATCAATCAGAATAGTGTCATAGAAAATGTTTATAGACAATGAGTAGGGGTTTCAAGGATACCTTCCACTAAAATAATCTAAAAATATATTATTATAATTCCAGTATAGAGGGTTTATAGAGTTCAATAAAATAGTGGGATACATTTAAAGATTTAACTAATTAATAATTTCAACATCAGTAATCAGGATAAAGTACTAATTTTCTAGATTTTATTTTTGTTGAAAATGTAAATTAATATCAAAAGAACACTATGATAATATGGAAAAATTAAAATTTCAAAACTAGAATGAGTTTCCAAATAGTAGTATAGGTGTTAGTGGAAATTAGTATGACATAGGAAATTCAAGGTATTGGTGTCCCCAATATATGTTATGCCACATCATGTAGTGAGGGTATTAAAACATTCTTACTATAGACTCATGTATTATGCATATGATGTTGGTTATTGGAATAGTGGAAGTATATGGTGGTAGGTGATATATTAAAATTTCTTTTATTAATCATTTCTTGAAACTAAGAGTAAGGATATTACACATCAGATTTATAATAAATTTATTTAATATTTCATGAACTAAATACTTGGGATTGAGATAATTATTCATTGATGAATTTTTATCATTGGAAAAGAACCTTTAATATTTCTTTCATTGTGTTTTGAGGATCCAAGGATAGAATCCTTCTAGAGGTGATGCACATATGCTCCAATGATCTCTAAGATACACCACATGATCTCTAGGTGCTATCATGGTGAATCAAATGACTTTAATTATTCATTATTTATCTCTCATTCCTCAGCCTTGAAGAAATATCTCTTGAATTTCTCATTATTGAGATGGATAGAGAAGGAGGAGTCAATTGAGAATCCATTATGTGCAACAATTCTCTATTCTCAATTTTTGGATGCAATACCCAATATAAATATCTGTTTATTTATAACATTGGGTTTTATGTTAAAATATTATTTAATTTCTTAATAGGGATTAAATAACATTTCAAACTTTTAATAAACCCCATGCCATATTTTATAATAATTATTATTATGTTATGTGTCAACATGCATAAATTGATAAATAATATTTATCTGCTTGTAAATTATTATTTTATCCCCAGACACAGTCATTCCCCCATTCAAACTCCTTGTTATTTATTGAAAACATAAATGAATATTTTATTCATAAATAAATATTTTAGTCACATATAGAAAAATAAATATTTATATAATATTCAATAAAATAAAAAATATATATTTTATTCACAAGTTTGTGAATAAATATTTATTTAATTTATATGATAAATATAACTTGAATAAAATTATTCCTTGGTTTTGAGAATAATATTTATTGGATTAATTAGATTAAAATATAATTTAATTTAGATAAATGGAAACACGTACTGTGTTTCCCTATATGATTATTTTTCATTAGCATTAGGTGGGCTTACCAAAATTCCAAGAACACTATCTAGAAATGGGTCAAATCAAACAAGAGAAATAATTTAATGTAATAGAAATGAAAACCACATAGAAAAGATCAATATGTAAATCTCATCAAGCAGAATGCACATACATGTCACCAACCTATATGCACAATAAATATTTATTTGACTATCTGAAATAAACACATCATTATACCATGGCCATGGAATTTAGGAAGATAGTTCAATTCCAATCCAAGATCTTGGATATTAACTTCCATAAATAGGGAAGGGAAAAAATCAATCCCGGACTTATCTATTAATGACATGTCACTCCTGACGCACCCAATATATCCAACTTCTCCAATAACTATTATCTTTATGTTTTATGAAATATATATAGGTATGTGAGTTGTAACACAAATTAATAATAATCCTAAAGAATAAGGACCATCACACATGATCATAGATACAAATATACCATGGAACGAAGACATGTGGAATTCCTACTGGAAGGCCTTTTTTCATTATCTCATTTCTTAGATATTACGAAGTTCAAACTTCATGAGAAGAAGCAACATCTTCTAGTGAGTACTCGAACCTGACATTAAAGCTCCTATGTGTCCCATCATAGTATGTTAGCCAACTATAGAACATTATTTAAAAGTATCATCATAGCACACCAAGGTTCTCATAATATTGAAGAATTGTTATGACCTTATCAATATGACATATACTATAGGACATTATTAAATTATAGTCATGAAGAATAATGAAAAATATGTATTAAAATGTTTTATTAATATTAAATTTATAATATATACACATAATCAAAGTAAAAAAAATCTATTCCTAGGAAACAAACTCCAACAGACTCCCACATAGACTAGAGACAACTTTTTATAACCTTAAATATTCTAGAGCTCACATTATAATAATTTTTATTCTAAGACAATGATTAACTCAAGGGGTCCGCTACTTTTTTCCATGGAAAAATACTCAGTACAACTTCACCTATTGAAAAAAAATCTAAATATGTGATACTTATAAACTATGTGCTTCATCAATTAATGTGACCTTGGCTCTTTTCCAAGAGCCACCACAATAGTATTATAATAAAAGTGTGTGATTGGATCATGTCAAGTACCAAATCAAGATCATGGATGAATTTAAGCATCCATAATACATATTTAGCTACCATAAGAGCTGAAATATACATAGACTCTATAATAGAATCTATAACCATATCATGAGTTCTTCCAACTCAAAGCACGTCTATTCAATGTTAAGAGGTATCCCATTTGTGACTTTTTGTAATCTTGATCGTTTTTGGAAACTAGAATCTACATATCCTATGATGACTAGTTCCTTATCTCCTCTATAAACTAGGAGCATAACCTTAGTATGCCTCATACAGTTAAGCATAGCCTTGACTGCAATACAGTGGTGGTTACCAAGATTAGCTTGATATCTTCATACCACACTTAAGTTGTAGGTGAATTATAGCCTATTACATAGCATAACATACATTACTAACCCAATAATTGATGCGTATGGAATCCTATCCATTATATATCTTTCCTCATGTTTCTAAGGGCACATTTTCTTAGAAAAATTAATTCAATGTTATGATAGAAATAATCTCCTCTTTGATTGCTTCCTGCTGAATCACTTTATTATCTTTTCAATGTATTTACTATGACTTAGGCCAAGATTTCTCTTAGATATTTCACGATGGATCTTGATCCCAAAAATATATATTACCATGACCATGTCTGTTACAGAGATGCATTTATTTAGAAATTCATTAATAGAAAGTATGACTGGTAAATTGTTTCCAATTAGTAATATATCTTCATCATATACTATTAGTAAAATTACTAAAGTCCCACTGAACCATTTATAGATACACAAATCATATTCTTTCTTTATGAATCCAGATTGTATTATGGCCTTATCAAACTAAATTTTCAATGACATGTATGCTTTCATTAATCCATAAATTGATCTTTAAAAATTTCATACCTTGTTGTTTGTAGAGACTTTCATTTTTTCATATAATACATTGAAATATTTCTAGGAATATTTCTAAAGCTAGGTGCGGAGTCAGCATGGGATTTTGGAGCCCAGAGAGCCTTGGTCCAGTAATATTAAAAATATTAAATATATTTCATCATGCACAAATAGTTTTTTACATAAAATAAATCAAAATAGGATTCTTAAATTGGAAACCTTATATCGTGATTGAATTTTAAAGGTGTTTTTTACCCTATGCATAAAAAAATGTTTGCCGGTGTCGGGTGCTTGGTTGAGGTCATGTTGGTAAAAAAGTTTATGGCATTATTTTATTAAAAATAAAATAATATCCCCCTTATTCATTATAATGTTAAAAAAAGATAGGGGATGATCCCCCTCTAGTGACGGATAAGTAATGGAGGAAATTAAGTAAGGAGGTGCCTTTGATCCCAATTTTTTATGTTGTTAATCACCGAATCGAGAATCAATTTCT
The DNA here is from genome assembly GCA_963277665.1 of Viscum album. Classification (NCBI taxonomy): domain Eukaryota; kingdom Viridiplantae; phylum Streptophyta; class Magnoliopsida; order Santalales; family Viscaceae; genus Viscum; species Viscum album. The sequence goes on along the minus strand of OY728146.1, from coordinate 1,872,935,673 downwards.
CTTGAGTGACATTTTGAATCTAAATCTTTGATGGTTCACCATGAGGTTTGTAGATTTGTGTTTTCAGTCCTAGTTACCCTCTTTTCCATTTTTTTTATATCCTTGTTATGAGTTCTAGAGATCCCTTGGGAGTCAATTTGTAGGTTTCGATTGAAACTTGGGTGTTTCAGGCAGCTCATAGGGAATCCTTGTTTGGAATTCCTAACCACAAGGATAGTAGTGCGGGGTCACACACCTTGTGTTATTTCCATTTTTGGAAGATAAATTTTGGGGTATACACACAGTGTACTATGGGTATACAACATGTAGTGATCCCAGGTTGTATGGCTGAGGGACATGGCTAGGGTATCTATGTCATGTGACCTAGCCATGTGGAAGTACTTAAACAGATACATTGGCATAAGGTTTTGTACATAGGAATTTAATGATAAAATTTCCAAGAGTCCAATCATCTAAGAAACATAATTTACTAGGGGTACACATCATCTGGAAGACATGGTTGGGCGATTCGTGTGGGGAAAGACACTATTAGGAAACCGAGTGAGGTAAGACATGATGTGGACTCTGTATACACACTGTATAAGATCACATGGCCAGAAACTTCATGAATTAGAGGAAAAACTAGGTGATTAGTAGGGATCATAGGCCATGTAAACCCTAGTACATGTTTTATACTATTCTATGGTTTTTACACCTAGAGTATCTCCACCTCCAAGACCTAGATTCAGTTCTGTGAGTAGCCTATCCTAAGCAATTTTTCATGTAATTTGAGGTGGTAGATTTCATGGTGTCTTGTGTGATATAATTTGGTATTGTTAAAGCATGACACTATAGTAATAGTTTTAGTTCATGGGGTGTGATCAAGGTGGATCACTTGAAATATATCAAGGTCGGTAACCTTCCTTGTCATCTCAGGAAGTGGGTCCTTTGGACTCTTTAGGCTAGTATATAGGTTCTTCTTTATCATATTAGTGTGGGGGACTCCTAAGCATGGCAGTGTTTTGATGTGACAGAACACTGATGCATGATATTAGTGTGGTTATTAGAGATACATTGGTATTGGAACTCCCCTATCGTAATAGGGTGTAATTTCTTCTTATCTCTAGAATCAGGAAATATTGAACTCTCCCAAAGTGGGAAGGGGTCCTCTACCCATGGAGCATTTCTCCCAGGGTTGGCACTATCCTATTAGAAAATGTTTCTAGTCCCCTGTATTTTTAATGAATTTAGATATGGTTCTCAAATGTTTTATGAGGGAATGGTTCCTCTATGCTCATTGTATAGATAGAGTTGGTACTCCCCTACCCTATCAGGGTGTGGTTCCTCTATTGGGGGATTTGTTACTCTTATGTTTTACCAAGAAGTGTTTCCTCCATGTGTAGTGTATAGATATATTGGGTACTCTTCTTTTGTAACAGGGTGTGTTTCCCTTATCCATGCATTTGATTCTCCCATGTCGTACCAAGGTGTGGTTCCTCCATACACGATGTTTAAGGAGAATCAGTACTCCCATATCATATAATGTTATGGGTCCTTTATCTCAGGTTCAGTGATCCTTTGTTATGTTAGGATGTGGGTCCCCTATAGTGATCAAACAGATAGTGTCACAACCCCACCCCCCAGACACATAGGGTGTGGTTCCTCTATATACAGAGAGGTACTCCCCCATATTTGAGTTTTTGTGTGGTACTGGTCCTTCATGGTAGTCATAGGTCCCCCGATTGTGGAGTGAAATTTCAAGTACTAGGACCTTGCACTATTTATGTGTCATACCTGATTAAGAGATAATGTTCCCTCAATGTAGTGAGGTATGGGCCACTCCATATTAGTGTGACTGAGGTTTTTCATAATGATTGGGATTTAATACTCCCTCTGTTGTTGGCTAGAACTAAGGTGTGGTTCTCTCCTTTCTCTCCCTTTAGAGATGATTCGTGTGGTTCATGGTCTATATTAGTGCTTCTTTTTCTATGTAAAGTGGTGAGTGTAAGTCCTCTATGCTTGGGTTCTTAAGATATTACACAGGGTGAATAACAACAGGGATAGGACCTTTATTGTCGTGCACTAGAGTTAGACCTAGAGAGTTGTTCTCAATGGATAATGTTCTCTCAGATGTACAATCATGGATGGCAGACATATTTCCCAATTGTTTATTTTCTCTCATATTTTCCATCCTATATGGTGGATCTCATGGAGTGTGTTCTCCCAAACAAGTGTTACCTTTGTGTCTCAAGTAGAATCTTATGGATTTATATAAGGTCGGGACCTCATGAGACTTGGATTCAAGGATGAGTATATATGGGTGTTTTCAGGAGTCCTTGTGGGTTTTTCATGTATCTTGGCTGATATACCATTTAGACTAATCTGAATAGTCATTTATAACATATGAGTGGTTGAAATGGATTTTTTCCCTCATTTAGGTTCACTCTGGCTTGGGTGGAGAAGATTGTTTCCTTTCAATTTTTCCCTTTTACTTTTGGGTTTTTTGGGGATCCTACTAGGAATTGTTATACTCACCCCTACATGGGATTTTTTTAGAAATTGTATGCCTTTTGTAGATGACAGACATTTTGATAGTGTCTCCAGAGGACCCAATGTGGATGGAGATTAGTGGTCTAGACATACGAATGTGATGGTTGGTGTTTTTCTGAGGATCTTTTCAGTAGTTTCATTTGATAATAGTCCCCTCCATCTGAATAAGATTTATGCTTTTATAGTTTTTAGTGGACCTATATTTTTTCCTTTTTATACCTCTACTATACTATAGTTATAGGATAAATTTATGCTTGTATTTTTTGACATAATAATTGTCATATCTGAACTACTTCATGGAGATGTTTGAGGTTTCACGCAAACAGGTACCTTAGGAGAAGGTCTCTCATGTGTGTCATATTACTTCTCATCACTAGATGCCATCCCCTAGACTATTCGATGTGAGAATGAAGAGTTGTGTCTCAGGCCCCAATGGGTTAGGTCATAACATGGTGGTATCAATGTGAGTTACTCTTTGGCACCACAGTGTAGTATATTTCTAGTTTTGAGGTTGGTTTGATATTTATGGTTACAAAATAATTTTATTTTTTAGTTTGGATTTCTGGACAAGGACTCCATCATTGGTGCATCATCCAATGTATCCATTCACCAGGACTTTTATAACCTTCTTGTTGACTTGGTACATTAAAAAATTGGTTGTAGTTAAATGTTGGTACATGCAAAATATAGCATTTGGTTGTCCGTTCCATGTACTTCTTGAGTAAGCTTCTTAGATATACTCTTTGACCATGAACATCTTGAAACTACTTTCTAGATTCAACCAAAACAAAAGTTAGATGGGGTTCCACGGTGGGATTGTGATGTTGATCCAGCCATGTATGTGGAAATAGTGCAGGGAACTAGTCCTGAGGTAGTACCTCCAAGTGGTACTCCAGTTGATCCACCACCCATTGACCAATATTTTTCATTGGTAGTTCTAGAAGAGGACGAATGGATGCCAAGTATTCTAGATTAGTTCCAGAGATAGAAACCTCTAAGGTATCGGTGTGAGCTAGATTCCCAGGTAATTGATGGATGGCTTGAAGTAGCCACGTGTATTTTTCAGATAATTTGGACTCCTCTGAATCATGTGGTTGTCCTATTATTGCATCCTCTATAGGAATAGTCTAGGAGATGGTAGTGGAATGTGACATAGAGCCATGATGAGATAACTCTCACTTGTTTAGATTCTGAGCATCTCTTCAGGGGGGAGATTTATCTATCCATTTTGAGAGCAGTGCATATCATGGAGCTTCTATATCTAGGGTAGGTTATCATGTCCATGTAAATGAAATAGGAGAGGTTCATAGACCATTCTCAATACTCCATAGATATGTTTTGAGAACATTGTTTCATAGTATAGACATTTGATCAGGGCCTTCATAGACATATCTGAGCATACATGGTTTTCATGTGCCTTGCCTATTATAAGGGGTGTTGGAGTGATCTATAATAATAGAGAGCTTCCCGGTGGAGGTTCGAGTAGATGTGGCTGATAGTGGTGACCACAAGGATGATTTGTCTATAGAAGTAGTAGATGGAAGTTGACCGGATCACGGTGCAGGAGGCATAACCATTCCCAAACTTAGACAGAGGGTTGTTTAATGCTGTAGTGGTATCATTGACCTAGTCAACCACAAAAGATGCAGTATTATTCATGTGATGGTTGAGGGCATCTAGTGTGAGATTTTTTCACCCACTATGATGCTAAGAGGGAGATAGTCGATGGACCTCCCTACCTGATGTGGCGTCTAGAACATGGAGTTCCACATGATGGTGGACATGGAAGGGGAGTGGGGATAGAAGCATTAGGTGAAAGATGATTCGAGATTTTTTTACTACCACCCCTGTCACGACCCGCCCTCGGGGCCCGTGCCGTGACTACCCCAAGCCCGCCTTCCATAGGCCAGGGGCTGGCGACTAGCACCAAGGCGTAAATCCCAACAAAAATGGAAGGCATTGCCTTTGAAAAGTAAATAAGCACCACAGAGTAAGAAAGCGGAAAAGTAAACACTAAGTAAGAACAGAGTACAACTGAAAGTGCGGAAAAGTAAATGGGCCAGTATACAAACTCAGATTGAAAGTAAAGTACAACTCAAAAGTGAAAACAGCAACTGCAAAGTAAAAGCCGCTACATCGAGCTGTCCGCTGGAAATCCCACCTGAAGGGTGGGTACAGATAGCTCCACTGCTCCTCGGGTCCCGCCGTCCGCTCCGAGCACGTCCCGCCCAGTGGTCCACCCCCAGGTACCGTCCCGCTCTGCAAGCCTCAACCACGATCAACGATGTCCGTCGTCTGCAACCAACACAACGTAGTGCGGGCATAGCCCGTGCAGGGGTGAGTATAAGCTACTTAGTAGGGACCCCGAGACCCCTGAAGGTCTCCCAAAATCTACAAAGGATAAACCACAAAGGAAGATACAAACACGAACTAACAACCGACACTGCATAGGTATATGCCAATACATATACCTAAGTCATCAATTCCAATACGCTCCAACCATCGAGCCCAAGTACAACTCAGTCCACACAGGAAAGTATACGTATTCCACACAGGAAAGCAGAACGAAATCCACACAGGATAGCACAACACAATGCACACAGGAAAGCAACAGGATTCAGCTCACATAGGTATACTTCTTCGAAAGACGATAAAGATGATCTCGGATCCATCTAATTTGTCAGACCCATGAAGGATCGATAGGTAACTAACCCCCGCAAATACCCACACAGGATCGGGCCCACACAGGACCTCTAGGCCCTGGTTCACACAGGACCGCTGAGCGCAGACCCATACAGGATCAGACCCACACAGGATCGGGCCCACACATGACCTGTAGCACTGATCCACGTAGGATCGCTGAGTGTTGTAGTCGTCGTTGTCGAATCCACTAAGGATCTTTGTACTGTCGTCGTCGCAGTCACAGAAGCAGTAGCAGTAGCAGTAGCAGTCACAGTCGCAGCCAGCTCTAGGGTTCCCGCACATAGCAAGCTCGTTCGGGAGGGTCCACTCCACGAGCCGAGAGGCCGATACATCAACTGTCACAAATTCCAAAGTTGATGTATCTAAAAGTTCTGTATCGACAATAGGAACTCAACGTCGCAGACGGCGCGTCAATCGGACGCCCGGTCTGAGAGTTATTGACTTTTTCGTCTCAGGGGGCCGGTTGGTTTTTAAGGCAAAACCAACCCGACTGTACTCCACCTGCGTCCAAATCGTAGGAGTAGTATGCCAAAAGATCCGTCTCACTAAGAGGAACTCAACAAAGTTGACGGCACGTCAATCGGACGTCCGTAGCTAAAGATATGAGCGTTTCCGCTCCTAGGGCCTGGTTGGTTTTGTGTATGAACCAACCCGGCCGAACTCAAAGTATTCTGAAACTTTGAGTGCGATATACCGAATCGACCATCTCGATCCAAGGATCGCATCGCCACTGACGGTTCGTCAATCGGAGGTATGTAGCTCAAGTTATGGGCAAAAGACCGAAGTCGATTCGAAAATGGGGGGTCCGGGTCCGGGCGGACCCGGCCCGACCCCCCCCCCCCCCCCCCCCCCCGGGTCGGCCCGAACCGGGTTGACCCGACCCGGGTCTGACCCGGCCCGGCCGGTGGCGCGGCGGTGCGGCCGGGGCACCGCTCGGGTGCCACACGCGGGGGGCAAGGCCCCCACCCTTCCTGCTGGGGGCGCGGCTGGATGTCGCGCCTTGGATCAAATGCCCCCCCCCCTCGTGGGGGCCTACCTTTGAGAAAAACGGGGGGGCGCTGCCCCCCCTTTGTGAAACCCCCCCCCCCCCATTATGGGGGGCCAATTTAACAGCCCGGGGGAATTTAATTCCCCCGGTTTTGCACCGTCCCGGCCGGCCCGACCTGGCCGGCCGGCTTCTTCTCAACAGGACCGGCATGGGCCGGTGCTCTTCCATTTTCCGGCACCGGCGGCCCGGCTGGGCGCCGGTCATCACATTCCGCCGCGGCCCGGAACCGGCCGTGGCCTTCGTCATCCGGCACCGTGCGACGACACCGTGCCCTTCCACCGCGGCCCCGCTCAGGCCGTGGCACCATCGGTTTCCTTCGACGCGGCGCGACGGCGTCGCGTTAATGATGAATCTTTCCACGGTGCAGCGCGATGGCGCTGCGCAATAATTGTCGAATGATCCCCGCGTGGTGTGACGGCACCACGCCATATCGTATCATCCGCGAGGAAAAATAATAATCAAGAACAAAGGAGGGGGGATTCAGCCGTGTTTGTGCGGTCCGGCCCCCCTCTCGTTAGATGATAACACTTACACATTTATCATCAAGATTGTCATGCTAGAACCAAGAATGAGAATAAATAAATAATCAACAACAAACCCCTACCTCGGTTTCAAGAACGATGATCGTCAACGACCTGCGGAAGACGAGCGTCGCGGTGGTCGGCGTCACGGAAGAAGGACATCGATGTCGTGAAGCGAAGATTCGAAGTTCTTTGACGATGATTTAGTCGCAGTAAATCGTCGCGGAAGAGATGACACGGAAGAAGACGTCGTCGGTATCGCGGGTATGATGTCACGGAAGACGGTTCCCGAGAACGTGGCGTTCTTCGTCGATGTCTGAATGTTTTTCACGTTCTTCGTCAATGTTTGAAGAAGATGGAGAGAATTCTTCAAACCTCTCAAGGTGGCTAGAGAATTCTAACCCAAATAAAATAAGCTAAGGACTTATTTTATTTACACAACCAAACCATTTTCAAATTCAATGGTTTGGAATTAAACAACTCAACCCATTTATTAACCAAAGTTGTCAAGTCAATTAATGAGGGGTTATTGGGAGTTTAAAAAGAGAAGGTAAAGAGTTATGCTTCGTGTAGGCCCCACCACACTTAATCCTCCCAAGGGAGGTTAAGTGGATGTGGGTCCCACCTCTAACTCCCTTTGGGAGAAGTTAACCAACAAGTTAAAATAAAATTTGTATTCCACAATTTTATTTAACTTGTTCTAAATTCCCAAAAACTAACTCTCAACCTGCAATAAACTCAACCTCGGAAAAGGTCTCCTTAAGCGAATATCGGCGCTGCGAGTTCATCGGTGCCCACAGAATTTGATTCCGGGCACCGGTTCAAAATTTAGAAATTCTCGCTCGTTCGTTCACTGAACGTACCCGAGCCAAACTTCGGAAATAGATTCCGGACACTCCGGGCCTCGGAATCGAGTGCCGTCAGAAACCACGTTCTTGTAAAATTCCAAAGAAAATTAAGAAAAACTTTCCCTTGAATTTTTTGGGTCTTTACATTACTCCCACTTTAGGGCTTTACATCCCTGTAAAGATACATCAAAAACTAGGGAAACAAATGAGGGTATTGAGCACGCATCTGAGCCTCCCACTCCCAAGTGCTCTCCTGGAGATTCTCGTGCTTCCATATGATGCGCATAAGAGGAATCGAAAATCCACGTAGGACCCGCTCCAGTCGATCCTCGATCTCTACCAGGACCTCCGTAAAAGTCTCCCCATCGTCAACGTCAAGCTCCCCATGGTCAATGATGTGTGTCGGGTCGTGCACGTATCTCCTCAGCTGAGATGCGTGGAAGACGTCGTGCACCCGGTGCAACTGAGGTGGTAGAGCCAGGCGATAAGCCACCTCGCCAATCCTACTGAGGACCTGGAAGGGTCCGATGAAGTTCGGAGATAACTTGCTGCCTCGGCCAAATCTCTGTATACCACGTCGAGGTGAGACCCTCAAGAAGACGTGGTCGCCATCCTCGAACTCTAGTGACCTCCGCCTCCTCTCAGTGTATGACTTCTGTCGGCTCTGAGCTGTCCTCATCCGCTGCTGGATGACCTGGACCTTCTCTGTCGTGGCCTGGACCATCCCCGGTCCCACAAGTGCTGACTCCCCAGGGTCTGTCCACCACAAAGGAGATCTACAAGGTCGGCCGTACAACGCCTCGTACGGTGCCATCCCGATGGTGGAGTGGTAGCTGTTGTTGTACGCAAACTCCACAAATGGTAGGTGGTCCTACCAGCTGCGACCAAAGTCGAGGACACATGCGCGGAGCATGTCCTTGATAGTCTGAATGGTCCTCTCCGTCTGACCATCCGTCTGAGGGTGAAAGGTTGTGCTCAGACGTAGTTGTGTCCCGAACGCCTCCTGTAACCCCTTCCAAAGCTAGGAAGTAAAGCGAGAATCTTGATCGGAGACGATAGATGATGGAACACCGTGGAGCCGTACAGTCTCCTGAACGTAGAGATGTCCCAAGCTCTCCACTGAGCCCTGCTCTCTGATGGGTAAGAAGTGAGTCGACTTGGTGAGTCAGTCGACAATCACCCAGATGGAGTCATGACCTCTGGAAGTGCGTGGAAGTACAGTAACGAAGTCCATAGATATCCCGTCCCAATTCCACTCTGGGACCTCCAAGGGCTGTACCAAGCCTGCTGGTACCTGATGCTCTGCCTTCACCTACTGGCAGGTGAGGCATCGAGAAACGAACTCTGCTACATCCTTCTTCATGCCCGTCCACCAGTGTTTTCATCTCAGATCCTGGTACATCTTCGCCACTCCAGGATGTACCGCCAAAGGAGAAGTGTGAAACTCTCTTATCACCTCTTCTCGCAAAGTGACTGGTACCATGGTACGTCCTCTGAAAAGGATGTCCTCCTCTGCTCCAAGGGAGAAACCATCAGGTGTATGTCCCAAGGATATCTGTGCATGCCGTGTCTCACAATCAGCGTCCTCACATTGTGCCTCTCTGACCCGCTACAGTAGTGGAAGGGTGACTGTTAGAGACTGAAGGAAGGCTGCTCCATCTCTATCCACAAAGGATATCTACAAAGAGGCTAGCTGCTCCGTCACCTCATCAAGTAGCTGAATGCCCGTCCTCCTGCTGAGGGCATCGGCTACCACGTTACCCTTCCCAGGAGTATAGACTATCTCAAAGTCATGGTCCTGGAGGAACTCAATCCATCTTCGTAGTCTCAGGTTCAGGTCCTTCTGCGAGAAGATATACCTAAGACTCTGATGATCAGAAAAGACTGTAAAGCACTCTCCCATCAGGTAGTGTCGCCATGTCTTCAGAGTGAAGACCACTACTGCTAACTCAGGTCATGGGTAGCGTAGTTCTGCTCATGCGGCCTCAACTGACGTGATCCATAGGCGATCACTGCCCGCTCCTGCATCAGAACACATCCGAGTCTGGTCCCTGATGCATCGCAGTAGACTACGTACCCTACTCCCTCCTCAGGCAACCTCAAGATAGGTGCGCTGGTCAATCTATGTCTCAGCTCCTCGAAGCTCTGCTGACATCTGTCTGACCACACGAAGGGTTTCCCCTTCTTTGTCAAAGCTGTGAGTGGTGCCGCAACTCTAGAGAAGTCTGGCACAAATCTCCGATAGTATCCAGCTAGTCCCAAGAAACTCTGAACCTCAGTCACGCTCCTGGGTGGCTCCCAAACTATCACAGCCTCGATCTTCGCATGATCCACTACAAATCCCGCCTCAGAGATAACGTGTCCCAAGAAGTGGACCTCACGTATCTAGAACTGGCACTTTGAGAGCTTACCATAAATCTGGTGCTCTTGGAGTGTGTCTTGTACAACTCGCAAGTGATAGGCATGCTCCTCCTCAATCGTCGAGTAAATCAAAATGTCGTTGATGAAGATCACGACAAATCGATCGAGGTATGGCTGAAAGATCGTATTCATGAGGGCCATGAACACTGCTGGAGAATTGGTTACACCGAAAGGCATAACCAAGAACTCATAGTGTCCATACCAACATCTAAAGGTCATCTTCTGCACGTCCTCGTCTCTGACTCTGAGCTGATGATAGCCTGACCTGAGGTCTATCTTCGAGAACCACCGTGCTCCTTTGAGTTGATCAAAGAAGTCATCAAGCCTCGGTAGCGGATACTTGTTCCTCACTATCACCTGGTTCAGGCGATGATAGTCAACACAAAGTCGCAAGCTCCCGTCCACCTTCTTGGCGAACAATATCGGGGAAGCCCAGGGTGAAACACTAGGTCGGATGAACCCCTTTCCCTGCAAGTCCTCCAACTGTACCCGTAGCTCTCGAAGCTCGGCGTGGGACATCCAATATGCTGCAGTGGATATCGGGGCTATCTCGGGGTACAGGTCAATAAAGAAGTCTACCTCTCTACGAGGAGGTAGCCCTGGAACGTCGTCGGGAAAAACGTCTGCAAACTAATCCACCACTGCAGGAAAACCAGGACTCTGCACGTCAACTGCTCCAAGGATGAGGCTAGCTAACTGATGAGTGATGGGCTATCCTCTCCTCCGCAGAAGTCCATCCTGTGCTGCAAAGGCTCCCTTCTCTCCGGTGAAGGTGAACCTGCTCCCATCGGTGCGTACACATCGCACCTTGCGCCTAAAACAGTCAATCTACGCATGGACCGTAGATATCCAATCCATGCCCAAGATGACGTCGTAAGGCCTCGACGCTGCATCATGAAGATCCCAGCCGAAGCTCTCGCCTCCTAGAGTAATCTCACACTGCCGGCACTAGTGTGTAATTGTCGAGTCTACTCCCGTAGGAGTCTCTAGCCGTAAGGATCGAGCCAAAGGCTCTGTCGGAATCTCCGAGCTCAGAACAAGGTCAGCTGCTATGAAAGAGTGACTCGCTCTTGTGTCTATAAGTACTGCATCAATGGTGGAATAGACACAGATAGTACCTCGAATCATCTCGGGTTCGCCGTGGTCGTAGGCCTCTGCTGCCTGGAGCTGTGCCTGTCTCTGCCCGCCAGCTTCTTGTGGTCGGGGTGGACCTCCTGGTGGTGGTGGTGGTGGTAGAGCCTCAAAGCGTCGCCCACCACCTGCTGCTCGGCCAGCTCCTCTTCCTCGTCCGCCTCCTCCCTGCCTACCGCCACGGTCAACCCTCTGCCTCTGCCTTGGTGGTCCCTCAACCGTATGCTGCTCCTCGGCACGGCGGATCGGACAGTCACGAGCCATGTGGCCCTGCCCGCCCCACGAGTAGCACTGTCTGCCTCTCGAAAGACTGGCTCCGCGCTGTGTGCCCCGCACTGCTGAGCCAGTGTACTGAGGTCGTCTGCCTGAAGGTCTAGTCTGTCTAGACCCCTGATTCTGCCATTGACTGCCTGCTGCAGATGACTCTGCCACGTGCCGCCCTGTGGTGGGTCTCTGCGCTGGTGTAGACTCAGCAAGGAAACTCTCGATCAAAAGGGCCAGCTCCAGTACTCCTGTCTGAGTCGGTATGCTGAGGGAGATTAGCGATGCCCTGATCTCGTGTCTCAAACCCTGCTCGAAGGTCCGGGCCTGGAAGAATGGGTCTCGTACCATGTCGGTCGAGTAGCACGATAGATCAGTAAATCTCACCGAGTACTAAGCGACCGTCATGCTGCCCTGCCGCAGCTGTAGAAGCTCCTGGATACGCACCGCACGAAGGTTGGCTGGGACGAACTCCGAGCGGAAGAGTCTCTCAAAGTCCGTCCAAAGTAGAGATGCCTCATCGTGCACCTGGAGCATCAAGCTCCACCATCGTCCTGCTGCTGCGTGCAGTAGGCTCACAGCGAGGATCACCATGAGGTCTGCAGGTGTCCTCAGTAGCCTAAAAACTCATACCACTACCTCCAGCCAGTCCTCTGCTGCCTGGGGGTCCGTCTCCCCACAGAACCTAGGCGTTCACTGCCGCTGGAACTCGTGCAGAGCTCCAAGGCGTCGTGCATCGTCAGCGGCTGGTGCTGGAAGCATCGGTGGCTCGGCGGGTAGAGTTACCGCTGGTGCCACTGCTGACAAAGGGCCCTACACCGAGGCCTCGTCGCTCGGTGGGCTGTCATCATGCTCGACTCTCGGAGCCCTAGCTAGCTGCCATCGTGGGGCCATCCTGAAAAGGAAACAGGTGCGCCACGGACAGAACAGTATACCTGGTGAGCTGATATAAAGTAATCACAAAGAAAACTTTGAAACACACCCGCAATAAATGTTTTCGTGCATTAAGTCGGAAATCAGAAGTCAGGGTCCTATTGTACGGATACGTCGGCCGCCGCACAAACACTGGACTCCCTGGACTGATAACCACACTTAATACGCTAAACATTATTGCTTCACATAGAAACGATCAGAGTTCGCGATAGAACCAAACTCCTCTGATACCAATTTGTCACGACCCGCCCTCGGGGCTCGTGTCGTGACTACCCCAAACCCGCCTTCCATAGGCCAGGGGCTGGGGACTAGCACCAAGGCGTAAATCCCAACAAAAAGGGAAGGTATTGCCTTTGAAAAGTAAATAAGCACCATAGAGTAAGCAAGCGGAAAAGTAAACACTAAGTAAGAACAGAGTACAACTGAAAGTGCGGAAAAGTAAATGGGCCAGTATACAAACCCAAACTGAAAGTAAAGTACAACTCGAAAGGGAAAACAACAACTGAAAAGTAAAAGCCGCTACACCGAGCTGTCTGCTGGAAATCCCACCTGAAGGGTGGGTACAGATAGCTCCACTGCTCCTCGGGTCCCGCCGTCCACTCCGAGCACGTCCCGCCCAGTGGTCCACCCCTAGGTACTGTCCCGCTCTGCAAGCCTCAACCATGATCAATGTTGTCCGTCGTCTGCAACCAACACAACGTAGTGCGGGCATAGCCCGTGCAGGGGTGAGTATAAGCTACTCAGTAGGGACCCCAAGACCCCTGAAGGTCTCCCAAAATCCACAATGGATAAACCACAAAGGAAGATACAAACACGAAGTAACAACCGACACTGCTTAGGTATATGCCCATACATATACCTAAGTCATCAATTCCAATACGCTCCAACCTCCGAGCCCAAGTACAACTCAGTCCACACAGGGAAGTATAAGTATTCCACACAGGAAAGCAGAACGAAATACACACAGGATAGCACAACACAATGCACACAGGAAAGCGACAGGATTCAGGTCACATAGATATACTTCTTAGAAAGACGATAAAGATGATCTCTGATCCATCTAAGTCGTCGGACCCACAAAGGATCGATAGGTAACTAACACCCACAAAGACCCACACAGGATCGGGCCCACACAGGACCTGTAGGCGCTGGTTCACACAGGACCGCTGAGCGCAGACCCACACAGGATCAGACCCACACAGGATCGGGCCCACACAGGACCTGTAGCACTGATCCACGTAGGATCGTTGAGTGTTGTAGTCATCGTCGTCGAATCCACTAAGGATCTCTGTACTGTGGTCGTCGCAGTCACAGAAGAAGTAGCGGTAGCAGTAGCAGTCACAGTCGCAGCCAGCTCTAGGGTTCCCGCACACAGCAAGCTCGTTCGGGAGGGTCCACTCCACGAGCCGAGAGGCCGATACATCAACTTTCACAAAGTCCGAAGTTGATGTATCTAAAAGTTCCGTATCGACAACAGGAACTCAACGTCGCAGACGGCGTGTCAATCGGATGCCCGGTCTGAGAGTTATTGGCTTTTTCGTCCCAGGGGCCCGGTTGGTTTGTAAGGCAAAACCAACCCGACCGTACTCCACCTGCATCCAAACCTCAGGCGGAGTATGCCAAAAGATCCGTCTCACTAAGAGGAACTCAACAAAGCTGACGGAACGTCAATCGGACGTCCGTAGCTCATGATATGAGCGTTTCCGCTCCGAGGGCCCGGTTGGTTTCGTGTACGAACCAACCTGGACGAACACAAAGTATTCTGAAACTTTTAGTGCGATATATTGAATCGACCGTCTCGATCCAAGGATCGCATCGCCGCTGACGGTTCGTCAATCGGAGGTCCGTAGCTCATGTTATGGGAAAAAGACCGAAGTCAATTCGAAAATGGGGGGTCCGGGTCCGGGCCGACCCGGCCCGACCCCCCCCCCCCCCCCCACCATGGGTCGGCCCGAACCGGGTCGACCTGAACCGGGTCGACCCGACCCGGCCCGGCCGGGGCGCCGCTCGGGTGCCACGCGCGGGGGGCAAGGCCCCCGCCCATCCTGCTGGTGGCGCGGCTGGATGTCGCGCCTTGGATCAAACGGCCCCCCATCGTGGGGGCCTGCCTTTGAGAAAAATGGGGGGGGCGCTGCCCCCCCCCCCCCCCCCCCCTTGTGAAACCCCCCCCCCCCCCATTATGGGGGGCAATTTAACCGCCCGGGGGAATTTAATTCCCCCAGTTTTGCGCCGTCCCGGCCGGCCCGACCTGGCTGGCCGGCTTCTTCTCAACAGGACCGGCATGGGTCGTTCCTCTTCCATTTTCCGGCACCGACGGCCCGGCTGGCCACCGGTCATCACGTTCCACCGCGGCCCGGAACCGGCCGCGGCCTTCGTCGTCTTGCACGGTGCGATGGCACCGTGCCCTTCCGCCGCGGCCCCACTCCGGCCGCGACACCTCCGGTTTCCATCGACGCGGCGCGACGACGTCGCGTTAATGATGAATCTTTCCACGGCGCGGCACGACGGCGCTGCACAATAATTGTCGAATGATCCCCACGTGGTGCGATGGCACCACGCCATCTTGTATCATCCGCAAGGAAAAATAATAATCAAGAACAAAGGAGGGGGGATTAGGCTGTGTTTGTTCGGTCCGGCCCCCCTCTCGTTACATGATAACACTTAAACATTTATCCTCAAGATTGTCAAGCTAGAACCAAGAACGAGAATAAATAAATAATCAACAACAAACCCCTACCTCAGTTTCAAGAACGATGATCGTCAACGACCCGCGGAAGACGAGCGTCGCGGTGGTCGGCGTCACGGAAGAAGGACATCGATTTCGTGAAGCAAGGATTCGAAGTTCTTTGACGACGATTTTGTCGCGGGAAATCGTCGCGGAAGAGATGACACGGAAGAAGACGTCGTCGGTATCGCGGGTATGACGTCGCGGAAGACGGTTCCCAAGAACAGGGCATTCTTCGTCGATGTCCGAATGTTCTTCGCATTCTTCGTCAAAGTTTGAAGAAGATGGAGAGAATTCTTCAAACCTCTCAAGGTGGCTAGAGAATTCTAACCCAAATAAAATAAGCTAAGGACTTATTTTATTTACACAACCAAACCATTTTGAAATTCAAAGGTTTGAAATTAAACAACTCAACCCATTTATTAACCAAAGTTGTCAAGTTAATTAAAGAGGGGTTATTGGGAGATTAAAAAGAGAAGGTAAAGAGTTATGCTTCCTGTGGGCCCCACCACACTTAATCCTCCCAAGGGAGGTTAAGTGGATGTGGGTCCCACCTCTAACTCCCTTTGGGAGAAGTTAACCAACAAGTTAAAATAAAATTTGTATTCCACAATTTTATTTAACTTATTCTAAATTCCCAAAAACAAACTCTCAACCCGCAATAAACGCAACCTCGGAAAAGGTCTGCTTAAGAGAATATCGGCGCTGCGAGTTCATCGGTGCCCTCGTAATTTGATTCCGGGCACTGGTTCAAAAGTTAGAAATTCTCGCTCGTTCGTTCACTGAACGTACCCGAGCCAAACTTCGGAAATTGATTCCGGGCACTCCGGGCCTCGGAATCAGGTGCCATCAGAAACCGCGTTCTTGTAAAATTCCAAAGAAAATTAAGAAAAAATTTCCATTGAATTTTACAGGTCTTTACAACCCCCATGTGGTTTGTGCCATGCTCACGGAGATGGTGGATGGGGTGAGGATAACTAGAGGCTGTAGGGTCCTATAATCCAAAGGCTCTACTGATGATTATAGACATATTCTATTTATTTTATACTTTTTCAGTAGTACTATTACATAGATTTGTGAGGTTCTCTATTCATGACACTTCTTGCTCAAGGCTTATCTAGGGTGACATAGGGAATTAGTAAAACCCTATATTTATATTGTTTGATATATCTCTAATCTAATAAGGAATAGGGATTCTTCACTCACTAAGAAACATTCTTGGGATGTGATATTGAATCGTACAGGTGATTCAGGGCTTCCTAAAGTAGATAGTGTGTATGTGTGGTAGATGAGTTCCATTTAAATGCATGTTCGGGGTGTGGTTGCATGCTGGAGTGTCTGAGTTAGCCCTGGTGTTCACAATCGATCCTTTTTTTAACCCGTATTCTTAGAGGTCCTGTTGTATTGATTTCCTCTCATTGAACTATTTTATAATGTAAAATTTAGACCTTATGGTTTTTCCTCATTGGGGATTGGTTTCCCATCACCCAGGTTTAGTATGTTTTCTAATAGTGTTTGTGGCTATGTTTTGGCTTCTTGAGTTGTATTGTAGCTGGTGGTTTATAGATATATGTCCTGGTAAAACCCAATATATAAAATTTTGCAAACCTATGTTTCCTTTTTGTTCCCTAGATTTCTTAGTGTTATATTTTTAAATAGGGAATCTTGAGGTTCGTCTAGTGCAGTTCAACCAAGGGTGGATGAGAATTGCATGGTTATAGTTTCTATGGTGGTCTAATGAGGTGGTTTACTATTAGACTCTAATGTAGAAAATGGAATAGGGTCTCACCACTATTTCAGCTAAGGTGACTTTTTCCCACTTTATAGCATGATGTTGATCTATTTTGATTGGTACATTGGGTGTGTTTTTGTCTTTTTCATTCCCCCTCAGTTTGTTCTTGGAAGCGGTATGGGAATCCATTGTGATCTCGTTGGTGAGGGAGTCCAAATAGACAAATCATTTTTTTCATTATGCTGAATATTTTTCTTTCTGAATAATAATATTATTAGGTAGAAGAGAGCATAGAGACTCTGGTTTTTACCGTTCAATACTTTTTAATATTTCTTAAAATATTTCAAAAGGTAGAAACTAAGTTAGTGTCGGATTATAGGGCCCGTAGAGCCTCAGTGTGGTGATATTAAAAATATTAAAAATATTTTATCACACAGTCACAATTTATTTGGGATCATGGAATAACATTTGAGTATATTTTTTGATTGGAAATATTAGAACATAGTTGGGTACATAATGTGAGTTTTACCCAAGGTAAAACATAGAGTTTATTTGCACTAGGTGCTCAGTTGAGGGTCCATTGGTGGGAATGTTGATGATTTTAGTTTACAAAAATTAAACTAATATCTTCCCGTGTTGCCTTCTCACATGAAAAAAAAGAATAGTAAGATACCCCCTTGAGAAATGGATAACCCGAGTCCAAACTGAAGTAAGGAGGTGTCATTGATCCCCAATTTTGATGTCTGTCATCACTGGATCGGGCTTCAACTACTCCCAAAAATCATGTTAAACCCAAAAAAACTGAGTATCGTCATGATGTAGGTGGATTTGATTTTTATTTCCAAATTCTCCTTTAATTTTTGGTATTATGGTTTTAGAGTCCTATTGTGACTTTTAAAGATCCCCTAGGGGTAAATATGTAGGCTTTGTTGGAAGCAGGTATGTTTGGAGTGGCTCATAGGGAATTATTATTTGGGATTATTTATCACACAGTGTATTGTGTAGGGTCACAACCATGTGTTCTTCCCATTCATGGAATATGAATTTTAGGGACTACACTGTGTGTGTTGGGGGTATTGGTCATGTAGTGATCCTAGGTCAGGTGGCTGAGGGACATGGCCAAGGTTTTCATGTCAAGGGATCCAACCATGTGGAAGGACAAGACCAAATACATGGACACAATTTTTCATACATGGGAAATGGATGATTACATGGAAAAGGATTCGGTTATCCAAGAAACACCATGTACCGGGGGTACACATTGTGTGGAATACATGAGTGGCCGATCGATGTGGGGAAAGACATGGACAAGGGATTGAGTTAGGTAAGACAGACCTTGTACACCATGTAGATGATGTGTAAGGTTATATGGAAAGAAAAAAATGTTTTAAGAGGAGTATTCCAGGTTATAAGGTAGTTTCACAAGTCGTTTGGACCCTATTACTTTCCATGTACTATTCTATGAAATTTCATCCAAGAAAATTTTATTCTCCGGGACTGAGATTTATGCCAATGAGTATCCTAACCTGAGAATTTTTCAACATTGAATGTGATTGTATCCTTCATGGGGGATTGTGAGATGTGATGTGGTGTGATTAAATCATGAAAATACATTAGTAGTGCTAGATCAAGGGTTGTGATCAAGTTGGATCATAGGAGAGATGTTGAGGTCAATACACTTCCTTTTCATCTTAGGATATGGGCCCCTAAGACTCTTTAGGTTGATAGAGTGGTTCCCTCCTATCATATTAGGGAACCTATACCATACCTATGGTAGTGTTGAGATGTGACAGATGACTGATGTAGGATATCAGTGTGGTCATCAAATAGATGTTGGGACTGGTACTCCTCTGTCGTAATAGGTCATGGGTTTCAGTTAACTCTCTAATAAAAAGAGACGGAACTCCCCCATAGTGGATGTGGGTCCTCTACCCAATGAGTAGTTCTCCTGATGTTAGTACTCCAATGTCAGGCCAAGGTGTGTGTCCCTCATATTTTCCAGGCAGTTTGAGGAAGATCTCCCCATCGTATCAAGGTGAAATCCCTCCCTGTGTGTTGTACAGATATAGTAGGTACTCCACTATCATACCAGGGTGTGGATCCTCCAACCATGGAATTGGTACTCCCCTATCACAGCAAAGTGGGGGCCCTCCATATTTTTCACATTGATGGATTTTTTACTCCCCTATCATACTAGGGTGTGGGTCCTTTATTCAAGGATTTAATACTCACCTATCAAACCAGGATGTGGGTCCTCCATACGTGATGTTCAAGAAGAGTTGTTACTCACCTGTCATATTAGGGTATAGATCCTATAGAATGGGTTTAGTACACCACTATTTATTTAGGATGTGGGTCCCCCATATTGGTCATATAGGTAAATTTAGTATCCCACACACATAAATACACATAGGGAGTGTTTCCTCAATCTAGAGAGTGGTACTCCCTCATATTCGAGTAGTCACGGGGTGTGAGTCCTCCACGGGAGTCGAAGCTCCCTCAGCTATGTAGGACTATGGAAAGTAATAGGTCCCTAAACTTTTTATGTGTGATATCTAGTTATAAGATAGTGTTCCCTCGATGTATTGAGGAGTGGTCCACTCCATAAAAGTCTGGCTAACATTTCATGGGATAAATATATTGGAGTTGGTTCCCTAAAACAAACATCTATGAACTTTATGTTAAACATGTATTCATTGTTTTGAATATTAATAAATTAATTATTACATCATGATTGTTCTTCTACATGAAATAGTAAGTGATAATATCCTAGGAGTATCTATTGCACCAAAAGGACATAGTAGTTTCCCGCTGTGATGAGAACCGTGAAGTGTAATGACATTATTCATGAATTTATGTTCTATAGTTGGATGATATCATTTTAGGGACATGAATGATATAGGATATTAGGGGTGATTACTAATAGAAATTTTAGGTACCTTCTCATGGTGTATTCCCCTAGTAATATATAGTAGGATATTATGAGAACAGGTCCCTCCAGTAGGAAATCTACATTTATAGGTAAGTTCTATTTCAAGAAAGTCAAAGAAAGAGATAATTGAGCATATAGGTTGATGAAACTAGCATGAAACCTTCTCTATTTGAGATATTGTGATAAAGGTATTATATTAAATAGTAAGCCTTTGTATAAGTTATTATGACGTTACAACATTTACTTCATTCTCTATGGGTTCCTAGCCGTGTTTCTAGATGTTAACCTTAGAATTTAGGCTGCTCTACCTAATGCCACTAGTAAATAGAACTGGATGGTTACACACTAAGTGTATCCAAAAGCTCAGTCAAAAAATAAATTAATTATTTAATAGGTGGGATAAATATTATTCTCTTATGTGGTTTAATAATTATTCATATACTCTTGACCCCATTCATTTTTTCATTAGATATTCGAGAAAATATATTTCAAGAGTAATATTTCATAAATATTTCTTTGATATTTAGTGAATATAATATTTATTTATTTATTGTTGAATAATAAAATGATATTTATTTAATAAATAAATATTCATTATTCAAGACCCAATAAATATTTTTGAGGAATGGAGATCAATTCTAATGGTCCGGTGAGAAATAAAAAATATTGAATATAATTTAATAATTAATATTTTATTTTAATTCACATGTTATGAACATGTTGGGAAATAATATTATTATTGTTATTGTTTGAAATGGTGTTTTTATAGGATTAAATAAATAATTAAGGTCTCTTGTGAAGTTATCTTATTTTAACCTCGGTAATATAAATCCCATTTCTGTTATTTTCTCAATAGATAAAATTATTTTATCTTGGTTGTGCACATGGGATTTGGAGAAACCTCTAAATACTAGAGATCTCCTTTCTCTATGAATGCTGCCAAGAATTGAGAGAAATCATCCTCTACCAGATAAAGGAAAATTCTATAGAAGCAGTTCTCAAATCAATCAATGGTGGATGATGCAAGTGCATCAACCATACTAGCACCCAGATATTCCTTCAGTGATTTCGGGAAATTTGAGGAACACATGTGGATCACCGCTAGAGGAATTCTACACTACATTTCTACAACGTAATGATGATGGGCCACATATTTGTCATTGGATTCATCAAAAAAGAAAAAATTCCTACAAAGTTATTTCTTTATTTAATTAAATTAATTATAAATAATATGTGATGATCCCCTTTCTCAGTTCCGGCATAATTATTCATTGTTTATTTATTTGACTCAAATCTATGGATCATGACGTTCATCATTGTATATATCTTAGATTGATCATCATCTATGGAATCAACCAAAGTTGGGCACCGCCCATCACACCCTTCCACAGTGTAAGGAACATACAAGTGCTATCAGATAGGTCACATAATTATTTATAATTATTTAATGATTTCTAGTAATTTATGAATTTTTTTATTAAGTTTCTTCAATTCAATATTAATTGTTCTTTTAATCATAATTGCGAGATATGTTACTTACTTCTTAATTTCTCATTGATCTAATCGAGGCATTTAATTTTATTATTAAAATAAAATTGAGGAACAAATCTAGAGGTTCCAAGGTTTCTGTCTGGATGACACCAAATTACATGTTTTGTAGTTGGAGTTACACACTGTGTAGTCACATTAAACACATCATAATTGATTCAAATATTAATTCAAGATTATTCATTCATTATTTCAATAATTACACATTTAATACACTGCCTATTGACAGGAATTTAATGTCAAATGGCCATCCAAACTACATGGCGTGTATCCCACGCACATATCATGTTGTCCTTTTGAGTTAAATATGGGCCATGTATTCTATACATGGCCTACCTAACTGGTGACTGTGTAACTCAGAGTTCACATGATGTGTGGCCCAATGGACAAGCCATATACATTAAATATTCTAAGGTACAGACTCCATGACGATTCCCTAGGAATGTTTCTTGGATAGACGTTGAGAGATATACAAGTTGTGTAGATTAAATCTACACACAATTTATTTTTAAAAATTATGCATATTTAAAATCAATTTATTTTATTGTGTAAACATTGAGACACATACTTTCAGGTGGTCATAACGATAGGACACACCATGTGATACGTTTTAATATATATATATATATGAATGTTTAATTAATATTTGTGTAATGTTCAGATCTACATATCATGTATGAGTTTTACTACAACTTGTTACTCTACATGCATGGAACCATATCACGAGACAAAAAAATCATGTAATTCATTTAATAATTCATGAAGAACATGTTGTTATAGTATGTTATAAGTCATGCATGATATTTATCATAATATTAAAATAGTATACGAGTATAATACAAGTTGGGAAGAATTGGACGTTTATTCACTATGTTTCTTCTAAGGTACATTAATGTAAAAAAGTTAATTTTAAATTAATTAATTTAATTTGTTTAATATTATAGTGGATGATAATATCTAGGAAATCTGATTGATAATTATAAATAAAATTATTGATTAATTAGAGATAATAATTAATCGATTCAAGCAAGATTTCACATAAATAATAATGATAATGAATTGAATGCTTGTTTTATTAAATATATATTTTATTACATATGTGTGGATGATCATGAGATAGTCCAGACCTTTTGTATGTGATTGGTTTCATTTAATTTATTATTAAATATATTTTTTGGTGTGTGTTCCTTCTCTCCTTTCATTTTATAGTGCCCACATGCCAATTTTTTCTTTATGTAAACCCCTTTTTCACATTACTTGTGTGTGAGTGAAATCCATATGTAATGGATTGATCTCCCAAGATAGTGGAGATAGTTCAATTTTGGAGTAAAGGAAAAACCAATAGAAGGAGATACATAGGTTGATAGGTGGAATACTACAATATGAACCATAAATGGGTCAATGTGTTTTTCCCCTAGGTCAATAGTTATTTTATCAAGCACTAGATATACAAACCACTGGAAAGATCTCATGATCAAACTACTTTATTATTTTATTTCCTTAAATTTCATTATTATTTTATTGTGGATTTCTTATCACAATCATGTTATTTGTGAATTAACAATAATTCCAGATAGAAACAAAATAAACTTTCTAATGAACAAATATTATCTAAGACACGATTAATCACTTAAGTAATTACCCTTAATATTAACATGTATGTGATAAGATAATAATTCTAAATTTTATGAATAGAAGGTTAAAATCCCTCAATAAGATATTATGTTGGTATATCCAAACAATACATTGGTTAAAATTGAACCATAGTTCAAAGTACTTAACATGCCAAAGTTGGGGAGCTCTCAATTGTCAGGGAATTCTAACAATATGTTTAGTGTTGACTGGACAAGGTTCACATCAGGGGTTAACTACCAAACTATGTTATAGTGTAACTAAGAGGAAAAGGTTGAGGAAATTGAAATTATTGATTTCGAGATTGGGGAGTCCACTCAATAGATCAAGGAATTGTGACTTAATGTAGTTGGAATTTGGAATGACTAATTAAAACCATTCATGTTTCTTGACCTGCCAAATTTGTTGTAATAGGAAGGGGTCTATGGATATTTTCCACTAGAATGTCTAAGAAACATGATATTCAATATCCAATGGTGAGGGATAATGGGTTTAGATAAAATAGTGAGAGACCAATAAATATAATATATATATTTTTTCTAAATTTTATCATATAATGTACTAAAATTATTCTTATCATATTTTATAGAAAAAATAATAAAATGACATCAAACATATCATTGTGATCCAAACATGAGAAAGAAAACTTTCTCACCGGCACAAATTTCCATGAGTGGAAAGGGTACCTACGTGTCAACCTTCACCATTAATGAAAATTGTATGTGATGGAATAACTATTACCAATTGTGCCTAGAAATGCAGTAAGTGATGAAGAGTTATATCTCTGTGAGAAACGTATGAATGATGCTACATATGTTCATTGATTCATGATATCATCCATGTTCAAAGAGATTTTGAAGCAACCTAAGGATACAGATTCCTATTGCATAATGTATCACCTTATGGATCTCTATCAAGAGAAAGCGAGATAAGAGAGGTATGAGATCTCTAATGCTTTGTTAGAAACTAAAATTAGAGAGTCTTCACCATCTATGCCTCATGTGGTCAAGCTTATCAGCAACATTTAACACCTTGACATCTTGGTTACTAAATTCCCATACGAGTTGTGTATATATCTCATACATTCATCACTACCCAAGATCTTCTATAAATTTAATGTGAATTATAATATAATTAATAATGGGATGATTATTTTAAATATTCTACTCATGATTCTCCAAGTCTATAAGGACATGGGGTGTGATAAACTCACATTCCTTATGGTGAAAAATAAGATGAAGAACAAGGAAAAGGGGCCCAATACCTATAAACATTTTAAATATCCCGAGAACCATCCTTCCAAGAAGGGGAATATCCAAAGCATGGTAAGGAAAATAAGGCAGTATGTTTTTCATGTGGTAATCTAGGAAAATGGAAGAGGGACTACACCCAAAATAAAGGGGAATCTATACGTGTGTTTGTTATTGAGAGAAATATTTCCATTTCTACACATTGGGTATTATATATAGCTTTTGGTGATCAGATCTGTATCCAAATTTAGGAACTAAGTATATTCCAAAATATTTCTAGAGGAAAGGTGGATTCGAGAGTTTCCAATGGTGTGAGGAAGGTTTCTCTATCTATTAGTTACTACCACCATTCATTGTAAATAGTAATAATTTTAGTTTTAAGATATTGTTATTATGTACCTACAGTTAACAAGAACATAATTTCCTTTCCATGTTCTGATACATATGGGATTATTTTCATGTTTGGAAATAAAAGTTGTTTCATTTATAAGGAAAACATATTTTATATTATGGATAATTTAATAAGGTCCATATGTAATAAATTATGAAAACCAAATGCTGTAAATAGATAAAGAACCAGGTTCACACACTTCATGTAGCACCCAACTGTGGGATCATTGCCATGGTCATATAAATGAGAAGTGATTCACAAAGCTCTATCAAGATGGTTATTTAGACTCTTCTGAGCCAAAACAACATGATAGATATCATGCTTGTTTATAAGGGAAATTACAAAACCATAATTTGGTGGTTTGGAAGAAAGGGCCATAGAGCCTCTAGGATTTCTAAACACTTATGTCTGTAGACTATTTCCATTAGAAGCTATAAGTGGATATTCTTACTTCATATCTTTTACATATGACTTGAGTATATATTTTTATGTCTACTTGATGAAGTATAGGTATGATTACTTTGATAGATTCAAGGAACAAAAGAATAAAGTAGAGAATAAACTTGTAAATATGATAAATAAGATTTGATCAGATTGAGGTGGTGAAAACCTTAACCAAGAGTTCATCGGCTTTCTATAGTATTTTGGGATTCTATATCAACTCACTCCACCATATACACCATAGTGAAATGGTGTTGTTGAAAAGAGGAACTGTACCTTTTCAAAAATGGTAATGATGATGATGATTCATATAGATATTCCATTATCCTTTTGGGGATATACATTACAAACTGAAGCATACACATTAAATTGAGTACCAACTAAAGTGGGAAATCGAATTCCCTTCAAGATATGGAGTGGAAAGAAACCCATTTTATCATAAACATGTGTATGGGATTTCGAGTAATTTGTTAAAGATTTTTCAGGCAACATACTTGAACACTAGGGCATGAAGTGTATCTTTATAAGGTATCCCATAGAAACAAAGGGATATTGCATATACAACCACTCAGACAAGAAAGTGATGACCTCCAGATAAGCCATACTTCTTGAGAGGGAGAACAACCTAAAAAAGGTATTGTGGGAGAAAGATAAACTTTGATGAAGTTTATGATCACGATACACAAGATTTTGTATGGAAATAGATTCTATACGTCCTCATGGAAGAAGTAGTTCCTAAAACACAAGTATTGTGTTCAAGCATATGATAGGTAATATTACCAAAGAGATCTAGTTTTTTGGGTACCGATAATGGTAACTCATCATTAGTAGGAAATTATGGAACTCTATCCTACAAGGAGGACGTAGAAAGCTTAAAAGCTATAGGATGGAAAAAATCTAAGAATTCTAAAATGAATTCCAAGTATCAAAACCATGTTTGGGTTCAGGTTGAAGTTCATGTTGATGTAAATCATGCTCGATGAAAATGGATATTAGAGAGGAAACTATGCATGGAAGGTATATTAATTATGTAAAAAAGAAAGGCTAGTTGCTAAAGGGTTTAAAAAGCATTAATGAATTGACTATAATGAAAACTTTTCACTAGTTTTCTTGTTTAAATTAATCAAAATCAATCTTTCCCAAGAAACTTACCATGAATATATGATTTGGAATATGGATATCAAAATTACATTCCATAATGGGAACCTGTAGCAATATTTATATATAATACAACTAGAAGGGTTTGTGACTCTAGGTTATTCCAAAAGGATTTTCAAGTTCTAGATATCCACATGTGGATTGAATAAATCATCTAGTTCATGGAACATTCAATCTAATAAATACATTAAATAATTCTGTTTCATTAAGAATTAATGTGAGATTTTTTGTTACAATAAGTTTAGTATAAATGCATTCATTATTCTTATAGTATATATTGATGAAAAATTTCTTATTGGAAATGACTTTCCAGTCAAATAATCTATTAAGGACTCGTTAAACATGTGCTTCTCAAGTAAGGACATAGATAAATCAGCCTACAATCTAGGGATCAAAATCATTTGTGATATATTTGAGAGGATTCATAGACTAATTACAAGTACATATATTGACTAGATACTAAAGATGTTTAGTATAAACCAATATAATAGGGTATTCGTTTCAGTGTCACATTGTTTGCATCTTTATGAGAAAATGTTTCCTTAGACCCAATATGAGAAAGAGATAATGAGTAAGATCCAATACACTTCTATGATAGGATCCATCATGTATTATGTGTTAAGTATTGGGATTGATGTTTCCTATACATTGATAATGGTAGGAAGATATCAATCATATCCAGGAGAATAGCATTGGACAACTATTAAGGATATCCTTATAATTTTGAGAAGAACTAAGGATATGTTCCAATGTATGGAAGAGACAGGTAGCTGGTCATTAGAGGTTATATTGATGCTATTTTTTAGATATATCATAATGATATAAAGTCACAATTGGGATATTTTTTCTATCTCAATGGAGGAGCTGTGAGCTAGAAGAGTTCAAAAATCTAGTATTCACAGTCTCAAAAGTGAAGTTTGAGTATATAGTGGCTTTTGATGAAGCAAAGGAATCTAATTGGATTTGTATATTTGTCTAGGATCATGATGTGGTACCGAGTATTATTGACCCTATCACATTGTATTATGATAATACTACAATAATGGCTCTTACAAAAGTTCCATGGTCACACCAACGGACAAATAAAATACTCTAGAACTAGCACTTCTTGAGGGATTTTTATCAGATGGGTGAAGTTACAATGAATAGAGTAACCACATAATAGAATGTGGTGTACACCTTGACTAAAGTCCTATATCATCATAATCATGGGTATTATGTGAGAGATGGAGGATTGAAGGTTGTTACTATTGGCTCTAGTGCAAGTGGAAATCTATTGGAGTTGGTTCCCTAGAACCAGATTCTATGTACTTTATCAAAAACATGTATTCATTGTTCTAAATATTAATAAACTATTTTTCACATAATAATTATTATTCTATGTGAAATATTATGTAATAATGTTCAAAGAGTGGCTGTCAAACTACAAGGTTATAGCAGTTCCCTATTATGATGAGAACCGAGAAGTACTACGACACTATTCTTGAATATATTTTTATATCTATAATATTTAATTAGAGGTATGAAAATGATATAGGATATCATGGTTGGAGAAAAATAAGAATTTGAGGCACCTTCTCATATTGTACACACTTAGAAATGTCTAGTAGGATATTATAAGAACGGGACCCACCAGTAGGAAATCTACATTTATATATGTCATTGGATGTTCTTAACTACAGATGTGTGTATCGGTATTTAGACTTTGAGATTATTATTAATTAATATTATGAGTCAAATACATTGATATATTAATGAAAAACATGATGAGATATGTTCACGTTGTGGTATAATATGTTAGGTGCATCAGGAGTAATATTTCATTATGCAATAATGTGAGAAAAGATTTATCCCTACAATTCATTAATGGAATTTAATACCTGAAACCATTTAATGGAAATTATATAGCCTAAATAAATGCATGTACATGGGGTTCTATAGGAATGTTATATTTTAGGAAAGTCAAAGAATGATATAAATGAGCATATATATTGATGGCACTGGTATGAAACCTGATCAATTTGATATATTTTGATAAAGGGATTATATTACATTGTAAGTGATTGTATGAGGTATTATTTCATTACATCATTAAATTATTTCATTACGGGTGACATGATGTGTTTCTAGATTGTAACCCTATAGTTTAGGCTAATCCACCTAATCCCACTGAGAAACAGGGCTAGAGGGTCACCCACTAATTGTATTTATAATCTCAGTTAAATAATATTTTTATTATTTAATAGGTTTAATAAATATTATTCCCACACATGGATTAATAATTATTTATATATACTTGATCACATTTATTTTATCACTAGTTATTCAGGAGATTATTTTGTGAGCATAATATTTAATAAATATTTATTTTCTATTAATTAAATATATTATTTATTTTTTATTAGTGAATATTGAAATGATTTTTATTTAATAAATAAATAGACATTATTTGAGGCCTCATAAATATTTTGGACAAATGGCTGACCGAGCATAACGGTTCATTGAGAAATAAAAAATATTGAATATTATTTAATTAAGTAATATTTATCTCTAATCCACAAGTTAAGTGCATTAAATAAATTATAATAATATTATTATTATTATTTGAAATAGGGTTTTTCTAGGATTAAATAAATAATTAAGTTCAATTGTGAAATTATTTTATTTTAACCCTAGTAATATAAATACCCAATAAATTTATTATCTCTATAGAGACAATTCCATCATCTTGGTTGTGCACAAAGAATTTGGAGAAACCTCTGAATCCTAGAGAGATCCCTTCTTCAAGAATGCTCCCAAGAATATATAGAAATCCTCCTCCACCATATCAAGGAAAACTTTTGGGAAGTGGTTCTCAAAGCGATCAAATGCGGACAATGCAAGTATAATAATCTGTAATGATAGAATGTGGATACTCCTTCGATTATGTTTGAAGATTCAAGGAACACATGTTGATCACCACTAGAGTAAATATACACGTGATTTCTACATCTTAATTATGGTGGATTGTTGATCTGTCATCAGATTCATCAATCCAAAAATAATTCCAAAAAAGGTAATTCTTTATTTAATTAAATTAATTATAAATAATATGTGATGACCCTGTTTTTTAGTTATGATATAATTCTTTATTTTATATTTCTTTGGATAAATTTTGTGGATAATAGTGTTCATCACCGTATATATTTCAGATTAATCATCGAATATGAAAAAATAAAACATGGGAACCACCCATCACACTCTTCTAGTGTGCCCAGAACTTTCAGAATAAGAGTTAGTACTCCACCAGATGTAGGGTAGTAGAGAGGTGTGGGTCCCTCCTTTAACCCTCTTTAGAGAGGGTTTATCCAGTTCATGGTATAGAGTATTAATACCTCATCTTTGTACAATGGTTAGGGGTGAACCTCTCTACATGGGTGATTATGACCTTATACTGGGTGCATTATATTGGTGATAGGACCTCTAGTGTTGAGCATTATATATTTACCTAGATAACTATTCTCTGGGGAGCGTGTTCTCTTAGACGTACCATCAGGTATGGTAGATCTATTTCTTGATGGAGTGTGATCTCTTTGATATTACATACATGATTATAAGGATCATATAGTTGGTTCTCTAAGATGGTTGTTACATTTGATCCTCGAATAGAATCCTATCGATGGATATGAAGTCAGGGAATCATGAGACTTTGTTTCTTAGATGAGTATATCTAGTTGTTTCCAGTAGTCCATACATTTCTTTCACATATCATGGTTGTCATACAATGTGGAATAAGAATACTTTTCATGTATATTTGAGGAGTGGTCAAGAGAGAGTTTCTCTCTCATTTGGGTTCCCTTTAGATTGGTCAAGTGGATTGTTTCCTTTCATTTTATCAATTTTATTTTTGGTTTTTGGGTTCCTATTGTGTATCATTATACTCACCCATGCATGGACATTTCATGCACTTTTGGTTTCGTGTGTTGAATACATACCTTTTGATGAAGTCTTAGGGGGACTCAGAGTAAGTTGAGATTAGTGGGCTGGACAGACTAAGGTTTTTTTCAGTTCTTGGCTGAGGAGCCTTCCAGTAGTCACATTTTATTTTAGTCCCCTCTATTTAAGAAATTTGGATGCTTTTATAGTTTTTGGTGGCCCTATATTTTTTCCTTTTTGTACTTCTGTTATACCATAGTTTTGGGATATATGTATGCATGCCATTTTGGTCTCTATTATTATTATTTATACATTATTTCATGAAGATTTTTGTGGGTGATTGTGTAAAGGTACCTTTGGATAAGGACTCCAATTTTTTTGATATGCATTCTTAGTGTTGGATGCTTTCCCCTGGCCTATTAGATCCATGATTTGGGATTCGTATCCTAGGCCTTTGTGGGTTAGGTCGCAACATTAGCATCCTTCAAAGTCAAAAACCCTTCATGTTGTGTCATATAGACATATTCTTTACTTTTCTCATTAAGTTACACAATTTTGACATCCATTTTCCAAATAACATAATTATATAAGGACATAATGGAAATTAAAATCCTAATGGATTCTAGTATTGCAACGGGTGGAAGGTTTTCATCATAGTTAATTCCTTGATGTTGTTTAAACACCATTGCATCTAGTCACACCATATAGGTACTGAATCATCCTTCCATGTCTATTTTCCTCTTGATTACCAATTTATAACCACTGGGATTTACATATGAATAAGTTTCTACCAAAATATAGACTTGGTTTCAGTATATGGATTCATTTCAAATTTCATAGACTCTTTCCATGTGGCTACATTTATGCCACTTACAGCTTCCTTATTGGTTATAGGGTCATTATTGTCATATAATAATGAGTTACCATCCTTTGTTACTCGAAAACTATAACATTCTTGTTCTATAACCTCTCAAGTACTCTGGTATCGTAATAGTGCCTATGAAAACAAAATCTGCCATGGGAATTTATGGAATTTTTTAATGCGACAACTCATGGGTGTCTTTAGCATAGAATTAATTGAATTATATATTGATATCTCTATCTCTTATAGTGATAAGATCATATTCATGAAATGTGGGATTTCTATCCATGCCATCCCTTTTGTATGGAAGATTTTATAAGTCATATCCCTTTATTTCATTGGGATACCTAATAAAGATACATTTTCAGAATCGTGGTGTAATATTGTTTCATGAAGAAGCCTTAAAAATTATTTTCAACCCCACGCATGTAATTAAGAGAACATGTACTTATTTTTATTCCATAATTGGTTAGGTATATGGAAGTTTATTTAGTTGGCACTCAGTTTTTTATATATGCTAAACTTTGTAATCTATATCCCTAAAATGATAATGGAAGGCTCACATGGCTCCTCATCCGGTCTAATTATGTGTGGTTCTTACTTTCTCTTACACCTTTCCACTAGGAGTATAAGGGGTAGTTGAACATATAATATCCTGAACTCTGAAAAATAATCAATTAATTCTTGATTAATACTTTATTCACCAGGGTCTGAGTGGATTTTCATAATCATCTTAACAAGATGGTTCTCAAATTAATTCTTATATTCCTTGAATTTATCATAATAATTTGACTTATACCTCCTTAACTCAACATATTTATATATACTCAAATAATTGGTAGAATTTATGAAGTATGAGTACCCACCCAATGCCTAAATTGAAAATGGTCCATAATCATCAGTATGAAAAAAATTAAGAAACTCTCTATCAATTTCAGATTTCCCAAAAAATGCGTATTTGGTCATTTTTCCTTGTAACCAAGTCAAATATACACCAAACGTTTTTAGTTCAAAATGATATAAATATAAGGACCCAGCCTTAAACATTACTTATTATTGAATTAAATTAATAATTCATATTGAGGATCTTTTCAGGATTAGAGTTTTAGAGAATTAGGATATAACTATTACATCTCAAAGGTTACAAAGTAGACACATCTACCCAGCTTCCATTTTTTCACAAAAATAAAAACTCTTGATCAAAAGAGTCATGTCTAGTTCCTTGTTTTAGACAGCCTAACATTTTCTGGATCTCATCCTTGACCCTATTCAACTTTATGTCCTGTGAAAAACATTTCAAAAAAACATGGGATGAGAATAAAAATCTCAGTAAGGGTTATAACAATAAGGAATGGAAACATTAGTCCATGTATACATAAGAATCAATGAAATCATACTTTACTCATAACGCATAAGCAATTTAACATACCTCATGAAATCATAAGATTTACGAATAACTCATAGAAATATTAAGACATAAAGGTAACTTGAGGCATTCATAACATTCTTATGCAGGGAGTAACCTTCATGGTTATGTTTAGAATACCCATCATAGTATAATCCCTAAATCTCTTTGGAGAAACCTTAACGTGTAACTCCTTAATGTTACCCAATGCATTGGAGAGCTATATCGGGCTCACCCGCCCTAAGTTTATCACGGAACCACCCGTCTTCATAAACAATGCCCAATAACCATAACATAATCACATCACATAACTTAAGCATAAAGGAAAGAAAACATTCCCACATTTCAATAATAATATAACCTTTTAGGATATTGAAATAATGAATACATTCTAAAAAACAATTTTCAAAACCATTTAAAACCATTTAATAAAGATATTTTTTAATCAAAGTGTCCCATACCACTTTGAAGAATTAAACATTTTAAACCATTAATATCCATATAAATAAATCCTTAAAACCATTTTTAACAGATGGATATTAATGAGAAATATTTATAAGAATAAATCAATAAAACATTTAAAACGATATTTTAGTTAAAGGGTTTTTAACAAAATGAGAGACACTTGAATACCATAATTGAGGAACGAAATTTAATCAGAACATTATAATATCATGAGAATAAAGGTATTCATGAGATAATATTCCAAAGGATAGTATATACACCATATAAGAGTGAACTGGTGAATAAAAACAATGAAATCTCAATAGAAATGTAAAATGAGATGAAATCCATTATAAAGAAGGAATCCTTAAATTAAGGATAAATCAGTCTCATAAGTATGTGTGAAAAATATAAATAAACCCAATATAAGTGGATATTAAGTTTAAAACAATAAAAGTTCATTCACACATATTCAAATGATGACATATTTAATATCTACATGTTGAACCCAAAGAAATCGAAATTGGGTTAAGAAGTTCCCTTGGTAAAATTCTACAGCCTAGCGGCGTCACTTTAAAATTCATAAAATTAGTTGATGAAAGAGAAAATGGTATCTCATCACATGGAAATTAAAATTTACATCAATAAGGATATAGAATAACATATCCCAACATAAATAATATGTAAATTAAAAGACATAACAAAATAAGTCTTTTAAAAAGAGGAGTGTGAAAGGTTCCCTCACCGATTTGGGAAACTTTCGAAACGTACACCCCATGAAAGAAGGGTCATACAATGAAGATGTAAATACCCATAAATAATATTATATTATACAAATAGTAAAACAATGGGCAGTACATACACCACACAAAAGGAAATAGTGGCCAATGTATCATGAATCGCACGGGAATAAAAATTGAGATGAAAATCCCCTTATGAAAATTCTGCAGCCTAATGGCGCCACATAAAACATCCAAAAATGGATTGATGAGATCAAATAGGGTATCTCATCATATTAAAATAAAATTTACATCAAGGGGAATATAAAATAACATCCCCCAACATAATAAAGATGAGATTAAAGTAAGTTACATAAAATGGAGTACTTAAAGAAAGAGAGAGGTAGGATCCCTTACAAAAATTCGGCAGCCTAACGGCGCCACTTAAAAATTCTAAAAATGAAATGATGAGAGTAAGAGGGGGTATCTCATCATATTAAAATAAAAATTAAATTATTGTTAATATAAAATAATATCCTCCAACATAATAACATGGAGCATAAATTAAATGACATAAAAGAGGGTACTTGAAAAGAAAGAGAGAGGTTGGATCCCTTACCTCAAGTCTGAATTGTCTTTTTCGTTTCTTGTTATTATTGAATAATAAACTTTGGTCAATTTATAATTTCTTAAAGTCCTACTTTAAATATTATTATTCATTTCATATCACATATTACAATGTTATAATAATTGGTTAATAATGTGAGTTCATATTAGACGTTTTTGTCAATGTTTGGGACATGAGTCAAAAATGAACTTGTTTGAAAATGATTGTCCATGTAATTATAAGTACATCATATACAGAATAGTATTAGTGATTTAAATATCATATATATCCAGTAAATATTAATTTTATACTATTCCATAACATTTGGAGATAAAAAGAAATTAAATGCACAGTTCATGGAGACGGTAGGCCGTACGTACGCATAAACGCTACTTTCATTTCTTTGTCATATTAATGGAATTAAAAAATAATAATTGCGATATATATATATTAAAATTACATTATAATATATATGTTTTATAGGTCACATAATTTCATTAATTTTATTTCTTTATACATTACATGTATTGCATGAATGAGTCACATCACTTGAGGGGGCGGTAGTCCGCACTTCCACATATGAAATTATCACATTTTCACAACATGCAAAGAATAAAGGTATGATTTTAATATAAAATACAGAAGAATATATAAAACATAAATACCATATATATCATATATAAAATACAGTGACATCATAATGGCCACATCTAAAGGTGTTAAAAAAATATTGAACAATCATCGTTTCGTGACGTAGAAATTCACCATCCACAGAAACAATATATTCTTTAACCATTAGACGGATGTGTGTGTAATTTTAGCACTAATAATTCTTATAAAAAACTCCTAGTATATTTAATATACTATTTTTATTACAAAATAAAGGAATAAAAAGAGTTTAGGGGTTTGGAGAAGCAAAATAAAACAAAAGAACACAAGTGAAGACATTACCTTTAAATCGGGTAACTCTTCTTGGTTTAGTCCAAAAGGGTTTCTTGAAGAGCATTCTAACAAAGGTGAGGCTTCAATGATGAAGAGATGGATTTGGAGAGTTGAAATGGGAAGTTTTTTGCCGAGCCAAAGGCTTGAGAGGTGTGGGTATGGTGGTAGAGGTGGGGGCCTTTTATAAGAGAAGAGGAGGGGCACTCTTGGAAAGTTATAGAATATTACTTTATTATAAAATGATTTTCGGATTTTAAAGGTCCCAAAAGGAGTTATTTCTAGGATGAGGTTATAAGGTTTCTAAATCCACCCATTAAATAGGTTTTGGTCAGGTGTAGGTCTTAGATTTTACATTATCTTTTCATTTTATTTAAATCGTTAAATAATGAGGTAATCGCTGCATCATCATGGTGTCATAAATAATTTATTTTATTTAATGTCTAAAAATTATAAAAAAAAATATTATGATGTAGGAAATATTTTTATATTTCTAATTAATATTTATAGTCAAAAATATGACTTGTATAACCCCATGTAAAAATTGTTTTAGTAAAACAACACATGTTTGTGACATTTTAATTTTAACTTTAAATAAAAAGTTATTAATGTCATTTTCCGACCAATGTGGCTCCATGGGGTCCCCAAGTTGACCCATGGATTTTCTTGGTCTGACATGACACATACAATAAGGTTAGGACATGTTTCAAGGTCATTTCATATTATTAAAACATTAATTTTACCTTAAATTATACTAATTACCTCTTATCGCGATTGAAAACATAAAAGTTACTATTCACCAAAAAATTATTTTAATCCCATTGAAACACATTTTACTTCTTAATGAAAACCATGTATGTCGGATTTTTGAAATTCAAATCATAGAAGTGGTAAAGTTTCATTTAAACGAAAAATCAGTTTTTAAACTACCACTTACTAGTTTCACTATTCATCAAAAATTGAAGTTTTTCAGAAAAATACCAAAAATTCACCATAATCTATATTTGATATTCCAAATTCAAAAATGATTTCTATTTTAAAAAATTCAAAACATATAAGTTACATTAATTAATTTAATAATTAATTCCCACTGTCAGAACAAATAGCGTGTTTTTATGAAACAATATATATCAAGAGATTGACACTAGATTAAGTCCAATTTCAAAGTGAAATTAATTCCAATTACCACTATTGGATTAAATGGTAATAATATATTCTAATTTAACTTTAAAACCAATTCAAAAGATGATCTATTCATATAAATAAATTATATTAAAAAGAGGTTTTGAATAAAAATACAACATTTTTCAATTATTCAGTAAAAATGAACTTTATCGTAAAAATACCAAAAATTTAGAAAAAGTAAATTTTGATGTCCCGATTTTAAAGAAGAATTATTTTGTCAAATATAACACATAAAATTTTCAAAAATTGTATTTAAAAGATGTTCTTCATCAAAAGGCGGTTAATCGACCTTTTAAAGAATATTAGAATGTTTACGCTTAAAATTGGATTCATTCGCATTTATAATCCTCTAACATATATTGTAAAAAATAAAAATATTTTACAAATATAAATAATTATTTTGTAGTTAGTTCTGTTCATTCCCATCATTACAACGGCTAGGTGTTAACTACCATTTAAAATAATAAAATTTATTATTAGAGTGCAATGTAAGATTTCAAAGGAACTCGTTGTTGCGTATTGGGTAAGCCATCGAGCATAGAGTTCCCTTTAAATTAATATTAACAATTTATTCACAAATAGGGATGAATATAAAAATTTCATATTCTATATTTACCTAGGGTGTTACATCCTTCCCCCCTTATGGGAATTGCGTCCTCGCAATTTTAAAATTGGGCTCAAAAACTTCATTGAAAGTCCAACATCGGAACATGAGTCGGTAAAACAATCACTTTAAAAGAAAGAAAGAGAAGTACAGAAGTCAGTCGAGTTAACCCATACTAGGATTCCAAATATGAAAATATGGATATGTAGGAAAAAACAAAGGGCCATGTTCTGATGGAGAGTGATAGTAAACTTGTCTAGGAGAAAGTTAACCACAAGAAAATCACAAACTTGTGATGGGTTAAATGGTATTCGATTCCCCGGTAGGAAAAGTTAACAGACAACATTTTTGTTTTAATTTACTCTTCATTGAGGAATTTATTTTTGAGCTTAACTAAATCATAATGAAACATACTTACTTGTCAGGTAGACTTTCAACTTTTACTAGATTCCTTAATCAAACTCATATTTTCTCCAAAAGACGAGTATTTAGGAAGACTTGTTTGCATTAAGATTATTATAATCAACTTCATAAGAATCACCCAATCCAAAAAAGAGAACTATATATATCCTATGTCTTTAGATATCAACCAAAACCAAACCAAAAAGTTTAGTACGAGATCAAATAATACCTAAAAAGATATTTTTTTACAAAAATAAAAACTAATCCTAATCTCCAAAAATTTTCAAACAAAACCCAAAGTTCAGAAAAGACCATTCAATAAACATATATCCCTAAAATTATTCAAAGTAAAACAAACTAAGATTGAAACCCAAATATCTTAAAGATTTAATCACATAGTCTCCTAAGATAAATCTAAACATTTTTATCCAAAATAACAGAAGTTACTCTTACAGTCTCATACTAAAAATTAATTAACCTAATCACATATCCTCCATGATAGGATAATAATTTCCATTTATAACCCATAATCAACTTACTCTTAATTCATAAAATCATCTAACGAAAAAGAATCATTCAAACTAACCAGGGACTTCACGTAGTCCAGTGGTAGGCGATAAATACCAGTTTCACATTGGTTGTGGGTTCGATTCCCGTAGCTTTGTCCGACGCAATGGGTTGTCACACGGTCTGCGTGTTGTCCTTTTTCCAAAACTATATAATTCTTAAAACATTCCCCAACAACGAGATAAAATCTTCAAAAATAACCATAACATAATTTAACCTCATGTTTACCTCATGTCGTTCAAATTCCATCATAACATATAGTAACCCATAATTACCTCAAAAGTAAGGATCATATAAACCCTAATGGTTACCTTTATAATTATTACCTGAACTTCCATGACGAGTTGGTTCTCTCATACATGATGCATTTTAGAACTCACCAAGGTTCAAGTGGTTGATCATGACTCCTGATGGTTGGTTTAGAATAACCATGAGATTTCTCATTGAATCCCCCAATTCATCCAGTCTCTTAATTAGAGAACCACCACAGTTTCCTTCAAACTCATTTCCACTTTGGTGCCTGCTAGATCCATCCATTTACTAAAACCAAAAATGTCGGTGTGAGTATATCAACAAAATCATCATGTACTAAAGAGTATGATAAACACAAAGATATACTTATCCAAGATATCTCAAACTCATTCCAACCTTCAAAATAACAATGACACTATCTAATATAATAACCATTGTGGTTATACAAAACATGTCACTTATGCTTAAACAACACTCTAACATCTAAAGTTATCTAAACCGACCTATGATACCAACTATAAGGACTCGGCCTTAAACATTACTTATTATTGAATTAAATGAATAATT
The DNA here is from genome assembly GCA_963277665.1 of Viscum album. Lineage (NCBI taxonomy): Eukaryota > Viridiplantae > Streptophyta > Magnoliopsida > Santalales > Viscaceae > Viscum > Viscum album. The sequence goes on along the minus strand of OY728146.1, from coordinate 1,872,897,001 downwards.
CACAGTGAGGATCTTTTCAGGTTTAGTGTTTTAGAGAATGAGGACATAACTATTACATCTGAAAGGTTACAAAGTAGACACATCTACTCAGCTTCCATATTTTCAAAAAATTAAAAACTCTTGAACAAAAGAGTCATATCTAGTTCCTTGTTTTAGACAGCCTGACATTTCCTGGATCCCATCCTTGACCCTATTCAACTTTATGTCCTGTGAAAAACTTTTCCAAAAAACAAGGGATCAGCATAAAAATATCAGTAAGGGTTATAACAATACGGAAAGAAAACATTAGTCCATGTATACCTAAGAATCAATGAAATCATACTTTACTCATAAAGTATAGGAAATTTAACATATCTCATGAAATCACAATATTTATGAATAACTCATATAAATCTTAAGACATAAAGGTAACTTGAGGAATTCATAACATTCATACGTAGGGAGTAACCCTCATGGTTACATTTGGAATACCCATAATAGTATATTCCCAAAATCTCTTTGGAGAAACCTTAACGTGTAATTCCTTCGCGTTACCCAATGCATTGGAGAGCTATATCGGGCTCACCCGCCCAATGTTTATCACGAAACCACACGTCTTCATAAAAAATGCCAAACAACCATAACATAATCACATCACATAACTTAAGCATAAAGGAAAGATAACATTCCCACATTTCAATAACAATATAACCTTTTAAGATATTGAAATAATGAATCCATTCTAAAAAACCATTTTCAAAACCATTTAAAACCATTTAATAAAGAAATTTTTGAATCAAAGTGTCCCATACCAATTTGAATCTTTTAACATTTAAACCATTAATATCCATATAAATAAATACTTAAAACCATTTTTAAGATATGGATATTAATGAGAAATATTTATAAGAATAAATCAATAAAACATTTAAAATGATATTTTAGTTGAAGGGTTTTTAACAAAATGAGAGACACTTGAATACAATAATTGAGGAATAACATTTAATTAGAACTTTATAATATAATGAGAATAAAGGGATTCATGTTATAATATTCCAAAGTATATTATATACACCATATAAGAGTGAACTGGTGCATAACAACAATGAAGTCTCAATAGAAATGTAAAATGAGATGAAATCCATTATAAAGAAGGTATCTTTAAATTAAGGATAAATCAATCTCATAATTATGTGTGACAAATATAAATACACCAAATATAAGTGGATATAAAGTGTAAAACAATCAAAGTTTATTCACACATATTCAAAGGATGACATATCCAATATATCCATGTTGAACCCAAAGAAATCGAAATTGGGTTAAGAAGTTCCCTTGGTAAAATTCAACATCCTAGTGGCGTCACTTTCAAATTCATAAATTTAGTTGATGAGAGAGAAAATGGTATCTCATAACTTGGACATAAAATTTACATCAATAAGGATATATTATAACATATCCCAACATAAAAATATGTAAATTAAAAGACATAACAAATTAAGTCTTTTAAAAAGAGGAGTGTGAAAGGTTCCCTCACCAATTTGGGCAACTTTCGAAACGTACACCCCATGAAAGAAGGGTCATACAATGAAGATGTAAATACCCATAAATGAGAGTATATTATAAAAATATTAAAATAATGGGGAGTACATACTCCACACAAAAGGAAATAGTGTCCAATGTAGCATGAATCTCACGGGAATAAAAAGTGATATGCAAATCCCCTTATGAAAATTCAGCAGCCTAACGGAGCCACATAAAATTTCCAAAAATGGATTGATGAGATAAAATAGGGTCTCTCATCATATTAACATAAAATTTAAATCAAGTCGAATATAAAATAACATCCCCCAACATAATAAACAGGAGCTTAAAGTAAGTTACATAAAAAGGAGTACTTAAAAAGAAAGAGAGAGGTAGGATCCCTTACGAAAATTTGGCAGCCTAAAGGCCCCACTTAAAAATTATAAAAATGAATTTATGAGAGTAAGAGGGGGTATCTCATCATATGAAAATAAAAATTACAGTATGTTTAATATAAAATAACATCCTCCAACATAAGAACATGGAGCATAAATGAAATGACATAAAAGAGGGTACTTGAAAAGAAAGAGAGAGGTTAGATCCCTTACCTCAAGTCCGACTTGTCTTTTTCGTTTCATTATATTCCTAAATAATAAACTTTGGTCAATTTATAATTTAATAAGTTCCTAATTTAAATATTATTATTCAGTTCATATCACATATTACAATGTTATAATAATTGGTTAATAATGTGAGTTCATATCAGACGTTTTTGTCGATGTTTGGTACATGAGTCAAAAATGAACTTGTTTGAAAATGATTGTCCATGTAGTTATAAGTACATCATCTCCAGAATAGTATTAATGATTTAAATATCATATATATCCAGTAAATATTCATTTTATACTATTCCATAACATTTGGAGATAAAAACAAATGAAATGCACCGTTCATGGAGACGGTAGGTCGTACGTACGCATGAACGCTACTTTCATTTCGTTGTCATATTAATGGAATTAAAAAAATAATTGAGAAATATATATATTATAATTACATTATAATATATATGCTTTATAGGTCACATAATTTCATTAATTTCATTTCTTTATACCTTACATGTATTGCATTAATGAGTCACATCACTTGAGGGGGCGGTAGTCCGCACTTCCTCATATGAAATTATCGAATTTGCACAACATGAAAAGAATAAAGGAATGATTTAAATATAAAATAAAGAAGCATATATAAAACATAAATAACATATATATCATATATAAAATACAGTGACATCATAATAGACACCATTAAAGGTGTTAAAAGAATATTGAACAATCATCGTTTCGTGAGGCAGTAATTCGCCATCCACAGAAACAGTATGTTCTTTAACAATTAGATGGATATGTGTGTATGTGTAGCACTAATACTTATTATAACAAAATCCTAGTATATTTAAGATACTTGTGTTGTTACAAAAGAAAGTAATAAAATGATTATAGGGGTTTGGATAAGAAAAATAAAACAAAAGAACACAAGTGAAGACATTACCTTTAAATCAGGTAACTCCTCTTGGTTTGAACAAAAAAGGTTTCTTGAAGAGAATTGTACCAAATGTGAGGCTTCAATGATGAAGAGAGGGATGTTGAGAGATTAAATGGGCAGGGTTTGTCCGAGCCAATGTCTTGAGAGGTGTGGGTAAGGTGGTAGAGGTGGGGGCCTTTTATAAGAGATGAGGAGGGGCACTCTTGGAAAGTTATAAAATATTACTTTATTATAAAATGATTTTAGGATATTAAAGGTCCAAAAAGGATATATTTCGAGTATAAGGTGATAAGATTTCTAAATTAACCCATATAATAGGTTTTTGACATGTGTAGGTCTTAGATTTTACATTCTCTTTTCATTTTATTTAAATCGTTAAATAATGAGGTAATCGCTGCATCATCATGGTGTCATAAATAATTTAATTTATTTAATGTATAAAAATTATAAAAAAAAATCATGATGTAGGAAATATTTTTATATTTATAATTAATATTTATTGTCAAAAATATGACATGTATAACCCCATATAAAAATTGTTTTAGTAAAACAACACATGTTTTTTACATGTTAATTTTAGCTTCAAATAAAAAGTAATTAATGTCATTTTACTACCAAAGTGGCTCCATGGGGTCCCCAAGTTGAACCATGGATTTTATTGGTCGGCCATGACACATCCAATAAGGGTCGGAAATGTTTCAAGGTCATTTAATATTATTAAAAAATTATTTTTACCTTAAATTACACTAATTACCTCTAATCGGGATTATAAACTTAAAAGTTACTACTCACCAAAAAATTATTTTAATCCCACTGAACAACATTTTAATTCTTAATGACAACCATGTATGTCAGATTTTTGAAATTCAAATCACAGAAGTGGTAAAGTTTCATTTAAATGAAAAATCAGTTTTTAAACTACCACTTAGTGGTTTCACTATTCATCAAAAATTGAAGTTTTTCAGAAAAATACCAAAAATTCACCCTAATCTATATTTGATATTCTAAATTCAAAAATGATGTCTATTTTACAAAATTAAAAACATATAAGTTACATTAATTAATTTAATAATCAATTCCCGCTGTCAAAACAAATAGCGTGTTTTTATGAAACAATATATATCAAAAGATTGACACTAGTTTAAGTCCAATTTCAAAGTGAAATTATTTTCAATGACCACTATTGGATTAAGTGGTAAAAATATATTCTAATTTGACTTTAAAACCAATTCAAAAGATGATCTAATCATATAAATAAATTAGATTAAAAAGAGGTTTTGAATAAAAATACAACATTTTTCACTTAATCATTAAAAATGAACTTTATCGTAAAAATACCAAAAATTTACACAAAGTAAATTTTGATGTCCCGATTTTAATGAATAATTTTATTTTGTCAAATATAAAACATAAAATTGTCAAAAATTGGATTTAAAAGAGGTTCATCATCAAAAGGTTGTTAATCGATTTTTTAAAGAATATTAGAATGTTTACGCTTAAAATCAGATTCATTCGCATTTTTAATCCTCTAACATTTATTGTAAAAAGTAAAAATATTTTACAAACATATATAATCATTTTGTAGTTAGTTCTATTCATTCTCTTCATTACAATGGCTAGGTGTTAACTACCATTTAAAATAAAATTATTTTATTATTAGAGTGCAACGTAAGATTTCAAAGGAACTCATTGTTGCGTATTGGATAAGCCATCGAGCATAGAGTTCCCTTTAAATTAATATTAACAATTGATTCACAAATAGGTATAAATATAAAAATGTTATATTCTTTATTTACCTGGGGTGTTACAATAAATATCCATCTTGATGAAATTTTTTCAAGAGTTTTCATTCACAGGACCTTGCGAGTGATTCAAAAGTTATTTTTGGTATGAGTCATGTGAACTAACTTCATTATTGATTTACATTATTTGGATCACGTAATATAACACATAAATATCATTATTTAAATTTTCATTATAATAAAACAATTATCTTTTTAATATAAGTAACATTAATTCCAAAATTTCATAATAAATCCATATATATATATATTCTAGATACATAAATAATGTTTTTGGTAACTGGGGGAACATAATAAAAACCCTTTGAAACTATGATCATTCTTGTTAGAAATATGGTGTGGTAGTCCCTGATATCTACTATAACAATTTTAGCACTATTGGATTCTCATAATATTTACCTCGCCTAAGTTAATCATTATAAATCTACTGGTTCCTATATTTTAATACATGTGTGAGCACCACAAGATATATCTAATAACCAATTTGTTTAAATAGATAAATTTAACATGATATTAAACAGACCTAAAGATCCTCCTTTCCTTTTTGGCTGGGTGTATTTTTTCTTCAAGTGTCACTTCTTTCCACATGAAAAAAGGTAGCATCTTATTCCATTGTGTTCCCCTTGATCATTCTCTTCTTGTAAGGGTGTGAAGAAAATTTGGTCTAAAATTTCCTTTCTTTTCATTTCTGTTTTTTCACCATAAGGAAATAATTGTTTTTTACTCTGTATCATTATATACTTGGTAAATGAGAGTAAGATGATTTCGTAGATACTTTTCAATATTGTTTATATTAAAATTTATATCTAAGCTAGAAAAGATATGATGGATTGGTCTCAGAATTAGATTGATGCCCAATTCTTCATAGAGTTTATACCCTGGAACCTCAAGGAACACAATGAATCAAAAAATATTGACTATATGAGGCACATATAGGTACCCCATTCCATGGTTTTTATGAAAGAGTTCCCTGGATATCTCAAACTTTTCCTATCTAGATCTCCAATGGTAAAGAACATAGAGGTTCTCAAGCATTCTCTATGCAACCATGTTTTCGTGAGACATCATGATTTTACTAGACAAAAGAAAAATAATTAAACAATCAAAATTGACTACATCACTCAATTATTTTTCATAGATAAGGATCTCTTCATCACTTTCCTCCTTGGTAGGCAGATCATCCATAAAGGATTCTAACACGTACAATTCATGTTCATAGAATAGCACCACCCAAAGGCATCTAAATCACTCCTTGAAGTTACTAATAGTTAAGGGGTTGTATTTCTCTATAATTAATCATAGGGATTGTTTGGATGATGAACTTTACATTTTATTCTACAATTAAAAAGATGATATTTTTAGTACTTTTCTTGATTAAATTTTTTTTGAAGAAAAATAAATTAACAGAATTTTAATAAATCTCTCTTAATTTTTAATGTCCTATTAACCCTCACCATTAAACTCATAATGTGGAGTTTATATGAAATTTTAGTGGTATGGATCCCCATTAAATTTCTTAATGCTCCATACTTTGGCCATGGAAACTATAAGAAAGTAAATAGGTAACTGATCTTGCAAACTATAGGATTTAAACTCCTTAATCCCTTGAGTGGATCCCACTATCCAAGAACCAAAATGAGGGCTTCTTCAAAACTTGCATCCAACTTTTTATTCAACAAACATTATCTGCTACACTTAATACAATTTTTGTTAAGTAAACCCAAAACTCTCATGGGAGCTCCCTAATAAAATTAAGTGTCCAGACATCGAACATGTACTACACTTAGTTCTATGGTTTCATTACCAATAATGTAATGGAAGGATTAGAATCCCTTGATTTTAGGTTGAGGGATTATAGTTAATTTATTCATAAATTTTATCTTTTTTTATCCTTTACATGTATTGTCAATATTAATTATATGTTACATAATTAATTAACCATGTTGGATAAAACATTTACACATAATTCATTAATTTATTTTTTATCCTTTGATATTAATTCGTTCATTTATGTCACTATGGTCTTACATACATAAAATAAATAATTCATAGACATAAATAAATAAAAAAATAAAATGACTTGATCATGAGATTATCTAACGCTTGATTTAATGATCAGACATTTAATCAACCTATGACCTAGGGGATAACTCCATATTTTGGATATATAATGAGTTACAAAATCACACATGTATATCTATGTATCACTGAGTTTTCATCATCATGGTTCCATCTTGAACTACCTCCATGTGCCTTGGGATGCTTCATTAATTACAATTATTTATTACACACATGCATGTGAGAGGAACCAAAGGATTTACCAAATGGGATTATGTAAATATACATGGACACATAAGTACTACATAATAATGGATGTAGGGATGACTCACATACCATCATTTAATTTAATATTAAATAATTAAAAACCCATGAAATTAAATAAATTAAATAAATGCCAACATAAACATATTTTTTGGTCCCGCTCAAGATCAGTCATAAATGCAATGAATGTGAAAAAATTAATTGTGTATCATTCATTTATTTAGTCATTATTTATTATTATAATAAGTATGATTGAATTTATTAATTAATTAATTGATTCCCTTTCGTCTAAATGATTATCCAAACTAAATTAGAGATCACCATCATTCATGGAATTCATGGATAATAAACAGTAGAACTAATAATGAAATATTTATTACAATAAATAAATTTGGTATTTGAAAACATTTAAAAACATTATTAAAATGTAAAATACACAATATGGGTCAATCAAAAAATTAATTTTTTCATGCTAAAATTGTTAATTTAATGTAATTTAATTCTTCTATTAATTAGGAGACTACACAATGTGTACAATCCGATTACAAGATGTGCATCCCAGTTTTCGTGTATTTGAGAAACATGCCTAGGGATTCAGTGTGTTAACTTAGATAGAATACATTTTGTGTTCATTTCAGCTATACCGAATATATTTACTTATCATATGATACGTTATCCCAGTCAGCATGTGGTGTGTAATAAATTCACCTCATGTAACTAACTTCTTGGTGCATCTATATACAATATTCATGGGAAAAATCCATGCACTCTAGCTACACACCATGCAAACTCATTTTACTTGTAAAAACTTTGTCACTTTCCAATGGAATCTCTGGTCATTCTTCATCTATTCTAAACACTTTAATAAAAAGAAACACTAAATTAATATTATTAATATGTCAATAACATGTTAATTAAAATTGTATTAAAGAATTGATAACATGAAATTAAAATTTAACCACAATAAATTGTAGATAAACAGTCAAATAAATAATTATTAATATAAATTTGGCACCTATGATACAACTCATTGGTTACATGTGGAGTGGAAGTGTGTGGTGATATTCAATATATTAAAATTTATTTCTATAATCGTATCCCAAAACCACGAGTGAGGAGATTGAACATAAAAATTATAATAAATTTACATAATTTATGAATAAATAAATATCTTGTATTACGTACTTTCTTCTCTGATAAAGTTTTATCATCCAAAAATAAACTTTCGGATTTACTTCATTATGTTGGGAGGATCCAAGTACATAATCCCTCTTTCGGTGATCCACACATGCTCCAATGATTTCTGAGTGATGTTACATGATCTTTGGGTGCTAGTGCAATGAATAAAATATCTTACGTTGTTAATTCTTGATCATTCATTCTCTATTATTGAAGAAATATCTCTTGTGTTTCCCATTCTTTAGAGGAAGAGCTATATGGGATTTGAAATATAATTCATTGTGCAAATAAATTACTTATTCTCAATTTTTTGGATGCAATACACAATGGACGTATCCATCTATTATATATTTAGTGTATATGTTATAATATTATTTTATTTCATGATTTCCATTAAATATAATTTCAAATCTTTAATGAACCACATGCCACATTATAATAAGATTACTATTTTTTGGTGTTCTAATTTGCAAAAATCGGTAAATAATATTTACCACCTTGTAAATAATTATTTTATCACTGGATGTAGTCTCGATCCATTAAAACTCCCCAGTATTTATAAAATACCCAAGTATATATTTTATTCATAAATTAATATTTACTTCACATACCGGAAAATAAATATTTATTTAACATTCAATAAATAAACAAATATATTTTTTATTTACTTGTCGGTGAAAAAATATTTATTTAATTAATGTGATCAATATAACATGAATAAAAGTATTCCTTGGTCTTGAGATTAATATATATTATATTAATTATATTTAAATATAAATTAATTGAGAATAATAGAAACACTTATTATGTAACCCACTTGGATTCATTCTCATTGCCTTTATATTGACTTGCTTAAAGTTTAAGATTACTTTTTGGAAATGGGTCAAGGAACCCAACATAGAGAACTTAATGTCACAACAACAACAGCCACATATGAACTCTCACGATTTAATATAATCCATTTGTTTTAATGTCTCATCAAGAAATCATCACATCCATATCACCAGCCTATATACTCGATATGTCTTTCTTTGACTCTCTAAAATAAACACATTGTTACACTATGGACATGGAATTTTGGAAGATGATTTTATTCCAATTATAGGGATAAGATATCATATTTCCTAAATATATAAGGGACAAATCCATCCTTAACTTATCCATTTATGACATGTATCCCATGATACAGCCAACATATCCAACTTCATCATGAATCATTGTCTTAATGGTTTATAAAATAGATCTAAGTACGTGAGTTGTAACATGCATTACTTATAATCTTATAATATAAAGACCATCACACATGCTCGCTGATAGGAATATTCAATGACATAAAACCATGGGGAATTTATATTGGCTATTTTGTTTTCATAATCTCTCTTCTTGGAGATTACCAAGTGTGAAATTCATGAGAAGAAGTATCACATGCTTACAAGTACTCGCAACTGATATTAAATGTTTTTTCGCATCATATTACTTTATCCAACTTCATAACATTATTTAAGAGTATCACCTCTGCACATCAAGGTTCTCATCATAGTAGTGAAGTGTTATGAACTTGTCAACACAACATATACTCTAGGAAATTGTTATATTATATTCATTTCACAAAATGAACAATATTTATTTATAAATGTTATTAATATTCAATGTATCTAATATAAACTTAATAAAAGTAAGAAAATTTGGTTCCGGGACACCAAATACAACATATGATGGTTATTTCATAATGCTATCAACAATATCCAATATAATTTGTGGATTCTACATTGGGAATAGATGATATTACATGCAGTCTCATCTCTATGAATATTTCTAGGAGAAAGAGAAGTTTATATATATATATATTGGTTTCTTTTACACTAGATATTTATAAATTTAATGTTGGGTCATAATCATTCAATGGATCCCATTATAAAATAATTTTCGCCTATTTAATCTATTTTCATTAATAAATAAAAACTGAACAGTATAGAGAAAGTATTTGTTATCTATTGGTATGGTTATCCAATCAATAAAGACATTAAATAATGATTAATAATTAGTTAAAATGATGATCAATTTGAAAGAAAAATCAACAAGTTAAATGGAATGAATGAAATAAAAGGAACCCTTGAAAATTACTTCAAATAAAGAGGGATTAAATAAGAGGTTAATTGTTTCACATATCATGAATTAAATATCTGGAATATTAAATATTATAAAATGAATTAAAGAATAAATTCATCTATTCTCATTTATCTATATTCCTCAATTTCACGTAACGTTTTGGGTCAAATTTATTGGGTGTTAAATACAATATAGTTATCACATATGTTTATTAAAATATACTAACCAAGAATGTATAAAAACATTACTATAAGTAAGTTTTAATCTCAAAGAGGAATGAGAAAGGGTAGTTCCTATGTCAGTAGTGAGAAGCACACAACTTCTAATTTCAATGTTTAAGGATTCTAGTAAATCAATTAAAGGGTATTACCCAAATATTTATCTTATGATCCATTTGGTCACAAGGAGATATTTTTATTGTTTCCGAATGAATGTTTTTTGTGGTTTTGAATACTCAAGTCATATTTCAGTAACACATGAATCATAGGCAACACCTGCTTAATATTAAATATAAGGCTTATATACCCAGATTTTTGAAGAGAAATCTTTATCAAGTAAAACTAAATAGTTTTCCATGATATAGAAAATATTATTTTATACCATTTGGAGTTAAAGACCTTAGGTACTGGAAACACACTTACATACTTAGTTTTGGACAAACAAACCTTTAAAAATAATGTTAAGTGACAATGATTTCAGAATTAGTTCATTTAGAGAGCATAAAATATTACATGGGAAAGATAGTGGTTAGAATATTATATAAGATTAGTTCAAGTGTTTAAGTAATGTGAATGTAAAGTATGGTGTATGAATTTTCATAATATATAATATACTTTGGTATAGTGTGATAAAGAATATGTTGAACAAACATTCATCGATAAATAAAATGTAATGTTGATCAATTCCTAAATTCATTATTCCTTATAAACATTAGAGTTTAGATTTAAGTAAAAGGATAATCAATGTAAAACTCTTAAATTAAAGATAATTCTATTTTTTGAGACATTTTTTTCAAATAGAGAAATTATCCCATAACCATATGCTACAATAATTATAATGGGATATAATATGAGTTATTATAGATGGAAACCCATTATATCGTTAGAACATTTTTTTGGAAGTAAAGAGTTTTTTAGGATATATACAAACATGAATCAAGAAAAAAACAATGTGAATCTATAGTAATCATCATAAATATTTATAAATATATCACATGAACACCTATGATAGAATATATATAGTCATGTTATAGAATATATTCTTGTAAAAGGGTGAACATATCTATTTGAGATTGTGCGAGAAATATTGAATTGGGATTAGAAATGTTTATAGGTAAAAAATTGGTTTGAATAGGAATGAGTTCCACAAGATTGTTTGGAAAGAGAATATTTCAGAGACAAATACTACATAGGAAGGATAAAATCATAAAAAATATTTTTAGTTACATTGGTCGGGGATACATTATTTAATGAGAATAATAATTCCTAAGAGTATGAAGTATATGAAAATTATCTAAATTTTACAATATCAATTGAGATTTAATAATGGATTCCATGTATCAAAGTATTGGGGGATTATTATTTTGAATATTGGTGTGGGTACTCAAGTGTGGCAATATACGGATGGTATAAGAGTGGTACCAATAAGGATCAATTGGTAACACCGGGTCAATTTTTCTAAATGTAGTAGAATTTTAATTATCTTAACTACATTATATAATCAATTTATTGTGCATTGGATCTCAATACCAAAAATCATGGAAGGTTTGTATAAGATGCAACCATAAAGGTTTCATAAAATCAAACAATTACAAAAAGGGTAAAAGTTATTTAAATCTAGTTCATGATTAAAAGTTGGAAACAAGATCATAGAATATTAATTTGGAAGGAATCATTGTCATGTGTCTACCAGAGGTTAGTGGGATCACCATTGTTTTATATGTAAAATATGTTTGATAACTAATGGAAAAATGTTTTTGACCTTATAGTTAGTTAAGACCAAAATAAATGTATCTATCTTGAGATTGAATTAATAAAGAAACCTAAGTTATAAGGAAAAAGATCTATTAAGGTAGATATGATATTTTCTTAGACCTCGTCAATTTTACTTATATTGAAAATGTATTCAAAAATATAAATTGGAACAATTCAAGATATAATTTTTACCAATGTCACATGGCATAAATCTCTTCAATAATATATGTATGAGACATAGGAGGAGATTAATGTGGTGAGTTTAGTTCCATATGATTTTATGAAGGATAAATCATTTATTTAATGATTGTTAAAGAAATTCCATTTCCAACATAAACCTTATGATAGGAAAATATCAGTTGTATCCAGGAGAACAACAAGGGAAGTAGTTGGAATAATCAAATTGTACTGGAACAAGTACAATGGATGTTTATCTGGTATCAGGAGGGGAATTTATACTAGTTATAAGGGGATGGAAAATATCATTACTATATATCAATATGATCTAAAATTATAGTTAGGATAAGTTAATAATAAATATAAGCACATTCAAGCTAGTGGTAGCCAAATCTACGAATGCTGAATGTGTTGTGGATTATAAGGAATCTAAGAAGTATTGTAAAATACACGAACACTATTTCCAGTTCTTGGAATAATACATAGTAAGAAAACCATTATCATAATGTAAATTATCAAACTTTTAGTGTCTAATATGTGGGGTTTTGAGTGTGGAAAAAAGGAATACACTCAGGGATTACATCTCTTGCAAAGTCTTGTTCAATGAGGTGAGATCACACAATGAAGAAAATTCATGAAGTAGAGATGTGGAAGACCCAGAAACTAAATCCATGACTCATTAGAAACATGATATTAACCTTCTGGTAGATAAAAAGCATCATTATCAAGTTATCTCAAGTATAGGTGGAAGTGTTGTAAAAGTGGGTACCTTAGACCCAACTTCACTAGTACTTTTGATTACCATATCATGGATACACTGAGTTATGCATGATGTACACTTACCATAATAGTGTATATATTTCTAAGTTCACTAATTAAATGGAAATTTCAATAATTTTATTTCCTTATCAAGAGGTTATAGTAGATTCCAGGCTATAATGAGAACCTTGATATTATATGAAATTAATCCTAAACGCAAGTCATATGGCCTCGATACATCTTACTAGCTGGACACAACTAATGATTTAATATCAGGTGTTGTGGACTCATAATAATTGATACTTATTATATAGAATTTCACACTTGGTGATCTATGGTAGTTGAGATCATGAGTATAGACCCCCCAAAAGAAACACCACATGTTTCAGGTTCCATTGGTGTTTCTTATCTATAATAATATGTATTGTTCTCCAAACTTCATATCATTATCAATGTTTTCCATTTGATATGGTACTTTTATGTGAGGAAAAAAATCATGATAATGAATTCATTGCGAGGTATCTTGTGGTGGGCATGTCATAGGTGGTATGACATTGGTTGAACGATCAAGATAGAATTTGTCACTTCTATGATTAAAGTAGTAATATCTTGAGTCTGATTGATCATGATGTTAGTACCTTCATCAATCCATGACCATGATATTCAAAGGTAAATTCATCCAATTAGATTAAAAAAAATAAATAATGAATGAATGATGACAAAACTGTGTGTCATACTTTATGATATATATATATATATATAAAGATAGAGTATATAACACGGTGTGTGTTTATAGCTTGGTTATCATTGTTTTGAGTACTAATTTTCTCTTTAGGTGCCTTGATGGATTGATAGGATCTACTCTTGGTCTATGAAGTTTATTCATTAATGTCAAGATAAGGGTGTAGAGGGTTACACACAATAGTGCATTCAAAAGCCTTCCATATTCTAATGAATATGATTTTAGAAGATAGTGTGCCCCACCACTAGGGTTTGGGATTTTCCCAAAGTTGTATGACCATAAATAAATAAATAAATTCATATTATTAGAGTCTAGAATTATTATTAATTAATTTAATTATTAAATTTATTTACAAGTCTTAAAGTAAATACATGGAAAATATTATATAAATGAATACAATATTAATATTAAAGGGTCATTTAATATTTGTGGGGATGATGAGTCAACTTAATGACATGATTTTGTCAATAAATATATTTATTATATTAAAAGTAAGTGATTAAAATATAAATTATATTTTTGACTCAGTCATTTAGTCAAAATATTTCGTTTATAGTTTATATATGAAGTAATAAATATTCGGGGTTGGGGAGTTTTTTATGTTTAAATTCATAACTCACTATATATATGAGGAGACAAGCTCTCCCATTGTGACTATTCATTGAGAGTTATTGAGATCCTCTCATTACTCTCTCGCTTAATAGAAAGATAAACTCTTGATCCATGTGATTGGATTGAGTTCTACCTCTTGCATCATAAGAACGTTGATGTAGTGATCCTTGGGGCGTCTAAGTCATTGTCGGATCTCCAAGATAGCACCCAAAATTGGATAATCAGTGCTCCCATTGATTTTTTAATCACCTTTGAAAAATATTGATGAATTAAACTTTGGATTCTTCAAGAAACAATCACTGAAAGTGACTGGGTGATAAACGCATGAATTCAGATCAAACCAAGTGTTTTTGGTTTAATTGTTGTCCATAAACTGATTCACGTGTGATCCTCAAGATTAAATTGGGGGAGTCTTCACCAGATATGACATAGTTTGGTTGATAACCCATGAAATTTTTTAAATATTTGGCCAACTAACTTCTATTGTAAAGCCATGTACCTTTATATCCCCTATCCTTGAATAGCATGGTGATTGGATATCTCTGATCACCCAAAGTCTGAGTTTCTTCTGTGTTCAATTTCGATAATGAGTAGAAGAAATTTAATTCTAAATCCAAAATAAACCTCAAACTGATTAAAACCATCAATATATACATAGAAGCATATATGAAAATTTGCTGATCAAAATTCATCAACAAGGGAGATGAGGAAATTCTCTTCAGCTTGACAATAAAATGATCTCATGTTTAATCATTGGAGTTATTATAATTAAAAATAAAAATAAAAGGGAAAATGGATTTAGTAGTGAATATAAAATTAGAGATCGATTGAGCATGAGAGAGTGTGTAGAATCCCTCAACCTAGTGAAATAGTGTTAAATTTCATGGATTATCATATATCCTTGGATCACTTTGAAAATCTACACATGATTAGCACGAGAATCATAAAAATATTCAAGAATATTAATTCATTTATGTGAAGAGTTGTTAATAATTCATGGATTGATAATCAATTGTCCAGTATCCATGGCATGGATGGATTCTGCAAAGGATATCATTTCAAATTCATTATGCTCAGAATTTTTTTCCATGATCAATCTTAGACTTCTTCAAGAATATTATCCAAGCATGTGGTGGTTGTGAATGTCATGCCCCAATTTTAGGAATAATATATGAACAAAATGTATTTCATATTTTGATCTTAATTGGCCCTTGGATGGATTAATGATGGGGGGTTCTTCATCAGTGTTCGGCTCACAGGGCTCTCTCCAATGTGGTGGCCTTGCATTTGGGCTTCCTCAGCAAGATCGAGAAGTAAAGTGCTTCTTCCTAATAGTAATAGAGATTAGTAGATGGTTTCTATTTATTATTATTCAATTTGATGTCATCATTGAACCCAAGGGTGACTTGTTCATTAATGTGGGTGGTGTAGTGTCGGAAGCATCATCCTTCTCTATCTCTCATTATGGTTTATTTCAATAGGTATCCATATATCTCTATTCTCTAGATCACAAGTGATATTTCAGTGAATAGGCATGGAGGGATCATTTTATATGGAAAAAAAGTACACAAGTTTGGGTGCTCATTGGAATATAGGGTGTGCGGTGGGGAGATTTGGGGAAAACAGTGGTTAGATTCTTCATTATTCATGATGGAATACTTGGATCAATACTTTATGGTTAGTGACTTAAAATATACTCATGTGAGGCACTATATAATGCAAATTTTGGTTCTATATCTGGCAATTGGTGGGATTCATGGATTCCAGGCAGCGATGATGTGCTTCAGTGGAGGTGTCAATCTTGAGTGATATGAGTCACAGTAGTGCTGGTTTGAATGTTGTTATGCCACCATTGAGGATGGAATAGTATGAGCGAGGTGTGGAAGCTTGTGGTTTGTGGTGGTGGATCCATTCCATGAAATTGGTGGCATGGTATTAACATTGGAATAGGCGAGGGGTAGCAGGTTAGAGTGAAGCCTAATTCCCCAGCGGAAGTAATTGAAAAAAGACATCATAAGATTCACCTGAACACCTTTTCTCACACAAATGCCTTTTATCAACTAATATAATTTTAAAAATCACCCGGAGTATTTTTACAATGCATCGAGAGGAATTTTTCACTATTCACACCTAAAGGCATTCTTTCACACTCATGAATGAACCATTTTGATGTATTTTTGATAATCACAATCGGGACACACTGCTTGAACTCTGAAACCAATAGTACTTTTGATACTTGTCACCATCATATGACATCTTCCACACTTTCAATAATCATAGTTGACACAACATAGTTGAAAAAATCACAGTATTCTTTTCATTTTCATCATCAACATTTCTCACTAGTTACCTCAAACGTAGCCACACATAGTCCCTATTGGGGTTACATCCTAAAAGTAATATGTGCTAGTAGAAATTTCCCTTTCAATCTTATATTCAAGCCGTCATCCTTGGTGGAATTCGATTTGGGACTTGGGTTTTTATCCAACAATCCTCCACTCAAACAAAATACCACACAATTTTTCATCCTCTTCAATGATAATGCATCATATCCAAGCATCTTGCACAACTATTTTTCTCATCATCGGGATATTCCCCCTAACCAAATTTATTAGGAAATCTTTAGAATTAGGGCACCATGTATTCAATTTCATAAAATAAGCAACTATTGTCATGGTCAAACTAGTTTGTGGTATGCCCTACCCTAAATCACACCCGGGCTACTCCATGCCTCTAATACCACTTGTGAGGATAATTTCCTCTGGCCCTTATTCTTCCATCTCTAACACATTATCCCATCTAGGGATCCAACCTAAAACCCATGGGTTATAGAAAGAATTTCTCATCCAGTATTATAATTGAGAAAACATCCTTAGTAAAATCTGATGTGGTACTTGGGTTTGTACCCAACATGGCAGTGGGAGCTAAAGTGGTGGTGTGACATTGAGGATGAGACAACATCATCAGCAGTGTACGACATGTTTGGCCGTAGATGTTTATTTCAGATGATAGATTTGGGTATGGTGGAGAATTATTATTATTATTATTATTTATATGTTTCTATGGTTAACTATGGCATTACAAGAATGATACCTCATTTGGTGGAAGCATTGTGATGTAGTTGTATGGTAGCACAATAAGGGAACTGTACCTCATCTGTATTCATTGGGAAATTTTACAAAGAAAACGTTTTTCTCAGTGGAGATTTAATTATAGTAAATTTCCACAATGAAAAAAATAAAATACATAATTTCAAAATTTAAAAAAATAATTTCAAATTCATTTAATTCAATTTAAGATTTAATAATTACTCAATAAAAAACATGATTCTCCAAAACACTTGACTTTCATCATTTAAAAATCAAATCCCTTTCCAAATTGAACATTAAAATTTGTAATTTTATCGTGTAAAAAATTTCAATGTATGTACTTTTCAATAAAATCAAATATTAATAAAATAATTTTGTTCAAAAAAAATAATCCATTAGGAAAATTCATTTAATATTGATGATCTTAAATTACCATGTTTTAAATTTGAATTTCAAAAAAAATTGGGTTTTAAATTTATATCAAAAGATGAATAAATCATTAAAATTTAATAACTAATCTAGTAACATATAAATCCTGAATTCAAAAAGTTCACAAAAAATATTATTTTAATTATTATTTGTTTAACTAGTGGTGGTAATTTCAATGAAAATTAGAAACAAAAATCAAAAAATTCATCTCACATCATTCACCTCATTACCTAATAGTGATTATTATAATTCCAAATATTGAATCCATTTTAACAAATTCAATTAATATAAGTGGAAGAATTTAATTTAAAATTATGCTCACAAATGCGATGAAATTGTTTTTCCAAAGAAAAGTTATTTTATCTTTGAAAAGTTTTTACATAAAATCTCCATATAGAATTGATTATAGTAATATAAATTGAATTAAGAATAATATAATTGAACTAATGTAAATTTTATATAAATTTTGAAACAATTTGAAACCAAAATAAGACTTTGTAAATGCTTTAAAAATGTTATTTCTATAAAAATTATTATTTTTAACTATTCCACGAAAAATTAGTCTTTTTAGAAAATTCTAAAAAAGTAATCGTAATTTAATTTTGAAATTTTTATTTCAAAAATTGATTAATTTTTTTTTAAAAAAATATGATATTTTAGAAAATTAATTTTAATATAAATGTGGAAAATGCGACGAAATTTCTTTCTTGAAAAATATAGTTTTTAAGCATAAAACTGAATTTATTCTTATCCCATGCTAAGAAAAAATATTATATGAATGATAAAATGTTTATTCAATACATAATATAAAAATTTAATTCAAATAATATAATAATAATGATTTATTTAATTTCATAATATAAAAACACATTTCATATATAAAAGATGACTTTTAGAAAAACATTGTTTTTACTTTCAAATGATTTTTTTTTTATTTCTAATTAATTGATAACCAATAAATTTATTTTATATATGTGTAAACCATATAATTTTAATAATTTAGTTAGTCTTATTCATAGACCCTGATTTAATGGCTATGTTATAATGGTCATATTTAATTGATATACTTGGCAGGTCATTCGATCTCGATGTTGTGTGTCATATACTCTATCGGAAAAAATGTTGTTTCAAAATATCATGGTGATACATTATTTAATCCTTCAATAAATTTTTTCATCACAATTTGAATATGCTCTTGAAAATCAAGGGTTATTCATTTCAAAATACCTTTCTTGAAATATCACATCATACGAAGGGTAAATAAATCATTCTCTTTAAAAGAGGGCAAGGGAATGTGAAGGTCATCTAGAATGATTCATAACTATGTTTCCAAGGTAGAGAACATTGGGGGGAACTGAAAAAAGAGACATGGAGAAGAAAACTAATGTATAAGGATGAATATAGAGTTATAGAGAAGATGTTTGGGAGATATTTAATCACAACAAATCCATAAATCTGTGATGGGAAAAAATACCAATGATTCATTAGAAATGAAGGTACTAGGATAACATTTTTTAAGATCTTTTTCCTAATGTTGAGTAATTTCTTTAATGTGTTAACCAAAAAAATAATTAAATGTACATTTAGGACATGTTTAATTTCATCCATTAATCAATTTCCACCAAAATCACATATATTTCTCAAAATGATGAGTATTCATGATTAATTTCTTATTATTGAAGAACTGAAATTAACTTTTAAGTGATTATTAGATCTGTAAAAGAATGAAAATTAATTTCTCCCATCTCTAGTTATTTGACAAAATAAAAATGGGTAGAATTTGTTATCTAATTAGACATTAATTTATAAATCCTCTATAATAACCCAAAAGTTGAACTTAATTAACTACATGAATATTTAACCTCATGAGTCCTCCAAAATATGTTTAAAAAATAATATTCCAAAAAATTAAAGGGAAGGTCACTAAATTTATAGATTCAATTAATCTATAGATTCCCCAAAAAATCCAAAATTATCTATTAATGTCACATTCAAATTTTTTAATTCCTTGATCACCATAAAACCTTGATGAAAATATATATGATTCTAATTTTTTATTTCTTAATTTTTAGAAAAAATCATAGAATATCGAATATATTCAGTAATTCCAATAATGCAGTAAAATCCAGAAAATGTAACATGAACCATAAATTCACTAACAATTTATGAGGTCCCCAATAATATCTCCTAATCACCTCTTTATGATTTTATCTCAATATTTGGAACATATTAAGTGTTATCTTCCATTAATCACGTGTTTTCCTAAAAGATCAACTTTCCACTGAATCACTTTTCTTTGTCATCGATACCATTCAACATATGCTTTCAAATCCTTAAAACACCATAGTAGTAAAATCCTTGATTGGTTCATGATTATTATAATAATAATTTCATTAATAAAATAATTCTATAATATAATTCTGGAATCCAGACACCCAAGAACATTAGTCATTCCAATTTGGTAGTAGTTGTTTTATAAGCTCGACCATGAACCCTTATGTTCTTTTAAGGTATATTCCCTTGATGCTTGGGGAATTAATTTTTTCTATTCCCCATATCCTAATAATTGAATAAATGAACATTATAAGTCTCTTTCACAACCTTACATTAATATTCTTAGTGGACTTTCTCTCCACACATGGAGAAAAATCTAATTCCCTTCAAGAAAATACATACGTTTTTCTTTCCAAAATTATCACATGTGGGTAAATTATTATTTCACTTCTTCCCCTTATACTTTTTTTCTCTTTCATCCTCCTCTTCCCTTTCATCCCTTAAAATACATAAGACATAGATAATTCATTCTCTATCTTGATAGCACATGATATTATGTCCTCCTATGATGAGACTATATAGGAGAGTAGTTCCTTTCAAATAATTTGATTAATTCTATCAAAGAAATGGTGAATAGTTCTCTTTAGATTACATTCATAGTCTGTACAATACATTTCAAACATTTTAATGTTTTCTTCATACTTAGCAACATTTTCATCTAGATTTTATCTTAAATGCGAGAATTGTCTGCCCATATATTCACATTGCTTATGAGGAAAATATTTTTCTAATTGTACCTTAAAATCATTTCCCACTATGTTTTCTATTTATTATTTATCCTTACTTTTTTGCATTAATTTCCCCAATTAATCCTCATATATTTAGAGATAACAAACTATCATGGCATCCTTCCCCCTTCATTACATCCCTGATTAAGAAATATCTTCTCTAATGAACATATTCATTCATCAAATTCAAATGGATTCATAGTCCAATTAAATGATATTGGTTGTTGATGTATAAATTGGTCTAACACTGAAAAACTATGATGTGGATTGGTAGTCTACTCCATGAATTCCATTTTTTGGTTATAACATGATTTAAATACCTTAATGTAGTTATAATTTTATCAGTTACCAATATATCTCCAACTAAATCATATTTATATTTCCTAAGAGGGAAATCCCTAAATGGATTATGTGCAATGATATAGTTCCAATTCCTTCAACTATACACCATTTATAAAATATAAAATATATTAGACTGTATCATAACATTATGAATCATAACATAAAATCCCAAAACTATTTAAAAAAATAAAAATTGAAAATTTTATGCATATCTAATCTAATAATCATAAACAAGGTGTTTTTGGGAGTGTTATTAAATTAGAAAAATATTTTTAAATCCTTCATAATGGTTTCTAAACAAAGTATGAATTATCCTAAAAATATCTCCAAAGAGTGAAAACTAGGTATTCATCAATGCCCTTTGTGATGTACTAGTTGAATATCTAGTTAAATCCCAATACACTCTTTTTGGAGTTTTTACCCACATGTCAAACTTTTCCAGATCTATATCCACTTATAATATCCTAACGTGGATGCATTGCTAAGAAATCCACATAATCTCAACATTCCTAAAACTTTAGGATTTTTTTATAAACATATACTTATCCTAAAATTAATTTATAGGGTTTTGTTTTACTAAATCCACTCTCTCATGTTTTCTACTAAACTTTCTATGAAACCAACTATAAAGTCTTCAACCCCAGTAACAAAATGGTGGGGATTACATTATTACATTGGTTATAGATAGAATACATCACGTCCCAAAGAACTAAATAGTTCAGTTGGATTTGAAAACTATATATATACTTTAATCTCACATTATAATTCAAAACGTCAAATACAATATAGCATTTAATTTTAGAAAATCATTATTTCTGTTATCATATCTATGCATATCAGTCATAAAAAAATTTCTCACATCCTAAAGAAAGGAAACATAAGAATGGGGCGAAACAAATTTCCTTATATTGGTATGAATATAGTAGAAGATATCATGAATAAATATAAAAAGTAAATATATAAAAAATCCATTTAACTAAAAAATTTAGCATGAAAAATAATATGACAGGAATAAATGATGATAAAAAAATTTATATAAATAATCACTTGAGAATGAAACTTCCCAATGGATATAATAACTGATAAAATGATCACATCCGCATTAATAAATAGTATAATAATGATGGAATTCATAATATTATACATCATAAATATACCATCAATCATTTTTCTTTGACATCTTAGATAAATTGGTAATTCATTGGCCAAATACTAAAGCTAGTTTATCTCAAGGGACCCACTGATTCATCAAGGTGAAATAATAAACCCCACTTGTAACATACTAATTCCAATGCATTCCTCATGTGAAAGAGGAGAAACATAATCAATTTAAATATTCATATTAAAAAACTATCACTTGAAATGCTATTAATTTCCCAAATTTAAAAACATAATCATAACCCATCCAGAGTAATATAGAAAATGGTATCAAATTAGTACATCCATAGTCAAAATGATCATAAATCATATAGTGAAATAATAAGTATGTTATCAATTTAAAATATTCCCAATAGATAATAATTAAAATAACTATTTTATCAATGATTAATAGAAATTCCATAAAAACACATTGAAAACATTCTTAAGAAAAATACCCTTTTCAATTTGAAAATTTATTTTTTTTAAAAAAATATTTCTAAAATATTATGAAAAACATTTTATTGAAAAATATCCATGTTAAAATTTTGAAGGAAGCTTAAAAAATTAGTGTTCAATATGGTGGGTAATTTTGTGTATTTATATAAGTTAAAAAACATTCTTTTCATATTGATATAAAATGGTTAAAAAGTACCTTTCTGGAAAACAACAAGAAGATTCATTTCAAATAATTTTTAAAAAACTAAAACATGGGTAAAAATTTATTTAATAAAAAATTTATAGATTATTAAAAAAATTGATAATATTTTTAGAAAACATGGATTTGTAAGAAAAATTATTTTTGACCAATGAGAGAAATAAATTTATCTTTTTTTGAAGAGGTTTTCCCAGTCATTTTAAGTCCTAAAGAGTGAAAAATTATACTATTAATTTAGAAGTTCATGAATAAACATATGAGAAGAAAATATATATTTTTTAAGATAGTAATATCAAAAAATTACTCTAAGGGGTCTTAAAACTAAAAAATCCCAAATAATATTGAGATTATGAAATAATCTCTTACTACATTGGTAACTTTAGAATTGTAATCCCCATGAAATAAATAACATAAAATGGAAATTGAAATACAATGAAGATAAATAAATTAATGGTATAGTATATAATAGTATTGGTATATACACTATATAATATAAATAAGTGGTGAATATGGCATATGTCACACAAAAGTAAAATTGAGATGAGAAAACCATACATCATATATGACTTCCTTTATACATGTTCAAAAATTATGTTTAATAAATATAGATTTATTATAAATATATTAAATAAATAAATTCATTTAAATAAAACCTTATATTAATTACCAATATTATTTAATTATCCTTTTATTGACAAGTGTTTGTTAAAATCATTGTTTTTTATAATAGCTACTTTGTTTTTCATGTATGTTTTAGTTTGGTATTTATTATCCTTATACTTTTATAATAATTACATAATCTATGGAATTTTATCATTGATATAAATACCATATATACTCATTATATAAAATTTTATAATAGTCCATCAATTTTATAGATTGAATAATGAGTTGCACCATTATTGGATACGGTAGGTCGTATATACCCATGAATGTTGTTTTAATTATTTTTATTGATGGTAGGGAAGAAAGTAAAAAAATAATTCACATTTAAAATCATTATTATATCAAATACATAATATATTTTCTTATCATCTGTCTTTATTTTAATCCAATTCAAAATAAATTGAAAAATGAATCACATCTCATTATGGTGGTGATAGTCCACACGTACGCATGAGCGACATTATCGTTTTCCAACATATTGGTTGGTAAGAAGGTAGATATGATATTATAACACCAAAAGTATAATTATTTTCATATTTATCATATATAAATATAGTCCATAATTATATCCACTTTTGATAGGTCGTGATGGAAAAAAATTACATTGGTTCATAAAGTGGTAGTTTGTTGTACACATGATCCACAGTTTCGTTTCCCATTTGATGGAAGAGGAGAAAGATATATGTAATTCCAAAAACATAATAAAATATTAGTATATGATAGATAAATTTTTTATTATATTTTAATTATTAACATATTAATTAACATGCTAAGAGAATGAGTAAAAAGAAAGATCTTAGTGAAGACAATTACCACTCTTAAAAAAACTCATTCTGATATCTTATTGAGGACCCTAGGGTGGGTATTTGGTAAAAAAATAGTTTTAGAATATTTATAATGATATTTTGGAAATATTTTGGTAGGCTTTGGTTAATTATAATGTCTTAAGGGGTGTGAATAAGTGGGAGGAGGATGCACCCTTTTATAATTGAGGAGGAGAGACATTGTTGTAAATACCCAAAACTATTCAATAAT
Source organism: Viscum album (assembly GCA_963277665.1). Lineage (NCBI taxonomy): Eukaryota > Viridiplantae > Streptophyta > Magnoliopsida > Santalales > Viscaceae > Viscum > Viscum album. Next base: position 1,872,871,866 of record OY728146.1, on the reverse strand, counting down.
GGGAAGTCGCTCTCAACCCAAGTGCCTCAAAAATTGATAAAGAATTTATTATATGGAATATATGTTCAATAAACACCTCATACATAAAATAATACATGTTTTAATCAGGTTATTCCTTGACCACTATCTTAACTTACTTTTACCCTTTTAGTTTAAGCCAAAGTAACTTTTTTCTTAATTTATTTATCCAGGTAATATATTTTTTAATCCTAAAAATAAATGATCCATATAATATAATTTATTCATAATTATTTTAAATACTAAATACTATTTATAAAATTAAATTACAATGTGTGTGGAGAATTAATTCTAACATAAGCACATATAACGTGTAAAAACCTATATTAACTATAACTGTGTTAATTAGTTATGGCTATTTTTACTATTAATTATGAAAAAAATTAAGTTGAACTTATTGAATAATATTAATTATTATTTTTCAAAATATTCAATCCATTTTAACAAATTAAATATACCTAATTGGAATAATTTAAATTTATATCGAACTTGTAACCGCGAAGAAATTTTTGTTTTCCAAATAAAATTTCTTTTAATTATAAAAAATTTTAATTCTAATTTAAAAATATAGTTTATAAAAAATATATAAATTAGAATAAGAATAATATAATTTATCTAATTTTACTTTTAAAATAATTTTTAAAAAAATCATCTTTGTAAATGCTTTAAATGAAAAGGAGGTTTTCAGTAAAAAAATTATATTTAACTATTCATCAAAAAATTAATTTTATAGAAAATTATCAAAAAATTAACCCTAAGATATTATTTATATTATTATTTCAGAAATTAATTTCATTTTTTCTAATAAATTTTCTAATATTCGAAAAATTAATTTTAAAATAAGTGTAGGAAACCTGAAAAAACCTTTTTTTAAATATTGTTTTAGTATAAATGTGGATTCATTGTTATACTATTCATAGAAAAAATATTAGATTAATGATAAATTTTTTATTGAATATATTATATAAGAATTTTATTAAAACCATTCACCAATAATGATTAATTTAATTCATTCTGCTCAAAATGCATTGCTCACATAAAAGCGGCCTTTCAGAAAAACATTTCGTTTACTTTAAAATGATTTTTATTTTAATTTATAATTAATTGATAACAAATGAATTTATTTTGCACATTTTAAATATATATAATTTCCTTAATTTATTTATTACTACTCATAGTCACTGATTTAATTTCTATGTTATAAAAATCATATTTAAATAATATACTTGGTGGGTTGTTTTAGCTCGATGTTGTGTGTCATGTACACTATCAAACATAATGTTATTTTAAAATATTATGGTGTTATATGGTTGGTCGAGTGAGGCTAAAATACAAATTGAAACCCATGGTCTAGTGTCTTGAGTAGGGTAGTGGGTAAAAAATTTATTCCCACACATTAGGAGAAGACCTGGATATTCAAGTTCATGAAGGAGGTATATGTGTCCACATAAATAGAGATGTCGGGAAAGGCTATAATAAAAATATTATCGACGTGGGTCTTCCCAAATAATTTTTGATAAGAAATACATTAAGATTTTTACAAAATACTATGATACTAAATGATAGAATGACCTCTTCAATCTTGACTCTAAGTGGGATCAGGTATAATAGTACCTTCACTTATTTTTGAAAATAAGGGAGGAACTAAATAAATTTTTCTTCCCTCTCAATTTCATCAATTCTAGTATGTAATGTTTAAGAAATATAAATGTATTGTTTCAGTATCTTTTTCTAATTTTCCCCCATTATCCTTTCTAGATAATCAAACTAAGCACACTCCCATAACCTCCTCTTGATAAGAGAGTACTGGATAGGTTGTTAGTAAGGTTGGCCAGCAGTGTTTATAAGCATCCATGATTCTCTCTTCTGAAAACAAGCTAGGCATAGAGGTGAAAATTTATTTTATGAAAAGGATGGTTGACCCTTCAGTGGATCAGTCCTTTTATAACAGTAATCCACATCATAGTAAGTGTGGTGATACTGATCTTTATGATATAAAGTATGATAATTAGGCTAGAAAATAATGGGAAAAGCATGATCTCGACAATGTAGGGGAAGTATAATGAATTGAAGGACGCTGATCTTTACCCTCTACAAGTCATGGCTTCCCAAGAGGGAGAAAATTTTGAAAGTGGATGTCTCACCCCCTATACTTCTTTTGTGAAGACCCAACTCTTTGATGAGGGGTGGGAATCGAAGTAGTTGTTGAAGATTTTGTACTAAGGATGGCTAAGAATACTCAACCTATAGTAGTTGGTGAAGAATAGTTACCTCCAATTGATGCTAAAATAATAAGCTTGCATCCTCATACTATGGGGAAATTACTAGTAAAGAAAACTAAAATAGTTCTGGAATGTGGGGAAGTTGCTGATAAGGATTTTACTCAAAAATCTAGAACCAAAATCGAGAAGGATATAGTTGCAGAATCATCACCTATGGCTACGCCTAGTTCAATAAGCAAGGAACCTCGGACTAGCCTAATTGAGGGCAGGGATGCTGCAAATTCAACAAGGGAATCTATTCCAGATCCTCACATGGGTACAAGAGAGAGTAATTTCTTTAGTATACATTACAATTTGAATAGAGACAACACCAAAGAACCATCATTAGAGGAAGCTTACATAGTTTATAGATTTATTTAGGCTAAATGGATAACCTCAAGTGCTTAGGTGGTTGATTTAGATGTAGGGAATGGGAAAATACATCCTCTAAAGAATAGTTATGATCTTATGATGGAGTTATAGGGGATTTATAAGGCTCATAGAGCAAAATATGGATCTCAATTTAACGATTAAAAAACATGGAAAAATATTAAATCTTGGAGGAGGGGTTGTCATCTAAGAGATTGGGGGTAGAGTTCAATCAGATAGATGAATAATCTTTTTTCAACTGGCTTAGGTAGGGTTCCTCTTTTTTCTTATTACTTCTGTTTTTTGGGTAACTCACTACTTAGATCTTAGTGATAACGTTTTGCCACTAATTTTTACAACTTATTTACCTCTATACTACTTTTCTTATATTTTAATAAGTAAAACAAGAGATTTGATTTCCAATATCATTGTTCAAGGTCATATTTGATTATTTATTATTTATTATTTATTATTTACTTATAATTATTTATTATTTTTCATTTATTATTTATTATTTATTATTTATTATTTATTATTTATTTATTATTTATTATGTATTTACATATATTTATCTATATTTATAAATAAGTATATTGAACCATGTTTAGTCCCCAAATGAAGAGCTTGCTCGAGTGGAAAAGTTTGCCTAGAATAACAAAGATGTAAGAGGTTCAATTCATACCATACACATATATATGCTCAATTTCTACATGGTATTATAAAAAATAAGTAATGATAAATAATAAATTATTAAATTACAAAAAAAATAAAAAAACTTGAATAAATTGTCAAAAAAATTAAATAATAATAAAATAATAAAATAAATATGTAACTAAATTATAGAAAGAAAATAAAAAAAACTCACTAAAAACTATTTTTAAATGATTTTTAATGATTTTAAACTCATCATGAATACTTTGTGACCTCGGTATTCATGGTTGTTTTTACAAAATATCACTAATAATTTAGCAATAGTTTAAACTGCTGCAAAACGCTAAAAAACCACAAATTGTATTTTTCCAGTGTAATTAGATATTTTTATGTAATATTTATATAAACTATAAAAAATTACTATTATTTCATGCTTACCCATGATTTCCATAATTTATTTTTCTACCATTTTTCCTTTTAAAATTTTATAAGCCTCTTCTAATGTACATAACATAGGATTGAAGTAAAATTAGATTTTGATTCATCGTTCTACATATAAATGGAGAAACATATTTATATTTTTGTTTCATATCACATAAAACTTTTAATGTATAGTTAAAATACATAACATTATTTTCTTTTGAATTGCACATTATCATTTCTTTAATAAAAGGCAAGCATTGGATAAGATGCACAATGTTTATTTTCATCACCCTTTTATTATTTCAAAAAATAAAATTTTTGAATAAAACTGAATAATATAAATAGTTTCAAACCAAATATTACCAATTTAAATAAGTATAAAATGATTCATCCTCAGGATGAATAATAAAATAATTCCATTTTTCTAGTTTTATCATGTGTGAATACATAGTTGGTTGGTGGGGCTTTACTTTCCTACCACTATCTCTGATATGTCGCCTCTTCCGAAATAACTAAAAGGATCTGTGTGTTTTACCAATAGTAATTGAGATGAATTTCTTATATTAATCATCTAAAATAAACATACTCTGTAAGGGATAATTAATATTAAAACAATTTTCATTATATGATTTTTTTATTAAAATGGAGAAAGAATATCATAATGTTACCCTAACACTTTTCCAAATGATTGTTTTCAACACAAGAAGAACATTTATTCATATATCAGAAACAATAATAACATACATTCAAGGTATTAAACCAATTTAACTAATGAAAATTGACTTTTGGGGTTTGACAGGTCGGATGTACTAATTCCACCCAACCTTGAATTTTATACCTTTTCTCATTGAATTAATATTTTTTTAACAAGATAGTGATATTCCACTCATTTTATTATCCACATGATGTAAGCCTCCTATCAATTTCTTAATTTATATATTGATGGTGTCTTTTTCCTTGATATTGGATGCATAACCATGTGAATAATCCATTTTCTTCAAGATTAGTTAGACATTTAACTTAGATTGAATAAATGTTGTAGTGAACTCATAATTTTATGAAAGATATATATTTTATTAAAAGGAATTAACTTGTACATAAAACACTCGTTTTATTCATCAAAGGTTGAAAGGATTTGGTTCCTCTATTGAGTATCAAAATTCCATCTTTATGGTTCCCTCAAATGTATAAGACACTATCTACATTAGGAATTCTATGAAATAATAATAATATCACAGTGAAAGGGTCATCATTTATTGAATTCTTCATAAATGCCTATAGTTGTTTTAGTCACCAATATAACTCTTAACCCATTTCTTTTTACATGATATAGGACTTAAAATACTTATACTTCATTTGATGCCATTATGAAAGTAGTTGGTGGATTACCGAAGTGGTAAGGTCTCCTCATAATCATGTATCAGATCCAAGCTCAAATCCAGGTGGGAGTAAATTTCTATAGGTACTGTACCAGTACTGTACAAATATTATAGTACTATAGTGGTATGGATACTATACTGAGGTAATATATCAATTGTAATACTCATCTATAATTGTATTTTGGTCTATAAAAATGGTACTTCATGACATATATCCTTCAAGACACCATAATCCTTTGGGTAATATGTCCTCTACGGTAAGGGTAAAATCCATGGAATTCATGGTGGAGTAATACCTAACTATTGGGGAGTAGGAGATGTAAATTAAGGAATTGATGATATTTATACGTATAGGTTCATTTAGGGAGTGGCTGGAATACACCAGTTCAAGACCTTAGGTAAAAGAGTCACTCATGGCTAACCCAAAATATGAAGTTAGTACTATAACCTATTGTGATGGATATGGGAGACAAGAAAGGGGTTCTTTCATTATGGGTTCTTGGATATTAGGCTTATGGTTCATGTCTAAGGCATTGTTCCACTAATCTTCTAGGTTATTTATGGAATGTTCCCATTGGGCTTTTGATCCATGAAAAGGTTCTCCCTCAACCCAATTAAAAAAGGGGGATTATTCGGAAATAAAATTTAAAATCAAAGTCCTTCAGTCCATTGCATGCATTCCATTGTGAATGTATCATCTATGTTCCCTTTTATATATAAATTCACCTTCACAAATCCTAATTCATCGAATTTAACTGTACTCCAGTTTTAAACCTCCTTGAAACAAAAAAAATAGCACTTGAAATATTGTTGAATCTAACCCATATATTTTTTTAATGATTCCAAATTATGATATAGTCACATAAATTAAATTTATTTCCTTGTTATAGGATATATAAATTAGTTCATAAACAAGAGTAAATCCACCATTTTTCATTGTTCTAGATTCATCATTATCCATTGTATAAAACATATAATCATTAATTACATAACCACTATAAAATAATACATCTACATAGGTTCCTTTTATTATCCATCAAAGTTGTTAGGAAATTGAATTTTTATTTTCAGATAACTCTTTAAAAATATGATCTAAAATCCATCCTATAAACATTTCATTATATATATATATATATATTATATTCAACATTCCACCCTTGTTAGATTCAAATAAATAAGAATTAATTTATGGTTTTCAATGTATAGAAAAACCTAGATATTTTTATGTAAAATTTAAATGTTATCTTACTCTTGCTATTTAATAGTAATTTGACCATGTCTTTTAAAAAACCCTTCACCCATGAGGTGTCTGGTGTGAAAAGCTATTGGGATACCAATGATATCAATATCTGATTGGTGGTTGATATATAATTTAATGGTTTCTTTAGAAATATATCATTAGGAAATAAAACCATCTATAAAAATTTCATTTTTGACATTGCAATACAAAATATTCATTGAACATTCAATGGGTTACATCTAAATATAATGTAGAGGACCACATAGTCAAATATTTCTAATCAAGTAAACCATAATATCAAAGAATAATAGTGGTAATTTCATTTCTAATTAACTTAATATGAAACTAATTTAATTTTCTATATTTTTAAACTTTTCAAGTCTATAACTTTAATATATATATATTTGAAAAATAATCAAATATTTGTTAATGTGTATCGAACAGTTTTAGATAAAATGCAGTGTAAAGAAAATGACAGTAAATATTTAATCAAATCATGATCGTTATGTGGTTTTAGAAACATTATCTTCAAATAAATTCTTGAAATTATATTCTTGATATTTTATTAATAAAAATCAAGAACATTTGCATCATTTATAATGTTGAAAAACTTATATCTCTATTTCCTTGAAAGAGTGTAAATTACTAGAGGATGAAGACTCCACCTTTCACCCTTTACTAGATCTAACTCTTACCTTATACCCATGTCTATCATTACTAACTTAGCCGTAATTACATACTTTTTTTCTATGTTTATTTAGTAATGTTCCATTAACTCTAGCAGATATATCTTTTCTATGTGTGTGATATTAATAAAATTTCTGATTTTCAAACAAGTACAATATAATAATTCAAAAAAAACTAATAACTTTTCCCAACTTAGTTTCATAATGATTTTGAAGAAGAATTATTAAAAATATTGATAATGTTCTTTTCATCCTCAAACTATTGATTTCCCGTTAATAGAGAAATTGGTGTACCATGTTTTATATTTACATAAAATGGTGTTGTCTAGGATGAATATTTATGTCATAGAGATAAAAAATTATAATTTTTTTTAAAACATAGTCTTTGAAGAATGATTCAACAAAACTAAGTTTATACCTTTTTCTGAGATAGGGTTCCCCAATAATATTTTAATGTTATAGCCGGAAAAAAATTCCATTAAAGGAAAGTGATTTATCATCCCTTAAAAAATATCTCTCAATGTGAACTCTTCACATTTATGATCATCATATAATTTGAATCCTATATCCCATATAAATTTTAGATATTCGATCAATAGCGCCAAATAATCACAAATATTATTACCAAGTTGTTTTGGTTAAGATATAAGTTTATAAAACATGATATATTTGTGCTTTATGCATAACCATGGTTGAAAAATTATAATTTAACAAAATAATTATCCATGTACGCTGAATACTACTTTGAATACAAAAAGGATCTACTCCAACTATAGATAGTTCAAGATATAGGTTTCTTTTCTTGTTTCCTAATTTAGGATACTCATAATAAATCCTCTTCTACTTCAGATAGTTTAATGGGGGACATAGTTTCCCATAGTGAACTCATGTATTTTTCTACCAGAAAAATTTTCTAGTGGTCTTCTCACATCTATATAACTATATTAACCATATAATTATTGGAAACTACCATACAAATTTCAAATTACTTGATTCATATTTCTTATATTGATCTATTCCTTTCACAGGGAATTTTATAAGTTATTAATATTCCTTGAGATACTACATAAAATCACATTGATAGGAATTTATTCTTTTAGAGATCATACCCTAAGAACATAGAATTATTTTATCATCATATATTCAATAAGAGATCTCATTTTATTTTGTTATCGTATCGTTTTGGAGACCAAGTAGTTCTAAAAATCTAGTTTCACTCTATCCATTTCTAGAATTAAAATTATTATATTCAATACGGTTGAAAACGCTATATATTTAGTATAAATGGCATACAATCACCAATTTCTGTAACTCTTTAACTTGGTAAATATATTAGGACAATTATGAAGGACATATTCAACTGGTATTATCATTTCTTCAATATGATCTCCATTATAGTTAACTCTTATGATCATATCATATAATCCATAAATTATTGTATCATCCCAGTAAAAATCTATATTTAGTTTTTCTAGGTTTAGTTCACAATTTTTAGCTTTAACATATTCTATAATGGATCAAATTTTATTCAAACTCCTCTAGACTAATTTTCCTTGAACAACAACAATGTAAAAACATAAAAAGGATTAGAGAAGGGTCATATTTATGATCTATTGAATATCGATTAATTATTTAACCCCATCTTCGTTATCCTTTTTTATATGATTAGAATCCATCCATTTTTGAATCATCTCCATCCTATTTTGTTAACAATATTCATATTTTATAAATAAGTGATTAAATATACGCAAGGTATTCATATAATGTATCATTTTATATTTTCATAAATTATAAAATGTAAATTTAAAAATAATATATTTATAGATTTCTTATACATACTTATATATATTATAAAAAATAATAGATATGAAACCTATATTTTATAACACAATCCACAATATATGCATTTAATAATTCCTATTTTCTGGAAATAATTAATCATTTCCTCTTGGTGTGTATTGTTTTCCTAGTGTGATGTAGGTAACTTCATGAAGGATGTGGTGAAATAATTATATTGTTTTTTCATATAAATTTAAGGTTTTAAATATAATATAATCTAATATTAATATATAAATTTATAAATTTATATAAACACACAAATTAATATATACACATAGATATATAAATACTCAAATGTACATAAATATATATATGTAAAAATATACTAATATATACTATAAATGAAACAAACAATTATATATATAAAACTATATCTAAGAAAACTTTGTATCTCATGTTAGGTTTATATAAAAAACTATTAATTATACTCCTCATTAATTCAGATTTCATATATAGTCACTAGCTTGACCCAAACCATATCCCATAGAATAATCCCAAATCCATTAATATTTATAAGGATTGATCTTATTTATAAAATTAAAAACCAATAGTTCTTATCTAATAATTACTAAAACTATTAATTCACCACCTAATTGACCAATTAATTCTTTATTATGTGGCTACCAAAATCATTTAATCTATAAAACCCATTTTCTTTCCATTAAAAACCATTAAAATTTTTAATTAAAATCAATTATTTTTTTGAAGTATTTAGTAGGAATCCAATATATATAGTCTATTTATAAATAAAAAATAATAACAAGCCAAAAATAATAAAAACAAGAAAAATCGGTGAATGAAAATGGAAATCACCTTGAAGGTGTCGATTTTTCAAAAAAATATGGAAGAACAACATAAAAAAATAGTTATATACAAAAAAAATAAAGGAAGAACCATTATATATGAACATAAATAAATCATGAAAAAATGTGAAATATTTATTGAGAATACTCAAAAAAAATTTAAGGATATCACATCTTGGGTTTTCATGATCGATTTATCTAAAAAAATGAGTTCAGCTGCCATAGAGGTTTGATTCTGTGAGATCATGAATGCGGCTCATAGGGAGAATCATTCTAGTAAAGTTATTTTTAAAATGTTTAAATGGTTTTATAAACATTGAAAAAAAAGTATTGATAAAAGCATATTTTATTAGAACTGAAATAATAATCACATAAAAGAAACATTCTTTAATACTTTTTTAGCAGAGATAAATCAATATATATATTAGTGCTAAAAACATTAATAAAAGATGTACTTATAAGTGATTATTTATTAGTAATAATAAATTATCCTTTTATCATAACAAAATCAAATACTAAAAAACAAAAAAATAAAAAAATGAATAAATAATTAATATTAATCATATAATTAACAAAATATTAGAAAATAATTATATTATCTATTTAAATTATCAATAAATAAATAAACATTTAGAAAATTAATCATATAAATTAAAAACAGAGTAAAACTATTAAAAATTAACAAATACATTAGTATAAATAAATATTAAAAGTGAATAAATTTAAAAAATATTTAAAAATACAAAATATTAAAATTGATTAAAGAATAAAAAATTAATGAATTTTAATAATTAATACATAAAATGAAATAAATTATAATATTATTAAAAAAATTTAATTCAGAGCACTAATTATATAAATCAGAGACACAAAAATGATTAAATAATATTGTAAAGATTTATATAATAATCCCCTTTATTAAAAAAGAAAGCTGAGAGTTGAAAAGATGGTGTTAGACATGGAAAAAATTTCTTCATCAAAGATATTTTCAAAGACCATGTTTTCCCCTAAACATTATATCAACCCTATATTCCTCATCACACATATAATTCTAATAAAATATTATGTTCCTATGCCCATAGCTTCAACCCCTAGGATAATGATCTCTCAAAAAAATTCATTCTTTAAGAGGATTTATTTCCAGTTCCCTCTAATTCAAAATTATCAGCTTCTTATATCACATACATCTTCATGGATGATACATCAATCCAAATCCATTCAAATTATATCTCTATATATGTTTGGGTATCCTCAACCTATATTCCACCTACATGTTTCTTATTCTCTTTATTTGTACCTCTCATTACCTATCCGTTTTTGGATGTAGGGCCACCTGAAACTTCAGGCAAGGTAGAAATCTCATCCTTGACCCCATGTAAAAAATCTCAGTCACTTTGGCAACATCCCCAACCATAACCTTCTAGATGATAACCCCATCTCCATGATTTATCTAGATTCCAAATCCTTTAATGTTATTCCTTATCCAAGTAATATTTGTTCTTCTCCATGGAAGTATTATTGGTCTTCCCATCTGTCATCTCATCTCTAGAAAAATGTGTCAATTTTATATTATTCTTCACTATAGATAATTATTGATCCAACTCCTCAGTTGAAACATGTGGTGCTTGAGAATTATTCACTAGAGTACCAATATATATTTTATTTCCCTTTATAGGGGTTGAAAATTGGTAATTGAAAACATATTCTAGACAAGCTCTATGATTCTAAGAACCCCTAGATGGTCTTCTGGTGATATCACATTTGACTTACAACCTAGTTTGTTTCCTTGAATCCTAACTTAATGAATCAAGAACTCCAAAAAATTTTTGAAGTTTCCCCTTGAACCTTATTTGTGTGACATTGATCATATCTTCCAATAATAGGAGAAATAATAATATAAATACCTAAATCATCAGGCCAATTTTCAATAGTCATATTTGCTTCAAAAATAAAACAGGTCATTCTACAAGCAACCACTTGAAAGCCTTTATAATCCACTACAGTTTGGTCTTTATTCTTGTTATAGTCTTCTGAGTCCTGTGCCTTAGGTAAATCATGGAAATTTTAATTCAATTTCTCCATGCTAAAGGAAGATGATTTCCTTTCAAAATTTTCATCCACTTTTTTGGCCAACAAAGATATATCCTACCAAACATCACTCATATTTTTAGTCTTCATAGGGGAATTAAAATTCAATTTATTTATATCTTTATGATTTCGTGATGTAATCATCTTCTACCAAAAAATATGTTCATTAGCCACAACTTTGGTATCAAAAACATTTATATCTTGCTCATATAGGGGGATCCCATAAATGTTTTCCTCCGCATCACTTTTCTCTACTATCATCACTTGGAAGAGGGAATGTGGCCAGATCAGAGAGATCTTTTACTTATTTGTCAACAAGATCTATTATTTCATTATCAATAATCTGATATGATCATTTCTTCATGCTTCCAGGGTTCTAGTCAAAAGATATATAAGTCTCTTGGATTTTAACCTCAAAATGGTTCTATGAATCACCCACAATAACAATTTTAGAAATAACAACATCCAAATATACTGCATCATTCGCTACTTTATCCCCCATCAAACAAATATTCCATACTACATATTGTCATTAACAAGCTGTTCTCCAAATCGAGGCATAGTCTATCTAGTATCATATTCTTCGTTTTCATTATTTAGATCCAACCTCATATGAAAAGTCTCTTAGCCTTTATTTTAAGTCTTGAACTAATTATAAAAAATAGAAACAATAAGAACATTTAATATCTTACTCCTTTTAAAGCACAAATTCACATCATTCCTATGATTAGAGTAAAGCTGGAAAACGAATGATCTCCTACAGCTGGAGAGATACCTTGAAGTCAATACAAAAGTGTATCACTTTATCATATAAAAACTTCAATTGAAACTCACATTAATCATTAGGAATAAATCCCCAATCAACTAAGGAAAAACCCAAATACACTTCATGCAAGAGACAAAAAAATTGTCTGAATCTAGCCGATTCTATTTCCTTATCAATTTTAATTGTAATTCTAGTCAAAATATCCATATCATAAAAGATTTTTGGATGCCAAAGAATTTAGTGAATAACATATATCTTAACCCAGAGGTGAGAAGAGGAGTTACCTACTCCCTGTGAGTTATATTTATTATCTCATTCCCATATGTGAAGAAATCTAGGATTAAGAGAGATTGACTTAAATCCACATGCTTGGATTATCAATTCTTTGGAAGTAAAAAAGTATGTGATAGAATCCTTGACCTAGCGATGCAAAATTCTAGTTCAAGAAAACCTAGCTTGTTAATAGTCTTTCAACCAAGTCCTTTATATTCAATGAATTGGAACCCCTATGAAAGATAAGCCAAGAAATAATGGAATGCTCACCGATTTCTAAACATTTCAATACCACAACTCGATCCCCTTTAACGTGAGCTACGTTCCATTTCTACTGAATGGAAATCATAGTCAATCCCTTATAGAGAGAGAAATATTGTTTACCCACACCATCATCAGCCGCAATATTCCCTTCATGATTAATGTTTTGAGGTTTTGATCTAATGCCAAAGGTTTAGTAGGAGTCGACTCGCCCAAGGGTGATAAAGAACCCAGCCATATATTGAAGAAGAGAAACCACTCTGAAGAATCCCTAATCAACTTCATTTGGGGAGAGATCCTCTCCCCACCCACCCATATTTCAGTCCTAAAAAATAAATAATATTAATTATATTAATTATATAAACAAAAAGTACTAAAAGTGAATTATATTAACTATTTTGACTATAAAATAATAATAAAGAATATAAATTAATTAATTATATAAATGAAAATAATATTAAAAAGATTAAAACACAATAAATAAAAATGAATAAATATTATTCACATAAATTTTAAACATATTAAGAATATTAAATCCAAATAAATAAATATAAAAAATTAACATTAAAAATGAATAAATTCCATAAAAATTAAATTTAAAAAATATTACAAATGCATAAATAATAGTAAATGAAAGAATATAAAAAATGACTAAATAAAATTGAAAAATTATAATAAGATTTATAAAAATTGAATTCATAACATTAATGACATGAATAGTAAACGTAAAAAATGGATTAAACATTAATAAATAAATAATATTAGTTATAAAAATAAGCAAATTATTAAATTATTTTATATTTACTATTTAAATTAACAAATATGAAATTTTAATTTTAAAAAATAATTATATAAATTTCAAACATTTTAAGAATTAATAAATTAAAATGATTAAATATTAATCATATAAATTACGAAAAAATTGAAATATTAAAACCTAATAAATAAATATGTTTAAATAAATGTTGAAAAATGAATAAAATCTAAAAATATTCACAATTAATAAATATTAAATATAAATAAATTAAAGAAAGGTTTATTAAAATTTAATAAATGAAAGTGGATAAATTACTAAAATATTAAAAATGATTAAACAAAAATAATTATAATGAATTTATTAAAATTATAAAAAAAAGTTTAATTAATTAATGTATTAGTGAATTTATTAATTATAATTAAAAATATTATTATTTATATAAATGAATACATTCTTAATAAATATATTGTTAATATAAATGTATAAATAGTAATACAATGTATATATGTTTTTCATGATATATCAATAATTATTAAACTATAAAATTAAAAATTTTAATTTTAATAATTTTATTCAAACATATTTAAAATATATATATATATATATATTATTGTTAATTATATATGTCATATTGTATTTATTTTATATAAAAATATAATTAATTATTAACTTTCAGTATTATTGTCATAATTACATATATTATTTTAAAAATAAATGTATGAATATTTTCAAAAAATATTTCTAATATGCATTACTAATTTGGGAAATTAAAAAAATTATAATAAGTTAATTTAATAATTTAAAGTAATTTAAATATTTGTTTTTTTTTCAATTACCTATATATATACATATATTTATTTACACACACACACACACATATATATATATATACACAGATTTATGAAAGACCTATCATGTGGTTATACACCCCATGAATGATGGGATGGGTCATTATTTGATGATCATCCCCAAACCATTTAAGATATGAGTGAATTCACCATACCCTCTATCCAAATGAATCTATTCATTAATTCTACATAGTTAATTTTTAAATAATTGATGTATATGTAATTTCAAATATATATAAATTAAGATATATTTATTGTATTTATAAAAATATGTAATCACTATTGTATAAATCATATTCATAAATTCATAAATATGTATCATTAAATTAAATTATTTAAAATGAAATTTATGAGAAATTTTTCACCACATATAAAATGAACTATTTAACAGCACTTTAAAATGTGATGATAAATTCCATACTTTTATCAGCACTCATAAAAGCGATGATGAATGTTTCTTTTATCAGAATTTTTTAGTGGTGATAAATGAAAACTTGTATCGATGTTTCATATTAGCACTGATAAAAGTAATATTTATCAATGCTTTTATTTACTATTGATAATATTCATTATTGATAGAATTTAAATCTATGGTAGTGATCTTCTGGATAGTCATGAAAAGAATGTTATGGTAGATATATTATAATATGTGTAAGAACATGGATCTTCTTTTCACGTTTTCTTTTCATTTTTTGGTGTTTTTTGAGAAAGAAGTTGATTTTATGGAAATTTTTGAAGTACACGCCTTGTACATTATGAGTACACATTGGGTATTAGGTTACTGCAGGTATCTGTGTGTTGGTCTTATGGTGGCCATGCACACGGCGATGTGGGGGTGACCTGAAGGCCGCCAAAAGCAGAGTACAGAAAAAGCAAGTACACGTTATGTACATTAAAAATACATGCCATGTATTTTCTTTTTTTCATTAAACGGACTGGGGTAATGTCTTATCGAAAGAACATGTTCTACTTCGACTTCTTCATCCAAGAGCATCGTACGGCCATATATCATTGATGATCCCCTTAAAGAGCATTCGTCCTCTGAATCAAACATCGTCAGTTGCGTTGGAATTGCATTGGTGAGTTTTCGCTTCTCCTAGAGCACCATCGGCTGATTTCTCCTCTCTCATGAGATATCATGGGTTGAAAATTTTTAGGCTTTTTTTTTGATCTAGCATGTTCTTGGTCGATCCAAGGGCCAATGCTAGATTATATCAATATCCCAACACCGAGGTTGGTGGTTTGTGCTTTTCCATAAAATGTCTTTGAGGTTAATGTGAAAAATCACCAATACCCAGGAACGGGGTATTGCGCATTTACCATTTTAGCCTTATTGTTTTCCGTCCATGATTTAATGATTGAGTAGAGGTTATTTGGATATTAATATGGCTGATTTCTATATTTTGGATGTGGTTTCCCATGCATGTTATGTTTACGATTGTTTGGTCCTACTTAGCCTTTTTGGCTGCCATGCCTGTTTTCCCATGCCTAGTGTTGTAGGGTGGAGTGTTGTTTTCTAACATGATAGATATGTTATAGACTAATTAGCCAAGTAGTTCTGAAGTATTACTTTAGCTGTATTGCATTCCTATACTCGTTGACATACATAGGGTTGTGAGAACCTGGTGTAGAAGACTGTAAGGGGAATTGACTGAGTGAGCTTCCTCAGAGAGTCTTTGAGCATTTAGACTATAAGGGGAATTGACTGAGTGAGCTTCCTCAGAGAGTCTTTGATCATTTAGACTATAAGGGGAATTGACCAAGTGGGCTTCCTCATAGAGTCATTGAACTATTTTACACTGTAAGTGGAATTGACCGAGTGAGCTTCCTCAGAGAGTCTTTGAGCATTTTAGACTATAAGGGGAATTGACCGAGTGAGCTTCCTCAGAGAGTCATGGAACTATTTTAGACTATAAGTTGAATTGACTGAGTGAGCTTCCTTAGAGAGTCTTTGACCACTTGGGGATATAATGGTAATTGACCAAGTGAGCTTCCTCAGAGAGTCCTTGACTACCTTGAACTATAAGGGGAATTGACCATGTGAGCTTCCTCATAGAGTCTTTAGACACTTGGGACTATAAGGGGAATTGACTAACAGTGCTTCCTCATAGCGTCTCCATAGTATCATTATTTTGATTAAACCAAAAGGGTTAGGCTGAGAGAACTACCCAGAGGGTTACCTGCTTATTTTTTGTTGTTGATGTATAGAATTTATTGCCTTGAAACTGTAGGACTGGTTACTATTGAGTAATTCCTTGTTTACTGCTTTATTTTGTTTATTACCTGCAATATATTCACTGACTATTAGGCACAGATCTTGTGGTGATTGGCTACTAGGATTTAGTCTCACACCCTGTTTGGGCAATGCATTTGGGCCCAAACAGATTATATTGTTGTAGGTATAGATAAGGGAAAGCGCCCTTCTACATTGGGTACTTGATATGTTGTGGAGTTGGAGAGAATGGGACAAAGCAGAGGCTTGCGATGATGAGGATCTATTTACCCATTTTCTTTTGTACTTGTCTTAGTATTGTTCTGTATTATATTATTGTGATGTTTTTGGATATTTTCCTAGACATATGAACCACGCATCATTAGATATATGTATACTCCAACTTTATATTTCTACGGACTTCTGCTATTTAGTTTTGTTTGGATAATTACTGCTTCCACTATTTGTTATCTATTTTTATCTTTTGCTATGTTACTCTGCCAATGAGGTCATAGTTTCCCCACTATCACACCCAAGGCCCTCACTACTAGTCGGTAGCCTCTGGTGTTAAATGGAATGCACTTGAGACTATGTGACCAACCGGGTACGGGGCGCCTCTGTGTGGCTTCCAGAACCGGCACGTTACAAAGTGGTATGAGAGTAATTCTTTTCTTTGACATACTGTTTAGAGCCTATAGTCAGGGATAGGATGGAATAGGTACTTGGTAATAAGTTTTTCCCGGGATTAGCTAACTCGTGTATAGGTAAAAGCCAATTTACCTCATATTGCAATTTTTATGGTTTTTCAATTTTTACTGTTGATTTGATTTCACCTTGAGTGATTCATATGTTTTGTGATTTTATTGTTGATGTTATTGAGGTTCTATTTATTTTTCAACCCGATGAAATGAGGGTATGCCATCTCATGCATCATATAGGCACTTGCTAGGGATCGCATGTCATGCATTCTTTTCATGCCATATAGGGTGAATTAGATATTTCATGATGTTGTGATAGGTGTTGTGCTAGATATGCATGTTGTTGTGATATTTGTCATGATAAAAATACAGGTTTTTTGATAGGGTATTTTTTGTGTTAGGTTTTGTTTTAATTAATGCCAAACATTGATTCTAAAGGTGTTATGGGCCATCATGGACTAGATTTTGTTGGATCATTGCCATGTTATCCTTGTTTATAACATGTATATGATTCCAAACATTGATTCGCAAGGAGTATGGTCCCCCACTGATCAATATTTGGCACTTTGATGTTTGTTTTAGTTTTTTTCTGGGCTCTAGAGTAGTTTCTGAAGCATACTATCTAGAAAATCTCATAATAAACGTCGTGTGGTTTTGACTACACGCCATGAGTTCTTTTTTTCAAGAAGAAACTGTTTTTCTTAAGTACATGCCATGTACCTTATGTACATGTTGTGTAGTCTCCAACTATGTCATAGGCCATGTGGGAAGAGACACGAGATAGGGAATTTCTTGTGGGAACACACCACATATATGTTGTACACGTCATGTCATGTTGACCCTATGTCTGCTCGTGTAACTAACAACACAGATGGAGAAACCTTAGGTGATACACGTCGTGTCTGTTACAAAGACATCATGTAGTGTAATCTTGGAATCCAGCTGTGTAACTGACAACACTGGTCGGTGTAATCTTTTCTAGTACACGTCGTGTCCTTATGGAACAGGACGTGTAGTGTCAGCTGAGTACACGGCCGTGTCACGAACAACACGGGTCGGTAAAGCTCATCAAGTACACATTGTTTCTGGAACAAACATGTCATGTAACCATGTTCTCAGGGGAGCCATGAGGCTTAGCCATGTATAAGGACTCAGTCAGGGGAAGAAAACTCAGGCACATGCCATCTGTAAGGACAACACGTCGTGTGTTTAGGGTGTTACATGACCAGTTCTGGAGAAAGTATGAAGCCATCTGAAAGACTTAAGGGAGCACACCATGTAGTTATTATACATGCGGTGTAGTCTTGTTTTTTAAAACATTAATGTTTTCTTTCTCCTATTCCCTTCTTACGTTTCCAGTTTTTAGTCATTGATGATCTTAATCTATGGTGTGTGCTTAACCTTGAAGCGTCGTGCCACCGAGACATCCTCCGGTTGTACACTAGTTACAAGGTGATGATCAGACACCGGATATGGTTGATCAGGGACTGCCGGTAGATCCTCCAGTTGTGCCAGTCTTGGCACTAGTAGTTATACCTGACATAGGTGATGATGCACAGTTCAAGGAAGGATTTATGAGGATGATGAAGACCTTCCAGGAAGTGCCACCTCCTACCCTGTCAATGGAAAAATTAACGAGGGTCTTTTAGCAAAAGAATCCTCCCTCCTTCTTAGGCGATGAAGGTCCCTAGGCTATAGAGTCATGGCTGGAATCCATGGTAATGATCTTCGATCAGTTAGACATACCTCCACAGAGGAGGGTGAAGCTCACTACCTACATGCTTCGAGAATCCACCAAGAGGTGGTGGGGTGTGATCTCATAAGCAAGACGCCAGCAGAACAAGTCTTGGGATGAGTTTCAACACATCTTTTATGATTACTTCTATCCGAAGATGTTAAGGGCCAATAGAGCCTTAGATTTTATGAGTTTGGGGTAGGGTACTCTTTATGTTATGGAGTATTCCTCTTGATTCGCAGATCTACATAATTTCACGCCTATTCCAGGAGGTGATGAGTTGTCCCTTTCATGTAAGTTCGAGGATGGTCTAATGCATGACATCCGATCATAGGTGAATATCTCCAGGATACTTTTATCCCTTTTATAGTCAACCAGTCACTGATCATCGAGCACAATTTGAGGGTTTCTGGAGATGTGATCCAGGGAGGTTTGGCTTCCAGAGTTAGTGCTCCACCAGGTGATAGCTGGAAGCGCCGTAGGGAGACTGCATGATGAGATCAGAGTAGGCGGGATGAATATTCTAGTATCCAGGTGGTATGCTACCAGTGAGGGAGGAGCGGGCATAAGAAGACACATATCCCAAGATACTTGGTGGAGTGCCGATATTGTGGCAAGATGGGTCATCTTCAGAGCTTATGTCAGATCTTCTCACTAGTAGTAGGTGATAGGGTTTATTCTATGACTCCTTATTCAGGAGCACCACCACTAGTTTCTCACCAGTCTAGAAACTGGAGTTCTTCCGGCCATTCAGGATAAGCTGGTGGTCATGAATGAGGTATCTAGTTGCCTGGTATTCAGTGACATCGGGTCTGATCAGCTCAGAGTGGTCAGGCAGGGTCACAGGTTCGTGGTACAGGCTAGAATTTTGTAGTGGAGTAGATCAAGCAGGAGAAAGATCCCAGAACTTCTACAGTTTGAGGTATGATCTTAGTTGCCTCAATATTAGCTTCTGCTCTTTTTGATATAGCGGATTCCCAAATCATTATATCAGTTGCGGTTTTGGAGAGCTTGGGACTCTGCATCTTTTCTTCTTATGATATCTTGACACTATACACTACATTGGGGACTAGAACGTCTAGTGTGCATCATTGCATGGAGTTCCCTCTAGTGGTCTATGGGGTAACTTTTATGGGGCCTATATGTCCTAGAGATGACGGGCTATGATGTCATTCTCAGAATGGACTGGTTAGTGCCCTTTTAAGCAGTCGTCGGTGCTATCATCATAGGGTGAGTTTCACATCACCAGAGCATGGATCTTTTCTTCATAAGGGTGAGTGGGATGCCCAGGCGAGCAGAGTGGGACCCGAGCATCCTGGGTCAGGTGGAGTTATAGCCAAGATTTCTAGTCTATATCTGGATAACCATGGGACCTCATAGTTAGACTTTATCCCAGTGTTGGGTTGTTTCATAGATGTCTTTTCAGAAGACTTTTCAGGTTTTCCTCCAAGGAATGAGGTAGAATTTTTTATTGAGCTTGTGTCAGGAGTGGAACCAGTGTCTATACATCCTTACAGGATAGCTACAAAATAGTTAAAAAGCTCACGAAGAAGTTGGAGGAGTTGTAGGAAAAATATTTTATTCGACCCAGTACTTCTCCTTGGGGTTCGCCTATCCTGGTTGTGAAGAAGGAAGACGGTACCCTCAGAAATTGTGTGGATTTTTGGAAGCTAAACCAATTGATGTTCAAGAACCGATATCCCTCACCGAGGATTGATGATCTCTTTTATCAGCTTCAAGGAGCCCGGGTGTTCTCAAAGATTGAATTGAGATCCAATTATCATCAGTTGTGTGTTAGACCGTCAGATATACCTCTCACAGCCTTTCGGAGTAGGTATGTTCTATACAAGTATATGGTTTCATCATTCAGTCTCAGGAATGCGCCTTTAGTTTTCATGTAAATGATGAACCGAGTGTTCCATCCATACATGGATTATTTCATGGTGGTCTTTGTGGATGATATCTTGGGGTACTCTCACACTCAACAAGACCATGCTACCCATATTGAGATCATTTTGAGTAAACTAAGAGAGAATAAGTTATATGATAAGCTCTCAAAATTCCACTTTTGGATGGACCAGATTCACATCTTGGGACATGTTATCTTAGAGATAGAAGTATCAATAGACCCAAAGAAAGTGAGAGTATTAGTTTACAGGGAACATCAAAAGAAAGTCTTTGAGGTACATAGTCTTCTAGGGATGGCTGGATACTACAAACATTTCAAACGAGACTTTTCATGCTTAGAATCACCACTGACGGGTCTGAATAAGAATGGTGTGAAGTTCTTTTGGTCAAATACTTGTGATTCAGCCTTTCAGAAGATGAAATGGAGGTTGACTTCAGCACCGATACTAGTTTTTTTAGAGTCAGGCAAGAACTATACTTTGTATTGTGATGCTTCAGGTATCGGGCTGGGAGATGTGCTTATACAGGGAGAAGAAGTCTTTGTGTATGGGTCTTGGTAGTTGAGGCCACATGAGAGGAATTACTTGACGCACGATCTCGAGTTGGATGTAGTTGTTCATGCCTTGTGCTATTGGAGACATTAACTTCTGGGATAGCATTTTGTTTTTTTCACTGACTACAAGAGTTTCAAGTACATCTTCACTCAGCATGATTTGAATTTGAGATAGTAATTGTGGGTTGAGTACCTTTAGTCCTTTGACTTTGAGCTTACCTATACGCTTGGGAAAGGAAACACAGTGGCTGATGTGTTGAGCAGGAGGACTCAGATACAGGCAGTTCAGAAGGCCAGTATTGAGTGATAGCTCATGGGTCTGTTTTTTGAGATGAATTTGGATGTTCATGATAGACAAGGGAAGACGTTTCTTTCTTCTATGGTTGTTACCTCTACTCTTCTTGATCGAGTACGAATGATGAATCTATCAGATTCTGAAGCCCTAGTCCTATGGGAAATCATGTCAGGAGAGGACCCTATTACTGGATGGACCATAGGCGAGGATGGGATCTTGCATTTCCAGGGGCACGTATGGGTACCAGCAGACATACGTGAGGAAATGATGCGGGACTTTCATTCCCCAGTTTGGGAAGTTCATCCGGGTGTCACAAAGATGTATTGTGATCTACACCATCAGTATTGGTGGCCAAGTATGAAGAGAGATGTTGGTGGTTTTGTTATGAAGTGTTCCACCAGTGAACAGGTGAAGGTGGAACATCAGCGACCAGTAGGGCTTTTTCATCAATTACCCAATCCCAAGTGGAAGTGGAACGAGGTCGCGATGGATTTCATGATAGTTTTACCAAGGTCGCCTCAAGGTAATGATGTAGTTTGGGTTTTCATTGATAGACTCACGAAGGTTTCTCACTTCATTCTGATCAGGGATACATTCAATGTTAATGAGCTAGGACGGTAGTACATCCGAGATATTGTGCGCTTAAATGGAGTTCCACACTCCATTGTTTCATACAGGGATGCCTGTTTTACTTCTTGTGTCTGGAAGGGGCTTCAAAAATCTTTGGGTATATAGGTACTTTTGAGTACAACTTACCACCCTCAGAGAGAAAGCCAGTCCAAGCATATGATTCAGGTGCTTGAGGACATGCTTCATGCTTGCATCCTAGATTTTGGATGTTCTTGGGAGAATCATATACCTATTGTGGATTTTGACTATAATAATAGTTTTCAAGAAACTATTCAGAAGGTGCCTTATGAGGCTTTGTACGGTAGGCCATTCTGATCACCTTTATGTTGGCTAGAGGTAGGAGAGGCAACTATGTTGGGACTTTTTCTTGTTCAGGAGACCTCAGAGAAGATAAAGTTGATTCAATAGTGGATGGCTACTTCATAGTCTCGATAGAAGTCTTATACTAATCAAAAAATATTTCCTTTATAGTTCGAGGTCAGAGATCAGGTTTTCATGCATGTCACACCGAGGTTGGGACATAGGAGGATTAGGAGACAGGGTATGGTTTTGCTGAGGTACGTCGGGCTGTTTGAGGTGTTGGATAGAGTTGGGCCAATTTCCTGTCAGTTGCAGTTACCTTAGATGTATCGAGCTATGCATGACATCTTCCATGTTTCTCAGCATCAACGTTACTTCCTAGACCTTTCTCGTGTCTTCTAACCTGAAGAGGTTGAGTTGGAAGTAGATGCATTCATTATGGAGCATCTCATCCAGATTGTCGATCAAAGTATGAAGGTTCTCTGTGGCCGGTCATTCCCTCTGGTACGAGTGCTATAGAATCACAGGCGAGTACAAGACGAGACTTGGGAGAGGGAGGCCGATGTACGAGCATAGTGGTCAAAGCTATTCAGGGTTTCTTCGTCTATGTCGCCTTGCTAGGGAAATCCAGGGATGAATTTCTTTACAGGGGGAAGTTTGTAAGAACCCGGATTTTCTTTTCTGGTATGTTTTTCTTTTTTTGGTGTTTTTGTGAAAAAGAGGATTTTATGGAAATATTTGAAGTAAACTCCATGTACTTTATGAGTACACGTCGTGTACTCAGTTTCCGCAGGTAGTAATGTACTGGATGTGTACTATCCACACTCAAAGCCATGTGGGGGTGACCTGGAGGCTGCTTAAAGTGGAGTACGGAAAAGGAAAGTACATGTCGTGTACTTTAAAAATACACACCATGTTTTTTATTTATTTTCATTAAATGGACTGGGGTCTCATCTTATCGACAGAAATGTGTTCTTCTTCGACTTCTTCATCCGAGAGTGTCACACAGCCATTGAACTTTGACGAGCCCCCGAGAGATCATATGTCCTCTGAATCAAACACTGTCGGTTGCGTTGGAATCGCATCGATGTGTTCTCTATTCTCTAGAGCACCATCTTCTGTTTTCTTCTTTATCATGAGATATTGTGGGACAAACGTTTTTAGATGTTTTTTTAGATCTAGCACATTTTAAGTCGATCCAAGGGCTGATGCCGAAGTATATCGATCTCCCAACACTGAGGTAGGTGGTTTGTTCCTTTCTGTAAAAAGTCTTTGAGTTTTATCTGCAAAATCTTCAGTACCCAAGAACTAGGTATTGCGCATTTACCATTTTATCCCAATTTTTTTTCCTAACATGCTTGTATTCCTGAGTAGATATTATTTGGATATGAATAGTGTAGATTGCTATATTGTGGATATGGTTTCCCATGCATGTTCTATTTACAACGGTTTGGTCCTGCTTAGCCTTTTTGGCCACCTTTCCTGTTTTCCCATGCCTGGTGTTGTAGGGTGAAGTGTTGTTTTCTGAAATGCTTGAAATGCCGTAGACTGATTATCCAAGTAGTTATAGAGGTTTAATTTTTCCGTATTGCATTTCTGTACTCGTTGACTTACACGGTGCTGTGAGAACCTGGTGTAGGAGACTATAAGGGGAATTAACTGAGTGAGATTCCTCAGAGAGTCTTTGAGAATTTAGACAATAAGTGGAATTGACCGAGTGAGCTTCCTCAGAGTGTCTTTGAACTATTTTAGTATATAACAGTAATTGATCAAGTGAGCTTCCTCCGAGAGTCTTTGAGCATTTTAGACTATAATGGGAAATAACCAAGTGAGCTTCCTCAGAGAGTCTTTGAACTATTTTGGACTATAAGGGGAATTGACTGAGTGAGCTTCCTCAAGGAGTCTTTGACCACTTGGGAATATAAGGGTAATTGACCATGTGAGCTTCCTCAGAGAATCCATGACTACCTTGAACTATAATGGGAATTGACCATGTGTGCTTCCTTAGAGAGTATTTAAATGATTGGGACTATAAGAGGGAATTAACTGAGAGAGATTCCTCTGAGAGTCTCTATAATATCCTTGTTTTGATTGAACCATAGGGTTAGGCTGAGAGAACTACCCAGAGGGTACCCTGCTTATTTGTTGTT
The DNA here is from genome assembly GCA_963277665.1 of Viscum album. Lineage (NCBI taxonomy): Eukaryota > Viridiplantae > Streptophyta > Magnoliopsida > Santalales > Viscaceae > Viscum > Viscum album. The sequence continues at coordinate 1,872,846,723 of OY728146.1, read as the reverse complement.
GTTGATTTAAAGAACTGATTACATTCAAACTGTAGGACTGGTTACTGTTGTGTACTTCCTTATTTATTGCTTTCTTTTGTTTATTATCTGCCATATATTCACTAACTGTTAGGCACAGATATAGTGGTGATTTCCAACTGGGATTTATTCTCACACCCTATCTGGGATATGCATTTGTTCCCAAACAGATTATATTGATACAGGCATAGAAAAGGAAAAGCACTCTTCTACTTCAGTTACTTGATATGCTATGGAGATGGAGAGCATGGGACTAGGCTAAGGCTTGTGATGTTGAGGAGATGTTTACCTCTTTTCTTTTTTACTTGGCATTGTAATGTTCTATATTCCAGCATTGTGATGTGTTTGGTTGTTTTCCTAGACATATGTACCATGCATAATTTGATATACATACACACCAACTGTTTATTTCTTCAGAATTCTACTATTTACTTTCATATAGATTATTACTGATTCCGCTATTGGTTATCTATTTTTCTCTTCCATTGTGTTACTCTTCCGATTGTGGGCATAGTTTCCCCACTATCACACCCAAGGCCCTTACATCTAGTCATCATCCTCTGGTGTTAGGGGAAATGTGCTTGAGGTCATGTGACCACCAAAGTACAGGGTGCCTCTGGGTGGCTTCAAGAACTAGGATGTTACAATATGTTCATGTTTTAAATAAGATGACATTGAATCTGTATTCTACTACATTGGGTAGCATACATATTTTTTAAACCATACACTCTATGTTTTTTGATTTGAGGAAATCTATTTTTATTATTAATTACTAATTATTAGCAAAATATCTATCAATTTGTATGTATCAATTTTTTCCAGTGAAGTCAACGTGGTGATATAAAATAATTTGTATCAAATTTTTTCAAGTAAAGTCAACATTCCACTTTTAGTGGGGCACCAATATGATTTTAGTCATCAGCACCTATGATTTTAGCACATATGTCTATTGATTTATATCAATCTGTGTCTACTGATTCCACAACTCCCAAGAATTTGATCATCATTATAATAAGCATTATGGGATGCATTGGGAGAGGTAGTCTGCATTCAGGCATGTGGATCTGCTTGGGTTAATTTTGATTTGTAAACTCTGAAGGCAACAACAGAAAAGATAGAAATGAATAAAAACTAACCCCATTAAAATAATTATAAAGCATGTTTAAATAAAATTCCAAAAAAATGAATAGATAATTATAACACTAGTGAAAAAAAACACTAGATAATAATAAAAGTAGAAAATAAATTTATTTAATCTTGCTAGAATATTCATAAAAAAAGAATACAAATTATGCACAATATGGTTTAACAGAAACAACAATGAAACAGATAAAAAAACCTATTTATAACATCCAGCTCAAAACTACACTTCAAAACAACAAAATATATCCAAGATACCTGAACAATTTAAAAAGGTTTCTTAAGTAGACATGATATAATCAAATAAATCCCAAAACAGATTTGAATTTTTATTCAATAAGTAGAGATAATTGATCCACTATATACTAAATGAATGAAGGAGGAAAATAGTAAAGAGGTATTATGGATTTACATGCATTACCCAATGGGCCTATCTGTATAGAATAGGATTATGAAGAGATTTTTTACTATTAAAAATATAGAGATTACAAGAAGTATGAAGCATGAAATAGATTGAGAAAGGGAACTAATAGAAGATTTATATAACAAAATAACAACCAAGAAACATAATCCCAAAAAAATATAAGTAAAAAACAATACATGATCAAACCCACTTACCATAGATTGACTAAACCTTTATTAAGGAATGGTATTGGGTCAATAATTGAAATTTCATTCCTGAGTCCTTAAAAATTTAATTCCTTAAGATATTCATTGTTTTTAGGGTTTACACACTTAGAATTGTTTCTCTATCTGATTTCATGATTTCCATTATCATTGAAATCCATAGGGGAGATGAATCACCCCTCTCCTTCAATACTTATTCACTAAAAACCGAATAACTAGGGGCCATTATAACACTTCCTTCTCACTAACTCTCACTCATTCTCTATATCTCTCTCTCTATGTATTTCCAAGAATCTTCAAAGACATTCCTTCGATCTCTCCATGATGATTCCTCTATCTTCCTCTTCAATCTAGAAGAATAAGTGAATAAATAACCACAAGTGTTGAAGGGATGTTTAAATGGATCAATAAAATCACAAAATGGATGAATGTAAAACCACAATCCCTAAAAAAATAATTCATAACCAAAAACCATTTAAAGGTAACTAAAATGTTGCATGAAAGTACATGGGAAATTTTCATTAGTGAATCTATAACATAAGGAAAATAGCTTTTTATGGGTAACATTCCCTGTATATAAGAGTAATAACCACTTCATAAGGGTCACACCCCATCTACATAAGGGTCACATCCAACACTAACTGAGGTTTCAAACCCACTATGTAAGGGTAGGCACTAATTGTGTTAGGGTAACACCACCAGAGCACTACTCATGTAAAGGTACAACCAAACTTGCATAAGGGTAACACAACCAAAACATGGGCTATGTAAGGTTGAAACAGAACTTATATAAAGGTAGCACAACCACTACATGATGGAGTTGGTATTCTCGAACCAACTATTTATTCTTTGGATTACATGTATATTATAATATTTTAATATTAATAAACTATCTTATTATATATTTTTCATTATTAAATTGTACTTTGATAATAATAATTTCCTATAGTAACTATCACATTAATAAGGTTATAAAATTTCCCCTCTAAGACAAGAACAATTAAAATTCATTATAATATTATCAAATAAAGATTGGCGGTCTGATAGCATTCTATTATTGGACACATATAATGGTTACTACTAGGTGTGAGTACTCATAATCAGATGATACTACTTCTCTTAATGTATTCATTTGGTAATTTCCAAGATGGTAGATTATGGGAATGGACTTTCCTATGGGAATTGTGTATGTTTGTGTTTCATCAATTATTCCTATATGCAAGCATTTGTGATGGTCCTTAGAATTTAAGATTATTATTAATTCATATAATGACTCATGAACATTGACGTATTTTGTAATACAAGATGATATAATTCATAGTGAAGTTGGACACGTTAGGTGAATCATGAGTAATGTGTTTTTAATTAATAATATGATGATGGATTTGACTCATCCATATTTATGGATGTTTATATTTTTGGGAAAACATTGTGTATTAGTGGTATTTGTTGTCAACTGGTGTTAATAATGGGTAAAATGAAGAAGGAACTCCAAAGTGAATGGAGATTGGTTGAGATTAAGATTCCTATAGAATTGTTATGGATTCATTGAATTGGATTCAATTCTTGGGAAATTTTCCATGTTGTTACAAATTAGATGATTGATGAATTGATCTTGAAAGTTCAAAGAACTTTTATCATGTGTGATACAACGTTTACAACGTTGAAGTAGAAACCTTTTAAGGATTATTGATGTACATTGGATTTGGTAATCCAAAAAGGATGGGAGGAAGAAGTTGGTTGATGAAGAGTCTTGGACATAAAGGTAGTCATGCATGAATTTGGTTTGTGTTTAATTATGGCCATGTATTTTTGTGCATACTCAGTTATCTACCAAGTATTTTTATGTAGTTTACTTAAAAATGGGTCAATCCCATGAGCTAGCTAACGATCCTCAACCCGAGGCACATACGGGACCACAGGGGTCGACATCACCCATGAGAAATCCAATGTAAAGCCATCCCATAAGAGGCGCATGGGGGCTGTGTATAATCCCCTTGGGTGTGCATAGAGGGAACTAGGTGCACGCCTAAGGAGGAAGAGTGGGCGCTAAGAGTGTGTGCGTAGAGAAATAGTGTTAGGCAACACCAGAGGGGGGAGTGTATAATTCTGAGTGGTTGGTGGGGGTTTTATTGATAATCCACAGGATACCCACGTCTCTAATTCAATGTGGGATGTGTTTTAAAAACTGAGGATGTAATCTTCTCCATCCATCCAATCCCACATCTCACTCTACCATCTAATCTGATGCACCATTGGATCATCCAAATATTCACTGCTCATCTGATCTCACACCCTGTGCATTTGAGTTAGATCTATCTGATCCTCCCACAATATTTTAAGAACTGTGCTTTCATATTTATCCTCCTACAATCTCCAGTGCCACTGCTTATCGTCAGAGATAATGGATGATCACGTCTGAACCAGCATGCCTTATTATTTTCACACCATGAGGATCCTTGTATCGAACCTATACCATGAATTCAATCTATGTCTTGCATGCATGTGATATATCGAAGAAGAAGGATCAGCCGAGAAAAAGGATTTTATGAGGCCCAGTGGATTGGAATGTGGATCTAAAACTAGATACTCGTGATCAAAAATGCATATGATCTGTTTGAAGGGAGAAGGCCCAACATTTGGAAAAAGGAAACATGTTGCAACTATCAGCCTATCTTCAACCACGGGTTTGAAGATTTAAAAACATCGGATATCCTAATCATTCAAAGAAATGATATACTTTGAATTTTACATAAATCTTGAATGCAAAATAGGAGTTTCCCTCTCCTATAAAATGAGGATCCTGATATAAAAAATTATTCTTCTCCCACATACCCAAGAACTCCTATTTTTGAAAAAACAGAGCATATCCCTACGCTTCAATTCACAAAGAGAAGAACAGAACCACAAGTCATCAATCCTATGTCAAGAAGAGATCCTGAAATTCTTTGATAGATGTTAGACACCCTCTAATAGATTCGCGAAGAACCAAAACCCTAACATGTGAAAGGTTTTGCAAAAACCCATATTATGAATTGTGAAGGATATGCCATCATGATCCAGTGGTTGAGCCTTTTTCAATCATAGTGTTTTGAAAAGAGTCGGATTTGTGCTTCATGTTCATGAAGAAGAATAATGAATCTCATGGCCTCCCCCAAGGTGAGCACCCTCTTGTTCGCACGTTCATCCCATTGTTTTTAGGGCTTCGAGTTTTGGTGAATAAGGATGGGTAACTACGTCTTGCATGCACACATGTGCATGTTTTAAAGAAATACATAGGCCTTATGTGGTTAGTTGAAGAATAATATTGCACAAAGAAATGTTTTCTCCCATTTAGGTTTAAAGAAACATATACACATAAACATAAATAAACATCTTATCCAAGTGAAAGAGGAAGAAAGAAAAGAAATAGTAGGAAAAGAAAAAGTGGTTGTGTGTGTTCTCAAAGAACCACACCCACTATGGTTCTCACACAAAGATATAAATAATAGAGTTCATCCTTTCATACATGCACATGCATACGTAAAGACACTGAAATAAAAGAATCAGACAAGTGTGTGCAGTGTGTAATGAAGATGAATAAAGAAGGGAAAGAAAAGTTAAAAATTAATTCCACATACCTGATCACATGAATTCATAAACAAGATAAAATATTTGATTATGATGATTCCAAGTAAGTTGAGATTTATTTCTTGAATAATCACATTGGTTTATGTGATTATTGATAAATAAAGAAGAAGACTAGTGCACTTGGTTTTGCACTGTTGAAGAACATAATGAAAGAAGAGAATTTCTTGCCTCCTTCTTTGTAAGTATTTATGTGAAGAGAACTACAGAAGATCAAGAGAATAACCTACCATTTGATGAAGGAAGAAGACAGCCTCCACAGGTAGTATAAAGACCCATCTAGAGGGTGCATGTTGGACTAGCCTATCATCAGTCCAGGGAAGAGCCCCCCTCTCTAAAGTGTAGGGAACCACATTTACTAAAGGATTGTTTTCATAGTCACTCCATTGTAATATAATATCACACTATAGTAAAGAATCCATTCACTGGTCATTCCCAAACATGGCAAGGACATAGCTACTCTTATTGAGTGGTGAATCGTGTAAAAATATTATGTGTATATTTTTACTACTTTCTATTATTACATGTATCAGGGAAAAGGGAATTAGAGAATCATGATCCTAATAGGTCAAGAGGCATATTGATAGAATGTTGGAATTGGTTTAAAATATCCCCCAACACTGATTCACCCCCCCCCCCCAATATTATATATATCCCAAATTGGTCCTCTCAATTGGTATCAGAGAGAGGTTCACCTATGTTAGATTCTCTACAATGAAGTTATTCTCTTTTGAAGATTTGAGTTTCTTTCCTGAGATACCAATGAAGTGAATTTTTAGTGAAGATTCAGTTATCTCTGAGTGGAAGGCTATATCTACCAAGACCATGATGAACATGAAAAAGAAGGAGAATAGAAAGTTGAAGAATAAGTCACTCTTCTCTAATGAATAAGAAGAATCTGGTTCTCTATATTTGGCTGACATTGAATACACACCATGAATGGAAAATAATGAGAAGGTGGCTCAAGCCACCACTAAGAATATGGAAAACCTTCCTACATCAACAGATCAAGAGTTATGTGTTAGTATATTTGGAAAATACACTCATCATGAATATTCTAGCCGAAGTGGTGATGATCAATCTAAAATATATCCAAAAGTAATATTTGATAAATTGAGAATGATTTTTCCTGGTATTCCTGAAGAAATTACATCCCTGGTTTGTGAATTATTTCAATGCATGTAGGAAAATATCACTCAAATGGAAGAAGAAACTAATGTTTTGGAAAATTTATTACAATAAAAAATTGTTGATTGATTAAATCTCTACAAATTGGTTGCAGACTTTGAATCAACAAAGAGTGAATTTGATGTAATTTCATTGATGTGGCTGAAATATGTTGAATAAAATCAGGGATTCAACAAGTACCTCGTAGATAATACCCATACACTTGAAGATGAGCTGAAAAAGAGCAATGAAGTTAATGAGATATATTTGGAAGAAGAATCCAATAAGATTAAATAACTTAAATCTTTGTTACAAAACAAATTAAAGATGAAAGAAGATAAAGTTAAAATACTAAAGATGGATTTTGAATAAAATATGACTGTTATTTAATACCAGGAAGTTAACCTCAATATAAGATGTCTAGAATTTGAAGTTGATTTGACCAATCATGAGAAGACACATATTGAGTCTCCACAAAAGGATGAGATAGTTATTTCTAGTACTCAATGCTCACTGGATGATTATACTGTCAAAATACCTTCAACATGTGATAAGATGATCATGGATTTACTCATTGATTTTTTATAAGATGCTGAGAAGAAAGCACAATCCATACCAACTTGTACCAATGTTTCTAAAATTGATTCTACAAAAAGTGAAGGTTGGAAGAAAATTTCTAAACAACTATGGATGAATAAAAGTGAGAAGAAACCTACCACTATGGCTAGGGTTTATAGGGGAAAGAGTGTGGAAAATATCTTTCCACAGAAAGCAGAAAATACCAAGAATAAGATTCAGAAACCATATAAAGAAGATGGTAAGAAGTCGAGGTTTTTTGTCAATGTTGGGGATATAATAGATTTTCACATTGTGCACTACGTTTTTGGTAAAATACCTGAAATGTAAAAGGGTATAGAATTCCCATATCAAGGGGTGAGAACTCTTGAGAAGAAGATGAAACATCCACAGATCCAGAAGAATCTATATACTACAAACAGATTTGGAGTGATAGATAACAACTGTGATGTATTCAATAGGAGTGGTCACATGAATGGTACATGTTTATCTCAAGAGGTACCCAAATATGATAAGAAAAGAAGACCACAAAAGCTTGGTGAGAATTATGAAGAATCTTTGGGAAGAAATTAGATGAATAATGTGAAAACAAATTCTCCCAAAAATATTTCAAGAAGGAAAGATGAGATTAATTTGGATTCTAAATACAAGATGGTGAAGGGTGGTTCATCCAAAATAACTACTAAGAATGATTCCACTCAGAAGAATCCACGTAAAAGATCCAATTTTGATGCCTTTGTACCTAATGAAATATTAGTGGTTTTTCCAAAGGATTTGGAAGGAATGAGAAATATGGAAGATTCACAGGCTATGTCTAATGCTAAAAGAAAAATAAAAGATTCTATATGAAGACAAAGAAGGTATGTGTGTGAGGTGAAACAAGGCTAGTCACACTGTTAGAAGATGCTTTGAATTTACTCTAGCCCAACCAGAATTCCTCAAGAAGATGAAAGTTGCAATAAGAGATTGTAGTTATTTTAAAGAACTTGAAGAAAGAATATTCAAACACAATGTGATGGAAGAAATATTTATAACCACTCAATAACAATCAGCATTGAAGATCAGCTGTGAAAGTGTGAATAATGGAGCATATTTTTTTAGGATATCATCTCAACATTATTGTTCACATTGATGGAGCAAGGAGGATCCACCTTATTCCATTAAATCTTTATGTATTGTATTTTTTATAATCATATAGGGAATTGAAAGTGAGGCAATATCTCAGTGGGAGACCCTGAGATTAAGTGATGAGAAGTGTTCCCATGATGGGTAGACACATGAAGATGCTACTAGATTCATTATCTCAACAAGTATCAACATTAATTGGTTTAAAATTCAATTACTATGAAGATTGTCTGAAGATCATGTCATTGGAAAATGTATTTTATTTTTAAATTTCTCATCCTTGTTTACACAAAATAAAGATCACTCTAAAAAGGGGGAGTAACAAAGTTAATCAGTGACATAAAAAGAGTGAAAGTCCCCCAAGACCACTTATCCTGCCAATTGAACTTGAATATTTTTGATCCATTTATTAGAGAGAGTGTGAGAATTTTAGGTTGATTCTATCATATCACACTTATTATAATAAGCCTGGAATGAAAGTGGAAATCCCTTTAAGAAAGTTACATAATTTCTCATCTCATGAGGTGTCATATTCAGGGGGTAATGGGCAGCTTTTTTGTCTAAATCAAATCCTATGGTCTTCTACACCGAGCATTTCTCAAGTAGACAAAGAGTGAAATGATTGATAGAACATTGCATAAGTATGGAATGATACCCTCTCTACCATGAACATTATATTTCTTGTCATTAAGGGAGAGATAAGTGAAATGAATGTTTAGAGGAAAGAAAGAAGTAAGGGGATAGAGAAGATTCTCATTTTGGCATTGACACATTCATTTTAAAAGAAGTCTTAAGGTATTGAAAAAATAAGTGGGATATTGTTGGGACCACTTTGTGTATTACTTGTATTTTTTGTCAACTGGTCTCAATTATGGTCAAAATGAAGAAGGAAATCCAAATTGAATGGAGATTGGTTGAAGTGAATATAACTAGAGAATTGGTACGGATTCATATCATTGGATTCTAGGCTTGGGAAATTCTCCATGTTGTTACAAATCAGATGATTGATGCACTAATCATGAATGTTCAAAGAACATGTATCATGTGTGATACAACATTTACAACATTGAAGTAGCATCCTTTTAAAGATTATTTAAGTACTTTGGATTTGATAATCCAAGAAGGAAAGGTGGAATAAGTAGGTTGAAGAAGAGGCTTGGTTTTTAAGGTTTCCGTGCATGAAGATGGTTTGTGTTTAATGATGGACATGCATTTTTTTGCATATTATGTTTTCTACCAAGTATTTTTATGTGTATTACTTAAAAAATGGTTACATACCACGAGCTTGCTACCCAGCCTCAACCCGAGGCCCATGCGGGACCACATGGGTTGACCACACCCATGGGGAAGCTAAGGCAGATCCATCCCACAAGAGGTACAAAGGTGCATGGGGGCTATGTATAAGCCCCTAGGGTGTGCATAAGGGGTTCTAGGTGCATGCCCAAGGAGGAAAAGTGGGCTCTAAGAGTACGCCTGCAGAGAACTAGTGTGGGGTGGCACGGGAGGGGGAGGAGAATTCTGAGCAGTTGGTGGGGGGAGTAGATAGATAAACCACGGGAAACCTGAATCCCTAATTCAATGTGGGGTGAATTTTAAAAACCATGGATTTAATCCCCTTCATACATCCAAGACTGTGTCTCACTCAACCATCTAGTTATCCATGACATTTTATCATCTAAATCTTTACCACTCATATGATCTCATACCCTGTGTGTTTAAGTTAGAGTCGTCTAATCCTCCCATGGTATTTGAAGAACCACATCGTTGTATTCAACCTCCATATATCTCCATTTCCACTACATATTTCTAGAGATAATGGATGATCATGTCCAAACTACCATGCCTTATTATTTGGACACCATAAGGATCATCTAATCGAACTAAGACCATGCATGGAATCTACATTTTTCCTTCATGTGATATATCAAAGAAGAAGAATCTGCCAAGGAAACGGAGTTGTTGAGGCCATGTGGTTTCTAGTGTGGGGATAAAAAGAGATACTCATGATCTTAAATGCACATGATCTGTTTGAAGGGAGAAGGACCCATGTTCAAAAAAAGGAAACACGATGCAAGTCATGGCATATCTTCACCTACGGGTTTGAAGATTAAATAACATTGGATATCCTGAGCATTCAAAACCGCAATCTCCATGGCATTTTACATAGATCTCAAATGTGGAATAAGACTTTCCCTTGCTTATAAAAGGAAGATCCCGAGATGAAGAATGTTGTTGCTCCCACATACCTAGGATCTCCTATTTTTGAAAAAACAGAACATCTCCCTATGCGTCACTTCGCAAATAGAAATAAAACCACCAAGAGTCTTCAAGGATCCATGAGGAAGAGATCCTTCAATCCATATACAGGTTTTATACACCCTCTAATTTATTTTCAAATAACAGGAACCCAAACACGCGATAGGTTACGCAAAACCCCTCACTGTGCTTCGTGAAGGCCACACCATTGTGAGCCAGTGGTTTAGTCGTTGACTATCATAGTGTTTTAAGAAGAGGAAGATATGTGCTAATTGTGCATGAAGAATAACCATGAATCTCACGGACTTTCCAAAAGTGAGCACCCTCCTTTTTGAACGTTCATCCCATTATTTGCAGGGGTTCAAGTTTTGGTGAATAAGGATGGGGTGGTAAGTGTTTCATGCACCCATGTGCATGGTTTAAAGAAATCATAAGGACTTAAGTGGTTGGATGAAGAATAATTCTGCACAAATAAAGGGTTTCACCCATTGTTTTTTGAAGAAACATATTCATGTAAACATAAAGAAACACCCTAACCAAGTGTAATAGGAAGAAAAAAAAGAAAGAATATGAAATGGAGAAGAGGTTTGGTCGGGGATCAAATAACAACATCCATTAGGGTTCTCACACAAAGAGATAAAGAAGAGAATGAATACTTTTAGGAATTCACATGCATAATTAGAGACACTTAAATAAATGAATAAAACAAGTGTGAGCACCTGTGTAAATTAGAATAAGAAACAAAGGGAAGAAAATTTAAAATTTAATATCACATGCATTATCACATGCATTCATGAACAAGAGAGAATAATTGATTCTGATGATTCCAAGTAAGCTGATCTTTATTTCTTGAATAATCACATTGGTGTATGTGATTCAATATAACGAAAGAAGAAGACTAGTTCAGTTAGTTTTTCACTAGAGAAGAACATAAATAAAGAAGAGAATTGCTTGCCTAATTCTTTGCATGTAATTAAATAAGTAGAACTACAGAAGTTCTGGAGTAGAACATACCTTTTAAATAAGGAAGAAGAATATCTCTATATATATTATAATGAACCAGCTAAAGGATATAAGTTGGACTATGCTATCACCAGTCTAGGGAAGAGGATTGTTCCCCCCCCCCCCTCAAAAGTGTAGGGACCCACACTGACTAGAGGATTGTTTTCCTAGTCACTCCATTGTAATAGAATATCACATTATAGTGGAGAATCCATGCACTGGTCATTCCTATGCATGTAAAGGAAATTTTTTCTCTTATTGAGTGATGAACCTTGTAAAAATATTTTGTGAATATTTTTACTGCTTTCAATTATTGCATGTGACAAGGAAAAGGGAATAAGAGAATCTAGATCCTAACAGGTCAAGAGATATAGGGATATAAAGTTGGAATTTTTTTAAAAATTACCCAACATTGTTCCCCCCCCCCCCAAGTGTTAGGTATATCTCAAACTATTCCTCTCATATATTTCCTCCCTTTGATTGAATTGGAATTGTCACATTAAATTGAATAGACATGGCGTAACTATAAGTTTATTTTAGATAGTCAAAGAAATATGTATCAAGAACATAAGTTGATGAAATATGTGTAAGACCTACTTGATAAGATATTATGACAAATTGATTATATTAATAGTATGTGTTCATTTGTGATTGTCGATGTTGTAGCATTAACATCATTCCCTTGGGTACCTTGACCATTGTTATATGGTAATCTTGAATGTTAGGCAAGACCCCCTAAGTATTATGAGAAATAATCCTAGAGGGTCACATAATAAATGTTTCTATTGATTTTAATTTAATTCTATTTGAATATAATTATTCTAATAAATATTATTCTTAGGACCATGGAAAATTTTTATTCAGAATTAAATGATAACATAGGTTAAATAAATATTTATTATCAATGTAATTGTTTAATAATGTGATTATATAGTATTTATTTATTTTATTTTTTGAATATTTAAAATATATTTATTTCCTAGACCCTAAATAAAATATTTATTAATTACTAAATATTTAATTAAATATTTATTTTTGTATTGCATAAATTTAGAGGAAGATGAGTGGACCATGATTGTGTCTCGTGGTAAATATTAATTTGTAAATAAAAAAATAGTATTTATCATTGCACCGGTTAGAATGCCCCATTAAAATAATAATATTACTATTATTATATGACATGGGGTTTGATTGGGTTTATTATATTATTTAAGGGTTTTTGTTGAATTAAATATTATTTTAACCTTAACACTAACTCTATAAATAGATGGATATGTCTATTGTATAGGGTTAGTCAAAAATTGAGAATCATTGTGACAAGTGGATTTCCCTCTATATTCCTCCTCTCATTCTCTCATGAACAAGAAGAATAAGAGATAATCTATCAATCTTGAAAGAGCATTAATGTATCAAGACATAAAATATATTATTGATCTGCTATGATATAACTCGACAATACATTAGAATTGTTGGGAGATAAAAGGACCATCTGTGGATCACCTCTAGAGGGGATATAATTTGGATCCTCCATATGCAATAATGGTAGACCAAAAAGGGATTCATATGATCAACAACATCATCAAAGAAAGACCTTAAGATGGATTATTCCTTTTTACATTCTATTTAAATTGAGTATAAATTTAATATGAAAAAATCACCTCTTGGTTCTATCCTTTCATTTTTAAAATTCGATGGAAGAAATTCATTGTTCATGATGTTTACATCTTGTACAATTAATAGAGTATTCATCAAATCTAGAAAAAAAAATTAGTAATAGATATAGGTCTAAAAAGTTCTTTCTCAATTTCTAGAACCATCTTGTTGGGTCATATGGGTAACATTTAAATTCATAATTATTTATTTGATTCTTGATTATATATATTCAATTGTTGGTATTTTTTATTTCTATATTGTCCTTTCTCTAATACATAGTTTACTTAACAATCTTTTGACATTTTAATATGTTTTTTTCAAGATTGATATTTTCTTAAGTACTAATATTAGATGAAGAATTCTTGGAGATTCCATCATGATGTTCCAAATATTATAGCATGTAGATTGGTTTACACAATGTGTAGCTGGATTCTATGATGTGTACACAAGTTCACTGCACCTAGAGGAGTCACAAGATACATGATACACCAAGAATATATTAAATGTGGTTTATTTATTATACAAGTGATATTGATTGGGCCAACATGGAACATAGTTTATCAGAATACACCTCGTGTAGATGATGCACACTTCATGTAGTCTACATATTTTAGTTGTGAAATTCAAACTAAATGGGTGGAAAAATACATAGTTTATACCATGTGAGACTAAAATCATGTAACTTTAATGAAACACGTGAAATATAGCTAGTATACGCCATATGTAAATCATTAATCCCAATTTTTGGTTAACATGTCGAGTCAATTAGTTGGTTACACATACACATGGAAAGTATCCTACGTGGCAGGAATTTAATGAGTACACATAATGTAATTCGTCCAAGATACACAATGCAGCCCCAGTTATTTACCCTAAGCATAGGGAAAGTGGACCACATCGAATGTAGCTCATTAGTACATGTCATGTAATCAGGATGAGATACACATCAAGGCCCCATGATTTTATCCTGAATACTTGAAAAGTGAAGAACATGGCATATAGCTCATTAGTACACACTGTGTACTCTCCCAATAAATAACATAATTAAATTACATTAAAATAATTAATTACAACATTAAAACTCAATTAAATTGTTGGCACTAGATATGTTCGGCTATGTAATAATGGATTTTGAAGAATTAATAAATGGTTAATTAATTATTTTTAATTATATATAATTAATGGTCATGTCATTAATTTTACCTAAATGATTTTTTATGGGTATCTTCATAAGACTTAGAATGGTCATTAAGATAAATAGAATTAAATAATTAATTAATTAATACATATTTATTTATCTTAATAATAAAGAATAAATTTAAGTGAATGTTATCCAAGGTACTTTTGTGTGTTCATGGAATTTTAATGACCATTCATGAGGTTTGACTGGGCGTTTTAATGATTTGGTTTTATTTAATTAATTTTATTCCATGGGTTTGCAATTATTTATTAATAAATTTAATATGATGGCATGTGTGTCATCCCTCTCTATTTTATTGTGTTGGACCTATGTGTCCAAATATGATTAGCTAAGGACATTGTGGAAGTTCAAGATGGAACATAAATTAAAACCAATTGAGTGATACACAGGTGGGTAGGTAGAATGTTGTAGCTCATTCCACGACTAACATAAGGAGTTTTCACTTTGATTTATAGGTTGATTTATTATCCATTCAATAAATACCCCATTAAATTACCTCATGATAAAATTATTTAATTTCTTTTGTCTTATGCATAATTTATTTTATCGATGCATGTCTATGATCACATAAATATATGTACTATTATGCAATGAAGAAATTTAAATAAATAGATTATGCATAAATTTTTTATCAAAACATGGTGAATCATTTAATTAAAATCCACTAATATTAACAAGACATGTAAAGGAAAAAATAAGAAACAAATTATGTGTAATAATAAAATCAATAAAGTTGATAATAGTTCCTTACTCCTTTTCCATTTAAATTAAGATGAAACCATAGTGAAAGTGTTTTTTTATGCTATAGTTAGGGAAAATTATAATTATTAGTGTTTCTAAACTAAGATTATATATCAACATAACTAAACTTATAGAGAATATAATTTCCATAGTCTATTCAATTTAGATTAAGAGGAAAGTGTTGATGAAATCCTTGTTAGGATTTATATATTGGGGATTCCACTCAATAATTCAAGGAGCATCTAGTTTGTAGTTGGTAGGATGAACTACCTAAGTAAATTATTATGGTTTTCATGGATATATTCTAGGTCATAAATATGGTAAATATGGATCATTTACACTAGAATGTATTGAGTAATAGGGTATTCCAAGTATGATATTGAGGTATGTTGATTCTTGATAAAATTTTGGTAAATTTAATAAAATTAAAATTATTATTATTTATCATATAATTTGTAATCTAGTAAAGTAATAATAATATAATCTTTTACTATTGTAAAATAATGGAAATTTATTCAACTGCATTATCCTTTTGATTAATTATGGGGAAGGATCATCTATTAACAAGAAATAACTTCTAGGAATGATTCAGATTCATACAAGTAGTGTTATGCCATGAAAAGAAATCTTACATGATAGAATCCTCAATTCCTGGTATTCATGCAAAATGGGTGAGTGATGAAGAGTTTATTTTCAATGATAAAAACTTCAGTGATGTCATATAACTTTAGTGCTTAATGATTTTATCCATTTATAATTAACTCATGAAGTTACATGACAACATGGATTCAAATATAAGGATCCAGCATATCTATAGCCTTATCTAGGAGAGATAAGTACTGGAATAATAAGAGATATCCAAGGCACTTATTTATAGAGAACTTGGATAAATTAGGATATTTTGGCCTCATGTATAAAAAATCAATGGCCATATTCATTGCCTTGAGGGTATATGGTTTAAATTCCCTAAATAACTAAGTACCAGTCTCATTTTTGAATCACATACTTAGATATTCTTCTAATTTTTTTAATTACAGTATGAATAACATAAAGTGGTATATTCAAGATCTTATCATACTTCATCACATTGATGATATGGAGACAAAGTATGAAAATCCTCATATCCTTATGTTGAAAAAAAGTAAAGTCTAGGTGAAGATATCTAAATATATAACAACATTATAATTCCCTTTCAACAAGAGAATGATCAAGGGACATGAAAGGGAATAGGATGTGGCCTATTTAACATGTGGCAAGAAGCTACACAAGAAGAAAAATTGCACCCAGGAAAAGAAGACAGGGGGTATTCAAGTGAGTTTTTTATTGATAGAAATTCTTCGATTTGTACAATTTAAGAATTAGATAAAACATTTAGTGCTCACATATGTACTAAACTATAGGAAACAAATATATTGTAGATGATTTAGTAGGGTGAGGTAGACTTCTGAGTATAAAATAGATCTAGACATGTTGTTGTGGATATTGGGGACTACCACCACACATTACCGATGTGAATTAAATTGGTTTTAAAATATTTTTATTATGTTCTATATATTACCAAAATCCATATTTTTATTTCAAGACTTGATACGTATAGATTTATTTTCAAATTTGGGAATAAATGTTTCTTATTTTATAAATTTAAAATTTTTTATGGTATGGTACTTCTAAATAATGGACTTCAAGTGTTACAATACATAAACCAAGTAATGGAAATTGATAATGTAAATAGTTCACCTGACTCACACCAAACACAACTATGGAATCACTAACTTGGTCATGTAAATGAAATTCATTTGACTAAATTTCCCCAAGAGGGATATTTGGATTCTTTTGAACTAAAATCACTTATTATATGTCACATGTGATTAAAAGGTAAAATGACTAAAGCCTTATTTAGTGGACATGGTGAAACGGCTAAGGATATTTTTGAATTAGTCCATACCGATGTGTGTGGACAATTCTCAATTAAATTAATGGGTGGGTTCTCAAACATCATAACTATTACTAATAATTTATTTATATATTGATGTATCTAATTTATAAATTTTAATTAAAATTGCATTGATAGATTCAAGGAATATAGGATTGATGTTGAGAACCAGGTTGGTAAGAAGATTAAGATACTTCACTCAGACCATGGTAGAAAATATAATAATCAAGAAATCATTGTTTATTTATAATATTTTGGGATTCTATCCTAAATCACTCATTATTATACAACCTAGTTGGATAGTGTAAGTGAAAGGAGGAACCTAGCTTGTCCAATATAGTGATATCCAGGTGATTCATGTGATTCTTCCATTATCCTTTTAGGAATATGTGTTTAAAAGAAAAACATTCATACTATATTTGTTTATAATTAAATTATAAACCAATATTCCATATCATATTTGTTATTGAAATAAACTTATTTTGTCGTATATATGTGTTTGGGTTTGTGAAGCGTTTTTAAGGCTATTTTTGGCAACAATTATTTACCTCGATTAACTGAGTGTGTCATTATAGGGTATCCTATAGATACTAAAGGATATTACCAATATGTCTATATAGAAATGAAATTAATGGTTAAAAAATATCTTATCATTCTTCATGGTTATCACATCAAAAAAAGAGATAGTGGGAGGAGATAGACTTTAATGAAGACTGGTATTAAGATATACAAGAGTTAGCACATAAACAGATTCAAGAAATCCCCATGGAATAAAAAGTTCCATATATTAAAGTATTTATTAAGAGTATAATAGATATTACAGATCACAAAAGAACTAGTTTTCTCGTTAACAAATATGGTGACTCATTATTAGTTTTTAATAATAATCATGTAACATATATGGATGCTATACTTGGCACTAATGTTTCCAAATGGAAAGAAGCTATGAATTTTGAAATGGATTATCAAAACCAAGTATGGATTCTTGAAGATACTCTATTGGATATAAAGACCATTGGTTTTAAATGGTTATTAAAAAATAAATTTTACATGTATGGGAAATTAAGTAAATATAAGGAATAATTGGTTACAAAAGGGTTCAAATAGAATCCAGGCACAGACTACGATGAAACCTGTTCACTATTTACTATATTGAAATCCACTATAATTTAATTTACTATAGTGGATTACCATGACTATAATATTTGTAAAAAAGGCTATTTAAATAGTCTTCTTTAATAGAAACCTTCAAAAATATGTCTATATGGAACAAATCTAAGGGATTGTGACACTAAAGGATGGTAACAATGTATGTAAGTTATAAATATTTATTTATGGATTAAATCAAGAATCCATGTCATGGAAAATTTAGTTTGATGAAGCCATAATATAATTTTCTTTCATAATGAATAATAATAAGAATTGGATATATAAATGGTTTAGTGTGAGTGTAGTCATTTTACTAATAGTTTATTTCAATGAAATACTACTTATCAAAAATGAAATACTAGTCTTACAGTTTGTTAAATCCTAGTTAAACACATGATTATCTATAAAGGACTTATGTGAGGGACTATATATTCTTGGGATTAATATTCGTCATCATAGATACAAGATGATTCTTGGACTAAGTCAGAGTACATATATTGACAAGATATTGAAGAGATTAAATATGAAAAAATTCAATATAGGATTGTTTCTAATGTCACATTGCATTCATCTTTCCCAGAAAATGTATCCTTGTACACTTGAGGAAAGATAATAATGGAAAGGACTCCATATATATTGGTTATTGGGTTGGTCCAGAATGTTCTGCTATGTACGAGGCTAGATGTAACCTATGCCCAAGTATTGTATGAATATATCAAGATCACCCAGGTGACTTCCATTGAAAGGAAATCAAGACTATCCACAAGTATTTAAGGAATACTAAGTATATATTCCTAGTATATGGAGGAGAAGAAGAATTATTCATCAAAGTGTATATAGCTTCTAGTTTTCAAATAGATCAAGATGATCTAAAATCATAGTTGGGATACATCTTTCCACTCAATAGAGGTCTTGTGAGATGGAAGAGATCAAAATAAAGTCATGGTTCCAGATTCTAGAGCATAGATTGAGTATATTGTGGATACTGAGGTAGATAAGAAAGTGGATTGGATATGGAACTTTATCCAATACCTTTAAGTTATGACTTATGGTAATGACCTTATCACACTTTATTATGAAAATACTACAATGATTTCTCTTAGAAAGGAACCAAGGACACATCAATGGATGACACACATACATTGAAAGTATCATCCCTTGGAAATTTTCTCAAAGAGGATACATCATATTGAGGAAAATATCCATGGAAGATAACAAGGTGGAGCCCTTTACTAAATCATTAACTCAGCAGAAACATGATCATCATGTAAGGTCTGGTGGATTGAAAGTCATAGGTAGTTGACCCTAGTCCTAGTGGGAGTCTATTGGATTTGGTGTTCTAGAACAAACTATTTTTATATTAGATAAATTCTATATTCAAATAATTTAATATTAATAAAACAAAATATTATATATTTTTCATTTTTCTAGATGACTTTAATTTAATAATTTCGTTGAGTATTTATTACCTTTATAAAGACATATAGGTCTCCCACTTTGATGAGAACTCTGAAAATCGATGATGTTATTTTAAAATATAGTTCAATAGGTGGATAACATTTTATAATGAGAAACATAGATTTCTGACCATTAGGTGTGACTAGTCATAAGTATATTAGACTTATTCACATTAAGTTTGAATTATTTTAATTGATAAGATAAGGGATTATTAGAACAGAAACACCTATAGGAATTATTCATGTTTATGTGTCATTAGATATTCCTATCTTCTAGTGCATGTTATAATCCTTATAATTTAAGAATATTATTAATTCATGTCCTGGATTACACACATTGATGTATTTCTTAAACCATTATGATATATTTCAGGGAAAATTTGGATATGTTGGGTGCATCATGAGTGATGCATTATTAATTAATAAGTTTATGAAGAATTTGTATTTTTCATATTTATGGAAGTTGATATCATGACCCTTTGATTGAAATGGAACTGTCACATTATGTTACATAACCCTGGTGTAATAATGAATTTATTTTAGACAATCAAAGAAATACTTATCAAGCACATAGTTTGATGGCCCAAGTTTGAAACCATTGTTATGAGATATTTTGAAAAAGGTGTTATATTACACAATAATCATTCTTGTGTGGTTTTTGATTTTGACACATTAAATTATTTATCTTGGGTGACTTGACCAATTTCTAGAGAGTAATCTTGATCTTTAGGCAATCCTATCTATTGCTAGTAAGAAAAAATCCTATAGGTTTACACACTAAGTGTTTATTTTGATCTCAATTAAATGATATTAAAATTTAGTTATTATAATAATTATTATTCTAAAGACTAAGGAATAATTTTTTTCAGGATTAAATGATCTCATAAATTTAAAAAATATTTATTCGTAAGGTAATTGTTAAATTATGTGAATGTATAATGTGTTTATTTATTTTATTATTTGAATATTTAAATAGTATTATTTGTCATAATTTGAAAAAAAATATTTATTTATGACTGAATATTTAATTAAATAATTATTAATTAATTTTAAAAAAATTTAGAAGAATGATCAGACCAAGTTTTTGTCTGATGGTAAATATTAAATTGCAATTGTGTAAAATTATAATTATCATTAAACTAGTTTTCTGGCACCATTAAAATGATAGTATTATAGTTATTATATGGTATGGGTTCATATAAGATTTTTTATATATTTTAAGGATCATTTTTAAATTAAATAATATTTTAATCATAACCCTAAATATATAAATAGATGGTTATGCCTATTGTGTAGAGATAATCACGAATTGGGAATTGTTGTGCACAACAGATTTCTATCTAGATTCCACCACATCTTATCCTATCAAGAACAAGGGGAATAAGAGAAAATCATTTAAGACTAAAGGGACATAAAGTTATATAGATGAAAAGTGAAATACGATCGATCCACTATGCTAGCACCCGAAAATCAATCAATGTTGTTCAGAGATCAAAGGGCCATGTGTGGACTACTACTAGAGGAGCTTTACTTTGAGTCAACTATACACAACGACGGTAGGGAGAAAAACATTTCAGGTTATCAAAAACATCATCAAATAAAGATCCTATGATGTGGTATTACTTCTTACAACATATTTAAAAAGATTATAAATTTAACATGAAAAGATATCCTCTTGGTTCTCACTTTTATTTGTCGATATTTGATGGAAAAATTTCATTGGTCATGACATTTATATCTTGTTAAATTTTTTGAATGATATGTCTAATCAATCAAAATCTAAACTGGAATTGGACCTAAAACGTGTTTCCATACCATTCGTAACTATTTCTACAAACATCGCGTAAGGGTAAAACAAAAATACATAAAGGTTATGGGACCTCACATAAGTGTAAAGAAGAGAAAAAACCCCACATATGGGTAAACCTGGGGCAATATAAAGGTAAATCATGATACCAAATTCCCATGAAGGTGTAATGAAAAACTCATTTAAAAGAAAAGAGAGACTTATTAATAGATATACATAATGGTAAAAAATAAAGATCAAGGTGATGATAAAAAACATATTAAAACCATAAAATAAGATGAAATATTAAAAAAGAATTTTGAAATATGTATTTAATTAAAAATACAAAAACAAACAGGAGACCACAATCAACAAATCTCCACATAGGAAATTAAATATAGAAAGTATTTAATATATAATATCATCACAAATCTCCACATTGAAAATTAAATCCTAAAACACATATTTATTCTTCACCACTTAAACTATAAATTTCATCATCATAACCTAAACAGTTAACAACTAGAAGATAAAAAAGTTATATGGCCATAGTTATACAATATGTGTAGTAACCCCTAACATGCATCTATAGTGACACATGCTTCCAAAATTAAATAATATACTAAAGTTAGAAAACATTCTAATAATTTAAGTAATTCTAAACAACCTGCATGATAAAATCTATACCTTAACTTACCTTATTTTTTCTTAGAGATGATCCTAATAAAGAAGTCATAACTAGAAAAAATCACTACTTCCCGAAAAATACCAAAAACATAGAGTAGTAACAACCCACAAAAAATAGCAGGAAATAAGATCTCACAAAATTCACAAAGAATAAAAATTAGTAAAACCAATGAAATATTGAAACCATAATATCAGAAAGGGAAAAATGAAATAAATAATTGAAAAATAAACCACTGACAGAGTCTCCACCGAAGCTCAAAAAAATAAAAAGGACCTAAGAACCATGCCCTATTGACATTAAGCCAAGACATGCTGATTGAAAATCAAATATGAAGACTCTTAACTCAATGTACTAAAAAACCATAAATATTATATTAAAAATATCCACCTAAATAGAAGACTACCTATGAAAAATCTAAAATTATATATCATAAAACAAAGGGAAACTACAAGATCACATATAAGTAGTCCAAACATCCTAGAAAAACTCTAAAGTGAGAAAATAAAGTTGGGTAAATAGATAAATTAATTAGGGAAAAGCCTATAAAAGAGAACACATCCTATTATAGCTTCTTACTAGAACGTGGTTCCAAACACTAGGAAACCATGAAAAATCTTAAAGGGTCAAACTGTAAAACCAAGAACATCGGTGATCCAAAATGAGAAAAAAAAGAGCACTACACTCAAAAACTACCCAATACCAAATATTGAACTCACTATAAGTCTATACCTAGAGCCAATAGTTCTGTATGACATGGATGAACATACCATGTCTAATATAACTTCAACTCCTAGGAAAATAGCATACACTAGAGACATAATATCTTTACAACACACATCACTACAAACCAAAAACCCAAAAAACCTTTCTACCCTAAAACTAGATACACACATAGATAATACTTACCAATGGTATCTATAAAGCTTATACATGAAATAAAATAGGTAAAAGGTAATGAAAAAAAAATCAAATAGTATATTGTAAAATTACTGGCAAAGAGAGAGAATGGCCAAGCTGAATGAAAAATCAAAGCATGATATAATGTAAAAGGCACCAAAAATAATTTAATATAATAAGAAAAATTGATTTATAATTTTAGTGATTAAAAATTAATCCCAATTACCCTCTAATACCACTTTATTGATTGTTACAGTATGCGAAGTACTCCGTATTCATTTGTGAGGATCTACTTCGGTTTACTTTGGTTTATAAAATCTTAATCTAATAACAGAAAAGGTGAAAATGACCAAACACTCATCCCATTCAAATTAGTAGAAAACATGTTCATAAATAATTTCAATAACATGAATAAATGATTTAAACACCAGTGAAAAAAAATAAAATAATATATGTGGAAAATATTAATTCAAAATCATTCTATAATTTTTATAAACATAGAATAGATATTCTATATAAGATAGGTCAACATAATTAGAAATTAAAAGGTGAAAAATAGAACCTATTTTAAACTATAAACTCAAAATGAAATTTTTAGACAATAAAATAGGCACAATATGCTAGCACCCAAGAATGAAAATGCATCAAAGGCTCTATAATCAAAAAATCAAAAAACATATTTGGATACTTATTCAATTAGAAGATAATATTAATCCATTACATGTTGAAGGAATGAAAGTAGGAAACTGTAAAGAGGGCATGAGGATTTATATTCTTTGGCCAATGGGCCTACATGCGCATGGAAAGATCATTATGAATTTTTTTACTACGAAAATTTATGAGAGTACAAGAAGAAAGATGCGTGAAAAACAGTGGGATAGGAAACAAATACAAGATGCACATGATAAAATAATTAGAAAATATAAAAACAAACAAATCGACAGTAAGAAAAAGATAGGATAGAGACTAACTTATTGGGTCCTGAATAAAATTTACCGATGTATATGATTAAAGAGGCCATTGAAACATAATTATTGGGTCCATAAAAATCAATTTTCTCAAGATCATTAATGTTATTGAGGGTTCATATGGTAGGAACTGGCCCTCTATCTAGTTTTATGATCAATATCCTTAGGGGTAGTTTTAGGGAGGATAATCCCCCCTCTCCTTCACTAGTTATTCACCAGTATTCCAAGAACCACAGGCCATTGGAAATCTTCCTTACTCCACTCTCTCACACTCATACTCTCTCTCTCTCCCTCAGTGCAGCTTAGAATCTTTAGAGATAAATCACGGATCTCTCCAAGCCAATTCTTATATCTTCCTATTTAAGTTGGAATAATTATAGAACAAATATCCACAAGAGTTGAAGGGTTTTGTAAAGGATCAAAAACAATTGCAAAATGGATGCATGTAAAACATTATTCCCTAAAAACATAATAAATTATGAAAAATCTACATAAAGGTAATTAAAATGATGCATAATGGTACGTAGGGCCAATACGTCGAGGTACCGTCCTGGTAAGGGTATGATGCCCCATGCCTAAGCGTAAAACCTACAATGTAATGTTCATACCACATCTACGTAAAGGCCACACCAAGAGAGTAAGGGTCACATCCAATGCTATGTAAGTTTACAAACCTGTTGCATTATTTTAAAAACCTAGTACAAAAGGTTAACACCACCAGCTAATTTCTTACATAATGGTACACCCTGACTTTCATAATTTTAACACAACCAATACACGAGATACATAAGGGTGAACTAAATCTTATGTAAGGTTAGTGATGCTACTACACACATCATGTAAGGGTAAAACATAGATACATAAAGGTTATGGGATCCCACATAAGGGTAAAGAAAATAAAAAATCCCACAAGAGGGTAAGATAAAGGATAAGTGAAGGTAAACCAAAGAACCAAAAGCCTATGTAAGGGTTAAAAAACTAACATAAAAGTAAATATGGACTTGTGTAAGTGTAAAACCACTCATAGTAGGGTAAAATAAAAATGGAAACCTCACAAAGGGGAAAAAAAGAAACTTGAGGGTTAAATTAGATATCATGGTGATGACAAAAAACAAGTCAAACAAAAATATTAAAATCATAAAATAAGATTCAATATTAAAATAGAATATTAAAATATTTATTTAATTAACAACACAAAAAAGGGGAAACCACAATCAATAATATGTATATCATTGGGGTGATAATGATGTTGGAAACCAAAACTCTCATGAATTTCATCATCATTCTCACCCTACCTATTGAAGCCAATATTACACCTTTTATATCCATCAATGGATTAATTTACATCCACGCATGAATATGAATCTATGTTATATCAGTAATTGGATTAAAAACCCCTTCTTATATATGATAATAAGATATGGAAGTCCAATATATTTTTTATCCTTATCGGCCTTATTAATAATAACAAAAAGATTAATGTCATAACTCCTCAATTTCATATCAAGGATCCCAACACCGAAAATTGACATAATGATGTGCCTAAATAGTTAGGTCGATTGCAATGATCTTTATTAGCACTAAAAATTTGATGATTACATGCTCACCATTTTTGTGCTTTTTTACGCAGCTAAATTTTTTAATTTATCAGTGATTTTAGTTACTATAGATAAAAGTATTTTCTTTATCAGGGTTTTTTTTCATTGAATATAAACAAATATTTTATAGTGACAGTCTTGTGAAACTTAATATTCAAGGTTATACTTATCCATGTGTAAAATAAAACAAGGTAAAACTTCTCTCCCTACCAGCCCCAAGGTGTTGAGGTATTAAATCAACAGGGTCATAATTAGGATCCATTAGATTAGTGTATTTAATTGAACCCCTGACCTCAACATACCAACTTAAATGGGACACTACTATAAAAATGTTATTTAATAGTTCTAGAAATAGCCTTCATCATTGCTAAAAAACAATAATGTCGTAAGTGCCTTTAAAAGTTGATATCTATTATTAGAGCTGCAAAAAGGGACCTTCATTAGCTTTAAGAAAAGAACTGATAAAGGGGGTCCTTTATTATTGATACATTAGCATTGATAAATGGGTTCCATTATTAATTCTTTTCATTATAGAGAAAATCCATTCTATAGGAGTGTATTGCTAAAATTATAGCACAATACAGCATCAATTACAAAATTTAATTGAAATTAAATTTACATCACAAATACAAAAAAAAAAGAATATTATAGAAATTTAAAAAATTGGTTAGTATAATTATACTTGTAAGTATAATTTATCACAAAAATTAAAAAATTTAGAAGCATCAATGATCGGTTGTCTTTTTCCCTCGACCCCCTCTCAAAAGATGAAGATAATACAACCAGTTACCGAAAAAAATCACCTTAGGTTGAGATAAAGAATTAAAATATATAAAAAACCAAATTTTATGTTATTAATACTATAAATAGCTAAATTAAACATAAATATGAAAAAAAAAATACATAAATAAAATGTCACTTTAAAACTAATAACATACACTTAAATTCACATCTTGTGCTCGATTAATGATTAGTTTACATTTAAAAGTCTTGAATGATATATGGATCATTGTACTAATGAATCAAGAAAATATGAGTAAATTTTGTTATTTTTTGGAATGTGACATGTTTCATAAACTAATGTGTCAATTTTAAACTAAAAACATGCACGTTGAGTCATCCCATGGACACTGTGCATTATATTAATGTTTGTTTTATCCCTAAATGTCATAAATTATTTACAGATCATTTTCATGAAGTATCAAGAGAACATTAATGAGTTTTATTATTTTTAAGTATGTGACGTTTTTTCAACTAAAATTTTAGTTTTAAATAAAAACACACACTTTGATCCTTATTGATCAAATTGTGTATAGATTAACATGTCGTATATTACTACATGTAGAAAATGACTTAGGTATAATTTTTACAAAGTATTAATTCAATAAAATTGTTTTTATATGTTTTTAGTGAGTGGAACATGTTTCTAACAAAAATGTCATTTTTAAACTGAAAACACACAATGAGTCGTATCAGTCACACAATGTATCAAATTGATGTGAGGATTATTATAACTGTTATAAATGACTTGTGGATCATGTTTCTAAAGTAACAAGATATTATGAGTAATTTTTATTAGTTTCCAGTTGGTGATGAATGTTTTAACTAAAATATCATTTTCAAAAAGAAAACACACCTTTCTAGTCATATTGGTCACTCCATGTACTGGATTGAGGTGGGACTAATTCTTACATGTCAAAAATGAATTATAGGTCATTTTAAAAAAGGATCAAATTAATTTGAATGATTTTTATCAGTATTTATGATGGTACACATATTTTTACCTAAAATTTTTATTTTTAGACTAAAAAAACATTTTTAGTCATATTGAGCACACCATGTATCAGATTGAGGTAGGATTGATTGATAAATGCAACAAATAATTTATGCACCATTTTAAAATATTACCACAATAATCTAAATATTTTTTCATAGATTTTAATAGATGCCATGGTTTTTGAAATATAATTTCAATTTTAAATAAAAATTCACTATGATTCATATCCGTCAAACCCTGAGCTTGATTAATGTGTAGTAAGTTCGTACACATCAAAAGTCAATTAAGGATTTTTTTCCTAAATTACAAAGACAATATGAGTGTGTTTGGTAGGTTTTCAGTGAGTGATATATGTTTTTAACTAAAATGTAATTTTAAAAATAAAAACACATACTTTTAGTCATATCGGTTATTTCATGTGTCAAGTTGACATTTTTTAAACTATAGTTAGGTCAGATAAAGTAATGGAATATGATCAAGAGGGGGTGAATAGACCAGATTAAAATTGTTATTCAAATAAATTGATTAATTAATTTAATTTAAATTAATAATTAAGAGATAATTATTATTGTTCATAAATAGCACAAATAGTAAAGAACACAAGGATATTTTTTAAATTATTTTAGTCTAAAGTGGGGATATTATACTCTTATATCACTTTAATTGATAAGAGATATTTTCTCGCTAGTATTATTTTTAGGGGGAAGCATAAACCAATTATAGAATCCTTTTATAGTAGAGGGATAACCAGGGCACTGAATTTTGTAAACAGAGTAAAAAACCCTTATAACCTGACTTCAGACACTGGGTATCATAATACAAACAATACTGGCTTTGGATATAGGGATTAAAAATCCATAGATCCTGAATTTAAAATATGAGAGTCACAGCCTAAGGAAGAGAAGGAGAAATAATGATTTTTTGCGTAAAAGAGTAAACATAAAAATAGAGTGTGTGTGATAGATGCGAAATAGTGTTATAAACTAAAGTAACCAGACAATGGAGAAGATGAATAATTAGTTTTTAGGTTCAGGTTCTTGAGGATTAGATTATTTTTTCTCATCAAGGTAGTAGAAGTCGAAGTATAAGAAATTCGGTCTTTGAGAGATCATATAGGTGATGATAAAGAGTATAGAAGAGGACTTGATTTGAATTTCAGGCTAAAATTTCACACATTTTTTCTCAAGAAAAATAGAGTATCAAAAATGTTAACTCATAGTCTTCCTTGAAGTGTCCTGGAACCTCCAAATAATATCTATAAAATAGAACAAAAAATGAATATATGGGTAAAAAAATTAAATTTCACAAAAGATTGAATTATTTAGGAGTGATAAAATTATCCTCTATAATAATAGTAAAATAAATCAACTTAATTCAAATCATAATTAATAATTCAAACATGTTTGAATAACCTAGTAACTAATAATTATATTTCCAAGAAATCCCATAAAAATCGTAATATTGTTTGAATAAATATAAAATACAATTTAATTTTTATCAATGTGGAATTAAATAATAATAATTATTATTCTGATTTAAATTATATAAAAATGTGTTTGAATAAATTCAATACCATTAAATAATAATTAATAAAATAGTTAGTCAAATAAATTAACTCAAAATATTAAGAAATACATATTCCAGAATACATGCTACAAAATTTACAAAATAATAAATAAATAAATTTACTAACATTTTAAAATGCATTAAAATATTATAGAAATACATTAGATGGCTCATATATAATGTACATTAATTTTTAATATTAATAAAATTATTAAATCATTTAATATAAGTAGGAAGTTCATCAAAATATAAAAAGATGATAAAACAATGTATGGGTCATCATTGATAAAAATTTTCACCACTAATAAATTGAATAACTATTTAGTTTAAGTCACCATTTTAATTTTGATTCACCTTTGGAATTTTGAGTCATCGTTGAGTTTAATTCACCATTTAGTTATAATTTTACCCACTGTCGAAGTGAAAATGAACAACCCACCATTGGATTATCAAAAAAATTAACAGAGGAAAAACAACCCACCATTGGGTTATCCATTTAATTGGAAAAGACAAAAACCAATCCACCATTGGGTTATCCAAAAAAATTGACAAAGGCATAATAACCAACCCACCATTGGATTATCCAAAACATTGGTGAAGGAAAAAAACCAACCCATCATTGGGAAGAAGTGAAGCAGTCACTTTTTTTGAAAAGGGATAAAACAACTACAATTTATGAATAAAAGTGAGAAGAAACAATTTTTTAATTGGAGAAAACACCAAACATTTTAATTCAAAGTGATATTTAAATAATACACATGCACATGGTGTTGTCCATACATGGAGAATATCCGTTGTCCTATCAGGGAGAAGAAGAGTAACCGTTTAACTTTAAACTTGAAGTGGAAAATTCTTGATGATTGTAAGAGATGATGAAGGAATGAAAGGATTATATGAATGAATAAGAAGAATATCTAGGGATCAAAAATGAAGTAAATAGAGTGAATGTAGGTGATGATGAATAAAGATTCATCATTTTATGTAAAATTGAACACATAAACTCTAAAAAACATTTAATCTATCTAAATGATAAAATTTTAAGTTGGTCCAGCATAATAATTTGTGGATAATTTCAATATATTTCCATCTAATAAAAAATATATTAATTCTCATTATTATTGAAAGTGATATGATAAAAATACTATAATAACATGTTTTCAACACTACAGATTGGATTGTAGTACTTCAATCCAAATTTGAGGTATGAAAATGACATTTTTAATGTTTCATGTAGTTTAATTAAATTAATAAAAACTTATTATATTTTTTCCCCAAAAAGCTTTTAGAATTTATGATTATAAAAAATATATATATCAAAAAATCAAAAAATATATTGAATTTTTAAAAACCAATATTTTTAGAATTGTTATAAGATCTTTAGAAAATTGGTGCACGCCTTAAAAAAATTATCCTTCCTTTTAAACAAATGAAATTAATAAAAAAGAGTTGGATTTAAAATGGGATATGTTTAGAAACAATCCAATCAGTATAGTATATGTTATAAAATGAATAAATAATAAAAATTTAAAGTATTTTATACTGTAAACATTTATTGATACCAAAAACATGATTCATGATCAGGTATATATGAGAACATGCAAAAAAATATTTATACAATTTTGTATTTGAGGAAATGTTAGATAAACTTGTTTTATTTCATATTAAATATGATTTATAAAATTATTATCACTACAAAAAAATTTATAATTAAAATTCATAGTGGTTTTAAAAAAATTACATAAAATAATAAAAGGGTTTTTGATATTTAATAACATAAAATAACATGTAATAAAAAACAAAGATACAAACATGAACATGTACCAAGAATATCCCCCTTTTTATTTTATTAAATAACCAAAAAAATTAAAACCAATTTTCTCTCCCTTTTTAAAATAAATAAAAATAGAAAATAAAAACTCCCTCTATGAAAATGAAATAATAAAATAAATAAAATATACAGCTTTCCATGTTCAAATTTAATTTTTTTAAAACTAAACATAGTCTAAAGGCTTAATAAATATGTACGCTAGCTAATTTTCTTCAAGGATAAATTCTAAAACAATGTCACGTTTATTCACATGATCTCTAATAAAATTAAATCTAATATTGATATTATTTCTTATATAATGTTGTATGGGATTTTTAGAAATATAAATTACAGATGCTTTGTCATAATAAATACAAAAATTTTTATGATAAATTCCACAATCACATAACTTTTTGTTAATTCATAAACATTGAGCACAACTATTAGAAGAAAATATATACTCAGCTTCTATAGTAAGTAGAGAAATAGATAGTTTTTTCTTAAAAGACTAATAAATTAATCATTTTCCTATAAAATGACACATACATGATGATGTTTTTATATCAATTCAATTGCCTCCAAAATAAGAGTAATAAAAAGATACTAAATAAAAAATATATATTATGGATAAAATAAACCAAAATAAATAGTTCTTTTAATATATCTAATTTTTCATTTTTTTAGCTTTAATATTACTCCCTTTAGGATTATCTTGAAATCTATCACATAAACAAACACAAAAAATTATATGGGTTCTATATGATGTTAAATATATAATTCTACCTATCATGACTCTATAAATGTTATATCAATAGATTTACTAGATGCATCAACATCAAATTTAGAACTAGTATCCATATGATATTTCCTATATTTAGATGAATTAAGATTAATAGTTTAACCAACTCTTTATTTTAATTAGATTTATTTAGAAAAACTCAAACATTTCAATGAGAAATTTAATGTCCAAAAATATTTTTAATTCTATCAATAAATTCACAACAAACTCATAAGACATCAAAGTGAAAAAATAATCTCGAATAATTTTACAATAAGAACTAAAAACAACACCATAAACATAAACTTATACAATTAATATATCGTCATAATTTTTTTTACAAAAACTATAGGATCGTCATTTCATTTCATGAAACCATTATTTAATTAAAATAAACAAATAATTTCTTAACATGAATTAAGTTATTTTTGAGAACATATAAATATTAACATAATTTAAAAACATGATCAAGAAATTTTCGTTATCAAAACTAGAAGGTTAAGGAACATGATGTTTTTAGTTATAAAACAATTTATGATATAATATTTTTCATTCATTTGATATAATTTAAAACATTGAAAACTATAAAAATACAACAAGATTATTTTATAAAATAACATAGAAATAGGTGGAAAATAATATTCAAATTTTATACCTTCTTCTTGAGATTATCCTTGAGCAACAGGTCTTTATTTTTTATTTACAATCTTTCCAGATTCATCCATCTTGTTTCTAAATATCTATTTAGTTATGATTACCTAGTTATCCTTAAGAAATTATATTAAAGACCAAATGTTATTTTTAATAAATTTATTAATCTAGTCTTGTAAAGAAAATATACAGTTAGAGACATTTAGAACATCATTAATTTTAGTAGGAACAAAATCATAAATAAAAATATAATTTTCACAAAAAAAATAAAACAAAATGTATAGTTTTACCACTAGAATCAAAAATGAAAATAAATTTTTCAAGAGTATTATCTTTATGAATCTCCAATGATCTTGCATCTGGTTGATAAGGATTATGCCCCCCATGAACTGATTTATCCTTATCCTAAGGTTTTTCATAACAAAATTTAGAATCCCTAAACTCATCATCAAAAACAATAGAACCATAATTTAATTTATCATATTTTTATTATACATAATGTGAATTTATATTTTAATAATCATTTTTCTTTTACTATAAACTCTACAATATTTTCTATTATTAGAATGACCAAGATAAATAGTCTCATCACTCTTAGAATAATATATATATATAATTATCCCTTTAACTTAAAATAAATACATTACAACTAAAAAATATAAAATAACTAACTTTATGATATTTTTTTTAAATGATTCATAAGTAGATTTCTTTAACAAAGGTATAATAAGAATTTTATATGAAATATAGAAAGAATAAAAAATGGCATCAGCACAAAAATATCTTGGAGGATTATATTAGCATAACATGGTTCTTTTTCGTATTAATAATATTTCAATTTTTTAATTCTACAACTACATTTTGTTGTGGTGTTCTAAGAGTATAAAAATTATGAAAATAACCATTCTTTTCACAAAATTTTTCAAAATCTCAATTAGGAAATACATCTCTTTTATCACTATGAAATAAACAATCATACAAGCTGTTTAATTTTGAAATAAATTACCAAAGGCATTAAATCAAGATAAAATATCATTTTTCTTAGAATGAAAGTATACACATGTAAATCTATTATAATAAGCAACAATATATAGAGTATATATTTTTCCACTAAGGCTAGAAATATGAGCATGACCAAAATAAATCAAGATATACTAATTGAAAAGGTCTATTAGTACTTATCTAATTTATAGGTCTAATGGAAATTTTACATTACTTCCCTTTCATGCAATCATCACAAATATAAAGATTTTTTTTCTTCAAGGAAGGAAGCTGTAACACATTCTCATCTTTTGAAATCTTATGTATCATTTTGAAATTAACATGATCTTAATGATGATTCCAAAGGATGTTTTAATTCAATACTATATTCAAACACTTAACATATTGAATAGTTAGTTAGAAAATTAAAGTATAAATATTTTCTTTTCTATTAGCATAAATTAATAAAGAATCATCTTTAAAAAATAAATATTTACCATTTTGAAATTCAACTTCTATTACATCATCACACAATATTGGTATACTATATAAATTATTTTTTAATCTTTCAACATATAAAACTTCAGAAATTAAGGTATAATATGAAATACCAACTTTACCAAAACCTTTTACTTTGCCTTTGGAATTATCACCAAAAGTAACAATTCATCCATCGCATGTGTTGTAATTTGTAAATTTCTATGGGTCTTCTCTCATATTCCTATAGAATCAAATGTCTATGTACTATATGTCATTCTTGAGATATCTAAATAATTTTTCCTACAAAACTTATTAACTTGATAATTTTGGTACCCAAGCTACTTTGGATCCAATAGGACTAATAATACAATTTTTAAGTACCCATACAGAATTTAAACCACTATAATATGGTATTATAGATAAAAATGATTTAGAAATATTAGTTTTTGAAAATCCAAAAGAATGTGTAAATATAACTGAATAGTTATTTAAATAATTACAGTTCATGCCACATTTGAACTAAGAAAATTTTAAAGTATAACCATTTTTTTAACAAAATGATTTTTAAAAATTTGATGTAGTCTTCTATCATAAACAAAACCATCGTTATTTATATCAGTTTTAGTCAAATACATCATATCATCATATTTTCTATGCCCTTGAATAAAATATGATAATCATTGTTTAATACATTCAATATCCTTTTTCAAATTCTCATCAATTTTTGAGTAGATTTCAAATTAACATAAACTGTGGAATTATAACTAGAGGCAATATTTCATAATTTTTTATTTTCTTGTAAAATTAAAATACATTCAGAAATAAGCTTCTCATTATTTTCATTAAGATTATTATATAAGTCAACAAATTTAAAAATATATTTTCTTAATCATTCTATTTCATTATTTAATTATGAAAAAAGCAATTTTTCAGACCCATAGTTAGAATGAGAACATCAAGAATAAAAAAACCCTTATACAATGATGCCATGAATCAGAAGTTAACAATTTCTTTTTCATTTCTAGATAGTTCACTAGAATCATATTCTTTTTTAAAACTCCAAATGGTGGAAAATTAATCTTTGTCCCTCATTTTTTACTTGTATATATTCTTTATTTTAGGGAAATCGAGTTTGATATTTCCTTTTTTATACACTCATAATAGGTTACATTTTAAGCATTGTAGTTTGAACCACATTTAATATCTCCCATGTGTTTTTATTTTTGAGTGTTTCTTCTAAACTGGTTCTTGAATCCTTTCTATTTCATACATTTGGAAACTCTAGTTACAATCTGAGCCATATATTCTTTTTCACTATCCTATAGATCAAAATCAGAAGAGTTAGTAGTAACAACATCCACATATCTAAAAGAAACACCTTTTCTTTTTTTTTTGTCTTCCCATCAGTTGTGTTCTTCAGTTCTAGATCATACTAAAGTATTGATCCAATCAATACATTGAGAGTATAATCTTTTAAGTTTTTTCTTTCAGTAATGGAAACCTTTTTTTCATTCTGTTTATTTGATAATGTTCATAAGAATTTTTTAACAAAAACTAGGTTTTACATAACTTATACACTAAGTTCATTCCATTAAAAATTCTTATTAATCAATGGAACATTTGTTTTAAAGTTTAATATTCACCCATCTTGAATTATTAGTACTTAACATGAAGCATTCCAAGATTTTTTAGAATTAATTTGTCAGAACCAAGGTGAGTGACTTGTATAATTTTCTAAATATCACGAGCTCTCTTAGAAGCTAATAGATGACTAAAAACATTTATATTAATATCAAAATATAAATATTAACAACTATGTAATTTAAAACATATCTAGTAGCATCATTTTTTGTAAGTGTATATAGTTTAGTTTCAGCCAGTGTGTATGATTTTTCAATGATAGACCTTCTCTTAATTATCAACGTTTTGATGTATGACTCCATTAATGATCTCTAGAAGCCATAATAATTTATATCAATGTGCAGTGGATTCTGAGGAATATAAGAATAATATAGGATCAATTTTACCATCTTAGAAGATCTTTTCCTTAGACTGTGAGGTTTAGAAAATGGTTATCACAATTAAATATAAAATAATACTCTATAAAAGGGTTGGATAAATTCAATAGGAAACATG
Organism: Viscum album; assembly: GCA_963277665.1. NCBI lineage: Eukaryota > Viridiplantae > Streptophyta > Magnoliopsida > Santalales > Viscaceae > Viscum > Viscum album. The sequence goes on along the minus strand of OY728146.1, from coordinate 1,872,810,938 downwards.
ATTTTATAAATAAAATTGGATATTAGGAAAGAGAATGGAAGGGATAAACTTTTATTAATAAGGTTATCCTATGATACTAAATGTTTGGTAGGATAGGGAATTGGTAAATGTTCTAGAGGGGGTGAATATAGAAAATTAAAAAAAATAATCAACTAAATTGATTAATTTTATTAATTTGAATTTAATTATAAAAGATAATTATTGTAGTTAATTAATAGGGGAAATAGTAAGGAACACAAGAACGTTTTTTATAGTAGTTTAGTCCAAATTTATCCTACAATAATATTATACCTCTCAATGTAGTGGGAGATACATGTGCACTCAGATGATTTTTAGGGGGAATCATAACCCAATTATAGAATCCTTTTCTAGTAGAGAGATTACCATGGAACTAATATTTTTATGGAGAGTAATAACCCTCGCAATCTAACTTTAGACACTATGAGCCGCAACCTGAATAGTCCTAACATTAAATACAAAAAGTCACAAACCTTAGATTATGAATTTAGAATCTGGGAGTCACAACCATAGGAAAGATGGATAGATAATTCTATTGTGTGTAAAAGCATAAATCGAAAAATAGAGTACATATTAGATATGGGAAATATTGTTATAGACTCATGAAACTAGATGAGGTATAAGATAAATAATTGCGGAATTAGAAATGGTTCTTGATTATTGGATCAGTTTGTCTCAACAAGGTTGTAAAAGTCGAAGCAGAAGAAATTCAACCTTTGAGATATCGCACAATTGCTGAAACGACATATGGAATTGGACTTGAGTTGAACATCAGGGTAAAATTTTATATCATTGATCTTGAAGAAAAACAAAGTATCGAAGATGATAACCCATAGTCTTCCTTGAAGTGTCCTCGAACATTTAAATAAGATCTTTAAACTAGAACTAACAATCCAATATCGGATTAAAGAAATTCAAATTCAAAAAAGGTTGAATTATTCCAGAGAGATAAAATTATCCTTCATAATAATAGTAACAGAAATCAATTTAATTAAAATCATAAATAAAAATTCAAAACAATTTGGATAACATGGTAAATTCTAATTATAATTTAAATAAATCCCAAAAAATTTGTAATCCTATTTATAACAAATATAAAATACAATTTAATTTAAAGAATCAGGTAATTAAAAAATTATTATTATTATTATTCTTTAAATACCATAAAATGGGTTTGCATATATTAAATTCCATAAATAATAATTAATTAAATATTTAGTCAAATAATTTAACTCAAAATATTAAGACATAACTATTCCAAAATACATGCTTCCAAAGTCACATAACAATAATAAATAAATTTAATAACATTTTAAGACTCATTAAAATATTATAAAAAATACTTTTTATAGCTCATATATAATATATATTAATTTTTAAAATTTATAAAATACTAAAAACAATTAATATAACTATGCAATTCATAAAAATATAAAAAGATGAAAAAATATAATATGAGTTATCGTTGATAAAAAGAGCCACTATAAATAAATTGAGCCACCGCTGAGTTTAATTCTCCATTGAAATTTTTAGTCACTGAAGGAATTTTGAGTTACTACTCAGTTTAAGTCACTATTGAGTTATAATTTTACCCACTTTTGAAGTGAAAATTAACCACCCACTGTTAGGTTATAAAAAAATGAAAAATAAAAAACAACCCACTATTGGGTTTTCTAAAATATTGGAAATGTAAAAAAACAACCCACCATTTGGGAGAAGTGAAGCATGCACTTTTTTGTAAAAGGGGAAAAAACCTACCATTGATGGAGAAAATTGAGAATCAATTTTTTTTTAAAAGAAGGAAAACAACTATTATTGGCTTGAAAAGTGATATTGGAAAAAGAAACATGCACAATCTGTTGTCCAGGTGTGGAGAAGAACAGCTATTGTCCCGGCGTAGAGAAAAAGAGATGTGGTTGATCTATAAACATGAAGTGAAATCTTGTTGAATATAGGATGAGATAATGAAGTAAAGTAAGGATTATATTCATGTTGAATAATAATATTGAGCTACTAGTAGTGGAGGATAGATAATTGAGGTAGGATATGGAGAATAATATTTCATCATTTTATGTAAAATTGAACATATAAAATTATTATAATTTTTATTTCATTTAAATAATGGAATTTTTAGTTGTTCAAAATTACTTATTTTTATATGATTTCAAGATATCTAATATAAATCAATAATATCTTAGTTCTGATAGGTGTTGAAAGAGATATGATCAAAATATAGTAATAACAAGTTTTGAACACTGAAGAATGGATTAAAATAATTTGGAATCAATTTGTGGTATGAAAATGAAATTTTTAGAGTTTTGTTAATTTTAATGAAATAAATAAAATATTATTATATTTATAAACTAAAAAACTCTGATCAATTCCTATAATAAAAAAAAGATATTTCAAAAAAAATGATTTGGATTTCTGTAAAATCCATATTTTCATAATTATTTTAAGATAACCGGATAATCAGAGAACCCCTTAAACAAGAAAACTATCCATCTGGGTAACAAATTAAATGAATATAAATGAGTTTTACTTAAAAAGGGATATGTTTAGAATGAATCCAATCAGTATAGTATAAGTTATAAAATAAATATAGAAGAAAATTTTGATGTAGTTTATACTGAAAACATTTCTTGAAACCAAAAACATGATTCTTGTTTGGTATTAAATGAGAACATGGTAGAAAAATATTTAGACAACATTTTAGTTCTAAAAAAGTTTTCTAAACTTCTTATATTTAATATGAAATAATGATTATAAAATTTAAATCACTAAAATACAATTTATAACTAAAATACATAGAGTTTTTAAAAATATTTTTTCACATAAAATAATAAAATGTTTGTGGATATTTAAAAACATAAAATAACTTGTAATAAAAAAATAGAGATACATATATGAAAATGAAAAAAAATTACTAGACATAAAAATGAATAATGGATCATTTTCATAAATTATCAAAACAATCCCTGAAATTTATATTGGTTTTTAGTGATTGACACATGTTTTTAACGAAAATGTACATTTTAAACTAAAAACACATATTTTGAGTCATATCCATCAAACCAAATATCGTATTGAGTTATGTATAATTCATAAACATAAAAAATATCTTATGGATAATTATCCTAAATTATAAAAACAATATGATTATGATTTCTAGTTCTAAGTATGTCATGTATATTTTTTACTAAAATGTGATCAATAAAACTAAAACCACACATTTTGAGTCATACTGGTTATATCATGTATCTGATAGAGGTGTGGGTGATTCCTAAATTTCATAAAGGACATATGTATTCTTTTCATAAATTATCAAAACAATATGAATTTTTTTCTCATTTTTGAGTATTTCAAGTGTCTTTTGAACTAAAATATCAATTTCAAATAAAAAGACACACTTTGAGTCATATCTGTCACACCATGTCTTAGATTAATGTGTGGTTGATTCATACACATCAAAAATGAACTAAGGATTATTTTCCTAAAGTATCAAGAAAATATGAGTGTGTTTTATATATTTTCAATGTGTGATATGCATTATTAACTAAAATGTAATTTCTTAAATCAAAATACAAACTTTGAATCATAACAGTCACAATGTGAGTCAGAGTGATGTGAGGTTGAATTCTGAACATCACAAATGAATTATGGGTTTCTATTCTAAATTATTAAGACAATACATGTAGTATTTCATGGTTATTAGTGATTACTATATGTTTTTACCTTACATTTAATTTTTAATCTAAAACCACTCATTTTATATCATATCGATCACACTATGTATCAGATTGAGGAAAAGATGATTACTACATGTTAAAATTCCTTATGTATCATTTTCCTACAGTATCAAAACAATATAATTATGTTTGTATAGTTTTGAGTATGTCACACATCATTTTAACGAAAATTTTATTTTTAAACTAGAAACCCACATTTTGAGTCATATCAAGAAAATAGTGTTTGGATTATGATACAGCTAATTGCTATATATAAAAACTGACTTATGGATAATTCTTCTAAATTATGAAAACAATCTAATTCAATCTTATTAGTTTTGAGTACGTGATGTGTTTTTTTACTAAAATGTTAATTATAAATAAAAACACACTTTGAGTCATACCAGTCACACCATGCATCATATTGATTTATGGTTAATTTTTATATGTCAAAAATGCGTTAAGGATTATTTTCCTAAATTATAAAGACAATTATATTGTGTTTTCTAGGTTTCCAGTGAGTGGAAAATTTTTCTAACTAAAATTCCATTTTTAAAATTAAAATACACCCAGTGAGGCATACCAGTCACATCATGTGTCAGATTAATTAGCTTATAATTACTACACATCAAGAATGACTAAATGGTCATTTTCATATAATTATCAAGACAATATGAACATGTTTTATTACTATTTAGTGAGTGACACATGTTTAGACCAAAAATATAATTTTTGAACTGAAAACACACATTTTGAGTCATAACGGTCAAACTATGTATCAGATTGAGGTGTATATGATTTCTACATATAATAAATGTCTTATGGGTAATTTTAATAAATTATAAACACAATATAAATCACATTTCTCATTTTTGAGTATGACATGGGCCTTTTTTACTAATATTTCAGTTTTAAACTAAAATCACACATTTTGATTCATTCAAGTCACACTGTGTATCAGATTGAGGTTTGGATGATTCTTACATGTCACAAATAAATTAGGGAATACTTTCCTAAAATATCCAAACATTAATAATGTGTTTTCTTAGTTTTGAGTATTTCATACATCTTTTGAACTAAAATGTCAATTTAATATAAAAACGAAAACATTAAGTCATACCGGTCACACCATGTGACTGATTATTGTGTGGTTAATTCATACAAATCACAAATGGATTAAGGATAATTTTCCTAAATTATAAATACAATATGAGTGTTTTTTCTATGTTTTTAGTAAGTGAAACATGTTTTTAAATAAAATTTTATTTATTAACAAAAAATATACACTTTGAGTCATAATGGTCATACTATGTGTCCGAGTGATGTAAGGCTGATTCATACATGAAAAAAATGATATAATAATTGTTTTCCAAATGTATCAAGATAATCCAAGTATATTTTCTCATTTTTCTATGAGCAACACATTTTTTAAATAAAATGTTATTTTAAATTGAAAACACTCTTTTCAAGTAATATTGGTCACACTGTGTATCGGACTGAGTTACAGATGATTATTACATGTCAAAAATGACATAAGTATAATTTCCCAAAAGTATCAAAATAATTTTAATGTCATATCATGGTTTTGAGTATGTTGGGCATCTTTTTAATAGAAAATATCCTTTTTAAAATGAAAGATGACATTTTGATTCATACTAGTCACATCACATATTGGATTGACATATAGCTAATTGATATATGTCACATATGAATTATGGATCGATTTCAAAAATTATCAAAATAATATGAATAAATTTTCTTTGTTTTCAGTCTGTGATGTGTGTTTTGAACTAAAATTTCAACTTAAAAAAGCACACACTCTTTGAGTCATATCAATCACACTATGTGTCGGATTAACATGAAGTTGATTCCAACATGTCAAAAATAAATTAAAGATAATTTTCCTAAACTATAAATAAAATATGAGTATTTTTTATAGTAATTTATTGAGGTACACAAATTTTAAACTAAAATTTAATTTTTAAATTGAAATAATGAACATTATGTTATATTGGTAACATAATGTGTCGAATTTACATGAAGCTAATTCTTATATATCAAAAATGATTTATAGATCATTTTCCAAAATTATCAAGACAATATGATGTTGTTTTCATATATATAAATGGGTGGTGCTCATTTGTAAATTGAAAGGTCATATTTTGAGTCATACCAGTCACATTGTGTATCTTATTGAGGTACAAATTATTCCTACATGTTGAAAATAATTTATAGATAATTTTCATAAACTATAAAAATTGCCTAAATGTGTTTTATTTCTTTCTTATATTTCTCATGTTTTTTTTATAAAAATTTCATTCTAAAAATAAAAACAAAAACTTTTTACTATTTTCATTTTCTTTGAAAAGTAAGAATTTTCAAAAGAATGTTAGATTTTCATTTGGTAGATAGACCAAACTAAAAACCAAGATTTTAAATGTAATTATAAGAGTTTGAGTACTTAAAATTATTTTTCTTAGATGTGTAATGAGCCCTAGAAGGTGTCTTAGAGGTTTTCAGAGTGTTATGAGGGTTCTAGGCCTGAAATGGATATTTCTGTAAAATAAAACTGAGGCACATCGTTTTCACATGATTAATACTAATTGTGAATTGAAACTGTGAATCTTGTTATGTATGGGAACATGGTTTGATTAACCATGTGTGTTGGCCATGTAAACCATGAAAATTGATGAATATGTGCTAAGATAACTGCAAGGTTAGCATAGGGTTTCTCTAACCATGCATTGTAACCATCTAGGGAAGGAGTGATTAGATTCAGTGGCTCCATATGATTGGGGAATGATTTTTAAACTGTGCAAGTAAACAATGTGACTTTATGGGTGCTTTGGATATTATAACTACATTGTTGGTACATGGTTTTCCAAATTTTTTGAAAAAACTATGTGGCTCTTAAAAGGGTCTGAAAAGGACCATTTTCCCCTACCTCTTATATCTTTTCCACTTCCCCTATTTACCACATTTCTCCCAAACCAAGAATCCATTCGATATCTTTACTTTGTCTCCTCCTAATATTCAATGGATATCCTTCATTAGGACCTATAATTGAACATTTTCAATCATGTTTGATCACCTGTTATTAGTCAAAAATTCATATTCCTTCTATTCTTTATTTATCTCTCTATATCATATGTTATTTTTATGCAAGATCATATACCCTACTTTCATGTTGTTTTTTCATTTCATTAGTTTCTCTCATTCTAGTTCAAATCAAATGAAAATAATAGATAATTTTTCAAATCATGAGGTGGGTGGTAAATAATTGTTTCCCCTAAAATTTCATCATTTATAAAATTCATCGATGTGCCAAATGTCAGAAATTCCATGCATTATTTTTAAATTGTGAAAACCTATAAATTAAATCCTTAGAACACAACCATGATGTCCTTTAGACCCCTTACATGGTTCGAGGTCAACAAACTCAACATGTACCACCTATTAAGGTGATTTTGATTAAATTATAATGTCTACCATCTTTTCCGTATGATTAAACCACCCCTTGGGAGTATTACTTAAATACCTTATCATTTCTATAAATGTATATATGACCAAAACACCTCTTAAGGTTGGTTTATCTTTCCAATTGAGATGAAAATTAATAAAAAATATTAAATGAAATGTTAAATGGTTTAATACCATCTTTTAGACCTTAATAATTTTGTATCATCATGTTAATTAAATAATTTTAATTTAATCATAGTTTTCATGTATTCTTCACTTATATCTCTTATTCATTTCTAAATGATTTTATGAATGAAATTATTAGAAGAATTTTTGAGTTTTTTTGAGGCAAGGGCGTTACCCATGGACTTTATGATGGTTATAATTGAAATGGTCTAATTGAAAAGTTTTAATTGATAATGACAAGGATTTAATTCTATTCCTTAACTTATATTATGGTGTGGATAGTCTGATGTCCTATATTTAAATATTAAAATAAATATGTAAATGATAGTACACTGCACCTTGAGTGATGTTGGGTCCCTCATTATGGAAAAACTTGGTTATGGGCACATAGGAAAAGTGGGATTGCTTAATAATAGATTATTATTGAGTGAACATTGTTAGGGTTGTTGGAAAAGATGCTTCACACCCCCTTGGTCTATGATTTTGAAAATGGACTTACACTTCATTTTGGGTTGTTGTACATGATGTTTCACACCTTTGATTAGGATATTGTACATTATGATTCACATCATTGATTGAGATTATCGGGCAGGGAATTCTATATCCCATATCAAAATTCTTGAGATTATACCCATTTATAAAATATGAGACCCATATTATTATTATTATTATTATTATTGTTAAAATTATTATTATTAAGTGGATTACTTGGCCCTATGCCTCAGATCCTCACATGTGAATGTATATACTTGTATATATATAGTTACTTAAATGCATATATATACATGATATAACATGTTCAAATACATTATGGCTTAGGCTAAAACTAGTATACTCAGCCATGTGTATTTTGAAGAACCTAAGACTACCTAATTACATTTATTATTTACTATTATATTTATTATACCTACAAACTACTTATTTTATATTCATGGATAGGAAATATAGTTAATTTCATTGGTGGTAGCCTATTGAAGTTTTCTCACTTATTTGGGTGGAAATTGTTATCTAGAAATATTTTCTTATTAAAGTTTAGGAACTAGTTTATACCATTTAATGTTTTTCATTATGGGCTAGGACAAGACATGGGATCTTGGGAATAGCGGTTGATTATGTACTCAGGATTCAGTATGGGGTTGGGGTCTTTTATTTATTTACTTTTTTTTCATTCTACCACTATTTAATGTATCATCTATTATATGTTCTTATATTTTTTTATGAATCAACATGCTCATGAATGGATGATATTTATCTTTTTCCGTATTATCAGTTTGTGATTTTTATTTGTTATCTTCCACTGCTCTTCGTTTTATTTCAATATTCTTCCACTATATTTATCAATGATACATAGGGTATAGTCTCCCCATAGTACCATTGTTTAACCCCCACTTCTAGTTAGCAGCCTTAGGTCTATGGGGAGGTGATTGTGTGTCCAAGTGTCCAACCAGTTAGGCTAATGTTATTGAGTGAGTTGGGAGTGATATAAAAATTTTAATTTTTTCATTTGTATTAATGTTATGGGATAGTATAATGGAGACAATAAATGTATCATAACTTGGTAAATAGCTCATGCCTTGGTCTGACTAACCCACGCATGAGGGAATGATCAAGTTGATAGGGATGTGAATGTTGTTCATGAATATTCCTTATTACAGTTGATTACTATTTCACCATGATTGATTGATGTACTTATATTATTTATCAATTTATAATATTTAACTTTTGGATGATATGGTGAGATACGGGATGTGTTCATGTATCATTTGAGGCACATAGAATTCATATCACATTTATCATGTTTATATGTATACCATGCTTCTATTATTTTATTCTTATATATCTATATTCTTTGTTATGTGATAGAATCCCTTATTAAATTTATTATATATGACTTGTTATTAAAGTGTTTTTATCAACCTAAATGGTGTCTTATCTTATAGATTGATGATATAAACTTAATTTAACCAATTCTGACATGCCTGGGCAATGTAACATTGGTTGGATAGACTGAAACATTGGTGGTTTCTACTAAATTAGTTCTAATTGAAATTTATAATGTGAATGGGGCTTCATAAATTAGAAAGTATAACCTATATAATCAAACTATAATATATTTACTTGTTATATTCTAATCCCAAGGGTGAAAACCTTATTTTATCTACATGAATTCCAATTTTAATTTGTAAATGTATGTAACTTTAAAACATGGGAATGGTAATTCATCTAACTAGACTATTTTATGAATAAATGGGTTGTTATGTATGAATAAATGGGTTGTTAAATTTTAAATTGATTTCAATTGAAACTTATAAATGGTTTTACCACTATAACATGGGAATTATGACCCATATAACTATATCATACTATGTTTACACAACCCTAATGAGTGATTTTTATAATTTTATACCTATGTGAAAACCCCATTAAGGGTGTCCTAAATTTTAAACTATTATGGGTTGAACATAAATGGGATAACAATTGTATTTTATTAAAAATTTACTAAAAAAATTGGGAATGGATTCCCATATAACTAAACCTAAATGGGCATAATAGTACTCGCATAGGTCACATTTATTCTTACTTAATTTGGTACATAACCTCATAGTGGTATATTTATTATATATAGGATGGTAATTTAAAGAGTTATTTTCCACTTATATGGTGCTTTTATAAATGTACGGTGGTATTTACTTGAAAAATATACTTAAATTGATAAAATACTTTTTAAATGATTCTAAAACTTATCATTATTAGGCATTAGTTAATTAAAATATCAATTACAACCTAAAAAGTGTTCTTATCTACAGACTAAAAATGAAATTTTCTTTAACTGGGACCAATTGTGAGAAATATGGATAAATAATGGTTTGAAATGAAATTATGTGATAATATTACTATAGTGCTACATGGATTCATCTGAATGAAGTGCATAGTATAAGTTTCCTTGAAAACAGGTTCTTGATATCACTTAATTATGAGATTTTGGAAATGTTTTAATAAATAAGCCTTGATTAAATGCCTTAAAATGAAACATTTTTGATTTTTTATATAGTATGAAATATCATGTAAGGGTTAAAATTAGTGTTTCTGAGAGGGTTGATTTTTTTGGGAACATGAGTGTTCCCCATTTGTCTCAATTGGATTCATTCTAATATTGTTTAAACATAAAGGATAGGGAGTAGAACCTAGTGGCTTCTTTGGGGTGACTTTAGTTTAAAATTAAATGCCCAATATTAAAAAGAGGGTTTATCACATTTTGGATGATCCATTTGAAATGGAAAATTGGTAGATTTTTTATCTAGAATATATGCACAGTAAGTTTTATTGTTTGGAATATTTTATTTGGGTAGGACTCTTAGATGATAAAATGAAACCCCTGGGTATATGAGTGGTTGTTTGGTAAGTTGAACCAGGAAGGGGTAATAACATATATTTATACCCAGTAAGTGTACGCTCCTTATAATTTTATGTAGTCATTATAACATACTATGGAGTACTCCCCTTTGAGTATTCTCAGAAAGGATCAAGTTATGGTAGGCTACTGCTTGGAAGGTGATGGTGTTATTTATCTTAACCCTTGTAGGTCAATAATTCCTTTACATACATTACTTTTACATCATTAGGTGTAATTTATAGGTGCATTATATTTCCTATAATAGAATCCATCATGTTGGAATAGGTTCTCATGTGAGTAAACTTTGGACTATATGGATGGACCTAGTAACCGTGTTTTGATATGTGATTGGTAGGGCTAGATCGAAGAACTAGAGACCCTTAGTTTTGACTCAGACCCAATTGGGTTAGTAGTGACATTTTTTTATCATGGGAAACATTGAAGAGAGTTTGGCCTAAATTTATGAATTACTTAAAGGAAATTATATTAGTTTCATGATTCTTTCAAGACTGATAAATGATTGGTGATCATGTTTTCTGATTTTGGGGAAGCACCCAAGGACCTTATGTATCAAAACTGGATTTGAAGGGTGATACACTTTGAGTTCCTTTCCCATTCGACCAGTTGTTGTGTGTTGATGCTTAAATTTCTAAGACAACACTATGAGATAGATAAAAATTTCATAAATCATGGCATATATTGGTTCTTGATTTTGAATAGGAGTTCCAAGGGAACTTATGGACTATCATAATAATGTGACCTATAATGCAATGAATATGACCTTGTTGATGGTTGAATCATTGGTGTGTGAGTCGAGTATTGAATTGAGTGGTATGGGATGTACACTCATTGTGTAAGGAATTTTAGTTCACATTTGTTATGAATATTAATTAGTTGATATGGAATATTGGTGCGAGGCCATGGGCAGTCTATGGATCGATGGTTACAAAGGGGATTCTTGCATGCTGGTCACATAGATCTTTGGATAAAGTTAAAGAAAGTTCCTGATGATGACGGATAATTTGATAGTGGACTAAGTTCCATTAGACAGTTGGTTTTGGATGAACCTAGACATGAATTTTCAGATAGACATGGTATCAGGACTTTATTAAAGTCATGTATACCTTTTTTATGGGAATGAAGCTTGGGAGGTAAATATACACCTATCAATGGAACATTAGTGTACTCTCAGTTAGAGTATATCATTACCAATATCTTTAAGTCTTTATGGTTATGTTGGTAGAATTTTGGATATGCATGAATCTACCAACATATCTTTTCCAGTTTGATGAAGAAACACTTTGATAGTTTCACTAAAGGATTAATTTCAAGTAATCTAGATAGTGTGTAATAAACCATTTTTCGTTTAAGGGTGGTGACCCTTATTGTGTTTTTTAAAATCATAGAATACCATGGGAACTATTCTTAGAAAGTGGGAACTAGTTATGGGGGATGTTTTTGTTAATTCTTAGAGGTGAGTGTGATTTTTTAGAAATACTAGTTGTTATTTCCAAGGATGGATGGATAATGGGATATGATAACTAGTAATTGTTTAACTAGTATGATGAAAAATATTCTCTTAAGGTGGGGAGTAGGGCCTTGGTCACTGGTGAGAAACCCATGCATCATAGGTTTACGAGACCTTGAGATGGTTGTGGGATGATTGTTTTGGGAACTTGTAGTACATTAAATTAATGAAATCATGCACTTATGGATTTCTCAGTAAATCCTAGGTAAATATTTTTGTATGAACTTTGTGTAGAATGACCGTGGGTGCTAATCCTAGAGTATCTTATGATGATCCATGGATTGTAGATTATGAATGTGTTTGTACTTGTGATATGTCATGAAGATAGTTATATATTCGGCTAGGGGATGTCACTAAAAGACAATTATGTTCTTCATGGAGTCTTCTCAGAATGATCTCGATACAACGTAGGATAAGGATACATAATTTTTGTGCAAATGCGTCAGTAGTTGAAGTTGAATATTTAAAAAATAGTTAGATAGAGGTTGTTTGACTTGAGTTTTCTAAAATATTTGTATGTGGTTAGTGAGGAGCCACATTGATCATGTAGTTGGTATGATATGGGTGTAGTTTAAAGGTTTCCCATGGATGTTCAAAAAAATTCACCATGACCACACTAGCTCAATCGGTTAGAGTTTGACTATTTTGATCAAATTGAGGACTGAGGGTAGTTCCCTCATGTGTAATTTGTTAAAAGTTTCAAGAGTATTGATATACATGAAGAATGTTAATTATTTTGAAGTTCCAATAGTGGGATTATTATGAATTAGAATTGGTCGTTGGAACTCTAGAACCAATGGTTGTGATCACCATAGTTCAGTTGATTAAAGAGATGATAATTACATCATGTCTCATGTTATATGGTCTTGAGTAAGTGTTTTTCTGATGTTTCTTTAGTACTTATGATCATTGGATCTAGTTTTGGAAATTTAGACATTGTATGTTCAAATTTATGATTCAAGGTGAATTGGGTTTTCATAAATGAAACATGGATTCTTGAATGGTAATTCTCAACATGGGTAAGTTGAGTGATGTTTTTTGTCCCTTAAGGCTTCTCAGGGATGACAAGTTCTAAGGTGTGGAGATTGTAATGTCCCATGTCTTGTACCGACTAAAAAATTCAAAGGAATTTGAAAATTACGTTTGGTGGATGGGTCCAACTACAAACCAAGATTCATAATGTAATTTTGAGAGTTTGAACTCTGAAAAGTGTTTTTTAGATCTGTAATGATGCCCAAAAGGTGTTTTAGAGGATTTGGGAGTATTCTGAGGGTTTTAGACCCAAAATAGAAGTTTTAGGAAAATAAATCCTAGGAACACGGTTAGTACTAACCAAGCAGTGCAACCATGTGGCTTCTTATTTATGAGGACATAGTTAATTAGTTATGCTTGGTGGACTAGGAAACCATGAAAAGTGGTGTAGAGGTTCTAAGAAGAAAACATCATTGGAACACAGTTAGAAAAACAATGTACTATAACTATGTGGGGTAGAGTGTTTGGCATTAGTGGATCCACCAAGTTAAGGCATAGTTTTTAAACTATTCGAGGAAACCATGCCACTTAGTGGGTTTATTGTAAAGTGGTACCATATGGTATGCATGTAGTTTTCTTAATCGTGTGGTGAAACTATGCATATTTTAAAAGGATGTGAAAATAATGTTTTTCCCCTTCCTTATTTATGTTTTCCTCCTCCCCTATTTCTCTCATTTTCTTCCATTATATGTAGCCACTCAAAATCCTCCATTGTCTTTATTCTAGGATCTATTGGATATCCCTTGTTCGAACTCAGAATCGAATGCCAAAAGTCACATTTTATCACTCATGGTGAGTCTACTATTCCCATTATTTATCTTCTCCATTAATCTTTCTATATCAGATACAATTTCCATGTTAGCTCATATACCTTATTTTCATGGTGTTTGTCTATTTATTATATTTCCCTTATTTAGGTTTGAATCAAATCCCTATAATAGATTGGTGAAGTGTCCTATTAACTAGGGAGGTGGTCTAAATGTTTTTCCCTTAATGTTTCATCATTTATAAAATGTGTAGATTTTCCTCACACCATACATTCTATGTGTTTCTTATAAAAGGTGAAATACCCTAAATTAAACCCTTATATTACAAACTTCATGTCCTTTAGACCCCTTACATGGTTGGAGGTTGATGACCTGAACTTGAACCACCTCTTAAAGTGAGTATAAATACATGATAATGTCTCTCGTCTTTACATTGTGATTAGGCCAACCCTTGGGATTTTTCATTAAATGACTTAGAAAATCTATAAATTTATGTACAACAAAAACACCCCCTAAGGTGATTTTTTTGTAAATTGAGATTAAAATGATTAACCTAAATCAAATAAAATGTTAAATTATTGAATATCATATTTTAGACATTATTTTTTTTTGAATAATCATGTTAATTAAATCATTTGAATTTAATCATAGTATGGATTATATTCTAAACATGTTACTCTTATTCATTTCTTAGTTATTTGTAAATTAAATGATTAGAAGAATGAATTAAGTTATGTTGAGGCATGGTTTATACACATGGCCTTCTTGACGGTTATAAATGAAATGGTCTGATTTCAAAGTTTAAATTAATTATGACATGGATTGTATTATTTTCCTTGAGTTATATAATGGCATGGATGTTCTTAGGAATATATCTAAATATTAAGTAAAACCAAAAAATAATGGTACATTTCACCTTGAGTGACACTATGTTTCTCTTTATAGAATTCCATGGTTACAATCTCATATGCAAGAGGGGTATCTTAATAATAGATTATTATTGAGAGAACATAGTAAGGGTTGTTAGATAGGATTCTTCACAACCCACTGGTAAAGGATGTTGGAAATGTAATTTTACATAATTATTCTTTTTTAGGCATGATTTTTTATTCCCCTTGGTTAGGATGCTGTACATGATGCTTCACATCATTTATTAGGATGGTACGGCATAGTGTTCTGTATTCCCTTTTCAGATTATTGGGATTATCCCTTTTATAAAATACGAGACCACTATTATTATTATTATTATATGGGTTACTTTTCCATATGCCTCAGATCCTTGATAGTACATGTATAGATTTTCATATATAGGATTATGTATATGCATATTTGTAAATGATGGCACATGTTCAGAAAAAATATGTCATGGGCCAAAGCAGGTTTCATCAGCCAAGTGTCTTTTGGGGAACCTAATCTGACCTGATTAAATTTATTATTTACTATAGCATCCCAGGTAAATAAAGAAATATAACATTTTATTATTTATTAATATTTTTGAATAAAAAATTAATTTTAATTTAAATGGGTTGCTATGTTTGATGGTCTACCCGATATGCAAAAACGGGTTTCTTTGAAATATTATGTTGCACACTAACAATATAATATTATTATTTTAAATGGTATTTAACATCTAGTGGTTTTATTGGAAGAAAAGAATACAACTAACAATAATATGATTATAAATTTTTTTTAAATGTTTTTACATTTATCCAATAAAAGTTAGAGGCTTAAAATATGAATTAATCTAATTTTAAGCTTAATTTACCTTAAAGGTTGATTTACTGCCTTTTAATGGAGAACCCTCTTTAAATCTAGTTTCGGTAACTTTAATATGTTTTATTTGACCAAATAAAATTCTTATTTAGAATCAGGACATAAAATTTTACATTGGGTAAATTTTTGGTATTTTTCTAATAAAATTCAATTTTTAATGAAAAGTGAATAAAGCTGTATTTTAATTCAGAACTGCCTTTTAATCTAATTTATTTATACAGTTAGATTATCTTTTTAACTGGTTTTAAAGTGTAATTAGATTATATTTTTACCATTTAATCCAATATTGGTCATTGGAATTAATTTCACTTTGAAATTAGACATAAACAACTGTCAATGTTTTGATAGTTAATATATCTAAAAAACATGCTTTTTGATTTGACAGCGGGAATTAATTTTAAATTAATTTCTGACACTTATTTGTTTTGAATTTTGAAAAATTTATTTTATATTTGGAATCAGGAGTTCCAAGTTTTTTAAATAGGTAATTTTATTTTTAGACATCATGAATATTTACTTCAGTAAAAAATTTATTTACCATGGTTAAAGGGTAGGTTTGGTAAACAAGTGTAACAAAATATTATTATAATAAAATAAAATTACCCTAACATGTTTCCTAATCCTATTGGTAGATACATATCTGACCATGGTAATCCTTGGGTCGATTTTGGGACCTCATAGGTGTAACAACCCATGTTTCCACGGTACACTTCTCTTTAAATAATATAATAGCGTGTGTTGTACGCAACTTCAAGTTCTAACACACCACAACCAATCAAACTAGCTAATATGAATAATAATAAAAAAAATTAATATTTTATAAATTTTATCGTTCAAAATGGACTTCATTTTTGGATTCTTAGTATCGAAATTAGCTTAGGGTGAATCTTTTGTATTTTTCTGAAAACTTTCAATTTTTGATTAATAGTGAAAAACACTGAGTTATAGTTTAAAATAGAATTTTTATTTAAATAATTATTTATTTTATTTAAATTTATTTTATATCAAAATAGATACATAATACCTATATAAGTTCAATTTAATTCATTGGAGCCAGTTTATAAAAATTTGAGATATATAAAAATTTTATTAAACTTTTTACCGTCTTTTACCCACCTCCTAGGAGCATTTGCAAATTTACATAAAACATAATTTTATCGCTTCTATGAGATGAATTTAAAAAAATTGAGAGACATGACTGAAATCAGTAAGTAAAATTTGGTTCAATAATATGAAAATAATTTTTTTTTAATAATAACTTTTTACTTTTATTTACCATGGTTAAAAGTAAATAGGGTAATTAAGGATAAAAATGATATTATTATTACCCTAAAACATGTCCTAATTCTATTGTATAAGTGTAATTATACCAAAAACAACCTTATTAATAAAATATGATCCTTTAGGTCCACATGTATTAGATTAGGACATTTATTATTATTTAACTCAAAGAAGAGTTAAAAGTATTAAATTCAAAGTTTAATAACTAAACCATTTTTAATATAGGGTTACGCATAAGAAAAATTATACAATAAATATTCATTAAAAATATAAAAAAACTTCCTAAATAATGGTATTTTATTTATATTTTTTAGACATTAAATAATTTAATATTCTTTATGACACAATGATGATGCAATAATTACCTAATTAATGAAATATTAAAATAATTGATATTATAAATCTCCAGATAAATGTAATTTGAGACTTTTTATGAATTAAAATAATTTTCTAGGATAATATTACATGTTAGGGTTGGTTAGATGAATTTTTTTTCAATTAATAATATTGTTATGAATTTAGAAAAAACAAAATACAAAATAGTGTCAAAATTGACATAAAAGAGTTTTTAAAACAAATATTATATTATTAATTGATATTCTATTCCTAAAAAAATATGGTTTAGAGAAAAGTCTTATATAATGATATTTTTATAATTAATGAATAGATTTTGGTTCTCTTGGATGTTTATAGTATGTTTATTAACCATATAATATAAAAATATAAAGGGACCTGGTAAATGTCAAACTATTTAACTAAGAGTTAAATCTAGAAGATGATGTTAATATAGTGACCAAACCATTATAAAACCTATTGGTTTTGTGGTTTTCATCCAATACTCACCTTATAATTTAAATAATTAATTTTGGATCCATTATAAACCTAAAATTATTTTTTTATAAAATAATATTTCTAGCTTTTCCTATGGTGCCCCTCACCCCTCTTATAAAAGGGAACTCCCCCTTCTCTCTAATTCACACCATAAAATCCATTTTTCTCGGCCAAAACATTCCCAAAAACCCTATCAATTCTCCTCCATTCATCATAGTTTCATTCCATTAGTCAGAAAACCAACCTAAGGATCCATTTTGATCAAATCAAAAGGAAGAACCCGACGAAGAGGTAAATATTTAATCACCTCTTTCAAGTTCCTTTCTTCTTCCACTTTTGCATTATTTGTTGTTTCCATTATAAAATAATAACTCCAGTATCTTCTATATACTTTGATGTTATTATAAATATGGTACAACCAAATTCATTACTCTATCCATACTTTTAATGACATGTCACCAAACGTGCGTACGTACGGCTTACTGTCTCCACATCGTGGTGTTATTGTTATTCAACACATTATTATTTTGATGGGTATAATAATGA
Organism: Viscum album; assembly: GCA_963277665.1. Lineage (NCBI taxonomy): Eukaryota > Viridiplantae > Streptophyta > Magnoliopsida > Santalales > Viscaceae > Viscum > Viscum album. Next base: position 1,872,792,395 of record OY728146.1, on the reverse strand, counting down.
TGTATAATTGATGTAAATAATAAATATAACATGATAATGATTCTTTATATAGGATATACCATCCAATTATATATTTTTTTAATATCAAAATAATTGTATTGTCGCTCATGCGTACGTACAGATTACCATCTCCACGAACGCGATGAGATTAATTCCCCATCATATCCATTCAAGACTAATATTCATTTTATGATTAAAAATAATTTTTAAAGACTTAATATCATATTTAATATGAATAAGATACATCATATCCACAAAAAACATTACTTACATAACAAAGAAAATAAATAAAAATGAATCAGTTTACACCTGAAACGACGATAATACTAAGATATTATTAACAAAGCAATATTAAAAGATCATATATGATATAATATTAATGTATATTATTATTGTATAATTTAATAAAAATTATTTCACCATTATACAAGAGGTTACCATACCCTCTACTAAGTAAAATTAAAAGTTAAGGGACAATTTCACAATATCTTTATTATCTGAGGTTGTTTTTATATAAGTATCTATTGGGAACTCTTTATCATCAAAATCCATGCTTCTTAAAAATGTATTTCAAAACAATTTTACTATTTAATAGAAAATTGTTTAAAGTCATTTATACCCTTATTTGACCTTATATTTTTTGAAATGAATCTTTCCGTCATTTTCCAAACAAGGTACTTTTTGACCTTTTCGATAAATTTAATGTAAGAATGTTTTTTTAAACTTATACGGTGGGTGCAGATATTTTCTGCCATTATAACATCATCAAATCTTCCCTTACAAGCTTATAAGAATATTTTCAACATAAATTTTTTCTTAAATGATTTCAAAATAGAAATATATATTTCTCTTAAAAAAGTTTTTGATTTCATCTATTTCAACATCCTTTTAAGGATTTTATGATTTTTTTAATTTGATTTATTATGATACCAAAATTCTATATTGTATTGAAGTTTTTGTGATATGTTTGACTATAGATGTTTTATTTTTACACCATTAATGTTTTATGGATAAAGTATTGAAATTTTGTATACTATTTTTAATACAAATGTTTATGTTATGTTTAAACCTTTTCATATGAGGAATGCATTGGACTTTGTAAGTAACGGGTGGAGCACGCTATAGATCCCTGATGCATCAGTAGGTCTCATGAGAAAAACTAGTGTCTTGGAATAAGGACTTGAAAAAATCTTATTTGTAGTTTTGGCACAAGGACTTGACTATTTGGTTATGAGTGTTTGGCATTATGCATTCCATCATTATGAAAGTGGCTATTGATATTGCATGTGGTTATTAGACAAGTAGAATATCCATGTGAGTAAGTAAACGGAATTATTTTGATTTATATTTTCCATATTATGATGAAATTTATATTGAAAATGCTTTTGTTTTAGTTTTATACATTGCCTTAAATATTTTTGCTTATTTATGAATATTTCCACTATATTGTTATCCTTACTAAACATTTGAGATCACCCCTTTATATGTTTTATTTTTCCAAGGATGCAAAGAAGTATATTATCACTGACCTACAGGGATAGTCTATAGGATCTTAGTTTTGTCCATGGATACAATGTTGTCCTAGTTTTCTATTTTATGATATAATGTAAACCTTATGAATGTATCTATTACTTCCAAGGCTACTAAACTAATCGGTCTTTTGAGACTTGATCTTTTGTGATCATGCCAATGATTCGTAATAATGCACCAAATTTGGGCTTCTAGGGTCTGGGTGTTACAGTTGGAATCAGAGGACGTTTAGTACAACCCTTGGAAACAAGATTTAGATAAACACTTATTAGAGAACATAGCCCTAAGATAGACATTGAGGATTAGTATAGAAGAACTTCCTAGAATTTTGGTATTGTAGAGATTTTGTGAGTTTTCCAAGAAATACATCCCTGTCGAGATACGAATAGTTAGAGGCGGCTCTGGCACAGATGTACCTAGGGGTAAAACCTGAAAACACCACTTTAAGCTAGACTCGAATGGGAACTGGTGCACGACAATGTGCCTCGATGCACTATTGGTTACGACACTCCCGGGGGATATGCTTAGGATAATTCTCATTTTCTTTACAAACCATTATGAAGGGTTTATGAGTATATACTTCCTCAAAGGAAACATTTTTATGATTATGGATTATATCTATAAACTGTTCAATTTATGTTAAGTGTTTTACAGTTTTTCATTTATGTATTGCAATTCATAAACTAATCTAGTTTATGCCATTATTTAGAAATGGTTCCTAGTGGAAGGAATGGAAACCATATCAATGCATGCACTCAATTTAGGGATTTCCCTCCTACTCAAGATAATTATAGTCAAGCTAGAGAATCAACTAGTTTTGATTATCTTATTACTATAATGGAACAACTCACTCAGGTTATGAATAATAACCTTACCCATATGGAGCACCTTGATCCATAGCATGGCAGATCAATGTTATATTTCTTCATGAGGCAACAACCACCAACATTCAATGGGGTTACAAATCCACTAGTAGCCGAGCAATGGATAATTTCTGTAGAGAATATCTTCCACACATTAGGGTGTTGCGAAAGGGAAAAAGTTTTTATGGAAGTTTACCGCCTCAATGGAGATGTTGATAAATGGTGGTCATTGATTCAATAAACAAAGGAAGATAATGAAGTATCAAATAGGGAATGGAGGTAGTTTAAAGAAATTTTCATAGAAAAATACTTTCCTTGTGAACATCGAGCAGATATAGAAAGACAATTTCTGAGTCTAAGTAAAAAGGAGGATGAGAATGTCACAAATTATAAATCTAACTTTACAAGGATAGAGAGGCATGCTGAAAATTATATACAGAACCCAAGAAGTAAGATTGATCGTTTCTTTGATGGGTTAAAACCATTTCTCTGTCGAGCATTATTTGCACAATCATTCTCATCGTACGAAGATATTGTCTCAAGTGATATCAAGAGAGATAAGTAATTCTATAAGTATTATGACTTTAAAGAAAAGAAAGAGAAGAAGAGATTTATTGAAAACTCTGGAAAATGGAAATAAGGGGAAGAAGGGAAAATTTGTATATCCATCCTGTAGTAAATGTGGGAAGAAACACCCTGGTACTTTCATGAAGGGAATGGGATTATGTTACAAGTGTGGAGAAAAGGCCACTAAACTCATGATTACAAGGGGAAGAAAGAGGATGTCGATGTTGAATGATAAAATTTTATAAAAAGGGGGAATTATGAAAATTAATGTCCTAATTGCCAGGGTAACTTACCTCAGAAAAGGTTAAGGGATCAAGGCCAAGCTTAGGCTACCACTACTGCTGAGGTTAAAGCTTTGAAAGTCGTAGTGGCAGGTAATTTAATGGTTTCATTGAGTTTATCCAATGCTTTATTTTATTCTGGATCATCGCATTATTTCATATCTTCCCAATTTTCTAAAAAAATTATATATTTCCAATTTAATTTAACAAGGTATTTTTCAGTCAAAACATCTAAGGGAAGTATCATTGCAACAATGTTTTGTGAATAAATCCCTATTTGGGTATATAAATGTTCTTTATCTGCTGATCTCATCATCATACCCATGATTGAATTTGATATAATCCTTTTTATGGATTGTATTTCATTCCATGATGAGAAAATTTATTGGAAGAAGAAAGAGGTTACACATATTGATGATGATAAAGAGTACCGTATCTTTAGAGCTAAAACGTCATCACCTACTCCTTGTCAAGATCCACCACCAGTAGCTCAACTAAATTTAATTATTGTGGAGTAAAAGAATGAAATAAATGTGGGTGAGGAACAGAATGTTAAAATAGAGGACATGCCTATTGTGAAAGAATATGTTGACGTGTTCCCAGAAGATTTACCTGGACATCCTCGAGAAGAAAAAATTGGGTTTTCCATTGATTTAATTCCTGGTTCAAGGACCATATCAAAGACCCCTTATAGAATTACCATTGTTTAATTAGTGGAACTAAATATACAACTATAGGAATTGAGTAATAAGGGATTTATTCTCCCTAGTGTTTCTCTATGGGGATCCCATGTCCTTTTTGTTAAGAATAAAGATGGATCTATGAGGTTGGGCATTGAATATAGGGAGATCAATTCTATAACAATAATGAATAAGTATCCCCTACCTCGCATTGATGATTTATTTGACCAAATTCATGGAGATAAATACATTTCGAAGATTGAACTTCAATCTGGATATCATCAGTTTTGTGTGAAGAAGGAAGACATTCTGAAAACATCATTTCAAACCAGGTACGGGCATTATGAGTTTACAGTAATATCTTTTGCATTGAAAAATTCACCTTCTGTCTACATGGATCTAATGAATATATTTTTCAAGGAATATCTTGATGACTTTGTAGTGGTATTTGTTAATGATATCTTCGAATACTCAAAAAGCTACAAAGATCATGAAAATTACTTGTGCATTATCCTGATGACTCTTAGAAGACATGAATTATATGGGAAGTTTAGCAAGTGTGAATACTGGATTCAAAAGATTTATTTTCTTGGTTATATTATCTCTAAGGATGGAATCTGTATTTATTCTTCTAAGACCAAGGCAATCCAAAAATGGCTAGTGCTAACGAGTATAACTGAGGTACGCAGTTTTATTGGTTTAGTGGGTTATTATCGACGTTTCGTCTATAATTTTTCCAGGTTGGCTAACCCATTAACAAAGCTCACACGAAAAGGGGTTAAATTTGTTTGGAAAAAAGAGTGTAAATAATGTCTTGAATAACTGAAGAGAATATTAGTCAATGATTCTATATTGACTCTACCATCGGGGAATAATGGGTTGGTTATTTATAGTGATGCTTCAAAGAAAGGACTTGGTTGTGTTCTTATGCAGAATGATAGGGTTATTGTTTATGCATCACGATAGCTAAATATTCATGATCAAAACTATACTAATCATGATCCTGAGTTATAAAATATAATATTTTCTTTGAAAATATGGAGACATTATCTCTATGGTAAAAAATGTGAGATATATACTGACCATAAGAGTTTGAAGTATATTTTCTCACAAAAAAAACTGAACATGACGCAAAGGAGATGGATTGAACTACTCAAGGATTATGATTGAACTATACACTAACACCCAAGGAAGGAAAATAAGGTAGTAGATGCTTTGAGTAGAAAAGATCATGAAGTTTTGAACAAGATGAGAGTTGAAAAGGATCATATTTTCATGGATTTAGTAAAGATGGATATGGGAATAACCATGGAACGTGAAACATTAATGATTTTTCAAATGGTTGTCAAACCATCATTACTAGAAAGGATAAAAAGTTATCAGGTTGATTATGAGGAGTTTCCAAATAATATTAAAGCTGTGAATGATGGGAGATTGAGTGACTTTATATATGAAGAAGGAATTTTGAAATTTCAGAGGAGACTTTGTGTTCCTAATATACCTGATCTAAAAGAATAATTATTTGATGATGCTCATAGTTCTATTTTCACTATACACCATGGGAGCACTAAAATGAATAGATATTTGAAAGAACATTTTTGGTGGGACAAAATGAAGAGGGAGATTTCTGATTTTGTGTCAAGATGCATGGTTTGTCAATAAGTGAAAGTTGGAAGGCAACAGCCTGGAGGAGTCTTGCAACCTCTTCTCATACCTGAGTGGAAATGGGATAATATTATGATGGACTTTGTCATGGGACTACCAAAGACTCCGAGAAGGAATAATGCAATATGGGTCATTGTTTATCGTCTTACTAAGTCAGTACATTTTCTTTCTATAAGAGAATATCCACCACTTAAACGTCTAGAAAGACTATATATTAATGATGTTTTGAGACTTCATGGAGTAACCCTATCGATTTTTTCTGATCATGATCCACCTTTTACATCAAGATTCTAGAAAATTATTCAGAAATTATTGTATACTAAACTTCATTTGAGCACCGCATACCACCCCCAAACTGATGGATAATCAGAACAGACTATTCTAACCTTAGAAGACATGTTGAGATCATACTCACTTGACTTTCAAGGTATGTGGGATCAATATTTACCTCTGGTAGAATTTTTCTATAACAATAGCTTCTTTTCAAGTATTCATATGGCACCATATGAAGCATTATATGTAAAGAGATATCGCACACCAACCTGTAGGGATGATGTTGGTGAAAGAAAACTCGTAAGCCCAGAACTGGTGGAGGAAAAAATGGAAAAGGTGAAGTTAATCTGAAACCACATCAAAGCAGCTCAAAGTAGGCAGAAGAGCTATTCTGATAACCGAAGGAAGAATTTGGAATTTTAGGTAGGAGATCATGTTTTATTGAAGGTATCTCTATGGAAGGGTTTTATACATTTTGTTAAGATGGGAAAATTAAGTCCCAGGTACATCAAACCTTTCGAGATTCTATAATGAATTGGGGTTGTAGCTTACCATTTGGAAATGTCTCCAAGTCTCTACAAAGTTCACAATGTATTCCACATATCACTGTTGAGAAAATACATGCTTGACCCAACGTATGTACTCCCCTATGAGAAATTAGAACTGGAGCCCGATCTATATTATTGAGAAGACCCTGACAAAGTTCTTGATACAAGAGAACAAGTGCTAAGAAACTGGACCCCTCATTTGGTAAAAGTTCTATGGAGAAACCATAAGATGGAAGAGGCAACATGGGATCCCGAGGAACCTATGATAAAGAACCACCAGAGTCTTTTTATGCACTGATATTCTAGAAATATTAAGGATGAAATTATTTGAAGAAAGGGAGAATGTAACACCCCAATATTCCACGGTATGCTTCTCTTTGAACAATACAACAGTGTGTGTTGTACGCAACTTTGAGTTCTAACACACCACAACCAATCAAACTAGCTGTTATGAATAGTAGTACCCATTTTTTGAAATTTTATAAATTTTATCTATCAAAATGGACTTCATTTTTGATTTCAGAGTATCAAAATTAGCTTAGGATGAATTTTTGGTATTCTTCTAAAAACATTCAATTTTTGATGAATAGTGAAAAACACTGAATTATAGTTTAAAACAGAATTTTTATTTAAATAATTATTAATTTTATTTAAATTTTTTTATGTCAAAATAGATACATAATTCCTTTATAACTTCAATTTAATTCATTGGAGTTAGTTTATAATAATTTTAGATATATAAAAATTTTATTGAACTTTTTACCGTCTTTTACCCACCTCCTAGGAGCATTTCAAAATTTACATACAACTAAATTTTACCACTTTTGTGAGTTGAATTTAAAAAATCTAAGAGGCATAGTTGATATTATTAAGTAAAATGTGGTTCAATAAGATGAAAATAAATTTTGGTGAATAATAACTTTCTACTTTTATTTACCACGGTAAAAAATTAAATAAGGTAATTAAGGATAAAAATGATATTATTATTACCCTAACACATGTCCTAATTCTATTTTATAAGTGTAATTATACCAAAAAACCTTATGAATAAAATATTATCCTTTAGTTCCACTTGGATTAGATTAGGACATTTATTATTATTTAATTCCAAGAAGAGTTAAAAGTGTTAAATTCAAAGTTTAATAACTAAAACATTTTTAATATATAGGATTAAACATAAGATAAATTCGACTATTAATATTAATTAGAAAGATAAAATGGTTTCCTACATAATGGTATTTTATTTATATTTTTTAGACATTAAATAATTTAATTTATTTATGACACAATGATGATGTAGTAATTACCGAATTAATGAAATATTAAAATAATTGATATTATAAATATCCAAATAAATGTAATTTGATAATTTTTATGAATTACAATAGTTTTCTAGGTTAATATTACATGTTAGGGTTATTTATATGAATTTTTTTCTAAGTAATAATGTCGTTATTAATTTATCAAAAACAAAATACCAAACAGTGTCAAAATTGACATAAAAGCGTTTTTACAAATATATTATATTATTAATTGATATTCTATTCCAAAAAATCTAAGGTTTGTCCAAATGACTTATATAATGATATTTTTATCCTTAATGAACCACTTTGAGTTCTCTTGGATGTTTCTAGTAAGTTTATTAACCATATAATATAAAAATATAAAGAGACATGGAAAATGTCAAACTATTTAACTAAGAGTTAAATCTAAAATATAAGGTTAATATAGTGACCCAAACATTTCTAAAACCTATTGGTTGAGTGGTTTTCAATCTAAACCCACATTATCCTTTAAATAATTCCTTTTTGAGCAATTATAAACTGAAAATTATTTAATTATAAACAAATATTTCTAGCTTTTCTTAAGTTTCCCCTCACCCCTCTTATAAAAGGGCACTTGCCCTTCTCTCTAATTCATGCTTTTAAAGCCATTTGGCTCAGCCAAACCATGCCCAAATACCCTCTAAAATATCCTCCCTTAATCCTAGAGGCCTTAATTTATTTATAAAGCCAACCTAAGGATCCCTTTTTATCAAATCAAAAAAACGAACCCGAAGAAGAGGTAAATATTTCATAACCACTTTCAAGTTCATTTCTTCTTCCTATTCCTCTTTCTTTGTTGTTTACATTATAAAATAATAACTCCAGTATCTTCTATATACTTTGATGTTATTAGAAAAATGCTACAACCAAATTCATTATTCTATCCATTATTTGAATGACATGTCACAATACGTGTGTACGTACGGCTTACCGTCTCCACGTCGTGTTGTAATTGTTATTCAATGCATTATTATTTGAATGGGTATAAAAATGATGTATAATTGATGTAAATAATAAATATAACATGATAATGAATATTTATATATGATATACCATCCAATTATATATTATTTTAATATCAAAATAATGATATTGTCACTCGTGCGTACGTACGGATTACCATCTCCATGAACGCGATGAGATTAATTCCCCATCATATCCATTCAAGACTAATTTCCATTTGATGATAAAAGATAATGTTTAAATACTTAATATAATTCTGAATATGAATAAGATACATCATATCCACAACAAAAATTACTTACATAACAGAGCATATAAATGAAAACGAATCAGTTAACACACGAAACGATGATAAAACTAAGATATTATTAACAAATTAATGTTAAAAGATTATATATGATATCATATTAATGTATATTATTCTTGTATAATTTAATAACAATTATTTCACCATTATATAGGAGGTTAACCTACCCTCAACCAAGTAAAAGTACAAGGTAAGGGTTAATTTCACAATCTCTTTATTATCTGAGGTTGTTTTTACGTAAGTATCTACTGGGAACTCTTTATCATCCACATTCATGCTTCTTAAAAATGTATTTCAAAACATTTTTACTATTTACTAGACAATGGTTTAATTTAATTTATACCCTTATTTTACCTTATATGTTTTTAAATGAATCTTTCCGTCATTTTCCAAACATGGTACTTTTTGACATTTTTGAAACATTTAATGTAAGAATGCTTTTTTAAACTTATAGGGCGGGTGCGGCTATTTTCTGCCATCATAACATCATCGAAGCTTCCCTTAAAATCATATAAGAATATTTTTAAAATAAAGTTTTTATTAAATGATTTAAAAATATAAAGAGATATTTCTCTAAAAAAGGTTTTGATTTCATCTATGTCAACATCCTTTGATGGATTTTACGCTTATTTGAAGTTGATTTATTATGATACAAAAAATCCATATTGTATTAATGATTTTTTGATATGTTTGACTATGGATGTGTTATTTTTACACCATTCATGGTTTATTGATAAAGTATTGACATTTCGTATTCTAGTATTAATACGAATGTCTATGTTATGTTTAAACCTTTTCATATGAGGAATGCATTTTACTTATTAAGTGATGGGTAGAGCCCGCTATAGCTCCCCGATGCATTGGTAGGTCACCAGGTACAAACTAGTGTCTTTTAACAAGGCCTTGACAAAATCTTATTTGTAGTCTTGGCACAAGGCCTTGACTATGTGGTTATGAAAGTCATGCATTATGCATTCCATCATTATGAAAGTGGATATTGATTTTGCATGTGATTATTAGACTAGTAGAATATCCATGTGAGTAAGTAAATGGCATTATTTTGATTTATATTTCCATATTATGATGATTTTAATGTTTAAAAGGATTTTGTTTTAGTTTTATACATTGCCTTAAATGTTTATGCTTATTTATGAAAGTTTCTACTATATTGTTATCCTTACTGATCATTTGAGCTCACCCCTTTCTGTGTTTTATTTTTTCCAGGATGTGAAGAAGTATATTATGACTAACCTATAGGGATAGTCCATGGGATCTCAGTTTTTTCCATGGAAACAATGTTGTTGTAGTTTTCTATTTTATGATGTAATGTAAACATTATGAATGTATATAGTAATTACAAGGCTAATAAACTGATTGGTCTTTTTTGACTTTATCTATTGTGATCATTCCAATGATATGTAATAATGCACTGACTCTAGGCTTCTGGGATTGGGGTGTTACAATGTGGCCACTTGAGAGTGATAATGACACTTTATTTTAATTAAATTAAAGTAAAGACAAAAATGACATAAACAAATATATTTTAGTAAATTAATTTTCACATAAGGTTATATAAGTTATCTTTTCAAATATAAATATTAATTGGAAAGATAAAAATATTTCCTACACCATGGTATTTGTCTTATAATTTTTAGACTTCAAATAAATAAAATTATTCATGACACAATAATGATGCAGTGTTTACCTCAATAATAAATGATTTAAATAAATAAGATTATAAATATTAAAATAATATCTAAACCCTGTAAAATTTTTATGTGATGATTTTGGTTCTACCATGATTCATCTTATCTTAGACTTTAACAAGTTTTGGACATTTATAAATCGAATATAAGTTTATAGTAAAATAATGTTTGCAATCATTCCTAAAGAGGCCCTCTTCCCCATTATAAAAAGTCGTCACTTATAACCCATTCCACACACCTCTGAAGCCCCGTGGCTTCCAACCCCTCCACAAATAAGCTCTCAAGATACCTCTCCTGCTCTTTTAAGACTTACCTTAGGAAGAAGACACTTCAAGAAGTCCTTTTGGTTCAATCCAAAGGGAGTTACCCAAATTAAAGGTAACGGTTTCTCTTAAATTATTTTCTTTTATTTTACTTCTAAAACCCCTGAAATATTTTTACTCCTTTATTTTTTAACAACACCAGTATACTCAATATACTAGGATATTGTTATGATAATGATTTTAACTACACTTACACACACCACCATCTAATGGGTGAAGAACATATTGTTTCTGTGGATGGAAAACTGACGCCTCACGAAACAATGATTGTTTGATTATCTCCTACCGCCTCTCATGGTAGAAATTAAGATGACACTATATTTATATATTATATACATTATGTTTATGTTTTCTTTATGATTCTATATTTTTCTTTTATAGCATACCAGTATGGTTTCCATTATGGGAAAATGCAATAATTTTATTTGATGAAGTGCGGACTACCGCCCCCTCAAAGTGATATGACTCGGTAATGTCATATTTGGGACCTATAAAGGATGGAGTTAATGATATTATATATGATATTATACTGGAATTATAATATACATCTATATCATTATGTTTTAATTCCATTAAAATAATAAATAGAAATGAAAGTAGCGTTCATGAGTATGTACGACTTACCATCTCCATGAACGGTGCATTTCATTTCTTACCTCTAAATGTTATGTACAATTATTAATAAATGTTATAATATATATATATATGATATATATGATATCTATATCATGAATATAATTCTGGATATAATTGACTTTTGACCATGTGAACAACTTTTAATTATAAGAAGTCCATTTTTTACTCAAGTAACAAATATCGACAAAACAACTATTATTAACTTAAATTATTACGTAATGTTCATAACATGGTAATAAGTGATATAAAAGGAATAATAAACATTAAAAAGGTTCTTAATCAAGTATAAATTAACTTTATTTTATTATTTAGGAGATTAATGAATGATTGAGTCAAGTCGGACACGAGGTAATGGACTTCTTCTCAATCTCCTTTCATTGAGGCATATTTTCATTTATACACAACTTTCTTTTATACGGTGTATAAACCCCTTCGAATTTTACTTTTATTCAAAAGGAACCTTTTTTAATGAATTATTTTACTAAATGACAAAAATGAATGTTTCTTTTTAACGTAAGTGGTGACAATGAGCTTTCCTCTACAATGAGTATTATTTGATCTTTGGCTTCCTTAACAAGCCATAATGTTTTTAAAAAGGAAATTAAATACCATATACTCTTTTACGTATTTTGGTATTGAAAGTGGTTTTTTATAATGGATTTGTTGTGTCGATATATTTAAATGATATATTGTGATTGAAATGTGGAAATGTTATCTTTCATTTTTGTTTGTTTTATGTGTTACGAATATGTTATGGTTATTGGGCATTATTTACATAAATGGGTGGTTCCGTGATAAACCTATGGTGGGTGATCTCGAGATATCTCTCTAATTCATTGGGTAATGTGATGATGGTAAACATGAATTTTTCTCCTAAGAGATTTAGTAAATATATTGTGATGGGCATTCAAAATGTAACTCCCTACATAGTTGTGATAGCTACAATGTAATTATTATATGGTTTCCACAAGTTACATTTATGATTTATGATTTCTATGTGTTATTCATAAATCTTATGATTTCATGAGGTATGTTAAAAAGATTATGTTATGTATGCAAGGATGAACTAATTTTTTCTGTCATTGTTTTATAACCCTTAATGAGATTTTTATGCTCATCCCAAGTTTTGAAATGTTTTTCAAAGGACCAAAAGATTAATAGGTTCAAGTTTGGGATCATGGAAAAGTCATGCTATCTAAAAAATTGGACCAGACATGACTCTTTTTTTCAAGATTTTTTATTTTATAAAAAAATGGAAACTAAGTAGAAGTTTCTACCTTGTAATTTTTGAGTTGTAATGTAATAGTTATGGCATAATTCTCTAAAACACTAAACCTGAAAAGATCCTCAAAGTGAATTATTCATTCAATTCAGGATTATGTGATGTTTAAGGCTGGGTTCTTATAGTTGGTATCAAAGGTCAATTTAGATAACTTTTGGAGTTAGTGTATTGTAAAATTATATCCATAAATTACGTTATGTTAATATTGAATTGATATATCATTTACATATTACCATCTTGTTTCACCTAAGATATTTCTGTGTTGTGAATGGTTTTTCATAGAAATATTAGAGAGTTGTGATGGGAAGGCATACAAAGGGAAATGACATTCAAAATCAGCATCATGAGATGGTCGGAATTAGAATTGAATAGTGTGTTGCAGTGATGGATCAGATGACTTAGGTGATAAATGGTGGTTGTGTTTATAGATTATATTTTGGTTTATTCTAAAATTAAATAGGATCATGAAAGTCATTTACGGGTTGTCTTACAAACCTTAAAAGAAAAGAAACTATTTGGGAAATTTAGCATGTGTGAGTTTTGGTTACAGCAAATTTCTTTCCTTGGTCACATTGTTTCAAAAAAATGACATAACTGTTGATCCAGATAAAACAAATGTTATTGATGAATGGAAAAGACCCATAAATATAACCAAGATCCATAGTTTTATTGGGTTTGGAAGGTTATTACCAGAGTTTTGTTGAAAATTTTCAACGGTTATCTAGTCCAATGACTAAGTTAACTTGAAAAGGTGTTAATTCATCTGAACAAAATAATGTGTTGATTGATTTCAAAAATTGAAAAGAAGATCGGTGAATTCTTCAGTTTTGGAACTACCTTCCAAAAATGGTGAGTTTATTATCTACTCTGATGCATCATTGAAAGGACTTGGTTGTGTCCTTATACATAATGATTAGGTAGTTGCTTATGCTTCGCATCAGTTGAAACCTCGTGAGTTAAATTACCCTACTCATGATTTCGAATTATATTTAGTTGTTTTTTTTCTTTAAAAATTTGGAGGCATTATCTATGTGGAGTAAAATGTGAAATATATACTAACCACAAAAGTTTAAAGTATATATGCACTCAGAAATAATTGAACATGTGACAGAGGAGAAGGATAGAATTAATCTAGTATTATGATTGTGTGATTCATTACCATCCTGGAAAACAAAATAAAGTGGATCATGCTTTGAGTCAAAAAAAGTAATGCTTCATTGACCATTCTACATTTTGAATGATATAATTTGGTTTCTGATTTGATTAAATTTTGCATAGGAGTTGTTGGTGCAGTAAATTCTTCTGTTTTGTTTCAGGTGTCAATGAAATCATCTCCATTAGACATAATAAAGAAAGTCCATAAGGAAGACAGTGAGTTGCCGAAAAAGGTAGAGTTGGTTCATAAGGGTAAGTTGCCTGATTTTAACATTGATAATGATTGTGTTTTGAGATTTGAAAAGAGATTATGCATGCCTTGTGATTCACAGTTGATGAATGAGTTGTTATGTGAAGCTTATAGTTCCCTGTTTTTATTTCATCCTGGCAGTACTAAGATGTACTGAGATCTTCGGGAGTATTTCTTGTGGGATGGAATAAAAATATATATTTCTAATTTTACTGTGAAGTGTTTGAATTGTCAATATATTAAAGTAGAGTGGTAGTTATCGAAATGGATGCTTCAATATTTACCAGTTCTAGAGTGGAAATGGGAAAATATATCCATGGACTTCATTGTGGGATTACCGAAGACATCTCACGGTAATAATGCAATCTGGGTTATTGTTGATCACTTGACTAAATCTTCTCATTTCCTTCCTATTTTTGATACTATATCTCTAGATAAACTTTCTCAATTGTATGTTAAAAAGATATTTTGGTTGCATGGTTTTCCCCTCTCTATTGTATCTGATCGTGATCTCAGGTTAACTTATAACTTTTGTAAAGGTCTTCAGATGTTTTTGGGTACTAAATTAAATTTTAGTACATCATTTCATCCTCAATCATATGGGAAGTCAAAAAGAACAATTCAGACCTTAGAGGATATTCTACGTGCTTGTTCACTGGATTAACAGGGAATTTGGGACCAATATATTTCTTTGGTTGAATTTTCATATAATAACAGTTTTCATTCCAGTATACAGATGGCTCCATTTGAGACATTATATGGAAATTGGTGTTGAACTCTAGATTTCTGGGATGAAGTCGGTGAATGGAAGATGATGGGACCAAAATTGGTAGAATATACAGTAGAAAAGGTTCAGTTGATTCATAATCAAATGAGAACATCTCAGAGAAGGCATAAAAGTTGTACGGATAATCAGAGGAAGGATCTCTCATTTGATATTGGTGATCATGTATTTCTCAAAGTTTCTCAATGGAAAAGTGTGATACATTTTGGTAAGAAGGGAAATTTTAGTCCAAGGTTTATTGGACCTTATGAATTCCTAGAGAAAGTTGGATCAGTTGCTTATAGAGTGTCTTTACCTCTAATTTTATCCCAATTTCACAATGTTTTTCATGTTTTAATGTTGAGAAAGTATATTCCAGATCTATCTTATGTTTTAATTCTAAAGGTAGTTTAGTTAGAAGAGAACCTCTCTTATGAGGAACAAACAGTCCAGATTCTTGACTGAAGATAGAAAGTGTTGAGGAATAAGTTTATTCACCAAGTAAAGGTTTTGTGTAAAAACCATATGGTTTAAGAGGCATCTTGGGAATCTAAAAATTCTATGAGGGACAAATACCCCCATTTATTTGATAAGTGAATAAAATTATGAGGATGCAATTTCCCAAAGGGAGGAAGGATGTAACATCCCAGGTAAATAAAGAAATATGACATTTTAATATTTATTAATATTTGTGAATTAAATATTAATTTTACTTTAAAGTGGTTTCTATGCTCAATGGCGTACCTGATATGCAACAACGGGTTTCTTTGAAATCTTATGTTGCACACTAACAATATAATATTGTTATTTTAAATGTTAGTTAAATCTTAATCATTGTATTGTAAAGAATGAATAGAACTAACTATAATATGATTATATATGTTTTTTAAATTTTTTACATTTATCCAATAAAAGTTAGAGGCTTAAAATGTGAATTAATCTAATTTTAAGAATAATTTACCTTAAAGGTTGATTTACCGCCTTTTAATGGAGACCCATCCTTAAATATAGTTTTGGTCACATTTATATATTTTATTTGACTAAATATAATTCTTCTATAGAATTGGGACATCACAATTTACATTGGTCAAATTTTTTATATTTTTCTGATAAAATTCAATTTTTAATGAAAAGTCAAAAATGTTGTATTTTAATTCAAAACTACCTTTTAATCAAATTTATTTATATGGTTATATTATCTTGTTAATTGGTTTTAAAGTTTAATTAGATTATATTTTTACCATTTAATCCAATTTTGGTCATTTTAATTATTTTCAATTTGAAATTGGACATAAACAAGTTTCAATCTTTTGATAGTTAATATTTCTAAAAAATGTGATTTTTGTTTTGACAGTAGGAATTAATTTTAAATTAATTTATGCAACTTCTGTATTTTGAATTTGGATTAATGGATTTCATATTTTGAATCTTTATGTCCAAATTGTGTAAATAGGTTACTTTTATTTTTATACATTATGAATATTTACTTCAGAAACTATTTTATTTACCATGGTTAAATGGTAAATCTGGTAAATAAGGGTAACAAAATATTTTTATAATATTATAAAATTATCCTAACATGTGTCAAATCCTATTTTTTGATACATATCTGACCGTGTAAATCCTTGGATGTTTTTGGGACCTTATGGGGCCACTTGAGAGTGATAATGACACTTTATTTTAATTAACTTATAGTTAAGTCAAAAATAACATAAACAAATATCTTTTAGTAAATTAATTTTTACATAGGGTTATGTAAGTTATCTTTTAGACTATAAATACTCATTGGAAATATAAAATTCTTTCCTACACCATGGTATTTGTTTTGTAATTTTTATACATTAAATAAATAAAACTATTTATGACACAATAATGATGCAGTGTTTACATCATTAATAAATGATTTAAATAAATAAGATTATAAAGCTTAAAATAATATACAAAACCTAACAAATTCTTATTGAATGATTTTATTTAGACCATTAGTCATCTTATATTCTACTTTAATAAGTTTTGGACTTTTAGAAAAAGAATATTAGTTTATAATAAAATAATATTTGCAAACGTTCCTAAAGAGCCCCTTCAGGCACTTAAAAGATCTCACGTTTAACCCATTCCACAAACCCCTAAATCCCCTTGGATATTCCAAACCCTGCCCAAAAAATCTCTCAAGATCCCTCTCCTCCTTCTAGAAGCCTTACCTTAGGTAAAAGGCACTTCAAGAAGTCCGTTTGGGTCAAACTAAAGGAAGTTACCCAAATTAAAGGTAACAGTTTTGCTTAACTTCTTTTCTTTTCTTTTACTTCTAAAACCCCTAAAATCTTGTTATTCCTTTTATTTATGACAACACTAGTATCTTCAATATACTAGGATGGTTTTATTATAATTATTATAACTAAACTTACACACACCTCCATCTAATGGGTGAAGAACAAATTGTTTCTGTGGATGGGAAACTAACGCCTCACGAAATAATGAGTTTTCGATTATCTACTGCCACCTCTCATGGTGGCCATTAATAGGACACTATATTTATATATTATATATATTATGTTTATGTTTTCTTTATTCTTCTGTATTTTTCTTTTATAGCATACCATTATGTTTTCCATTATGGGTAAACGCGATAATTTCATTTGAGGAAGTGCGAACTACCGCCCCCTCAAAGTGATATGACTCATTAATTCCATATGTGGGATATATAAAGGATGGATTTAATAATATTATATATGATATTATACTGGAATTATAATATCCCTATGTATCATTATGTTTTAATTCCATTAAAATAATAAATAGAAATGAAAGTAGCGTTCATGCGTGCGTACAACTTACCGTCTCCATAAACGGTGCATTTTATTCCCTACCTCAAAATGTTATGTACTATTATAAATACATATATGTACATGATATATATGATATATATGATATAAAAATAAATAATATCATTCTGTATATAATGAACTTTTGACCATGTGAACAACTTGTAATTATAAGAAGTCCATTTTTTGCTCAAGTACCAAATATTGACAAACCAAACGTTATTAACTTAAATGATTACATAATGTTTATAACATGGTAATAAGTGATATAAAAAGAATAATAAACATGAAAAATGATCTTAAGAAATTAGAAATTAATTTTTTTTATTATTTATGAGATTAAAGAACAATCGATTCAAGTAAGACACGGGGTAAGGGACTTCATCTCAATCTCCTTTCATTGAGGCATATTTTCATTTATACACAACTTTCTTTTATACAGTGTATAAACACCTTTGACTTTTAATTTTATTCATAGAGAATATTTTCTCTACAAAGAGTTTTGCTAAATGAAAAAAAAGAATGTTTCTTTTTAACGTAAGAAATGAAAATGACCCTTCCACCGCCACGAGTATTATTTGATCTTTGGATTTTTTAACGAGTCGTAATGTTTTTAAAAAGGAAAATAAATACCATATACTCTTTTACATTTTTTGGTATTGAAAATGGGTTTTTATAATGGATTTTTTATTTCAATATATTTAAATGATATATTGTGATTGAAATGTGGAAATGTTATCTTTCCTTTTGGTTTTTTTATGTGTTCTGAATATGTTATGGTTCTTGGGCATTGTTTATGTATATGGGTGGTTCTGTGATAAACTCAGAGCGGGTGAGCCTGAGATAGCTCTCCAATGCATTGGTTAATGTGACAGAGGTTAACGTGAATGTTTTTCCTAAGAGATTTTGGGAATATACTTTGATGGGTATTCCAAATGTAACTCCCTATGCGGTTGTGATAGCTACAATGTAAGTATGATATGGATACCAGAAGTTGCATTTATGATTTATGATTTCTATGTGTTATTCATAGAACTTATTATTTCATGAGTTATTTTAAAATTCATATGTTTTGTATGAAATTATGTTATAACGTTTTTTTTCTTTGTTTTATAACCCTTACGGAGATTTTTATACTCATACCATGTTTTGAAATATGTTTCATAGGATCTAAAGATGAATAGGGTCAAGGATGGGATCAAAGAAAAGTCATGCTATCTAAAACATGGGACTATACATGACTCTTTTTTTAATTGTTTTTATTTTATAAGAAAATGGAAACTAAGTAAAAGTTTCTATCTTGTAATTTTTGAGATGTAATGTAATAGTTATGGCCTAATTCAGAAAAACTCTAAACCTAAAAAGATCATCAATGTGAATTATTCATTAAATTCAAGATTATGTAATATTTATGGTCGGGTCCTTATATTTATTTCTTATTCTGTTATACTATTACACTACTTAAATCATATTCATGGAATTGATATATAGTAGATTCCATTAGTGGTGTCATATTAAGTTTATCTTACACCCAATTCAAGCCACCAATTGGCACCCAAATAGATTTTCCGGTTGAAGGTTAGAAATTGTACTATTCCCTATGCTATTTTTAATTATAGTCTAGGACTCGAAATGGGAGCTTATGAATAATAGTTGAGAATATACTCAATATTCCATCCAGAGTTTGATTATTTTATTTATTTACTTATTTTGTTGGTCTAGACCTATATATTGTATTATCTATTGTATATCTTAATCATTTTTTATTGCATTGTAGGTTCATGCATGGATGATATTTGGATTCGGTTGTATTATTAGTTTTTTATTGATTTTCAATTGTTATCTTTCACTACTCTTCATTTAATTTCATTGTGCTTCAACTATATTTATCCCTTAAACAAAGGATATTGTAGCCCCACTATACCATCATTAGACCCTCACTGTTAGTCGGTAGCCTATGGCATATTGGGAGGCATGATTGAGTCTAAGTGGACAATTATTTTGTATACTATTACTGAGTGACTCATGAAAAAATTCTACACATTCAGTCATATTATTCACACCATGTTTCAGATTAAGGTACAGTTAATTATTACACATCACAAATGAATTAGGTATGGTTTTCCTAAAGTATCAAAAAAAATATGAATGTATTTTTTTAGTTTGAGTATGTCACGTATGTTTTTAAATAAAATGAAATTTTAAATAGGAACCATATAATTTGAGTCATACCAATCATACCATGTGTTAGAATGACATTATGTTGATTCCTACACATCAAAACACTAGATTATTGATCATTTTCTTAATGTGTCAAGAGATTCCAAGTATTTTGTATTTTAATTCAACGAGTGGCACACATTTTTAATAAAAATGTCATTTTTAAACTAAAAACTCTAATTTTGAGTCATGTCGGTCCCACCATGTATCATATTGAAGTACAGATAATTCTTATATATCACATATGACCTATTAATCATTATTATAAATTATAAAAACAATCTAAATTTGTTTTAACATTTTTTAGTGGGGCGTGTGTATTTTTAACTAAAAGTCAATTTAAAATGAAAAAATATCACTTTGATTCATTTATAAACTAAAAAAACATTGTTTAAAATAAATAAATAAAATTCTCTCCATAAAGAGAAAAAATAGTACCTAATTGAATCATCATTGTTGAAGACTTTATTAAGAATTATTTTTCTCTGATCACTTTGTTCTCTAAATAAATCACACAATGGTTAAAGAAAAAATAGTTCTTAATGAATTTATTTATTCATAATCTCTATAAAATTTAACTAAATAAGTACCAAGTGAAAATTATTTGGAAATTAACTACAAAATTGTAGATAAAATAATGGTTAATTTAACTAAATAAGTAGTATGAAGTCACATCTTCATGATGATTGCATACATTTTTACAGCATGTATTATGATCATTCATTTCTGAACAAATATATATCCTCATTTCAATACATGGACTATCGATAATTTTAGTAGGACTAGAAAAATATAAATTAACATGTTATTAATAAAATTTTTAAATGAAATTGAAATTATCATATGAAATACCACTTTGAGGATTATAGTTTTTTGATTGAATATGACATCATTAATAAAATTTTGAATTTAATAACCATAATATTTTCATTTAGTTTATTTTGGAAACTAAAAATTGAAAAATAATAATTATTTTATTTTGATATTATTGATACCATCCAAATGATAATTGGAAAAATATGAGTTAAAAATACCGAAAATAAAAGTATCATTTTGGAAAAAAGAAAAAAAAAGGAACATTGTCCATATGAGGATTAGTCACATGGGTTACATGATTGTATAATGTTTGGTGAGACTCATGATCATATAATCCAAAAAAATCCCACCATCTATCAATGGTAATAAAGTTATGTCCATTGAAAGTTGTGAACCCCATTTCATGATCTAGAACTAATCATGAGACGCCCCTTGGAGTTATACGATCGATTCTAGGATGATCGGTTCATATGAAGGTCTTACTGTTGGTACTGAGGCGAATAGTACAAACTGATGGGTTGGGGATTTTAAATTGTTATCACTGGAGTGATGAAATTTTTCATCTCTATTGATCTAATCCCCGATACGATCTAAGGATCTCACATGGATTATTAAAAGCAAAGAAAATAAAAATAATGAGTACCTCATTCTATTTAGATAACACTCAACTATAGCTCATTGCTGGTGACCGTTGCTCGATGGATCTGAAGACAAACCCCTAAATATTTTCCACACATCCTCTATGAATATTAACATTTATCATTCATCAAATTCCATGTGCTAGTGAAGAGCTTCGATGATCTCTTCAACATCTTTATGATCACCATGATCTCGTGCCTTATATCTGTCGAAGGAATACTGGATTGATCACTTGAGAGAAACTTTCTCTCTTTGGATGTGTTATTATACAGTCTCTCATTATAAATTAATGAATAGTACATGAAATGTGCCTCTTCTTCACTTATATAGTGGATGTAAAAAAACCCGATAAGTGTTCCCTAACCCCTATATATTTAACGTCCACTAAATAAGTAATAAATAATAATTATGAAAAACTAACTACATCATAAATATTATATATATTTTATCACAAACATATATATATTAAATATATTATGTGATAAATCTAACTTATTAACTCAACACATAATTCCTACTAATATTAAACAAATCTTAAATATTAAATAATATTTTGGTAATATTAAATAATTTTATTTTGCTTAATATTCATCCTTTTATTTACTAAAACATGTAAATATTTTTAATAAATAAATTCCACCTAATTATTCTATACTTGATTATTAATTAATTTATTTATTTATTGATGATCAATAATGTTTGGAAAACTCTCGGACCCCAGTGTGGGGCCCACCATGTCCTTTATACTTATTCACTGGAATATGGAAGATTCTTGAATACAATATTCTTTGTAACCCTTTATGTCCTTATCTTTATAGCATTTAATATTATTCACAGATTAAGAGTAGATTATAGCAACCCATAAAGGCTTCTAAAGAGATCAGGAAAATTCATATAAATGAAAATCAACCTATGAACACAGACTATGTAATATAATATTTTGTTTTATGATATCTATTAAAGGATGATTCAGATTTATGTCATCTTTATTCTTGATTTTTTTATCCAACTAGATATTTTTACCATTGAATACCATGTCCATGTTTTTATGAAGGTACTACCATCCTGATCAACTATGCATGAGATGTCACTTCCTCAAAATAGAAATGACAAATTTTATCACAGTCATTCAACCAATTTCTTACCACCAATGACGCACCCAACACAAGATACCTCACCATGGTTTTGTTATAATAGTTTTTTTATTGAATCAAATTAGATGATTAAATTGACCACATTGATAATGATATCAAGTTAGTAGACTAATACACAAGTCCATAGATGAGAATATCCAATGACACTTGAAACATGTGGTGTTCTTATTGGAGGGTTTGTTCTCATGGTCTCACTTACCATAGACCATCAATTAAAAACATCATGAGATGAATTTTCAATGCTTATGTACCCCCCGTACCTAATTTTCATACAGCCACAATGTTTAGTTAGTATGATGTATCTATAAAACATGACATATATTTAAGATTAATGACATATTACCTCAAGGTTATCATTATATCCTAGGATCTTATATAGCCATTTTATGTGACAATAAATCTATATAATTTACCATTAAATAGTGTATGTAGAAATTTGTACACTATAATGGTATGTGTGCATCATTCATATGTCATTAAATACATAAAATGATAATCAAAAAATACTGTATAGTTGGGTATTGGTAACCCACTATTAAAACACTCCCACTTGTACTAGAGATAACTTTATAACCATCCTTGTTATCTCTCACATTATTAAGATTATGTTTCTACTAAGTCATGGATTTAGTTGACGGGTCTTCCCTGTCTTCATTACATGGCTATTATACTATGTACAACATTATCTCCTTGAGAAAAACTCCTTAAGTGATGTAAATCTTGGGTGTGTTCATTTTATCTACTGTCGAAAAATGAAACCTTGGATTGTAAGAGTATCATAAATTTCATTATGATGGTACTTTAATTACTGGGTGAAATTCTAAAAACTGGATCAAATAGTTGCATATTTTACACTACTTATTAGATACCTCAAAAACCAAAATGTACATGGTTTTTTTAGACATGGATACCAATGGATTGATTGATCTTGTCATAAACATTACCATATCATAACTATAATATTAGATCATATTTACCTTATCAGAAAACTAGTTTGTGTCCCCTTTTAACTAGTTTCCCTTCCTGTCCATATACCAATTATGTTACATTTTCACTTTCTCAAGTACAATAAAATATTTTTAACAACTTTACTTTCAATTCTCTTTGATATAAATGATATTTTCCTACTATAATTTATATTCTGAAAATATCATATCTTGTACATATCATGGTGTATGTGATTAATCCATCGCAAAAGCGTATGGAATTCAACTCACCACTTTAATTTCCTCCTATAAACATGCATGTCCTCTTGGATAGAAATATTCCCTATGATAATGGTAAAAAATTGTCTTGAATTGTTCCTACTTGTATTTTTCAATACTATGTCAGTATATGTATGATTGACTTGGTCCAAGAAATCTTTAGATCTACCTTAGTAGATCCTATTCCTTAAAACATAGGTTTCCACATTGAATCAATCACTAGATAATTACTTTCATTCTTGTATTAGGTAAATATAATACAAATAGATGCTTTCTATATGTTATCAATCATATTTTAATTTGAAAATAATTTCTCTCTCACTAACCTCCAGTAAACACATAGAAAATATCTATTCTAAATGGATTATATAAGATATTATTGCATACTTTTAATCCTAAACTAGATTTTATTAACTTGAACCCTTATTATCAGTCTTTGAAGTGACCATCCATTTCTGGTCTCATGGTATAGAAACCTTCATTGATTAATGTTTTTGAAAAAAAAAATCTCGGTAAAATGATCATATAAATTAGCTATGATAAGTTAAATTATAATTTATTTAGGCCGAATGACTTGGTATAACCAATCGAGCATTGTTGGTATGATGGTTTTACCATCCATGTATAGTTTTACTTGAATACCCACAACAATATTAAAAATAATAATCCCTCTATTCTTGAATACATTGAATTCATTATTTAATTTTAATTAATATTGTCAATTTTAACTAATTTTCAAATACTGCCAACTTCTAGGAATTATTATTCACAGTGAATAATTTATCGCTAGTCATGGTGATTATAAAACAAGGATCATGGTTTTATACTTCCTATGTAGTATGTATCTCTATATCATTCATCTTTTACACCTCTTATGTAACTTGTTCCGATGTCAACTATTCATACATCCATGTCATTGAATAAACATAAGTCAATCTTGCTCCCACTATTTAAAATAGATATGTGTACCCTTTTATAGAAATATATTCTATCACTTAACAATGTCTTTTTTAACATAGAAATTTTTTTAATATTCATAGAAATCTCTTGGATTATTATTATAGATTCCTATTTCATTTTTTTTGATGAATGTTATTTTATATCCTCAACAAACTCTTTGCGTCTAAATCCATGTTCTTATGACAAAATGGATTTCCATCATACTATAAATCATATGGTATCCATTTTTATGATAGTTGAAATATTTTTGTGGGATAGCATCATTATTTTTTATGCTTGTCCTGAAAAATAATGAAAATATCTACAATGAATATAAGTTGCAACATTGATACACCTTTTACTTGAATCATGACTCTAATGTATATAAGGAAATGTTTGTTTATGAATTATTTCATTCTATATTGTATTGATAAATGTTTTAATGTAATAATATTCATTAATCCTCCTTATTATCATCATAGTCCTAATGTGGATAAGGTAATGTGCATTTAGGAATTACTCCATGATACATTATATTGATCGATGAATGCTTGGTCAAGATATTCTTCAACACAGCAGACCAAAGAAAATCTTTTATTTAGACCATGCATATACCATACTTCACATTCTCGTTACATAATTAACACTTTAAGGGATCAAATTAAGAATATTTTCCACTTACTTACCCTTGTAATATCCCACACACTCTAGCCGAACTAATTCTAAAAGCTGTGTGATTTACCATTATTTTTAGTGGTTCTTCCCAAAACTGAGTACATAGGTTTTTCAACAATACCTAATATATTTTATTCCAAATATTCTAAAACCAAACATGGTATATCATTGAAAAATACTTATTTTTTTCTTGAAAAATGTAATATCTTTCCATAACTGGGTTTATAAGTCTTACATTTCATATTAATCATCTATTAGAAATTATTTAAGCATTATTGGACTATTAGTTGAGTATTTAAACACCAAAAACAACATTCATTATTGAAATATAATAATGTATCTATATGTTAAAAGGAAATGTGAGATTAATGTTTTGGTAACACAAAAAAAAATTCAACTATAACTACTTAGAAATTATAAGTTATAAACTTTTCACCAATAACTTAAGAACCACCCTTTATCAGTTGCTTGGATATAACACCTCAATTATTGTAACATTTCAATACTTACTTGATTACTATATTTAATTATACTAATTTAATAATTATATTGTTTTTAATACCTAATAAGTATGAAAAAATATATATTTTATATTTTTGAATATACTTTAAAATAATAAAATACTTTCCTCTATAATTTAGGTCATTGTATTTAAGATTTCAAAGACTTATTTCATGACATGTGAAGTGAATTTCTTCCTATTTAATACCTATTTTATTTAAAGGATGTTGTGAAGGATCCATTGGAAGTGCAATTTATATTTTCATTTTCATGATGTCTATCAACTTTTTCTCTATAATAAGTAAATATGTATCTTTATTCAATGTTATTATTCACTGGGTGAATTATACTCAAAAGGTAATAAGGTTTTTTCCCATACTCCTAATTTTATAATCTTAAATGACACTAGAGTAAATGGTTGAAAAATATGTAAGAATGGGATATCTTAAATGATTTCGATATGCCTTTCATATTTTCACATAACCAATGTAATTATCACTAATTCATATACCGCTTTAATTTCTTCATGCAAGCTTCTCAAAGAGACAAAATGTAAAAAAATCCATGTCTCAATGTTGTATCTTCAACTAACATCATACATTAATGATAAAATTATGAAAAAAACATCATATTTATAATAAATGAGTCTCATGCAAGAATTTTTAAACACATGAACTTCTTAAGGTGTCTTAACATGATTTGGGGACACCAGAATCATGAATTTTCAATAACATAGTATTATGCGCATGCACCTATACAACTCTTTGGAAAATTGTGGTGGATAGGAAAATGAATTTGTATAATGAATATCACATTATTTATTGTGGTATAACATGTAATTTTCTAAAAAAATAAAATCTAGAATATTAGTACTTATATCTTGATTACTGATCAAACATTATTTAAAATATAAATCATTAAATGTCTCCCACTATTTTATCATACTATAGAAACCTTATGTAGTAGAATATAAGTTCTCTATATCTTGATTATTCTAATGGAATAGATCCTTTAAATTTTAATCATTATATAAAAACTTTGGCTACGCCACTATATGGAGAGTTCAAGGTAGGCGTTTGATTGGCCAACTGTATTAAATTGTGCCTCCTTGATCTTTTATGTGAAGTCCCAACTTTTAAAATCATAAATATGATTTACCCAATTCTTACCTATGATGTGGCGGAAGGCTGGCTAGAGATACACCTTTTCCTATAAATTTATTATATCTAACCCATAATTCTCATAATAACTCTACAGTGGTAAGAGGACCCCTCAACAATGGTAGATCAAGCACCCCATACACCTAGTATTTTTAATTCAAATGATGAATGGTGTTTGTGGTTTAATATTTCACTATGAGTTGTTTATATTTTTTCAACGAATGTATTTCATTTATATTAATCTATTTATTCTATGTTATCATGATCAAGAATTAACATTAATAGAAAAATCATTCATAATGTCTTTAGGCATTTTAGTATTTATTATTTTATGTTTTTCCCGCTATCATGTGAATTCATAAAATAATAAAAAACACATAAAGGAATAAAAATACCTTATTGTTATTGAAAAACTAATATTGGTTGATCCATTTAAACTTAATGGACCAACCATGACCTAGGGTAATCATACTTGATTCATTTCTTGACTCAGGATGCGGCTCATCCCCCATCCAATGTGTCTATATCTCGTCTAGATTTTTCCTCAACTTGGTGGGAACCACATCTTAAAACATCATCCTTAACTATACATGTATACTCACATGCAGGCAAGGGGTTATATATAGTGAAATATACAATAGATAAATTGAACATGCAACCCCTTATACATATTGAATGAAAAGATGATGTGCAAACCAATATTTAATTAACCACTTATTACAATCACCACACATAATAAATAATTAAATTAATTTTCCAGAAATACAATGGTTCGGTCACTAGCTCAAGACCAATTGGTATAATAAATAAATATGCCCTAGAATTAAATTGTAGTAAATATAAAGAGTGAGTGCTTTTAATAAATTAAAAGAATAATTTAAATTTGAATAACTTATTCGATCCTGATATTAATTTAATGTTAATGGAAAAAATTAAAAAAAATTAATTTAATTTAATTCCAAAATTAAATTTATTTTCCGAAAGTATTAAAATATAAAACAATTTAACTAAAAAGAAATATTTAATTAATTTAATTTAATTATAACATAAAATAAAATTAATTTGATACTAAAATTAAAATAATTAATTTAATTAATTTTTCATTATATAAAAATATTACCTAGGCATAGAAACCCCGTGTAGGGAATGTGCGGGTCGGGATGACCCTATACACACCTGTTTCGGGACAAAAAGACCATGTGAAAGGGTATTCTAGGCTAGGAAGACTTACTCATACTCATTCTAGGTTAGGCAGTCCCACCTGGCCTCATCTAGTCCCACACCTTATGGTCACCTGGAGCCTATGGCAATGGTCATCACTAGTGGGATTCTACCATAGCTATGCAGAGATATTCGACTGAGATTTGGATGGATCGATGTTTGCTGAGCCAAATGAGACTAATCTAGTGACTTGCAGGGGTGGAGTTAGTTGTCATGGTCCAATCTTGGGTTTTTAATGGGGATATGGAAATAGAATTAGGGTTTTATTGATGGAGGGGAATGTGCTGACCTTCCAAGTTCTAGCAAGAAAGAGGTGGCCCTCAGGTCGGTCACCAGTGGCTGGATCTAGCTCTAGGGTCCTACTTCTATGGTGCCAGGTTCTTCCAAATGGAATGGGATAGTAGGATATAGGAGGTGGATTTATATACACAATGGGAAGTGGTGTAACACATCCATGCTATGAATGAAGGTAGGTGGACTCTGTTAGGTCGGTGTTCTTCTAGTGGTGGCAGAGACTAACTTGCATAGCATAAGGTGGCTAGGGTGAGGCGACATGGTGAGGAGAGAGATTTCTCAGTCGGGAAAGGCCATCCCTCGATCGGGGTTCTAGTTTGAAAGAGAGGTTGACTAGCTTGGTTGGTCACAATCAAGGGATTGGTGCTGGAGGGATGACCGAGGTGGAAGCCATGTTGGCCCTGGTGTGACCGACTGCAAGCGGAAATAGGGGAGGAGAAGGAGGGTGACCCATGGGGGGTCCCAATACCATAATTGTATTTCTTTTTTTTATTTATAATCATGTGGAATTTAAAAATTATTATTTTTTGACACCCACACCATGTCCATCCATCCCACATAGGTAATTGAAACTTTTTTTTAGTTTGTGGAAATCCAAATACAACAACCTCCTACTTAAAGACTAACAAGATTCCTTTTTTGTATTCTCCCAAGTTACGAAGCTCAGCTAGAAATAATATTTTTTATGAAAAATAATTATTCCAAAATTATTTATAATTAGTGGTTTTCTAGAAAATAAAATTCCATCCAATGTACCACCACCAGTAATCTTTATTTTTAATATCCGTAAAAACTCACAGTCGATTCTAATCAATTCTTTGAATTGTCATAAATTGTCTGTTTGAGATCATATCAACGTTTGGTTTCATCCTATGGGGAAAATATCAAATACAATACTTTTTTCTAAAGAAAAATAATTTTTATTCACTCCGATAATCCATACAATTCTTCTGATAGTAATTGTTGGTACCAGGGAGTGCAGCAGAAACATGTGGGTTGGTGATTTTAAATTTTTATCACTATAGTAATGAAACAAGTATTCTCTAGTGATCTAAGTCATGGAATGGTCTAAGGATATCATGTAGATTATTAAAATAATATAAAATAAAAATAATTATTACCTCATTTGAATCAAAATGCACATGACGGTAGCTCGTCAGTGGTGACTGTTGCACAAAGGATCTGAAGATAACCCCCTCTAGACCATCTACACTCACTCCATGAATCTGTATACTCATATTTTGTTGAATTATGGGTTCTTTCACAGATCTCTAATAATCTATTTGATGTCCTGATGATAACCATGATCTCATTCCTTTGATCTATAAAAGGAATCTTAGATTGACCTCTCGATAGAGATTTTCTCTCTCTTAGACTTAGGTGGAGAGAGAATATCTCATTTTAGATGAATGAATGGAAAATGTAATGAGACACTCCTTAACTTATATAGTATACATTAAAAAATAACCAGTTAGGTTTCCCCGACCCCCATATATTTGACATCCACTAAATATGTAATAAATAATAATTTTGATAAACTAATTGCATCATAAATATTATTTATATTTTATCACATAATTACAGTTTATATTTAATATATTGTGTGATAAACCTAATTCATTATCTCGGCTCGTAATTCCCACTAATATTAAACAATCCATTAAATTAAACCCAATTATTTTATATTCTATTAACAATTTATTTATTTATTTATCAGTGATTGATAATTCTTGGATAACTCATGGAACCCATGGTGGGGTCCCCTATTTCTTATATTCATATACACTAGAATGGTATTAATTCTTGAATACACTATTATGTGTGTCCCTCTAGGCTATCATTTTGATTGCAGTGAATACTATTAATAGTCCAAGAGTTGGGTATAGAAACCCATCATGGCACATAATGATGTAAGGAAAATTCATAGCAATGAAAACCAACTTTTGAACATGCACTTCATAATATAGTCTCTTTATCAGATGATATCTCATGAAGAAGGACACACACTTATTTCATACTCCTTTATTTCTTTATTATTTGTCTACCTAACTGGTTGGATTTACCTTTGACTAACAAGATATATAATGGTATAACCATCCTTATCAACCATGCCTGATATATCACTTCCTTAACACAAAAGTGATAAATTCTATCTTGACCATTCAACCAATTTCATACCACCAATTATGCACACAAAAAAAACAACCTTTCCATGATTTCATTATCATGGTTTTATCCTTGGATCAAAGTACATGATCAAATGGCACACATTGATAATGATCTCAATTGAGAAGGGAAATACACATGTTTATACATATGAACATCTAATGAAACCTAAAACATGTGGTGTTCCTCTTAGTGTATTTTTTCTAATGGTCTCGCATGGCAGAGATCACCAAGTGCATACTTCTGGATAAAAGGTCTCCATTCTTATGTTACCCTAGCACCAGATAGTCATACATCTATTGTGTCTCATTAATATAATGTATCTTGATCATAGGATATATATTTAACATTAATTTCATGGTATCTCAAGGTTCTATTTATATTCTATGATCTACTATAACCTTTTGTGATAAAAAATAATTTATGGAAATTTTAATTAAATTGTGGATGTAGAGATGTATACACTATAATGGTAAGTGAACATCATGCATATCTCACTGTATACTTAAAATGGAAATCAAAATGTACTATATAGTTGGTTCAAGGGAACCCGCTATTATAACACTTATGTGGTTCACATGATTGGATTTCTCATCACATGATGCCTTGAATGAAAATTAATGGACATAAATCATGGACTTCATGTGATGAAGGATATAAATGTTGGGACCTTTATGCAATGAAAGTAATACTTTCATCACATGAAACAGTTAAAATATTTTCATGATTATTTCATTGTTCATGTAAAGGCCCTTGAGCATGTCGGCCTAATCATAAGATGACCCATAGACATGTCAGCCTGACCATGTGATACCCCTTGGTAATGCCATTATAATCATGAAAATTACCTCAAAAATATCATACCTTTCATGTGATTCCCCTCAAAGTCTTGTAATCAATAGCATGAAAATCAGTTCATGTGAAAGGATCACACCATTGAGGAGGATGGTAATGAAAGACTGATGCATTCTATTTTTATCATGTGATGAAGTGAGGGCACCACTAATGACGTGTTCCTTAATCACAAGAAGTGCCTGAAGTGTTGTTGTCTTATGAAATTATACCATCTTCTGAATCAACCCTAGGTACCTTGATTGATCACCATACAAAAATCATAGATACATGGGTGTTGATGACTATAAAATATACCCCCTACCCTTAGAAATGTACAATAGAGGAGGAGGCGGACATGACTGAACTTTCCAATGTATAGGGATCACATTGTCACAAGAGTCTTCTATATGAAAAAAATTTGGTGAGTAACATAAGTAAATAGAATAAGAATGAATTATGTATGGTTTGGTCATGTGATAATATCTGGTTACATGATCATGTGACAATCCTTTGTCCTGGTGATGGGAATATGATTATAAGACAACCTCTTGGTCAAGCAATGAGCATACGATCACAAGTAAGACTCTTGATCTCTTGAAGAGTTCATGATCGTGAGATGGCCTCTTTCTTAAGTGACCTAGTCTTATGGTTTATAGACCCCCCCCCCATCAATCATGATGTTTCATTGCCATTATTCCTTTACACCCAAGCGTGACTTCAAAAAGGCCACATTAAGTGAGTGAATACCCTAACTCTAAGTGATTGCAAATCCCATTCCATGTTGTATGGATCTGAATCCTTCATGTGATGTACATGCACTCACATTCTTCCCATTCACATGACTCTAAAGGGATCACATGAAGCGCATTACTGCACTTCATTCACTTCGAGCACAAGACACCATGGCACCCATGTGACCGCATGAATCGTAAGGGTATCATTCATGATCTCCTAAGACCTTATCCTCCCATAAAGTCCATATTCCTTTAAAAATTCTCCAACACCCCCTAACTTACTGGGTTGAGATCTCTATATGCATAACCATGACTCATTAATCATTAATAGTAAAATGACTTGTGAACTACGGGAACTCTGATTCTAAACCAAATAGGATACGTAGGATTTCTTCCCAAGGCCCGAGATCCATCTCAAACATATAAAACATTAGATCAACCTTAGTGTGTAATATTAATTAAAATAATAGAGATATCTATGTGCATAATATGCAATGAATCTGATCTCTATCTATCTTTTTTCTCTCACAATGACTATGATGCATGTAGGCTTAGAGACTTTCTATGATAATGTTATTATCACAATAAAAATCCCCAATATGGGAATCCTATCTAGGTGAAAGAATCAGCTATATCATTTTCCCAAAAAATGCCCATATTTCCAATCTGAGGAATATCAGGGTGACTTTAGTTGGTAATATCACTCAAATATTAGGTCGACCTTAGTGTGTAAGGATTGTACACATATCAATGAGATATCAGTGTGTAAGAACCATACCCAAATATCTCTTAAATGGAAGCCTTAGTGTGTAAGCCTTGTATAAATAAATATTATGATCTCATACAATGGTTACAATATTTTTCTACCTCTTGTTTCTTGCACTAAACTTGAATCACATGGGCTTAGAGACCAGTGATGATTATGCAATCAGTATGATGTGAATACCCCCAATATGGGATTCATTTCATATTTAAGTATAATTGTGTATCCCTTCCTTGAAAGAGACATATTCCCATTACAATATTGTAAGGTATCCCCATATTCATAAGTCCCATTAAAACCAATGTTGTTTCACCTTTCATGACATAGAATACCAATTTGAACTACGTGAACTCTGATTGATGTATTAACAAGATACATAGGATTCCTCTCCAAGACATGATCCTTATACTCAATATTAAAATTCCCTCATATATATCATTATTTGATGATGTAAAAATACATGGTGTAGTCCTATCATACGACTTCAAACTATATCATACAAACATTGTGGGTTTTGATTCCTATTCTCATAAGTTACACAAGATGCCTCCTTGAGGTTTAATCCCTACTTCAAAATACTAATTGCCTCCCGAAATGGAAATAAAATACAAAGTTCCCAATAATATGACTTTAAAACATAATTATCTTCTCATTGATAAGTATTAATTGGTAGCAATATGGAGAACCTTGGATACATATAGATGGATTGATTGACATGTATGGGCATTCAACAACCAAATGTTTTGTTAGGGTAAATTGTTCTGTATCAGAATCTAGGAAAGATTTACCAAAATATATTATATCTATAAGAGATTAAAATAGTGGGAAATAATCCCCCCACATGGTTACACTGATTCTGGCCACTCAGCCTAACAACCAATGTTAGTTCTTAAGGTTTATTGTAAAGAAACTTCAATGACCTCCTACCTTTGCAAAGCACGCCCATAACTCATTATGGGTGTGGGAGTTGTTAGGTGTTTCTATGGATGAACTCAAATGATGTAAATTATTTCAAACTATACTAATCCATCCTAAAATCAATAGCCATCACCCAAAAGAAATCTGATCAGAATAAAAATAGTGAAAGTAATGTGAAAATTTCAATAACAAAAAAATTGGGTTGTCAAACATCAAGCCAATTGGTTTTGAACATTTTATACAAAAAAATGGCCAAACCCACAATAAAAATAAAAAAACATGTTACCCATTCATAAATTAATGAAAATATATCATACTTACGATGATGCACAAATCAAAAAACATTTTTTCTTATTTTCCTTCTCACTACAAATATTATTTTCAAAATCAACCACCTTGACTCGAGGCCATGGAATCATAAATTGAATGTTATAGAACCTCAACTATAGTAAGAGCCTATGAAGATATTGAAATAGAATACCTAATAGACTCCTTCAACATTGGGTAATAAACATGATGGTTAGGGAGTATTACCGACATGGTATGATATCGACACTATAGGTCATGGGTATGGGCCTTCAAGCACTAAAGTCTAAATTCTCACTTTTCTTAAGGAAGGATAAAATGAAACTAGCATCACCTATCACCATTGCTGACTACTTCGGGAGCCTATCCCCAGAGTGTGACAACCAACAGCTTCCTTATCTATGGAAGGGGGATCAAGTAGTTGACCATGGATTTATCCAAGTTTAAGATATTCCTAATAAGGATTCTATTAACCATATCCACCAACACCATACCAAAAATTCCCATAAATTTCCTACTAAGGGTACTACCCAATAAGTCACATCCCTGGATGCTCGGATCTGGGTACTAAGGAGATCCCTCTAGGCATAACACAATATAAATTATAGGTATTAGGTCTATATAACCAACTCTACCAATGATTTATAATGGAATATTTTTATAGTAATCAGTGAGAATGACCATATATTTTCCCACTAAAACCAAGCCTTCCATCATAGTTTTCATAGTAAGCATGGGGAAGGAATATATTCATACCCCACACAAGAATCCCATCGATATATTTTTATGGCACAAGGAGGACAAGAGTGGGCCTATATACCCACTTCAATCAAAGATATATTTTAGTATATACGAAATATTGAAAACATATAGGCCTATATTCTTACACAAACCCTTCTAAAATTCCAATATATTCGGTAAACTATGGAGGAAATTTTCCGGTATATTTCGAAAATGATATAGATATAGGGATAGTAACATATTTTTATCCTTATAGCTAGAGTAGCATACTAGGATGTTCAATATGAATAGTTTTTTACCCCAAAGAAAGAATATATTATTACTCTTTTCTTGGAGTATTATTGACATATTACAATAAAAGATTAGGCATGATATCGAGATCAAATTTCTATTCTAACAAGGGTTTTCCTACCAAATTTGAAAATCACCATAGGAAAGGTGCATAATCTTATCGAACAAATCCAATGACATGTCCTAGAGGATAAATAGAATCAAGATAATATCTCTTCTCCAAATGAGGTTCACTAACCTAGGGTGGAAATCGTCTTAGTGTAGGCTTATATCCCTGCTAGTAAATCTACTCATCATATTCCAAAAGCTTATAGGAGTCAGGCACATATTCCCTCTCCCACAAATGAAAGACTGCACCAGCACCCTTCAAATGATATAAAGGAGGAGGATCATATTACTCCTCCAATTTGGATGGTTCTTCAACATATTTTTATGGGGAATGAATATTTCAACCAGAATCATATCCCCACTTCAACCAGTGTTGATTGGTATATTCTAACAACAATTCAAAGGAGGGATCATATTCCTACCAAAAATAAATATGCTCACTAAAATACTCCATTAGCTTCATGACATTGGGATCATATTCTTATAGTAACATATAATCATTGGAATATTATAGAGACTACCATGCAGTAGGCTCATACTCCTTCTCAACCCCAAAAGGCAAGTCAGAATACTTCGTTCATGATAAATTATGAGGCTCATATTCTTACCCTGATCGATGTTAATTTCCTTCAGGCCATACAATTCATATTAATTTTATTCATTTATTAATTACTTTTTTTTCTTCTAATATTACTGATTTTCAAGTAAAAATGATTAAATGATATGAAACTACCATGTTTTAATATTAAATATAATTTTTGAGCATTTTTTGAATTAATCTATATTCAAGTCGTTTTATTAAATTAATAATAACTCCCAAAATACTTATCCAAATAGTTTGATTCTTTTTCTTTAGGGTTCTCAATTAAATTTTCTACTAATCATTCAACTGGATATTTTTCCAATTTGGCTATTTGAAAGTCCTTATGGACCATATAAGAAGGCCCAAAGAATTTGTCCAGAAAACTAGTCAAGCTGTGATGTTATATTTTTTGGTCTCAATAAAAAAAACAAATTTTGTGGATACTCCATCATAAGTATGATTATATTCCACTTAATCTTTGAATAAAATTAAAGTCCTAAATCCAAAAAAAGGGCCTAACTGATGCATGATTTTCTATCCAACAATTCTATAAAAGATTTGAAAATATCACAACATTATTGACTTTGCTCCCAATAAATTAGAAACATTGAGATGATGTTTTGTGTTGTGAAATCCACAATTTAGGAATATAAGTTTTTAAGAGATATAGTTATAATTTGAGGGAATATTTTTGGCTTAAAATTCATTCACGTTTATACTAAGGAAAAACTCAACCCAAAACTGGATTACAGGACATTAATTAGAAAAGTAGACATAACAATAGATATAAAAGTAAATTGGTTAACATATTTTTAGGTTTAACTTTACATATCAATAACTATAACTTTTTAGAAGAATGTTTCTCCAGATTTTGTTTTTTTATTTGTCAAATTGGAATGCCAACATGAGGGACAATTTTAGAATGCAAACAGTCCACTGCATTTGGCTAAAAATAGATACTCATTATCACTTTTAAAGGGGTTGGAATTTAATATCTTGGGAGGATATAGTGGCATGAAAAATTCCCTAATAAAGGCTTGTTAGATTCTATAAAACTCAATTTTTTACTTTATATACCTTTCCTGAATGATTTCATTTGAGTTACTTTCGCATTCTTCTTCATTTGTAATAACATAAGGGTTTGTGTTGTAATTATGTTTTAATGAATGTTTAATCATCGTAATATCTTTTTATCATACACCTTATATTGAGAAATTATAAAGGTCTCAGAATATTTTATATCAAACTAAAAATCCTTCACTTATTTCAATTTCTTATTCAATTAATATCATGCGTTTTACTTCCCTTCATGTTTCATGTGAATGTTAGGCATACTATTCTTATCTTATCCTGTTTTTTTATATTTAACTCATCACCATAAAAATAATAAAACAGATTAATAACTCTATCAATAGATGTAATAATCATCCATCTTTTTTAGTCATAATTTTTGGATGTTAAGTGATTGAGATATTTTTCTCATTGAATATTCATTTGGTTGACATTGTGTATATTAATCTATAAGTTTCATGGATTAATGACATGTTTTTTTAATTTATGGATTCCACATATTATTGGAATAAAAAATTCACTATCATAAACAAGCATTTATTGAGATTAGAACCCTATTTACATTAATTTCTAGATTAGAGCCTCAGCACTAGGTAATTATAATCAAAACATCTTGTGAACTGGGTGTTAATTTAATGCAATATAAAGCAAATCTCTAGGATATCATAAGCTTCAATTCCAACTAATGAACTCACCCTAATATTGATCATGTTTTTAAGTCAAATATCATCCATAAATCAATTTAATTAAAATATACTAATACCCACCCCCCCCCCACACACCCACAATTCAAAAGGCAAATAAATAAAAAATAATCAACTCTAGGAATATTACCATCACTAAGGGTTCGACCCAAGTGCTGCTATAAAATTTAGTAGAGCATATAACCTTTGAATGATTGATAGGTGGTAATATACCATGATTCAAATATTCAAATTTCTGGAGATGGTTCAACTATTAGTCGATAGTTTTTTATTTTTGTAAAAAAACCTAAAAAATATAAAAAAACACACAATGAAAAATCCACCTTCCCATAAAAAATAAAAATGGAAAAAAACAGAGAAAAATTATTGTCACATCCATATTTTTCAATTAATTTTGATTTTAATAATTCTTGACTCTGGGTTCTCACCCCATGATTCGGGCTAGGTCTTGTCTGAACTTTTTTGTCATTTAATATATTTACTGGGTTTCGGACACGTGCACGGTCACCGTGCGGTTGGAGGTAGTTGCACAGTTGTCCAAGGAGTCGATCAATTGCTAATTATTATTATTATTATTATTATTATTATTATTATTATTATTATTATTATTATTATTATTATTATTACAAAGCTGTTATTATTATTATTATTACATTATTGTTTATGTTATTTATATTATTATTGTTATAATTATTATTATTATTATTATTATTCTATCTTAAAATGAAAAAAATATCTAACCCTAATTATGCTCGTCATGCCACCCCCCTCCCCTTTCCCATCATGAGTCATCACCCCCCTTTTCCCCCACCTCTTTCCGCCATGCCAGGCACCCTTGGTTCCCCACCTCCTCCCAGTCTCCTCGCCGTACTGTGATCCGGCCTTAGGCCTTCACCTTATCCCCCCGCCTCTCGGCTTGTAGTCGTCCACCCCCACCTCACACTCCCTTCCTCTTCCTTACTCAGAATCCAGCTCCCAAAGCTCTTTTTCATCATGCCAGTCACCCTACCCCCCCAGCCCACCCCATGCACCGCTTTCCCATCTCTGCGTCTCCTGCCCTGCCTTACCAGCACACTCTGACCGCGGCTAGAAACCCCTCTCACAGGAGCCTCGACGACCCACTACCTCGCAATCACTTCCCTACTACAAACTCGTCCAGTCCTTCACTCCCGGCCTCCGGCTCACCCAACAACCCAGCCAACCTCTCGTCCCAACAACTCCATCCTCCCCGACATGCAGTGCAACCCGCCACCCTGAGCTACCTCCCTGAACCAGCTCCAGCAGACCCTGTACCCCCTAACATGTTCTAGCCTCACTCTCACCAGGCCTACCATCACCCTTCCATACCTTTGATTGACCGAACCCCTCCCTCGCTTTGGTATATTTCTTTTCATCTTGTTGTGTTTTTATTTAAGTTGGAACATTTTTAACACCCTTATTAATCTTCTTATAGATTTTTGAAATTGTGTTGGTTTGTGAAACCTAGATTTTTAAGGTTATTTATGTGAAATTCCTAGGGTCTTATCACTTAGGGTGTGTTTTTTATTAATTATCTTATTCCACTAAATGGAATTGAGGGATTCAATTAAATGTTTAGAGTTAATTATGGTGTTATGGCAGTTTTTAATTTGTGAACATGGTCCAATATGTTTGTTTTACTAATACTAGGACTCGTTTAATGTGTAAAATGTTTTGGAAAGGGTTTCTATGGTTTTAATTGGCATGTATTATGTTCTTTAAATTATATGAGTAGTTGGTTGTGGTTTTAAAGAAAGTGGTAATTTTATGAAAATAGTTTTGGGTGTTCTTTTTGTGGTTGGGTGTTTTTATTTTCTACCTTTTGGTGTTTCTATTTATTTTGGCCATGTCCAACACCTCGAGTGTTTATTCACACGTTTTCCTTGTTGTTTTTGGTGTGTGATTGGTTCACGGTAGGTTGTTCTTCCTTCCGCTGGAGTGTTGTTGCGTCCGCATTTGGTTTGAGGTAGGTGAATCCAACTTCTCCCTTCCGGATTAATTCCTTGGCACTTGGATGCTTTCAATTTCTCTTAAATATTATTCTCACCTCTATGGCACCCTTAGTTATCTTATTCCATTGTTTTAGAGTTTTTTTTCATCTTTGTATTCGAATCCCATGATTGTTGTTTGTTCTTGACACGCAAAGGTGTGGTTTAGGTGCGAATGAAGATTCGCATCGGTTTCAGGTTGGCGTCATCTTTCCTCCTTGGTTTCAAGTGCATTGTGCATTATTCCATGTTTTAGGGTGTGCGTCATACTTATGTCGTGACTTCCAAGTAGGTTTCCCAATGAATTAGCCTTTAAATTATAGAATTATTGATTTCTTGTTTTTTGCACTTTTATTAAATGCTTCTTAGTTATTATCAGATTTAAGAATAGTTGCTTCTTGTGAAATAATGTAAGACCCTTTCTATTTTAATTGCATGAAGTTTTTTTATTATATGTTCTTACTAAGTGTTTGATGAAATTCCCCTTTGGCCCTTGCAAATGCTCTTTGGGTTTAAATTGGTGAATTGAGTTTTATAAATGGGTTTCCAAGTGCATCTGGTTTTCAATGTAATGGCATGTGTTGCTTCATTTAAAAATGATTTAGTGTTAAATGATTGTCTCAGGCCCGTTTGGCCAGGTTTATGTTAAATGAATTTTGTCTTTTCTCTGGAAATGTTATTCTAAATGATTTGACAAATGTTAGAGTGTTGCATTGGTAAAGGCCAAGTTGGCACTTTTGAATGGCTATTTTGGGAAAACCCCTCTTGGGTTGGGTCTCTAGCCTCATCGTTCGATCATGAGATGGGAGAGTCCTTGGAATGGGACCTTCATTGTATAATTATTATATTAAGGAAAAGACTACCCTTGAGGTGACCATGGTGGTGCTAAGTTGTGTGGTGTGCTTAGTTATATATATGTGGAGTGTTATTTGAATTGCATGGCACTCCCCTTTATGAAATATACATGGGAATCTAGCATAGCAAAGAGGTTTACCGAGAACGATTGATGCACTAGTTAGGGTATGTACTTCTAGTTCCCCATAGCAGGGGGATGGTTTGTTTTTTTTACTATGGGATTGGGCCCCTCGACCAGGCTAGGAAGGGTGAAGTTCATGCATGAAGGAATTATGACGTCATTGAGTAGGGCATGCCTTCAGGATGAGTCACATGTATAGTATATTCTAGTCTTCTTCCGAGTTCCTAGGTTTTCCCTTATTCCTTTGACACTAGTATAGTTAGTATTGTCGCCCCCACTATATGTAGTGATACCCATTGTTTTTAGTTTTGGTGTTTTTTTTGTAAAATTGTAAATGTGTGGTTTCTGAAGACCTTTTCAAGAAAAATGTTTTAAAAAAACAAGCACTCTTTCCTTTGACACTTTTATGAAAAATGAATGATACCTTTTTGGTCTCCTTTTCTGTCCTCCTCTTGCACCTTATTTTAACACTTAATGGCAATAGATTATGATTGTGATTTGTTTACCTTAAAAATACAACTTGTAGAAAATTATATATTTATAGATTTTATTTCAAACCTAAAATCAATTTTATCTTTATTTAAAGAATGTTCATTGGAAATAGATTAGTCAGTCCTACCTACTGAGTTTTAATACCCACACCTATAGTGTTTTATTTTTTTTATGAGCCAAATCATTCCCAATGATTAATCATTGATTCCTGGCACTAGTCTCCGGCCCATGGGGATTGGGAACGCCCTTTAAGACATTCTGTGGACTGGCTTAGGTGACCAGTTCAGGGTCGACTCGGGTTTGTTCATGATAAAATGGTATCAGAGGAGACCCTTGTTATTTAGGGTGTCCAGTAGATGGAGATTAAAATTATAGGGACTCGAGGCGTAGGTACGGAAAGGACATCAGGAACCCTTTCATGTTCCAAACCACGAGTCACCAGGGGTAGTCCAGGAATTGATTTCTTGTCTCATTCTGATTTGTTTTGGATTGAGGGATGATAATGGAGGCAATTAAATGTTACATTGTCACCTCACATGGAGTAGTGACCCATGTGGAGTCTGATTGAATGGTTTAGTTTCTCCTAGTCCTTTAAACTTGCTTGGGGCATGGCTCACTACCTTGTCGCTAAGTTAAGCGTAACTACCAGTTCCTCGTCCTGATGGATTTTTGTAAGTTGGGTTTTGTTTTGGTTTTGATTGATGTAAGCTTTTTTTGAAAAAAAGGAATGTATTTTAGAAAATTGAATTTGGTTTGAAAAGTAGTTTTTGGAATTTGGAATGTTTCCTTGAAAGAATGCAGTTTTGAAGTTTAATATGGAAAAGGGAATTTTGTGTTGTGTTTTAATGTTTTTGGTTTTTGAGATGGATATTTTTTTATGAAAGTACTTTCATTAATGTTGCTTCGGTTTGATTTTTTTAGAATTCTGTTTTATATGTTGTTTAGAGAATTCCACCCAGAAAGGTCCCCAGAGTGTCTGATAAGTAATGGTTAGTTCTTGGTCCATTTTGAAAATTACCTATCCTTCACGGTGATCCGGGACTGATAGAGGCAGCAGAATGGCTTGAAGTGGTCGATCGTGTCTTACAGGTATTAAAAACTCCCGAATCTAGCAGAGTGTGTGCCGTTTTGGGCCTGTTCAGAGGTCTAGCCCTGAACAAATGGGAGTTGTTCACCTCGCCATCACTGCAATTTGGGATGATGTGGGATGTATTTAAATCCTTCTTCATCCGATGTTTTATACCTGAATAGGTGAAGATGAAAAAAAGGTAAGAACTCATGCATATACAACAAGGACAACAGACGGTGAAGACTTATGTTGACCATTTCAAGGAGCTTGTGTCCTTTTCTCCGAAAGAAGCATCACAAGAATCAATAAAGACTTCCCTATTTATTGGGGGTCTTCTTATAGAGATCAAGGAGCGGGTCCTCCCTACTAGGTACCATCATTTTGAGAAGTTTGAGGATGAGGTGTTTTTAGCTGAGTTGGTCTCGAGAGCATAGATGGTTGGAAATCCAGGGTATCTGGTTTCTCGTAAAGGTTCTCCATCTAGAGAGCAAGGTGTGCCAGAGGAAACTATTTCTAAATAATCATTTACAATGGTTCTAGTTTCCATTTCATTGGACAGTTCATTGGTGTTCCACCAGTGTGGCTGGTTCGGGCACGCGAAACTATCATGTCGCATCCTTCCCAAGATGTGTCATCATTGCGGGTGCATGGGTCATCTAGATATGTTTTACATGAATCATCGCCTGAAGAAGAATATGTGACTAGAGAATCCCAGTTCCTGACTACGAGGAAGGAGATTCTTCAACCATCAGAGCCCAGCCACAGGTCTTGGGGTGAAACTCGTGTGTAGTCAAAAGTTTCCAGGGGTGTGAAGTTTTGGTTC
Organism: Viscum album; assembly: GCA_963277665.1. Lineage (NCBI taxonomy): Eukaryota > Viridiplantae > Streptophyta > Magnoliopsida > Santalales > Viscaceae > Viscum > Viscum album. The sequence goes on along the minus strand of OY728146.1, from coordinate 1,872,749,047 downwards.
CTGTTTCGAATTTTGTGTTTTCATTGTAACATTTAAGGTTTTTTTTTCATTCTTTATTTCTTCTATTAAAGTTTGTACCTTGTTTTAAGTTCATTTTCTTATTGTGGAGTTATGAAATACACATTCTATTTTAATCCAAATAGATTTTTTTTACTGAACATGGCTTTCAAAATCGTGCAATTTCCTTAAAAGTGTTTTCAGCCCCTTTATGGTTGATCTTGGTTTAGCTATGTTCGGTTTTGGAGGCATAAGTTATTGCAAAGGATTCAATGATTGTATTTATTCTCGGGTGTACTACTGATATAAAATTCTTCTCAGAACCATTTTTTTGATCATGCTATTAAATTTAGTTCGGATCGGTTGGGAGTTCCCGCGTCCCCCCCCCCCTTCCAGAGGTTGTACGTTTGGGTGTTATATTTCTACACTAGTTGAGTTCTTATGGTGGAGAGAACCCTCTTGTTCTCTCCCATTCTCTTGTGTTGTGGTTCTTTTTAGTTTCAATTAAGCATATATTCTTGTTTTTTCTATTGTTCAGCTGGGTGACTTTCTAGGGGCAGAAAGTGTCTATGGTGGGGAGAATTGCCACATCCATCTTTTTCAATTTATTTTTATTTTAATAATTTTTTACTCTGGGTTCTCACACCATAATCTAGGATGGGTCTCATCTTAAATTTTTTTTCAATTAATATATTTACTGGGTTTCAGACCCATGCGCGGTCACCGCGTGGTTGGTGGTAGCCATGCAGTTGGCCTAAGAGTTGGGAAATTGCTAATTATTATTATTATTATTATTATTATTATTATTATTATTATTATTATTAAGGTGTTTATTATTATTATTGTTATTGTTATTATTATTACTATTTCAATATTTTTTACGTTATTTATATATTTATTTTATTATTATTATTATTATTCTATCATAAAATGAAAAATATTTATAACCCTAATTTTTTTCACTATGCTAGCCCCCCCCCCCCCTCCCCTTCCTGTCAAGAGTCACCACCCCCCTTTTTGCCCACCTCTGTCCACTGCGCAAGGCACCCCTGGTTCTCTGCCTCCTCCTGGTCTCCTCGCCCTGCTGCGATCTGGCCCCAAGCCTTCACCCCAGCACTCTGCCTCTGGACCTACAGACATCTGCCCCTCGCATCACACTCCCTTACTCTTCCTCTTCCAACATTTGGCTCTCAAAGTGCGTCTACATTGCGCTAGTCTCCCTCCCCACCTGACACCGAGTTCTCATCTCGGTGTCTCCTGCCCTGCCTTACCATCGTACTCTGACTGCGACCAACAACCCCCCTCACAGGAGCCTCGACAGGCCCTCTGCCTCTCCCTCACTTCCCTACTACAACCTCATCCAAATGCTAACTCCCATCCACCCAGCCCTCCCAATTACCCAGCCAGCCTCCCGTCCCGGCAACTCCAACCTCCCGGCATGCAGCGTGACTGACCACCCCAAGTCGCCTCCCTGTGCTAGCTCCAACAGACCCTGCACCACCTACCTTGTTCCAACCTCTCTCTCACCAAGCCTACCCTTACCCTTCCTGTAACTTCTTCCGACCGAACCCCACCCCACTTTGGTATATTTCTTTTCATCTTTATGTGTTTTTATTTAAATTCTAACCTCTTTAAAACCCTTTTTGATCTTCTTATAGATTTTTGAAATTGTTTTGGTTTGTGAAATCTAGATTTTTAAGGTTACTTTTGTGCAATTCCTAGGGTCTTAACACTTAAGGAGTGTTTTTTTAATTATATTATTCCACTAAATGGAATTGGTAATTTCATTAAATTTTAGCATTAATTATGGTGTGATGGTAGTTCTCTATTTGTGAACTTGGTCCGGTATGTTTTTATTACTAATGCTAGGACTTTTTAAATGTGTAAAATATTTTAGCAAGGGGTTTATGGTTTTAAGGGCCTATTTTATGTTCTCTAAATTATGTGAGTAATTTTTTGTGGTTTTAAATCATGTGTTAGTTTTGTGAAAATGGTTTTGGGTGTTCTTTTGGTGGTTGGGTATTTTTATTTTCTACCTTTTGGTGTTTCTATTTATTTTGGTCAAGCCCAACACCTAGAGGGTTGATTCGTACATTTTCCTTGTTGTTTTAGGTGTGATATTGGTGAATGATAAGTTATTATTCCTTCCACTAGAGTTTTGTTGCATCCGCGTTTGGTTTGAGGTATGTGAATCCAACTTTTTTCCTTTCAGATTAATTCCTTGGCACTTTCATGCTTTCAATTTCTCTCAAATATTATCCGCACCTTCGTGGCACCCTTAGTTATCTAATTTCATTTTTTTGGAGATTTTTTTTGTGCTTTTTCATTCGATTCCCATGATTATAGTTTGTTTTATACCCTCAAAGGTGTTGTTGAGGTGAGAATAAAGATTCGTATCGGTTTCGGGTTGTGTCTTCTTTCCACCTTGTTTCCAAGTGTGTTGAGTGTTTCTTCATGTTTTTTGGATGTATTTTGTCCTTACGCCATGACTTCCAGTAGGTTTCCCTATACATTAGACATTAAATTACAGAATTATTGATTTCTTATTTTTTTCACTTTTATTAAATCCTTGTTAGTAATTTAGGGATTTAATAATAGATTCTTGTTGTGAAATAAAGTAAAAACCTTTCTATTTGAATTGCATGAAGTGGTTTTATTAGATGTTCTTACTAAGTGTTTGATGAAATTCCCCTTTGGCCCTTGAAAATGCACTTCGGATTTAAAGCGGTGAATTGATTTTCTTAAATGGGTTTCCAAGTACGTCTGGTTTTCAATGTAATGGCGTGTGTTGCTTCATTTAAAAATGATTTTGTGTTAAATTATTGTCTTAGGCCCGTTTGGCCAGGTTTATGTAAAATGAAGTTTTTATTTTCTCTAGAAATGGATTTCTAAATTATTTTTCAAATGTTAGAGTGTTGCATATGTAAAGGCCCGGTTGACACTTTGGAATGGTTATTTGTGTAAAAACCCCTCTTGGGTTGGGTATCTTGCCCCATCATTCGATCATGACATAGGAGAGTTTGTGGTATGGGACCTTCATTGTATAATTATTATATTAAGGAAAAGACTACCCTTGAGGTGGATGGGGTGGTGCTTAGTTTGGGTGGTGTGTTTAGTTATATATATGTGTCTTGTTATTTGAATTGCATGGCACACCCCTTTGTGAAACATACATGGGAATCTAGCATAGAAAAGAGGTTTATCGAGAATGATTTATGCACTAGTTAGGGTATGTACTACTAGTGCATCATAGTAGGGGGATGGTTTATTTTTATGTTATGTGATTGGGACCCTCGACTAGGCCAGTTAGTGTGATGGTTGGAATTAGGGCGTTATAACATCATTGAGTCAGTCATGCCTTCAGGATGATTCAAATGTATAGTGTGTTCTGGTCTTCCTCTAAGTTCCTAGGTTTTCCTGTGTTCCATTGACACTAATATAGTTAGTACTGTTTCCCCCACTATATGTAGTGATACTCATTGTTCTTAGTTTTGGTGTTTTCTTATAAATTGTAAATGTGTGGTTGTTAAGGATCTTTTAAAGAAAAAATGTTTTAAACAAACAATCACTCTTTCCTTAAACACTTTTATGAAAAATGAATGATTTATTTTTGGTCTCCTTTTATTTCCTCCACTTGCACTTTATTTTTTAAAAATGAGGGAAATGTATTATGATTATGATTTATTTACCTTAAAAATGAAACGTATAGAAAATTATATATTTATATATTGTATTTCAAACCTGAAATCTATGTTTTCTTTATTTAATGAATGTGCATTGGGAATAGATTAGTCAGACCTAACTACTGAGTTTTAATATTCATGCCTATAGTGTTTTCATGTTTTTAGGTTAATATGTAAGCTTCAGTTCTAGTTTGGATCGCTTTGAGCGATGTTTGGTTTAGTACCGGAGAGTAACCCATGGGTTTACGTGGAGTTTTAGATGTTGACAGGTTGGTTTCATTTTTGATCATCCTTTACTTTTCTTGTCATTTATTTATTTTGTGATGTCTTATTTTCTCATATTGTTTAGTTTAGTTGTCTTTATGGGCCAAATCATTCCAACGATTAAAAATTGATGCCCGAACTGGTTTCCAGCCTGTGGGGATTGGGAACACCCCTTCAGAACATGTCATGTACCAGCTCGGCTGAATGATTCGGGGTCGACCTGGGCTGGATCGTTACAACTACCTTTTTCATCCTTTACAAATTTATTCAAATTCTACATAACCATTTATATAATCCATTGGATTTTTTTACTCAAAAATCTAGTGTACTCTTCACCAACTTAGGAGGAACATTAGGGAAAATAAAATCACCCCAGACCCATTGATTTTTCATCCAATTGTTCTAGATATGGTCAATCCTGGGGGAATCCCCTAAAAGAACTTATTGCCCATGATATTAATTACTAAACCATTTATGTTCAATATCCAAACATCGAGGCTGATTTCAACTCAAATTAGGTTTGATTAATCTTCTACCTCATTTCCAAAGGCTAGCCTATGAGTATCCACATCTTCACCTCAAATATTTCCAAGTGGTGTGCTCTACCATTAAGCCTAAAAGGTTTTCCAAAGAAAAATAAAACTTCAAGAATTTCATTTAACTCTAAAAAAAATTTCCCCAGTCATGGATCTAATACCTCCCTTCTAGTTCCATAACCACATGGAAAGACATGAAGTGAATATTCTTAGAGAAATTCTTCCCTACTTCTTGAATCACCTCTATCTGAAAGGAAATAAGTGGTCTGTGTCAATTCCCTAATTAATTGCTCCATATGTACTATGAGAGGTTCAAAAATATTTTGGAAACCTTCCTACACCACAAAATTTTATACCAAATCTTGATACAATACTTCTATGAGGGTTTTTGGTTATGGATAAATATCTCATGGATGTAATAAATGGTAGTGATTTTGTTGAAAAAACTATTACATCTGTATGAGATCTCTTAGGAAACATGGCTGAAAACACACAATAATTCGAAACTCAAGCACATGATCAAGTTAAATGAGTCCAATAAAATCAAGTCGTAGATCCTTACAAGATGAACAAGTGGATGAGTGAACTTATATATATTATAAGGAAAATATAGGTTTTGGTTAAAGCCACAACCTCATCTTCTCCAAAATCTCTATTCCCCAAACCTATAAAAAATTTCTAGAATTCATAGGTCATGAACATATCAAACCAAAACATTTCGACACCTTCAAGATGATCCATCAGATTCATCTAGACCAAAGGATCTTAGTATAGAATATTCTCGGTGACACATCAACCCTCGACTATCTAGTTTGTTTATTACAAACTCCAACCAACCCCAATATAAACCCTTGTCTTCTACTTATAACGCAGGCTTGAGGTATGGTAATCCCATTTCTCATCCCCCTTAGTTCCCTCCTCAAAATACAAATCAATTCAAATATGTTCAATGTGGTGGTAACTTTTAAAAAAATTATCATTTTGTTCCACAACATCAAAGGAGAAATCCTCCTCCTAATCCTCCAGTATTACCCTATCCTAGTGAGCCTTACAATTTCCCAAACCAATAAAATGATTTCCCAAGAACCAAAATCAAGTAAATACAAATTTAAGACAAGCCACTCTTCTAAGAAACCATGGGAAAGTTTTATGAAAGACCTTTCCTTATTCACCCCTTAAGTCTTAAAAACATTGAAAACCAAATTGGTAAACTTGAATCCTACCTAAGTCAATAACAACAAACAAATTCTTCCAAACTCCCAAAACAACCATTTCCAAACCCCAAGGGTGATGTATGTGAAATTTCACTTCGATCTAGAATGAAAAATTTTATACCTCATGATGAATCCTTTAAATCCCATTTAATTGTTGAGATGGAAAAAATAAAAGAAAAATATATAGAAAGAACCTGAATCCATTACTTCACCTCAATCCATTCCTTTAAGGAACCCAAATAATATTTCCTCAATCCATCTCTAAGCCTAAGAATACCTTTGATCCCGATTCTAAAATGCCTGACATGTTTTAATATGTTAAGGTCAACATTAACATCTTAGATGCCATAAAACAAATCTGTATGTATGTAAAGATTCTTAAGGAATTATGCACCTATAAGATACAACTTTGGACCATTGAAAATGTTTCAACCCAATATTCCGTACCCATGATGTGAAAATATCAAGGGACCCTTACGGTTCCATTCCAAATAAGGAATTCCAATTTTTATTATACACTCATAAACCTTGGATTCTCAATAAATGTCATTCCCAAATCCATCTTCTCCAAACAAGGTTTAGGTCCCTTTCACTAAGCATGTGTTTTCATCTAGTTAGCTAATTTAATCGCATCCAATCCTGAGGGAATAATTGAGGATTTCTTTATCTGAGTGAATAACCTTATCTTTGAAACTGATTCAAATGTCCTTAACATGGATGGTGAGACATAATCTTTCAAATCTCCTCTGATTCTATGAATACCTTTCTTTATGACATCTAGAACCAAAATTTGTGTTTGTGTTGGCATCCTATCCATGGATATTTGGTGACCAACTGGTCAAGTTCAATATTTTTCAAGACATGTAATACCTATCATAGAATCACTCTGTATTCTCTATCCATGCTTTTGAAAGTTTATCTAAGAGTGTTTTGAACCCTGATCCATCATGTTCTTCCTATTCTAACAATTGAGGATTTTGTAAGTTTTTAATCCAGATTAACCAAGTAATTAATAGAGAGGTTTATGTTGACCTTTAACATGTAAACTCCATAGCTCATAAAAATATTGAAAACTCTTTGGAATCGTATCTCACCTTTGATCTACACATGGATGGTAATGATCAAAATAAACTATAATGTTAATTTTTGATTGAAATCAGATTATCGAAAATTCATTATTTATTATCCATGATTCTAAGAATTATCTTATAAGTAAAGTGATCCCTATACTGTAGCGTATTGTAGCAATGACAACAGGTCACTGTAGTAGTGGCGGGCACTGTCTAGTTCTGTAGCAGCGTGAGTACTGTAGCAGTACTATTCACAGAATGGGCTTTGGGCTAAAAAAAGGGCCTACAGTTCATGTAATGGGCTAAATGCCCACTTGTCCTTCGGGCTATGTAATGGGTCTCCCTCTACCCAGTTAAAGTGGTCTTCGCATTACTTTAATAATAAATGAGGCATCGGCCCCAACCATTAAAAAAAAGTGATCCCTGAAATGTTGTTCTTATAATGTCCCAATGGTATTAAATTTTGTGATATTTTTTCCCTCATTAATAAATTGATCACTGGTGAGGTGGAAATTGACCATTCTTTAGAAAAAAACATTGATATTCATGATCTAGAAAAATCAATTCAATATCATGTCCCATTTTATCCTCATTTATTCACATTGGAAAGTGGTGAAATAAATGAGTTAAAAACAACTGGGATCTCATACTCTGATTTCATGTTATTTAAACCCCACATAATTGCACCGTCATAATTAAAACATCTTCTTTAATTTCCATGAATATAAAACCATCACATTTTGGATAGAATAATTCCTCAAGTTTATGACCAAAGGGAGGATACTCATATTCTTCTTCCACACTCATTTAATTTGAAGAACAACAACAAGGAAGGTAATAAATTATCCAATAAACAATCAGGACTTCCAAAAGAGAATATTTTCTGGAATCATATTAGATTTGAGAGAATATGGTGGCCACCATCAAACTATGGTATGTACACTACAACTATGTAGCTAAAATAAATAAATTTAACACTTCTTCAGAGGAAACTCAAGTTGTCTTTTACTTTTATGAAAATTTTAATTTATTTTTTTAGTTTTTTATTAAATAAATAATGATTTTTCTTTTTGATTCTCTTTTTGGTAATGTAAAATTTATAAAGCTTCACTAGATAAAACACATGCCCCAAAATCCAAATCTCATTTCACTAACCCACCACTAAATAGAGATGGAATCCCACCAAATCCAAACTAGGGGGCCTCTTTCCCTTTAACTCCCTCTCTCTATCTTCCTCCTCCTTCTCTCTCTCTCTCCTCTTCTTCCTCTCTCATTCTAATTTTTTACCACTTTCATTATCAAACCCTTTTTTCCTCTTCATATTTTCTTGTGGGTGTGTATTAAAAAAAATAAAAAACTAAAAAAACTAAAAAAATAAAAAAAGAATCGTAATTATTCACCATAAAATTTATAAATTTTTTCTAACAATTTTGGCAAGTCAAAATTTTATTTTCATCTCAAACATATTTTATTTTCATTAAAAATATTGAAAAAAAAATTCAAGATCAATAAATTTTTAATGCACAATGTTTTATTTGGAAAATTATTCTTCCACAACCACGAGGAAAATTATCTTTCATGCTAAGGTCACATATGGCCATCTTTTGATATTGTGTATTTTTCATCCCTGATTGTGAACCTTGTTTTTGTGGAACTTTGAGCTTAATTACCTACTTTAGCATACATTAATAGAGTAGAGGAATTTTATAAACATCATGATAATAACAATATCCAAATATAATCCCATTACCTTTACATTGAACCTCCTTTTGAAATCCCCTTTGACCCTATGAAAACCCTTTTTTAATAGCCACATTTCAATTTTAAAACCTTGTCCCACCCAAAATATACATGGAATTCCATTACATAGTTTATTTTAATTTAAGTGTGGTGGAATGAATTTCATTTTTTTCACCATTTCCTTGATTTTCAATGTTTCATCATACCTTTCATGGAAAGAATCCATTTATGTGTGAGGAAGAGGTTTTCATTTGGGGACTTTTGGGGAATTTAATTATGACATCTTGTATAAATGGTATTGAAAAGTGTTCAAAAAATATGAAAAAAATAAAAAAGAAATAAAAAATAATGTGTTGTGTCTTGGGTGGGTATAAAATCACTCTTTCTCGACCTTTGATTGTGTTATAACTATTACAATTAGTGTCATTATGGGTTTAAACAAGGGTTTGTGGATGAGTGTGTTATTTTTTTCAAGTTCAAATTTTGAAAAAAAAAGAAAATAATGAAAATTGAATAATCTTTTCTTTTGTCATTAAGATAAGTTTTTTTTCTAAATTTTTTAAGTTTTAATCCCCTTCAATTTTTTTATCTATTGTGTGTCTCCCTTAAAACATTTTTCCCTTGTAAATATGTGTTTCTATTTCCTTCTGTTTATCATTTCAAAAAATGTGCATTTATTTTTCCATGTTGTTGTTATATCCATATTTTCTTCTCTTTTGGAAATTATATTCCTACCATCCCATATCCAATGAAACCCCTCTAAAAATTAACTCTAGATTATTTTGAACTTTATAATATGTAATGGAAGATGATAGATCTTTCAAATTCTAAAAATTTCACTTCTTGTTGGTGAATGAGTGAACCTCTATAAATAAATTTTTATCATCTTAATAGGAGTGAGTTTTGAGATCATACATTTTCCATTTCTAATTTTGAGAAGTAAAAATGAATTGTTTTTTAGAAAATTATTGATATAACAAATTTTGGTGGAATTATTTATGGATGAGTGAACTCTTTTGGACCCTAATTGGTGAGAAAAATTAATATTTTTTGGTGAGTAAAAATGATTTTGTTGTGTATTTTTTCTACATGAGGGAATACACAAGCAAAAGTGTGGGGGAGTTGAAGTTATTAATTTATTAATATCTTTTTATCTAACCCATTTACTAATTTTTAATGATAAATTCATAAATTATGTGAAATAATCAGGTTTTAATATTAAATACAATCTGCGATCATTTCTTGAATTAATCCATATTCAAGTCATTTTACTAGAATAATCAAAACTCTCAATATACATATCAAAATAGTATGATTTTTTAGGGTTCTAAATTAAATTTTCTACAAATTAGTCAAGTAGATATTTGGATAAATCGGCCATTAGAAGGTCCATATGAGCCACATAAGAAGGATAAAATAATCTATCAATGAAACTGGACTAGTTGTGATTTTATATTTTTTAGGCTCAATCCAGAAGTCCAAATTTGTTTATATTCAATAATAATTACAAGGATATTATATTTAGTCTTCGATAAAAATTTAAATGACTAGATAAATGAAAAAGTGACCCAATTGATGCATTAAAGTCCATCCCACAATTTTGTATGGTATTTCAAAACAACCCAACATTATCGACTTTACTCTAAATAAAATCAACCAATTAAGATGATATTTTTTCTTCTGAAATAAAATATTTTGGTTCCCATGTTTTTAGAAGAAGTGGTTCATATTTTAGGGAATATTATTAGCCTAAAACTCATTTACATTAAGACTAAAGAAAAACTAGACATAAAACTGGACAGAAGAACACTATTTAATAAAGAAACAATAAAATTGGATATAAAATTCAATTAGCCATAAAATTTGTAGTGTGAAATATCCACACCAATATCTATAACTTTTAAGTATAATATTTCTCCATATTAGGATTTCTGAATTGTCAAATTGGGTATCCAAGATGAGGTATAGTTGTGAAATAAAAATAGTACAATCCCTTTGGCTATAAAAAGATACTCATTCTCACCTTGAAAGAAGCTTTCATTTCAGATATTAGGATGATATATTGGCATGAACAAAGAACAACCATATTCTTGGGAGGATTTTACAAACTCAATTTTCAAATTTAAAGATCTTTTCTATGTGCTTTCTTTTTTACTTACTTCTTCGTTCTTCTTCATCTGTAATATCATAAGTGTCTGTGTTTTAATTTTGTTTTAATGGATGATTCATCATCATAATATCATTTTATCATCTAGATTATGTTGTGAAATTTTAATTTTCTCAAAATATTTTATATCAATCTGAAAATCCTTACCTTATTTCTCTTTCTTATTCAATGAAAAGTGTGTATTTTACTTCTCTTTAGGTTTCATGTGTGTATTTCAAACACTATTTGAAGTGCACTGTGTTGCATTTGTTGTCAATGAGGTATGTTGTTGTCAAGGAATGAATGGATGGATGTCAAGGAGTTTCAATATGTGAATGGAAAAGGATGTGATGGTGTTGGTGAGGAAAGGAGAATGGCCATGGTACTAAGATACATGTCACTTAGGAGATTCACTATGTGACATAGTATGTTGTGGTTGAAACATTCTCTATGAATATCAGACGATTGTAGAACTGATCTTAATGTTTCAATACTTGTATCAAGATGATACTAAGTGACAACACTTGAGGAATGAATGATGATGGAGCATCATCATATCTGACGATTGTTGAACTGGTCTTTATGATCAAAGAACTTGTATCAAGTGGATACAATGTCACAACAATGTTTGAAGACCATGCATTGTCATAACAATGCATGAGGAGATGAAGATGATCCATCCACAATCACTGAGTGGATGATGTTTATTAATGATAACCATGCACTATCTCTTAGTTCATGATGATTTGAAGATGATCCAACTTGATCTCTGATTGGATCATTAAAGAATGTTGAAGAATTATTTGATTCAGGAGCTTCGGTTGAAGGAAGAACCTTCTACATTTCCCTCCTAAGTGAAGATTATTTGTTGAGAAGTAGTGAGGAATTCAAATGAAGAAGAAGATGAAAAAAATGAGGAAGAAGGATAGATGTGGCATTTGGCATTTTCACTTGGTTACTTTGTTTTTATACAAAGTCCTAAGTGTTTTACTTAGCAAAAAGAAAGCCACCAAGGGCCAGCCACGGGTTCAACCCCAAGGCACATGTGGGCCTAGGCGCCACGCCCATGGGGGATCCCATGGAGCAAGCCCAAGGTGGCAGGAGGCCACGTGGTGATCAAATCCGCGCGGCAGGGGAGCATAGCGTGCGCCCGCGATAGGCAGAGTGGACGCCAGTGGCGTGCCCGAGTGGCAGGGGTGGGCGCAAGAGTGCGCCCGCTAAGAGAACTCGGCGCGGGGCGGCACCGAGAGGGGAGGAGATTCAATTTCTGAGCTGATGGGAGCGCTAGGTTGATAAGCTGCGGAAAAACCGCGCTCCGTTTCGATGTGGGATGCACAAAATTCACCGGAAGCGCATCCTGGCCGTCTGAACGATCTCGCAGAAGATCTCGGCTGCACGATGCATCGCGCCGCTCGCGATCTAATCTGAGCCGCCCATCTAATCGCGCGCCAGATCTTAACCGTCCGATGCATCTGCGGATCGTCTTCAACCTCGATCCATGTCGAGGCCTCCCCGCGTGCCTCCGTTAAACCAGGCGCCTCCCGACGACGGATTTTGAGATCCTGGCCACCATAAATCGAGCCGAAGCATCCATGGAGTTCGTCTGAGCCGTATGAACACAACCATGCAATAAAATATGCATGCACATGATGTTTGGGAGATTTGGAGTTTGGCCGAGGCAAAATAAAATGTCGAGGCCACGTGGAGAGCATGCTTTGCATTCATGAGCCTAAACAGAGGCATGCACGCGTTCAAAAATGCATAAACGTGTAGAAGGAAAAGAAGGAAGAAGCCCGTGTGAACCGAGGATAGAAACCAGATTTGAAAGATTTTTAAAGATCCGAAATCTTCGGGATTTTGAAGTTAAACCACGTGGATGTTTTGAGGCATTCCTTTTCCTATAAAAGGAGAGCCCGAGGCATTGGAGAGCTTGCTGAATCTTTGTTGAAGATCTGAATTCCCGCGAAGCCTCGGTGCTTAGGGAAGAACAGCCTGCGCGCCCTACTTGCACGGCAGTGAAGCCCAGAGCCATCCCTTGGCTCTGTTAGTTCCTTTTGCGCACTCCTTGCGAGAAAGAAGAAAGGGAGGTCCCCTGTGCGCCTCCCGTGTGCGACCGGAAGAACCCCAGCCGCATCTCCTTGCGCGCTCGAGGTTGGAACCCTCACTGCCCGTGAACCTGCGTGGCAGGAGGAAGTGCACGCGGGTGTTGCACTTGCAAGCCCTGCGGCCAGTGCACACTTGCGCGCCCTTGTGCTCCAAGCACTTGCGCGGCCAGCTACACCCGAGATGAACTCACACCTTGCGCGCCTTGAAGAGGAAGTGACGTCTCGAGGCCGTGTGTGCTTAACAAAAGAAGAAAAGGGTCGTGGCAGTGTGTGTGCAAGTGGGTGAAGTGAAGACCACACATTTGTGTGTGTGTGAAAACTTGAAGAACCACCTACGGCCCAAGTGTGTGCAAGAATAGAGGAGTAGGCCAAGATTACTTGTGTGCATAAGAAGTGTGTGCAAAGAGAAAAGAGGCCGAACCTAGTGTGTGTCCACTAAGTGAAGTGAACACACCTAGAAGAAGGATGAAAGAGAGGACCCACACTAAAATTATAACACACATTAAGTGTGTGTAAACAAAAAGAACAAAGTGTGTGAAGGAAGTGAGGAGGTGTGTGCTAAAAAGGATTACACCCTTTGTGGGTTTACTGCACCAAGAAGAGAAGAAGGGGAGTGCATGCTTGCATGCATGCACGTGCACACGTAAACAAGTCAATTCTGCTTGTGTGCATCTGAGTTAACCAAGACCAAGAGTTCTTGAAGAGTTTTGAGAAGCCATGCAATCGGTGCATGAGGAATTAGAGTTGCCATGCACTCAGTGCATGAAGTTGAATTGAAGTGAGACTGAAGCCAATCTGAAGTGAAAGATATTATTTGGCTGAGTTTTCAGTAATCGAGAAGACCCTGATCAACAGAAGTGATCAGAAGCTGTGAGCAAGACCAACAGACCTTTTCAGAAGTTGTTGAAGATTCTTGAAGAGAGAAGCCAGGTCATCCTTAGAAGAAGGTGATAAAGCCTGAGAAAGACGAGAATACCTGTTCATCACAAGTGAGCAGAGGTACAGAGCAAGGCCAGCAGCCTTTATCCCAGGCTGGTGAGGATACTTGAAGAACTTAAAGTGAAGAAGAGCTACTCGTGTGACTCGAGGAGCCAGGAGAAGCCCCATGTGAGACTCAGGGTGGAAGAAGTCTTCAGTGGGATTCTGGAGCAGGCCAGTGGGACTCTGGTAACACTATGGGACGCAGTATAAAGACCCTCCTGTGGGACTCAGGAGAGATACAGTGGGACTCTGTATCCACCATTGTAATACTAACAGATTATAATGGAAGAAACCATATTGGGGTGTATAACCAACATGGCAAGGACGTAGGCCTTTGGTGCTGAACCTTGTAAATCCTTGTGTCGAGTGCCTTTACATTGACTGCATCATTCGTGGAAAGGTGAGAGATACAAGAAGAGTGGATCGAGGCTTTAACCAGCCATAGAGGTTTAATTGATACGGAATCAATTAGTAAAAAGATTTAAGGGATCACTGATTCACCCCCTCCCCCTCTCAGTGATTCACACTGATCTGGGCACTTCACTATTATCTTTTCTCATTCTTTTTCTTATATTTTTTACTCATAACCATAAAAATCATAAACCAAATAAATAACCACCTCATTGGATGAGTAAATAATCCATTGGTTTGATTCATAATTTTCGGATGTTATATGATTGATAGTTTTTTCTCGTTGAATATTCTTTAGGTTAACAATAACTATTACAAAAACGGGCAAGGGAAGTGCCACCTTATATCAGCGCTAAGCAAAAACTGCTGATAAAGACACCCTTTATCAGTGCTAAAATTTTAGCACTGATAAAGGGATTCATTATCAGCGCTTTTCTAGCACTGATAGAGGGACTCTTTATCAGCGCTAGAAAAGCACTGATAAAGAACCCCTGTATTAGTGCAAAAATTTTAGTGCTGGTACAAGGTATCTTTATCAGTGCTTTTCTAGCGCTGATAAAGCGTCCCTCTATCAGCACTAGAAAAGTGCTGATAAAGAATCCCTTTAACTGCGCTAAAAGTTTAGCGCTGATACAGGGTAACCTTTATCAGCGCTGATAAAGGATACCTTTATCACCGCGTTGTTAGCACTGATAAAACTGTTGTCTGTTTTTTTATAAAGTTGGTCGCACAGTTCTCTTGTTTTATCGCGACCTAAAGCTCTCACGGTACTATAACCCTGCGACTCCCCTCCACTGCCTATTGAGATTTGTATTGTCAGACCTCCGCCGCCCTCGAGCTTCACTTTGTTGGACCTCCACCGCTCGTTGAGCTTCGTGTTTCCGGACCTCCACTACCCTTAAGCTTTGAATTGTCGATCCTCCACCACCAGCTAAGCTTTTCATGTTGGTCCTCCGCCTCCCTCGATCTTCTCATTGTCGGACCTCCACCGCCCTCGATCTTTGCATATCCGGACCAGGTGTGCAATGTTTTTTTGGTCCCCTATTACACATACTCTTCTAGAATTATGAAGACCTATGTTTAAGGATTATTACATCATGAATTTGAGTTTGTGAAATTTTTGAGTAAAGGTTTAACATCATTGGTTTTCTACCATATGAGTGGATATTTACATATCAAACAGAGATCAAATGCAATTATAGGTTCATTTATCCATAAAGAGAATATGTTGGAGGAGTTAAGAGAACCTATAGAGTTCCTACAAACTCTAAGGAATAATGTTATGGTTGAATTAGGTTGTTTTTTATTTTTAATCATGTGTTTATGAATTTTAAAAATAATTTTCATTTATCTAAAGATCATGTGCATGATTTCCTGGGTTAGGCCACATAGTTATTAATAACCATGGGCCCACTGAACACCCTTACAGGGATTTTAGATGAGGTGCATAGTTTGATTAATCATACACCAACCATGCAAACCCCCAATTTCGAAGTGCACATGGTTTGGTGATGGTGTTTGCACGGTCTGAAAAATCTATGAACCCCCTTGTAGTGGACCATCATAGGATGAATGGTTTATTTTTCCCAATGACATGATTTTCCCTAACAATGATCCAACCATGAACACCCCCCCAAAACGACCAAAATTTCTCAAAATTCACTCAAAACATCTTTAGATAATTCCCAAATATAAGGAGACAAAAACTAGGTTCTAGATATACCTGAAATAAGTTAATTATATGTTTAAGGCATGTTTTCCAAATCATTTTTTGATTTTCGGATTTTACTATTGTTGATTGTGATGAATAATTTGCTTTATGTTTGGTAGTTGGTACATGTGAGACCATAGATTTGTGAGTAATCAAATGGGTCCACTCTAGTTAGCCTTGAGGTGATCACATGAGTCTATTTTTGATGTCCCCATGAGGCCCCATTTATATTGATTATCTAGTCACATAACCAGGTGGTGTTCCATGAGTGAGTCAATTTCCATTAGAAACTATAGGTCAGATATCATCCAATGTTTCACCAATTAAACTTAGTTTCTTTCTCATAAATTTTTTAATGGATGATTTTGTGATTATGAGTTAATCCCATTGATTACCTTTATTATTTAATTTTTCTACAATTTAGTTTTTATCTAACCTTGATTATTTTTTTTCTTTTATTATTACTCCATTATTCTAGGATTTTCTATTAGTATAGTTTTTTTACTGTAAATCAAAAGGTGGAATATTTGGGGAATGTTTGACATGGGTTGATTTTCTTTAAAATTGATTTCTTAATATGTGTGTTGTTATTTTTATAAAAGTAGATTAAGTTAGGAAAATATAATTCCTTGTTAATTTTTTCATTTATAAAAAATGAAATATATATTTTAAAAAATGGTTGACCACAATGTTTTTTTAATAGATTGAATACAGTTTTTTAATAGATGGAGTGCATCAGTGAGTGAGAGAAAAACTTGTTTTCATTGATGGAAGTTTTGAGGTAGTTCAATGATTGAGTTAAGCCAATGATATATAGTTTTTCAATCTCTTGATATCCCATGATATTAAATGGGAATAAATCCTTATTTAGTTCTTCAACATGGTGTGGTAAGTGATCAGCATCAGAAAGAGGGAGCCCTCTCGGTTGAAGGATAAATTCATTTAAGGGACCTCAATGAGTGATTATCCTCCAACTTTAATAGGGATACTAGCTCTAGATCTAATGCCAGAGCCCTGTCCTACCCATCATTATAATCTTCATATGTAATGCTCATGGTCTTAGTGCCCATGTTTAATCGGACTTCCTCACCATAGAAATCAAAAATCATAATTGCATTGTTGTTGTTGTCAAATAACACAAAAAACCCTATAATAATCAAAGATTTATCCTAGAAGATTAAGTTGCTTGGATTTCTACACTCTGACCCCTCTAAAGACACAAATGGTAATTTTGGCACAATAAGTATGTTGTTGAGACTGTTCAAGATTGCAATCAATTCATCACTACCATGGTGTCTAACGGTGACACCTCCTTCCTTAGGTTTATTGGATTATTAACACCAATTTGAGATTTATGTGTGACTATATAGTTATTAAATTTTATTATTATTTCTTACACACCACCACTTGAGTCAAGTAACCTGATTGAAATCCATATTGGTACTTTGATTCTGATGTGGATATGGTTTTTTATGTGTTTGTGACATGTGTATGTGTGGATATATGGGTATTTAGGCATGATGATATTGAATGTAGGGCAGATACCTAGAAGTGTTAGATGTATCATTCTTGATTATTCTTTTGTTTGGTCTGGGTTGATTTGAGGAAACTATAATGAATCTAAAGTAATTATATTAAGATGAATATATACTAATGGTTATGCTCTATTAATCTCTATTTTTATAAGGAATTGGTTCTCTTCTACTGTATTTAGAAGTCTTTTTTTTGTGTACGTGAACCATAAATACTAATATTTGTTATTCAAATAGGATGAAGATGAATAAATATTGGATGGATGCTAATCGTTTGACAATAGAGTATGAGAACAGAGTGAAATAGTTCATCAAATTTGCAAAGGATCACACAAAGGATCCTTCTCAAATATTTTGTCCATGTTTACGTTGTTGTTATTATAGACTAATTACTCAAGAGGAGTTGGAAGAACAATTGATATGTCATGGAATAGATTGGAGTTATAAATGTTGGAATAAACATGGAGAAAAGGCGAATGTAGCTGCTGGCTGGGATAAAACTGCATTTTATGGATCATCAGATATGAATACAAATAGGGATATTGAAGAAGATCGTATGGAGGATGTGATTATAGGTGTCAATGATGATGAAGATCATATTGAGGAAATAAAAGACAATTGAAGATGAACTCCATGATTTCCCAAAATTGATTGAGAAGTTAAAGAGTTGTACAAAGACGCCATTGTATGCTTGTTGCACCAAGTATACAACATTTTCAGTTGTACTGAAGTTGTATTAATTGAATGTAGGCAATGGATAGAGTGATGTCAGTTTTATGGAACTAATTGATCTCTTGAATTACGTGCTCCCTGAAGATAATGAGCTCCCAAGCCGGACATATGAAGCTAAACGAATGCTACATTTGGTGGGTATGATTTCTGAAAGAATACATGCCTGCCCAAAATACTATATATTGTTTCGCAAGGGGAAAAAATCTCTTACAGAATGCCCAAATTTTGGTGCTTCTCTATACAATAAATATTAATCCAATCCTACGAAATTTTTATGGTAATTTCCAATCATTCCAAGGTTTAGGCGTGTATATGGATGTGAAGAAACTGCAAGACAATTGTCATGGAATGTAGATAAAAGAAATAAAGATTGGAAATTATATCATCCGACCAACTCTCCACAATGGAATAAAATGGATCATGAGTATCCTTAATTTGGAAAAGATCTGAGAAACCTTCATCTTGAGTTATCTACAGATGGAGTAAATCCTTTTGGTTTTCAAACCAGCACTCATAGTATATGGCCTGTTATATTGCTAAATTATAACTTTCCACCCTGGTTATGAATGAAGTATAAATTCATCATGTTATCCATGCTTATATTAGGACCAAAACAATCAGGTAATGATATTGATGTTTATATGGCTCCTTTGATCGAGGATTTGAAGTTATTGTGGGATTTAGGTGTCATGTTGTATGATGCTTATAAAAGTGAATACATCACGTTGGGAGCGATGTTGTATGGGATAATAAATGATTTCCCTGTTTATGTAAATTTGTCAGGCTATAGCATTAAAGGAACTCAAGGGTGTCCCATGTGCGAAGAAGTTATAGAATCAATTTGGTTGAAACATTCATTGAAATCTGTGTTTATAAGACATCTTATATTTATACCTCGTCAGCATAAGTACCGATCTTGGACGACATCATTCAATGGAAGTTCAGAACAATGCGTCGAACCATCTCCACTAACAGGTGATCTGTTGTTTGAGAAAGTAAAATATGTGAACACTGTTTTTGGTAAACTATTTTTTAAAGACCTTACGAAAATTGGTTGGAAAAAGAGATCAGTTTTTTTTAATTACCATACTGGAATTGTTTGTATGTCAGAAAATTTCTTGATGTGATAAATGTAGAAAAAAATGTATGTGACAGTGTTATCGGAACGTTGCTAAATGCCCCTAGAAAAACAAAGGATGGAATTAAGGCATGGTTGGACATGGTTGACATGGGAATATGAGAAGATTTGGCTCCCATGAAGGGTGAAAATCGCATGTTTCTTTTTCCAACTGCTTATACTCTATCTAGGGAGGAGAGATACCAGTTTTTCAACTTCTTCAATGATGTAAAGGATCCAGAGGGGTATTCATCAAATATCAAGAACATTGTGTCAATGAATTATTTGTAGTTAAAAGTTTTGAAATCACATGACTACCATGTTTTTATGAAATATCTAATCCCTATATCTTTACGTTGAATTTTTCCCAAGAATGTTCGTCATATGTTAACCAAACTTTGTTTCTTTTTCAAATCTATATGTAGAAAATTTTTAGACCCGGCAAAATTGGCAGCTATGGAAAAAGAAATTTTCATCAAATTATGTGAATTAGAAATGTTCTTCCCGCCAACATTATTTGATATGACGGTTCATTTGATGATTCACTTGGTGAGAGAGATTTGAATTTGTGGTCCTGTGCACTATAGATGGATGTATCCTGTTGAACGGTATATTAAGATTTTCAAAGGGTATGTCAAATATCAAAGTCAGACAAAGGGTTGTATAGTGGAGCGATAAATTGTTGAGGAATCCATTGATTTTTTTACTGAATACCTATCTGATGTGTAAAGCATTGGTCTCCCGAAATCTCGTCACACTGGACGCATTGAGGGTGAGGGAATGTTTGGGAGAGATGTTGTGACAATCAGTATTACAGATCGGGAGTAAGCCAACCTTTATGTTTTTCAAAATAGTTGAGAGGTTGTTTTATATATTAAAACTCACAATGAAATTATTAGGTAGTTGAATCCATCAAGGGATGAAAATTGGTTATCAAATACATATAATCACCAGTTTATAGGATGGTTTTAGGACCATATTTTTAAGCATTTGGATGAAGATCCGAATTCAATTTCAGAATGACTTCGATGGCTAGCCGTTGGACCAAGTGTGTATGTATTATCATACAGTGGTTATGTAATTAATTGTTATACATTCTATACAAATGAACATGATGAAGATAGTACCATGAAAAATAGTGGAGTTACACTAATTGTTGAAGCGATGCATGTTTCTGGTAGTAAGGACAGAAATCGAATTTATAAAAATATATCATACCTTGGCATTATCAAACTAATATGAGAGTTGGATTATACGACATTCTAATTGCTGATTTTTCAATGAAAATGGGTTGATAACAAAAGTGGTGTCAAAATAGATGAATGGGGATTTGTGAAAGTTGATTTTAGAAAAAAAAAAAGTGTACAAAAACAAACAGTTTATAATGGAATCACAAGCGGAACAAGTTTTTTATGTTCTAGATCTTGCAAATTGAAAGTGGTCAATTGTTATATTAGCATCCAAAACTACTAAAGGTTCTGATGAAAATTCAGTTGACAACGATCCTTTCAGTGGTATGTTGCAATAATTTTGGATTTGTCCCAATGTAGATGATGTTTTGTATGTTATAGGAGATCATAATGAAGGGATTTGGATAATCGATAGAGGTTTCAAATACCTTCAGCCTTTGAAAAAAAGTAAGAGAGTTTAATAAAAAGGTTATATTTTGTTTATAATATAGATCTTGATATCTCATGTTATTATCTTATCATTACTGAATTTATGTAATCTAAATTAATTGTTCAACCACTTTTGCAGATAATGACTTCTGCAAATTCTGGTGATCCTAAACATGAGGCTGAACAAGTCTCTCAAGCTGCTGATGCGGCTGCTGTTATGGCTGATGCTGCTCCTGCTGCTGCGGCTCCTACGGCTCATGTTTCTCCTAGTGTTGAGGTCCAGCAACCATCATCACATGCCATTTATACCATTTCAAATGAATATATAGACGATTTTGATATTGGAGAAATGGTCCAGAATAAAGGATCGACGTCACAGAAAACATAGGTGTGTTGTAGTTTGACGATGTTAGCCAAAGTTCTTAAAGCAAAAAATCAAAGGCATGAAATTTGACGTCAGATGGAATGAATGAGGCCAAGAGGTGTATACCACCAAGGCTATCTTTAGTAGTTACATTGGAGTTGTCACTTGGAAACGCGTGCCGATTGACATAGATTCATGGAACCATGTTGTGTTCGGGCTGAAAGCTGTAATCTGGGGAGAAATTTTGGTAACATTATAAATTTATTTCTTTAATTTACTAGCAAATAAAATAATGAAACAATGTCTTACTCTTCTCAATCTCTTTCAGAATACATTTATAGTAGACAATTCACACAAGGATTATGTACTAAGGCTTTCAGAAAGGATTCAACGAGGTTTTCACACTATTTTAACAAGATGTCACCTGAAATATTCCAAAGGTAAAATAAACCCACACCCACCCATTGTCTATGCTCACTTGATATCCAAAGAATCATGGGATGAATTTATTAGCCATCCTGGGGATGAGACGTTTTAGGTACATTGTGGGTGATAATACGTTGTTTGAGGATACGTGTATTCATCACTTTGATTGTCAATATTTCATTTATAAAACAGCAACTCTGTAATGTAAATAAGGAACGTGAATCAAAACCAACATACCCCTATCATAAAGCAAGGATGGGGTACGCTTCACTAGAAAAGAAAATGGTACGTATTTTAACTTTACAGTAATATTGTTAGGTGCCAAAAAAACATCATAATTATCTTTCTATGTTTATATGTATATTGATGAGTCTAAAACCAAATACACTTCCATTCCACGTCATGTGCTTTGGAAGGAGGCACGTGTGAATAAGGAAGGAAGCTAGTAGATGAGAGCACACAAAAGGGGTGGGAAATTTGTGTAAGTACGACACGAAGATAAAAATATTTTATTTTTAAATTTCTATTACATAAAAATAATTAGTTATTTTCCTATATCTAATAGTAATAGGAATCAGCTACTTCTGTAGTGGATGCATACCTATTATCGATGGCTTTGAAGCAGCTAGAAAAATACGATCATGTCAGGGGTGCAGGGTCACACCCCAAGTATATTTTGAGATGAAAAAAATGGATGATAGTGATGAAACATTGAAACAAATGAGCGAAAGAATAGCAAACCTTGAATAATGATTTCAATGGCACGGAGAGTTGATAGATACTTTTATGGGTGAGAAGCAAGGAGAAGACACAACTCAAGAACAACCAACGTGTGAAGATCCTGCACCACCCCCCACCTGCTTTAGGACGAGCCATTCCCCTCAAAGATCTGTCTTAGCCTTGGTAATCAATATTCTAATAATTGTTCCGATGAAATGTGAATCAGAAAAACACTGATACTTTCCCTCTACTGATCTTCTACAGGGTGATAATGATTGTGATTTATATCTATCACCACCCACCTATCACCTTGTAGCGATGGATACAGTGTTCAACATCCCAGATGACACGTTGCATAATAGAACACTTCCGAAAGATCATCTGAAAGTGACAATTATTGTAGCTAATGAGCCAAATGTAGAGATACCTATTCCACTTCATGATGATGATATTCATATGGACTAAAAGGCTATTGGGACATTCATTTCATGGTTGTCACAAGTTGTAAGAGTACATGCGGCCAAAGAGGTATTTATTTTATTTTTATTCAAGATAAACCTTTAACAATTAATGAAAAAAGGTTCTGAACCAATGGATGTTATTATAGATTGAGAAAGGGAAGGGGTGACCAATGTCGGCTCAAAACCATCTAAAGGATTGACCAACCGATCCCAAGGAGCTACTGAAAGCACAATAGCACCATTGGTTCTCTATCCACATTTACTAGAATTGAAGACTCATGTGGATACGAAGCTAAGTGGTGGTAGTAGTCATATAGTGGTTTTCGAAGAGAATATATATGGCATGGAAAGTCAATATTTCGTTGCTACTGAAAATGTAAATTAGATCCTTGAAAATAGTTGGCTAGGTGTCACAGTTGTAAATATATATATGACGTACGTTTCCATGAATTGATTTTCTAAAATCTGATCTAATGTGAAAATTATGAATAAATGCATTTTATATTGTTGACAGGTGCATATATGAAAAACAGTTGATGGAATTTTCTCATGATCTAAAATTTGAACTTTTTAGTCCTCATACCACATCATCACATCTAAAAAAAATTAATCCATCAAAAAAGAATGAAATACTGAATGGCTTGCTGAAAACATTTGAAAGTAAGATTACAGATGACAGACTCTTCTTAATACCAACCATGTAGGGGTAAAACTCTATGATTAAAGAATTTCAATTATATTTTTACTTCTTTTATTACTTATGCCTTTTTTATGCAACATTGGATGCTAATTGCGGTGGACTTGGATACTCCAAAGATTTATTTTCTAGATTCAAAGCAAGGATATCCATCAAAACGACCACACATGATGGATTTTTTGAATCTGTAAGACACTAAATCCTACATTTTAGGTCTAAACTTCAAGTAATATAATTTATATTATCTTTTACTGAGGATTCTATTATGATAGGGCAGTGTATCATTATCGTCTAAAAATTGGAATGAGGACAGGGGATAAGCATAAGGAGGCGAGCAAGTACTATGTCTAGAAAAATATCAGGGTGTGTATAATAAAATTTCACTATCCAAACACATCTCAACACAAGTTACTTATTCCCCTAATGATCAATGTTTTTGAAGTTTCCAAAACAAACAAAGGGTCTCTCTTTTTTTAAAATGGACAGATTTTTAAGTGAA
This sequence comes from Viscum album, assembly GCA_963277665.1. Classification (NCBI taxonomy): domain Eukaryota; kingdom Viridiplantae; phylum Streptophyta; class Magnoliopsida; order Santalales; family Viscaceae; genus Viscum; species Viscum album. The sequence continues at coordinate 1,872,725,022 of OY728146.1, read as the reverse complement.
AAAAACAACTGACCTACAGAAATTCGACCAAACGAATTCGGATTGTCTTGATCATTTAGGAGAACAATCCACGTGTCCTTTTTGATGTGTAAGAGTCGTCCCTGCCTCAATCCAAGGCACTGTGTGGCCGATACCACTCAAAGGGTGTCTCTTTTATTTAAAATGGACACAATCTTAAGTGAAAACAACAACTGACCAACAGAAATCCAACCAAACGCATTCGGATTATCTTGATACTTTAAGATAATGATCAACGAGTGTGTTGTGGATGTGTATGAGTATTCATAGCCTCAATATGATGCACGTTGTGGCCAGTACCCCTCAAAGGTTCTCTCTTTTGTTTAAAATGGACATATTTTTAAGTGAAACCAACAACTGACCAGCGGAAATTTGACCAAACGCATTCGTATTGTCTTGATCTTTTAGTATAATGATCCATGGGTCCTTTGTTAAGTGTATGATTCATCCCTACCTGAATTCGAGTCATGCTGTGGCCGGTACCACTCAAAGGGTCTCTCTTTTGTTTTAAATTGGACACAATTTTAAGTGAAAACAACAATTTTCCTACCAAAATCCGAACAACGCATTCAGATTGTCTTTATAATTTAAGAGAATGATCCAAGGGTTCATTAGGGACATGTATGAGTAATACCCGCTCCAATCTGAGGCACGGTGTGGCCGATACCACTCAAAGGGTCTCTCTTTTGTTTAAAATGGACAGATTTTTAAGTGAAAACAACAACTGACCTACGAAAATTTGACCAAACGCATTTGATTTGTCTTGATAATTTAGGAAAATGATCCAGTGGTCCTTTATTATTTTTAAGAGTCATCCTTTGCTCAATCTATGGCACAGTGTGGCCGGTACCACTCAAAGGGTCTCTCTTTTGTATAAAATGGAAACTTTTTAAAGTGAAAACAACAACTGACCTACAGAAATATGACCAAATGCATTCAGATTATCTTGATCCTTTAGGAGAATGATACACAGATATTTTTTGATGTTCAAGAGTCATCCCCACCTCAATAAGAGGCATGTTGTGGCTGGTACCACTCAAAGAGTCTCACTTTTGTTTAAAATGGACAAATTTTTAAGTGAAAACAACAACTCACCTATAGAAATTCAACCAAACGCATTTATATTGTCTTTATATTTTAGGATAACAATCCATGGGTCCTTTGGGACATGTAAGATTCATCCCCGCCTCAATCTGAGGCACTGTGTCGCCGGAACCACTCAAAGGGACTCTCTTTTGTTTAAAGTGGACACAATTTTAAGTGAAAACAACAACTGACCTATGGAAATCCGACCAAACGGATTCGTATTGTCTTTATCCTTTAAGATAATGACCCATGGGTGCATTGGGGACATTTATGATTAATCCATGCCTCAATCCGAGGCATGGTGTGGCCGTTACCACTCAAAGGGTCTCTCTTTTGTTTAAAATGGACAGATTTTTAAGTGAAAGAAACATCTAACCTACGGAAATTCAACCAAATGCATTCGTAATGTCTTTATATTTTAGTAGAATGATACAAAGGTCCTTTTTGATGTCTAATAGTTATCCCCACCTCAATCTGAGGTATGGTGTGGCTGTTACCACTCAAAGGGTCTCTCTTTTGTTTAAATTGGACACAATTTTAAGTGAAAACAACAACTGACCTACAGAAATCCAACTAAATGAATTATTATTGTCTTGATCCTTTAAGATAATGATCCAAAAGTGTGTTGGGGATGTGTACGAGTAATCCCTACCTCAATCCGAGGCACATTGTGGCCGGTACCACTCAAAGGGTCTCTCTTTTGTTTAAAATGGACAGATTTTAAAGTGAAAACAACAAATAACCTATGGAAATTCGACCAAACGCATTCATATTTTCTTGATATTTTTGGAGAATTATCCACGAATCCTTTTTGATGTGTATGAGCCATCCCCTCCTCAATCCAAGGCACGGTGTGTCCGGTACCACTCAAAGGGTCTCTCTTTTGTTTATAATGGAAAAAAATTAAGTGAAAACAACAACTGACCTATGGAAATCTGACCAAATGGATTCGTATTGTCTTGATACTTTAGGAGAATGCTCCACGGGTCATTTGTGACATGAAAGAGTCATCTCCACCTCAATCAGAGGCCCGGTGTGGCCGGTACCACACAAAGAGTCTCACTTTTGTTTAAAATGGACAAATTTTTAAGTGAAAACAAAAACTGGCCTACATAAATTCAACCAAATGCATTCGGATTGTCTTAATATTTTGGGAGAACAATACAATGGGTCCTTTGTGATGTGTATGAGTCATCCTCGCCTCAATCAGAGGCACTGTGTGGCCGGTACCACTCAAAGGGTCTCTCTTTTGTTTTAAATGGACAAAATTTTAAGTGAAAACAATAACTGGCCTATGTAAATCCAACCAAACGCATTCGGATTGTTTTGATACTTTAATATAACAATCCAAGGGTGCTCTGGGGATGTTTGAGAGTAATTCCCACCTTAATCTGAGGCACGGTGTGGCCGGTACCACTCAAAGGGTATCTCTTTTGTTTAAAATGAACATATTTTTAAGTGAAAACAACAACTGACCTATAGAAATTCGACCAATGCATTAGGATTGTCTTGATATTTTAAGAGAATGATCCATGGGTCCTTTGTGACGTGTACGAGTCATTATCGCCTCTATTAGAGTCATGATGTGGCTGGTACCACTCAAAGGGTCTCTCTTTTATTTAAAATGGAAACAATTTTAAGTGAAAACAACAAATGACCAACAGAAATCTGAACAAATACATTCGGATTGTCTTGATCCTTTAAGAGAATGATCCATGGGTGTGTTGGAGACATTTACGAGTAATCCCCTCCTTAATCAGAGGCACGGTGTGGCCGGTACCACTCAAAGGGTCTCTCTTTTGTTAAAAATGGACAGATTTTTATGTGAAAACAACAACTGACCAACAGAAATTTGACCAAACTCATTATGATTGTCTTGATATTTTAGGAGAACAATCCACGGGTCCTTTGTGACGTGTACGAGTCATCCCCACCTCAATTCTAGGCACAGTGTGGCCGGTACCACTCAAAGGGTCTCTCTTTTTTTAAATTGGACACAATTTTAACCTAAAACAAAAACTAACCTATGGAAATCTGACCAAACGCATTCATATTGTCTTGATAATTTAATATAAGGATCCATGGGTGCATTTGGGATGTTTACGAGTAATCCTAGTATCAATCTGAGGCACGGTGTGGCCGATACCACTCATAGGGTCTCTCATTTGTTTAAAATGGACAGATTTTTAAGTGAAAACAACAACTGAGCTACAGAAATTCAACCAAATGCATTTGGATTGTCTTGATATTTTAGGAGAATTATCCAAGGGTCCTTTTTTACATGGAAGAGTCATCCCAGCCTCAATCTGAGGCACAGTGTGGCTGGCACCACTCAATGGGTCTCTCGTTTGTTTAAATTGGACACAACTTTAAGTGAAAAAACAACATACCTACGAAAATCCAACCAAATGCTTTTGTATTGTCTTCATCCTTTAAGATAAAGATACATGGATGCGTTGAGGAAATGTAAGAGTAATCCCCACCTCAATCCGAGTCATGGTGTGGCTGATACCACTCAAAGGGTCTCTCTTTTGTTTAAAATGTACATATTTTTGAGTGAAAACAACAACTAACCTAAATAAATTGGACCAAAAGCATTATTATTGTCTTTATATTTTAGTATAATGATCCATGGGTCCTTTGTGATATGTATGAGTCATCCTTGCCTCAATATGAGGCACAGTGTGGGAGGTACCACTCAAAGGGTCTCTCTTTGGTTTAAAATGGACAAATTTTTAAGTGAAAACAGCAGCTGACCTATGGAAATCCAACCAAATGCATTTAGATTGTCTTTATACTTTTTTAAAACGATCCCTGGGTCCTTTTTGACGTTCATGAGTCATCCCCTCCTCAATCATAGGCCCGGTGTGGCTGGTACCACTCAAAGAGTCTCACTTTTGTTTAAAATGGACAAATTTTTTAGTGAAAACAACAACTGACCTACGGAAATTTGACCAAACGCATTTGGACTGTGTTGATCTTTTAAGAGAACAATAAACGTGTCCTTTTTGACATGTATGATTCATCCTCGCCTCAATCTGAGGCACGGTGTGGCCGGTACCACTCAAAGGGTCTCTCTTTTGTTTAAAATGGACACAATTTTAACTGAAAACAACAACTGACATAGGGAAATCAGACCAAATGCATTCGTATTGTCTTTATCCTTTAAGATAACGATCCAAGGGTGTGTTGGGGACGTGTATGAGTAATCCCTACCTAAATATGAGGCATGTTGTGGCCGATACCACTAAAAGGGTCTCTATTTTGTTTAAAATTGACAGATTTTTAAGTGAAAACAACAACTGACCTATGGAAATTCAACCAAATGCATTCATATTGTCTTGATCGTTTATTATAATGATTCACAGGTCCTTTTTGATATTTACGAGTAATCCATGACCCAATTTGAGGCACGGTGTGGCCGGTACCACTCAAAGGGTCTCTCTTTTGTTTAAATTAGACACAATTTTAAGTGAAATCAACAACTAACCTACGGAAATCCAACCAAATGCATTTGGATTGTCTTGATCCTTTAAAATAATGATCAAAAGGTGCGTTGGGGACATGTATGAGTAATCCCTACCTCAATCTGAGGCATGGTGTGGCAGGTACCACTCAAAGGGTATCTCTTTTGTTTAAAATGGAAAGATTTTTAAGTGAAAACAACAACTGACCTACGAGAATTCAACCAAATGAATTCAGATTGTTTTGATCTTTTTGGATAATGATCAACGTGTCCTTTTGGATGTGTATGAGTCATCCATGTCTCAATCAGAGGCATGGTGTGGCCAGTACCACACAAAGGGTCTCTCTTTTGGTTAAAATGGACAAATTTTTAAGTGAAAACAACAACTGACCTACAGAAATATGACCAAACGCATTCAGATTGTCTTGATCCATTATTAGAATGATCCACGGGTCCTTCTTGACATGAATGAGTCATCCTCACCTTAATCAATGGCACAGTGTGGCTGGTACCACTCAAAGAGTCTCACTTTTGTTTAAAATGGACAAATTTTTAAGTGAAAACAACAACTGACCTACGGAAATTTGACCAAACACATTAAGATTGTCTTGATATTTTAGTATAACGTTCCAGGGGTCCCTTTTGATGTTAATGATTCATAAACTCCTCAATCGGAGGAACAGTGTGGCTGTTACCACTAAAAGGGTCTCTCTTTTGTTTAAAATGGACAAAATTTTAAGTGAAAACAACAACTGACCTACAGAAATCGGACCAAATGCATTCGGATTGTCTTGATCCTTTAAGAGAATGATATGGAGGTGAGCTTAGGATGTGTATGAGTAATCAATGACTTAATCCAAGGTATGGTGTGGACGGTACCACTCAAAGGGTCTCTCTTTTGTTTAAAATGGAAAGATTTTTAAGTGAAAACAACAACTGACCTACGGAAATTTGACCAAATGCATTCGGATTGTCTTGATCCATTAAGAGAATGTTACAAGGGTCTTTTTTGATGATTATGAGTCATCCTCACCTCAATATGAGGCATGGTGTGGCTGGTACCACTCAAAGGGTCTCTCTTTTGTTTAAAATGGACACAATTTTAAGTGAAAACAACAAATGACCTACAGAAGTCTGACCAAACGCATTCGGATTATCTTGATCCTTTAAGATAACGATCCACGGGTGCATTGGGGATGTGTACGAGTAATCCCCACCTCAATCCGAGTCACTTTGTGGCCAGTACCACTCAAAGGGTCACTCTTTTGTTTAAAATGGATAGATTTTTAAGTGAAAACAATAACTGACCTACAGAAATTCGACCAAATGCATTAGGATTGTCTTGATTTTATAGGAGAATGATCCACGGGTCCTTTGTGATGTGTACAAGTCATCCCCGCCACAATTCTAGGCATGGTGTGGCTGGTAGCACTCAAAGGGTCTATCTTTTGTTTAAATTGGACACAATTTTAAGTGAAAACAACAACTGACCTACAAAAATCTGACCATACGTATTCGTATTGTCTTGATCCTTTGTGATAATTATACATGGGTTCTTTGTGACATGTAAGATTCAACCCCACCAACCCCCTCGACCCCCCTCCACCCCCCCCCCCACCCCCTCCCCTGGACACCAACACACCCCCTGGACACCCCCCACCCCTCTGGACACCCCCCATCCCCTAGAAAGCCCCCTCAACCCCCTGGACACCCCACCCCCTTGGACACGCCCATGGACATCCCCCCCCACCTCGGATAGCCCCCCCCCCCCAGACAACCGACACCCCCTGGATGACACCCCCACCCCTCCTTAACACCACCCCACCACCTGCATACCCCCAACCCCCCTGGACACCCCCCACCCATTGATGGCCACCCCCACCCTCCAAACACCATCCTACCCCCTGGACCCCCTCTGGACATCCCCCACCCCCCTATAAATCCCCCCCCCCCCCCCGATACCCTGGACACCAGCCCACCCCCATAAACTCCCCATAGACAGCCCCCCCCCCCCCACCTGGAAACCCCCTCCTTGGACACTAACCCACCCCCTTGGATGACCCTACCACACCCTGTACCCCCCCCCCCCCAGACACCCCCACCCCCTGGACACCCCGATCCCCCAGGACTCCCCCATCCCACCCTCCTGGACACCACCCCACCCCCTTGGACAGCCCCACCAACCCCCTGGACCACCCCTACCCCCCAGACACCCCACCCACCCCCTAGAAAGCCCCCCCCCCCAACACCCTGGACACTATCCCACCCCCATGGAAATCCCCCCCCCCCACCCCCACCCCCTCCTAGACACCACCACACCACCTAGACACCCCACCCCCCCACCCCCCCCCCCCCAACATCACCACCCTCCTTGGACAGCCCCCAACCTCCTGGACCCCCCGCCCCCCACCCCCCTGGACACCCCCCATCCCCCCGGACACCCCCCTACCCCCCCCCCCCCCCTTGGACAGCCACCCAAAACCCCTGAACAACCCCCCAACCCCTTGAATTCTGAATAGATTTATTTATGTATTTAATTAACTTATGAATTATGTGTTAATGGTGTATGGGTATACATGGTGTAATTAGCTTATGATTTATGTGTTAATTTTGTATGGGTATACCTATTGAGATGCTGAATTTTTTGTAGGTGTTGTTTGGGTGTGCTGCTACAGAAACTTTTTTGGCAACAGACAGGGATTTTATCAACACTAAAAGAGCGCTGATAAATGAAGCCTTTATCAGCACTCTTTTAGTGCTGATAAATTTACATTTTATCAGTGCTTTTTTAGCACTAATAAATTATTCCTTTATCAACGCTCTTTTAGTGCTAATAAATGTGGACTTTATCAGCGCTAAGCTTTACAGCGCTTTTTTATCGCTGATAATTCCCATTTTGAGCGCTGATAAAGCCTATTTTTGTAGTAGTTAATGTGTATATTAAACATTAAATTTCATAGGTTAATGAAATTTTCTATTTAATGTGTGTATTACATAGATTATTGGAACCATAAATACACTACAATAATTAATAACTGATTGATATTAGAACCCCGGTTATGTTATTTCTTGGATTAAATCTTCAACACATAATAATTCCAATCAAAATCATCTTGTGAAATTGGTGTTAATATAATAAAATATAAAAAAAAGATATAGGATATCATAAGCCTAAATACCCAATAATGAAATCACCCAAATATTTATCAAGTTTTTAAATAAAATATCAACCATAAATAAATTTAATGAAGATCTCAATACAACACCCCCTATTCAAAACAAAAATAAATAAAAAACAATTGACTCTAAAAATGATACCATCTCCAAGGATTCAACTAGACTAACGCTATACACATTAGTAGAGAAATGGATATTTTAATGTTATATGGGTGAAAATAGACTGTGCTTCACATATCTATAGAACCTTAAGGGTATTTCAGCACTTTATTTTAAGAGGAATGAATTAACTCCCATGATTTTCCTCCTAGTGGTAGTGGAGAGAGGGATTACCGGGATCCTACCCCTGAAATCCATTGTGGATGACCTTCATGTGGTGAAATATCCCACAATCAATGAAATAATCCCCTCACCAAGAAATCTTCATATATATATGGGCACTCAAAAAACAAGATTTAACCGCATATAGTTCTCCTTTAACCATCTAAAACACCTAACCTTGGTCAGTAGGTGACCCAAAAAAGCATCCTATAGAGTATGAATTGGTGGAGGTATATTCCTATAATGAAGAAGAGGATAAAAATGATATATCTAAAGTTATATTTAAAAACAGCCTGCCAAATATGTTTTATCCCATCACATCTTTCTGTTACAAAGTCCCAATATATATAAAGGAGTGAATTTCTTACTTATGTCGGAACATGTGGGAAACTCTTCAAAGGTTAAAGGATAGGAACCTACCTTATATATAATATGAGGGTAATCTATGAGTCATAAATACACTCAGTTATCAAATATAATTGGATTCTTTCTCCATATCCCATCACCTCATATTAGAGAGGCACAGTAAAACCCTATGGGAAGCTCGCATCCAAATCATAATGACTCCCATATAACTCATCTATTTTTACTAATCAGATGTTTGTATCTAAGGATAGTGTGATTATGGATCATTACAATTCACCCCATCCCTATGACAACATATTTCCTTGGACATGGAATCCTAAAATATCATAGTAGTAGGATAGATCACATGCCTGAGTAATGTGTGATTCATTCAGTCAATGAAATGAAGATCCTCTACTTTGAGAATGTAAAAGTACCATGAGAATAGAGAGAGAGACACCAACATACTTATAAACCAGACCTCTTGAAAAAATGGAAACATATTTCAAGAAAAGAAACTAAAGTTTCATATATCCTAACAACACCCCTATAGAAATTGAATAAAATTATTAAAAAACTACACCTGACACATGCACAAGTAAAATTATGCCATGTAAGAAAGATAGAAATGGTAGTAGCCATGGAATTCATCTGGGAGCTACCCCTGCCCACTGGGCTTGGTAATTTTAACCACTGCATCCACCAATAGGATCATTAAATCCTAGTATTGTCCCAAGGAAATCTGAGGTTTCTCCAAATAATCTCCATCCCCTTGGGATGGGCGAATTTTTTTCACAACCATCATCCCAAGATTCATCAAATCCTAAACTACTGGATTAGAAATTGTCAGTGACACCTCAAAACCAACCCCAACCCTGAGGTATACCGGAATTTGTATCATCTCTCCCAAGAATAATAGTATTCTTCAGGCTAGGTATCAACTACCATTGACCAAAACCCTATCCATTCCTACCCCAATGTGATACACCACTATCAATCATGGAACGCTCCATCAAGGTCACTATTCATATACTAGAAGTGGGGGAATAAGTAAAAAATAAAATTAAACCCCATAAGGATCACAATCCAAGATGGCCTAATAAGAAAAATGGATAGAGAAAAGTCCCCTATGTAATCCTTGAAGGGGAATATATGGGTAAAAAACCTCACTATTATTCAAAGGATGATAAAATGATTCATGTCACTCGATATGCCTCAGTGAATGTGGCCCCCATCAATCTATAAGATGGTTGGAATCTAGATGTATATGTTGAGGGGAGTAATGTAGAAGTAATATATCATGAGGTGGGTAATGTTGATGAAAAAACGGATACTACACGTACCTGTAATTAAAGGAGGAACCAAAAAGTAGCACCAATTAAGGTGGATTTTCCACCACATCAATGAAATTCCTTGAAGGATAAAGGGAAATGCTAGCTACATCCTACTTACTTTCTAGAAAATATAAACTCCATTTTATATAAGAATGTATAGAATGGTATGAGAGTCAAATATATAACCTTAGATGGATTAATGAGGAGTTACATAGGTAAAATATTCCCACTAAGTACCACCTCTAAGTTGAACTGAACATCTCTCCTCTCACCCATAAGGGGGGAGATAAACAACCTGCAGGGATAGCATCTGAGCATCATTATTTCTCATGATCTAAGAAACCAACATAAAAAAACACAAGAATTGAGGAATATTCTAATTTAACTTCATTATGGGTACAATCCCTCCCTTATCAGTATGGTCTTCTTATCACGGCACAAATCAGAAATTAGTAGGAGAAGAAGTCAGGGATGCCACATTAAGCCTCACTCGCTACCCATTCTTTGGGGGTAGTCCACAGATTATTTCCCCTATAACTCCTCAATACCATTAAAAATATATCTGAATGGATGTAATATATTGATTTTAATGTACACCCATACATCTTGAGAGGAATTCATACCCCGAATGGGTGGATGAAACTTTTCCCTCACCCAATTTTCTAAATCCAACATTTTCAACCTCCGATGGAACAATGGATCTTGAATAGAATCTTCCGAACTTTATGTCCTAATGTGGTCCTATGATTGGCCCCCAAGACCAAAAACATGTAATTAAAGTATGATACATTAAACATACTCAGGTGTTTCTAGAATTTTTTTTGGTATATTAGCCTCGCAGTAGGATGCTTCATGGGATGGGATGACCCTTTTCATCAATTACTATATCAATTTAAAACCATGCTAATGAAAATAATACTTTTTGAACTTAAAAGTATCCAAAATAACAAAAATGAGAGATTATATGACTTTATCACCAAATGGAAAGGTCTAACATGAACACTCAATATTCCATTTTATAGAATATGTTATTCGAAATTTTCACTAAGAATATTGGTGACGGGATGCAGAAAAATTAAAACCTAATGAAAACCCACGTGGATTTTGAGATTTCACAGAAACAATATAGTGCTTAGAATATTCCATTTGAAAAACTAGGCCCAAATCTTAACCCATGCCTACAATACAAGGTAATAGGCCCAATAGGGTGTAGACTATGTTTTCCACTCTCAATATAATAACGACACCCATTGGGACCCCATGGAAGTCCCTTCATCGCCTAATACCTACATCTAAGTGAAAACTTTAAAAAACTACTCTAAAACTAAAGTAAATATATATGATGGTTTCTTGTGATTTGAGTAATAGGAAAAAAATATTCCTTCTTAAATTAATAGGTTCCAATTTATTTCCTGATATCCATGGAAAACATCCTCCTTAAGTTACCTGAATCTAGGATACTCAATGAGGTTAGCCTTAATGATTGTCCTAACTATTTCCCTTTTCATAAAAATATACTTCACACAATATAAGACTATGTTTTCTCCAAATATTTCATCCATGGTATGATTGATTCCGGAAATGTGATAATAGGAAAACCCCTAGAAGAAGCGTCATATGAAACCACCACCCAAGAAAAAGAAGAGGGTGACTGGAAAGGAGTTCTATTAAGGCAAGAATAGAATTTCTCTAACTATATTACCTGAAAGATTAGAATATTGGTTTGTAAACCATTCAGGAATCTAGAAACCTAGTGGGACACCATTAAACTCGTCTATTATAGGTATACATAATCATCAGAAACAAGAAAGGGAACAAGGATTTGTGTCTTATCCAACTCCCAAACTAGATATAACTCTTATTGAATTCTTTATCTCAACATCCGTAGACTAGGAACCAACCCAAAAAATATAATCCTCATTAAAAGAGGTGATAATTTTCATCCATTTTAATATTATTCACATAGAATACACTTTTTTGATGATGAATACACATATGGACTTGACTCCCCCAAACAAGACTGGGGAGGCAAGGTCCAAGGACACAGAATCTAAGGGAAAATGGGATAGCGTGGTTTTGAATGAACCTAATATCCTAGAAAGATATCTGATGAAGCTATTTTTGTAGCTGAGATCCTTGTGTTGGAACTTCAATGATCCAATTGGGTGAATGAATATGCATTAGAGTCTTTCAAACAACATATACATCCAACTATTTTGGATGACCTGATAGTGGGTGTACAACTATATGATTATCCCAAAAAAGGGGGTAGACTAGTGTGGCCTATTCCATTATAAATATATGGTATCTTGGCCTCTATAAAAGCATAGTTATTTTATACCTAAATCACTTCATCCCATAATTCTCATGCTAAGGAACAACCCTATGCTAGGAAGCTCCAGCCTCTAGTAGTGAAATATGACATTTTAAAATAGTTTGTAGTTTTCTTATCTAATCACTTTATCCTGATTACTCTTTATCTCTCAGAAGAAATATGGGATGAACATATCAAATACCTTTAGAGTCCATAATATTTTAAGATGGTATTCTCCATGGTCGAGGTTTATCAGGTGGAAAAAACACTAATGGAATGTCATACCCCTGTTTCATTTATAGAGGAATATCATAAAGAAGTTATTCAAGGACATATTAGACACACGTATGTCACGGGGAAGATTGATAATGTTTAAATTTGATAAGATCTAGTTGAAGATATTTCTAGGATTAATCTAATCCCAATTAGTACCCCCTCACATTTGGGATATAGTGAGGATGATTTGTATCCAACAAAGCTAACCATTCATGAGGAAGATAACAGTGAAAAAAATAACATTAGGAAGATCAATCTCAAGGCCCAATTTAGGGACCTCATTTATAATGTTGAGTTCATGGTTATCCAGAAAGACACAGAATACAATGTCTTATAATAGAGACCCTAGCTTCAAATCTATGTGGTAGTTCCATAAAAATTACATCAAGGTTTCTAATACCCCATCAATGGAAATGTTATAATATTATGTAGTTAAAACTCCCCCATTAAAATCCTATGAATATCAATATGATGGTGTGTGTTTCTATAATAAGGAAGGAAAATAGTCAATGATATAGGGATAGATGTAGGTTTCCACTCCCAAAGAATTAGAACCACCCATGTAAACCCTTGGATCATCCTCTTTAGTGACTATGTACTACCTATAAATTTGATCAAGGTAGTAGATTCGGTCTTAGAATTGTATTATAAACCAAAAACTTCACTATATCATGTCTATGTCATAAAAAAATTTCTAGTTAAAGTGGGTTTGTCAAAGGATATCCAGACTAATGCTCTATTAGGATAAAAAATTTCTCTTGCAACACTAGTAGAAATTAACAGTACCCCCAAGAAATTCCCTAAGACATAGGATGTTTATACCACTCCTTCCCCTTATGGTAGTATAAAGGAAATAAATCATCTTCAAAATTTACCCACAATGTACCTAGTAGTTCAGGACACCGATTCTTATCCTTGTAGCCTTTTATCCTTTGTTAGTGATAGATACACACTTTTGTTATCCACCATATCTATATATTCTCCTGCTAACACATATATGGAAGAGTAAGAAGATGAACTCAAGTATTATCCTCAACATTTGAGGAGGGTTCTTAAACTACCATTGATGACATCAGGCAGGTAAATATGATAATGGAAGAGGAACCATAGACTATATTAATTAATTATTTCATGCCTCTCAAAGAGTAGAATATGTTTTTTTTAATAATCATAGATATTTTTTTCTTTCATTATACAAATATTCCTCATCTAGACCCTGATGTTTCTACTCATCACTTGGGCTGATCAGATTACCATTTAGGTTTCAATAAGGGAGTAAGGATAATGCACCCCTCTCATTATACAATGGTGTAATTGGAAGTTAAAAGTTTATTAGAGATATATTTATCCAAGAGATGTAGTGCCCAAAATGGATTTCCCACATTTTTCTCACTACAAAAAAAAGAATAGATAGATCATAGTTTGTATTGATTTATTAGATATTAATTGACACTACCCAAAGGGAAATTTCTCAGTACCAATAATAAAACTCATGATTGATGAAATTGTAGGATTTTAATACAATTATTTATGGATGGGTATTTGGAGTTTAATCAGATTGGGTAGGCCCTTGAAGATAAGGATGCCACTAATTTTAGAGAACCTTAAGAGATATTCTATTATCAGGTCATTCCCTTAAAATTAAAGAATATAGGATTAATTTATAAACTTTCCATACAATACATAATCTAAACATTATTGGGAAGAATAGTGTAGTGCTATGCTGATGACCTGGTGGTTTAATCCTGGCAGCATTATGGTCACCTCTCTAATTATCAAATGATATTTGGAAAGTTTAGGTAAAATACTTTGAAGATAAATCCCCTATAGTGTGCATTTGGGGTAACATCAAGGAATTTCATCATCTTTGTGGTATGACACTATGGCATTGATGTTTAACCTGAAAATAATGGTGAAATTATATAAATACCACCTCTTAAAAATCATAAAGACTTGAGAAGGATCCAAGGGAAACTCACTCATATATTGAGTTTCAAAGATAACCTGGCTGGTATATTTCTTCCCATCACTAATATAATTAAAAAGGGGGTCACATATTAATGGGATGAGGAATTCTAGGAATCTTTTAAGAACCTCAAGTAGTACCTACTGCACCCACTGGTCTTAATGCCTCTGATAGAAAGGAATCCACTCATACTGTACATGACTACCATGGAGTGATCTCTTAGTTCCCTACTTTCAAAGAAAAATGATATGGGGAATGAAAACATTCTCTACTATATCAGCCAAATATTACTAGTTACTGAAACTTGATTAACTAATATCGAGAAGAACTACCTCACACTCATCTTCACACTGTAGAAGTTGATGCATTACTTACGGCATAACAAAGACTTCTTGGTATCTTTTATTGACATGCTCAAGTATATTCTTAAATTCTCTATTCTAACTAGGATCTTGGAATAATGGTTAGTAATCCTATAATAGTATATTATCTAATTCATATCACTGAATTCAATCAAAGGGAAAGCACTAGTTAATTTTCTCATGGAACATCCTCTCCCTTAAATTACACCAGTGAACGCCGAGCTTCTATATGAGGTGGTTTTATAATCCCATGAAACCCTAGAATGTGGGATATATATTTTAATGGAGAATACCAAAATATGATTGGGAAGAAAATGGAAAAAATGAAGCTTAATCAGGATAGCATAGGGATTTTCATAGTTTCCTCCAACAAGGATATTTTTCCCAACACCTTCTTATTATATGAAGGATACACTAACAATGAGGAGGAATAACAAGCCCATATTGTAGGATTGGATCTTTTCTTATAGTTGCAGATAGAATATTTGACTGTAAAAGGTGACTCAGAGCTACCGGTCAACAAATTAAATAGTGAATATGTTATCAGAAAGGAATAATTGACCACTCTCATCAATTTTGGGAGGCGAATGGTAGTGGAGATCCCTTTTGAACCAATATTACATCACATATTTCAGTCATTGAATTAAAATGATGATGTTCTATCTAGTGTAGCCATATTATTGACTAATCCCAAACAAGATGAAGAATTATTCCATATCACACATCGAAGAGTATTCCCACCATTCATCATATGTGACTTTGAAGAAATCAATCAAATCAATGATTCCCCAGGGAACGATGTTATGAAATCTGTTAATGTATGGATTTATCCCATAATATATTACCTCTTGGATGGGACCATCCCACTAGATCAATCCAAAAAGGAACAAATCAAATGACAAATAGTGAATTTAACCCTTTATAATAGGCCAAATTAATATAAATTCTATTAAAAATGTGTCTTCAATGGAATTCTCCTCATATGTATTATAGAAGGAGAGACCCCATCCATCATGAAAGATGTTCACACAGGATCTTGTGGTACTCACCAATCTAGAACCAATCTCTCCCACCAAATATGAAAGATTAGATACTTCTTCCCAATAATGACATAGGATTATGTGGATTTCACTAAGAAATTCCACACATGTTAGATAAATAAAAACCACTTCCATTATCCCTTAAAGTTTATATATATGAATAAATATTCCTCTCCATTTTATATCTAGGGAATGGAAATTGTGTGACCAATCACCCAACCTCAACTAAGAAATTTAAGTATATCCTTAATTCTACCAATTTATTTTCCAAATGGGATGAGGATATAACCCTAAAAGGAGTAAGGGGAAAGAGTTTCATCAAATTCATGAAATCCAATATAATTACTAGAGTCAATGTACCTCATAGAATATTGATAGAAAACATCACCCAATTAAATTCCCTCAAGTTGAAGAAGATATATCAGGAGTACAACATCGAGTCCAACCATTCATCCTGAAATCATGAAACTCAAAATGGGAAGATAGTGGCCTTTAATTAGTCTCTAGATAATATACTCAAGAAAATGGTGGGAAAATAAAATAAGTATTTCCAAACAATCTATAACATACTTTATGGTCCTACCATACCATAACCCACACTTCCATGAGATAGACCCCATACTCTCTGGTCTATGGAATAAAATTGGTTTTACCCATAAAAATTCACTTAAACTCACTTTGAAATATTATTTGTGGAAAACATTAAGAGGATAAACAATCAGAAAAGTGCCTTGATGAGTTAGAATAATTCTAGGAGAAATTTTTATGTGCACTAAAAAACATTGATGTCCATCAGAATCGAATTAGATAATCCTTCATCATAAATATCCATCTTCCCCCATTCCTCTAAGGATAATTGGTACTAGTTCTTGTAACCCCAATGATGACAGGGAAGAAAGCCCCAAAGATATAACCCAAATGGGAAGGGACTTATATAACACATAAGTTCTATTCGAACTGATTTTACTCATTAGACATGATAGATGGGGAACATGACACTCCCCCCCCCCACCAATGTAAGGTTTTTCAACAAATGATTTTCATAAGATTTGGAATAAATAAAATTCATAGATGAAATAATTTAAACTACAAAAAATTCATGCATTCTTAATACATGTCATTAAACTATATAGAATACATCCATACCGCATGACGTTAGTATTTATGGAATGAATCTTTACCAAATCATGTTAATGTTCATGGATGACATCCTTACTACATGATTTTAAACTGTACAAAACATTTCCATAACATATGATGTTAAAAAACATGAATGATATCACTATAGCATAAAACAAAACTGTATAGAATACATCTTCACCACATTATATTAAAATTCATAGAATATTTCCTTACCACATGATACTAAACAGCACAAAATACTTCCTTACTTAATTTTATTAAACTAAATTAAAGATGTCAGTACCACATGATGTTAAACTGTATATAACTGATCCTGATCACACTATGTTAAACTATAAAACTTAATTATAAGCTAAAATACTTTAAACTACACATCATCCAATGCTCCCATTGCATATCCTCAAACAATAAGGTACATATGTCCTATTCACATGTTGTTAAACTGAACAATATCTTCCCCACCATATGATATTAAACTACACGGTGCGAGTCCATAATTCCTAAATCTAAACTAATTATTTTTACCCACTCTTTTTATCCACTTTACTCCCCTACATGTGATCTAGATCCATGTAGAAGTCTTTGACACTTGGACAGCCTCCACCTAAGAGAAATAATATCCCCCTTCCTTGTAGATGAGCTAGATCTGTGTAGGGAATTTTATATATAAGAACTATGTGTGTCTTGATTCCTCTCTATATAGGAAATATAGTGACACCTGGATCCCACATCATGGGCCCATCCATGATGAAAAAAATACCCCCTCCTCACATTTGGGTTAAACCTATGTAGGGATTTTTCAGATAAAAACTATGTGTGTTTTGATTCTTATTGTCATGGGATATGTAGTGATTCTTGAATCATCTATTTTAGGGACATCCCTAGATATATGTTAATTTAAATTTCTATCTCAGATGAGAACCAAATTTATGTGAGCATTCATACTCGAATTGAAATGTAAAGGCCCCCGCATGTCTCTTATCATGTTCCCTAATGTGGTTTAATAAATTTACCAATATTCTATTATTTCTCACAAAAAATAATGAATCATTTGTTCTTATTAAATTCAGAAAGTCTCTCTAACTGGAACAATTGAGATTCATATTATTCAATGAAAAGGGACTTTGTCCTTGTACTATGATTTTAAACTACAAGAAATTAGGTCTTCGTGCTAAATAGACCATCCCCTCTAACATTTTTATACTCCAGAATCAAATATATTTTTCCTTAATTCCAAAAATGTTTTCAATACACATTTTCATATACTTTAGGGTGATTGAGACCTTACTGAATATTATGTTCCCCAAGAACAAACATCATGCCTTTGATATCCAAGTTAGTACCAACTAATTTCTTGAGTTGATGCACTTTTCTTGGAATCCCATGGACCATGATTCCATATACTCTTGGTCCTACCCAATATAATATTGGAAATAAGGACTAATAGACCTGAAGGTACCTTGATAAGATTCACTAGTGGATAAAAAATTTCCTAAGATATTGTTCTTAGGGGATTTCATGGTCTCAGAGGATACGTCCCCCTTAAATTCATAATGTATTTTCCTGAATTCATGTGACAGAGGCTTCCACCATTATTAATTGTTGACTTGTACCCACCAACCTCTACTTCCTGGTAACACAAATATTCTTATTCTGTAATTTACACTTCCCATAACCCATTTGTTCGAGTGGATTCATAATCTATCAATGTTAAGCATTTTTTCAATGTACTCATTATTAAAGTAAGATTATTACATTGTATTTTGGTTCCTTTTAATTTCAAAAATTGCATCTCATGTGAAGACCTAAATTCCCCAATTTATTCATTCTTCTCAATAATCACCTTTTTCATATCCCACAAAACCCAAAAAAAAATAGAGTGGGCCATCATATGTGACTCACTAACCACATTAGATCTTGATCCATGTAAGGATATGAAACTCCTTATTTATAAGTATTTGATTGGTTTGAATTTTTCATCCCCATACTAAAATTGAATATGGAAATTCACATTCACAATGTACGATCTTGATCTATATAAGAGGACCCTTTATATGACTATAATTTCAAGTCTCACTCAGGTTGGAGTGTTTAATATAAAAAAGGTCCCCTCACTTTATAAGATCTAGATCCCTACTGGGAGTCTTTATCAGATCTATGTGTGGATTGATTATCATTCCATTGAGATACATAGTTATGGCCAAGTCCCATGACCCGGGCCCAACTGAAATGATGGGAAATTCCTTCCCCTTTTATATGGGTCAAACCCATGTTAGGATATCTTTATACAAGAACTATGTATAGATTGATTCTTGTAATCACAGGATACATAGTGATTCTCAATTTCCTTAATCTTGGGACCAAATGTGATTCTAAAAGAAAACAAAATTCATCCTCCCTTGTATATGATTCAGATCCATGTGGTAGATAATTCCTATTAATAACCACATGTGTCTTGAATCCTATTAGTGCATGATACATAGTGACACTCAAATTCTCCATCCTAGGCCTAGATGCAATATTTAAAACAACATTTACCAATGTCCTTTCACAAAAGCCTAATCTATGTGGGGAAGCTTATCTTATAATATGATTGTGTGTCTTTATTCCTAGCCTATTATGATATGTACTGATTCTAGGGTATATTGTATTAGGCTCATCCATAGGCACTATCATGATTTTCATTAGTATATAGTCTATATTGAAAGTAATCATCCTTGTTTGGCTACAAGACTGTAAAGATACCACCCCCCCCCAAATGAAAGTGTATCGATTTATGAGAGTCACTCACTTTAATAGTGTCATCTAAAATTAGAGATCATGCACCCTAATGATAGTGGGTGACTTTTCTTTTTAAAGAGAACATTCTTTTAATCTTTCATATGAGTCAGATCTATAGAAGAGATATGTATATGGGTTCCCACTTTTAGGAAACAATTATTTAAACAAAATTACTAATCCATCCTGAATATGAGTCATATCCATGTATGGGACCCTTCAAGTTGTCCATAACTATTGATTTGTTCATATCCCTATAGGATATGTCATGATGCTTGGATCACATATCATTGAGCCCAGCTATAAATTTTGAAAAAAAAATCCCCTCACCACATATGAGTTTGATCTATATGATATCTATATGAGAACTACATGTGTCTTTATTCCTATTTTCAAAGGATACTTAGTGGTACTGCATCCTTCAATCTTGGTACTAGAAAAAAAATAAAATAAAAAATACCTAATTTCCTTCATTGTATGAGACATGTATTCACAAAGGATTCAATTTGAAAGAGATATATGTGTCCTAATTACTTCCATCACAAGATTCATAGGGAAATCCAAGGGAATCCCAACCATGGTAATTTTGTATGAAAACTCACTTAATTCAAAATGGGCCTTATCTTTTCTTATAACCAAGACCAATTTCATTCTCATTCATGCGCCCCTAGCTAGTAAAATATGGTTTATTCCCCATTCAACTAGTATTTATCACATCAATAATTAATCACATGAACTTAGAGGATTGTAATGAACCATATGACATGACTAATAGTATCACAACCAAAGGTGGGTGGCATCCATGTTCCACCTTGAAACACCTCAAACTACTTAAGGATGGTCAAGTTATATAGACTCACTTTTCCAACATATAAATTATATCGACTTATGGATTTCTTTTGAACAAGTAAAATATAAACAAAAGGGTTTATCGTATATGACTATCTACCCATGGGCCTATGAAAGGATAAATTTTCCTTTGGTATCTTAATGTCACTGATCGATGTATGGAATCTCTAAGGATATACAATATTATTTTCATTAAGGTATTTAATGTCTCGGCCAAGTGAAAAAAAATGTATAAACCAACTCCAAATTATACAATGTTAAACCATATAGCATTATTTCCGTGTCACATGACATTCAACTTCACAGAAAGTGCACCAGGTTTGGGTCCTTCCATTATGACCACAAACTATATGAACTTTGATCAAAGTTGTACAACCCTAAAATCTAGACATAGATAGTACAAATTGAAAGAAATTAAAAAATTAATGAAAGAGATAGAAAAAATTTCGAGCTAAAAACCAACAAAGGGTGTTTTGAGTAAAATTCATGTCTTTTCTCACAAATATATTTATATTCAAAAGTCATGAAAGAGTTAGATCATAAATAAGAAAAGGTACAAAACTCTTGTGGCCTATCTCATAACCCTATCAAAAGTTAACCCATGCTCTTTGAACGCCTTGGTCTAGAAAAAAGTTAGAGATATATTTTATCACATTTTCTCATTATGATAACATGTTCATTATATAGTGAAACAATTTTTAGGGTGATTGAACCCTTTTTTAATGTTAAATTTTCTATAAAACCTTTTCATATCTTGGAAATCTAAATTGATGTACACCAATTCTTTATGTTGTTTCACTTATCCTTGAACCCCATAGCATTAATTAATTTATCTTGGTTCTTCCTTATAGTGTATTGGTAATGTGGACAAACTAATATAAAGGTTCCCCACTAAGATTCATTGTTGAATAACACAATGCCACAAAGCTTTTGACTGATGGGATGTTTTGTCCTTAGAGGAAAGGTCCTCCATAAACCCATAATTTATTTCCCCAATAGTGTGTGATACTAGTTTCTACCACTAATAAGGTCATACCCTTACCCACTATCTTCCACATACAATTAACTCATATATTCTTGGGTTATGATTTACAATTCCCATAACCAAACTATTCAAGTAGATTTTTACTTCCCCGAAGTTACATCACCATGTATAATACCCATTCTAAATGTTGGAATGTCATACTCTATTCTTGAACCTTTTTGTATCTATAATATGATCCTAAATCACATGATACAAGGCCCTATATTGACAACCACGAACTAAATTCCACCTTTTTCAGATTTAGTGCACAAACTACACCCAGGGTTCTATAAGCCTGTTTGGATAGTATTTTATTAATATCCTAATTCATTGTCCAAGTGTTTGAATCTTCATGAGCCTTCCATATCCCTTGGAAAGGACTAGGGACCCATCTGTTTTACAATGCATGTAGGCCTAAATTGGTTCATGCATAATGTCCCTTGATCTATCAACTAGAGTTATTTTTTCCTTTCAAAAAATGATCTTTGATCCCTATGTGCCCTAGAAACATCACCGTGGATCTCAACACCTTAGTGTGGTTTGTGATCATCCACAATGTGTCTACCCCATCTCATCACCTTTGGTTAAATTTACTTGGTATTTGATTTATGCAACCCATATTCCAACTACACAAGTGGGTTTTAAATTTCTAACATTGTGCCACCACCTACCAAGGATATTTGAAGAAAGGATGCAGGTTGTTAGAACCAGTTAGCCCAACTAGGTTAAATACCATAATAGGGGGTGATTTAGTGTATGTAAATTAAAAAAACTACCCCTTCGGATCATGATTCATTTTAAAAAAAAACTCTTCTCTCTATTTCTCATTGTTGTGTATGAAAAAAAATGAAATCATGCATGAGACACACTAATTTTAACTTGGTTCACCATCACTAGACAACTTTCAAGGAACATACAACAGAAAGGTGATGATGCACCAAATTTACTATGGATCACTACCAAATCAAGGTTTGAGCAAGTCAATTCTATGACCAGGCGAACTGGCTTTACAATGTTTAGGGTTATCTCACTACTTTACCAAGGTTTTCTATCTAACTATCTTTCGATGGATCATTACCGGTGGAAAGGATCACTTTGTTCCTCTTTCTTTGATCACTTCTCTAGAAAGGATCCACACACAATTTATGGGCATGTAATTCCCTTCATTAAAAATAAGGATTTCATCCTAAA
Organism: Viscum album; assembly: GCA_963277665.1. NCBI lineage: Eukaryota > Viridiplantae > Streptophyta > Magnoliopsida > Santalales > Viscaceae > Viscum > Viscum album. Next base: position 1,872,702,332 of record OY728146.1, on the reverse strand, counting down.
CTATAGATAGATGCTCTATTGAATTCATGTTTTCACCCGGTATATGAAATCCAATATTCTACATAATTTTAATTTGAAAAATTACTTTAATGACCTATTTTAGTCCTTCCAAAAACTTCCTTTCACTCTCTCTGATCAATATTTCATCCTCATTGAATTTCCTTGCACCATGTGGCATGAGTTCTTTGTAGACAACCTTTTCTTCATGGATGGTTAATGCCTTGCGAACCCCTAATGCTTCATAGACCACCTAGGCTTCGAGGCCCATTTTTCTTTATGATATACTGAGGTCTGTAAAACCCCATCCACAATCAATCTTCATAAACTATCTCCTTCATGGAATTTCTTCCTCATGAAACTATTCTCTTTTGTGGAATCCTACCTCATGAACTACTTCGGACTTACCCAAATTCTTCAAGTAGAGATGTTCTTCCCTATTGAAATTATCTCTCATTAATGATGTGATTATGGTTCTTTATATAGGAAAATAAATCTTGTGAACCCCATAAATCACAAATACTCAAAACACTGATACGGCATAACCTTCACTAAAAACTTTTTTTTGCATTCAATATAGTTCATTTATTCTTTCCATTTGTTGATGTCATGTTTAAATGAAAAACCCTTTTTGGATCCTTAAATTATAGCCTCAATTCTGAAAATTATGAGCCTCTTGCTAATGACATGTCTCTTGTGAATGATGATCCTTTCGAAAAATTATTTTCCTATTTGGTTCATGGAGGTTTTTTGTGATTTTCATACCTCATTTTTAATCCACATAGCATAGTTTCACTACTATGGGGTATACAAAACTCCATGTTTCATAGTTCGAGAACTATGGCCCATGAACTCCTTTATATAAAATATTACTTTTCCATAAAACAATCTTCTGATTTTGAGGCCCAAAATTTTGGAAAACACTGGAAAATTGCACCACCTTAAATATCTTCCTCAGCATAACCAACCATACTGAAATGAAGTTATATGGATTTTTCGATGGACATAATCATCACAAAAATATTGAAAAGGTGCCTTTAGGGATTTTTTCACAACAATATCCCACTTTGGGTTTGTTTACAACTCTTCTCAATTTGATACATCATTAAAACTTCAGATATCTTCTACCAAAATTCACATTTAGTGTATTAGATAGCGATAAATGATTTACCTAACACGCACTCTAAGCCCACATAATCCTTAGCAATCATGAGAAAAAAGGGTAGCATGAAAATTTCATCAATGAAACAATTCATTCCAAAACAACTCAATTTTCTTCATTATGAACTCAATAATTCATGATATATATCATTTGATCAATTATCTTTAGCATCATTAGATTAAAAATTACACCTACTTCACCGATACCCCTATCAACTTCTCCCCTATCTTTATTAAGACATTTTCTCCCTTTTATATCCAAAATGTATCACCCTTTGTCAATTAACCTAAAGGTCAATTCTTTTTGGACTATAATTGGGTAAAGAACATAGATGAGCATATCAGGGAAAATTACATAATACCTCAGTGAGAGGGGTCCCACATATACACTTTTTCGAGTGTGTGTAGTCAGCTAAACTCCAAGAGCTATTCGATGATGTTCAAATGCTTTTTTGGGTAAGGCCTTTGTTATAATATCTATAAACTTTAGTTCTATAGGAACAATATTTAACTTCACATTCCCTTTCTCAAACTTCTCCTTGAAAAATGATACTTGATTTCAATATTCTTTTTCCTTGAGTGATGGAATGGATTTTTTCTAATATTTATAACACTTGATTTATCAGAATGTATTCTAATTGGATACTTCACTTAAACACCCATATCATCAAACTTCTGCTACATCCAGAATAATTATGTTCACTCTTGTGTAGCCACAATATATTCAACTTCTATAGTCCTCAATGAAATGAAATCTTATTTCTTGCATAACCAGGAAATACATAATCAGAAAAGATAGAATGCACCACCTAATGTTGATTTTCGATAATCTGCTGATCTGGCCTAATCTGTATCTGTATGTCCCAATAACTCTTTCTAATATTCTTTATTGTAAAAAAAATAGAAATCCACCATTCCATTGATATACTAAAGTATTATTTTCACTACAATCAAGTGGGTTTCCTTGGGATTTCATTGATACCATACTACTTTCCATTTGGAAAAAACAATATTAGGTCTTGTCAATGTCAATTACAATAGACTGCCAATGATTTTCCTATATTATGTGACATTAACACTATTTCCTTCATCATCCCATTATAACCTCATCTAGGTAGCAACCAAATTCATCATCTCATTCAAATTATCCATTACAAATATTTTCAAAACTACCTTGAAATATTTACATTGACAAATGAATGTTCTATTCTTTCCTTGTCTCACCTGTAAACCAAAGAAAAAACATCAGTTCACCAATCATTGACATTTTGAATTCACATTTCATGAGTTCTATGAATAGATTGCTTTTTGATTCATCTGATCTACTAAATATTATTTCATCAACATATGTCAACACCATCATCTTTTTATTTCTATCATTGTTGACACATAAATTGTAATCAACTCCCCCATACTAAAAACTAACATTATTCAAAAACTAATCTAGTCTCGATACCATTCTCTCGGTGCATGATTAAACCCATATAATGCCTTATTGAGCTGAAAAAATATGATATAATATTCATGAATGAGAAAACCATCTAAATTATCAATAAAAACTTCTTCTTCTAGAACCCCATTCATAAATGATGATTTCACATACATCTGGAGTATATTAAACCTTATTTGTACTGTTATGAATAAGAATAATCCAATTGTATCTAGCCTCACAATAGGTAATTTATTTCATTAACATCAATACCCTCTATCCGAGAGTACTTTTTTCACACTAATCATGATTTGCATCAAATCATTGTTCTATCTTCATCCATCTTGTAGTGAAAGACCCATTTAGTCCTAATGATATTCTTATTTTTTGGTCTTGAAATAAACTCTCATTTCTGATTCTTCTCCATTTTGTCAAGATTTTCATTCATATTCTGAATCTAGTTTTCATCTCCATCTTCTTCCTTAAAAAATTTGTCTATACATGTCATAATAACTATTCTTTCTATAGAATATTTATCCTTCTTTTCATCACTAGTGTTATCTGATCATCGATTATGTTTTTTCTATCAATCTTTGTAAAGATACAGTTTTTTGTTCATCCTTTTAATTATCAGAAACTTATTTTAAATCAGCTTCAGGAACTAGAACATCCCATAATCTTCTTATCTCTTCATCACTATCTTCATGATAATGATAATGTATTTGCTAAATATTCTTCTCATTCTCTATTATAGTTGTATCAATACATTCAACTACCTTTCCAAGATGATTATTGAAACATTTATGTGTTTGTTTCTTTGAGTATACAAGAAATATCTCTTCATCTCAGTGGGATTCAGACTTCCTATTCTAAAGACTCAAAAGTACTTCAACATTGGCTACTTTATATACCATATAACATATGGATTCTTATCTTATTTTGGAAATAATAATGCTCTATTTGATGTATAGACTGATCTCATCAGTGCTTCTTTCCAAAATTTATCTCGAAGGTCTATCTCAATGAGAATTATTCTAGCTAAGTTATTTATAATTTTATATCATCTATCAGCTACGCTATTTTTATGTGTATTTATTACTATAGAAACTTGGGGCCTTATCCTTTGTTTATCAAGATAATCCACCAATTTTCTATTTGTGAACTTCTTTCCATTATCTTTTTGATGCTTTTGGGTTTTTTTGACCTATATCTCTTCAACTTCCCTTCAATAATTTGTTATATAACTGAACATCTCAAACTTGTGAGTGATGACTAAAACCCATGTCATTATTCTAAAGTCATCAATGAAGAGAAAAAAATATCTCCTTCCATCAATATCTCTTGGTGAAATAGGTATGAATTCATTAATATGCACTAACTCAAACACTTTTCTTGACCTTTCTCTTTTTCCTTATATGTATTTCAAATGATATTCTCTTGTTCACAAGAATAAAATGAATGGGTATAATCATGTGATAACAAAGGGAGGTCTTGAAAAGCATCACATTTCACCATATCTTCCAATGACATTTGTATTAAATAAAAAATGAGTTTATTCGATAATTGTATTTCTTATTCCTTAGACAAAAAGCACATATATTATTCTCCGCATATAAGGTATAGATTCTACTTCATATGGCTTACCTTCAAACTAACTTCACCATATTTTCGTTAATGATACATAATTTCTTTGAAAATATTAGGGCATGTCCTGAGTCACGCAGTTGACTTACACTTAATTGGTTGTGATAGATACCTACAACAACCAATATATCTACACATATTTTGCCTTCTCCGCCAAACTTGGTTTTTCCTAATCCAATAATTCTCAAGACTTCATCATTACCAAATATTATAACACCTTCCTTATCATATACAATTCATATCACCAATTACATATTTAGTATCATATGAGAGGTTCATCCATTTTCAATGATCCATATTCTAGTGTGATCTGATTATTTGAAAGTAATATATGCAACAACTTCTTGTTTGTCTCTTTTATTTTTGATCCATGTCTTTAAATGATATTATTGATGATACACGGGGCATGATGGAACACTTCCATCTTGTAATGATGAAAATTTATTTTGTATTTTCATCTCATTTGATGATAATTCGAGTTACTACTAATGATCACATTCAGTTTACTTCAGCACATTGTTCTGCATTAATGGTGAGAAATATCTTTCACTACGCCAAAAACTGGCAAGGGAAGTGCTACCCCTTTATCAGTGCTCAAAAAAATTATCAGTGCTTTTCCCGAGCGCTGATAAATGTTGAGTTTCAAAAAAAAAATTCCTGAAAAAATAATATTTTTTTATGTAAGTATATTTATATTGATATAAATACAATATATATTTTTTAAATATGTTATAGATACATATAAATATACTATTACATTTAATATATAAGAAATTTAGTGAAAATGGCTTCAAAATATTTTAAAAAATATATTATTAATCAATAATTTTATAATTATTATCGATTAAAAATTATTTAATAACAATTTGAGGACATGAAAAATCAAAACAATTAATAAAAGATCTAAAATACGTTGAAAATGTAACTCAAACTTCAAACGGCCATAACTTTTGATCCGGGTGTCCATTTGAGCTCTACAGCATATCATATCGAAGCCTGCGATGAGCTCTACAGGAAAATAATGTAGTAGAAGCCTCTGTCACATTTTTAGATCCCAAAAAAGGCCCAAAAGGCCTTCAAAACTGAGTTTTTAGTCGGGATACCCTGATTTTTTAACATTCAAACAAGTATAACTTTTTATCCGAATGTCCGTTAGGCCTATACCACATATCATATCGAAGATTATTTCATTTTCTTCGACTTGACTGGTTGTGGCATTGAAACTAAATTCTGGATTATATGTTATGGTCATTTTAACATTTTATGTCTTTTCAAATACACATATATATGTATTTATTCGTAAATATATATGTGTCTGTATGTGTGTGGGTGTCTATGTGTGTGTTTGTGTGTTGTATATATGTATATATGTATTTATTTATTTACTTACTTATAAACACACATCAAAAACATATTTTTTCAAAATTCATTTAAAACTAATCTTATATGTACATACTATGGCTTTTAAAATACACATATATATGTATTTATTCGTAAATATAAATGTGTTTGTGTGTGTGTGTATCTCTGTGTGTGTCTGTGTGTTGTATATATATATATATGTGTGTGTTGTATATATCTATGTTTGTATGCATGTATTTATTTATTTATAAACACACATAAAAAACATATTTTTTCGTAAATTTATTTAAAACTAATCTTATATGTATATATTAATATACAAATAAATATATGTATAAAAAATAAAAACTAAAAATATATATATTAATATATTAATATACGAATTAATATATATATATACTAATATATGAATAAATATATTTATATTAATATGAATCTATATCAATATATGAATCAATATATGAATAAATATAACTATATATATATAGATATATCACTAAATAGAGAACAAAATGAAATGGCATGGTGGTAAAGGTGCAGCAGCGAAAGGGGGGAGGTCCTGGGTTCGAGTTCGGGTGGAAGCGAAGGGGGTGCATGCGTATGAGGATGCGCGGGAAGGGCAGCACGCGGGAGACCTCCTAGCACTGATAAAGGGGGTGTGAAGCGCTGATAAAAGCACTCCCTCCATATTATATATATTTTTTGACATTTATCAGTGCTTTATAAATGCGCTGATAAAGGGGTCTTTTATTAGCGCTTTTTTTAGCGCTGATAAAAGTGGCCTTTATCAGCGCTTTTCGGAGTGCTGATAAATGGGAACCCCCACCCTATATTAGCGCTGAGCTTTACAGATCTTTTTTAGCGCTGTTAAAGCCCTTTTTTAGCGCTGATATAGGCCGTTTTTGTAGCAGTGTTTCTATGTGTTTGAATCCTATGTACCGGAAAAAGTGACTTTCTAATGATGTCTTGGAGAATTGAGTTATGTATTATTTCCTTTGTTTGTCTTGTTCCCTTTGATTCCTCTTGGATGTGGAACATATATTTTGTGATTGTCCCATATTTCCACAACCATAACAACTAATGCAGGGTGCATTCCTGTGGGTCACTACTACACCACTAGTTTTCCCTTGGGATCTCTAAATCATATGTTCTAATTTCAACCCAAATCAATCTTCAAACTCAGAGTGGGATCTTGTGGTCTAACTTCAACCATTACTACTTTCTTTTTGGGATCAATCCTCATATCAGTTGTATCATTTTGATCAATCATTTTCCTTTCCATACACTCCTTTGTCTATTTCACTAGAATATTAAATTCTTATTTTACTTTTTTTATTTACTTTGTATCATGGTTTTCGTAAATCAATAGTTTATCATCATAATTCACTTTCCATTGTATATTGAAAACATTTACTTCATGTTCTTCGATAAATTTGATTTATTCTTTTCCAATATTATCCAAAAAATTGATCTCTTTTTTCAATTCTTTGATTTTGAGTTTTGTACTCAATAGACTTTTCTAAATTTTCTTGAATTAAAGATTTTAGACTTTCAATTTCATCATATAGATCCTAATTTTCGTCTTCATTATATTTTATATACAGTATGGAATCTTTAACCACCCTATTAGATTTATTTTTTTTATCTCTCAAAATATTTATCTCTTCAAGCGCAGCTTCAAACTCAATCTGAAGGTCAAATCTTCCTTTGACTTCTTCTTCATAATTGTTCCTATCTTACCTTGTTTAAGAATTTCTGAAAACACCCACTATATAAGCTTCATTATTCTTAGAGTTCTCCAATTCTTCTGCCTCATATTCTTCTGAACTATCATCTTATTTTGAAAAAATATTCTTCTTTTTGAAGAAATTCCACTTGGTAATCCTCCAACCTTTTGCATTAGCTGGATACTTCTTTTTAAGAATTTAATCATTGTTTGAATCATCATCTTGAAACTTATTAAGAAACTTTTCTACAATATTTCTAGTCTTTCTACATAAAAATCATGTAAGTGGAAGTTTCTCATTGAACTTTCCTCTTCCTCTTTGCAGATTTGAGGAGAGAAATGAAATGACATAATCCACATTATCTTCCTTCCGAATATCTTCAATTAGGAGCTTCATCATGTCCTTGAATGCCACTTCTTGGGAATTCCCCTTTTCCATGGCATTTTTATTGTCATTTCTCATTTCTTATATGATAAGAGTACTATTCAAGCTACCCAACATCATCTATTTTGGATATTTATCATCTAATAATAAAAATTTTAGATTAAACTGAGGTTTTGGTTTACTCAAGATGCACTAAACAATATTATATCTTCAATAATTTCTCGGATACCATGCATGTCTTCCACAAAAACATTTACCAGATCAAATAAAGCATCAACAGATTCATTAGGGTATATTCTCATATCCTTGTGCTTCTTCCATAGAACTTACAGTTTGGATTCTCTCACTTTTGAGTCTCCCTCATAAATATTTAGTAACTTTTCCAAAATAACATGTGATGAATATCCTGATAGCACCTTTTTATAAATTACATTGGATAGGTCTCCCCCTAAACCATTGATTCCTTTGGTATCAGAATCCAATTCCCTATTATATTCTTCTCATAGAACAGTGCTATCCATACTCTCAGAAATACCATGAATTGAATATATAAATACATCCATACCAAATGATCAAAAGAAGTGTTTTATTCTATTCGTCCATACTTGAAGATTGTTTTCATCAAATATCAGAATCCCATTGAGATTAACAAATTCTATTTCTTCAAACGATAGAGAACCATTGACTTTCAACCTAACTCTGATACTAATTGTTAGCATAACTAGGTTAAATACACATTGAGGGGGTTAATAAGGGTATGACAGATTGAAATAAATGCCCCTTTGGGTCTTATTTCATTTTTAACCAAAACAAACTTCTCTCCCTTTCTTGTAGCAATCTATGAACAGAAATGAAATAATCCATGATACATAGTGATTTTTACTTGGTTCTCCCTCACTAGGATACATCCAAGGAGTAAATGATAGAAATGTACTGATGTACTGAATTTACTATGAATCACTACCAAATCAGGGTTTGGGATAGATCACTTATATGCCCATGCCCACCACCTTTACAATGTTTTGGGTCAAATCACTTTTTTCCCAAGGGTCTCTCCCTGAAACTCTTTCGATAGATCACTACTGGTGGAAAGGACCACCTTCTCCAACTTCATTTTCTCACTGCTATGGAAAGAATCCACACATAGTGTATCGACATGTAGGTCCCTTCATTAACAATAATTAATGTATCCACAATTCTATGAGGATGATTTGTTTAATTCCTATATTATTCTAGTATATTAAATCCAATTTTTGTGTATTGTAAGTTTTATTAAATTTGTTTTGAGAAAAAAAATTAGTCCCTTCACAAACTAAATTTCACTCTTATTGAACTGTCTTGCTTCCTCTATGAACTGCCTTACACTGCATGGCGTGAGTGCTTCATGAACAACCTTTTCTTCACAGATGGTTGAAGCCTCAATAACGACTAATGCTTTAAATACCACCTTCGCTTCATGTTCCCTTTTCCTTTACAAGCTACCAAGCTCTGAAAACCCCCTTCTAAGAACTTTCTTCATGAACTGTCTCCTTCACATAATTTTTTCCTCACGAAACTCTTCTCCTTCATGGAACCCTCCCTCGCAAACTACTTTGAAATTTACTAAATTATTCTAGCAACAATGATCTTATCTAATTAAATTCACACTCTTTAATGATTTGGTTAAGGTCCTTTAAATATTCAAATAAATACCACAAAACCCACTAATCAAAAATACCCTAAATGCTGATGCAGTACAACCTTCACCTCAGCTTTTTTTGCAGAAAACATAGTGCCTTTATCCTTTGCAGTGGCTGATGTCATCCTAAAAAACCCTTTGTGGATCCTTAAATCACAAGCTCATTTATGAAAATGATGATCATCCCAAGAATGATTTTCCTCCCACAAATAATGAGCCTTCTGCAAACTAATTTTCATATGAGTCTCACATAGAAAACCTCTTGGTTTGCATACCTCCTTTGTGATCCACATAGAAAAACTTCACTACTATGCGGTCTACAAAATCCATGCTTTATAGTCTGCAAACTGTGGTCCACAAACTCTATTTAAGAAAACCTTCCTTTTTTATAAAACAAAATTTTAATTTTGAGGCCCAAAAATTTGGAAAACACTGGGAAAAGATGACACCTTAAATATTTTATTCGGAAACACCAATAATACTGAAACATGGTCATCTGGCTTTCTTAACAAATAAAATCACTGAAAAATGCCAACATGGCACCTTTAGGGATTTTTTCCAAATAGAACCCTTTAGGAATATTATATCCTAAATAACCACTATATGGAATAATGATGTCATAACCCTTTATAAATATCCATCCTTTATAGGATGAAAGGTGTAACGAACCTTCATGAATATAAATCCTTCTCAATTTCAATAGGAATATAGGTTTTGTGAACCCTTCATGTATATTCCTCTTTGATGTCTTAAGTGTCGGAATTCAATGCAGACTTGAGATCTTTAACCCTAAAATATAGTAAAGGATGTTACAAGCTATATGACCATAAAATATAGAAATGTTTGGTCTATTCTATTTTATCTAAAATAATATCACCCCATTGGTTTGATTTATAATACCTTAAACTCTCAATTAGAAGAGACACACTGCTAGTCAGACAAAAAACCCAAAAACGGCGTTCTAGGAAAAATTTAGGTCTCTACTCGCTAGATGTGATATTTTTTATTCTAATAAAAACTAATTAGTTAATAAGAATACATATAATATAAAGTAGACATAAAACTTTTTATGATGAAAACATAAAAATGGATACCTAAGAAAAATTCAAGTATCTACCAACTAAGCTTATCTCATATGAAGCTTAAAAAAATATGGGTAGTAAAACCAAAAAAAGACATGAAATCTTCTATAGACAACTATATAGCCCTAAAATAGTCAATATGTGAAATCTAAGCCTCTTCCCTAGAATAAATATAAAGGACTCTCTCTCTCTTTCAGGTTTATCCACCTTGGGATATCCTTTTAAACTAGATGATTTAAAAAGGGATGACACAAAACATTAATAATGGTGTTTATACTGACTGTTGTTTGTGAGATGATCTGACAATAATCCCATAATAATTCCAACATTTGATTTTGGATTTTAATTTTTTACTATAATTATGGAAATCGTGATGTGTTTGATGATCTTAATGATATTAAGCTGCCAAAATGCCATGCACATGATAAATGAAGAAACGATTGATAGCAACATTTGAATTTCATATGATTTGTTTATTGATGATTAAAAAGGAATAGAGGAACCTGAAAAACTTGGATGTTCTCCCATTAATCCCAAAATAAAATTATACTATTAAGAATATAGGACAATTACAATATGTTTTAGAGGATTTTTTGAGATCTTATGACTTTTTCTCCAAGGAATCTATAGATTGGTGAAATTAATCAACTAACTCAGTATCCACCACTGTGACCTATCATAATTCCTTTTCCATGGAAATAACATCAAGTATGGACTTCTCCACCATGTTAGTGAGACTTTTCTACTCCATAACTATTTTCACCATTGATTTCAGTATATATTGTAGATGGTATATCTCTTTCTGGAGCTGATCAATCTTAGGTTAGAGCCTGTCAATCTCAGCCCTCCCAAGATTGACTAAATTCTATTGATCCATTATTAAAATTGCCTACTGGGAAGCCTCATTCAAAGAATCGTCTTGACATTATTTGGATAAATATGAGGCTTTATCCCCCAATTCCCTCTACTCAAGTGTTCTCTTCTACTCACTCACATGAACCATCTCCCTTACCCTAGCATGAATAACCCTATAGTCAAAACCCCATATCCAAGGGTGTTGGACATATTCTTGCGAAGGCCCAACAAGTACTCTAGATCCTATAAAGTACCCTTTTTTATTAAAGTCTAGATTTTACCAAATACTTTTCATGGCAACAACTGATGATACTTTTTGTGCTCAAAGCCTCAACTCAAGCTTAGTCTAGGAATAAATCTATATTATGGGACCAAGTCACTAATAGAGAAACTTGCACTCACATACCTTGGAAGGTTTAGTGCATAGTTGGTCTTTGTTATAGTTATTCTAGTAGGTAGGGATCCCAAAGTAAAAGGATCTAGGGCCACTGAGCTGTGAGGTAAGGTTTTTGTGATGAATCTTATAAAATATCATTAACTAAAAAATATACAATGCTACCAGATAATCAATGATCATGATAAGAACTGAAAACATACCCTTATCGTCTATGTCATGAGTAACATCTATCATCCTAATTCCACATTCATGGGGGTGGTAATGCCTTATTGTTCCTGATAATCACATAGTATCACTAATGTTTTGTCTATCTTTAGATTCTTCACACCACCTTGAATAGTTTTTGGTGAAAATAAATGTTAAACGATATGATACAGATTGGATGATATATTTAGTATCCAAATAAGTGTATACCCTTTCTTAATGATTCCTCTATTATAGAAAAGTCAATGTGGGAATATGTATTAGTATCTTTCTCTTCCTGGAGTTCACTCACCTATGCTGGGTCAAAATTCATGAGCATTAACACATCATTAGTAGACATTAAGTCTTATCCTATGCAAAACCTATCCACTTACCCTCTCCATGAACCATTCCCAATGTATAAGGTTCCACCAAAGGGGGGGAAAGGCACATATTTATACCTAGGTATAGGTACCTATACTTATATGTTGATTCATCCAAAGCCTATATAATCAGGATAATCAGGATAAGGTAACAAAATATCCCATGGAGAAATAGAATAAAAGGGAGTTGGCAAAGTGAAACTCTTACTTCTTGATTTTGTTTGGGAGTTCTTCGGTGATTTGGCCAACTTCCTAATCCTTGTCCAATATATATAATAATATATCAATGGTAAATACACTAAAGGTATTAAGGATGGATCCGATGGATGTGTGGATTGTGTTGTCTCAGTGCGAGTAGTCACTGCCTTCATCATCTCTATCTAACTGGGGGAGCCCTCATCCTCAGTCTCCCAATCATCATCCAAGTCATCCCCAACCACTATATCTCAAGGAGAAAAAACCAAGGATATGAGGGCTGAATAGATCTCCCCATATTTCTATAATACCCAAAGGGATTGTGAAATATAATAATCATATAGATAGTAATATGAGAAAATGGTATGAAAATGAAGTTAGATTTACCACTTCATTAGAATCTTTCTAATCTACCCTATAATCAGAAACCACCAGAATACTAGGAACAATAAATTTTTTTAGTCAGGTCAGGTAATATATATTACCCTTCACACTAGGGATTGATTCATGGAGGTCCTAGAAGAGTTCATCCACCTCAATAAGAAACTCTTTGAATGAAATTACTCAAGGAGCAGTGACGTGAATAAAGCCCTCTAAATCTTACTATGCCTAATAAAATAACTTCTAGGACTCAGCAGTTGAGTTTTATTTCCCCAAATAATCCTATTTCTAACATAAAGTGGGGTATCACAACATTTATATATCTCCACCTATAGTTACCCCACTCTTAATTTCAGTATTGGTTAACACCCTGTCTGTCGTTGAAGCTGACTCTAAGCATTTCACCTGCCTATAGGAAATATATGGAATCTTTTTTATGTTGGATGAAGGATTCTTTCTAGGACATATATTATATTCACTTATAATCATCTATGGTAACCTCATTTCCCTTATCACCAAGATGGACAGTTTCCTATTCAAGTACAACAGAATCCAATAATCTGTATAAGTTTTGGAGAGAAAGGTTTTGATACTAGTCGAAGGGAAGTTTACCTAGGTATAAGTATATTCCCTAATAAACAATAACTAGAATTTATGGACCTACATCAGGTTCCTTTCCGACTGGATGCAGTAAGTAGATGGGAATCTTATTTAAACACATTGAAACTACCACCTAAATCTATAGAGTTCATACCACTCACATAATATCCTATTATAAATTCGAGTAGAGAGGAATCTTCCATGAATTGTAATCAAATAGGATGAAGACTTAGGGGTTCCCTTTCCATATTATGTTAATCTATTGGTGGGTTCCTTATAAGGAATGAGGTAGAATTGATCATGGTATTCAGGCTGATCCTAACTTCCTAGTTCTTCAGCACAACTAGCTTAACTCTATTAATACATTGAAAAAAGGGTTTGAACATGGTTTTGGGGGTGTTTTGGGAACTAAAATACTCCTATCCACCAATATGGGCCCCTATCCATCCCCATAGAATTTGGAAGGGTCAAGTATCCTATATAGGTCATTTTGTTGAACATATGGTGTAATAGGTGATATAACTTGGACAATAAGGGAATGTATGGACCAATATGGTTCCTTAATCCCATGGTTTCCATCATTATAAATGTGGAGACCCTAAATCTACCCTTCTCCTAGTCTTGGAGAAGGTACCCACTTTGGTATATCACTAAAAAGATATCTATCAAAATAGTTCAATCAAATTTGGAAATATCCCCCCACTCCAACTACTAAAAAATACTTATTTAATTGTATTCCAATAGGAACATTTATCCCCATGAGAATATCGTGATAGATAGGAATTTTTATTTTTTATTTGGGTTTCAAGACTAGCATTCATGATAAAGAATTCAGCCCGTTTCTTGAAAGGATGTCTTCCCCCAAAAAATGGGGCCTTCCTAAGGGACTTTTCATCTAATTTTATTAATTACCTAATAATGGGGTATCTTCTTTGCATCATTCCAGGCAGAGGGTGGAGGTAAAAACTCATCATACATGCCCCATAATATTTGTATTCCATATATCTACTCAACATATCAATGGGTGATGTGGATCTCACTGTGAATTAGATAAAATGTGTTTATATCCGAAATACATAGGCCCACCAAATCTATCATTAGAACCTTTTATAGTATGTGTGGGTTTTAGAAATCTAGGAATCCTCTTACATACCAATTTTTTCAGCTTATTAGTGAATTATTTGGTAGTACACTGCACCTAGAAGGGACAACTACAGTCTATTATAAATATTACCCAAGATCGGAGATCCCAGCTGGACAACCATCCAAAATTATTATTTAAGATTGAATTTTACATTATTGAATGGAACATATGTTTGTTAGGCTCAAACTCATGAAAAATTCATTCCAAATATATCAACATAAACTTTAACTTATACCCATTAGATCTCTTATCCTCATAGATAAAGTGACCAGCATGAGAGACATTTTCTCTAATGGTATTGTGGGTATTTTGAATCCAAGAATTAGGTAAGATCCTCAACTGAGGTCATATAATGAGAGCACCATTCTAAGAGATGAATCCATATATAGGAAACCAATTTGAAAAAGGGTACTCTAAAATATTAGTCCCCATTAAAATTTCTAACTACCTATGAGATGATTAGATAATAAAGAATTTGTCAACATCCATACTGGACACCATAGCATTTTGGAAAGTCACTACTACCAAAAAATACTTTCTTGGAGACCTCTAAAATAGTATAAAACAGAAATTTTGACCTAGTATGAAGATTAGGGATCTTGAAAATGGGTATCCTAAATAGAGAATTTCTTGTCTTGACCAGAATTATGTGGTGAACATAACCCATTTTGAGTCATGTGATCACATGACCATGAAAAGATCCTAAAAATAGCATGACTATAAGAGGTTCGTGTAAATTGTATAAGAAATCATAATATTGTGTGACACCATAGGAAGATCATGAAAACCTTGAAAAGTAACACTATGGACAAGGATGCATGATGTGGTTTAAATGAATTACCATTGATCAATTGGGGATTGGTTATCTGATTTGTCTAGTTTATGTTGTTATACACTCGAATCACATGATCAGATCTCATTATCGAATTGCATGATTTTTTATCATGATATAATCTTTTAAAGTGATCATGTGAAAGAGAAAATTTTGAGAGCTCAGGAGGATTAGGTCACATGTGAAATGGTTGACCCCTCTCCCTCATATCAATATGTAATCTTTCGAAATACCAAAGGTATCTCGAGAGACCAATCGTCTCCCAAATTATTAATGGGTGGAATCCCAAGGGACTTAATCAGGTGTTAACTTCCTCAGAACTGAACCTTTTTCCTCACTTTCATAATTCACTTCTATGTTGGGGAATTTGTTGACACCTTCCAAATGATAATTTGAAAAATTGGCGTTAAAAATACCTAAATCACAATTTTAATTTTGTAAAAAGGTGGAAAAGGAATAATCATGGCTATGTGGGGATGAATCACCTATATTATACAATCATGTAACCCTTGGTGAGACTTCTGATCACATAATCCTCAAAACATCACATGGCGAATCAGGGAAATAGAAATATATCCATGAAAATGTGGTAATTCCATCTCATGGTCCAAAAATTATCATGTGATTCCCCTTGTATTCATGATATTAATTCCATAATGATCAAGTCAGGTGATGGGATAATGTAGTTTGAGTGATTTTTATATTGAACACGTGATGCCTCAAAGGAAAAATGGTAGAAAAATTTTATGGAATTCAACTGATAGAGACAATAAATGATATGATATTTACATGATAGATGTTATGATGATATCATTTAGAAATTATTACATGGTTTGTGTGATTAGTTTAGTTATCATGAAAATTGCCTTAGATATGCCAACTAGATCAAGCGACACCCCTTGGAAATATCAGCCTGACCATGTGATGCCCATTTGATGCGTAATCTTAATCATGTGAATTCCTTTAGACTTGTAGGTCTTATCATGTGATGTCCCTCAAAGTTTCTCAATTTACACCATGATAATCAGGTAACCTGAAAGGGTCGTGTGATCATGATGGTTGGCAAAGATAAATTTATCATGTAGTCTCTATTTATCATGTAATAAAGGGAGTATGTCACAGATGATATGCGCCTTGATCAGATGAAGTGCATGGAGAATTTTTCACTAATATAGATGGACCATCCACTAACTCAAGTCAAGGTATGTTGCTTGATCACCATTAAAAGAGGCATAGATATAGCGGTGTTGATGCCTATAAAATCCTCCCCCTATTAAAGGAAAAGACAAGAGGAGGCACATGAGGGTAAAATTTCTGAAGTGGAGGGATCACGCGATTACAAGAGTCCTCAACATGAAATTATTTGATTATTAACTTAAGGAAAATATAAGGAGAATGAGTTATATGAGGTTATATCATGTGATAGTACTTATCCATGTGATCACATGAAAACCCTTCGGTCATGTGTTGATCATTCGATCTTGAGATAGCCTCTTGGTCACATGATGCTTTTATGATCTCAAGACAACCTCTTCATCACCTAGTTAGTGAATTATCACAAGATAAACTCTTAGTTGAATGACTAGGCCATGTGGTTGTATGATCCCCATCATCAATCATGAAGTTTCATGGCCCTTATTCCCTTGCATACCCTTGTGACTCCGAATACTTCATGTGAATTGAATAACTACCCCACCTTCACACAATTGAAAACCCCATGCCTTGAAGTGTCTATGTGGATAAAAATCCTTCATGTGAGGCACATACACTCACATTATGTCCCATTCACATGACTCCAAATGGATCACATTAAGTGTATGACCAACCTTCCATCATGATGATCACATGACACAATGGAAGCATCATGGCTTCTAAGGGTGTCACTCATGATCTCCTATGATATTATCCTCCCATACAATCTATATTCAATTAAATATCCTTAAAAACTCCCTAAATAATGGTGAAAAGATATCTATATTCCAAACAATAACTCTTTGTTCATCAATGGGAAAAGGAATTGTGAACTATGAGGACTCTGATTCCTACCCAAACATGATATGTATAATTCCTTCCAAAGGATCGAGCTCCATCTTTAACATATCAATCATTAGAGAAATATCAATGTGTATGACCCATTCAAATATTAGGGTGGACTCAATGAATAAGTCCCACACCTATATAAAATACATATTATCTCCAGATATCTATTATTTCTCACACCAAGTGTGACTCATATGGGATTAGATACTTTCAAGGATAATGTATTTATCATAATAAAAATAATTACATTATGAGTATCCCCTCTAGGTTTAATCTCAAAGCATACCCTTTTCCTCAAAAGTTCCATGTTCTTGGTTAGATGAATATCAGGGTGACCATAGTGTATAATCCCTACTCACATATAAAGGAAACCGGAGTGTGTAAGCCCCGCTTACATATTACGGAAACCTCAATGTGTACGACTTGTACCAAGATGTCTCTAAAAAGGAATACCTAGTGTGTATTATCAATATAAATCAATCTTGTTCTCTCATGTAATGTGTCCAATCTCTCAAGATCTATTGTTTTTTACACCAAGCATGAATTAAGTGGCCATAGATACCAGTTATGATTACGTGATCAACAAGATGTAAATTACCCCAATATAGGCCTCATTCATATGAAAGTATGATCGTGTATCCCTTCCTTCAGATGTTTATATACTCAAGGAAATATATTAGGGAATCACCATATGAAAAAGTATATTTAAACCTTAGTTATCTCACATTTCATGACATAGAAACCAAATTAGAACTACATGATGTGCAGGGTGACTCTTGAAGGCTTGATTCCTATACTCAATATTCAAATGACCTTATATATGTCATTTCCATGTGATTTTAAATTGAATGGTGTATTCAATTAATACAACATCAAATTGTGTCATATAAACTATGTGTCTTTGGTTTCCTATTCTCACCAGATATATAGGATGTCTTCTCAAGGTTAAATCTGAATATCAAAATACTAAGGGCCTCCCTGAATAAAAATAAACTCTAGACTTACTGTTAATACAATTTTAAAACATAATTAGCCTCTCATTGTTAATTAATAATTGGTAATAATATGGAGAACCTTAGATACACACAGATATTTCCATTGATTGGATTCCCTCTTTTTTGTATAGGGTTTTATCAACAAATTGTTTTGTTAGGGTTACCAGTCCCGCATTGAGATATAAGAAATATTCACAGACATATATTAAATCTATAATACAATATCAATGTAGGAAATAATTCCACCCAATAGGGTGTGATGAGCCTAACCTCACATTCTCTTGAATAATGTGAGTTTCTAAGTTCCATTGGAAAGAAACTCCAATTAATGCCTTCCTTCAGAAAGCTAGCTCATAGGTTGTTACAGATGTAGGATCCATTGGGTTTTTCTAAGTATGAACCTATATAATGTCAATGATTTACAAATATACTATTCCCTCAAAAATCAACAATCAACACCCAACTTGAATCTAGTAAAAACATATATATGTTTTGATAGTGAAATATTATTATATATACCCTAATAATTATACACTTATTGAAGTTGATAGGCTTCATATTCTCATATATTGTCCTCATTCCATGATTTTAAAGATATTTAAACACCACCCAATCATAAAAAAAATCATTAATATAGTATTTAAAATTTATAACTTGAAGTTTATTTGTAAAATGTTTCATGTAGTGTATTATAAATTGACAAACATCGTCACATGTGGCCTATTTATTGGGTATACATGAATTAAATCCAAAAAATAAATATTTGTAGTGTCCAAATTTATTTTAAAGAGAAACCAATGCTCCCTAAAAAAACAAGGAATAATTAATTAAAGGAATGAAAATATATTTATATGACTAAATTATAGTGTTTTACCCCTACATTATGAGTATTATGAATATTCAATTATTTGTATGTTTTTTTTCAATCATTGAAACTCGTTTGTACACTATTACTAAATATTCCTTTTCTTCCAATCATCATCTTTGTGTAGAAGTGATGTGAGGACTATTGAGTCCAAATTTTTGTTCATAGGAATTTCCCTTCAAATAGTACTTATATATATTCTTGAAAAAAATGTGAATTGTGTTTATTTATAATTAACATAGTTGATCGGTTATTATAAAATAAAATTATGAAAACACACATCATGTATACATTTACAAATGACACTCCTAACTATCCATGATTTATAAATTCATCTACATTGTCTAGACCAAGAATTTAAGTAATGGACTCTCTATACATTTAGTCTTAAAAAATTGGCCATATCACAATTTTTGAACATTATATCTGTGTGAAATTTTAATATTAGTAAATGTGGAAGTGGATCCTGTGGGGTAAAGGTACTTTCTGAAGGTATTTCTGATTGATTGGTTGATCCTTTGGATTGTTTTGATTCATCCAGACAAATCCCCTTCCCATTCAATATATGTAATAAAATTACAAATTTCAAGGCCTTTTTATTAATTGTTAAAGTTTTTCTATAAAAAATTAATTGGAAATGAATACCTCCTTTTAGACATGTATTTTTACAAGATCAAAGAGTCATTCTATGAATGTTATAATTGAACGTTAAACCATGAGAACATCTAGATCATCAAGGGGAATAGGAAGAGCATCACACATATCATGAGCCACATTAATCCACACTCTTACATGACCTTTTGGAAGTTATTTGTTATGTGAAATATATCCTTGAATATTAAACATTGTACCCATTTAAATAAGGTGATGGGTGGGTGTTGATAGATATAAAACAAAATCATTTTCACCCTATGGAATATTAGTAAAGGAATGGTATCATTGTTTTCCAAGTTCACTTTTAATATAAAAAATTATAAAAATAATTATTGACTATTGTAAGGAAGACCTTTTAGGGGAATGCCCTACAACAAATATGAGGGTGTATCCTTATATACTGGTTATTATTGTGTCGTTTCTTCTCTTTTATACCTCCCACAATATTCTATAATAGCTCAAGATTCCAATTATGTTTTTCTTATAGATAATTTTTTCATGTCTGTGTCTCCTACATTTTCTTATCTTTATCCACATGTGCATTTCTTTTCTCAAAATATGTTCAAGGTGACACTCTAAAACCCACACCTATGATGTGAAAATATTGTTTGGAATTTTTTAAGGCCACTGAAAGTAGCCTTTTATTAGGTACATCTGATGATGATTCTTGTGTTTAAACTTGATAAAAAATATGAAAATAAGTAATAATTTTTATGTAATACCGATTTAAATCAGAAAAAAAAAATTATTATATCATAGTTAAACATGATTCTCATACTATTTCTGTGTTTTCAACTATTAGTATCTTATTATTAGTTACATGATAGTCCTTCCATGGAATATGGTGTGGGGTGAAATTGGATTTGGATTTTGATTCATTAATATATATATATAAAGGAACATAATTATGTTTATTTAATTACACGTAAAATTATTACTATTTATTTAAAATACATACCATTTTTTTCAAGTGAATCATACCTCATCCTCAATTTACAGTAGCGGTATGTTGGTTTTGCTACATGCTTCGTATTTTTAGAACATAGCTATTGACTCATAAATTAACAATTCTTAATCATGATTAATACACATATTTTAAAATAATTATTATAAATCATCGTTTACCTGGAAATATGCCTCCTCATGATGAAAGATAAATGAATTCCATGTTTATTGGTTTATAATGTGTGTATACATCTGTAACGTCCCGACCCGACTTACCACTCAACCCGGTAGCTGGACCGGTCACCACATGGACTCAAGCGCATCTCCCCAAATTCTAGAGGCTGCCGACTAGCAGCGAGGGCCTAGGTGAGTCTGTGGGGAGACTATTCCCTCATTACCAAAGTATCACAATGGAATTACAAACATACAATAGCAGAGGAAGGTAACCAGTAAACAACACATAGATAGAAAAAATAGATAACAAATATAAGGATCTGACATATATATAATGATGCAAGTCAATAAAACACATTACAAGTACACAAAATACCAAAAAGAAACCAAAATGAATCCCATGTCACATCACAAGCCTCAGCTTGGTCTCGTGCACTCCTACTTTGAGCAGCGAGTCAAGTACCTGTACTAGGGCCTTTTCCATTCTCATTACCTGAAATCATATAATCTACTTGGGTCCAAAAAAATGACCCAAATAGGGTGTGAGATTGAATCCGAGTAGGCAACCACCCAAGATCCGTGCTAATCTATCGGTGAATATATAAACAGGCAGTGTAATATGGAAAGCAGCAAACAAGGAAAACTAGCAAGATGGACCCAAGCTTGTGCTTTGGCTTGGAGTTGATTCGTGTATCCACTCCATTCATTAATCACTTCATTCAAGTGTTCAACCATTCCTCGATACCATTCCTAGAATAATCAATTGGAAACTAGGCATCGCTTAGGGAGAAAATCCACCAACACCCTACAATCCTGTTCCGGCGAACCTCTAGGAACCTGGCATCGCTCTACAAGCCCGTTCCGGTGAACCTCCTTGGTACCCAGCCTCGCTCTAGGTGCAGTATAGTCCATCATCTAAGCCCGTCCTCAAGATCCTATAAATAGGATCTGGGTATCGCCCCTGACATATCATGCCCTATTGAGTCTGTCCATGGCATCTCACGTGGGATCCATGATTCACTCGGCACATCAGTAACAAGTCTTGTATGAATCTATCCATGGAAACTTTCATTGGTTCCATGGTTCACCCATGACTTTGTTTCACATTTAAAACAGCTCAAAATCATTTAACTCATGTGGGCTAGCAATTTAAGAATTAGCATACAAGGGTCAAGGGGAAAAACACCATCCCATACCCGAACACATTACAATTACAATTTCATTCTATTTCAATTACATTCATATTCAATCCCATTTTTTAACAACCCACAAGGGAAAGGAAAAACATGCCTCATAGGCATCCTGGGTCAAAACCCATAAAAGAGTCATTCAAGGCAACGCACCCAACAGGGGGTTTCTATCCAACGTATACAACCTAACTCAAGCACATACCATCCTATTTAGATTACCTACAACATGCTACGTAATAATAGGGTTAAATTAAAGGTTCAAGAGACACCCCAAAAGTGGGCACGTGGCACTCCGGCAAATATAAACAGCTTGACAATCAGCAAAAAGCATGATACCACCTACCTTAGGCTCGTACTAGATAGCTCGTTCAGTATCAGGCTCTGATTCATCCTGGTTTGGTTGAAATATGAAGAATAGAAGAAGAACAAGAAATTAGGGAATATGATATTTAATACAATCTGCATTCTTTGTAACCAGAAGAATCCAGAAGGATTAAAAGGGAATCGAGGACTTACCATTGCGGATCGAACGACATGAACGGCGCTCGAATTGGAGATCGGATGGAGAATCAGGATCAAAATCCCTCTGAAGTCTTCCTTGAGAGCTCTCAGGTGCCTCCCCCTATTGTGTGGTTCCATAGAATAGGTTTAGGCTTAGGTTTTATAAAATTTAATCAATTTAATTAAAAATTAATTAAATTTTCAAAACATAGCAGGTTGCACAGTTTACCCGCATGGCCTAACAAACCATGTAAAGACCATGCGGACCTTCTTGGAAGGCAACGGTAAACTGCACGGCCACCCCGCATGGTTTCCTCAAACCATGTGCAGGTCGTGCCACTGCCTCTTGCAGGCCTGTACTAAGGCGCACAGTTTACCAAGGTCATGCGCAAACTGTGTGCCAGGCCATTTCCAGCCTAAAACTTTGTTCTGGGCTCCGAACAAGCCCCAGACACCTCTGTAACTCCCTCGGTCAAGTTACGCATCCACACTAGGCCTCAACAAAATAGTTAAACTGAAAGAAAAAGGATTTGTACCTTATACGAAAACCCAGGTTCTTACAATCTTCCCCCCTTATAGCAATTCATCCCCAAATTGCTCTCTGAAGGGTGTCCAAGATTCATCTGTGAACAGCTCCGACCACTGAGCATGTATGTCGGCCTCCCACTCCCAAGTCTCATCCTGTAAATGGTCATGATGCCATAGCAACCATACTAGAGGAACTAAACGGCCTTGGAGAAACTTTGTGCTCCTATCAACGATATGAATCGGATGCTCCTAAAAGGATGCATCTACCTGAAGCTCAACCTCCTCAAGCTGGAAGGTATGAGACGGGTGTGAATAGTATCTACGTAACTGAGAAACATGGAACACATCATGCATGTCTCGGTACATTTGAGGTAACTGCAAATGATAGGCTACTAGCCCCACCCTCTCTAGAATCTCAAAAGGCCCAACATATCTCGGCGATAGCTTACCATGTCTTCTAATCTGCCTGTGTCCCATCCTTGATGAAACATGCAAGAAAAACTGATCCCTGACCTCAAACTCTAGGGGTCGTTTGTGGAAATCAGCATATGACTTCTGACGAGACTGTGTGGCAGCCATTTGCTTCTGTATCAACTAAACCTACTCAGAAGTCTCCTGAACAAGACATAGTCCTAGTAAAGATGCCTCACCTACCACTAACCAACACAGGGGTGATCAGCATGGCCTACCATATAGAACCTCGTACGGTTCCATCTGTATAGTCACCTGATAACTGTTCTTATAGGAAAACTTAACTAGGGGAATATGCCTCTCCCATGAGCCCCCAAAGTCCAGGACACATGCTCGCAGCATGTCCTCAAGAACTTGTATCGTATGCTCCGACTGGCCATCAGTCTGAGGGTGGTATGCTATGCTTAGGAGCACCTGTGTACCCAGTTCCCTCTGAATACTCTACCAGAAATATGACATAAAACAAGCATCCCTGTCTGAAACAATGGTGCGTGGGACCCTGTGGAGTCATACTATCTCCTGGATATACAACCTTTCCATCTCATCCACACTGAAGGTCTCCTTGATTGGTAAGAAATGAGAAACCTTCATGATCCTATCAACCACAACCCACACAGCATTGTATCTTCGAGGTGACCTCAGCATCCCAGTCACAAAGTCCATCGCAACATCATCCCATTTCCACTCTGGGATAGGTAACTACTATAAAAGCCCAGCTGGTCGTTGGTGTTCCACCTTCACCTGCTGACAGGTGGAACATCTCGTGATGAAACTAGCCACTTCCCTCTTCATACCCAGTCACCAGTACTATCGGCGCAAGTCACGATACATCTTAGTGACTCCGGGATGAACTGCCCAAACTGAAGCATGAAAATCCCACATCAGTTCCTCTCTAATATCCAGTGGAACCCATACACGTCCATGGATACGAAGAACTTCATCCTCGCCTATAGTCCAACCAAGAGGAGGGTCCTTACCTGAAACACCTTCCCGTAAAACTAGGCCTTCTGAATCAGATAGTCGCCTCATCCTTACTCTGTCCAGGAGGGTACAAGTCATAGCTAAGTGTGATATAAAAGACTGCCCTTGGCTATTCTGTACATCAAGATGCATCTTAGAGAACAAGGACATAAGCTTCCATTTGTTGCTAGCCTTTTGGACAGCCTGTATTTGAGTCCTCCTGCTCAATGTCTTGGCCACAACATTGCCCTTACCAGGTGTATAAGCTAGCTCAAAATCAAAGGACTATAGGTACTCCACCCACCGTCGCTGCCTAAGATTCCGATCACACTGAGTAAAGATTTATTTGAGGCTCTTACGGTCTATATACACCACAAAATGCTCTCCCAATAAATAGTGTCTCCAAAAGCGCATCGCATAAACAGCTGCTGCTAGCTCAAGCTCATGCGTTGAATAATTCCTCTCATTTGTCCTCAGCTACTGAGATCTGTACACCATGACTCTGTCTCCCTGCATCAACACTGCACCCAGCCCAATACCTGATGCATCACAACAGACCATGTAACTCTTGCCCTGTTCTGGCAGTATCAGAACTATTGCTAATGTCAACCTTCCTTTCAGCTCCGAAAAGGATTCTTCACAAGCATCTGTCCATGAAAATTTCATGCCCTTCTTAGTCAAGCCTGTCAACGGTGCTGCTAAGCATGAGAAATCTTGTATGAAACGACGATAATAACCTACAATCCCCAAGAAACTCTGTATGTCAAATAAATTATTGGGTTTTTCCCAATAAACCACAGCTCTAACCTTTTTTGGGTCTACAGACACTCCTGTCTTAGAGATAACATGGCCCAAGGAGTGAATCTGATCCATCCAAAAGTGGCACTTACTAAGATTTTCATATAGCTGATTCTCTCTTAGTGTATTCCAGATGATCTCAAGATGGTTGGCATGGCCGTTTTTATTTCAAGAATACACTAAAATATCAACCATGAAAACAATGACGAATGAGTCCAAATAAGGATGAAACACCCGATTCATCAAAGCCATGAAAACCTCTTGCACGTTCGAAAGACCGAATGGCATAACTAGATACTCATATAAGCCATACCTACTACGAAAAGTTGTACGAGGTATGTCTGCAGGTCGAACACGTACCTAGTGATACCCTGATCTCAAATCAATTTTCGAGAACACCCTAGCTCCTCGAAGCTAGTCAAACAGGTCATCTATCTGTGGTAAGGGATATCGGTTTTTAACCTTCAGTTCTTTCAGTTTCGGATAATCCACACATAGCCTAAGTGTTCCATCCGCCTTTTTTGGAAAAAGGACCGGTGAACCCCATGGAGAAGTACTGGGTCAAATAAACCCCTTTGCCTCTAAATCCTAGAGCTGTTTCTTGAGCTCTTGCAACTCCCTCGTAGCCATCCAGAAAGGATGAATTGATACTGGTGCAGCTCCTAGCACTAGCTCAATGGAGAATTCCACCTCTCTCTCAGGAGGTAAACCTAAAAATTCATCATGAATAACATCCCTGAAGCACTCAAATACCAGAGGAAGGTCCATCTGACTCACTCCCTAATCATCCAGAAACAAACTAGCGATCTGGGTTGTCATCCCGCATAGCCCATGACGCTCTAGTCCTACTCGGCTTGCCTGGAGATCCCACTTACCCTTAAGAGTATACACTGCACCCTCTGGTGATGTGAAAATCACCCTCTGGCGGTAACAATCAACGTAGTCTCGATAAGCTACTAGCTAGTCCATACCGAGAATGACATCAAAACCTTTCATCTCAATAATATAAAGATCCCAGATGAAGTGACACACTCCAACCTCATGGGGACACCGTCTGCACTTACGTACAACCTCTTCCCTAACTCCTAGTGGCGTGTCTAGAATCAAGATGCCATCATAAGACAACACAACTATCCCAAGGCTTTTCACTATAGGTGCAGAAATAAAACTACCTAATGCACCTATATCAAAGAGGGCAGATGAAATAACAGAAGCTACAAAGATCATACCTCTCACTGTAGACGGTCCCACTCCCTGATCCTTAGAAGTAGGCTACACTGCATACATCTGGAATGAACCACGTCCCTGTGATACAACCTCACTACCTAGAGCTGGCCCACTTTGACGTCTCGGTGTACCCTATGCCTGGATACCTCTTCCATGACCACTACCTCGGCCTAATCGGACAGTCGCACCCCAACTCCCTGTATGGGGAGAAGCTGCTGACCCTGCTCCTACATATAGAGTCGGTGCGAACCCTCTATCGCTAGCTGGTGGTGGAAACATTCTGCAGAAACGTTGAAAATGACCCATCTTTCCACATGATCGGCACTCGACTGGGTCCCTCAGACACTGTGGCTTCATGTGTCCCAGCCTACCTCACTGGTAGCACCTTAGGTTGCTAGCCAAAGATAGGTTTTGACTACTAGAATCACCGTGTGGAAGTTCCAGATGACGCTTACTACTAACAGTCGCCGCATTACTTGATCTCGATGTCGAACCGCTCTGGCTCGCACCTCCAGCCTCTCTCAGGTTACGTTTTGCGATTAGTGCTTGTTTAACAATTCCAGAAACAGTAGTCAACCTGAAGATATTTACCTGAGAACGGATGTCATATCTCAGACCATCCTCAAAACACATGGCCCTCGACAACTCATCACCCATCAGGATAGGTGTGAAGCACTGAAGCTCAGTAAAATGGGCCAAGTATTCCATCACTAATAATGAACCCTATTCCAGACGCAAGAACTCCTGGGCTCGATTGGCCCTGAAAGTTTCGGGATAAAAGAAATCATAGAAGGTCATATGAAACTCTCACCAAGCCATCTCCTGATGACGATCTGACTGGGTGATCATGTCCCACCACCTCTTGGTGGAATCACACAGCATGTACGCAGCGAGCTTGACCCTCTTCTCTGGAGGCATCTCCAAATGCTCAAAGATAGATAGTATCGCCTCTAACCAAGACTCTGCAGCCTTTAGTCCACCATCCCCTGAAAACGTATGCGGATTCTGCTGCTGAAACTCACGCATCAACTCTACCATAGTCGATGTAGGTCGTGGTGCTTCCTGAGCAGTCTGCATAAAACGCAACAAGCTCTCACAAAACTGTGCCTCAGCACCTATGTCCGGTAGAACTGTTGGTGCCGCAACTTCCAAAACTGGAGTTTCTTCTAGTAGCCCACGGCCTACCATCTCTGGAACATGGTCGTCACCGCTCTCCCAATGTACGACTGGAGGTCTCCGTGGTGGCATGACTCTGGAATGCCAAACACACGCATCAGTTTGAGATTTTTGACGAGATTCGAACTCACGAACATAAGAACTAGGACGGGACAGGTCAAGACCCTCCTAAAAAGCATGTCGACCCATAGCTTTCCCCTAAATCCAGGACTGCATAAGGACCAGTCACCAAAAAACTCTAGAGTCACTACCTCTTGCCCACTCAGAAGTCGGGTCTAGGTCATGCTCTATTCTTTCAACATTCATTCTATTAACATACCTTTGTTCAAAATCTTTAACCAATGGTCCACCAAGTCCCAATCCCTGAGGGCCCCTAACACCTCATGAATCCAAATTTGATGCCTAGATAACCATGAAATTCAATTTCATTCAGCATTTACATCTAGTTGGTACGTCATTTCCCATTCTATAGGGGCCCATACACCTTATAAATTGAAATATGACGTCACTCTTCATTCATTGCACCCAATATAACACAACAGTAGGCACGCCAATCAATCAACGATCAAAACAGCATGCAATAGTTATCACTACACCTGTCACAACAGCATGCAATATCTAATGTATCCTAGATAGTATGACATAATGCATGACATGTGATTCCTATAAAGGTGCCTATATGATGCATGAGATGGAAATCCCTCATCTCCCTAGGTTGCAACAAAATAGAACCCACAATAATATCAATAGAATCAGCAAAAACCATGTGTGTCATCCAACGGTGAAATCAGAACAACCATAATAATTAAATCTCGAAACACAATTCCATACAAGGAAACTTGGATTTTCCCTGTATGTGGGTTTGAAACTCCTGGGCACAGTTTATTACCAAATTCCATTCCCTTCCTACTTCTATCTGTAGTCTCTAAATAGTTAGTCAAATCAGAAAGGTAAAATGCTCTGATACCACTTTGTAACGTCCTGACCTGACGTACCACTCAACCCGGTAGCCGGACCGGTCACCACATGGCCTCAAGCACATCTCTTCAAATGCAAGAGGCTGCCGACTAGCAGTGAGGGCCTAGGTGAGTCCGTGGGGAGACTATGCCCTCATTACCAAAGTATCACAGCGGAATTACAAACATACAATAGCAGAATAAGGTAACTAGTAGACAACACATAGACAGCATAAATAGATAACAAATAGAAGGATCTGACATATATCTAATGATTCAAGTCAATAAAACATAGTACAAGTACAAAAAAACCAAAAAGAAACCAAAATGAATCCCCTGTCGCATCACAAGCATTAGCTTGGTCCCGTGCACTCCTACTCTGAGCAGCAAGTCAAGTACCGGTACTAGGTCCTTTTCCCTTCTCATTACCAGCAATCATATAATCTTCTTGGGTCCAAAAACATGACCCAAACAGGGTGTGAGATGGAATCCCAATAGGGAACCACCCAAGATCTGTTCTAATCTGTCAGTGAATATATAAACATGCAGTGTAATATGGAAAGCAGCAAACAAGGGAAACTAGCAAGACCGACCTAAGCTTGTGATTTGGCTTGGCGTTGCTTCAAGTATCCACTCCATTCATTAATCACTTCATTCAAGTGTTCAACCATTCCTTGATCCCGTTCCTGGAATAATCAATTGGAAACCAGGCATCGCTTAGGGAAAAAATCCACCAACACCCTACAAGCCCGTTCCAGCAATCCTCTAGGAACCCGACATCGCTCTACAAGCCCATTCCAATGAACCTCCTAGGTACCCAGCCTTGCTCTAGGTGCGGTATAGTCCATCATCTGAGCCCTTCCTCAAGATCCTATAAATAGGATCCGGGTATCGCCCATGACATATAATGCCTTATTGAGTCCGTCCATGGCATCTCATGTGGGATCCATGATTTACTCGGCACTTCAGTAACAAGTCTCATATGATTCCATCCATAGAAACTCACATTGGTTCCATGGTTCACCCATGACTTTGTTTCACATTTAAAACAGCTCAAAAGCACTTAACTCACGTGGGCTAGAAATTCAAGACTTAGCATTCAAGGGTCAAGGGGAAAAACTCCATCCCATACTCAAACCCATTACAATTACAATTTCATTCTATTGCATTTACATTCATATTCAATTCTATTTTTTAACAACTCACAAGGGAAAGGAAAGACATGCCTCATAGGCATCCTGGGTCAAAACCCATAAAAGATTCATTCAAGGCAACGCACCCAAGGGGGGGTTCATGTCCAAGGTATGCAACCTAACTCAAGCACATACCATCCTATTCAGATTACCTACAACATGCTAGGTAATAATAGGGTTAAATTCAAGGTTCAAGTGACACCCAAAGTGGGTGTGCAGCACTTCGGCATATATAAACAGCTTGACAATCAGCGAAAAGCTCAAGACCACCTACCTTAGGCTCGTACTATATAGCTCATCCAGTATCGGGCTCTGATTCGTCCCGGTTTGGGTGAAATATGAAGAACAGACAAAGAAAAGGAAATTAGGGAATATGAGCCTTAATCTAATCTATGTTTGTTGTAACCATAAGAATCGAGAAGGATTAAAAATGAATCGAGGACTTACTGTTGCAAATCTAACGAGACGAATGACGCTCGAATCAGAGATCGGATGGAGAAGCAAGATCAAAATCCCTCTAAAATCATACTTGAGAGCTCCCAGGATCCTCCCCCTAATATGCAGTTCAATAGAATAGGTTTACATTTAGGTTTTATAAAATTTAATAAATTTAATTAAAAAATAGTTAAATTTTCAAAACACAGCAGGTCGCACGGTTTACCCGCACGGCCTAACAAACCATGCTGACGGCCTAACAAACCGTGCAGAGATCGTGTGGACTTTCTTGGAAGGAAAAGGTCAACCGCACGACCACCCCGCATGGTTTCCTCAAACCATGCGTAGGTCGTGCCCCTACCTCTAGCAGGCCTACACCAAGGTGCATGGTTTACCCAAGCCATGCGCAGGCCATCTGCAAATTGTGTGCCAGGACATTTCCAGCCTAAAACATTGTTCTGGGCTCCGACCAAGCCTCGAAACCTCTGTAACTCCCTTGGTCAAGTTAGGCATCCACACTAGGCCTCAACAAAATAGTTAAACTGAAAAGAAAAGGATTTGTACCTTGTATGAAAACCTTGGTTCTTACAACATCGTTGGGGTGTATAGATTTACATTCCCTTTAGAATCCCTAAGATCATGCTTCATAAGAAGTGTTTGAAATCCTTTATGATCCTTTCCAATGACCACAAATATTAAATTAATTCTACATTAATATAGTATAAATTCTCTATGGAAGGGATAAAGAAGATTAGATAAAAATTTAATTATTTTGTTTTTTAGTAAAATAAAAAATGTATATAATAATGTTACCCTAATATCTTCCCAAATTAGTTCATTAATCATAGCCACAACATTGTTCCACATATCTTCATCAACCGGAACATGCATTCAAGTGGTGTTCCCAATGTAACTAATGAAAATGGAATCGTTGGGGTTAATAGGATGGTTGTGTGCATTCCATCCAACCATGAATTTGACGACTCTACTTCTCACCTTAATAATTCTCATTTACATTGCCCTGCTACATCACTCCAAATTTTTCTAGGACTTAGGTTGTTCTTTTTATAAAATTTCTTCATCTTAAACATCATTAATATATTGTTCCTCAATAAATATAGCAATGACATGTGGATAAACTTGTTGTTCCTTTGTATTGAGAGCATCCACAAGTTGATAAACATTTTATTCCTCAATATTGGAAGCATTATCATGTATATAAATATTTATCTATATAAATGTTTGAACAATTATTTTATATTATATAAATGTTTTAGTAAATAGAAAATAATTTTAGGTACCACAATGTTTATGAAAAAAAATTATAACCTGATTATTGAACACTCTTTTTTTATTTAAAGTTTGATGGTATTTGACCCCTCTATCAAGTATCATAATACCATAATTATGGTATCCTCTAGAATACAAGACCCCATCTACATTGGGACCACTGTGAAATGATTACAACATCCTAATGAAAGAGTCATACTTGGTTGGATTGAAATCTGGACCTTCAGTGGTTTTGGTAGATAATAGAATAATTAACCACTTTTTGTTTGTAAGATATGTAACATAAAATACATGTTCTACCTATGATTCCATTATAAATGACTCATAATTTTACCCTTCTTTATTAAATTCCACATTCATGAATCTCAACTCATTAATTTAACAGCGCTCGTATTATCAACCTACTTTCATTGAAAAATCAGAACTTGGAATATTTTATATTCTAACTCTCATATTTGTTTGATGATATAGTAGTATAAAATATTTGAATAACATGGATTTATGTACTTGGTACTATACAAATGAATTGCTTCAACCAAAAGTGTAACTCCACTATTTTTCATGGTACTTCATTAATCATATTCTTTTGTATGTAATATATAACCATTAATTATATTACTATTATAAGATAATTTATGCAAATTTGGTCTTCTAGATAGTCATCGATGTTGTTCTGAAATTGAATTCATATTGGTAGTTGACTTCTTCAAAATATGATCTAGAAACCATACTAAAACTATTTATTATGTGTATTTTTTATCAATATTTCATCCCTTCATGGATTCAAATTCTTGAGAATTATTTTTTGGGTTTCAATATATAGAGAAACCATGAAACTATTATATAAAACGTAAAGGTAAGTTTATCCCACATTGTAATAGTATTTGCGATAATATCTATTCAATAAATTACTTCACCCACAATTCACTTAATGTTATGATATTTTAGTAGATCAGTTATTTTCACATTGGATGGGTTGTCGGTATAGAATTCAACAGCTCCCTGAACAATATATCACTCATAATACAAACATCTAGAAAACATTTATTTTTTTAAACCCTTTAAAAATATTCATATACCATTAAATGGGGTACATCCATATATAATGGTTAGGAATATATAGTTGGATATCTATAATCTATAGAACCATCAAGTAAACCATCGTATCAAATAATTCAGGTGGTAAGAACATCTCAAATTCACATAATATGATAACAATTTCATTTTCCATAGTTGGAAATTTTTTGGTTCAATAAATTTTCTGTATATAGATTTGAAAAAGAAAAGGATCTTTCTTAATTTATGATTTGAATTCTTAGGGAAATGCAATGTAAATTTATAGGCATTGGATATTTCATCAAAACATGACAGTCATGTAATTACAAGCCCTTTAACTTTAAATTAGTAATTGACATGATATTCTTGATATTTGATAAATAGCCCTCTAGAACATTTAAATCATTTAGGATGTTGAAAAATTGATAACTCTCTTTCATATAAATAGTTTAAGAAACTAGAGGAAGAAAGTCCCATCTTTCACCCTTCACTAATTCCAACTCTTCATATTCCCCAAGTCAATCATGTTTAACCTAGACATAATACCATCCTTTTTGGGGGTGCATTTAATAACATGCCAATGAAACTATCACATTCATTTTTTCCACATGTATGACAATAATAAAATGTCCAACATACAAAAAATTCTAGGGTAGATGATCACCTTTTAGTGAAGAAGATGTTGTACCATCTTATGAATTCCCATAGAATGATGTTTTCCAATATCTATATTTATGTCATCAGGGTAGAAATTTTTTATTTCCTAGAGAAATAGTCTTTGGTTAATTTTTTTAAGGAACTGAGTGTATACCTTAGTCAAAAATGGGACACCCTTGAGTTTCTTTAATGCTATATTTTAAAAATATACATATACTGAAAATCCATTTATTTTCCATTTCTACATGGCTTATAGTGTGAAATATTCATTTTTATAAGTAGTTTATGATGTACCAACTGAATCCCACATTAAATCATCGATCAATGGAGCTGAATAAACATTAATATCATTACCTGGTCATTTTGGTCAAGATATAAGAATATATAACAAAATATATTTTCACTTCATGCAAAACCATGGTAGAAAGTTATAATTTTTCAAAATAACCAACCATATATTGTGAGTTTTTATTTGTAAACCAAAAGCATTATCTCCATCTATAGATAGCACAAGACAAAGGATTCTCAGATCATTTCAAAATTTAGGATATTCATGATCGATTTTCTTCCATTGAGGGGAGTCTGTTAGGTGATGAAGTTTCTCATATTGATTTCTTATAACCACATGGAATGCTAATTTCTTGCAGTCTCCTCACTTCTATAAAGGATCCTAAACCTTTGAATGATTTTGAAGTGTCATAAAAAATTCAAAGGTCTTGATTCATCTTTATTGTATTGATACACAAAACAATTTGGCCATTTTTTAAGGGATTCATTGTCCTTGAAAAATAGTATATAGTCATGCAGACAAGAAAATATTCTTTCAAATATCATACCCATTGATTTTTCCATTTTTTTAGCATAATATGTTTGGAGAGTAAGGGTATTATCTTCTTGTAGTGTATCATTCAATAGAGCAAGTAGTACAACAATACTGGTGTCACTCCATTCATTTCTAGTTTTTATATAATATAGCTACAGTATGCTTGAAAATTTTTTATATTTATTTTAAACATCATACAATGGAATATTTTCCCA
This sequence comes from Viscum album, assembly GCA_963277665.1. Lineage (NCBI taxonomy): Eukaryota > Viridiplantae > Streptophyta > Magnoliopsida > Santalales > Viscaceae > Viscum > Viscum album. Next base: position 1,872,667,749 of record OY728146.1, on the reverse strand, counting down.
AATTTATTAACATTTAAAATATTATTGGTTAATCATGAGGATCATATTCAACTATTGTTGTATTTTATTTAATGTCATCTTCATTATCAATCACACCTATAATAATATCCTTGATACGGTCTTCATCATTGTTGACACTTATAATCATATTAGATGATTGAAAAAACATAGTGTAATCCCAGTAACAAACTATATTTAGTTCTTACCCATGTTTATTCCAAAATATTTAACTTAGATCTATTCCACGATAGATCAATTGTTTTTTAAACAACTATAAACTAATTAGTCTTAAATAATAGTAATATCAACACAGAAAAAGGAATTAAAATGGTTTATATGAAGGATATTTTTCAAACATGATGAAGTCTTTCTCTCCATCCTCATACTCTTTTGTCATACGATTGGCATCCATCCATTTTTTATTCATATCTATCCTATTTGATTATGTTTGATTTTTATTTTAAAAAATACAAATAAAGTTGAACTTTGAAACCTAAAAGGATATTACTTTATATATAGACACATATAGTCATCATATTTGATATAGCTTTTCATTATACAAAAAACTTATAGAACATATAAAGATCAGGAATTAAATGAATTTAAAGTATTATAACACTTAATTTTTTTTATGAATTACTATATCATAAATCATTCTTTTTAAAATAGATTCATCAAGGGAGATAATTCACTCCCTATCACTATCAATGTTCACAAGAAATATATGGATTTCTTCAAATGGATAAGTATTAGGTTATATATAATAAAATTTAATTTTCAAAACATATATCAAAACAAATTACTTATTGATTTACATATTATATTCACATAAATGCTTGGAGGATGACGAAAGAAATTAGGAAATCACATCATGTCATAAATAAGGATTTGTTCTATGTCACAAACAAGAGATGATTCAAGTCTTGATAAGTGAAGTGAAATTATTAATATCTAAAGGTTGAATAAATTTTCAATATGTTTTATATTTGGAAGATTATAAGAGAATGTTAGTAGAGGAAGACATGGATTCAAAAGATAGTGTTGTAAGAATGAAAAAAAATGTAAAGAACAACATGATATAATTGAATAAATTTTCCCATAGATGAATTTTTGAATGGAAATAGATAACTCCTTGGAGCCTCAATTTCTCTCTTAAAAGGGTAGTGTTAAGAATCGGTAAATATTTCACATAAGGAAAATTCTTTTTACTTTGGGAATTTTGATGGTAAACTGAAGGAGAAGGATTTGTGGATTGAGAAACTTAAGGGATATATTCATATTTTGAAGTGGAATTCAAATTCTAAAAATTCTCACATGGAGACATCATTCTATAGTAAGAATTAAAAAGTTATTGATTGATGGAAAAGAAAGAGTAGTCATGATAAAATCAATAGAAATGGCTCTGCGAGGAAGGTGGATTTACTATGATATTTTTTTTAGAATATTAGGAAACACTATTAGTGTGCATACAGAAACTAGAAAGATCAACATAGGATGAATATTTTAAAAAACCACATCTCAACTGGAAAAAAATTAAAAGGTTTTGTTTCATCAGGAGGTGGTATATTCAAACTATCGATGATCATATGGCAAGATACTATAGAAACAAAAGGAATAAAGGGGAGTTAGTGATGAGAACTGAAAGATTTTTTATCCTTACATAAGAATGAAGTTGTCCAGTGAATATATTATGTACATGAATATCAACATGTATCTAAAGCGCATCACCCATGACATGGTTAAATGGAACTCACCCACACTACTTACACATACATACTACAAGGAACCCCATTTCGAATAACCCACTTATGATATGATTTTTTGGGATCATCCCTTGGGTTTTAGATTAAATGATATTCCTTAAAAAAAGTTTGAAATATCATACATTCAGTTTTGAGATTCAATTTGTCCAAAACGATAGACTTTGGCTACAGTAGACCTCAGGTTCGGTGAGACCTTGAGTGTGATACGAAGAAGATGTGATACTAGGGTTCTTTTATAAATATGGTGAAGGGTTTTATCAACACTTACCGAAAAGCACTGATAAAAGTGTATTTTATCACCTCTAAAAACATAATTGTGGATAAATACTACTTTTGTTAGTGCTTTTTTAGCTCTGATAAAATTTATGATCTATCGATGCTAAGAAACCACTAGAAAAAAAGTAGTATTTATCAATGCTTATGTTTTAGCATTGATAAATAATATCTTTTCCAAAACCTTCTTAGCTTTGAAAAACCATAACTTTTTTTCATTCTAAAAAATCACTAATAAAAGTAAAATAAATGACAAAATGAAAAAATATATGTATAAATAATAAAATGATTAAAAATGAAATATACTTACTATTTAAATTACAAAAAATATTAAAGATGCATTTAAATAAATTAATTATATAATTTTTAAACATATTTAGAATATTAGAGCATAATAAATATATATTAAAAAATGAATAAATTATGATAATAATTAAAATTAACAAATAATATTGAATGAATGAATACTAAAAATGAATGAATATTAAAAATGAATAAATAAATTTGAATAAATTACAAAATTATTAAAATAAAGTGAATTCATAACATTAATTAAAAAACATACAAACATAAAAATTGAACAAAATGAATAAATAGAAAATATTAAATATATAAATAAATAATTTATTAAAATGTTTAATATTAACAATTTCAATTTGAAAATTATTAATAAATCAATATAAATTAATTAATTATATAAATTTAAAATATATTCAAAATGTTAAAAGTTGATAAAAATGAATAAATATTATTCATATAAATTACAAACATATTGAATATATGAAACCATAGTAATAAATATGTATAAAAAAATATTATAATATGATTAAATTCAAAAAAAATAGTAAATATTACAGATGAATAAATAATATTAAATGAAAAAATATAAAAAATGAATACGTAAATTTTAATAGATAAAAAAACTATTTAAAAATGAATTCAAAATATTAATTACATGGATTGTAAACATGTATAAAAATGAAGAAAATTTTAAAAATGCATTTGAATAAATTAATTATATAAATTTCAAACATTTTAAAAACATGACAACTTAATAAATAAAATTGGGTAAATGTTAATCATTTAAATTAAAAACATATTAAAAATAGTAAAACTTTTTAAATAATTATGTATAAATAAATATTAAAAAGTGAATAAATACAAATAATATTAAAAAATAATAAATATTAATATTTATAAATAATATTTAATGAAATAATATTAATAATGAATAAATAAAATTGAATAAATTACAAAAAATATTTCAAAAAGTGGATTCATAGAATTAATTAATGGAATTACAGATAAATAAAAATGAATAAAAATGAATAAATAGATAATAATAATTATATAAATAATAAAAATATTCAAAATGAATTATATTGATAATGAAAAAAATATTAAAATTAAAATGCATTTATAAGAATCGGTTATATCGATTTCAAACATATTAAAAATATTTAAATTTAATAAAGAAACATTAATAAAAATTAATCATATAAATTACAAACATACTAAAAATATAAAAATTTAGTAAATAAATATGTACAAATTTTAAAAAATGAATAAATTATAAAAATAATAAAAATTAATAATTATAAAAAATGAAAAAAAATATTAAGTGAAATAATATTTAAAATAAATAAATTAAATTACAAAAATTACAAAAATATATCAAAAAATTTTAAATATAATTTTTTTTGCTTCTATATGTTATATTTTACAAAATAAACTTCTTTTTCAGAAGAGGGACATAAAAATTTATTTTGTCTTAATTTTTGGTATTTTTCTGATAAAATTCAAATTTTACTGAATAATAAAAATACTACATTTTAATTCAAAACTACATTTTCATCTAATTTATTTATATAGTTACATTATCCTTGTTATTGGTTTTAAAGTGAAATTTGATTGTGTTTTTATCATTTAATAAAATGATGGTCATTGGCAGTAATTTCACATTGATATTTGATATAAACACTTGAATTTTTTTTTATGGTATTTACTTTTTAAAAAACTTGTTTTCTCATTTTGAAAATGGTATTTAATTCTAAATTAATTACTGAAAATTTGGTGTTTAGAATTTGTAAAAAATGGATTCCATATTTGGAATCATAAGGTCTAAATTTTTTAAATAATAACCTTTCATTTTTTTGACATTATGAATAGTAGCTTTGGTAATTATTTTTATTTACCATGTTTAAAAGGTAAATTAGGTAAATAAAGGTAAAAATAATATTATAATAGTATAAAATTATCATAACATGTGTCCTAATCTTAATTGGATGGGTCATTAGTAACCAAAAAAACCCTTAGTCATAACTTTTGGCATTTGGGAGCCGCTTGGGTGTGATAATGGAAAGTTACAATAATTCTTATAAAGTAAAGAAAAATATAACATAAACATGGATCGGATTACTAAAACAATTTTAAAGAGAGGTTATATAATTTATATATTTGACTATAAATAGTATTTATAAATATAAAAAATATTTTCTACATCATGGTATTTTATTTATAATTTTTTACATTAAATAAATAAATTTATTTATGACATAATGATGATGAAGTGATTACCTTATTAATGAAAGATTCAAATAAATTATATTATAAATATTAAAATAAATATAATTTACAAATTTTGATTCCATACATGAATTTTAGGGATTATTATGACATGTTATATTTGATTTAATGTATTTTTTTATAATTAATTAAGTTGTTACTACTTTAACAAAAATTTATTACTAAATAGTTTCAAAATTGACATAAATGAGTTTTTAAAACAAATATTATTTTATTAAAATATATAATTGTAATAAAAATATAAGATTCATCCAACAGACTTAGATAATGTTTAGTAATTCCATTAATAATCCACTTGAGTTCTCTTGGAATTTTACAGTAACTATATTAACCATATCGTGTAAAAATACAAGAAGATGTGGTAAGAGTTTATTTATTTAACTAAGGGTTAATGGAAAAAGATATGGTTAAATTTGTGAGATAAACTTTTATAAAACATATTTTTTGAGATTATTTATACTCATACACTTATTATTTTCTAAATATATCACTTTGGAGTTATTAGAATTCAAAAATCAATTTATAATAAAATAATATTTCAAGACTTTCATAAAGTACCCCTCCTCCCTCTTATAAAAGGCCACCAACTCTACCCACTTACTCACAACTCTCAAGCCCCTTGGATCATCAAAATTCTTCTCAAATAATATACCAACATCCCTCCCTTACTCTTATAATCCTTACCATTATAATAAGGTAATTCAAGAAATCCTTTTGACTCAAATCAAAAGAAGTTACCCGATTTAGATGTAACGTCTCCTCTCAAGATCCTTTCATTTATTTTCATTTTCCAAACCCATAACCTATTTTTATTCAATTATTTTATAAAAACAACAGTATCATAAATATACTATGATTTTTTTATGCAAATTTTTATACTTACACACACCTCCATCTAATGGATATAGAACATACTGTTTCTGTGTACGGTGAACAACTGCAACACGAAATGATGGTTGTTCAATTATCTCATACCACCTCTCATGGTGGAAATTATGATGGAAATTTATTTATATATGATATATATTGTGTTTATATTGTCTCTATTCTTTAATAATTTTTATTATAACACTTCTTTATGCTTTCTAAAATGTGTAAATATGATAATTTCATTTGTGGAAGTGTGGACTACCGCCCCCTAAAAGTGATATGACTCATTCATTCCATACATGGAATGTATATAAATGGTGTTAATGAACCTATGTAACATATATAACATATATATTATACTAAAATTATAATATACATAATTATCATTTGGTTTTAATTCTTTTAATATGACAAAGAAATTAAAGTATTGTTTATGCGTATGTACAGTCTACCATCTCCATGAAGGGTACATTTCATTTCTTATAGCCAAATATTATGGACTTTTATAAATACATATATACTATATATAAATGATAATTAAATCTTTAATGTCATTCTGGAGATTATTGACTTGTTACAACATAGATAATTTCCATCAAAACAAGTTCATTTTTTACTCAAGTATCGAACATCGACAAAATGTCTGATATGAACTCAAATAATGAAATAATTGTTCTAACATGGTAATAAGTGATATAAAATGAATAATAAATTTAAAAATGTTCTAAATAAAGTATAAATTAGTCTAATTTTATTATTTAGGAAATTATTTAATGAATGAGACAAGTCAGACTCAAGATAAGGCACTTCGTCTCAATCTCTTTTCATTGAGGTATATTTTGATTTATAAAAGAATTCATTTTATATGATATATAATCAACCCCTTTTACTTTTAATTTCATTAAATTATTTTCAAAAGGAATATTTTTCTATGAATCATTTTACTAAATGACAAAAGGAGTTTTTTTAATGTATGTGGTGAAAATGACCTTTCTACCGCCACGAGCATTATTTGGTATTTGGCTTCCTCTATAAGCTGTAATGTTTTCAAAAATTAAATAAATACTATATACCCTCTTTATTTATTTTAGTATTGAAAATGTTTTTGATAAATGATTTATTCTATCCATGTCATGAAATGATCTATTGTGATTGAAATGTGGAAATGTTATTTTTCCTTTTTGCTTGTTTTATATGTTATGATTATGTTATGGTTCTTGGGAATTGTTTATATATACTACTGGTTACATGATAAATCAAGGGAGGGTGAGCCCATGATATCCCTCCAGTGAATTTTGTAATGTGATGGAGGTAAACGTTAAGGTTTCTCCTAATATATTTAGAAAATATACTATGATGGGTATTCCAAATGTAACCATGAAGGTTACTCCATATGTGGCTGTGAAAGATAGAAATTAAGTATGATATGGATGCCACAAGTTACCATTATGATTTACAATTTCTATGAGGTTTTCATGATTCTTATGAATTCATGGGTTTATAAATATTCATAGACTGATGTTTTATTTCTTTATTTTATCCCTTAATGAGTTTTTATATTCATCCCTAGTTTTTAAAATGGTCTCACATGGTATAAGGATGAGTAATAGAAAGGAAAAATTCAAGAATATTTTTATCAAGAAAATAAATCACGTTTTTTAAAAGGGTTTACTTTTGTGGAAAAATGGATATGGTTTTGATAATATCCTCTTGTATGATTATGGGATGATATTTATTAATAATGGCCTAATTATCTAAAATTGTATACCTAAAAAGATCCTTGATGTGAATTAAAGCCAAATTATTGACTTATCTTAAGATTATATAATGTTACAAGGTTGGGTCCTTATATCTAATAAGAAAGAACATCTACAAGGAACCTTAACAACATGAAAACCCTAATTTATACTGAAAGTAACATGAAACTTAGACCCACAATTCCATGGGAGAATAGGAACACAAAATAAAATGAGAGGAAAGAGAGGGAAGGAAAGGAGGAGGATAATACATTGAGAAATCACCCCATAACTTGAATAAATCGACCTGGATTTACCATTTAATAGGATTAGAGTCTTTATGAATAAGGTAGAATCCCCCTATGAGTCACACAAACCAAATGGGAAGAAAGGGAGGTTTGGGGGTTTAAATTTGAAGAGGGTAGAAAGGCCATTTCACATTTTTAATACTCTTGGACATTGTGCATGATTAGGCCACATGGTTTACCAAACCATATGCCAACCCTGCACCCCCTTACTCGACACACTGGATGTCTGCACAGTTTGGCTACTTGGTTTGGGAAACCATGTTCCAACTGTGCGACATGGTTTTGTCTAAAATTGTAGATCAAAGTGCATGCCTCCAACACGGTTCTACTAATTGTGCACAGGTCATGTACCCATTACCAAAGATAACTAAGGACCCATAATATTTCTACTTGGAGCCATGTGGTTTGGATCAAACTCCGTGTAGCTCATGAAAGTTCAATGTGAACTAAAAAGAGACTCAACCTCATGAGGTCACACATTTTTCCCTTAACCGTGCACCTAAACTATACAAAAAAAAAGAAAAATAGCTCAAAAATCAAAATTTTGATCTAAAATCTTTGAAACTCGAGAGATAATCCAAATATGAAAATATATCAAGAAATAATGTAAAAAAATAAAAATTAGGGTGTGAAAATTCTCCCCACCATAACACTTTATGCCCCTATAAATCCTCAATGACTCCAGTTGATCAGATAGAAGATAGGGTTCACACACTCATATGATCCAACTCCCAAACAAATGAGCACCTCAATAATCACCCAATAAAACCTACACCTATTACCTGAAACAATACACTGAAATCAATCCATTCCTCAAATAATGACAAAAATCCAAAACCACAACCAAATACCTACAAGCATGAGAACAAAAACAAGTTCTTCTACCTAAAAAAATCCATCGGATTCTAGTTACCCCTCAAAAGAAAATGAAAATTCCAAACCACCAACTAGAAATATTTTCATAACCCAAACTACTGGAACTAATCCAAGGGACCAATGATTATCATAGGGAGGAAAACAAGAACAATAGGAACAAAAATTAAGGATCTCTTGATTCAAAATGGGAGGCCAAAGTGAAATCCCCACCATTTTAAAATTATGATCAGATTCCCAATCAATCATCCACTTCCAAACACTAAACCAAAAAACTAGAACTTCCACCTATAACCCCTGGGGGGGAAATGATACCAACACACAACGAGACATGATTTTCATTGAGGTAATTAAATTTATAAATTCTCAAAAGATGCGTCCATTAGAACAGAGATTCCCAAAAGATACACAATATCCCCTTACATTCCAAAAAAAATACAAAACCAATAGATACAACCATTACAGTAAAATAATAATTCACATCAAAAAAAGACTTTAAACCGAACCCAAATCAGTACAATAATCTTATAAATATTTTTGGGTGTATTTTGATGCATTTTTTCTAGTTCCACATCCCTTCTTGGAAACACCCTAACAAAACCGTTGTAAAGGACCTAGGCATTCATAGGAATGGTGGGTCTTTGGATAATTTGAAATGATGGATTATTATGACTAGTCTTTCTGCATTGATGACATACCAGGATCCTACACCCATAAGAAGCTAAAAATATATTAGGAGGCCTCTTAATTATGATACCAGTAATAACCACATTAGGCTGCTTTCTAGTCTCTAATATAGAATTCCCTTCACTACTTCCATAGAATGAATGAATATTTGATACCTAAACCACTCCTGATATCACATTTTAAACCCAAATATCTTTCCTCACCACATCAATAATGGAGGTTAGACCAAATTCGGAAACCTTGAACTACATAATAGGATGAATCCCATTCTCAAAATGAAGGGCCTTCAGAGAGTCATCCTTATCCCACTCTGAAAGATATGAAACTAGATTCTCAAAATGATGAATGAACTCTAACAATGATCATTCACATTTTTTAATGAATAATATCCTCATTTCTTTCCTTAACGTCACATATTCAGATAAATACTATTATACAAACAAAACCTTGAAGAATTATCAGGTAAGATCTTCTTGAGGCTTGGCCCTAACATCTGAATTTCAGCAATTCCAACTCAGACCTTCAAGCATAAAGGTATCAAAATTTCCCTTTAGAGGATTAGGAAACTCAATGAGATCGAAGATACTTTTAATTTCTTGCATCCACTCTTTTACATCAAAAGGGTCTTCTTGACCATAAAATAGAGGAGAATTCAACTTCTGAAACCCAAGATGGAAGTCTTTAGGCTGGTCAACTGGAGGGTCCGCTAACAATGAACCACCTACAGCCACACGTAGAATATCCATCGATTATTTTGTGGAGAGTAAACTAAATTAAAAGATAACCAAAAACACATTCAAAACTAGATTATAAACATAGACTCACTACAATTAAACACCAAACAAAAAAGAAACTAGCTCACAAATTTTCCCCAAAACCTTTTTTAAAACACACTAACTACCACCTCAAAAACCAATTTCAAACTATACACTCCAATCCATTTCATTTCACATAAAACTTCTTGGATCACCTTAATAAATCCAACCACTTTCCAACCAAAAACCCTTCCTCAATTATAAACAACCCCCATTTTTACTAAAATAATTTATTTAAAACCCAATTTAGTAGAAGTCACTTTATTTAGAAATTAATTTTCCAAAAATTTACTTAAATAAATTTAAAAACATATTTATCATTTCAAAAATCAAAAACATTACCACATGAAAACTAATTTCTTTCACAATTTATTACAGGGACTCCAAAATGGTTTCAAAATTGATAAGACACAAAACAAGATCCCAAAGGGGGAAACTATTATTAATGGGTGACTTCGCCATATGGTTGGAAGCTATATTCCAATAAAACCACCATCATCGAGAGTCCTTTAAAATCATGTCCCTATACCTACATGGATTTCCAATCCTTGTAATCTCATTGATACATCTTTCCTAACTCTATTTCTAAAGAAAAAAATAACCCACAGGAACCAATAAAACCAAGCAGAACCTGACTTCCCATGGTAACCCATGGCTTAATATAGAAAGTGTTGGCTAGACTATTCCTTATACCTACACCCCAAGTTCCAACAATTATACTCTATCTTCATTGACATTCCAAATAAAAATGGAACTTTTAAATCTAGTTCCTCTAAAGAACCTTTGCTTTCATAGCATTTTGTTACAAATAAACACATGTCAACCTCAAACTGATCACCTGATCCAGCCCCCAACAAGGCCTGATAGGTGTTCCTGATCCTCCCATGCAGGATACAAGTTCAAAGGGAATCAAAATGAACCTATGTGAATGATTTTTCCAAGTATAAACATGTAAAAAGAAGTATAAAATAAATAGAACAGTCGAAAAATGAATAAACAAAATGACTGAACAACATTACACATAAACATAAAATACTACCCAACTATAAGAATAAAAATAATCCAAAACTGACGACCACTAAATCTTCACATGACCCCATGGTTCACTCTCTGATCCAAAGACCCAACATCACCCATGATGACCGAGACCAAGTTGGAACCTACACCAGAAGCTACAAATAATAAATAGGTATGGGCGTGAGTATTGAAACTCAGTAGGCTTGCATGAATAATCTATTCCTAATGAATTAAATTTCAACAAAAGAATCATAATTTTTAGGTTTGAATTACAATATATAAAACATAGTTTTTTCACATGTTTTCTCTTCAAAACAAATCATGGTCCATTTTCCTTTTTAATTTAAAATAGGATTCTTTTCTAAGAATGAGACATAAGCATTCTAAAAAAGAGAGAGGGACAAAAGTGATGTATCTATTTAAAATGGGAAAGAGAGTGTAAAACTTTCATAAAACATCATCTATAAAACATTTAAAAACTCATTTTACTACTTTTGGAAAAGAGGTGCATCATATAAGTAAGTAGGAGCAATGATCACACAATAAGGGAAATGGAAAGAGTACACATTAGTAACAAACCAAGCAAGGCACCTGAGTTGTCTACCACAAGAAAATAAATGCCAGGAGGACATGGGAAAACCTAGGAGACCCGTGGATAATATAGAACATACTAAAAATTGACCTATCCTGTAGGAATGCCTCACATAATGACATCAATCTTCCCGCATGCTCAGTCTTACCCAACCTATCCTAATTGAGGGACACAATCCCAAAGAAGAGCAAGGTCCATACTAAGGGCCACTAGTTGATGCGTAATCTAAACTAGTGTATTAACCATTCTTGGAAAATATACTAGCTATTTCAGGTTCTCATGTCAAGACTATATAGGGGGTGATACAAACCAAATCCAAACAAGTAACCAGTCACATGTACATACATCACACACAAGCAACACACAATAGAATCACCCCCTGAATCACTCCAATGGACTTTCCCACTCTTGTCATCTACCGTTGACACATGAAGAAAGTCCTATATTAGGAGTTCCCATTTCCATTAGAATCCATCAAGGCATGGGGTGCATTCCAAGTAGAGTTCTCAAAGTAACTCATTTTATAAAAGTTCCCAACGGACCTCAAGTAATCATTGAATGCCAAACCATTCCCAAAAAAGATCCAACACATCATTTATAAATTTGAAACCACATAGAAATCCATTTGAGAAACCCAAACACATTCTATAATACAAATGCATCCTATAAGAACCACAAGTGACTTTTAAATGCCAACTATGCATTTTGATTAACACTTGGCATGCACATTCAATAAAAAAATTTATGCAATTCAAATACAAAGATTAAATCACTCTATTTCATGTTTAAAAATTATTTTAAAAATCATACATCATTAATTTGCATTAAAGAGAGGTGTGAAAAGAAATAAATCAATGATTATTCAATTTAAAGGAAAAATGAAAGGGGGAACCGACCTCAAACCACAAGTGCTTCAACAATGCCTACCTGAAACAACTCTGTGAGAGGTACAAGAAGCAAGAACATCCACAAGGAACCTTAAGGAACAAGAAACCCCTAATTTAAACTCCCAAGAACATAAACCCTAGACCCAAAAGTACAAGGCATAAGAGGAACTCAAAAGAAAATGAGAGGAAATGGATGAGATGAGGAGAATACCTTGAGAAATCACCCCAAGGATTGAATAAATCCACTTGGATTTACTGTGGAAGAATAGGAGAGGCTTGAGGAAGAAGGGAGAAGCCCCCAATGTGTCATACAAACCAAATGGGGAGAAAGGGAGGGTTTGGGTTAACATTCGAAGAGGATAAAAATGTTGTTTCACATTTTTAAGACACCTAGGCATTGTGCATGGTTAGACCGCATAGTTACCCAAACTGTGCAACCCCTTAATGTATACAATAGATGCTCGTATGGTTTGGATGCACATTTTGGAAAATTTTGTACCAACCATATGGCATGGTTCTGTAAAAAATTGTAGAGCCAAGTGCACACCTCCTACATGACTTGGTTAACCATGCTCAGTTTGTGCACCCTTGACCAGAGATACCTAACACTACCACAGATCCAGACAAGGGATGCGCTTAGTTTTATTAGTGTTATGAAAAAAGCACAGATAAAAGGGGGGCTTTTATGAGTGCCATAGAAAAGCGCTGATAAAGGTGTACCCTTTATCAGTTATTTTTTTAGCATTGATAAAGGGTAGCTTTATCATCTCTCTATTCAGCACTAATAAAAGTTTTTAATAAAAAATATTATTAATTTATGTAAAATTATTATATTTATATTGAAAAATAATGTTTATTTGTATGCATTAAATAAAAAATGTGTGTTTATAATTAATATATAGTTGTTAATAATTTAAATATATATATATATAATAAATTTCATTAAATAATAAATATGTTTATTATATTTATTATATTTATTATATTTACTAAATTTATTATATTTACTAAATTTATTAAATTTATTATATTTATTATATTTATTATATTTATTATATTTATTATATCTATTATATTTATTATATTTATTATATATATTATATTTATTATATTTATTTTATTTATTATATTTATTATATTTATTATATTTATTATATTTATTATATTTATTATATTTATTATATTTATTATATTTATTATATTTATTATATTTATTATATTTATTATATTTATTATATTTATTATATTTATTGTATTTATTGTATTTATTTTATTTATTGTATTTATTGTATTTATTGTATTTATTGTATTTATTGTATTTATTGTCTTTATTTTATTTATTTTATTTATTAAATTTATTAAATTTAATGAATTTATTATATTTATTATATTTATTATATTTATTATATTTATTATATTTATTATATTTATTATATTTATTATATTTATTATATTTATTATATTTATTATATTTATTATATTTATTATATTTACTATATTTACTATATTTATTATATTTATTATATTTATTATATTTATTATATTTATATTTTTTTATTTTTTTATTTTTATAATTATATATAAATACTTTTTAAAAATATATATAAATACTTTTTAAATAGGTATATTTAAAATTTTATTAAATATGAATATTTATAATTATAATTATAAAATAAATATATGTTTCCAATGAATTTGGTCGATTGATGTGGGAATATAATTGATGTTCATATATATGTTATTTATTCGTCATGAATGTTCATTTATACATTACACCCTCATTAGTATTCATTTTTTCCATATATATGATGACCTATTTTTATGATCTATACTTTACTCGGTTCATATGATTCATTCAAGTCCCCATGAAGCTTTCTCATAAATACTTAAAATCATGATATATATATTTAAATAATAAATTTATTTATTATATTTATAATTATAAATACTTAGTTATATATAAATACTTTTTAATATATATTTATAATTATAATTATGTATAACTAAATATATATATATATGTGATTATAAAATTACAGTATTTTTTTTAAAAGATAAATATGTTTATTATATTTATAATTATATATCAATACCTTTTAAATATTTTTATTTATAATTATAATTATAAATAAGTGTATGTCTTTAATGAATATATATATATATACATATATAAAAATATTTATACATATATAAAATTATTTATATTTATAAGTATAAATAATATATATTTATATATGTAAATAATTTTAAAATTATAATAAATTTATTTATTATATTTATAAGTATAATTATAAATAAAGGTATATTTATTTATAGTCTTAAATATAAATAAATATTTATTTATTTAAATACATTATGAAATTAAAATGAATATATTAATTATATATATTTTTTATAATTTCATAATTATTTTAATAAATATATATCCATATTTAAATAATTATAAAATTATAATTAATATAGTTATTTTAGTTTCATTATTATTTAAATATATTTATATTTATATTGATGACAATAAATAAATCTATATTCATTTATAATTATAATTATAATTATAATAAATATATTTATTGTTAGGTCAGGATGGCTATGGTGAAGACATAAGAGGGGGGTGAATTGTGACCTTTTAAAAATCTTGACAACATTAAAACTCCCCTCTTGAAAGGAAGTGATCATTTCTTTCTCTCTTAAATTCTAGTGAGCAATGGAAATAAATAAAGAAAACAAACACAAGGATGTATAGTGATTTGGGGCATAGAAATCCCCTAGTCCTCTCCACCAACGCTCAAGTCTACTAGCTTGGTGATTTTCACTAGTTGATCCTCTTATCACAAGATCATCCAAAACTGAGACAGGTAATTAACACCTTAAAAAAGTTTTATAGGGCCTTATAATTCTTTTACATAGAACCAAAATATCCATAGCTTAGTCCGAGAATATGGCACTACACCATGACTAGTTCGAGCAGCTGATACTCAAATGAAAATAGATGAGATTAAGTTTGTTATGAAATAGGTTTAGCTCATAGTTACAGTAAAATAATCTTTAATGTTGAGTAGGATTCTTCATCTTTAAATAGTAGAAAATAGATTAGAAAATGTTTGTTCAGGCTTCCTTCTTTTTTATAACATAAGAGAAAGAGAATGTACAAAGAATATCAATTCTCTCTTCAAAAGTGTCAAGCTTTAATATAAATATTTTCAACGACTTTTTTTTAATAGAGTATTCATGTCTCCACTTTTCTTCATTGTGTATATTGTTTTCCTTCCAAAGAGATAAATATATATATAGCATAAATATAAAGTATTTGTAACAGTATTCATTTTCCTTAGGATACCCAAAATAAATAGAGTTAATAGCCTTCATAAATATACCCAAGAATAGCGTAGCACTATTGCCGCTTTATTCTTGTAGTATAAATCTCTAATAAATTCATTCAAAATAACTTGACTAACTCCTCCAATAATATCTCTATAAAAATTACATCATTGGACTATTTAAAACTCCTGATTAAATCTATTCAAACCTCTTTAAATATAGTCGAAACTATTCCTGAAAAATAGTTGCACAATAAATCACCAATATTTGAAATCAAATACTTCAAATAGATTTATAATGTACCTTATAAATAGGAATGATTTAATATGTTCCTTGTATGACTTTGAATCAGTTATAAAACAAGCTTATAAGGATATATAATTCCATTGAAATGGTTGTAGAAATCATGGATAATATCTTTAAATAAAACTCTATTGTTGACCAGTCAAATATAGGGTTTCTTCGAGTAACGACGAAATACCAAACATAGGGTTCAACTACGTAACATATGGTTCCTTTGTGTAGTGTATGGTTCCTTCCAACATATGGTTTCTTATACATACTTTCATATATATGTAACATAGGTATAATGATCCACACTATCACACTTTTCATCATAAGATTCAAAACATAGCATTGATTAACCATAAGTTCGAATTCCCAAAAGTAGGGCATGAACAGTAATTCCAGACTCCAACATAGGGTTGATATTCCTTACATTTATCATTCTCTAAAAATAGGGTTTCTGATCCATACATTTACTGTTCAACATAGGGTTGATAATCCATATGTGATTTTATCAAAGATAGTGTTCATTCCTTACGTTATGCTTACCAAATTAGGGTATGAATATTGTTTCTATAAAATGTGAACATCTTAACTTCCGAATTCACAAAATATTTTGAGAACTTTACCAACAGATTCGGCCTTAATACCACAAGTCTTTGTTTTAGAAAATCTCAAGATCTTTCCAACATTTTAAGAATTGAATCATTCTAACTTTGAAAGCTCATGATATCATAAAAAATCCATATGATCTGGAAAAACTATTGTTAAACAGCATTCTAGAACTTTGGATAATTTATCGAGCATCCAAACAAGTTTTTTATCCTTCGATGTAAACTGATAAAATCAATATAAACATATTTTTCTCCATCGTACAAGATTTCTAGAGATTCTGACATCTATAGAACTTTCAAAAAAATAAATACTATAGGTTTTCAAATCTGTTCACTAGATAGTTAAAAAGCTGTTTTAGAAACATCGGTATATTTTTAGAGTATCAAAAAAGTCTTTTTCAGAATTCCATATAAACTAATTATTTTTAGACAAACTTATTATCTATCCAATAGTATAATGCACCCATGAATCCATCCAATATGTCTTGAGATATCATCATAATTCTGAATTGATTTTAAGATAAAAACTTCAATATCACTTGGATAGCTTGTAATAGATTCGGTGACTTCTTTCTCCACTGAAACAATTGAATTATCTTTTGATATATATTGATGAAATGAAGATAATCTTCTTATATTTACCATGGAATAAACTTTATAAGAATCTAATCACTATTAATATAGATATAAAATAAATACTTTGACGTACTAAATCTGAAACACTTAATAAATTTATTTGAAAACAAAGGTTGATGGGTTGAAGTAATTATCAAAACTAAATAAAAATGAGAGTGATAAGGAGTCACTCAACAATATCCTTATTTTTGATAATTGCAGAACCCAATCTTATTATCAACTTTTTCTCCCCCTTTTTATAAGGATCAAAAAATGTGTTCTGGTGTATATTAAGTAATACAATATATTTATGTTTTTTATAAAGAATAAGATTTTGAAATTTCAAGTAGTAGAAAAAGAATTTAAAATTTCAAAAACAAAATATATTTAAATACTTATGAGATTAAAATAAATAATTATAAAATTATAATAAATATATTTATTAAATATATATTTTTATATAATTAAATAAATATATTTGTAAATATATACAAATATTTTTAAATAAATATATCAATTACATATTTTCATAATTATAAATAAATATAAATATATTTAAATACATTTGAGATTAAAATACATGTATTAATTTCTATATTTATAAAATTATAAATGTAATAAATATATTTTTTATAATTTTATAATTATCGAAATATATGTGTGTGTGTGTGTGTGATTATAACTATAAATAAATATATAAATATTATAACTATATATATATATATATGAATTTATAGTTATTAAATAATTATAAAAGTATAATAAATAAATAAAAATATTTACAATTGTAATTCTAAATAAATATAGATAT
This sequence comes from Viscum album, assembly GCA_963277665.1. NCBI lineage: Eukaryota > Viridiplantae > Streptophyta > Magnoliopsida > Santalales > Viscaceae > Viscum > Viscum album. The sequence goes on along the minus strand of OY728146.1, from coordinate 1,872,649,699 downwards.
ATTTATATAATTATAAAATTATAATAAAGATATTAATTCTATATAATTATAAATATAATAAATTTATTTATTATAAATTTATAATTATAAATCAATATATAATTATTAAGAAATATATATTTATTTTATAAAGAAATATATATTTATTTGTGGTTATTATTATAAATAAATAAATTTATTTTATTATATGTATAATTTTATAAATATATATAAAAAAATAAATAATTTATTATCATTATAGTTTTATCAGAGATTTTTTTTAGCACTGAATAAGATAGGCCTTTATCAGCGCAAACAAAGCACTGATAAAAGTTATCTTTATCAATACTTTTGTAGTGCCGATAAAGGTGTATTTATTAGTGCTTTCTAATTTAGAACTGATAAAACCTACCTTTATTAGTGTTTTTTAGCTAGTCCTAATAAATGCTTCCCTGAGTTTTATAAAAAAACCTAATAGTCTCCTCTTTTCTTTGCACGCCTCAAACTCTTGAGGAAGCCTTACCCTGCCGCCACTCCTCCTCCTCCTCCTCCTCATTATAATCACTCCTTCTCCTCCTCCTAAATAACGCCATTAATCCTCCTCCTCCTCCATTGTTGTCACCAGGAATTCTCCCCATCCTCCTCTACTACTTCCGTGAATCCTTCTCCTCATCCTCCTCCTCCTCCTCCCCCTCCTCTGATGTTTTCACCGACTACTCCTCCTACTCACCATCATGAAATTTCTTCTGCCATACTCTTCCATCGTGTGAAACTTGGGTACTTTTTAAAATCTCCCTATGTTTTGAGTTCTCTTATGCATTGACTTATGAGTACCCTTACACATTACCTTCTATGTTCCCTTATGTATTGACTTTAATGAATTGTGACGACCCATATGTTTCAAGAAACCAACTCTTACATATCATAGTGGCACAATTACATTGTCAAATTTTATTCTATCCATATATTACTTTTATGAATCCATTTGAAGAATTTATTAGTAATGATTGGAGATGACCACCTCATTTTATTTTAATATGCATGAAATGTGTTACAGTAAGGTCAACATGTATGTTGTTCAGGGTTAATTGGACACTACAATTTCTAGGTACATATTTGTCAGTCTCCATGTGGCATATTTGTATGGCTTGGATTTGGAATGCTAGAATTTTCAACTATTATCCATGAGTTCCGCATGGTGGGTCTATCTACTGCTAAAATATTCGGATGGGATTTATTACATTTTTCTTGGGAACTTTTATTCTGATTGTGTTTTTTATAGGGGATTCATCCCCATTATCTTGTAGGTAGATGAGATACTATAGGTTTGTCTAGAAATTAAGAATATTTGTGAATTAAAGCATGAATTGTTCGGTGAAAGAACACTAGAAAGTCATGGTGTGTTTTATCTAGTATCATAATGGTTTTAAAGATATTAATATTTACTTTAGGATGCACAATTTTGTGAAATGTAACATTTATAATGAATTTTTTAGAGACTTGGACACCCCAAAGAGTACCATATATTTTTTCTTCACCTATAGGGTAATAACAGTTAAATATATATTATGTTTCCAACTAGTAGTTACAATATCTTCCATGAATATTGAGTATATGAATACAATGCATGCCATAAAATAATTGGTTATATGATGCCAAATTTGAAAGAGATTAAATTTATTTTAGGGGGAGGAGTGATATTTTTTTATATTTATAATGCAATCCCTTTGCATCAGAAAATTTAATTCCCCCATGGATAAAGAATATCATCCTATAATACAATGTCATCCATAAATTTTTTGAGGACTAAGTAGATGAGTTTTATAAGATAGTTGGAAAACACCATGTGTTTTATGGATTGGATTTTTTTTTTTCTTGTGTTGAAGAGTTATATGTTACTGTAGTATCCCTGAAGTAGTCTTCAAGCATGAAATATTTTTGGAATGTGAATCCTTGCTCATTTTTTGATTAATTAAACTAAAAGGAGAGGCTCCAGAATATAGCCTCAATTTTTTTATATAGGAAGTAGTTACAAGAGGGTCAATTGGGATTCTTCTTGATTAGAAGTGCAAAGAAGGCCTACACCCAGAATGTGGTATGGTTCCTTTGCTTATATGTTCATGAGAGATCCTTCTAAGATCTTAATGAGAGATTGATGAAAACACTAATATTTACCATAAATGAGTTGGGTAATGAGTATGAATTATATTGAGATGTATTATGAGTTAGGATTTGACCAATTCCATTCCATGATGGTCATGTGGTTGCTTATGGGTCCAGAAAGTTAAGAACACATAATAGAAACTGCACAAATCCTTTCCTAGATTTGGAAATTGTGGTGCCTTCTATGAGTTGTTATTGGAATACACTAAAAAAGTGTTTGAAATATATTTAATCAGAAAGTGAAATGAAACATTGATAGTAGAGAAGGTGTGATTACTTATAGTCCTTTAACTTCGAATTAATGTATACCCTCAAGAAGGGGAACAATTTTTCAATGTACTATATTGGAAGGATCAAGATTAGGTAGCACATGATAAAAGCATCAAGTGTAATATGGTTTCCCACTTGGAAGAGATGTGACTTTATGTTCAAAAGTATCATGGTCAAGTTAAACATATGTCTTTATCTATCACTTATTCACTCCTCAGTAGTTTTAAGGGAGTAAACTATAGGATTCATAATATTTATTCATGAGATACATTATAAACCTTTTATAGCTTTATATTTTATAAAACGTTGGTTATTTTTTATTCATAAATCCTTTAAAAGTGACTATCATGGGATTTATGTCTTTGTGAAAATGCATCAGTGGCTCTTTTAAAATGATTCAAGTGTTTTGAAATGTTTATTAAAAAATTATACGTGTTTAACATTCCTTTTTTGGTTTTAAATAACTTTAAAATGATTTAACCACTTGGCATGGACTTAGGATTCATGCCAAATGTTTGTTAACTCACCTGATTGACTTTTATAAAGGTATGTGAATGTTTTGAAAGTGTATATAATGATGGTTTCATCTTAAAAAGGGGTGTGTAATGTTTTAAATGAATATTTGTAAAATATATAGGGTTTTCATTCATTTTAAAAGATTAAAATTTTTCAGTCATGAAGTTTCCATGAATACTTCAAAAACAAGGAATTAGGGTTTTGAGAAAGTGTGTTTAAAACTGATTGGTTTATTTTAAAAAGGGCATATTATTTTAAAGAGGAATTTGTGTAAACTATTGGTTTTTTAATGGTATTTCAACAATAATTTTATAAATATTTTTCAAAGGATACTTAAAGTCTGTAACTTTTTTTAGACATGGTTAATTTTTTTGCCAACATTATGTTTATTTATTTTTTAAAATATTAATATCACTGAATCAAATAGGATGGATATGAATAAAGAATTGATGGGTGCCAATTGTTTGACAAATGATTATGATGATGGAGTGAAAGAGTTCATCAAATTTTCAGAATATCATTCATATGACCCTTCTCAAATCATTTTTCTATGTTTACACTTTTATTATTCAAGACAAGTTAGTCCAGAGGATCTGGAAAAACACTTGATCAGTCATAGAATAGATCAAAGTTATAAGTGTTGGAATAAACATGGGGAAAAGTGAATGTAGCTATTGGATGGGATAGAACTACATTTTATAGATCATCTGATATGATTACATGTGTGTAAAATGAAGAATAATGTATTGAGGATAAGATTATATATGTGAATGATGATGAAGATCGTATTGATGAAATGAAAAGGACAGTTGAAGATGAACATTTTGATTGCCCAAAATTGTTTGAGGTGTTAAAGAGTTGTGAAAAGATTCCATTGTATAGTGGTTGCACTAAATATATAGCATTTTCAATTGTACTGAAGCTGTATAATTTGAAAGTAGACAATGGATGGAGTGATGTTAGTTTTACGGAATTACTTTCTCTCTTGAATGACATGCTCCTAGAAGATAATGAGCTCCCGAGATAAACATATGATGCCAAAGGAATTCTACGCTCAATGGGTATGATCTCTAAAAGAATACAAACCTACCCAATTGATTTTATATTGTTTCATAAGGACCAAAAATCACTTAGAGAATTCCAAATGTGTGGTTCTTTTCGATACAAGAAAGATGAATCATGTCCTGTAAAAGTTGTATGGTACTTTCTAATCATTCCAAGGTCTATACACCTATATGGAAGTGAGGAGACTGCGGGGAAATTGAAATTTTCATGCAGAAACAAGAAATAATGATGGGAAACTACATCACCCGGTAAACTCTCCATAGTGGAAGAGAATTGATCATGAGTATCCTAAATTTGGAAACAATCTGAGAAACCTCAATCATGCATTATCTATGGATGGAGTGAATCCTTTTGGTTTTCAAAGAAGAACTCCCAGTACATGGCCAAGTATGTTGGTAAATTATAACATGGTATCATGGTTATGAATGAAATTAAAATACATCATGTTATCTATGATTATATCCAGACCAAAACAACCAAGTAGTGATATTGATGTTTATTTTACTCCATTGATCGAGGAATTAAAATTATTGTGGGATTCAGGTGTTACGGTGTGTGATGCTTACAGAAATGAAGATTTCACATTGAGAGCCATGTTGCATAAGATGATAAATAACGTTCATGCTTATAGAAATTTGTCAAGATATAACATTAAAGGAACTCAAGGGTGTCCCATCTGCAAACAAGATAAAAATTCAATTAGGTTGAAAAATTCATCAAAAAATGTGTTTTTATGACATGACGGATTTCTACCATGATGACATAAGTACTGATCTTGGATGTCCTCATTCGATGGATGCTTAGAAGAACATACAGCAACCTCTCCACTAACAAGTGATCTACTATATGAGAAATTAAAATATGTGGACACTGCTTTTGGTAAACCATTAAAAAAACTTACAAAAACTAGTTGGAAAAAGTGATTAGGTTTTTTTTTGAAGTACCATACTAAAATTATATGTATATAAGAAACTTTATTGATGTTATGCATGTTGAAAAAAATATATGTGATAGTGTCATCATCACATTTCTAAATGCACCTGGAAAAACAAAGGATGGAATTAAGGCTAGGTTGGACATGGTTGATATGGGAATATGAGAAGATTTGGTTCCAATGAAGGGTGAAAAACAAACTTTTCATCCTCTAGCTTCTTACACTCTTTCCGAGCATGAGAGATATTAGTTTTTAAAGTTCGTGAATGATTTAAAGGTTCTAGAGGGGTATTCATCGAATACCAAGAACATCATTTCAATGAAAGGTTTAAAGTTAAAGGGTATTAAATGACATGGATTCCATGTTTTGATGCAAGATATAATGCCTATATCTTAACATTGAATTTTTTCCAAGAATGTCCTTCATACATTCACCAAAAAAATTTCTTCTTCAAAGCTATATACAGAAAAGTTATAGACCCATTCAAATTACCGAGTATGGAAAGAGAAATTTTTATCATATTATGTGAATTGGAAATGTTCTTCCTACAAACATTATTTGATATTATGTTTCATTTTATGGTTCACTTGGTGAGAGAGATTTGACTATGTCATCCTAGACACTATAGATGGATATACCCCATTAAAAAATATATGAATATTTTTAAAGGATATGTAAAAAATTGAATTCAGTCAGAGAGTTGTATTATGGAGCGATATATTGTTGAGGAAGCAATTGAATTTTATACTGAATACCTGTCTAGTGTGGAAATATTTGGTTTACCAAAATCTCATCACACTAGGAAGATTTCAAGTGAAGTAATTTCTGGAATAGATGTCATCACAAAAAATATTATAGATTAGGAGCAAGCCCACCTTTATGTTTTTCATAAGAGTTTGGAGGATTCCCCATATGTTGAAATGCACAAAAAAATTCTTAGTCATTTGAATTCATTAAGGGATAAAAGATGGATATCGAATACACATAATAAAAAGTTTATAGGATGGTTTTAGGACCATATTTTAATGGAGTCATATGAAAATCCAGATTCAGTTTCAGAACGGCTTTGATGGCTAGCCAGAGGACCCAGTGTGTTTGTATTATCTTACAATGGTTATGTAATTAAGGGTTATATGTTCTATACAAATGATCATGATGAAGACAATATAATGAAAAATAGTGGAGTAACACTCATGGTTGAAGCAATTCATGTTCCAGGTACTATGGATAGAAATCCAATTTATGCCAATATGTCATACTTTGGCATCACCAAACAAATATGGTAGTTGGATTATATAACATTCTAATTTCCAATTTTACAATGTAAGTGGGTTGATAATAGAATTGATCTTAAAATTGATGAATGAGGATTCTTGAAAGTTGATTTCGGTAAGGAAGGGTAAAAAGACGAACCATTTATAATGGAATCATAGGAATTAGAAGTATTTTTTGTTTCACATCTAACAAACCTTAAGTGTTCAATTGTTCTGTTATCAACCAAAAACACTAAAGGGTCATATGAAAATTTTTCTAAGGATGAACCTTTCATTGGTACATCGTAATCATTCCATAGCGGTCCCAATGTAGACGAGATTTTTTATGTCATAGGAGACCATAATGAAGGGATTTGGATCATCGATAGAGGGGATAAATCCCTTAATCCTTTAAAAAAGAAAAAGAGACTTCAATAATCAGGTTACATTTTGTTCTAATATACATCGTGTTACCTTGTGTGATTATCTGTTTGCTGCTACATTAATTTAATCTAAATTAAATGTTCAACCACTTCTGTAGATAATGAATTCCACACGTACGGGTGATCCCAATCCCAATGAACAATAGATCTATCAACCTGATGTTGCTCGCAGTGCAGAGGATCAACCTTCTACATATGATGGTGCTCCCATTACCAAGGAACAGCAGGTCTCTCAACCTACTGCTACTCATAGTGCAGAGAAGCGACCTTCTGCACATGCTGGTACTCCCAATCCCAAGGAACAGGAGGTCTCTCAACCTGCTGCTGATCGTAGTGTAGATGGCGAACATTCTACACATGTTGGTGCTCCCATTCCTAAGGAACAATAGGTTTCTCAACCTACTGTTTCTCCTAGTGCAGAGTTACAATGATCATCTGCACATATCGATGTTATCACTTCATAGAAACATATTGATGAAGTTGATTCTGAGGAAATGGTAGGCGAAAAAGGACAGGCATCACAGAAAAAATAGGAGCATCATAATTTAACAATGTTAGCAAAAATAAATAATCTGAAATTCAAAGGCATTAAATTTGTGGTGGGATAGAATGTGAGGGGTTAGCATGTTAACCCCAACAAGGCCATGTTCACCAGTTTTATTGGAATCATCACTCAGCAACTCAAGCCGATTGATATAGATTCATGGAACCATGTAGTGTTCGGGCTGAAGACACTAATGTGGGAAGATATTGTGGTAACATCATGATATCATTTATTTATTTTACTAAAAATTATAATAATAAAGCATTGACTTACTCTTTATCATCCATTGCAGAGTGCATTTATAGTAGATTAATCCCACAAGAAGTATGTATTAATGTGTCATGACCCATCCCCCAGGGTCTGTGCCATGACTACCGTAAGCCCACCTTATATAGGCCAGGGGCTGGAGACTAGCACCGGAAAGGTGTATCTCATAACAGGAAAGCATTGCCTCTAAACCTGTACAAACACACAATCCAAGAACACAATAAGAAGAAACCACAAAGTAAAATGTTGTAGTAAAAAAGTGTGTTGAACAAAAAATGGGCAAGAATACAAGCCCAACTTGAAAGTACAAGTAAAAATAAAAAGAGGAAAACAGCTCTTGGATCATCCACTGAGGATCCTACCTGAAGGGTAGGTACAGATCACGATCAGTAGTCCTGCGTAACATCACGTCAAATGGTCCACCTCTGAGCATCGTCAAGTCATGGCTCCCTCAGCCTTGATCAATGTTGTCCGTCGTCTGCACACGACACAACAAGGTGCGGGTGAAGCCCGTGCAGGGGTGAGTATAACAATACTCAGTAGGGACCCCGAGACCCCAGAAGGTCTCCCAAAGTTCCACAAAGGATAAACCACAAAGAAAGACCTCAACCACAAAGCACGAAGTATTCAACAACTCTACTTAGGTATATGCCCATACATATACCTAAGTTATCAAGATATTCTCATCTCATACATGAGGGAAGAATACCACAAAGGTAACACCATGAAGGTAATGCCACGAAGGTAAAAGTACGACACAGGTAACACTACGAAGCTAACACTAAGAAGGCAAAAGTACCACATAGGTATCACCACAAAGATAACACCGCGAATGTAAAAGTACCACACATGTATCACCACGAAGATAAAATCACAAAGGTAAAAGTACCACACAGGTATCACCATGAAGATAACACCACAAAGGTAAAAGTACCACAGAGGTATCACCACCAAGATAACACCACGAAGGTAAAAGACTCAGCTCATACCAGGTATTAGTGAAGTATAGAAGTACATATGATTAGTCATGAATCTAGATCATATAATTCTGTCAAGAGGCACTGTTGTTGACCATACAAAGTATGACCCTCACAGGATTGATAGGTACTAACCCCCGCAATGACCAACATAGGATCTGACCCACCTGGAGTCGATAGGTACTAACCCCCGCTGACCCACACAGGATCTGAACCACATAGGATCGGTATGTGATGAACCACACAGGATTGTTGAGTGCTGACCCACACATGATCTAACCCACACAAGATCGGTATGTACTAACCTGCAAAGGATCTGAACCACACAGTATTGGTGTTTACCCACACAAGATCGCTTGGTACTAACCTCCATATGATCTGTCTCCAACCACCACCTCACTGCCAGCCACTAGATTCCTGCTCATAGCACACTTGATTCTGGAAGAACCACTTCTCAAGCCTTTGTTCATACTTCAACAAGCACAAAGTCCCACAAAGATGTAACCCAATGATCTGTCATGTCATAATGGTCCCAACGCAAAAGATAGTGCGTCAATCGGACGTTTGGTCTGTATGTTATAGGCATTTTTGTGCCGAGGGCCCGGTTGGATTCGGGTATGATTCAACCCAGTCAAACTCCAACATTCTCCAAATATATTATGGATTATCTCAAAAGGACCACCTCATCCTAAGGGTTTTTTCACTGTAAACGGTTTGTCAAACGAGCATTTGGTCTCTTAGTTACACCCTTTTCCATGAAACAGGGGTGATCACACCTCGGGCTGGCCCAGCTCGGTCCAGCCCACCGAAATATGTCAAAGGGACCTCTTCCCAAAAGAGGTACCAATGCCACTGACAGCGTGTCAAACGGACACACAGTTCATCAGTTACGGGTGTTTCTTTATTCGGGTACCAGTTGGGTCTGGGCCCTATCCAACTCTGTCAGACCGGCACGACGCAATGTGTTATGGGGTCTACCTGACCCTACTCAGGTCTGGCCCACTAGGGGTCGGCTTGGTTCACTGGGTCTGGTCGTTCGGGGTTGGCTTGGTTCGGTTCGCGGGCCTGAGCCGCGGTTGGACCGACCCGTCGGGTGGGGCTCAGCCCACCCGCGTTGGCCCACTGGGTCACGGGTTCGGCCCGGCCCACTGGCGGGTTCATCTTTGCCCACTGGGCGGGTCCGATCCACTTGGTCGTCCCATTTCTGACCCAATCTTCCAAAAGGAGGACTGGTCTTCCCAGCTAGCCCCATGGGTGTGGGGCCGTTTCGGCCAGCGAGTGGGGCGCTACCGCACCGCGTAACGGTCGGCCGCTTTGGCCGATCGGGGGTCCGCCAACCCGGTGCATTGCAGGACCGCGCTGCTCTCCACCTGCTATGTCTTTGAGCCATAGACTCCTCCAATGGCGCATGACAGTGCGACGCTCCGTCTCCTCCGATACGGTTGGCCCGTGCTGGCCGCCCTACTCGACCGCTGTGGCTACAGCGGCATCCTTCTCTACCGGCAACACGTGAGGGTGTGCTGCCCTCTCTTTCATGGTCTGTCGTTTCCGGCCACCACCGTCACCTACCGGCATTGGTCGTTGGTGTTGTCATGTCAATGTCATGCCAGCGGTCTTCCGCGAGTCACTGAGTGAGCTCTGGTGGCCCGTCTTTCCATCCAAAGATTCCAACGGCCTCCCCAAGAGGCCCTATTTGTTGTTTGACCCACCGTTCTGGGTTCTTTCCATCCCGAATAAAAGTCTACAAAGAACATATATATCAATAGGGTAGAGGATGCTCCAGGCCTTGTTCGTTTGGCCCACGCCCTCCGCATTAGCTTGATAACATGAGGGGGGTAAAAAGGCTTCCATAAACTCTTGACATTAATCAAGATAAATCCCTACCTCAAGATCATTGGAGAATGCCTGTGATTGAGGAGAGTTGGCATTCGTCATCCCTACAACAAGCCAGCAACATTATCGCTCGAACATCATCCTTCATTTTGTGATTCGGTGTCGCTCGTCACCGCCCACTAGAACCAGCTCCATCCTCCAAGTGTTGGGCATCATGGCACTTTACTAGAGCGTCGTCGCTTAGTGAAGTTGTGTCAATACCTCTCCTCAAGCTCCATATATATATAATAGGGGGAGGGTAAGTACCACATGTGGAATTTATGGGGGTTCATTTCATTCGAACCGTCCTAATTCCAATGGCATTGTTACAAAGGATTTGAGGAGTCAAGCCATTTAATGGCTTGACACGTCGTTGGTCCTGCCACTTCCATTTGTCCGTTGGAGGAAAAGAAAGAAATAAAATAAAATAAAAAAGTTATTTTATTATTCTTTTAAAAGTCCAAAAATCTATCTTTTTCTCCTAAATTACTGCGGTTGAAGTGAAGCCTTATTTAAGCGAATCTCAGCATTGTGGATTCAACGGTGCCCTTAGATTTTTAATCCGAGCACCAGTTCAAAAGATTGAAAATGTAACACCCCGAGCTTCCATGATATACTTCTCATTCAATAATGCAATAGCTTGCATTGTACGCAACTTCGAGTTCTAAAACACCGCGACTAATCAAAGTAGCCGTTATGAATAGTAATAACCACTTTTTAAAATTATAGAAATTGTATATTTCAAAATGGACTTCATTTTTGGATTCGGAATATCGAAATTAGCCTATGTTGAATTTTTGGTATTTTTCTGAGAACTTCTAATTTTTTATGAATAATGAAAAATACTTAAAAACAACTTTTTTAATCAAAATAATTTATAGTGATAAATTATTCTATTTAGTGGTTTTAAAGTATAATTAGAATATATTTTTACCATTTTATCCAATGGTGGTCATTAGAATTAATTTAACATTGAAATTGGACATAAACAATTGCCAATCTTTTGATATAAATTGTTTCTTAAAAACACGCTATTTGTCGTAACAGCGGGAATTAATTATAAAATTAATTAATGAAACATATATGTTTGGAATTTTTTAAAATAGACATCATTTTTGAATTCGGAATATCAATTATAGCTTAGGGTGAAATTTTGGCCTTGTTCTGAAAAACTTCATTTTTTGATGAATAGTGAAACCACTAAGTGGTAGTTAAATAACTGATTTTTCGTTTAAATGAAATATTACCACTTCTGTGATTTTATTTTCAAAAATCCGACATACATGGTTGTCATTAAGAAGTAAAATGTGGTTCAATGACATTAAAATAAATTTTTGGTGAATAGTAACTTTTAAGTTCTTAATCACGATTAAAGGTAATTAGTGTAGTTTAAGGTAAAAATGATGTTTTAATAATATGAGATGAGCTTGAAACTTGTACTACTCCTATTGGATGAGAAATGGCCGACCAATACAACCCATGGGTCAACTTGGGGACCCCATGGAGCCAATTTAGTTGGAAAATGACATTAATATATATTTATTTAATGTTAAAATTAAATTGACACAAACATGAGTTATTTTACTAAAATAGTTTTTAAGTGGGGTTAAACAAGTCCAAATTTTGATTATAAATATTCATTAGAAAGCTAAAAATATTTCCTACATCATAATATTTTTTTTATAATTTTTAGACATTAAATAAATTAAATTATTTATAACATCATGATGATGCAGCGATGACCTCATTATTTAACGATTTAAATAAAATGGGAAGATAATGCAAAATCCAAGGATTACACTTGTCCAAAGCCAATTGGATGAGTATATTTCGAACCCTTATCACCTTATCCTCGAATTATATAAGTGTGGGACCTTTATAATCCGAAAAGCATTGTGTAATAATGTAACATTTCAATCTTTCCAAAAGAGCCCCTCCTCTCCACTTATAAAAGGCCCCCACCTCTCCCACTTTATTCACACCTTAAATCCATTTGGCTCGGCCAACCTCTGCCCAAATACTCTCCCAACATCTCTATATTACTCCTAGAAGCCTCACTTTGGGCATAACTCTTCCCAAGGAAGCCTTTGGCTCAAATCAAAAAGAGTTACCCGATTTTGAGGTAATGTCTTCTCTAATGTTGTTTTGTTTTATTTTTCTTCTCCAACCACCTAAACTCTTTTTATTCATTTCTTTTGTAATAGCACCAGTATCCTCAATATACTAGTATGTTGTTATAAGATGGATTCGAGCTACACTTACACACACCTATATCTAATGGTTAAAGAACATACGGTTTCTGTGGATGGAGAATTTCTGCCTCACGAAAGGATGATTGTTCAACACTCATATAACACCTCCAAAGGTGGCCATTAAGATGTCACTGTTTTTATATATGATATATAATATGTTTATGTTTTACTTATGCTTCTGTATTTCTCATTTATGGCATACTTTATGATTTCCATTATGGGTAAAACGCGATAATTTCATTTTAGGAAGTGCGGACTACCGCCCCCTCAAAGTGATTTGAATCGTTAATGCCAGATGTGGGATGTATAAAGGATGGAGTAAATGGTTTTATACACTATATTATACTGTTATTATATTATACATTTATATCATTATGTTTTCGTTCCATTAAATATGAAATTGAAATGAAAGTAGTGTTCATGCGTACGTACGGCTTACCGTCTCCATGAACGGTGCATTTCATTTCTTACCTATAAATGTTATGTAATATTATAAATGAATGTATATACTAGATATATAAGATATATATGACATCTAAATAATGAATATAATTCTGGATATAATGGATATTTCACCAAATGAACAACATGAAATTATAGGAAGTTTATTTTTGACTCAAGTACCAAAGATCGACAAAACGACCGTTATTAACTTAAATAATTACATAACGTTCATAACATTGTAATAAGTGATATAAAAAGGATAATGAAATTTAAAATGGTTCTTAATAAGGTAGATATTAACTCTAGTTTATTATTCAGGAGGTTAAAGAACGGTTGAGTCAAGTCGGACACGAGGTAAGGGAACTTCTTAACCCAACTTCCATTCTTTGGGTTAATCTCCTACTTTCAAATTATGTCATGATATTATTATGTCATATCTTGTATTTGTACTTTATTTATGTGTACATATAATGAATACACATAATAGATCTATTTTATTTAAAAAAATGATCTTTGTAAGGGAATTTCTTAACCCAATTTCCAATCTCTGGGTTAATCTCCTACTTTCAAATTATGTCATGATATTATTATGTCCTATATTGTATTTGTACTTTCTTTATGTGTACATATAGTGAATACACATAACAGATCTATTTCATTTTAAAAAATGATCTTTTAAGGACTTCGTCTCAATCTCCTTTCATTGAGGCATACTTTGTTTTATACACAAATTTCTTTTATACGGTGTATAAACCCCTTTGACTTTTACGTTTATTCAAAAGGAATCTTTTTTATACGAAGCGTTTACTAAATGACAAAATGGCATGTTTTTATCGTACATATGCGGCGAAAATGACTTCTCCGCCGCCGTGACCACTATTTGAGTTTCGGCTTCCTCTTCAAGCCTTACCTTTTTTAATGAAAAATAAATACAAAGTTTTATCTTTCTTTTATTTTATTGAAAATGGTTTTGAAAGAATTTTTATTATATCAATGTGTTGTATTGATATCTTGTGATTGAAATGTGGAAATGTTATGTTTCCTTTATCCATGTTTTATGTGATATAATTATGTTATAGTTTATGATATGTTTAAACCTATTCATATGAGGAATGTATTGGACTTAATAAGTGACGGGTGGAGCCCGCTATAGCTCCTCGATGCATCGGTAGGTCTCATGAGACAAGTAGACGTGGAATTGGCCGAGGCCCTTTCCCAATTTGATTTATGGTTTTGGCCAAGGCCTTAATCATTTTAGACGTCTTGGCCGAGGCCTTGAAAAAATGTTTCAGAATGTCCGGCATTATACATTCCCTCTTTATGAAAGTGGTTATTGATATTGCATGTGATTATTCAACCAGTGGAATATCCATGTGAAGAAGTGAATGGCACTATCTCATTTTACTTTTGTCATATTTTGTTGAAGTTCAATTTTAAAAGTCTTTTGTTTTAGTTATACATTGCCTTAAATGTTAATGTTTATTTATGAAAGCTTCTGCATTATTGTTATCCTTACTGAACATCTGAGCTCACCCCTTTCAATGTTTTAATATTTTCCAGGATGTGAAGAAGTATTTCATGAATGACCTACAGGGATTGTGAGAAGAGGATATGAGTGTGGACTATGGAGACTTTGTTATTGTAGTTTTTCACTTTATGATGTTATGTAACGTTTACGAATGTATCTAGTGTTTCCAAGGCTACTAAACTAATCGGTCTTTCGAGACATGATCTTTTGTGATCATGCCAATGTTACGAAGTAACGCACCGGCTCTGGGTAGCTGGGGTCGGGGAGTTACAGTTGGTATCAGAGGCAGTTTAGTACTAACCTTGGAAGCTAGATGTAGATAAACTCTGATTAGAGCACATAGCCCAAAGATAGACTTTGAGGATTAGTATAGAAGAACTTCCTAGAATTTTGGTATTATAGAGATGTTATGAGTTTTCCGAGCAATACATCCCTGTCTGGATACGAGCAGGTAGAGGCGGCTCTGGCACAGATTTACCTAGGGGTAAAACCCGAAAACACCGCTTTGAGCTAGACTCGAACGAGAACTGGTGCACGACAACGGGCCTTGCTGCACTCTTGGTTACGACACTCCCGGGGGATATGCTTAGGATAATTCTCATTTTCTTTACAAACCACTATGAACGGTTATGAGTATATACTTCCTCAATGAAAACCTTTTTATAATTATGGATTATATCCATAATTAGTTCAATTTATGTTAAGTGTTTTACAAGTATGGAATTATGTATTTTGATTCATGACCTAATCTAGTTTATGCCATTATTTAGAAATGGCGCCTAGTGGAAGGAATGGAAACTGTATCAATGCGCGCACTCCGTGTAGGGATTTCCCTCCTGCTCAGGATAATTATGGTGGAGCTAGTGATACAACTGGTGCCGATCATCTTCTCACCGTACTGGGACAACTCACGCAGGTTATGAATAACAACCTTACTCGTATGGAGTACCCTGATCCGCAACGTGGAGGATCAATGCTAGACCGTTTCATGAGGCAACAACCGCCAACCTTCAATGGGAGTACAAATCCTATAGTAGCTGAGCAATGGATAAATTACTTAGAAGAAATATTTCATGCCTTGGGGAGTAGTGAAAGGGAGAAAGTTGTCATGGCAGTTTACCGCCTCACTGGAGATGTCGATCAGCAGTGGTCGCTAATTCAAAACACAAAGGAAGATGATGACGTATCGAATATGGAATGGAGGGAGTTCAAAGAGATTTTCTTAGAAAAATACTTTCCTCGTGACCATCGAGCAGATATGGAAAGGCAATTTCTGAGTTTGAGGCAGAAGGAGGATGAGAATGTCGCAAAGTATGAGGCTAACTTTACAAGGTTAGCAAGGCATGCTTCCGATTATATACGTAACCCAAGAAGTAAGATTGATCGTTTCTTTGATGGGTTAAAACCATTTCTCCGTCGAGCTTTAGTATCACAATCCTTCTCATCATACGAAGATATTGTCTCGTGTGCTATCAAGACAGAAAAGGAATTCTCTAAGTCTTATGACAACAAAGTAAAGCAAGAGAAGAAGAGAACGGTGGAACAAGAGACAGATAAAGGGAAAAAGGGAAAGAAGGATTTTCCATTATGTGATAATTGTGGGAAGAATCACCCTCGTACGTGCCTAAAAGGAATGGGAGTTTGTTATAAATGTGTATAAAATGGTCACCAGGCTCGTGATTGCAAGGGAAAGAAAGAGGTTGTCAATGTTGAATGCTACAATTGTAGAGAAATGGGTCATTATGCAAATGAATGACCTAAGCGTCAAGGAAACTTACCTCACAAAAGGTCAAGGGATCAAGGCCAATCTTATGCTGTGACTACAATTGAAGCGGAATAATTATTGTATTTGTTTTTTTGGACTCAAGAACTAGATTATGGTTATAAGAATAATGTGATATATAAGGATTGTACTGCAGTACATGTTGTTTTAATTAAGGATTTAATATGATGAAGGTAATCATATTTTTAGTATGTGACAATAAGAGAAACATTACTTTGTTTGGGGAATCTGAGGTTACAATTGATTTTGGAATTTAACGACCCTTTAGAGAAAGTCTGGATGGAGGTATTTTGGATAACTATTAAGGTTGGAATGGATTAAGTTGAACCATGGATAGTATTGTTTAAGGTTAAAGCATTTCTGAAGATTATTTTTGGAATATTATAATACTATAGTTTTAGGAAAAAGGACAACCTACAGGGTGGGGCATAACCCGTCGCGTCGGACAAATCTGCAGGAATTGAACCCACAATCATAGTGCGACATGCCTTTATTTCCTACCACTAGCCTACAGGAAGTCCCTGGTTATTACAAAATAATTTTACTAATCTAAATGGTATGTGTTAACATTTGGAACCTTATACAATTAGGATAAGTATAATATTTTTGAGTTCTATTATCTTTTTGAGTGAAATATGGGTTGAAGGTTGAAACTCTAATTGTCAAGCATAAATATATTTATACCTATCTCTTATTCAATGAATAAATTAATTCTTAAACTTTAGTAAAGGGATATTAAAACAAAAAAATGTGTTATCCTAATACCATATGTCTTGTTGAACTGATAATATTTTAAATCAACATAGATTGAAGGCTTTGAGGCCCTCAATTTGACAGTTGATTGTGATTGATGACCCCAATCGCTCCCTACAAATATTTACATTTTTCCTCCAATTATATGTCTCTAATTGCCACCAATTTTCTCCTAATCGAGATCATAATTGGGTGGTGACTTTTTCATTTCCCTTTCCCTCTTATTAAGGCTAAATTTTATTAATCTTATTTCCGATGTGGGTTTTCCTCAAAGGTATTTTCTATTTTCAACCTTTTATTTTCCAAGAAAAATTTCAAATTGCGAGGATGCAATTTATTGAAGGAGGGGAGAATGTAACACCCCGAGCTTCCACGATACGCTTCTCATTCAATAATGCAATAGCTTGCATTGTACGCAACTTCGAGTTCTAAAACACCGCGACTAATCAAAGTAGCCGTTTTGAATAGTAATAACCACTTTTTAAAATTATAGAAATTTTATATATCAAAATGGACTTCATTTTTGGATTTGGAATATCGTAATTAGCCTATGTTGAATTTTTGGTATTTTTCTGAGAACTTCTAATTTTTTATGAATAGTGAAAAATACTTAAAAACAACTTTTTTAATCAAAATAATTTATAGTGATAAATTATTCTATTTAGTGGTTTTAAAGTATAATTAGAATATATTTTTACCATTTTATCCAATGGTGGTCATTAGAATTAATTTAACATTGAAATTGGACATAAACAATTGCCAATCTTTTGATATAAATTGTTTCTTAAAAACACGCTATTTGTCATAACAGCGGGAATTAATTATAAAATTAATTAATGCAACTTATAGGTTTGGAATTTTGTAAAATAGACATCATTTTTGAATTCGGAATATCAATTATATCTTAGGGTGAAATTTTGGCCTTGTTCTGAAAAACTTCATTTTTTGATGAATAGTGAAACCACTAAGTGGTAGTTAAATAACTGATTTTTCGTTTAAATGAAATATTACCACTTCTGTGATTTGATTTTCAAAAATCCAACATACATGGTTGTCATTAAGAAGTAAAATGTGGTTCAATGAGATTAAAATAAATTTTTGGTGAATAGTAACTTTTAAGTTCTTAATCACGATTAAAGGTAATTAGTGTAGTTTAAGGTAAAAATGATGTTTTAATAATATGAGATGAGCTTTACACTTGTCCTAATCCTATTGGATGAGTCATGGCCGACCAATAAAACCCATGGGTCAACATGGGGACCCCATGGAGCCACTTTAGTTGGAAAATGACATTAATATATATTTATTTAATGTTAAAATTAAATTGACACAAACATGAGTTATTTTACTAAAACAGTTTTTAAGTGGGGTTAAACAAGTAATAATTTTGATTATAAATATTCATTAGAAAGCTAAAAATATTTCCTACATCATAATATTTTTTTTATAATTTTTAGACATTAAATAAATTAAATTATTTATAACATCATGATGATGCAGCGATGACCTCATTATTTAACGATTTAAATAAAATGGGAAGATAATGCAAAATCCAAGGATTACACTTGTCCAAAGCCAATTGGATGAGTAGATTTCGAACCCTTATCACCTTATCCTCGAATTATATAAGTGTGGGACCTTTTTAATCCGAAAAGCATTGTGTAATAATGTAACATTTCAATCTTTCCAAAAGAGCCCCTCCTCTCCACTTATAAAAGGCCCCCACCTCTCCCACTTTATTCACACCGTAAATCCATTTGGCTCGGCCAACCTCTGCCCAAATACTCTCCCAACATCCCTCTATTACTCCTAGAAGCCTCAATTTGGGCATAACTCTTCCCAAGGAAGCCTTTGGCTCAAATCAAAAAGAGTTACCCGATTTTGAGGTAATGTCTTCTCTAATGTTGTTTTGTTTTATTTTTCTTCTCCAACCACCTAAACTCTTTTTATTCATTTCTTTTGTAACAGCAACAGTATCCTCAATATACTAGGATGTTGTTATAAGATGGATTCTAGCTACACTTACACACACCTACATCTAATGGTTAAAGAACATACGGTTTCTGTGGATGGAGAATTTCTGCCTCACGAAACGATGATTGTTCAACACTCATATAACACCTACAAAGGTGGCCATTAAGATGTAACTGTTTTTATAAATGATATATAATATGTTTATGTTTTACTTATGCTTCTGTATTTCTCATTTATGGCATACTTTATGATTTCCATTATGGGTAAAACGCGATAATTTCATTTTAGGAAGTGCGGACCACCGCCCCCTCAAAGTGATTTGAATCGTTAATGCCATATGTGGGATGTATAAAGGATGGAGTAAATGGTATTATACACTATATTATACTGTAATAATATTATACATTTATATCATTATGTATTCATTCCATTAAATATGAAATTGAAATTAAAGTAGCGTTCATGCGTACGTACGGCTTACCGTCTCCATGAACGGTGCATTTCTTTTCTTACCTCTAAATGTTACGTAATATTATAAATGAATGTATATACTGGATATATAAGATATATATGACATCTAAATCATGAATATAATTCTGGATATAATGGATATTTCACCACATGAACAACATGAAATTATAGGAAGTTTATTTTTGACTCAAGTACCAAAGATCGACAAAACGACCTTTATTAACTTAAATAATTACATAACGTTCATAACATTGTAATAAGTGATATAAAAAGGATAATGAAATTTAAAATGGTTCTTAATAAGGTAGATATTAACTCTAGTTTATTATTCAGGAGGATAAAGAACGGTTGAGTCAAGTCGAACACGAGGTAAGGGAACTTCTTAACCCAACTTCCATTCTTTGGGTTAATCTCCTACTTTCAAATTATGTCATGATATAATTATGTCATATCTTGTATTTGCACTTTATTTATGTGTACATATAATGAATACACATAATAGATCTATTTTATTTAAAAAAATGATCTTTGTAAGGGAATTTATTAACCCAATTTCCAATCTCTGTGTTAATCTCCTACTTTCAAATTATGTCATGATATTATTATGTCATATATTGTATTTGTACTTTCTTTATGTGTACATATAGTGAATACATATAACAGATCTATTTAATTTTAAAAAATGATCTTTTAAGGACTTCGTCTCAATCTCCTTTCATTGAGGCATACTTTGTTTTATACACAAATTTCTTTTATACGGTGTATAAACCCCTTTGACTTTTACGTTTATTCAAAAGGAATCTTTTTTATACGAAGCGTTTACTAAATGACAAAATGGACTGTTTTTGTCGTACGTATGCGGTGAAAATGACTTCTCCGCCGCCGTGACCACTATTTGAGTTTCGGCTTCCTCTTCAAGCCTTAGCTTTTTTAATGAAAAATAAATACAAAGTTTTAACTTTCTTTTATTTTATTGAAAATGGTTTTGAAATAATTTTTATTATATCAATGTGTTGTACTGATATCTTGTGATTGAAATGTGGAAATGTTATGTTTCCTTTATCCATGTTTTATGTGATATAATTATGTTATGGTTTATGATATGTTTAAATCTATTCATATGAGGAATGTATTGGACTTAATAAGTGACGGGTGGAGCCCGCTATAGCTCCTCGATGCATCGGTAGGTCTCATGAGACAACTAAACGTGGAATTGGCTGAGGCCCTTTCCCAATTTGATTTATGGTTTTGGCCGAGGCCTTAATCATTTTAGACGTCTTGGACGAGGCCTTGACAAAATGTTTCAGAATGTCCGGCATTATACATTCCCTCTTTATGAAAGTGGTTATTGATATTGCATGTGATTATTCGACTAGTGGAATATCCATGTGAAAAAGTGAATGGCATTATCTCATTTTACTTTTGCCATATTATGTTGAAGTTCAATTTTAAAAGGCTTTTGTTTTAGTTATACATTGCCTTAAATGTTAATGTTTATTTATGAAAGCTTCCGCATTATTGTTATCCTAACTGAGAATCTGAGCTCACCCCTTTCAATGTTTTAATATTTTCCAGGAT
The DNA here is from genome assembly GCA_963277665.1 of Viscum album. Taxonomy (NCBI): domain Eukaryota; kingdom Viridiplantae; phylum Streptophyta; class Magnoliopsida; order Santalales; family Viscaceae; genus Viscum; species Viscum album. The sequence continues at coordinate 1,872,628,633 of OY728146.1, read as the reverse complement.
GTGATGAAGTATTTTATGAATGACCTGCAGGGATTGTGAGAAGAGGATATGAGTGTGGACTATGGAGACTTTGTTATTGTATTTTTTCACTTTATGATGTAATGTAACGTTTACGAATGTATCTAGTGTTTCCAGGGCTACTAAACTAATCGGTCTTTCGAAACTTGATCTTTTGTGATCATTCCAATGTTACGAAGTAACGCACCGGCTCTGTGTAGCTGGGGTCGGGGCGTTACAGAAAACGCCGCTCGCGCATTTACTGAACGTACCCATAAAAAGTTCTAAAAATAATTAATAGTCACCCTCGACCCGTGCCAGTCAAGGCTAGTCTTCTCCTAAGGGAAACACATCCCAAAGAACTCAACGGTACTTTCAGATTTTCAATCCGAGTGACCCTTTAGAAGTTATGGATTTTAACAATAAAATAATTGTTACTTAATTATTTTATTTACGGCCAAAAACTAACTTCCATAACTGGCCCACACTGGTCAAGGTTAGTATCTACCTAGAGATATAATACCTTAACAAGTTTAGCAGTGGTCTCAAATTTTTAATCTGAGTCACCGTTCGTGAGTTATAAGAATTTGAAAATAAAATTACATTATTTAATTTTTTTATTAACGGTTATGCCATTTTTGGGTTTTCTCATAGGAGGCATGTGCTGACTAATATTAAGTCACACCTAGGGAAAACCCTCCATCCTGAACGCAATGGTGCCCTCAAATTTATGATTTGGGTACCTATTTTAGAGGTATTCTACTTTTTTAAGAAAACCACTCATGCGCGCTATTTAAGTTTAAAAAACTTCAACAGATCGTTCTGGGCACTCCAGGCCTCAGTATAACGCACTATCATATTTCACAATCTCGAAATAATTCCATATAATTAAAAAATATATATAGAAATTCGGGGACATTAAATAATTCTTTCCATAATGATTCACAAATTAGTTCACACAATTCTAATAATAAATTATCTTAAAGATTCTGAAGGGAAAATAAACCCACACCCACTGGTTATCTATGCAAACCTGATAACCTAAGAAGTGTGGGATGCATTTACTGGACATCGTGAAAATGTGTCTCTTCAGGTAAATTGTGGCAAGTAAAACTTTATTTGATGATACATGTATTCATCACTTTAATTGACAATTTTTTATTTATGAAATAGTGACTGAGTGCTAGAAATAAGAAACGAGCAGCAAAACCAGTGTACCCCTACTGTAAAGAAAGGATGAGGTGCACTTCACTTGAAAAAAAATGGTATATATTTTAAATCAACTATAATACTTTTATGTGACATGAAACAACACCATAATTATGTTTCTCTCTTTATATGAAGATTGATGGCTCAAAATCCAAAGGCACTTCCATCCCATTCCATGTGCTAGAAAAGGAGGCATGTGTAAATAAATAAAGGATACTAATATATGAAAACACATAAAAAGTGTGGGAAACATGTTTAATTATTACATAATAAAAATTTATTTTTCTTCAAATTTCTATTACTTAACAATGATCACTTATTTTCCTATATTTTCTATCTGACATAGTCATAGGAATCAGTAACACCTATACCAGATTAACACATAATTTCATCAGCCTTGAAGCGGCCAGAATAGTATGGCCACATTAGAGGTGTGAGTTTTGGGGTGACACCCCAAACATATTTTGATAAAAAAATCAATACGACGATCAAAGTGAATTAATAAAATAGGTGAGAGAAATAATTTCTACCCTTTAATGAAAATTCAAATAACATAGAGAGATTATATAAACTTTAATGGTGGAGAGGAAAATAGAAGAAGAAACATAAGAACAGTCACAACATGGAGATCTTGCCCCATCCCCCACCAGTTATGAGGCTCGAAATTCCCATCAAAGATATGTGTTAAGAGAGGTAATCAATGTAATAATAAATGTTTTTGTGAAATGTAAATCATATAGAGCCTGATACCTTTCCTATACTGATATTCTATAGGGTGATAATGACTATGATTTATATCTCGCAACACCCACACATCGCCTTGTATTGAGGGCTACGGTGTTCAATACTCAAAATGAAATGCTACACACCATACCACTTCTAACAGGGCATGTGTGAGTGTCGATTATCATAGACCATGAGACGAGTGCCAAGCAACCTATTCCAATTCATGAGGATGATATTAAAACTATTGAAAATTCTATTGGAACATTCATCGCATGTCCATAAAATCTTGTAAAAATACATGTCGACAAAGAGGTATTCATTTCCAATTTACTTTTCAAGATAAACCTTTAACAATTAATGAAAAAAGTTCTGAAGTGATGAATGTTATTACAGATTGAAAAAGAGAAGGGTATGAAATGAAAGATCATCTAAAAACCATATAAAGGATCAACCAGCCGATCAAAAATATCTACTAAAATCACCATTATCCCACCTGTTCTATATCCAAATTTACTATCATTCAAGGATAAAGTGGATACAAAGTTAAACTATGGTGGAAACCACTTAGTTGATTTTGAAGAAAATATGTACGAAGAGAAAGATCAAGACTTCATTGGTCTTGAGAGTTCAACTAAAATCTTCAACTATGATTGGCTAGGTGCCTCAGTTGTAAATGTATACATGAAGTATTTTTTCATGATTTTATTTTCCAAAAGATGAGATACTATGTTAATTTTGACTAAATACATTTCATATTTTTGGAAGGCATATATATGAAAAAAAATTGAATGGATTTTCCCATGAAATAAAATTAGGACTTGTTAGTCCTCACATCTCCTCTAGAGAATAAATAAAAATAAAGGTAAAAAAGAAGGCTGAAATAGTGAAAGGTATGATCAAATATTTTGAAAGAAAAATATTATATGACAGACTCTATTTAATACTGATTATACAGGGGTAAAACTATAAAATTTAATCATACCAAATATAATTTCCTTTCATTCATTACTTATTCCTTTTTTAGGCATCATTGGATGCTCATTGCGGTATATTTGGATACACCAAATATTTATTTATTGGATTCAATGTATGGATATCCAACAAATTGTCCACACATGATGAATTTATCAATTTTAAATACACTAAATCCAACATTTTATAACTAAACATCAAGTTATATAATGTATATTATCTTTTAACGAGGATTCTGTTATGATAGGGCGGTGTATCAATATTGTCAAAAACAAGGAATGAGGTCAGGGGCTAAGATTGAGGATAAATACAAGTACTATGACTGGATGGATATCATGGTATATTTAATAATATTTCACTATCCAAACACATCAAAATTAACTAATTATTCTCCACAATGTTTCTGTTGTGTCCGAAACAAACCAATAGAAAATATTACGGTTATTATGTCTGTAAATTTATGAGAGAGATCATATTCTATGAACAAACCAACATCCCTCAAGAGGTATTTTCAAATATAATTACTATTTAATTTAAAATATTTATTAATACTTCATGTATTTATATTTTTTCAAAACTACCATAACTGTCAAAAAATACTCATATTCGTAAGATGATATAGATGTGTTCAAAAATGAATGGGTAGAATACCTGATGAAAGAATGTACACAAATAGCAGTAAGTTGTGACTCAAAGTGTATGTTTTTAGTTTATAATATTATTTGATCCTTTAAGATTCATGTCTTATGAACTACCATTCATTGATATATGACTCATGATTATGATCTATGATATGCAGGGTATGAATTTCTAATGTTAATATCACCCTCTTACATCTTTATGCTCATGTTATCCTTATATAATCATTGATATCTCCCTTGTTTACACTTATTGAGTATCTATGATAACCCTTTATTTTGTTTTATATCCTTATGATATTAAGAATGGTTTAAAAAATGATATGTCTAAGAAGGTATCTAGTAAATAATAACTTAATGAGAGACTCTTATGAACTAGTTCTTTTTATTTTTATTTTCAAAAGCACTAGACCTAAACTATTATGGCATAGATCATTATGTTATGTAAGGAATATTAATCAACAAAGATGTGATATCTATGTATGAAATTTATGGGTCAATATAGTTGGTATCAGAGTAACTAACTTACTCAAAATTAAGCAAAAATTTCACAAGTGATTGGTATCACTCAAAGTGTCTTTTTATATAAAATTGACATTACTTTTATTAAAAAGAAAAAGTGACATATTAAAAACTGAGAAAACACATTTTTATTTTTCTGATATTTTATAAAAATAATCCATGAGTCATTTATGATGTGTATGAATCAACTGTACCTTAATCTGATGCACGGTGTGGCCGATATGACTTTAAATGTGTATTTTTATATTTAATTGACATTAAATTGAGCAAAAAAGAACAAGTGGCATACTGAAAACTGAGTAAACACATTCATATTGTTTTGATACTTTAGTATAATGATCCATGAGTCATTTGTGACATATAGGAGTCAAATGAACCTCAATATGACACATGGTGTGACCGGTATGACTAAAAGTGTCTCTTTTTATTTAAAATTGACATTAATTTAAGTAAAAACAACAAGTGACATATTGAAAACTGAGCAAACACATTTGGATTGTTTGATATTGTAGTACAATGATATATTAATTATTTTTTATTTGTAGGCATCAACCACACCACAATATGACGCATGGTGTGTCTAGTATTTCTAAAAGTGTTTGTTCTTATTTAAAACTGACATTAATTTAAGTAAAAATAGGTGACATAATGAAAATTGAGAAAACACATTTGTATTGTTTTGATATTTTAGTACAATGATCTATTTTTGATTCTTGACATGTAGGAATCATCCGCACCTCAATACGACATACGGTGTGTCCGGTATTACTCAAAGTGTCTCTTTTTATTTAAAACTGACATTCTTTTATGTAAAAATAAATGACATACTAAAAACCAATTAAACACATTTGGATTATTTTGATACATTAGGATAATGATTCATGAGTCATTTTTGACATGTAAAAGTAAACCACACCTCAATCTGATACATAGTGTGACCAGTATGACTAAAAGTGTCTCATTTTTTTAAATTGACATTAATTTAAGTAAAAAATGACAAGTGACATCCTAGAAACTGAGAAAATGCATTCAGATTGTTTTTATATTTTAGAGAAACAATCTATTAGTGATTTGTGACATGTGGGGATCCACTACACCTCAATAAAATACATGGTGTTTCCGATATTACTCAAAGTGTCTCTTTTTATTTAAAAGTGACATTAATTTAAGTAAAAACAAGTGATATACTGAAAAACAAGAAAATGAATTCTGATTGTTTTAATAATTTTGGAAAATTATCCATGAGTCATTTATCATGTGTAGGAGTCAACCACACCTCAATCTGACGCACGGTATGACCGGTATGACTAAAAGTGTCTCTTTTTATTTAAAATTAACATTAATTTAAGTAAAAACAACTAATGACATAATGAAAACTGAGAAAATGCATCCATATTCTTTTTATATTTTAGGAAAATGATTTATTTCTAATTTTTGACATATAGATATCAGCCTCACCTCAATAAAATCCATGGTTTGACTCGTATTACTCCAACAGTCTCTTTTTATTTAAAATTAACATTAATTTAAGTAAAAACAAGTGGCATACTAAAAATCGATCAAATTCATTTGTATTGTTTTCATACATTATTAAAACAATCCATGAGTCATTTTTGAAATTTAAGAGTCAATAATACCTCAATCTGACACACGATGTGACAGCTATGACTAAAATCTTGTATTTTTATTTAAAATTGACATTAATTTAAGTAAAAACAACAAGTGACATACTTAAAACTGTGAAAATGCATTCATATTGTTTTTATATTTTAAGAAAATGATCTATTTGTGATTTTTTATGTGTAGGGATCAGCCGAACCTCAATAAAATGCACGGTGTGGTCGGTATTACTCAAAGTGTCTCTTTTTATTTAAACCGACATTAATTTAAGTAAAAAAAAGTGACATTCTGAAAATTGGGAAAATGCATTCTGATTGTTTTAATATTTTAGAAAAACAATCCATGAGTTATTTTTGACATGTAGGAGTCAACAAAACCTCAATCTAATGCACGGTGTGACCGATATGACTAAAAGTGTCTCTTTTTATTTAAAATTGACATTAATTTAAGTAAAACATCAAATGACATACTGAAAACTGAGCAAACGCATTCAGATCGTTTTGATACTTTAGTAAAAAGATCTATTTGTGATTTGTGATGTGTAGGGATCATCTTCACCTCAATACGACGTGCAATTTTTCTTGTATTACTCAAAGTGTCTATTTTTATTTAAAACTGACATTAATTTAAGTTAAAACAAATGACGTACTAAAATCTAAGAAAACACATTAGGATTGTTTTTCTACTTTAGTAAAACAATCCATGAGTCATTTATGACATGTAGGAGTCAAACTCACCTAAATCTGATGCATAGTGTGACTAGTATGACTAAAAGTGCCCATCATCAGTTTAAAATTGACATTTTAGTTCAAAACATGTCACTCACTGAAAACCAAGAAAACATACTCTCATTGTCTTGATAATTTATGAAAACAATTCATAAGTTATTTATAAAATTTATGAAGTAGTCTTACATAAAATTGATGCACTTTGTGACTGTTATAACTCATAATGCATGTTTCGAGTTTGAAATTACATTTTAGTAAAAAAACACTATTGACATACTAAAAACTGAGAAAATGTATTCGGATTGTTTTGATACTCTAGGAAAATGATTTATAAGTCATTTGTGACATGTAAGAATTATTCACACCTCAATAAGATGCATGGTGTGGCCGGTATAACTCCAAATATTATTTAAAATTGACATTAATTTTAGTAAAAGAACAAGTGACATACTCAAAACTGAGCAAACACATTCATATAGTTTTTGATATTTTAGGACAACAATCCATAACTCATTTGTAATATGTAGGAATCAACCCCTCCTTAATAGGATGTACGGTGTGATCGATATAACTCCAAATGTGTCATTTTTATTAAATATTGACATTTTATTAATGTGTTCATTCATATTAATGATTAATTTATTTCTTTATAGTATTACTAACATAATATTTGTTTTATTATATAAGAAGAATCTTTTTCTCGGGTTGAGATGATTTGTTTGGCAACTGATGCCATGGGTAGAGATTTCTAAGAGGGGATCATGAACGCCAAAAGATGAAATATTAATGTTTTAGATTGTTTGTTGGGAAATTGTAAATGTAATTATATAAAATATTTTGTTTGAAATGTAAATAACAGTGTTTATTTTTGTATGTACCATGGGTAGACAGTTTTGTATTCATGATGTCAATTAAATGTATATAGTAGGTTTGCTTCTGGTGTGATATTTAAATTGCAGTTTGATTTTGGGTGTGTTGTGTTTAAATTGCAGGTTTGATTGTAGGTTTGCTTCTATTGGGTGGGCTATTATATAAACAGAACACTGTCAGGTAGCCCGTTATCAGCACTATTTTTAGCTCTGATAAAGGGGACCCCCCACCCCTTCTTATCATCGCAGCGATTAACGTCATTTTTTAGTGCCATTAAATGTCATTTTGTGTGCTGTTAATGGCTCTATGTGTAGTAGTGTAAGGACCTTCACAGTTTCTCTTTAGAGCCACACGGTTTGGATCAATCTGTGCGCATATCATTTAAGTTCAAAATGAACTGAAAATAGACTCAGCCTTTAGAGGTTGTACGGTTTCCCCTTAACCATGCACCTAAACCATGCAACATAAGAAAAACAACTCAAAACTCAAATTTTTGATCTGAAACCTCTGAAACATGATAGCAAAGCCAAAGACGAAAATATAACATGAAATAAAAGAAGAAAATAAAAATTGGGATGTGATAAAAAAACATAAACAATATAAATGAATAAATATTACCCCCGCAATAACAGGGTCGGATGTTGTAGAAGAAGGTCATTGAGGTGAGGAGGGGGCAACAGACAGTGTGGAGGTTGGGGGGATGATGTCAGCGAAGTTTGACTTGGGAATAGACAAGGGTAAGGGAAATTAAGTCGGGGTAGAGGGAGGAGGAGGAAAGGGACGTTGGGAGAAGGGGGTTAGGGATGGTGATGCCATTGGGGGTTGCTACGGTTGGGGTTTGTGGGAGCTGGGGTCAGGGCCATGGGATCATGTGAGGGGTTTTTAAAAAATATTTTGATTTGGTTTTAAACAAAAATCCTACAAATTAAAATATATAAAAAATATAGGGGCAGTGATACCAAATCGCTGCTATATTTTAATTAATAATTAATACATTTTTGTTTAGCGGTGGTAACTAAATAAACCCTTGTAAATACCTTTTTATATAAATTGTGGGCATGGAAAAAGGTTGGAATTCCCAACACTGGGAGGTTAAACACAAACAATCTATGACATCAGGAGAGGACTATAGGCATAATATATGAAAAAAATATCAATCTATCTAGTTCAACATATTTTTTCCAAGTCCAGTCCAAATTGCTAACATTAAAAAAATAAAATAAATTTAAAGTTTTTAAAATTCAAGTCATTGTCTCACTTTCATTGGCCCACCGACTACAGATGTTTCTGATATATCATATCTCGCATCCCAATTTTCCGAGTGGAACACAAATGTGTAGAAATATGTACATCACCCATGATGGAGGAACCCACAACTCCCATGCTTCTCATCATCCTTCTCGCCCTGCCCTTTGCTGATCATTGATGTAATGTTTCAGCGATAGCCCCCCTCAAAACCTTCATGGTTCCATCATTTATTACACCTCTATTTGTTTATTACAAACCAAAATGTAAGATTCGTCCTATTCATTCCTCATATTTGCAGAATGCGCATGGCGACTTGGTGGACTGTGTTGACATCAACCAACAGCCTTCTTTTCACCATGCACTACCCCAAAATCACACTATCCCGAAAAATACTTTTAACGTCACGAAAAAAAGATATCAACATCGCTAAAAACCGTTGATAATCAAAACATTATTAAAATACACCCCTTTTATCAACACTAAAAAAATGCTGATAAACACATTTTATCAATGGTGATAAAAGTGGTCTTTTATCGTTATATTTTTGTGTGTGGGGTGTTTATAAATATATAGATACATTCATATATATATATTTATATATCTGTGTGTGTATCTATAAAAACAATTATCCATATTTATATTTATTTACATATATTAGAATATAGATATATATTCATACTTTTTTATTTTAAATAATACAATGTATATTATTTTTTATTTAGATATGGTTTATATATTGAGAAAGATATTTTATATGTAAATATGTTTACATATTTATTTATAAAATTAAATTTCTATGTGTGGACATATACAAATATGTTTATAGTTTTATATATTTAATTTTAAATATTAGTGAAATATGAAAAATGACAAAATTTGAATACCATAATATCCATATGAGGGTAATCCATGAAAATAAATTGTGTCACCATCGAAAAAAAGACAATAAGACCCCCTTAAATGTGGCTGAAATTTCATCGAATATTAAAAAATTGAGATACCTCGACTAAAAATTCAGTTTTGGAGGTATTCTAAGCCATTTTTGGCCTTGAGAAATGTGACTAAGGGTTCCATTGATCACCAGGACATAGATATTTTCAACAACATCAATTTGATATGTGGTAGAACTCAAACAAATACCTAGATCAAAAGTTATGCATGTTTGATGTTTGAGTAACATTTTCAACATATTTTTTTGATTTTTTGATTTTTTGATTTTTTTTATCTTCAATTTGTTATTAAATGACTATTATTCGATAATAATTCAAAAATTATTAATTAATATTATATTTATAATTATTTTATAATCCATTTTTCACTAAATATCTTATATATTAAGTGTAAATGTTTATTTATCCATATATAAATCATATTTAATAAAATATTTTATATATATATATATATATCAATATAAATATATTTATATATTTATAAATTTTTTTACTGATTTTATAATTTTTTTATGAAATTTACTTTTTATCAACGTTAGTAAAAATCACTAATAAATACCCCATTTATCAGCGCTGCTAAAAAAGGTTGATAAAGGCACATCTTTTATAGTACTAAAAAAAATCGATGATAAAGGGGTACCTTTATCACACTATCACAAAACGGGGCAAGGGAAGCATCTCTCTTTATCAGCGCTAAACAGAAAGCGATGATAAAGGGGTACTTTTATCACACTACCACAAAACGGGGCAAGGGAAGTGCCTCGTTTTATCATCATTAAGCAGAAAACACTGATAAAGGGGGGAGCTTTATCAACGCCAGCTAAAGACGCTGATAAATGTACCTTTTATGAGTTCTAAGAAAAGAGATGATAAAGGTGTACCCTTTATCATCGTTTTTCTTAGCACTGACAAAAGGAAAATTTATCAACATTATTTTTTGTGTTGATAAAAGTTTTTAATAATAATTTGTATAAAATTATTATATTTGTATTCCAAAATAATGTTTATTTGTATACATTAAATAAAAAATGCATGTTTATAATTAATATATTTTTTTAATAGTTCAAAAACATATATATAATGTTTTTAAAAAAGTATTTCTAAGATTATAATTATATATATATATATTTAAATAATTATAAGATTATAATAAATTTCACTCAACAATAAATATATTTATTAGATTTGTTATATTTATTATATTTGATAGATTTATAAGATTTATTAGATTTATTAGATTTATTAGATTTATTAGATTTATTATAGATTTATTAGATTTATATTTATTAGATTTATTAGATTTATTAATTAGATTTATTAGATTTATTAGATTTAATAAATTAATTAATTATATTTATTAAATCTATTAGATTTATTAGATTCATTAGATTTATTATATTTGTTATATTTAATATATTTGACTCTCAAGGCCTTCGGGCCACCTTAAGGCCTTAGGGCCACCCCAAGGCCTTTGAGCCAATTGAATTCACATGTACCAGATTGACTACAAGGAACAAGGCTTCAGATGAGGATTTAGGGCAGACACATTCACTAGATCAGAGCTAATCGGATTTGGAAGAATGAGAGGGTATGACTTTGCCATCGGTACCAGGCCTATAAATATTTTCACAGGAAAACTAGTCAACCAGCCCTGCGAAGGTGGAGTGCTGATATCATGACATATGCTGGGGAGCAGCAGTTCCAAGTTGTCTTGTCTGGGTGATTCCCTCTAAGTCCTATGGGTCATGTAATTGTCTCTGAGCCTTCAGGCCTTGTAAGGGTTCCACCTCACCCCTTGAAAGGTAGATTATCAAAAATAATAAAAAATGAAGGCCTTCGGGCCATTCTGACCGATTATATTTATTATATTTTTTATATTTAATATAATTACTATATTTATTTTATTTACAATTAATATATATAAATACTTTTTAAATATATATTTATATTATAATTATTAAATATATATGTTTTTTTAATGAATTTGGTTAATAAATATAGTGATCTTGCATGCATATATGTTGTGTATCATCATGAATGTCCATGTATACATTACACCCTTCTTATTATTCATGTTGTCCATTTATATAAAATTATTATATTTATATTAAAAAATATTGTTTATTTGTATACATTAAATAAGAAACGTATGTTTATAATTAATATATGTTTTTTAATAATTCAAAAATATATATATAATGTTTTTAAAAAACTATTTCCAGGATTATAATTAAATATATATATATATAAATAATTATAAGATTATAATAAATTTCATAAAATAATAAATATATTTATTAGATTTATTCTAGATTTATTCTAGATTTATTCTAGATTTATTAGATTTATATTTATTAAATTTATTAGATTAATTAATTAGATTTATTAGATTCATTAGATTTATTATATTTTTTATATTTTTTATATTTAATATATTTAACATATTTATTTTATTTATTTTATTTATAATTAATATATATAAATAACTTTTAAATATATATATTTATATTATAATTATTAAATATATATGTGTTTTCAATGAATTTGGTCAATAAATATATTGAAAATGCATGCATATATGTTACGTATCATCATGAATGTTCATGTATACATTACACCCTTCTTATTATTCATGTTGTCCATTAATAAATTGTTTTTTATTATATATAATTTACTAGGCATATGATTAATTAATGTTACCCATATATACTATTATGTTCTCAAAAATGCTTATAAAATTACATTAAATATATTTATTTTATTTATAATTATTAAATTTTAATTATATATAAATACTTTTCAAATATATTTATTTGTAATTATAATTATAACTATATATATTTAAATAATTATAAAATTATAATAAATATATATATTATAATTCTATAAATAAATATATATTTATATATTTATAATTATATTCAAATATTTATAAATATATTTATTTATACTTATAATTATAACTATAAATAAATATATTTATTATTCAAATGATATATTTATAAATAAATAAATAAATAAATATATTTATAAATATATACAAATATTTAAAATAAATACAAATTTTTATAATAATAATTCATAATAAATATAGATGTGTTTAAATAATAAAAAAACTATAATAAATATATTAATTATATATATTTATATACTAATATTTATAAATAAATAAAAATAGTTATAAATATAATTCTAAATAAATGAAGATATATTTAAATAATTAAAAAATTATAATTAATATATTAATTATATATATTTATGAAATTATAAATATATTTGTTATAATTTTATAATTATTTAAATATATATATATATAATTACAACTATAAATAAATATTTATTTATTAAATTTTTTAATTACAAATTAATATTTATTTATTTCTTAGTTATAAATATAAACAAATATTTATTTATTTAAATAATTATTAATTTATAAAAAATATATATATTATGTTCATATATAATTTTATATATAATTAAATAAAAATATTTATAAATATATAGAAACATTAATAAATAAATAGAAATATTTATATTTATAGTTATGAATAAATACAGATATATTTAAATACTAATAAAATTATAATAAATATATTCAGAAAATTTTAAATATTCAAAATATAAATTTGTTATAATTTTATAATTATTTAAAAAATAAATAAATATTCATTTATAATTATAATTATAAATAAAAATATATTCATATAATTAAATATAAAATTAGAAGAAATATAGTTATATATATCTATAATATTATAAATATATATAATAAATATATTTATTATATATATGTCTAAGATTATAAATATAATAAGTATATTTTTAATAAATTTATAATTATTTAAATTTTAATTTTATAAATATAAATATATATATATATATAGTAATAATTATAAATAAATATTTATTTATTTATCATATATATAATTTTATAAATATATATAATAATATTAATAAATTATTAATGTTATATCTTTATCAGAGCCAAAAAAGCACTGATAAATGTATGTTTTATCAGCACTTTCTATTTTAGTGCTGATAAAACATACCTTTATCATCGCTTTCTATTTTAGCGCTGATAAAAAATGTTTCATCGGGTTTTACAAAGAAACCCAAACTTTCTCCTCCTTCCTTACACCCCTCAAGCTCTCGCATAAACTGATTTCTTCCACCTCCTCCTCTTCCTCTCCCACCCGACATCCCCATCGCCGCAAATCCCTCCATCGTGAACCCACATTCGTCGCGCGCCTCTCCTCTGCCCAAGGACTCCTAAGCCACACACCTATCCTCTGCGGTGAACGCACCTCCGTCATGTGATGAACCATATCTCTATAGTGAGTTTTCTATTCTTTCTCAGCTATTTCCTCTTGTTCTTTCCCTGGAATTCGATATTGCGTTGCAGCTTCATTTTAGTTGCATGTTTAAGGAGTGTTTTGATAATATTCTAGTGAAAAATAGGTTGATCCACGTTTCTAGCGGTGTGGTTGTCACTTTCGGGTATCGTTCTTTTCCCTATGGTACATGGATGAGTTTGAAATAGTTTTTTGAGGTAGGGATTCTCCTTAGTTTCTCTTTGTTTTTGTATCATGTGGGAGGGATCTACTCTTGCTTTCCTACAGTTTATAGTTGCACCACAATAATCAAATATAAGAACTATATAATTAAATAGAAAGGGTCAATGGGGTTTGTTCGCATGTTACTATAGTTTCATATCGATGGTGATGCTGTGAATTGTATTGGATAAACGTCCCTTTCAAAATCATGGTCGTTGGTGGTCCTTGTTTATGCACTAAAAGAATTGCATGTTGGTTGGTTCCTGTTGAACATTTGTGTAACGACCCAAACTTTCATTAATGGAAATTCTTATTAATCTAATTAAATGTATTTTTATGGTTATATAAAATGTGAACTTCATTGGTTTTATGTTTCTGGATTTTAAAATACCGTTTTTAATTGTGACTGTTGCTAATATAGTCGTTGAACAATGATCACATGATTAGTATAAATATAGGGCTTTAACAAGTCCAATTTAATGAGACAAAGGAAGCGATGGCCTCATCTAGTAGACTTGCCTCATATGAAGCCCATTTGTCAAAGCTCAGAAAGGAGGTGGTGTCATTGTTCTTCGCTCTTGACCAATCCCAAGTCGAGCTTGAACACATTAAGCTTGAGCGGAACCAACTACGGGAGAAGTGGAAGTTTATAGAGATTACCACCTGAATGATGTTATCCGAGCCACCCCAAGAGTCTATCACCATCGCACACCTTACCCTTCAGTCTTATGCAGGTGTTATAAGGGGTTATGTAACAAGACCCTAGCACTATGACTATGTACATTATTTTTGTATAAATAATGTGCATTCATTTTATTATTGTTACTTTGTAAATAGTTTTTAAAGCACAAATAGTATTTTTAGTTAATATTCAACTAAGAAATTTATTTTGATGAATTAATGGATTTTTGAATTAAATAATATTTTAATAAAATATTATTATTATTAAATTAATTTTTAATAAATATAAACGATCATATAATTTTATGAATGCAATTGTAATTTTTATTAAGATTTAAAAGCTGTTTTTTGTCAAAACCCATGAATTTTTGGTAAATGTCAGTTTTTATTTTAAAATTAAAAATTCACATATTTATAAAATTATTTAGATAAAATGAATATTATTTTTGGAATTAGGACTTCGAAATTATCCAACGGTGAGTTTTTCATAATTTTCTGAGAGTCGAATTTTTGGGTAAAAATTAAATATCGTTTAAATATATAATGTGTTTTATGACATCATAATGACCCAATATTGATGTAATAAAATAATATAAACATTATATTTGGATAATATATGTTTTACCATTAAAATAATGTGATTTTGGGTTTTTTTGATTTTTTTTAAAAAGCTTTAGTGGACCCTTCAAGGCTTATAAAACATTTTGTCTTTTTAAATTGTTTTCCTTGAGAGTGTGACTCACCTCCACATAAGAAACCCTGTTTTTTTAAGAAGTTCAGGAATTTTACTCATAAAATATTTTTTTCCACTCCCCTTTGGAAAAAACCAAGGGCAAAAACCATGATACGGTTTGTGTTTTTGATTAGTTTAATGTGAGGTGTCCCAAACCTAAATAATAAAGAATTCCCTCTCCTTTCATATATAAATCCACCCAACCTCACACTTCATATTCAATAAAATCCTTTGGATTTTGTCCAACCTCTACCCTCCTTTCTCTAGAATCCATCCAAGGTGCCCCAATCTCCCAAGAAACCTCTCTCAAGCATCTCCCAAGCTTTTGGGATCACACTTCCAAGTAAGGGATTTCTTCCTTTCTCATTTTAGTCCAATTTTCTTTTGGTTGTTATGCTATTTTTATTTTCAATTAAAAAGATTGGGGTATGATTTATCACCTACCACATACTTCCCTCTTTATGTTTGGATGATGGGAGACCCCTTTATCTCTCATTAATTCCACCCATGTACACCCATTACCATACTGAAATTTTGTGAGGGATTTTTCTCCCCTCTTTTACATCCAAGTAATTATTTTGTATTATGCATCTAAATTCCATTACGTTTGTTGGGAAATGTATCTATATGACCCCCTTAATTTTCATTTCATGAAAATTCTATGAGACACCATTTTCTCTCTCATCAACCATTTTCGTGAATCCTTATGTCACATCGTTATGCTACCGAAATTGCACTGCGTTTTTCCAAGTCAAGATCATTGTGTAGTGAATACCATACCCATGTCTCTATCAAGGGTATTCACCTTTATGCACATATACATATTGAATGGTAATTTAATGTATTTATTCCACATTAATTAATCATGTAATATCTTATGATGTTGATTTATTCCATGTTATATGATCCATGTGACACGGTTATGCATGAAATAAAATGTTTAAGAAGGGTGTGTCCTGATAGCGCTCTAATGCATTGGGTAAAGTATAGTATCATGATACGTCATGTGAAATGGGTGTTGAATCATTCTAATTCAAGTGAAACAAGTTTTTACTCATGCCTCATGTGCAATGAGTGATTACTCATGCTCCATGTGCAATGAGCTTTGGCTTATACTAATTCCAAGTTAAGTGTTGTTGCCACATTTCCGTGTTATGATTATCATGATTTATCGTGCCTTTATGTTCATGTTTCTCTTGTGACCTATTGATATGCCTATTGTTTAACATGTATTGTACTAACCATGTTATTCCATTTTTATTCCATTACTGGGATTTATAGCTCACCCTTTTCTAATGCATGTCCTCAAGTTATCCCATGCAATGATAAGTACGAGGGAATATAGTGGTCATGTAAGGGAAGTTTTCAATAAAGATGTTTTATTTCATGATTTAAGTTGTTATGTAATGATCCTAATCCCAAAAGATACTAGACCTATCGATCTTCTATGTTTTATCAAGTGAAGTTTAGGTAATAAATCATGTCTATGTTTGTAATAAAGAGTAGGGTTGTTATAGTTGGTATCAGAGGACAAGTTTAGTTATTTTGGGGATTAGGATTAGAAAACCCGAGGGGAAGCCTTAGGGATAAGACTAATTATAATAAAAACATCCCTAAGTTTTGGTGAGTACTAAGTATGTGGTTTATCAGGAAAATACATCCCTGTCTGGATACGAGCAGGTAGAGGTGGCTCTGGCACAGATGTACCTAGGAGTGAAAACTCCGATAAGGAGTTTTGGGCTTGACCCGGGGTATCCTGGTACACGACAATGGGCCTTGTTACACTCTTAGTTATGAAACTACTGGGGGATATGCTTTGGTAAATTCACAAGCTTAGTATGAACCCTTATTATGGGAATTAAAAAAAATGCCCCTAAGAATATATGTTAGAAAGTAGATCATGGATAACATAAATTGAAGCCTATAGATTCATAAGTTAACGAAATCAAAGATATTTTTAATTCATCTATTTTTAGATTGCCCTTTATGTGTTACCACTAACTTTCCTTTTATTCCAACCAATGACTGGAAATAAAAGGAATTGGGATAACAACTGATGTGAAGGAAAATGTGATGTCTGTTCTAATGAGATGCCTAATTCGATGGGAGCAGGAATTGTGAACTTTATCATGATAATCTCTCAGTTAACTCAAGAATTGAATAGAAACATGGGTCAAGAGGAACGTTCAACCCCCCCCCCCCCCATCTAATAAAGAACAAGTTGTTATCAAGAGATTCATGAGACAATGGCCTCCTACTTTTAATGGATCGTCTGATCTCTCAATCGCCGAACAATGGATCAACTCCATTGAAAATATGTTCTACATCATTCAATGTTCTGAATAAGAGATGGTTCTTATGGTTGATTTTCATATGGAGGGTTAAGACTATCAATGGTATAAATTGATCAAAAATATGAATCCTGAGTAGGAGATCAAGGCATTGTAATGGAAGGATTTCTGGAATATGTTTTTTGATAAATATTTTCCGCGTACCCTCCAGCTTAAGATAGAAAGGAACTTCCTTGATCTCAAGAAAAATGATGATGAATCTTTTATAGTGTGTGAGGAAAACTTCACAAGGCTTGTAAGATATGCCTCCAGCTCTGTCATTACCCCTTAATGCAAGGTTAACCGCTTCGTTGGTGGGATGAAACTTAGCCTTCGGAAATCCCTGGCGATCCGTGACTTGGACAGCTATGAGGAAATTTTCTGATGCGCCCTCAAGGTTGAAATGAAGATCATTGAACCTCAAGGGTATCAGGGGGATAAGAAGATTAAGGTGTACTTCAATGCTTGAGGTTTGATGGATAAATCCAACGGTGATAAGAAGATCCAACACCCCACTTGCCAAAGGTGCAGAAAGAAGCACCCCAGAAATTACCTGAAGGGGACAAGGAAATGCATTAGGTGTGCAAGAGAAGGGAACCTAACTATTAACTGCCGACAAGAGAAACCCACAACTGCAACAGAGGAAAGGAATTATATGTTCAAACCTCAATGCATTGTTCATTGCTATAACTGCAAAGAACTAGAGTATCTTGCAAATCAGTTCTCTATGCCAAGGGTTTTCAGAGGCAACCAACAACCTCCAAGTCTACAAGGGAGATCTTTTTCCATCACTACTGCCAAAGTGAACCCCGAAAATGATGTGGTGATAGGTATGCTAGTTATTCATTCAAGAATAGTGAATGTCCTTTTTGATTTAGGTTCTACGCATTCTTTTATATCCCAAAAGTTTAGTAGAATAATACCAGCACCACTACAAATCATGGAAGTAAATATGTCGGTGAGTATGGAAAATGGGGAAATCATTGCATCCCATGAATATAACTCATCCACAATCATAATCTGTGGATTTAATTTCTCAAAGAACCTTTCCATACTCCATCTAGTGGAATTTGATGAAATTATTGGCATGGATTGGCTTTCCTTATATAGAGCCAACATAAATTTCTGTGAGAGGGAAATCACTCTCTATGTGGAGAATCAACCCATGATTCTATACAAGTGAAAAGAGGAATATGAATCTTCTTCAGCTCTATCATCTTAAGCGTGGATATTACTGCCCTATGATCACGCGTATCCATCTCAGATGATTGAGTCTATGGAGGAAACCATACTTGAAGACATTCCTATTATGAGGGAATTTGCTGAAGTGTTTCTTGAGGAATTGCTTGGTTTTCCATCTAGAAGAGATGTTGAATTCTCAATTGACCTTATATCTGGGGTGTTGCCAATATCCAAGACTCTGTATAGAATGTATGTTTTGAAGCTTGAGGAGCTGAAGAAAAAATTATAGAAGAATCTGGATAAAGGGTTTATACATCCAAGTGCTTCACCATGGGGTGCACCAGTCCTCTTCATCAAGAAGAAGGATGGGCCAATGCGTCTTTGCATCAATTATCGTGAGCTCAAAAAATCACGATAAAGAAAAAGCATCCTCTCCCACAAAATGATGGCTTGTTTGATCAGTTGCATGGAGCACAATACTTTTCAAAGGTAGATTTGTGGTCAGGATATTTTCAAGTAAGGGTGAATAATGAAGATATTCCCAGGACTACTTTTCGTACAAGATACGGGCACTATGAATTCATATTAATGCCTTTCAGACTCACTAATACTCCGAAAATCTGCATGGACATGATGAATAGAGTCTTTAGAGATTAAATCGACAAATTTTTGGTTACCTTTATAGATGATATTCTAATATACTTTAAAACCAAGGAGGATCATGAGGAGCATCTATGACCTGTACTAGAGACCTTGAGAAAGGAGAAACTCTATGAAAAGTATAGAAATTGTGAGTTCTGGTTGAAGGAGGTCTCATTCTTGGGCCATATCATCACAAGCAATGGGATATCTATGGATCCCTCCAAGAAAACTGCAATAGCGGGATGGTCGAGGCCAACATCGGTAATGGATATTCGTAGCTTCTTGGGGTTAGCTAGTTATTATTGATGATTTGTGATAAATTTCTCACGATTATCCAACCCTATTACAAATCTAACTCATAAGGGAGTAAATTTTGCTTGGATTGATGAACGTGAATAAAGATTCAAGATTTAAAAAGGAGTCTTATCACTGCACCCATGCTCACTTTACCCACAAGTGGAGAACATTTTTTGGTATTCATTGATGCTTAGAAGAAGGTCCTGGGTTGTGTGTTGATGCAAAATGATAAGTTCATTTCTTATACTTCAAGCCAATTGAAAGTTCATGAGAAAAATTATCCAACACATGATTTGGAGTTGGCTACAATGATCTTCTCTTTAAAAATTTGGTGGCATTATCTCTTTGGAGAGAAGTGTGAAATATATACAGACCACAAAAGCCTCAAGTATATATTCATACAGAAAGAGTTGAACATGCACCAACGAAGATGGTTAAAGCTGATAAAAGATTATGACTTCTCAATCCATTACCACCCTGGGAAAGAGAACAAGGTAGAAGATGCTCTAAGTAGAAAGGACCCTATGATTCTATCATTGATGATAATTTAAAAGGATCCAATCTTCTTAGATTTGATGAATATGGGCATGGGAATCATAAAGCAGGGAACATCATTAATCCTTTCACAAATGATTGATCAACCGTCTCTTTTGGAAAGGTTAAAGGATGCCCAAAAGGATGATGTGGAAATTTAGAAGAAAGTGGAAGCTATCAGAAAAAGGAAATCCTATGAGTTCAATATTAATGAAAAATAAATTGTGAGATTTGGTAAAAGACTATGTGTTCCATCAAGTCTAGAGCTGAAGAAGGAACTTTTGGATGATGGACATAGTTCACATTTCTCTATTCACCCAAGAAACACAAAGATGTATCAAGATCTCCGAGAGCATTATTGGTTAGATAATATGAAGAACGGGATCACTGAGTGTAAATCAAAGTTCCTGGTGTGTCAGCAAGTGAATGCAGAGAGGCATAAGTCTAAGAGGATGATGCAACCATTGGCCATTCCAGTATGAAAATGGGAGAACATCACCATGGACTTTTTCACCGAATTTATGAAGAAATCCAAAGGCATTAATGCAATCTTGGTTTTTGTGGATTGCCTTACAAAGTCTTCACACTTCATTGCAATTCGAGAGGATTTATCACTGGATCAACTAGCACGGATATATATTAGGGAAGTGGTAAGGCTGCATGGAATACCACTATCTATTGTATCCGATCGAGATCCAAGATTCACCTCTATGTTTTGGAAGAGTCTTAAACATGATCTAGATACTAAATTGAACTTCATTATGGCCTATCATCCTCAAACTAATGGCTAATCTGATCAAACTATTCAGACACTAGAAGATATGTTATGATCATGTTCAATGGAATTTAAAGAAGGTTGGGATCAACATCTTCCACTGGTTGAATTCTCCTACAATAATAGTTTCCACTTGAGCATCTAAATGGAACCTTATGAAGCCCTATATGGGAAGAGGTGTAGAACACCGGCATTTTGGGATGAAGTCAGAGAGAGTAAGATACTAGGACCCTAAATGGTCGAAGAAATGGTGGAGAAGGTGAAAACCATTCAACAAAATATCAAGGTAGCCCAGAGTCAACAGAAGAGTTATGCAGATAATCATCGATGAGACCTTGATTTTATAGTTGGAGAAATGGTATTTCTATGCATATCTCCATGGAAGAATTTCATGAGGTTGTTAAATAAAGGGAAGTTGAGTTCTAGCTACATCAGCCCCTTCGAGATTCATGACCGTGTTGGGGATGTAGCCTATCGGCTAGCAATTCCATCTACCATGGCCAAAGTACATGATGTATTTCAGGTATCCTTCTTAAGGAAGTACATACCAGACCCTTCACATGTACTCTGTTTAGAGGTAATACAGTTATAGGATGATCTTTCTTATGAGGATAAATCAGTGATGATCTTAGATCGTAGAGAAAAAGTTCTACGAAATAAGATAATGCCCCTAATAAAGGTTTTGTGGAAAAAACAGAAGTTTGAAGAAGAGACGTGGGAATCAAAGGAAGTGATGAAGCAAAGTTATCCAAATTTGTTTTATTGTGGGACAATAAAATTTTGAGGGTGAAATTTCTTAAGGGGGAAGATTTTAATGACCCAAACTTTCATTAATAGAAATTACACTAGATCTAATTAAATGTCTTATTATGGTTATATAAAATGTGAACTTCTTTGGTTTTATGTTTCTAGACTTTAAAATACCATTATGAATTGTGACAATTACTAATATAGTCATTAAACAATGATCACACGATTAGTATAAATATAGGGCTTTAACAAATCAAATTTACACAGACAAAGGAAGCAATGACCTCATCTAATAGACTTGCCCCGTACGATGCCCATTTGATAGAGCTTGGAAAAGAGGTGGCATAATTGGGCTTTTCTCTTGACCATGACCAATCCGAGCATGAACATGTTAAGCTTGAGCGGAACCGACTATGGGAGAAGTGGAAGTTAATAGCGATTATCACCCGAGCGATGTTATCTCAGCCACCCCAAGAGTCTGTCACCATCACACACCTTACCCTTCGGTTTTATGAGGGTGTTATAAGGGTTTATGTAACAATACCCTAGCACTATGACTATGTACATTATTTTTTTATAAAGAATGTGCATTCATTTTATTATTGTTACTTTGTAAATAGTTTTTAAAGCACAAATAGTATTTTTAGTTAATATTCAACTAAGAAATCTATTTTGATGAATTAATGGATTTTTTAATTAAATATTTTTTTAATAAATTGTTATTATTATTAAATTACTTTTTATTAAATATAAATTATCATATAATTTTATGAATGTAATTATAATTTTTATTATGGTTTGAAAGTTGTTTTTGTCAAAATCCATGAATTTTCGGTAAATATCAATTTTTATTTTAAAAGTAAAAAATTAAAATATTTATAAATATATTTATATAAAATGAATATTATTTTTGGAATTAAGGCATATAAATTATCCAATGGTGATTTCTTCATAATTTTCTGAGACAGTCGAATTTTTGGGTAAAAATTAAATACCGTTTAAATATATAATGTGTTCTATGACATAATAATGACCCAATATTGATGTAATAAAATAATATAAACATTATTTTCTGAAAATATATGTTTTACCATTAAAATAATGTGATTTTTGGTTTGTTTTATTTATTTAACAAAGCTTTAGTGGACCTTTCAAAGCTTATAAAACATTTTGTCTTTTTAAATTGTTTTCTTTGAGAGTGTGACTCACCTCCACATAAGAAACCCTATTATTTTAGGAAGTTCAGCCATTTTCCTCATAACATATTGTTTTCCACTCCCCTTTGGCAAAAAACATGGGCAAAAACCATGGGCTGGTTTGTGGTTTTGATTAGTTTAATGTGAGGTGTCCCAAACCTAAATAATAAAGAATTCCCTCTCCTTTCTTATATAAACCCAACCAAGCTCCCACTTCATCTTCACTCAAATCCTTTTGAGTTCATCCTACCTTTTTCTTATTCTCTCTATAATCCTCACAAGGTGCCCCAATCTCCCAATAATCCTCTCTCAAGCCTCTCCCAAGCTTTTGGGATCACACTTCCAAGTAAGTGATTTCTTCCTTTCTCATTTTTGACCAATTCTCTTTAAGTTGTTATGCCATTTTTTCAATTAAGAATGTTGGGGTATAATTTTTAACCTCCCCTATACTTTCCTCTTTATGTTTGGATGATTGGAGACCCCTTTATATCTCATTAATGCTGCCCATGTACACCTGTTACCATTCTGAAATTTCGTGATGGATTTCACTCTCCTCTTTTACACCCAAGTAATTATTTTGTATTATGCATATAAATTCCATTACATTTGTTGGGACATGTATATATATGACCCCATTAGAGTAAATTTCATGTACATATGATGAGACACCCTTTTCTATCTCATAAACCATTTTCATGAATCCTTATGTCACGCTGTTATGCTACTGAAATTGTACCACGTTTTTCCAAGCCAAGATCATTGTGTAGTGAATACCATACCCATGTCTCTATCAAGGGTGTCCACCTTTATGAACTTATACATATTGAATGGTACTTTAATGTATTTATTCTACATTAATTAATCTTGGAATAACTTATGATGTTGATTGATTCCATGTTATATGATCCATGTGGCACACTTATGCATGAAATGAAATGTTTAAGAAGGGTGCGCCCTGATAGAGCTCCAATGCATTGGGTAAAGTATGGTATCATGATACGCCATGTGAAATGGGTGTTGACTCATGGAAATTAAATTGTAACTAGGGTTTACTCATGCTTCATGTACAATGAGGGTTTACTCATGCTCATTTGCAATGAGCCTTGGCTCATGCTAATTCCATGTTAAGTGTTGTTACCACATTTCCATGATATGATTATCATGATTTATCATAACTTTATGTTCATGTTTCTCTTATAATCCATTTATATGCCTATTTTCTAACATGTATTGTATTCCTCTTGTTATTTCATGTTTATTCCCTTACTGGGATTTATAGCTTACCCTTTTCTTATGCATATCCTCAGGTTATCTTATGAAATTCTAAGTACGAAGGAATTTAGTGGTCATGTAAAGGAAGTTTTCAATAAAGATGTTTTATTTCATGTTTTATGTTGTTATGTAATGATCCTAATCCCTAAAGATACTATACCTCTCGATCTTCTAAGTTGTATCAAGTGAATTTTATGTAATAAATCATGTCTATGTGTGTAATAAAGAGGAGGGTTGTTAAAATTTGAATATGGAATTGGTAATTTATGTATACTTGGATAATGAATGAATGGCCCAGGATGATACAAATTCTGTGATAACCCTTGAATTAACAAATAGAATTGAATAATGGATGCTTTTTAAAATCTGAAATTGTGTTTGTTTGGTTTGTATAGTGTTGCGGTTGTGGGAACGGTTGTGTGTCGTGGCATTTAGGTTGATGCATCCATCAAAAGTACCTAACCTAGATTTTCATTATTAAAATTTATTTAAAAGGTTCTATACTATTTTGGGACTTGATGTTGTTAACTTCATGAACGAGTTTTGGAGAGGTAATATTTCTCTTGATACTTATAATAATACTCTCATCACGTTGATTCTAGAGGTTACTGATATGAGTTCAGTGAAGGATTTTAGAGTGACTAATCTTTTTAATGTCATTTATAAAGACTTCTTGAAGATTTTATAAAATAGACTATGGAAAATCATACCATATTTTAGTTTAGTACCATAGTTATTTTCTTGTGTTAAAGAGTTATGTGATAATATAGTCTCCATGAAGTAGTATTTAAGTATAAAAAATATTTAGTATGTGAATACTTACTCATTTTTCAATTAATTCATCCAAAAGGAGAGGATCTACAACATGGCCTCATTTTTTATATAGTAATTAGACAGTGAAATACCCTATAGATGTGGTAATTTTGAAAGATATCATTTTTAGATTTGGATGGTGTAATGGTATGTAGTCAATAAGTTATTAATAGAAGTTGTCGTTTTTTAAATATAGGTTTTTTAATGGTGATATATTAAGGTATTCTCCTCATTGTATTGAGAAAAAAAATTTGTAATGTAATATTAATTCATTGGAAAGTAAGAGTGACATTAACTATTGATCAAAATTGAAAGGTTTTAGTGACACATGATACAGGTGTTAGAAAGTCAACATGTTCAATGGGGAGACTTCCATGAAATTTTGGAAGTCGGTGAAATTGGATGAACAGATGATACTTACTATAAAAAATTGGAATACTCATTGAGAATAAAAATAATTTCACAAGAATCTTTTGAAATGAAATGGGAATTTTATTATGGTGATTTTGTTAGGTGTCCACTTTTATTACAAGAGGGTCAACAAGGATTATTCCTGATTGGAAGCGCTAAGAAGGCCTTAACCAAGAATGTGGTATGGTTCCTTTTCATAGATGTCACTAATCAAAATTTCACCTATCCCAATGGTTTTAAACCATTGGGATAGCCCCTAGAACCATTATGATAGGATATCCCAATGGTTCCAGGAACTGTTGGCTAGTTAGTCATTGTAGAAGACATATACCAATGGTTTTATAGAAACTGTTGGTATAGTCTATCTGAAGTCCCTCTATTCTAATGGTTTTATTAAAACCGGTGGGATATATGTATACCAACGGTTCTTGAACCATTGGTATACATTCATTCTAGCATACTCTATTCCAATGACTTCATGAAAACCATTGGGATACATGTATAACAACATTTTAATAACTGTTGGTATACATTTTGTCCAACATACTCTATTCCAGTGGTTTTATTAAAATTGTTGGGATGCATTCTGTCTAGTATACAAACCATCCAACAATAGTGGTTTAGTAAACTGTTGGTATATTCCCTTATCCCTAGGGAACAAAATAGGTCTATTTTCCACCCTACACTCTTGAGGAACCTATAGTCTTCTGGAACCCCATCTGGCATGAACCTGAAGTCTTAAAGAACTTGTAGTCTTCCTAGAAGGTACATTTATTAGAGGTTCCATAAATTTCATAGGTGAGAAGAGGTGGACATCAATGCAAAAAAGTGTTTTATAACCCATATAAATTCGTGGAATATTGACTATAGGGATATAGTCACCCAATGTCTAGAAGGGTAGTAGGTATATGTTATAGAAAACTAAAGGTTGTAGGAGTGGTGGTTCATTCAGGTCAATGGAAAAAAGTAAAAGTGTTTCATGATCCTGGTTCATCTAAAGAAAACTTCTTGGATTAGCTAAATAAAGGAAGAAGATTTTCCATAAAGCGTTGGACTCTTGTTATGTGATTTAAAATTATGGTTTAATGTGGAAAACATTTCCACATTTGGATGGACTCGAAAGGGAGGTTCCATCTTTGATTCATATGTAATTATCTAGAAACCTAGATTATAATATCCAAGAATTGAAAATTATATTAAAACTTATGAATAAAATCACTAACATGTATGAGAAGTAGACTATAATGAATAAGGTATTCCTTTTTCTGAGGTTGTTTGTCACGAAGGTATCAAAAGGTAAACCAGTTATACATCATATCAATGACTTCATCGTGATTTGGTGTTATTTAGATTCAATATAGATAAACATTGGAGAACATTAGTGGGTTTTGTTAGTTTCATCACTCCATAAGTCTTGGGATGTGATGGAAACCGTATTGAGTAATTCAAGCAGAGAAACTAATCAGGTCTCTGCAAACCTTATAGACCTGATATATAATGAAGAACTTCCTAAAATGTAGTCATCTTCTAGATATGAATATTGTGTGGAAAGAAGGGAGAGTTTCAAAACACAGAAATGTTAGAGAAAAGGGAAATCAGAACATGTTGGGGTGGGAGTAGCTTAGAGGAAGATGGTCCCATGTGTTGGAATTATGGGAAGAAAGGACACCTAAAAAAGGATTTCAATGTATGGATAATGAATTATAGAAGATACACTTTCAAATGTGGATTTCTTAATCTTATATTAAAAGATAAGAGTGGTATGTAGTTTAGTATCTTTAATTATATTGAGTTTTAGTTATACACTCTTGAGCTTCATTTCACATAACATCTAGTAGGGGAAGTCTGAAGAACTATACTTCCAAAAGATATGGAAATGTTTATTTTATAGATCATATTGCTCTAAAAATTATTGTAAAAGTTAAAAAATCATTGCAGATTGGAAATAGAAGTATGTTTGAGTTAAGGGGTGTGTGGTTCATACCAGTATTAAAGAAGAATTAATTTTCATTGGATAGTTAGATGATGTATGTTTTTATACCTCATTCATAGATGGTGGATGGAAAATTTCAAATTGTTCCATGGTTATGGCTAAAAAAGTTAAGAATGGAATGTTATACCTCATTAGTTTATAGAAAGTTTCAATCATGCTAGATAAGTTACTTTTTCAGTGTTATGGAATAGCCTGCTGGGTCACTTGAGTGAGAACGGGATAAATATCCTCATTGTGAAAGGTATGTTAAAAATTAGAATTATGGAGTATAGGAAGTGTAAAGGTGGTATCTTTAGAAAGTAGTTAAGGTTTTCCTTCCAAAATTAAGGTAAGGTATTGAAGTGCTAGAATCTAGATTTTTTTTATAAAGATGTACGGGGGATAGCTCTAGTTCACTCTAACATAGGATCACTGTTCTGTATAACATTCATTAATAATGAGACATAGAAAGTGTGGGTGTTCTTTCTCAATAACATGTCTGAGGTGTTTGGAATCTTTGTTTGATGGAGAGACCTAGTGAAAAAAGGATATTAGTTTTAAGGTTAAGTTCCTATAATCTCATAATGGCGAGGAGTATAAAAGTAAGGAGTTTCAAAAGTTCTACTAGTGGAAGGGCATATGGTTTGAGAAAACCATACCATTTACTCAAGAACATAATAGATTCATAGAAAAGATTAATCCAAAATTGGTTTAAAATGAGAAGATTATAAGAATTCACACAGGATTTACCAAGGTTTTTTGGGTAAAGGTAGTGAATTGTGTGATATAATTGATCAAAATGACCTCATTTTCTCCATTAGGTTAGGAACTACCAAGAGTTTTTTGGTTTGGAAGAAAGTTTGACTTCACTCATCTCAAAGTCTCTGAGTCGCCGACTGATATCCTTGTTATATTCGAGGAAAGGGATAATCTTGAAGAGAAGTCCTGAGCATGTTACTTTATAGGATATGTAAATGAATAGTTTTATTTTATAACTCTGGGATAATAATTCTTAGAGTATTTTCATAAGTTGAAATTTTTCATTCAATGAATATATTATGTTGAAGGATCGAAACATTGGTGATAATGTTAATGAGAGAAAAGTATCATCAAAGGTTGATGTTCAAATGAATGGACTTCAAGAAGTTATGGATGTTCTAAAAAAATCAAGAATGAAGATGGTAGCAAAACACCAGACTATCTAGAAGTTTCAATGTATTAGATTCAAGTTATAACAGTTTTTCCAAAAAAAGAAGTATCATAAATATCTAGGCCTATAAAATATTGGGGTCAACTTATTAAATAAAGAGCTATGGAATATATATATCCATAAGTTACAATATCAGAAGGAGATGAGCCATCGGGAAAGTTGTGGAGGTCTACTAAAGTAAGGTCCCAAATGAAAAGATATGGGAGTTATCTTCATTATCAGTCACTCATGGAAGATAGATTGCTAGAGATCCTCAAAGAGGATATAAATATGAAAGAATCAAAAAAATGGGATTTATCCATGAGATATGAGAATTATTCCTTCCATGTATATGGAACATGGGAGCTGATAAAAAGGCCAACTAGGAAGAAAATTCTTTATAATAAATAGGTGAATCTGTTAAAGGAGGGAGTGAAAGGTAAAAAAAGTTATAAGGAATAGCTAGTCATAAAGGGGTGCCAATAAATATAATGTGTGTATTTATCTTAGATTTTGTCACTATTAGTTAAATATATGATTTTTATAATGACATTGATTATGGTTTTCATTGAGGGATTTCATCTAGAATAATTGAATTTGAAGATAACATAACTTCATAGGGACTTAGATGTGGTAATTTACATGGATCATTCATACTGTTTTGTGGAGAACGGGAACTCAGATATCTTTTCAATCTAATTTGAAGCCTTTAGAGTTTGTAACACGCTCCAAGGTAGTGGAAGTGGAAGTAGATGTTTAATGACCTTATGATGCAATGAAAGTTCATCTGGAGTAATTTTGACCATTTTTATTACCAAAAGGTGTTTGGTGATGGGAGTTTCAACATATTTCCCCTCTATGATGATGATATGCTTATTTTTTATTTGGAAAAGAAAATGGTTTATTATATGGAGATTGAAATGTATAAAATATTTAAGATGAAGGATCTTGGCCAAGCTAAATGGGTCATTGGGATAAAGGTAGTGAGAGGCTTAAGTTCAAATAATTTTTACCATACTTAGTTGGATTGAATTTCGATTGTAGTGTTGTGATTTAGCATGAGAGAGGTGAAACCTATGACTACACCCTTAGATATACATTTCAAATTTATCAAGGAGAAAGCACTACAAATATAAGTCGATGTACAACACATGAAAAATATTCTCTATGCATTGGTGATCAAAATATTGGTGTATTCAGTGAATGGAGCATGCTGATGATAGATAGTTTTTGGTAGTTGAATAAAAGTGGTCTCGTAGTGAAATGTACATAAATAGTGTCATCTAGATTCATGAACCAACATTAATGGTTATGTCCTATAGAAATGAGTGATTCATATAAAGGGGGGGATTCTGATATAAAGTCAGACAAAAATGAAACATAGTATTCAATATATAACGACCCATACTTTACATACATTGTTAATACTTCAAAATTGAAGCACACTTATTACAACATATGAAAAAACCACAAAGGACCGTATAGGTATAGTGTCTTTAGAAACTGGGAAACATAAACAACTGGTTCATAAATCTTCTACAGTGTCTCCCATTTATTTCATCATATCTAGGGTCCCTTTTTGCATATTCTACGTAATATCCATCTTCCTGACCTGGGGAAAAGAAAACATAAAAGGGTGAGCTCAAATTCTCAGCAAGGGAAAATAAAGGAAATAAAAATCATATCATATCTTTTTGAAAATCAAAACCTGCAAAAGAGATCATAATATCTTAACATGGAATAAATCATAGAAGTGAAAAAGAGATCCCCATAATCATAACATAAAACTTGAAACTTTGTGGCATGCACACATAATAATGGAAAATCATTTCTTGTTAGTAATGACTCATTGCCAAGACTATCTTAGTGGACAAAGTCCCTTTCTGAATCGAGTAACCCTCGTTTCAGTCCTGTTTCACTGAACCGGTATAACCTACCGTTCCAGCCCTGTCTATCTCATGAGATATAAAATCATTACCCAATGCATTGGAGGGAGATATAGGTCCCACCCATCTTATAATGAATCTTTTCTTATGTGTGCCACATAATCATAAATCATACATCATCACATAACCCATGTAATAAAAATGGGATTCTTAAACAACATGACATCATAAAACAATTCATATAAGATAAAGGAATTCATAAAAATGTTTCCATCACAACATAATCAAATCCATGTAATAATAGGGATAAAAACAGAACCCTTTTATTATCTTAGATGGAAAATAATTTTGATAAAATACTTGAACTTCATTCTTGAGGAAAATATCCTTTCTACTTCAAAAACATTTTTTTTCCTTTCATAACATGTCATACAACTTTAAAATAAAAGAAGTTGATTAAAAATAAACTTGAAAACTTGTAAAGGAAGCTTCTTGGAAATAATGTTTTAAAAATCCATTCATTCCGTATAAGTTAAAAAAACATTCTTCGTACTTTTGTCGGAAAAGTCAAAAAGTACCTCGTACGAAAAATGACAAAAGATTCCTTTCATACATATTACTAAAAACTCACCGAAGGGTAAAAATGGATTAAAACAATTGTAGGTGGATGGAAATAATATTAAATATTGATGAAACATGGATGTGGATGATAAAAT
Organism: Viscum album; assembly: GCA_963277665.1. NCBI lineage: Eukaryota > Viridiplantae > Streptophyta > Magnoliopsida > Santalales > Viscaceae > Viscum > Viscum album. Next base: position 1,872,597,221 of record OY728146.1, on the reverse strand, counting down.
ACACCCCAGTAAATACTTACGAATAAACAATCTCGGATAAAAATGAGATTGTGATATTTCCCTTACCTTAGGTCCAATTTGCTTTGTACGTGTCCGAAGCTCCTGTATAATTGTTTAAATAATGTTATTGACTTATTCCAGAATCATACATGTTGATATGATATCATATATGGTCATATTCTTAGCTTCTTGTTATTAATATTTCATTGTTACTTGTTACTCGGGTCTTTATTGCCTTTTGTTCTTATGCGTGTTTTGCCGAATACATTCTTATTCTTCTTTTAAGGTTATAGATAACTTATATCCAGAATGGTATTAGTGTAACATATATCATATTTATTCATTCAATTCATTTATATAATTACTATGTAATGATGATCATGTAGAACGAGTCGCATCACATCGTGGAGAGGGTATTCAGTACGTACGCACGAGTGATGATATCGTTCCTATGATCGTGGAAATGTATTGGAGTATATATATATTATTTCAGTATCCATATTACTTTATAATAATCATAAATAGTTACTCATTACACCATTATACTCATCCTTGTAAAGTGATGGTGGAAAAATAGGTTACACCACGGCGTGGAGACGGTATTCCGTACGTACGCACGCGCGGTGATTTCATTTTTCCGTAGGATGGATAGAAGTTGAATTAGGGTTGTTTCATATTTATAATAACATATCAGTATGTAAGTAATACTTATGTTATTACTTCATCATGAAACAACTAAAGAAGAAGAAGTTGAAGAAGAAAGAAATTGAAAAGATCGGTAATGGATATTACCTCTTCTTTGGAACGCCTCTTTGAAACCTCCACTTAAGGAACTAAGAGTGGTCTTTGGAGAAGAACAGGACCTCTAGGACTATTCTAGGGAAGTGGAGAGGAGAAAATGGCAGGGGTTGGCCGAGCTTGAGTGCTCAAATTGGTGTGAGGAGGAGGGAGAGGAGGTGCCCTTTTATAAGAGGGGTGAGGGGCACCTTTGGAAAAGCTAGAAATATTAATTTATAATAAATTCATATTCGGTTTCCAAAGGCTCCAAAGTTGACTATTCAAAGGTTGAGGTGGGTATGGGTCGAAAACAACTCATCCAATAGAATTTATACAGGTTTGGGTACTTATATTAACCTTATCTTTAAGTATTAACTCTAAGTTAATTAGTTTCACTTTTACAATGTCTCTTTGTATTTTTATATAATATGGTTAATAAACATACTATATACATCCAAGAGACCCCCAAGTGGTCCATTAATGATGAACCTATCATGATATAAGTCTCTTGGCCGAACATTAGATTTTTAGGAATTTAATATCAATTAATAATATAATATTTTTTTTAAGAACTCTTTTATGTCAATTTTGGCACTATTCAATAGTTGATTTTTGTGAAACTCATAACAGATTGATTTCTTCGAAAAAAGTCAATTAAATCAATCCTAATATATCATATTATCCTAGAAAATTAGTTTAATTCATTAAAAGTTTCATATTATATTTATTTGGGTATTTATAATATCAATTATTTTAATTTTTCACTATTTTAGTAATTACTGCATCATCATTGTGTCATAAATAAAATAAATTATTTAATGTCTAAAAATTATAAATAAAATATCATTATGTAGGAAATCTTTTTATATTTCTAATTAATATTTATAATCTAAAATCCAACATATATAACCCTATGTAACAATTGTTTTGCTAAAAGATATATGCTTGTGTCATTTTTGTATTTATTTTAACTTAATTAAAATAAAGTGTCATTATCACTTACAAGTGGATCAATGGGGTTCCAAAATCGACCCAAAGATGCCCATGGTAGACCATGTATCAACCAATAGGGTTAAGAAACGTTTTAGGGTAATTTAATATTATTATAATATTATTTTTTAACCCTTATTTACCGGATTTACCTTTAACCATGGTAAATAAAATATTTACCGCAGTAATTATTCAAAAAATAAAAGTTACCTATTTACACAATTTAAACATCCTGATTCCAAATATGGAATCCATTTTTCTAAATTCAAAACACAGAAGTGGCAGAAATTAATTTAAAATTAATTCCCGCTGTCAAAACAAAAAGCGTGTTTTTAAGAGATAATAACTATCAAAAGATTGACACTTGTTTATGTTCGGTTTAATTGTAACATTGTGTCCCATGACCAACATTATATTAAGTGGTAAAAATATATTCTAAATATACTTTAAAACCACTCAAATTCATAATTTATCACTATTAAATGTTTTTATTAAAAAAGTTGTTTTTAATTAAAATTTAGTAATTTTCACTATTCATCAAAATATTAAAGTTATCCGAAAAGTACCAAAATTTCACCTTAGGCTAAATTTGATATTCTGAGTCCAAAAATGAAGTCCATTTTAAAAAATAAAATTTATAAAATTTCAAAAAGTGGTTATTACTATTCATAACGGCTAGTTTTAATAGCATATTGTTATTTAGTGAAACTCGGTATTGCGTACGACGAAAGCTATCGAGGAAGGTCGCGATTGCGTGTAAAGCAAGCCAAGAAAGTGTTGTGTAGAAAAAGATTCCTTTGATGATTTATATAACATAAACGTCTCTGGTGTTACATTCTACCCCCCTTAAAAAGAATTTTGCCCTCGAAATTCGTCACATTGTAACAAACAGATGAGGATACTTCTCCCTCATCATATCCTCAAGCTCCCAAGTAGCTTCTTCAAGTTGGTGGTTCCTCCATAAAACTTTCACCAATCGAGTGGTCTTGTTTCGTAGGACTTTTTCACTACGATCCAGAATCTCTATCGGCTGTTCTTCATAAGAAAGATCTTGCTCCAGCGGTACAACTTCTGAGCTGAGTACATGTGAAGGATCTGGTATGTACTTTCTCAGGAGAGATACATGGAACACATCGTGAACTTGAGAGAGATTCGGTGGAAGCGCCAATCGGTAAGCTACCTTCCCAACACGATCCAGTATTTCGAAAGGACCGATATATCTAGGGCTCAACTTCCCCTTCTTTCCAAATCTCATAACCCTCTTCCAGGGAGATATTCGTAAGAACACTTTATCACCCACTTCAAACTCTAGGTCTTTTCTTCAGTTGTCGGCATAACTTTTATGTCGACTCTGAGCTGCTCTTATGTGTTGTTTAATAGATCTGACCTTTTCTTCCATTTCATCAACGAGATCAGGTCCTAATAGCTTTCTTTCCCCAACTTCATCCCAGCAAGTTGGAGTCCTACATTTCTTTCCATAGAGAGCTTCATAAGGAGCCATATGAATACTGGAGTGAAAGCTATTATTATAAGAAAATTCCACCAAAGGTAGGTGTTGATCCCAACCTCCTTTGAAATCCATAGAGCAAGCTCTCAACATATCTTCTAGGGTTTGAATTGTTCTCTCAGACTGACTGTCTGTCTGGGGATGATAAGCAGTGCTGAAACTCAACTCTGTATCCAGAGTATGCTGAAGACTTCGCCAGAACTTCGAGGTAAATCTCGGATCCCGATCAGATATAATAGAAAGTGGTACTCCATGCAATCTTACAACTTCCTTTACATATATCCTGGCAAGCTGATCTAGAGAGAAATCCTCTCTAATAGATATGAAGTGTGCAGACTTTGTAAGATGATCAACTATGACCCAGATAGCATTATTGCCTTTGGATGTTTTAGGAAGTCCTGTGACAAAGTCCATAGTGATGTTTTCCCATTTCCATTAGGGTATGGGTAATGGTTGTAACATCCCCTTAGACTTCTGTCTCTCAGCTTTAACTTGTTGACAAACCAAGCATCGAGAGACATATTCAGCAACATCTCTTTTCATGCCATCCCACCTGAAGTACTCTTTCAGGTCCCTATACATCTTCGTGCTTCCAGGATGAATAGAGAATGAAGAACTATGAGCCTCATCCAGCAGCTCCTTCTTTAATTCGGGGATGGAAGGAACACAAACCCAATTCCTGAACTTTATTATCCCATCACAATCAAGGTTGAATTCAGGAACATTTCTCACCTTCTTTTGTAACTCGACATCTTCTTTCTGTGCCTCTTTAATCTTCACATGTATAGATGGTTGAACATTCATTTGAGAAAGATAAGATTTTTCCCCTTCCATTATAATTCCAAGATCCATCCTTTGTAAATCCATAAATATTGGATCTTTTGTGATCCTCATCATGGATAAACTAGCATGGTCTTGTCGACTTAATGCATCTGCCACCTTGTTTGCTTTCCCAGGGTGGTAATGGATTGAGCAGTCATAATCCTTAATCAGCTCCAACCATCTTCTTTGACGCATATTCAACTCCTTTTGTGTGAAAATATACTTTAAACTTTTATGATCAGTATAAATATCACACCTTTCACCATAAAGGTAATGCCTCTAAATCTTTAATGCAAAGATTACCGCAGCCAACTCCAAATCATGTGTTGGGTTATTTTTCTCATGGATTTTCAACTGTCGTGAGGCATAATCTATCACCATATCATTTTGCATAAGAACACACCCCAATCCCTTCTTGGATGCATCACTGTAGATCACAAACCTTTCTCCACTACAAGGCAGTGTGAGCACAGGTGCACTGGATAACCTTCTTTTCAACTCCTTGAAATTCTCTTCACATTCCTCTGTCCAGACAAACTTAACTCCTTTCCGAGTCAACTTGGTGATTGGATTAGATAATCATGAAAAATCATTTACAAAACGTCGATAATATCCAGCCAAACCAAGAAAACTTTGGATCTCAGTTACTGTTGTTGGTCTCGACCATCTTTCGATAACCTCTGTTTTTGCTGGATCCACAGATATCCCCTCTTTTGAGATTATGTGACCCAAAAATGCAACTTTTTGAAGCCAAAATTCACACTTGGTAAATTTGGCATAAAGCTTCTCCTTTCGCAGGGTCTTCAATATAATTCTCAAGTGATCTTAATGCTCTTCCTTTCTCTTTGAATAGACAAGAATATCGTCTATAAAGACTACCACAAATTGATCAAGATAGTCTCTAAAGACTCTATTCATTAGATCCATGAAGATAGCAGGGGCATTAGTAAGACCAAATGGCATCACTATAAATTCATAGTGTCCATACCTTGTACGGAAAGCAGTCTTTGGTATATCCTCCCTTTTGACCCTTAATTGATGATACCCTGAACGAAGATCAATCTTGGAAAAGTATTGAGCTCCGCGTAGTTGGTCAAACAAGTCATCAATGCGTGGGAGAGGATATTTGTTCTTGATAGTGATCTTGTTAAGTTCTCGATAATCAATGCAGAGTCTCATTGATCCATCTTTCTTCTTAACAAATAGAACAGGTGCTCCCCAAGGTGACGCACTAGGGCGTATGAATCCCTTATCAAGATTCTCTTGGAGTTGCTTCTTCAATTCCTGCAACTCAATTGGGGCCATTCTATAATGTGTCTTTGAAATAGGCAAAGCACCCGGTACGAGTTCTATTGAAAACTCAACTTCACGATTTGGTGGAAGACCTGGTAATTCCTCCGGAAAGATATCATCAAACTCCCGTACAATGGGCATATTCTTAATCGTAAGTTTCTCTCCAACCATTTGAGATAAATAACCTTCATTTAGTGGAATCATGACCCATAATATGGAAGGAATTTCCACTGGAAGGTTATGTTCATCCTTGCATTGATAGACGATCGTAGATTGATCTGGAATATGAAATGTGACTTCCCTTCTTTGGCAATTGATATGAGCTCCATGTAGAGAAAGCCAATCCATGCCAAGAATCACATCAAATTCCACTAAAGGAAGGATCACAAGATTTGCAGGAAGCACTTTCCCACAAACTTCGATCGGAGAAGAATTATAAACTTTTGATGCGATTGATGTGCCATTAGGTGTTGTCACAGCTAACTCAACATCTAATTGTTGAGGTAATACGGTGATACCCTTAGAAAATTCTTCAGAAATAAAAGAGTGGGTGGATCCAGAATCAAATAAAACATTTTCTACTTTAGAGTGGATGGTAAGTGTACCTTTCACCACTTCGTTATCGTACTCCACATCGCTGATAGAAATTGCATGTGACTTTCCTTTGTCTTTAGCCTTAAGATTTTGTTGACGTCGACCATCATCATCAACCCTTGGATTTGGGCATTGATTGGCATAATGCCCCATCTCCTTGCACTTGAAACATTGAAGTGTAGTAGGTTCATTCTGTGTATCCCTTCCTTTGTTTGCGTCATTAGACATCTTCTTCCCATTATCACGGCATTCAAATGCCCGATGACCTTCTTTTCCACATTTAAAACATTTACTTGTCCCTTTAAGACAACTCCCTCCATGTTTCTTTCCACACATTGAGCATAAGGGAAAGTTCATCTTCTTTTCAGTGTGCTCTTTCGAGTTTCCTTTGAATTCCATCTTCCTCTTCTTATCAAACCCATGTGACTGATGGGTTACTCCAATCTCCATCTCGACTTTGAGAGCACATCGAACGATTTCCTCGTAGCTATTGAAGTCCCTTATGGCTAACGCCCTTCGAAGACTTGGTTTTAAGCCACTAAAGAATCGATCGATCTTACTCTCAGGTTGGATAATAATACCAGAAGCGTACCTTGCAAGTCTTGTAAAATTTGCTTCATAGGTACTAACAGATTCATCATCCCTTTGCTTCAGTTCAAGGAACTCTTTCTCCATCTTTGTTCGGAGAATACGAGGGAAGTACTTATTGAAAAATAAGTTCTTGAACTCGTCCCATTCCATAGACTCAATTTCATCCCTTTGCCTCGTATTCTTAATAAGATTCCACCATTGATCAGCATCTCCTTCCAAACGATACACTGCTAGGATGACTTTATCATGTTCAGAACATTGAAGAACTGAAAATATCTTTTCAGTAGTACTAATCCATTGTTCAGCAACTAATGGATCAGTAGACCCACTGAAAGAAGGTGGACGCTGCCTCATGAAGGATTCAACAGAATGTTGCTCCTTCCTTTGCTCGTTTGGAAGTCCTGCATGATTCATAGCTTGAGAAAGTTGTGTGAGCATGGCTACAAGATTTTGCATTCCAGCTCCCATATCGTTTGGTTGCTCAGGGGGACAATCATTACATTGCCCATCGCATTCCGCATTAACACGGTTTCTTCGGGTTCCAGCCATTGACTAAAACCAAGAAGAATAATGTGAGCAACACTAATTATAATAGAAAAACCACATAATTCAAGAATAAAATTTTCATGCTTAAGGTCTTATCCTAGGTTATTCATGGCCATTTCTAAAATTGTGTTCTATGCTTAGACTTATCCTTAGGGTTCTTACTAAGGCTTTCACATCCTAGTTTCCAAAGGTTGACTATACCTTTCCTCTGATACCAACTATAACGACCCATACTTTACAAACATTGTTAATACTTCAAAATTTAAGCACACTTATTACAACATATGACAAAACCACAAAGGACCATATAGGTATAGTGTCTTTAGAAACTGGGAAACATAAACAACTGGTTCATAAATCTTCTACAGTGTCTCCCATTTATTTCATCATATCTAGGGTCCCTTTTTGCATATTCTACTTAATATCCATCTTCCTGACCTGGGGAAAAGAAAACATAAAAGGGTGAGCTCAAATGCTCAGCAATGGAAAATAAAGGAAATAAAAATCATATCATATCTTTTTGAAAATCAAACCCTGCAAAAGAGATCATAATATCTTAACATGGAATAAATCATAGAAGTTAAAAAGAGATCCCCATAATCATAACATAAAACTTGAAACTTTGTGGCATGCACACATAATCATGGAAAATCATTTCTTGTTAGTCATGACTCATTGCCAATACTATCTTAGTGGACAAAGTCCCTTTCTGAATCGAGTAACTCTCGTTTCAGTCCTGTTTCACTGAACCGGTATAACCTACCGTTCCAGCCCAGTCTATCTCATGAGATATAAAATCTTTACCCAATGCATTGGAGGGAGATATAGGTCCCACCCATCTTATAATGAATCCTTTCTTATGTGTGCCACATAATCATAAATCATACATCATCACATAACCCATGTAATAAAAATGGGATTCTTAAACAACATGACATCATAAAACAATTCATATAAGATAAAGGAATTCATAAAAATGTTTCCATCACAACATAATCAAATCCATGTAATAATAGGGATAAAAACATAACCCTTTTATTTTCTTAGATGGAAAATAATTTTGATAAAATACTTGAACTTCATTCTTGAGGAAAATATCCTTTCTACTTCAAAAACATTTTTTTTCCTTTCATAACATGTCATACAACTTTAAAATAAAAGAAGTTGATTAAAAATAAACTTGAAAACTTGTAAAGGAAGCTTCTTGGAAATAATGTTTTAAAAATCCATTCATGCCGTATAAGTTAAAAAAAACATTCTTCGTACTTTTTTCGGAAAAGTCAAAAAGTACCTCGTACGAAAAATGACAAAAGATTCCTTTCATACATATTACTAAAAACTCACTGAAGGGTAAAAATGGATTAAAACAATTGTAGGTGGATGGAAATAATATTAAATATTGATGAAACATGGATGTGGATGATAAAATACACCCCAGTAAATACTTACGAATAAACAATCTCGGATAAAAATGAGATTGTGATATTTCCATTACCTTAGGTCCAATTTGCTTTGTACGTGTCCGAAGCTCCTGTATAATGGTTTAAATAATGTTATTGACTTATTCCAGAATCATACATGTTGATATGATATCATATATGGTCATATTCTTAGCTTCTTGTTAGTAATATTTCATTGTTACTTGTTACTCGGGTCTTTATTGCCTTTTGTTCTTATGCGTGTTTTGCCGAATACATTCTTATTCTTCTTTTAAGGTTATAGATACCTTATATCCAGAATGGTATTAGTGTAACATATATCATATTTATTCATTCAATTCATTTATATAATTACTATGTAATGATGATCATGTAGAACGAGTCGCATCACATCGTGGAGAGGGTATTCCGTACGTACGCACGAGTGAAGATATCGTTCCTATGATCGTGGAAATGTATTGGAGTATATTAATATTATTTCAGTATCAATATTACTTTATAATAATCATAAATAGTTACTCATTACACCATTATACTCATCCTTGTAAAGTAATGGTGGAAAAATAGGTTACACCACGGCGTGGAGACGGTATTCTGTACGTACGCACGCGCGGTGATTTCATTTTTCCGTAGGATGGATAGAAGTTTAATTAGGGTTGTTTCATATTTATAATAACATATCAGTATGTAAGTAATACTTATGTTATTACTTCATCATGAAACAACTAAAGAAGAAGAAGTTGAAGAAGAAAGAAATTGAAAAGATCGGTAATGGATATTACCTCTTCTTTGGAACGCCTCTTTGAAACCTCCACTTAAGGAACTAAGAGTGGTCTTTGGAGAAGAACAGGACCTCTAGGACTATTCTAGGGAAGTGGAGAGGAGAAAATGGCAGGGGTTGGCCGAGCATGAGTGCTCAAATTGGTGTGAGGAGGAGGGAGAGGAGGTGCCCTTTTATAAGAGGGGTGAGGGGCACCTTTGGAAAAGCTATAAATATTAATTTATAATAAATTCATATTCGGTTTCCAAAGGCTCCAAAGTTGACTATTCAAAGTTTGAGGTGGGTATGGGTCGAAAACAACTCATCCAATAGAATTTAGACAGGTTTGGGTACTTATATTAACCTTATCTTTAAGTATTAACTCTAAGTTAATTAGTTTCACTTTTACAATGTCTCTTTGTAGTTTTATATAATATGGTTAATAAACTTACTATATACATCCAAGAGACCCCCAAGTGGTCCATTAATGATGAACCTATCATGATATAAGTCTCTTGGCCGAACCTTAGATTTTTAGGAATTTAATATCAATTAATAATATAATATTTGTTTTAAGAACTCTTTTATGTCAATTTTGGCACTATTCAATAGTTGATTTTTGTGAAACTCATAACAGATTGATTTCTTCGAAAAAGGTCAACTAAATCAATCCTAATATATCATATTATCCTAGAAAATTAGTTTAATTCATTAAAAGTTTCATATTATATTTATTTGGGTATTTATAATATCAATTATTTTAATTTTTCACTATTTTAGTAATTACTGCATCATCATTGTGTCATAAATAAAATAAATTATTTAATGTCAAAAAATTATAAATAAAATATCATTATGTAGGAAATCTTTTTATCTTTCTAATTAGTATTTATAATCTAAAATCCAACATATATAACCCTATGTAACAATTGTTTTACTAAACGATATATGCTTGTGTCATTTTTGTATTTATTTTAACTTAATTAAAATAAACTGTCAGTATCACTTACAAGTGGATCAATGGGGTCCCAAAATCGACCCAAAGATGCCCATGGTCGACCATGTATCAACCAATAGGGTTAAGACACGTTTTAGGGTAATTTAATATTATTATAATTTTATTTTTTAACCCTTATTTACCGGATTTACCCTTAACCATGGTAAATAAAATATTTACCGCAGTAATTATTCAAAAAATAAAAGTTACCTATTTACACAATTTAAACATCCTGATTCCAAATATGGAATCCATTTTTCTAAATTCAAAACACAGAAGTGGCAGAAATTAATTTAAAATTAATTCCCGCTGTCAAAACAAAAAGCGTGTTTTTAAGAGATAATAACTATCAAAAGATTGACACTTGTTTATGTTCGGTTTAATTGTAACATTGTGTCCCATGACCAACATTATATTAAGTGGTAAAAATATATTCTAAATATACTTTAAAACCAATCAAATTCATAATTTATCACTATTAAATGTTTTGAATAAAAAAGTTGTTTTTAATTAAAATTTAGTAATTTTCACTATTCATCAAAATATTAAAGTTATCCGAAAAGTACCAAAATTTCACCTTAGGCTAAATTTGATATTCTGAGTCCAAAAATGAAGTCCATTTTGAAAAATAAAATTTATAAAATTTCAAAAAGTGGTTATTACTATTCATAACGGCTAGTTTTAATAGCATATTGTTATTTAGTGAAACTCGGTATTGCGTACGACGAAAGCTATCGAGGAAGGTCGCAATTGCGTGTAAAGCAAGCCAAACAAGTGTTGTGTAGAAAAAGATTCCTTTGATGATTTATATAACATAAAAGTCTCAGGTGTTACACAATATCTCCACTACCCCGATCTCCCTCCCCTATAAAGAAAACCATGTAGCCACCTCCAGTGCCCTTCTGGCCCCCTTCGTATAATATAACTACCCTCCATCCATAGAAAGTGGTAAAAGGTCTTAGTGGTCGATGCGATGAAGAATATAAAATAAAAACTAAACTAAAACATACCTATCTCATGTGACTATACATGTCACCACCCAACATATAAGAACCACAATGCCCCATGGGTCAAATAATGTACTTGAAAGAAAGGGGAAACATATCCATGTTTCAAAATGATACTATCAAATAGTATATTCCAATTATTTAACAATTAATCTTCCTATTAATGGTATATAATCCTTTTGGATCAAAACTTATATTGTGTATCAGCGTTTCATTTCTAAAAAATATATACTGGAAACAAAAAAATATATTAAATTCACTTTTATCAATTCATATTTGTTTAGTTATTTGTTATTTTTAATTATGTGAATCATAATATGGTTACGGAACATTATTTTAATTTACTATTAATTTTTTCACAATACATCAAATTTTCCTTAGTTACAATCCATTTATTATTTCCAATTTCTATTAGTTCAATGAATGCTAAGACTAGTTGGGTGAATTTTATTTTGTCTACTTCATGGTGATTTTTTATAGATGTGGTTAATTATATTTCACTATTTTTAGAAATGTATAGTCAATTTTATGGTAGATTATTTTTTATTGTTTTTGTTTTGTTTGAATCAATTTCCCATAATTTTATTTAGGACATTTTAATTCTATTCAGATTAGTAAGGTTCTAATTTTTAACTGCTCATTATTATTAATGTGGAATGATTCTATTGATCAAAAATTGTTTTATTTTAGTATATATCTTTTCAGTTCTATTTTATTTAATTCGGCTAAGGTCTGGTTGGTATAGGATGAAATTTTTGAAGTCAGATATGTTCAATTCTGTTCTATTCTAATTAATTTTGTTTGTTTTGGTCTAGTTCATTTTGTATCCTTTTGTTTAGTATGTAATTTAGTAATGATTTATTAGTGCAAGATTGATATAATACATTGTTTTATGGTTTCTATTAAATATATATTTCAAGTATTTGGATTCATTCTATTAAATTTCAATTGATGTATTTCAAAATTCTTTTGTTACATTTTTGACCGAATAGGTTGATTAATAATAAATATTTTTTTTAGATCCTAGAAGTAAGCCTGGCCCAGATGAGGAAAAGAGAAACCAATCAAGGCATGCCATATTGGGAGTTATCTATAGGGAACTCTATAATTATTGGATGTAAATAGGGGAATCCTAAGGGGTTGAGAACAAAATTCAAGTTCTCAACCAATATAACATTTCTCAAAGGGGGTGGGCTGTTAATATGACTCCACTATTTTCCCTCTAATATGAGGAACAATCGAATAAAATAGAGGGTACAATCAGGGGGAAATTTTCATAAAAAAATTACAAACACTTTATGGTTTTTGATACATAATTACCCTTATCCTCCTTTGAGAGGTTTTAGCTAACTTATTTTCCATTACTCTTCATGATGGTCCTCTTCAAGGGGGAGGGGAATGTTATGAGTGGATTGATGAATTACCTATTTTTTAGATTTGGTCGCGGATTTGAAGGGCCACCCATAGGTTGCTTATATATATAGATTATCCTATACATATCCAAGGATATGGGAATCTATCCCCACCCGATTGTGGGATAGGGCCACAAATTTTGATATAAAATTTTGTGTCTGCATAAAAACCGAAAGGAATGATGTTTTATTACAATCATTGAACAATCCAAAAAAATCCAACATTATGTCATGGAAAAGGTTGGGTATACCCCTCCTCGATCATGCCTCTAATAGACCATGGGTTAACAATTTTTATCGAGACCATAAATCACATGATAAGATGAATTTCCCCCTATGTAACCCCTCACAATCATAAAGAACTACTATAAATAAAAAATTTATTCTAATAAATGAATAAATAAAAAAGATAATAACAAAATATGAGAAATGTTTGTATACCAAAAATCTAATAATAATATATAGTAGAAAGAATTATGATCCCCTTGTACATGCACAATACAAAACCTAGGGGGTAAGGGGAAAATAGAATTCCCACAGAACTCTACTGAACATCTAAACTAAGGTTTTAGAATGGAAATCCTAGAGATACCTCTTAAATAGTTGTTACTTCAACCATAAAAAAGCATTTTTATGGGTTCAAGAATATAAATATAGTTCACACATGTGTTCATATAGGGGTGATGATTTTTAATCACGGCTCATCCCAAATATAACACCAACAAATTAATATGAATAAAATATAAAAATGGTGGAAAATAATACTTTAAAAAAACCAAATAAAAAATCATCTCAATACCAAAGTCATGGTCTAAACCAAGAGATACTCATAGTTCACAACAAGATATTTATTAGTAAATTCACATAATGAATTAATTAAAATAATAAATATATTCATATATACACTATAATATTAACATAAAGCTTGATTACCAGACCTTAATATCAAATAAAATTAAGAGAGTCATCCTTTTTTAATTCATACCATCAAAAATATATATCATAGGCCATTGCCACTAGCTACGCACCCATATCCTAAAGAGAATCACTTTCAACCACTATGATTTTGAGCTATTGATAGGAAGGATATGGATAAATAATTGATTGGGAAATATAGAATCAAAAACCAATTCCTAATATCTTATCACTTATATACTAAGGTTTAACCTTCTACCTCCACTGCCGTTTCCTAATGGGGAGAGGATAGTACTAATTTGGGTGGTTTTCTTAGATACTATCCAATTAAATGTTCAGTTGTACCTGAACATGATCATAGGGGGTTTATACACATAATAAAACCTCGAATAAATTATTAGAATCATCATTTTATTTTGTTAAATCATATAAACCGATAACTATCTCAATCAATTATATCATGAGGTGGAACATTTTTATCACCAATCTATGTCTCAAGAGAATTGATTACAAGGATCGATGGTTCCCCCATGAATAGTAAAATTGTATCAATACTCATTAGAATAAATATTTTATTATATATTGGGGGTTATGTTTAATTATATAATCCAATGTTACTCTGATGGAATGTTTAGCTTAATCCTTGACCCACCAGTAAGAGGAGTGAAACAATGGAAGTCGTGTTAGTAGAAATATCTAAAGATAGACCCATAAATAATTGATTCCAATGTGGATCATTAGATATGCATAAAATTAAATGACATTACTCTTCCCATAGTCTTGAATGTAATTATAAAAAAAATTAGAAAGGAATTTCATTTGAAATTTTCTATCCACACTGACATATTTTGAGTCTTGTTTGTAATAAAAATCAAAACAATAAAGAGAAATAAAAAACACTAGTTGAATAAATCATCATAACATTGGCCACCGATTGTATCTTAATCGATATATTTTGATCCTTATCAATAATAAATTTAAAAAATTAATATACATATAAATAATAAGAGGAATTCCCCATCAAATCATTGGTCTCTACAAGAATGTCAATAGAGTATCAAAACCTTAAACATAGAATTGTAACATTGTTCTTTTCATCCAACACTAATGTTTTAAATGATATTTAAAGAATGATTTATTTAAAACTACAATGACTAAGAGTATCATAAAATCATAAGGGGTGGAACAAAAAACTAATCAATCAAGATTCAATTTATGGTATCGCATACATATATTAACCCTATGAGGCCGTCAATGAAATTTACAAAAAAATATGAGAGAACAATATTTTAAAGATGAAAAATTTGTTAATGAATATCTAAAATAATAATATAATTATAAAATTCCACTTATATCTTCTACTAATTCACTTTAGAGGCCTCAAGAATAAAAAATAATAGAAAAAAATGAAAATTCTAACTATCTCAATATTTTCTAAGCCCTCTGGACCACTATAGGATAGTTGGTAATATAAGAAGCCTATGAAATCCACTCAATATTTGGAGTGAGGTTAAATTAAATTCAATATACTTTAATTAAAACCCTAAAACCTTTATTTTCTACCCTCTAATCTATTAAAAACAAAATAAATTCAATCAATCACCTAAACAAGAATATATTTTTCTTAAGAAAAAATTTATAAAAAAATATCACCCAAATTAAAAGGAAACCACAAAAATTTCAAATAATTTGTGAATAATATATTAAAACAGATTAACTTTTGGAACCATGATCAAACAAATAAGACATTACCTTTGAGCATTAATGGACAGGATGAAAGCCAAAGCAGAATGACAGAATCCGATTACCTTTGAGTGTTAATGGGGAGGAAGGAAGCTAAAGTGAAATGGAGAAATTGGAATGAAGCTGAGTAGATGTAGGGTTTCGGCTATGAGTGGGATGATCATGATAGATTATAGAGGAATTAGGGTAGAGAGGGTTGGTAGGTAAAAGGAGTGTTTGAAGGGTATGATCCCTATAGATAATCGAGGGAGAATGTTTATGGGGGGAGACGAAGGTTTGCAGGAGGGAGTAGAGATTACGAGGGAGGGGAGAGTGATGACTACTAGAGATCATGATTGAAGGAGGGGAGCGATGAGCGGTGGCGATCCACGAGCGGTGGTGAGTGGTGCTGCTAGTCAAGATGGGAGGAGGGGAGGAGGGAAGCAGTGCTTTCAGGATGTGAGAAGGGAGTACGAGGGGTAGTTGAGATCGGGATGGGAGGAGGGGAGCAACGATAAATGATTCTAGTCAGGATGGGAGGAGGGGAGGAGGGGAGCATGATGGGGAATCAGGATGGGAGAATGGGGAGTCAGGATTGGAGAAATGGAGGACAAGGGGAGTAGGGGATTTAAGGAGGACTATTCCAATGGGTTTTAGAAAACCGTTGGGATAGACTACCCTATACCAACAGTTATGGGAATCTGTTGTCATAGGATCTTGGGGATATCCCCTATTTCCTGTAGTGTGTTCATGAGATATCCTTTTATGATCTTAATGATATATTTATGAAAACACTAATCTTAACCATAAATGAGCTGGGTAATGAGTATGGATTATATTGTGTTGTATTAGGAGTCAGGATTTGAACAATTATAGTCTGTCATGGTAATGTGGTTGCTTATGGGTCCAGAAAGTTAAAAACACATAAGAGAAACATCCTAAATCCTTTCCTAGATTTGGAAATAGTGGTTCTTTCCATGAGGTGTTATTGGAATACACTAAAAAAAGTGTTTGAAATATATTTAATCACAAAGTGAAATAAACTATTGATAGAAGAGAAGGTATGAGTACCTATAGTCTATTAACTTTGACTTAATGTATATCTCAAGAAGGGGAACATTTTTACTTATGTAACATATTGGAAGGATCATGCTTAGGTAGTACATGATTCAAGAATCAAGTGGAATATGGTTAGCCACTTTGAAGAGATATTACTTTATGTTCAAAATTATCATTATCAAGTGACACTTATGTTTTTATCTATCACTTATTCAATCATTTGTAGTATTACAGGAGTAAACTATAGAATTCATATTATTTATTCATGAGAGGCGTGATATACCTTTTATAGTGTTATATTTTATAAAATTTTGGTTATTTTTAATTGATGTATCCTTTGTAAAGTGCCTATTTTGGGATTTATATCTTTTTGAAGATGCCTAAGTGGCTCTTTTAAAATGATTCAAGGGTTTTGAAATGTTTCTTAAAAAATTATATGTGTTCAACATACCTTTTTTGGGGTTTGGATACCTTTAAAATGATTTAAACACTTTTCATGGACATAGGTTTCATGCCAAGTGTTTTTCAACTCCTTTGACTAGATTTCATAAAGGGATGTGAATGTTTTGAAAGCGTATGTAAAGCTGGTTTCATCTTCACAAGGGGTGTGGGAAGTTTAAAATGAAAATTTGTAAAATATATGGGGTTTTAGTTCATTTTAAATGATTAAAATTGTTAGTTTATGATGTTTCCTTGACTGCTTTAAAGAATGAATTGGGGTTTTTGAGAAATATTGTTTGAAACTGATTGGTTTATTTTAAATAGGGAATGTTATTTTAAAGAATAATTTATATAAATGATGGGTTTTTAATGGGACTTAAATTGTGATTTGATAAATAGTTTTCAATGGATAATTAAAGTCTATATATATTTTTAGCCTTGTTTAATTTTTATATCAATGATTTGTATATTTATTTTGTTAAATACTAATACCACTGAATGAAATAGGATAGATATGAATAAAGAATGGATGAATTCCAATAATTTGAAAAAATAGTATGAATAAAGAGTGAAAGAGTTCATCAAGTTTTCAAAAGATCATGCATATAACCCTTCTCAAATCCTTTGTTCGTGTTTACGTTGTTGTTATTCAAGACAAGTTAGTCCATAAGAGTTGGAAGAACACCTGATCTGTCACAGAATAGATCAAAGTTATAAATGATTGAATAAACATGGGGAATATGTGACTGTTGCTAGTGGGTGGGATAACACTACATTTTATGGATCATCTAATATGATTACAAGTGTGGACAATGAAGAAGATTGTATTGAATACGTTGTTACAAATTTGAATGATGATAAAGATCGTATTGAGGAAATGACAAGGACAATTGAAGGTGAACTTCATTATTGCCCAAAATTGTTTGAGCAGTTAAAAAGTTGTGCAAAGATGCCATTGTAAAGTGGTTTCACTAAATATACAGTATTATTACCCATACTAAAGATGTATAATTTGAAACTAGGCAATAGATAGAGTGGTGCCAATTTTATAGAATTACTTTCTCACTTGAATGACATGTTCCTAGAAGATAATGAGCTCTCTAGCCGAACATACAATGTGAAATGAATGCCCTGACCAATGGGTATGATCTCTGAAAGAATACATGCCTAAACGAATGAATTTATACTATTTCACAAGGACCAAAAATCACATAGAGAATTCCCACAGTGTGGTGATTCTCAATACAAGAAATATGAATCCAGTCCTATGAAATTTGTATGGTACATTACAATCATTCCTAGGATTAGGAACCTATACGGAAGTTAGAAGACTGCAAGGTAATTGACGTCGTAAATAGAAATTGGAAATAAATATGGGATACTACGTAACTTGGAAGACTCACCTCAGTGAAAGAAAATTGATCATGAGTATCCTAAATTTGGAAACGAGCCAAGAAACATTCATTTTTCATTATATATAGATGGAGTGAATCCTTTTGGTTTTCAAATAAGCACTCACAGTACAAGGATGGTTATATTGGTAAATTATAACTTTCCACCATGTTTATTCATGAAATGAAAACACATCATGTTATCAATGATTATATAAGGACCAAAACAACCAGGGTAATGATATTGATGATTATTTGGATCCATTGATCAAGAATTTAAAATTATTGTGGGATTCAGGTGTTGCATTGTATGATGCTTATAGAAATGAAGATTTCGCATTGAGAGCCATATTGTATGGGATGATAAATAACTTTCTTTCTAATGAATTTTTTTAGGATATAGCATTAAAATAACTCATGGTTGTCCTGTCTGCGAACAAGGTACACAGTCAATTAGGTTGAAACATTCATCGAAAACCATGTTTCTAGGACATCACAGATTTCTACCCCGACAACATATGTAATGATCTTGGAAATTATCATTCGATGGAAGTTCAGAAGAATGTAAAACACCGTATTCACTATTTGAGAAAGTAAAATATGTGGAAACTACTTTTGGTGAACCATTTTTGAAAAACCTTACGATAACCATTTTTAGAAGAGATATGTTTTTTTCTTGAATTACCATAATGTAATTATCTATACGTCAGACACTTTCTTTATGTTATGCATATTGAAAAAAAATGTATGTGATAGTATCATCAGTACATTGCTAAATGCACCAGGAAAAATAATGGATGGAATTAAGGCTAGGTTGAACATGGTTGACATGTGAATATGAGTATAGTTGGCACCAGTGAAGGGTGAAAAATGAATTTTTCTTCCTCCATCTATTTACACTCTTTCTAGGCATGAGAGATATGAATTTTTTAACTTCATGAAGAACGTAAAGGTTCTAGAGGGGTATTCATTGAATGTCAAAAACATCATCTCAATGACTGATTTAAAGTTAAAGGGTCTAAAATCACATGAATTCCATGTTTTGATGCAATATCTAATTCATATAGCTTTACGTTGCATTTTTTCCAATAATGTATATCATACATTAACCAAACTCTATTTATTATTCAATTTTATATGCAGAAAAGTTATAGACCCAAAAAAATTGCTGAGTATGGAAAGAGAGATTGTCGTCATATTATGTGAATTGGAAATTTTCTTCCCACCAACATTATCTGATACGATGGTTCATTTGATGGTTCACTTGGTGAAAGAGATTCAACTATGTGGTCTTGTACACTATAGATGGATGTACCCCATTGAATGGTATATGAATATTTTGAAAGGTTATGGAAAAAATCAAAGTCATTCAGAAGGTTATATTGTGGAGAAATATATTGTTGAGGAAGCCATTGAAATATGTACTGAATACCTATCTGACGTGGAAAGAATTGGTCTACTGAAATCCTGTTACACTAGGAGACTTGTGGGTGAAGGAACTTCTAGAGGAGTTGTTTTCACAATCAATATTAATGATAGGGAGTAGGACCACCTTTATGTTTGGCATAAAATTTTGTACGTTTTCCCATATGTTGAAACCCACAAATAAATTCTTTGGAATTTGAATCCATCAAGGGATAAAATATGGATATCAAATACACATAATCAAAATTTTATAAGATGGTTTCAGGACCATATTTTAAAAGAGTTATATGAAAACAAAAATTCAATTTCATAATGACTTTTATGGCCAGCTAGAGTACCAAGTGTGTATGTATTATCTTACAAAGGTTATGTAATTAATGGTCATATGTTCTATAGAAATTATCATGATGAAGAAAGTACAATGAAAAATAGTGGAGTTACACTCGTAGCTAAAGAGATGTATGTTTCTATTACTAAGGACAAAAATACAATTTACACAAATATGTCATACTTTAGCATCGTCAAAAAAATATGGTAGTTGGATTATATATCATCCAAAGTGCAGATTTTTCAATGCAGGTGGGTTCATAACAATAGTTTCATTAAAATAGATGAATTGGGATTTTTGAATGTTGATTTTAGTAAGGAAGGTTACAAAGAAAAACTATTTATAATGGAATCAAAGGCAGTGCAAGTATTTTATGTTACAGATCTCGCAAACCAAAAGTGTTAAATTGTTCTATTATCGACCAAAACCACAGAAGGGTCGGATGAAAATTCAACTAAGGACGAACCTTTCATTGGGATGTCGTAATAATTTCACAGTAGTCCCAATATAGACGGAATTTTTTATGTGATAGGAGACCATAATAAATGGATTTAGATCATTGATAGAGGGTTAAAATCCCATTATCCTTTAAAAAATAATAAGGGAGTTTAATAACCATGCTACATTTTTTCGGAATATATATCATGGTATCTCATGTTATTATCCACTTTTTGTTGTATTTATGTACTCTAAATTAAAATTTAAACCAATTTTGTCGATAATGAATCCTGCACATGATGGTGCTCCCAAACTCGAGGAACAACATGTCTCTCAACCTGCTACTACTCGTAGTACAGAAGAGTGACCTTCTGCATGTGTTGGTGCTCCCATTCCCAAGGAATAGTTGGTCTCTCAGCCTGCTACTACTCATAGTGTAGAGGAGCAACCTTTTGCATGTGTTGGTGCTCCCAATCCCTAGGAACAACAGGTCTCTCAACCTTCTATTGCTCGTAGTGTAGAGGTACAATAACCCTTCACATGTCGATGCCACCGCTCTAGAGGAACATATTGACAATGTTTATTTCGGGGAAAGGGTAGGTGATGAAGGACTGAAGTCCTAGAAAAAAAAGAGCATCATAGTTTTGCAATGTTAGCAAAAATCCTTAAGGTGAAAGCTAAAGGCAACAAATACGAGGTCTGATGGAATTTGTGGGGTCAACATTTTAACCCCAACAAGTCCATGTTCAGTAGTTATATTAAAATCATCACTTGGTAACACATGTTGATTGATGTAGATTCGTGGCACCATGTTGTGACCGGGCTTAAGGAATTGATGTGGGAAGATATTATGGTAACATTATGATGTCATTTATTTATTTTACTAAAAAATAATATAATGAAACATTGAATTACTCTTCATCATCCATTATAGAGTGCATTTATAGTAGATGACTCCAACAAGAAGCGTGTATTAATGCTTGCTGGAAGGATTCACAGAATATTTCACACAATACTTAAAATACGTCATCTTAAAGATTCTGAAGGGAAAGTAAACCTGCACCCACCGCTTATCTATGCACACCTGATAACCAAAGAATCGTGGGATGCGTTTACTATCCGTCGTGCGGATGTGTCTTTTTAGGTATAGTGTGTCCAGTAATACATTGTTTGATGATACATGTATTCATCACTTTGATTGACAATTTTTTATTTATAAAATAGTAACTGAGTGCTAAAAATAAGGAACGAGTAGAAAAAACAGTGTACCCCTATCGTAAAGCAAGGATGGGGTATGCTTCACTTGAAAAAAAAATGGTACATATTTTAAATCTACCGGAATACTTTTATGTGACATGAAATAACTCCATAATTATGTTACGCTTTTTATATGTATATTGATCACTCAAAATCCAAAGTCACTTCCATCCTATGCCATTTTATATGGACGAAGGAATGTGTAAATAGTTATGGAATACTAATATATGAGAACACACAAGAAGTGTGGGAATAAAG
Organism: Viscum album; assembly: GCA_963277665.1. NCBI lineage: Eukaryota > Viridiplantae > Streptophyta > Magnoliopsida > Santalales > Viscaceae > Viscum > Viscum album. Next base: position 1,872,575,252 of record OY728146.1, on the reverse strand, counting down.
TGTAAGTATTATATAATATTTTTTTCTTTACATCACTATTACGTAACAATGATCGCTTCTTTTCCTATATTTTTTATCTGACATAGTCACAGGAATCAAAAACACCTGTTTTGGATGAACACAAACTATCAGTGGCCTTGAAGTAGCCAGGACAGTATGGTTGCATCAGAGGTGTGGGTTTTGGGGGGACACCCCGAACATCTTTTGAGAAAAAAAACAAAAGGATGATTAAACTAAATTAATAAAACATATGAGAGAAAAAATAGATACCCTTGAAGGAAAATTCCAATGGCATATGAAGATGATGAAAATTTTAATGAGGGATAGGAAAAGAGAAGAAGAAACTCAAGAACAACCACCACATAAAGATCCCACCCATCCCCCACCAGCTATAAAGCTAGACATTCCCCTCAAAGAGATGTATTAGTAGAGGTAATCAATGTTCTAATTAATGTTTTTTTTGAAATGTGAATTAGATATACATTGATACATTTCTATAATTGCTATTCTATAGGGTGGTAATGACTATGATTTATATCTAGCAACACCCACCCATTGCCTTGTGGTGAGGGTTGTGGTGTTTAATATTCAAAAGGACATGCTATACAACAAACCACTTCCAAAAGTTCATGTGTGACTGTCGATCAATATAGCCCATGATCCAAGCACATAGATAACTATTCCAATTCAAGAGGATGATATTAATACAGTTGAAAAATATATTGGAACATTCATCTCATGGCCGTCACATCTTGTAAAAAAATCATGTCAACAAGGAGGTATTCATTTCCAATTTACTTTTCATGCTAAACCTTTAATTGTTAATGAAAAATGTCTGAACCAATGAATGTTATTATAGACAGATAAAGAGAAGAGGAAAAAAACAAAAGACCATCTCAATACCATCTAATGGATTGACCGACCAATCAAAAAGATCTACCAAAATCCCAATTACCCCAACCATTATATATCCACATTTACTATAATTAAAGGCTCATGTGGATACAAAGTTAAAAGATGGTGGCAACCACATATTTTAATTTGAAGTAAATATGTATGTAGAGAATGATAGAGACTTAATTAGTCTTGAGAGCGCAACTGAAATCCTCGACTATGACTAGTTAGGTGGCTTAGTTGTAAATGTATACATGAGGTATGTTCTCATGATTTCATTTTCCAAAAGTTGAAATACTTTGTTAATTATGACTAAATACATTTCATATTTTTGGAAGTCATATATATGAAAAAAAAATTGAAGGTATTTTTCCATGAGCAAAAGTTCAGACTCGTTAGTCCCCACGTCACCTCAATAGCAGAAGATAAAATAAAACCTGACAAAAAGGATGAAATAGTGTAAGGTTTGATCAAATCCTTTGAAAAAAAAATTCAGATGAAAGAATCTATTTAATTCCAACGATGCAGGGGTAAGACTCACCAATTTAATCATATCAAACTTATTTTCATTTCTTTCATTAATTATTACTTTTTTGTTTTTTTAGGTGGTATTGGATGCTCATGCAGTAAATTTGGATACTATAAATTTTTATTTCTTGGATTCCTTCCATGGATATCCAACAAACTTTCCACACATAATGGAATTTGAAAATTTGTATTACACTATATCCATCGTTTTAGAACTAAATATCAAGTTATATAATTTATATTATCTTTTAATGAAGATTCTGTTATGATAGGGAAGTGCATCACTATCATCTAAAAAAGGAATGAGGCCAAGGGATAAGGACAAGGAAGAACACAAGTACTATGAATGGATAAGTATCAGGATATATATAATAATATTTCACTATCCAAACACATATCAAAACAAATTACTTATTATCCTCAATGTTTTGGTAGTGTCTGAAAAAACCCAATGGAAATGATTGTGGTTATTGTGTTTGTAAATTTATGGGAGAGATCATATTCAATGAACAAACTATTATCCCTAAAGAGGTATTTTCAAAGATAATTACTATTTTATTTAAAATATTTATTAATCCCTTGTGTATTTATATTTTTCTTGTACTACTATGACTATCCAAAAGTCTCATATTCACAAGAAGATATAGATGCTCTCAGAAACAAAATAACAACATATAATATTAAATAATTTACGTAAACAGCATGAAGGTGTGACTTCCATATATAGGGTATGAATTTATAATGTTAATATCACCTTCTAACATCTTTATGCTCATGTTATCCTTATATAATCAGTGATATATCCATTTTTTACACTAATTGAACATATATGATAACCCTTTATTATGTTTCAAATACTTAGGTTATTAAGAATGGTTTTATAAATGATGTCTAAGAAGGTCGGTACAACTCAAAGTGTCTATTTTTATTTAAAATTGACATTAATTTAAGTAAAAAAAGTGAAAAACTGAAAACTGTGCAAACACATTTGTATTATTTTGATATTTTAAGAAAAAGATATATTATTTATTTGTGACATATAGGGATTAGTTTCACCTCAATACAACTCATGGTGTGGCCGGTACAACTCAAAGTGTCTCCTTTTATTTAAAATTGACATTAATTAAAGTAAAAACAACAAGTGACGTGCTTAAAACTAAGAAAATGAATTAATATTGTTTTGATATTTTAGTAAAATGATACATGAGTCATTTTTGATGTATAGGAGTCAACCCCACCTCAATCTGACACACGGTGTGGTCGTTGCAACTCAAAGTGTCTCTTTTTATTTAAAATTGGCATTAAGTTAAGTAAAAACAAGTGACATATTGAAAACTGATCAAACATATTTGTATTGTTCTGATATTTTAGTAAAATGATCTATTAGTCATTTCTTACATGTTGGGATTAGCCGCACCTCAATAAAACACATGGTGTGGCTGATAGAACTCAAAGTGTCTCTTTCTATTTAAAATTGACATTAATTTAAGTAGAAACAATAAGTGAGATATTAAAAACTGAGCAAACACATTCGAATTGTTTTGATACTTTAGGAAAATTATCCATGAGTAATTTTTGATGTGTAGGAGTCACAAAAACCTCAATATGATGCACAATGGAGCCCTTACAACTCAAATTCTATTTTTATTTAAAATTGACACTAATTTAAGTAAAAACAACAAGTGACATACTGAAAACAGAGAAAACACATTTAGATTTTTATATATTTTAGAAAAATGATCTATTAGTCATTTTTGACATGTATGGATCGTCCAAACCTCAATAAAATGTTCAATTTGTCTAGTAAAACTCAAATTGTCTCGTTTAATTTAAAATTGAAATTAATTTAAGTCAAAACAACAAGTTACATACTTAAAACCATGAAAAATCATTCATATTGTTTTGATATTTTAGGAAAAGGATCCATGAGTCATTTTTGACATGTAGGAGTAAACTAAACCTCATTCTAATGCATGGTGTGGTTGTTACAACTCAAAGTGTCTCTTTTTATTTAAAATTGACATTAATTTAAGTAAAAACAAGATGTGACATACTAAAAAAATTAGAAAACACATTTTGATTGTTTTTGATATTTTAGGAAAATGATCTGTTATTAATTTGTGACATGTAGGGATCATTCACACCTCAATAAGATGCACCGTGTATCTGGTAAAACTGAAATTGTCTCCTTTTATTTAAAATTGACATTAATTTAAGGAAAAACAACAAGTGACATACTTAAAACTGAGAAAATGCATTAAGATTGTTTTGATATTTTAGGAAAATGATATAGGAGTCATTTGTGACATGTAGGAGTCAGCCAAACCTTAATACAATTCATGGTGTGTCCATTAAAACTAAAAGTGATTCTTTTTATTTAAAATTTACATGAATTTAAGTAAAAACAACAAGTGACATACTGAAAACTGAGTAAACACATTTGGATTGTCTTGATATTTTAGAAAAATGATCTCTTTGTCATTTTTGATGTGTAGTGATTGGTTACACCTCAATACGATGCACGGTGTGGCTGGTAGAACTAAAAGTGTCTCGTTTTATTTCAAATTGAAATTAATTTATGTAAAAACAACAAGTGACGTACTAAAAACCGATAAAGAACATTCAAATTGTTTTGATAATTTTGAGAAATGATCCATGAGTCATTTGTGACTTATAAGAGTCACCCAAACCTCAATTCTGATGCATGGTGTGACTAGTATGACTAAAAGTTCCTATTATCAGTTTAAAATTGACATTTTTGTTCAAAAAATGCCACTCACTGAAAACCAAACAAACATACTCTGATTGTCTTGGTAATTTAGTACGATAATTTATAAGTCATTTGGGACATGTATGAAGCAACCTCATGTCAAACCAATGCATGTTGTGACCAGTATGACTCTAAATGAGTGTTTTCAGTTTGAAATGACATTTTAGTAAAAAAAACAACTGACATAATGAAATCTATGCAAACGCATTTGGATCATTTTGATACATTAGGAAAATAATCCATTAGTAATTTGTGATAGGTAAGAATCATCTGCACCTCAATACAACACACGATGCGACCAGTATAACTCCAAATTTTTCATTATTTAAAATTGACATTAATTTTAGTAAAATAATAAGTGACATACTCAAAACCGAGAAAACAAAATTGGATTTTTTTAATATTTTTGGACAATGATCCATAACTAATTTTTAACATGTAAGAATCAACCCCACCTCAATAGGATGCATGGTGTGACCGGTATAACTCCAAATGTGTCATTTTTATTAAATATTGTAATTTTAAAACTGTGTTCTTTCATATCAATGTTTAATTTATTACTTTATAATAATACTAACATAATATTTGTTTTCTTATATAGGTAGAATCTTTTGCTCAGGTTGAGATGATTTTTTCGGCAACTGATACCATGAGCAAAGATTTTTGAGAGGGGATCACGAGCACCAAAAGATGAAATATTAATGTTTTAGAATGTTTGCTGGACAATTTTAAATGTAATTATATAAAACATTTTGATTGAAATGTAAATAATAGTGTTTATTTTTGTATATAACATGGGTGGACAATTTTTTCTTCCAGATGTCAATTAAATGTATATAATAGGTTTTATTCTTGTGTGCTGTTTAAATAACAGTTTGCCTCTGGGTGTGCTGTATTTAAATTTCAGGTTGGGTGTGTTGTGTTTAAATTTCAGGTTGGGTGTGTTGTTATATATTTAAATTATAGGTTGGGTGTGCTATTATATAAACACCATATTGCAATTGGGTAGCCCTTTATTAGCACTATTTTTAGCACTGATAAAGTTCCCATTTATCAGTGCTAAAAAAGCAACCATAAATGTGTCCTTTATGAGAACCAAAAATAAAAATGATAAAGGGGGTCCTTTATCCATGTTTTTTTAGCATGGATAAAGGACCCGCTTTATCAGCACAGCGAATAACAGCTCTTTTTTAGCACTGTTAAAGGCCATTTTGTACACTATCAAAGGCCATATTTCTAGTAGTGTCAGTGCAAAAAAGGCATGATAAATGGGTAATTTTAACACCACTTTTTTAGCGCTGTTAAAAGCACCTTTTATCAACATTTTTTAGCCCCATTAAATGAGGTACCTTTATCAACACTTTTTTTAGCATTGTTAAAGGGTGACACTACGTACAACCAAATCTGTGATGGTGCGTGCATGACGAGAACACTCCCAGATGACGCTACTAGAAATTGCATAATATTAAGCACTACCCTTTATGAGCACCAACTAAAATCATTTTTAAGCACTCAAAAAATACACTGATAAAGGGTACGTTTATCAGTGCTAAAAAAGCACCAACAAATGTGTGTTATAATTTCTGTTTTTTAGCCTTGATAAAAGTACTCTTTTTGAACCTTTTTTTCTAGTGAAAATATAAGGACAATTTTATTAGTCTATTTTTTAACGCTGATAAAAGCACCCTTTTTCAGTGATTTTTTCTATTTCTAATAAAAGGTATATTTCATAAAACAATTATATACCATTAAAAAACATATATTAATATATAAATATATTTATATTGATATAAATGTAATATATTTTATTAAATATGATAAATTTAAATATGCATTTACACTTAATATATAAGATATTTAGTTGAAATTAGATTATAAAATAATTAAAAATTAATATTAATTAATAATTTGATCATTATTAATGAGTTATATTCATTTAATAATAATTGAATGATATAAAAATTTAATAAATTAATGAACGATCTAAGATAAATTGAAACATGACTTGAATTTCAAATGATCATAACTTTTGATTCGAGTGTACATTTGAGCTCTGCCACATATCAAATCGAAGCATGAAAAAAAATCTACGATGTGGTGATTAGGGGTGGAATTGATTAGTATTTTTTCAAGATCAAAAGGCATGAAAGTTATCCAAAACTATGTTTTTTTTTGGTATCTTAATTTTTAAAAATTTGGTGGAATTTCAAAATCATTTTAGGGAGACTTTTTGTATTTTTTCAGTAGATAATAAATTTATTCTCAGGTCTTATAGTCATATGAATATTATTGTGTTGAAATTTTACCTTTTTTCATATTGTAATGTTATTTATTATTAGATATATACATATTTGCTTATATTTACATATAATAAATCCATTGTACAAATAAATATTTATACATATTTACATAGAAATATATTTTTAAATATTTAAACCATATGGAAATAAATATTTTTTATTCATTTTTTTAAAGAAAACATTATTCATTTTACTAACCTTATAAAGATTCACTAATACACACACACACAAAATTAATGTTTATATATAAATATGTGTTTATTTTTATATTATAATATATGTAAATAAATACATAGATACAAATATTTGTGTGTTTGTGTGTATAAAATATAAATGTGTACATGTGTGTAGAAGAGGAATTCCTTTTTTCTTTAATAAATAAGGACTTGTCCCTCAACATGTTATAATAATAATATATATGTAAAAATGTATAAAATTTATATCTAAATATACATTATATAGACATATTTTTAAATGTATTAAAAGATAATTATATAAATGTATATGATTGTATGAATAAATATATAAATAAAAACAAATTATATATATCTATATCATAAAATATTATACAAATCTTGATGGTGTAGTGGAAAGAAATTACGACTTGAAGGAAGAGGTCAGAGGTTTGATTCGATGTGCAAGAATGGCTGAAGGGTGTGAAAAGCACTAATAAAGGGCTTTGAAATCTCTAATAAAGTTGGTTGGATCGAGCATGGCTGGTTGGGCGCCCAGGGGGCACAAGTGGTGATAAATGGGGTTCCAAGAATAGATAAAAGTGTTGGGTTAAAAAAAATTCAATTGCTTTTAGATTTTTATCAGTGTTAAAAAATGATGATAAGATCTACCTTCATCAGCACTAAAAAAGCACTGATAAAGGCCTCTTTATTGGTTCTAAAACAAAAGCATAGATAAACTCTCCCTTTTTGAGCGGTTTTGTTTTAGCAATGATAAAGGTAACCTTTATCAGCACTTTTTTTAACATTGATAAAGATCATTGCTTTTAACAACACTTAGCATGTCAGTGCTTTTTTAGCACTGAAAAAACTCATTTATAGCACTTTTAAAAGCATAATTTGTAATAGTTAGACTTTATTATTCAGAAATGAAACCACCAGATTAGAAGACATGAAAAGTTGTAAAGAACTAAAGAAGCTACACAAGGATCAAATCTAATTAGGTCGGATGGCAGTGACAAAATCTGTCATGTTGAACTAGCAATCTAACTTCCTGGACAGACTCATTATACACACACACATAGAAGGATACATCATCATAAAATCAAAAAAAAACTAAATCATGAAAATTGGAATAAACTTCATATATTATTAGGTTCTAATAATAAAACTTGGAAGAAGATCGAATGGAGCTTAACATGATGATGTATTCCTTCACATGAGAATGTCCCACAACAAAGACCAAAGATCTCCATCACTCTCCACCCAAACCCTAGACAGGATCAACAATGATGAAGATGATATGCTTCAGCGGACATTGGGAACCTTGGAAAATAAATCTTCCATGCATTTCTCTCGATATTTCTCTCCATAGGAATAAGAGACTTCCCTCATAACACACTAAATTTTGACGATGATCCCCTATGTGCAATGATGATGGCAGACAAGTCGACGATAATTCAGATGATGAATGTGGGATATGAACCACATGGATGAACCAAATTCAAGAGACGATTCAACTATTAAAACAAATCTAGTTACCCTTATGCGGCTTTACCCTCATGAAACATTACCTTTATACGAGCCATGTATTACCCTTATATGAACAAGTGAAGACCCTTACACAAGTAGTCCACCATTATGTGATCCATGGGTTGCCCATACTTTATCAATTCATACCATTGTGTGAGAACCACCCAAACACAGGAAGGGTGATGCCTTTACATGAGAAGGATTACCCTTACGTGAACAGGGAGTACCCTTACACAACCAGGTTGAGAAATTTTTCGTGCATGTATTTTTTTTGAAACAAATTGATTCTTCCATGAAAAATGTTGTTTACATTTCTTATAATTTTTTGAATTCAAAAGATTTTCCTTAACCTATAGCTAAATCACACGTTAAGGTAACCTATTGCATAAGTGTATCTAACCTCTTCCATAAGGGTAGTTCGCTCATTGTGTTAGGGTACTCTTGACTCACGTTAGGGTACTACTGTTGCATAAGGGTTGCTAATTTGTTTCATAAGGGTAGATAACCTATTTTGCAAGGGTTATGGGTGGCTTATGTAATGGTTAACCCTCTCACGTAAGGGTCATTCCTGACTCGCGTAAGGGTACCCCTTGTAGGTTCAGGGCACAATAGAAACATACGATGAGAAGTTTCCAACATTTCTTTTATCATGATTGATAATCAATCTGAGATCTAAACAACAATAAATGTCGAGATCTATGGAATTGAATCAAAGAAAATAAACAAGGGAAATCACATCAGAACTAGAGGGAGGATCATCACATATTATTTATTATTAATTTAATTAAATAAATAATTACCTTTAAGAAATTTTCTCTTCATTAATGAATCTGGTGACAGATCTACGATCCACTATCATTTAATTGTATAAACCAAGTTTAGATTTCATTTAGTGGGGATCTACATGTGTTCCAAAAAACTCTAAACATCACCGAAGGAATATTTGGGTGCTATAACAACAGATCCTTGCACTTGTGTCATCTGCCATTGATCTCTTTGAGAACCACTTCCAAAGTGTTCTCTTTGATCCAGTGGGGGAGGATTGTTCTCCGTCCTTGGGAGTGTCCTTAGAGAAAGGATCTCTCTATACTTGAGAGGTTTCTCCAAATCTGTTGTGTACAACCAAGACAAATGAATTGGATTTATTGAGAAAATAACACAATTAGGTATTTATATTTCTAGGGTTAAAATAAAATAATTTTACAATTGCCCTAAATTATTTATTTAATCCTAGCGAAACCATGTGTCAAATAATAATAAAAATATCATTATTTCTTGACATGCGCTAAACATGAGAATTATAATTAAATATTATTTAATAAAATAATATTCAATATTTATTATTTCTCATCCTATCTAAAAACTCGATCTGTCATTCCTCCATAATATTTATCGAACCATGAATAATGACTATTTATTTGTTAAATAAATATCAATGCATTATTCGCTAATAAATAAATAAATTTTATATTTACTAAATAGAAAATAAATATTTATATGTGGTCAATCATACATGAATAATTATTCAACCATGTATAGGAATAATATTTATTCAACCTTTTAAATAATGAATAATAATGCATATTATTTAACTGAGATTCTCGATACACTTAGTGTGTGACCATCTAGGCCTCTTTCTCAGTAGCATTAGGGGAAGCAATATAAAGTCCAAGGTTAGTGTCTAGAAACACACCAAGGAACCCATGGATAAATAAGTTAATGCCACAATGACATGTTACCTCATATAGATTCTTACTGTGTAATATAATCCCTTTATCATGATATATCTAATCAAGCAAGTTGCATGCTGGTGCCATCAAACTATGTGCACGATGTCCCTTTCTTTGACTTCTGGAAAAATGAACTTTCCTTTAGAACACTATGGTCATGGATTTATTTAGGTTATATTATTTCCATCAAAGGGATTGAGATATCAACTTATGTGAAAAAATATAAGGGAAAAAATCCTTTCTTATACTATTCATTAATGCAAGACACACCCAACATATCCTATTTCGCCTCGAATATGTGTCATCATGGTTTTCATCAACACATCTTAGTGAATGACTCATAATAATCTTTAATAATAATCTAAAATTCTAAGGGCCAATACACACATCCACAGATAGGAACATCCAATGACACATATAAAGGTAGATTTCCCACTGGCGAGTCTCATTCTCATAATATCCTACTAAATATTACCAAGGGTGTACACCATGAGATGGTGCCTCAAAGTCCTATGAGTCTCCACCCCTGATAACCTATATCATTTTTTCCCTCAAATGATATCATCAGGACATATAACATATTTTCAAGAATAGCGTCATTGCACTTTCGAGTTCTCGTCATTGTGAGGAACTATTATGACCTTTTATTGTGACGGCTACTCTTAAGACATTATCAAATACTATATAACATAGAAGAACAAACATGATGTGATAAGTAATTTATTAACATTCAAAACCTTGAATACAAGATGTCATAAAGTACACATAATTTGGTTCTAGGACACCTACTTCAATAGACTCCCACTTGCATTAGATCCAACTCGTAACAACCTTTTGTCCGCTAGCTCTCACGTGATACTCATACTTCTGCTAAGATAGGCCTTTAGTCAAGGGGTCCATCGTGTTATCTTCTATGGGTACTCTACTTATTTTAAATTCACCCCTATGATAGAGATCCCTCAAGATGTGATACTTTCGAAGTATTTACTTTATTCATTGGTGTGACCTTAGCCCTTTTGCAAGATCCACCGCTAGAGTATTATCACAATACAATGTGATGGCGTATTTACTATTACACTACTACAAAAATGGGAAAGGGAAGCGCTGCCCTTTTATCAGCGCTAAAAAAAGCACTGATAAAGGGGGGGGGGCCTTTAACAGCGCTGAAAAAAAAGCACTGTTAAAAGTGACCCTTTATCAGCACTTTTTTTAGCGCTGATAAAGCCCCCCCCACCTTTATCAGTGCTTTTTTTAGCGCTATTAAAGGGGACCCCTTTATCAGCGCTTTTTTTAGTAGCGCTGATAAAGGGGGGTCTTATCTTCTCTTTTTCCTAGCGCTGATAAATTTTATATTTCAAAAAAAATCATGAAAAATAAAATATTGTTATATAAGTATATTTATATTGATATAAATATAATATATATTTTATAAATATGTTTTAGATAAGTATAAATAGACTATTACATTTTAATATATAAGAAATTTAGTGAAAATAAAATTAAAATATTTTAAAAAATATAATTAATTTATAATTTTCTAATTATCATAAATTAAAAATAATTTAATAAAAATTTGAAGACACAAAAAATCAAAAAAAAAGATCTAAAATAAGTTGAAAATGTAACTCAAACTTCAAACGACCATAACATATGATCCGAGTGTCCGTTTGAGCTCTAGAGTATATCAAATCGAAGCCTGCGACAAGCTCTATGTGCTTATAACTCAAGAAAAGATTTTGTCACTTTTTTCAAGGCCAAAAAAGGCCCATTCTTTCCCTCAACTATCAACACATGAGGGAAGTCCCGTCCTAGGACCTCCCATTTCCATTAACATCCATCAAGGCATGGGGTGCATCCCAAGGAGAGTTCTCAAAGTAATTCATTTTATAAAAGTGCCCAATGGGCCTCAAGCAACCATTGAATGTCAAACCATTCTAAAAAAGGATCCAACACATCATTTGTAAATCTGAAACCACTTAGAAATCCATTTGAGAAACCAAAACACATTCTCCAAGCCAAATCCATCCTTTAAGAACCATAAGTCACTTCTAAAGGCCATCTAGGCATTTTGATAAACACTTGGTGTGCACATTCAATAAAACAATTTCATGAAATTGAAATACAAAGAATAAATCACTTTATTTCATGTTTAACAATTATTCTAAAAAACATACATCATTATTTTGCATTAAAGAGAGGTGTGAAAAGCAAGCAATGAACGTTTCTTCAATTTAAAGGACAAATGCAAAGGGAAACCTACCTCAAACCACAAGTGCTTCAACAACACCCACCCGAAACAACTCCACAAGGGTTCCAAGAAGCAAAAACATCCACAAGGAACCTTAAGAACATGAAACCCCTAATTTAAACTCAATGTAACATGAACCCTAGCCCCACAAGTCCAAGGGAGAAGAGGAACTCAAAATAAAATGAGAGGAGAAGGAATAGATGAGGAGAATACCTTGAGAAATCACCCCAAGGCTTGAAGAAATCCGCTTGGATTTACCGTGGAAGAGGAGGAGAGGCTTGAGGAAGAAAGGAGAAGCCCCCTATGAGTCGCACGAACCACATGGGTAGAAAGGGAGGCTTTGGGGTTAATATTCAAAGAGGGTAGAAATGTCTTTTCACAATTTTAAAACACCTGGGCACTGTGTACGGTGAGGTCGCACGATTTCCTAAACTCTGTGCCCCTTACTGTATACACTGGACGCTTTCATGGTTTGGTTGTATAGTTTGGGAAATTGTAGAGCCAAGCGCACACCACTCGTATGGTTTGGCTAACTGTGCTCAGGTCGTGCACCCCTGACCAGAGATACCTAAGGACCCGCACGGTTTCTCTTTAGAGCTGCATGGTTTGGATCAAACTGTGTGCAGCCCGTGCAAGTTCAAAAATGAATTGAAAATAGACTCACCCTTATGTTTCATGGTTTTCCCTCCGCGCAACATTATAAAAACAGCTCAAAACTCAAAATTTTGATCTGAAACCTCGGAAACATAAGAGCAAAGCCAAAGACAAAAAGATAACCTGAAATAAAATAAGGGAATAAAAACCGGGGTGTGACAAAAAACATAAACAATATAAATGAATAAATATTACACCTCACAATAAACCGCTGTAAATATCTTTTTATATATATATATATAGTATGATCTACTGTGTTACTAGCAAAAAGTTGGAATGATCAACACTGAGAGGTTAAACACACACAATCTAAGACATGAGGAGAGGACTATAGACATAATATATGAAAAAAAAATCTCTATCCATCTAGCTGTACAGATTTTTTCCAATTCCAGTCTACGTTGCTAATATTGAAACAGTAAAATCAATATACATTTTTAAAAGTCAAGTCATTGTCTCACTTTGGGTGGCCCACCGAAAGTGGCTCCCCACCGATGTTTCTGGTATATCATATCTCGCATCCCCATTTACCGATTTGAAGAAAAATGTGTATAAATATGGATGGAGGAACCCACACCTCCCATGCTTCTCATCATCCTTCTCGCCCTGCCCTTTGCCGATGCCCGCACTAACGCTGCAGCGGCCGCCCCCCTCAAAACCTTCACGGTTCCATCATTTATTACTCTTCTCTTTGTTAATTACAAACAAAATGTTAGCTTCGTAATATTCATTCATTCCTCGTATTTGCAGGCATGGCGACGTGGTGGAGTGTTTTGACATGAAGGAACAACCTGCTTTTCGTAATCCACTCCTAAAAAATCACACTATCCAGGTGGGCTAGTCGGATTAAAAATTATTCTAATTCGCTTTTGAGATATATATGTATGAACAGATGGAGCCGAGCGTGAATTTGGGTGGAATTGGAATAGGCGTGGAGCTTATTCCCATCTAGAATGAGACTGAGGAGTGTCCACTGGGAAGCGTTCCAATATTAAGATCCACCACCCACGCCAACGCTTCCACCCACGCCGATGCTTTCAAGAAGATTCATTTCAATGAACAACAACCAGACACCAACCAGGTAATTTATTAAGTTGTATTATGTTATGTATATGAAATTATTGTATATATGTCCATTTTTAATAATTGAATATTAATGAGTAATTGTTTTTTTTAACAGCGATCTATAGGTATAGTCAGCAATGGACGGTACAACGGAGGACACGGGGTGTTTAGTTTGTGGAACCCCCGAGTGGAGGGGAAATTTGAGTTCAGTATTGCCCAGATTTGGATTGTATCAGGCAGCGGTACAACCCTCAACACTGTTGAAGCTAGATGGATGGTTTCTCTCTCACTTCCTCTACCCTATTTATTTTATAATATAATCCTCATATTTTTTTAATGTTTTATTCGTCTACAGGTGTTGGGGCGCAGCGGAGGTGCGCGGTACCTCAAACACACAAAAATGGAAGCAAAACGGATCAACACACGAATTTTTAACGTGGTTCGGCAGATCTGCCTACATCCACGGAGAAGAGGGCTGGTTCACTATTTCATTTCTCTCCGGTTCTCGTCGGAGGATCACAACACACACACCGCAATTTTTTCCCTTGCACATCATGGGATTGATCCTGTTCAAATAGATGGACAAACAGGTTGGTATGGGGTGGTTCATCAACCCCATGAGAAATCCTCCCGCCGGCTGCTATTGTCCACGAAAGCTGTTGTGCTTCCACCTTGACTGCCCACCAAAGAAGACCGCTGCATGGAGTAGTTGCCGACAAATCCTCCGCTGAAAACTCTCCAAATTGGGAGTGGCCCCCACAAATCTCCCTCTCACGACCAATTTGGGGTAGAAGCTTCATCTGCAGTCTCTTTGCAGGCATTGAAAACTTCATCAGCAAATCGAACACGCTTCTTCACGCCAGATGACGTGGCACTTCCACTTTCTTCACTCGATCTCGGGCTGACTACGGTCTCCATCAAATGATACAACCCTTGGGACTCCTTCCCAGTAAACATCGTTGCATCCCCACGTGAGACTTCTCATACTCCACCTGATATGAAAATCTTGAACACTCTCGCATCGAGCCTACTCAATGATATCAAGTTCCGTCTCATCCTCGGAACAAATTTCACATCACCCAGTTTACGAACTCCTCCATCGGGTGTCTTCAATTTCACCGTCCCGACTCCTCAAACCTCGCATGTTGACCCATCACCAAGTCGCACTGAGTCTCACACCTGCTGAAAAGTATCAAATGTACCTCTCTCCATACATATGTGTGCTGAGCTCCCCGAATCCAGAACCCATCCTTCATCCTTTGGATTTTGAGCCCTCTCATTCTTCCTCTTAAGAAATCGGCATTCCCGCTTCATGTGCCCGAATCTTTTGCAGTAATGACACTGCAATTCTCCCCGTACAACTCTCTCATCTGAGTGCATGCTTCCCATTGTCACACAGATTTCATCATCTGCTGATAATCCTGTGATGTTCACATCCTCCTCTTCAACTTTCTTCATCCCAGCAACGTACTGTTTGCGCTCTCCACAATCACTTTTATAGTGACCCTTCTTCTTGCACCAGAAACACGTGATTTCGCTCGGATCACGTCCCCTGGATTTTGGCTGCCATTCTTTACCTCATGACTGTCGATGTGGGCTCCTCCCACGCTGATCATCTCGCATCGCCATGATTTGATCACCTGAATGCGTCATGGGTCTTCGAAATGCTTCCGAATCCTGAAGCGACATCATCACATCGTCCAGCTTCAGTGTATCCTTCCCCACAAGCAATGTAGTCACAAGCCCATAAAATGAGCTTGGTAGTGATGACAAAAGCAAAAGTGCTTTGTCTTCCTCTTCAACCTTCACATCGAGCCCCAATAACTGCGTCAGGATCTTGTTGAATTCATTGGTATGATCCAACAAATTCTCTCCCTCGTCCATGTGCAACTGGTACAGTTTCTTCTTCAGGAACAACTTGTTGGTGAGCGACTTCGCCATATACCGCTGCTCCAACTTCTTCCAGATCTCCTTCGGTGATGTCTCATCCAACACCGAGTACTTTACCTCATTCGCCAAACACAGTCGAATTGTGCTGACAACCCGCATCTCGAGCTCTTCCCAATCATTGGCACTCGTTGTCTCGGGCTTTTCTCCGATCAACGGTCTGATCAGGCCCTGCTGCACGAAAAGATCCTTCACCGTGCTCTGCCACAAGCCGAAATTGTTTCGACCATCGAACTTCTCGATGTCAAATCTTGGTAGTGCTTCGCCACCCGTCATCGACGTTGTCGCAAAACGCGATCACCATCGTCGATGTCGTACCCTTTAATCACCACCTTAAATAGTGCGAATTTTCAAAAACTAATCGTACGGATGTGTCCGGAATGGTAGAAGTAGTCGGAATCGACTCCTGGATTGCCGAAATCGGACACCAATTGACCGAGATATGGTCAAAACACGTTCAACGGTCCAGATCACCCGCTGACGTGGCGCTGACGTGGCACGCCAGAGCTCTTGCCGGAATCTCGCCGGAATTGTCGCCGGCGGCGTGAACAGTGCCTTCTTCTCCGACACGGGGTTATTGTTCACCAGCGGGTTTGACCAAACTTTGACCGGTCATATCTTCTTCGTTTCAACTCCGTTTTTAACGTCGTTTGCGCCGATGGAATCGTCTCGCCGTCCTCTTCCCGAATTTGCCCTCAGAAAAATTTTCCGACCACTTTCAATTATCCAGCCATCGGAAAATTTGGCGTCGCCTCGTCGGTTCACCTCTGTTCACTCCGCCTCGCCTCTGATACCACTTGTTGGGGCACAGCGGAGGTGCGCGGTACCTCAAACACACAAAACTGGAAGCAAAACGGACCAACACACGAATTTTTAACGTGGTTCGGCAGATCTGCCTACATCCACGGAGAAGAGGGCTGGTTCACTATTTCATTTCTCTCCGGTTCTCGTCGGAGGATCACAACACACACACCACAATTTTTTCCCTTGCACATCATGGGATTGATCCCGTTCAAATAGATGGACAAACAGGTTGGTATGGGGTGGTTCATCAACCCCATGAGAAATCCTCCCGCCGGCTGCTACTGTCCACGAAAGCTGTTGTGCTTCCACCTTGACTGCCCACCAAAGAAGACCATTGCATGGAGTAGTTGCCGACAAATCCTCCGCTGAAAACTCTCCAAATTGGAAGTGGCCCCCACAACAGGTTTATCCATATAAATATGGCGAAACCAAAACTAGATTCTTCGTTTTTTGGACGGTACACACTGAATGCTTTCTTTAAACAAAACATCATGGCGTGAACCCCAACATGTAGACATATTTAAGCAGGACGATAGCTACGGAAAAAAGAGTTGCTACGATGGGGATTGCCCAGTCTTTGTCGGTGTGACCCACAGGTTCTTCCCAGGAGCACCGATCGCCCCAACTTCCACCTACAACGGAAAGCAGTATGAGGTCGATATTCAAGTTTTTATTTATATACATTTTTTCAAATTTTTTTTAAATACATCTAGGTTAAAAAAATTATTTTTTTACCCCCCAAAGGTGGCACCTGGTGTGCCGCCTTTGGAGAATTTTCCGCCCAGGGCAAGGCGGCACATGGTGTGAGGCCTTTGCCCAAAAATAACTGCAAAGGCGGCACACCAGGTGCCGCCTTTGCTTAGCAGAATTTTTCTGCTATTTAATATCCAGCGGTTCTGCCATTACAGCAGTCTGGATTCTGAATGATACCCTCACCCAGGACTCCCTTTTATAATGGGGTTTGCCCTGAAAACAATACTGCATTTCCGATGTGGGATTCTGGTTCTCCTTTTCCTGCACAGTACATTCTGCGTTTCCGATGTGTGATTCTGTTTCAGATACGCGACTTTGAAAGACTATAAAACATAAACTATAAGACCAATAGAAATTAAACTTTAAACAATGATTAAAGATATAAGAAATAGTTGAAAACAAAAATAATTTTATAAAAAATGTTGAGAAAGAGTAATTTATAAGCTTTCAAAACCACCTACTTGAAACATAAACATATTTCAAGTACGTGACTTTGAAAGCTTATAAAAGATAAACTATAAGACCAATACAAATGAAACTTTAAACATTGATTAAACATATACGAAATAGTTAAAAACAAAAATAATTTCATAAAAAATGTTCACAAAAGACAATTTATAAGCTTTCAAAACCATCAACATGAAACTTAAAAATGTTTCAAGTTCCCGACTTTGAAAGACTATAAAACATAAACTATAAGACCAATATAAATGAAACATTAAACATTGATTAAACATATAAGAAATAGTTGAAAACAACAAAAACATCCTAAAAAATGTCCAAAAAAATTAATTTATAATCTTTCAAAACAGTCTACTTGAAACTTAAAAATGTTTCAAGTACGCGAATTTGAGAGACTATAAATTGGCAAGAAGAACATATTGGATGACACTAGAGAACCCATCAATGTTCCCATGGTTGGGAAGATTCAACCAGGAAATCTAATCATAATATTCAGTATGTTCTACCTAACTAGGTTGGAACTTTATTCATGTATATGTCCACTTCCATATAAGTTCATAGAGAAAAAAAAAATCCATAAATCCCCAAAGCATAGATAGGATATAATAATAAACTAGAAATAAATTTTTCACTAATATAGGTAGACTATAAGCTCCCCAGACCAAAAAAACACTATCCAACTAATAGAATATTTCATTATATAATTCTCAGAATTGATGCCAAATCTAATAATATCCCAAATGACTCCTCTCACATCTAGAACGTGAATAGAAATGACCAATAAAATCCAATTCAAAGGCCACAAAGACATGATTTGAGAAAACTAAAACCCATCACCATTGTAATTGAAACTAGTACTATCCCTATGGGGGTAAAAATAATAGGGAACCCAAAATAGATTTCAGAACCACATCAATAACATAAAAACCAATACAGTTCTACTCTACCACATGTAAAAATCCTTTATTCAAGACCATATAAATAGGACCTCATCCATCCTCTTGGAATAAAACCTATATCCAAACAATACCTCACACATTATAATATACTAAAAGGTCCATCAAACCTAATTAAAACTTTACTTAATAGAACTCATTTGTTCTTGACATCCCCATAGGGTCAACATATCATAATGTCTATAAAAAAACTAAACTTTGAGAAACTGACTAATAAAACACAACCATGAGACTACACTATCCTTAATTATAGAAAAAATCAAAAAGAGCATAAAAAAATACACCATGGTAATTCTAAGTCATTCCAGGAAGAAATCCTACAACCCCCACTTGGACCTCACACCACACTTCCTTTAATAGGATTCTAAAATAAAAACCATGAAGGGGTCCTCCAAAAACCATTGTAAAAACCAAATAGAAATATATAATATATCAATAATTTCCTCATATCACCACTTCATCCTCACACCTAAAATTCATAAGAAGTAAATGGTGTGTTTATCATGTATATAGAAAGTTCCTCCTCAATCCTTACCTTCTCATAAAACTCTTCCCAACCTTACATGTACATCCAAATTATATGGAATGTCTCCCTTATACATAGCGTGCATATCAAATGGGGTACCTTACCATGTACCAAAATGTAATCTTTCCATGTTCCAACATGGAATCCTTCCATGTTCCAACATGGAATCTTTCCATGTTCCAACATGGAATCTTTCCATGTTCCAACATGGAATCTTTCCATGTAAAACATATACCTACTTTCTACAAATAATAAATGGGATATGGTGATGTTACTTACATTTCAATATTCCCCCACATAGGGTATCCAAAAAACTAAAAATCCACACCCATATCTTCTCTAAATTGAATTTTCCAAAAAAGAAAATAGTTTATCCACAATCTTTTAACATATTTCCAAAAACAAGAACACCCAAAATGTGTTGTTAAATAAGAAATATTTGACTACGTTTTTCTAAAAATCTTTCAGTCCCCATAAACCGTAGATTCTCCACAAAAAATACTTCGAAAAGGACTTCATGGAAATCCAAAAATGTTATAATAAAAATTAAAACAAAAAAAACTCTAATATATTCGGTGATATTTGAAAAATAAGGAACCTCTATCAATATATAAAACATAAAAACATTTATTCCATATCCACACCACATAGAAACTCTATCCTTATCAATATATGATAAAACTACCCCCAAAAAGATCCCCTCCCCATGATTCGGTCACAATTTCATTTAACAAAGGGTATTTCCCCCTCCCATATGGAATGTCACAAACCAACTAGAATTCCCTAGTACCCTTATCCCTAAGTTAGTCCAAACATAACCCAAATGGAATTCCCGATTCCCATGGGTTGAAGAATAACATATGGAATCAATAAAAATTTAAAGGGAATACTTTTATCAATAGGTAAAAAGAATCAAGAATGAATTGTGGAAGAAAATTCAATACATAGTTTATTTTGAAAACAATCCTTAAAAAGAAATTTCCTTAATAAAGAAGATGTAAAAAATAAATAAATCATCAAAAATAAATCAAACATTATCATCAAGAAAACATATCACAAGTCCATTAAACAAGAAGATCGTCCATCCACTATCAACCACTATCACCCAAGGGCCCATGAAGCAAGTACGCCCACCACCTCTAGGTAACATATTCACATTTCCTAGATCAAGCATAACAAGATCAATAAATTCAAGAGGGAAATGTATCTTGTGGGAAAAATAACCATGAAGGATTTCTCCAAATGTTCTGTATGTAGTTCCAATATAAATTATCCATTTTATGATTCAATCGTTAAATTAAATAATCATGCATATCAAATTTCATAATTTAATTGAAACTGGTCTTTCGTATAAAGAAGATACCAGTGTATGAAAATATGTGTAATGATTATTTTTCATTATATGAGAATTCAAACAATATATTGGTTCTATAAACACTAGAATGTAATAATAAAATAATAAAAATCAATATAGTCATATGTCGTACGGTCTAATATTTATTTCTTATAAGATGCTCACAGTAATCGGTCAATCATCAGGGCTCAAAGTGCAAGCATACATCTCTAAGGCTCAAGCCATGGGGATAAATTCAATCAACACCACTAAGAGAAAACTATGCAAAATATTTTCTAATTATAAATATCATCTTCAATCAATTAGAGTTTTTTTCCTACCACATATTTCTGTATCACACATTAAATACTCAGAATCACATGCATATTCGATGAATCAACCAATCAATTGAGGGAAATAATTTTAATTCAAATAAAATTTCATTGTTCAAATTACCAATTTCATGTTAAACATGGAATTTTATGTTCAAAACAAAAAAAAATAAGTTTTCATCCGGTTTATTCCTTTCCAAAAAACCCTTCATTTAATGAAATTTTTTTCAATGAATAATTTAAAATAATTTCAATCCAACTTTTCTCTAATAATTTCATATTTACAAAACCATTTAGGAAGTGTTTGATTTCAAAAATATCATTCCTTTGAAATATATTATCAAAATTCAAGCTATATTATACAATTAAAAATAAATTTCTTCTCAATAAATCAATGAAGAGTTTAATTATAGGGAAAATCCTTACTTAACCACAAACCATTATTCACACGATTAATCAACCACATGTGTTGATAAATGCCAATGAGAGTCAAAGTTGAGGTAGATCAATGAGAAATCCCTAGAATTTCAATCCATCGAAACAAGGATCCAATCCATCAGCATCATATGAATTTTTCACTCTCAAAGATAGAGAGTAGAGAATAATGGTGGATTCCACAACAATAAGAGATATCCACATCAAAGGAAGAATAATAACATCCATTGTTACTTTGGTCTAAGAATATTATGGCTTAGAGTGGTCAAAATAATCTACTGAGAGCCTAAAAAACCAAAGGTTCAAATTAGATTTGATTAGGAGGAGTTAGTGTAACATCATATCCTGGGTGCCATAAAACCAGTGCCTTGGTCAGGAAAGTCCTTCAGTGGATGTTTTAGACAGATTCAATAACTCACAATGGTGGCTTCTTCATCATGAAATGGTTTTCTTGCTCAACTTATGGGAAATGATGATTCGGTTTTTATACTGATGAATATACGGACCTCATGTCTCCTAGCAGCTCGTACTCAATAAAAAATTTTGTTATTTCCTTCTTAATTGGTCCTTCGATATGCATTTCAATCATGACCAAAAGAAAACGGAGATTTCAGTTGACATCTTGGTTTGTCACTCTCCTGGTAAAATACTTCTATCTTCCAGATGCTAGGTAATATTGTGGGTCATTTCTTGGTTTCAGATATTAAGACCAAAGAGGCCTACCATCCCATTGAACCCTATAGTTGTGTTGAGGTCTAAATTTCTAAACCTTCTTGACTATTCATTTGGATTGAGATTGAAGAAGAATACAGGTTCAAACATCCAGTTGTCTATGTGTCATGGAACCATTACGGTTACACATACTTCTTCTAAGGTCACTCTTCCCAATAAAGTCATCGTAAAAGGATAGTTATTCTGGTGTTGAATTCAAATAATGTGGCTGGATTAATGATAATGGAGGATGTCAACGGTAAGGATATTGTCTATAATCCGGATATCCCTCTATCAGTGGGTGATGATCTACCCATTTATGATTCAAGGAAAGTTGGTCCTAACATGATCTATGGTTTAGCGTGAAATGTCCCTATAGTGGATCCATTGGGTTCAAGGTAATTGGGGGAATCCTTCAATTTCTCAAAATGTGGTGAGTCTTATGGTGTCAGAACTATGGGATGAGAATGTTTTCTTGTTTGAGATATGAATTGGGTGCAATATCAATGTCAATTCTAGTCCATCAAAGTTCAACAGAGGATGAGGGGGTGTGTGTGGTGTTGAGAAGAGGTTGAAGTAAATTTTATTCATTTTCATATTTCATGATATCTGATTGTAATTCATCTTAAGAGGCCCCAATACATGAAATATGTAAGGATAGATCTTCCGGTTCAAATAGCCAGGAACATTCAAGGTCGGGGTATTTAGTTGGATAGGAAGAGGGATAGAGACCAGTGCACAGGTGAAGCCTAATAGGTAAAGATTGAGTTTTTTATAAATATTATTAGAATATTTTTGTAGTTCATATAGAAGCTGAATACCCCATATCCGAATAAGGGATTGTTGAATAGGATGGTTATGAAGATAATTATCCTCCACGTAGTAGGATGGATGATATAGTAGTGGATATCGATTTTGCCTCTAAATATTGGCCCTCAAAGCCCAAGGAATTGGAGTTCATAGAAGAGTGTGTTTGATCCTCCTAAAAGAAAGGAAATAACACCCTCATAGATTTACATGGCTTTATTCATTATATGCGGAAGCAATGAAGATGAAAGGACTACACCAGTTTTCCTAGCCCTCATATTACTAGGTTCACAAGAAAAGGTAAATCCCCCCCCCCCCAAAAGAGAGTTTGAGGGAAGGTATTGACAACCTAATGAATGAGTTCAAGGATTCTATTATACATGTGGAGCTAAGAGCTGATGAGGTGACTAAAACACTTGTATGGGAACCATCAACCTATAGTCTGGTGAGTGTAGATAAAGAGTATATTGAATATGATAACAACTAATAGCTTCTTATACACCCAAATGATTAACTGTTTGAAGAGTCTTTCCTGATCAAGATTTCAAAGGAGGATGTACACAAAATTTTTGAAATAACATTGAGAGGTGATTTGAATAAAAAAAATCATAATGGAGTGAAAAATAGAATAATATATTGTTCTATGGTTACAATGAGGGTAAATTAAGCATAGATCATGTGCAAACATGGCACAAAATGTATTCTCACTTCAAGGATCTCATTAAAGACAATCAAGAAATGGAGGTTACCTCCATTGAATGGAGTCTTCTTATGGTTAAGGATTATAATCTCATTAATTTATTTATTAATGGATTCATAATTTATTTTTAGGTTAGATTATTTTTTGTTTTATTAACATTGTTAGTTTCTCACTTTTTCCTTAAATGTTCTTCTGAAATAAAAATTTATTTTTTATGTGAATATCTTGAAATAATATGAAATAAACATAAACCAAAGTCCAAATTTCCAAAAATAGGTAATTGATAAAAAAGTATAGTACATATTCCATATCAAAATAGTGTAACATGACACCCACTACATGTTCTGAAATAAAGCATGGTTCCCTCATTCAAGCCCTATAATATGTCAACTATCTATAACATGTCCAAATACCTTATCTAAGTCTACAAACATGATGAATTATCAAGTAACATTTGTATATGAGGAAGGGTGTGAGTATTATTCCCTAGGTCACCCCAATGGTGTACACACAATATCCAATTTGATAAAAATGCATGCAGAAGTATTTTTTATAGTAGATCGGGCATAAAATAAAATAGGTTTTATCAATAAGATGTTTTCAATTTAACCACACCTGACATCATGTTTTAAGGGAAAATTGAACCCATCATACATTCTTCAACCCACGAGGGTCAAAAGTACCTTACATTAAGGTTTTAAATCATTAAGCCCAATGAAATTCTTTAACCAATTAAATTTAATCAATTTTCCTATGTAGAATTATAGTTTATGTTTTATAGTCTCTCAAATTCGCGAACTTGAAACATTTTTATGTTTCAAGTAGACTGTTTTTAAAGATTATAAATTAATTTTTATGGACATTTTATAGGAAGTTTTTTTTGTTTTCAACTATTTCTTATATTTTTAATCAATGTTTAATGTTTCATTTATATTGGTCTTATAGTTTATGTTTTATAGTCTTTCAAAGTCGGGAACTTGAAACATTTTTAAGTTTCTTTTTGATGGTTTTGAAAGCTTATAAATTGTTTTTGGTGAACATTTTTTATGAAATTATTTTTGTTTTTAACTATTTCTTATATGTTTAATCAATGTTTAATGTTTCATTTGTATTGGTCTTATAGTTTATCTTTTATAATATTTCAAAGTCACGTACTTGAAATATGTTTATGTTTCAAGTAGGTGGTTTTGAAAGCTTATAAATTACTCTTTATCAACATTTTTTATGAAATTATTTTTGTTTTCAACTATTTCTTATATGTTTAATCATTGTATAAAGTTTCATTTGTATTGGTCTTATAGTTTATGTTTTATAGTCTTTCAAAGTCGCGTATTTGAAACAGAATCACACATTGGAAACGCAGAATGTACTGTGCAGGAAAAGGAGAACCAGAATCCCACATCGGAAATGCAGTATTGTTTTCTGGGCAAACCCCATTATAAAAGGGAGTCCTGGGTGAGGGTATCAGTAAGAATCCAGACTACTGTAATGGCAGAACCGTTGGATATTAAATAGCAGAAAAATCTGCTGAAAAGTTTTGTTATATATTTATATATATATATAACAAAACAAAACAGAAAAAATAAATATAAAAAAAAAATTTAAAAAAAATATTTAGGCAAAGGAGGCACCTGGTGTTCTGCCTTTGCGTTTATTTTTGGGCAAAGGTGGCACACCATGTGCCGCCTTACCCTGGGTGGAAAATTCCCCAAAGGCGGCACACCAGGTGCCGCCTTTGGGGGGTAAAAAAATAATTTTTTTTAACCTAGATGTATTTTAAATTTTTTTTTAAAAAAAAATGTATATAAAAAAAACTCTCGATATTCACATTCTCAAGGTGCGAAATCTGGAAGAACCCAATTTTCAAAAACAAAAAAAAGAAGAATATGAAACTTGTTAAAAAATAAAAAATAATGTTCTAATGTTTGATCTCCCTTTATACTGATTAATGTGTTGGAGGACCCGGCATCCGGGAACTGGTGGCTGCAGTTTCAGGGGGTTGCGGTGGGCTACTGGCCGCCGCCGCTTTTCAATACCCTGAATGAAGGAGCCACCACCGTGGGGTGGGGTGCGGAGGTGACCAACCTGATTGTCGGCCGCCACACGACCACGTAGATGGGGAGTGGGCATTTTTCCAACGAGGGGTATGGTCGGGCCAGCTACGTGAGGAACATGAGCATCGTCGTGACAGGGATGAAGGTGCATCCCCAGAACCTGACCCTGCTACTGGAAGTGCCCACGTGTTACAACGACTATGTGTCCAGTTCCGGTTATTTTTATTTTGGAGGGCCCGGACGTGGGACCTTTTGTCCCTGAATATAAAATGAAAAATGACAAAATTTCAACACCATAATATTCATATGAGGGTAAGACATGAAAATAAATTGAGTCACCAGAAAAAAATATACTCTGACAATAAATTCATTTTTGGAGGTCTTGTAAGATTTTTTTGGCCTTAAGAAACGTGACTGAGGGTTTTCCTAATCACTAATGTGTAGATCTTTTTGAGAACATTGATTTGATATGTGGTAGAATTTAAACAGACACTCGGATTAAAAGTTATGCTCGTTTGATGTGAGTAACATTTTAACACATTTTATAAATTTTTTGATTTTTGTTATCTTCAAATTGTTTGAATGACTATTACTCAATAATTAGAAAAATATTAATTAATTATATATTTTTAATTATTCTATAATCCATTTTTCACTAAATATCTTATATATTAAGTGTAAATGCGTATTTGGCCTTAAATAAATCAAATTTAATAATATATATATATATATATCAAAATACATATATTTATATATTTATATATTAATATATTGTTTTTAATGATTTATAATTTTTTTATGAAATTTACTTTTTATCATCGTTAGTAAAAAACGCTCATATATACCCCCCTTTGTCAGCACTACTAAAAAAAACCGATAACGGTATCACTTTGACAATGCTAAAAAAGCACTGATAAAAGAGAATTTTTATCAGCGCTAAAATCTATCATGCTGAACTAGGAATCTGACTTCCTAGATAGAGTCATGATACACACTCACATAGAAGGATACTGCATCATACAATCATCAATAATTAAATCATGAAAAGTGGAATAAACTTCATACTACATTAGGATCTAATAATAGAACTTGGAAGAAACTCAAATAGAGCTTAAGGTGACGATGTCTTCCTCCACATGAGAATGCCCCACGACAAAGATCGGGATCTCCACCACACCCCACCCAAACCCTAGACCGAATCGACAATGATGAAGATGAACTGCTTTAGTGGACTTTGGGAACCCTGGACAAGAAATATTCAATGCATTGTTATTGATCTCTCTCTCCATAGGAATAAGAAACTTCCCTTATAACACAATGAATTTCGATAATGATCCCCGATGTGCAATGATGATGGCAGATGAGGCGATGAAAATTCAAGTGATGAATGCGGGATACGAACCACGTAGACCACCCAAATGCAAGAGACGATTCAATTGTTAAAACAGATCCACTTACCCTTACATGGAATTAACCTCGTGCGATATTACCTTTACGCGAGATAGGTATTACCCTTACGCAGACAAGTGAAGACCCTTAGACAAGTAGTCTACCCTTATGTGAGCAATGGACCTTACTCGAGAAATTCATACCCTCGTGTGAGAATAACCCTTATGTATTAAGGTCGTTGCCTCTACGTGAGAAGGCACACCCTTACATGAGCAGGGAGTACCCTTACACAACAAGGTTGAGAAATTTTTCATGCATGTATTTTTTTTAAATCAAATTGAATTTTCCATGAAAAATGTTATTTACATTTCTTATACTTTTTTGAATTTGAATGTTTTCTCCTTACCTTGTAGCTGAATCACACGTTAAGGTAACCTATTGCATAAGGGTAGCTATCCTCTTCCATAAGGGTAGTTCACTCATTATGTAAGGGTATTATTGACTCATGTTAGGGTACTACTGTGGAATAATGGTTTTTAATCTGTTCCATAAGGGTAGATAACCTGTTGTGTAAGGGTTATGGGTGGCTTCTGTAATGTTTAACCCTATCGCATAAGGGTCATACCTAGCTCACATAAGGGTACTTCTTGTAGATTCTGGGCATAGTGGAAGCATGTGATGGGTAGGGCCCAATATTACTTTTATCATGATTGATGATCAATCCGAGATCTAAACAATGATAAATGAAAAGATATATATAATTGAATCAAAGATCATAGATAATGGAAATCACACTAGAACTAGAGGGAGGATCATCACATATTATTTATAACTAATTTAAATAAATAATTAATTATCTTTAAGGAATTCTTTCTTCATTGATAAATCTGGTGACATATCTGCAATCCACTATCGTAGCATTATAGAAACCATGTGTAGATTTCCTTTAGTGGTGTTCCACACGTGTTCCATGAATCTTCATACATCGCTAAAGTAATATCTGGGTTCTAGCATGATAGATCCTTATGCTTGCATCGTACGCCTTTGATCGCTTTGAGAACTACTTCCAAAGTATTCTTCTTGATCTGGTGGAGGAGGATTGCACTCCATTATTGGGAGTATCCTTGGAGAAGGGATCTCTCTAGGCTTGAGAGGTTTCTCCAAATCCGTTGTGTGCAACCAAGTCAACTGAATTGGATTTCTTGAGAAAATAACAAAATTGGGTATTTATATTACTAGGGTTAACAAAAATAATATCACAAGTTCCCTTAATTATTTATTTAATCATAGAAAAACCCTATATCAAATAATAATAATAATATCATTATTTCTCGACACACGCTTAAATTTAAAATTATAATTAAATATTATTTAATAAAACAATATTCAATATTTATTATTTATCATCACATCAAAAAACTCGATCCTCTATTTGTCCATAATATTTATCAGATATTGAATAATGAATATTTATTTATTAAATAAATATCACGACATTATTCACTAACAAATAAATAAATATTATATTTACTAAATAGAAAATAAATATTTATATGTGATTAAGCATACATAAATAATTATTAAAACACATACGAGAATAATATTTATTCGACCCTTTAAATAATAAATAATAATATATTATTTAACTAAGATTCTGGATACACTTAGTGTGTGACCCTTTAGGCCTCTTTCTCAGTAGCAAGCCTAAAATCCAAGGTTAGTGTCTAACAACATGCCAATGAACCCATAGAGAACAAAGTTAATGCTGCAATGACATTTTACCTCATACGGATGTTTACTGTGTAATATAATCCTTTTATCATGATATCTCTAATCAGGCAGGTTGCATGCTGGTGCCATCAACCTATGTGCTCGATGTCTCTTTCTTTGACATCCCAAAAAATGAACTTTCCTTTTGAACACTATGGCCATGGATTTATTTAGGATATATCATTTCCATCAAAGGGATTGAGATATCAAATTCCGTGAATAAAAAAAGGGAAAAATCATTTCTCACATTATTCATTAATGTAATATTACTCAGGACACACCCAACATATCCTACTTCACTGTGAACATTTGTCATCACGATTTTCATCAATACATCCAAGTGCGTGACTCATAAAATTCATTAATAATAATCTTAAAGTCTAAGGACCAATACAGACATTCAAAGATAAAAACATACAATGACAGATATAAATGTGGATTTCCTACTGGCGAGTCTCGTTCTCATAATATCCAACTAGATATTACCAAGGGAATACACCATGAGAAGGTGCCTCAAAGTCTTATGAGTCTCCACCCGTGATTTCTTATATCATTTTTGTCCCTTAAATGATATCATTTGGCTATAGAACATATATTCAAGAATAGTATCATAGCACTTCTAGGTTCTTATCATAATGGGTAACTTCTATGACCATTTAGTGTGATAAATACTCTTAGGAAATTATCACATACTATGTCACACAAAAGAACAATCATAATGTGATAGGTAATTTATTAATATACAAAACATTGAATACAAGTTATCATAAAGTACATATAATTTGGTTCTAGGGCACCAACTCCACCAGACACCCACTTGCACTAGAGCCAACTGCTAACAACCTTTAGTCCACTAGCTCTCACATGATACTCATGCTTCTGCTAAGATATGACTTTAGTCAAGGGGTTCGCCATTTTACCTTCCATGGGTACTCTTATTACTACAACTTTACCCCTCTAATATATATCTTTCAAGAGGTGATACTTTCTAAGTATGTGCTTTATCCATTGGTGTGACCTTGGCTCTTTTTCAAGAGCCACCACTACAGTATTATCATAATAAAATGTGACAGGGTCTTTACTGCTAGGTACCACATAAATCTCCTAGACAAAGTTTCGAATCCAAATATCTTCCTTAGCTGCATCATAATCCACTATATACATGGAATCCACATTAGAATCAACGACAACTGGATGCTTTGAACTATTCCATCTCACAACTCCTCCATTGAGATAGAAAACATATCCTAATTGTGACTTCAGATCATTATGATCTATCTGAAAACCATCATTAGTATAACCCATGATGACCAGATCCTCATCTCTGCCATACACCATAAACAAATCCTTAGTTCTTTTAAGATACATAAGGATAGCCTTAACAACATTCCAATGTTGTTCTCCTGGATTTTCTTGATATCTTCCTACCCTGCTCAGTGCATAGGCAACATCAAGTCTCATACATAACATTGAATACATGATTGATCCTATCACCATAGTTTATGAGATCTTACTCATTCTCTCCTTCTCATGTTATTTCGGAGGACACATTTTCATAGAAAGATGGAAACCATGTGAGACTAGAACCAATCCCCTCTTGAATTTATCTTTAGTATCTAGTTAACATATGTACTTTGAATTTCACTACTAGATATTTAGGCTATAGCCACGGTTTGAAAACATGGCTATAAGCCCAAAAATTGTGGCTATAGGTTATAGCCACAGTTCAATGGATCGTGGCTGGTATTGGCATGGCTATAGGGTAAGACCTATAGCCATGGTTTAAAACCATGGCTATAGCCCTTTATCCACGGTTTGAAACCGTTGTAGAACATTAATCCACACAGGGCCTATTGCCACGGTTCAATATTGTGGCTATATGGATTTAGCCATAGTTTAAAACCATGGCTCTAGGCCTTCCCATTTCATAAAAAAACACCCCACAACCCCCTGGATAGCCCCCTTGCACCCCATGCCTCCCCTAGAAAACCCCCTAGAAAACCCCCTTGCACCCCATAAACACTCTTTCACCCCCATTCCCCCCTGAACAGCCTCCTTGCACCCCCTGGAAAACCCCTTACACCCCCTTGAACACCCCTCCTACACCCCATGCCCCCTAGACAGCCCCTTGCACCCCCTGGACAACCCCCTTGCACCCCCTACACCCCTATACCCCATAGATAGTCCCCTTTCACCCCCTACACCCCCATGCCCCTGGAAATCCCCCTTGCACCCCCTTGAACCCCCCTTCACACCCATACCCCCTTGCACCCCCCTCATGGACACCCTCTTGCACCCCCAGGACAGCCCCTTGCCCCCCCTTGAACACCCCTAGCACCCCCTATAGTATCCCACCCATTGGATATCCCCCTTGCACCCAAATGAACACCCATTTCATCCCCTATAGTAGCCCACCCCTACATAACCCCTTCACCCCCTTTCACCCCTTGCACCCGCTTAAACTCCCCCCTACACCCCCACAGTATCCTGCCCCTAGACAGCCCCCTTACACCCCCTTGAACACCCCTTTCACCCCCCTACAGTATCCCAACCTCCTTGGATAGCCACCTTGCAACCCTTGCACCCCACCCCTGCATGATCCCACCCCCTACAAATCCACCAACCCCCTCCCTCTTAGACACCGCCTCCCACCTGGACACCCCCTTCCTCCTGGACACCCCCTGGAGAGCACCCCCACCTCGACACCCCTCCCTCTTGGACACCACCCCTCCCGACACCCCTAGACACCCCCTGCACCCCCTATACAACCCCTTGAACACCCTCTGCACACCCATTCCCCCCTCCTGGACACCCCCTACCACCTGGACACCCCCCTCCTGGACACCCCTACCGCCTCCTGGAAAACCCCCCTCATAAACACCCCCCTCACACCCCCTAGACAACCCCCTTGAACACCCCTTGCATCCCATGAACACCCATTCCCCCTTGCACCCCCTCCTAGACACCACCTTGCACCCCCTAGATAGCCCCCTTACACCCCATGAACACCCCCTTGCACCCCCCTGCAGTATCCCACCCCCCTGGACAACCCCCTTGCACCCCCACCCCTGCGGTAGCCCCCCCCCCTCCCCACCTGAACACCCCAGGACAACCCCCTTGAACACCCCCTATATGTTGCAAACCTAACCTATATCTAGGAGGAAATTGGAGAAAATAACCATCAATTTTTCATAGGTTTACTAAGAATGGTTTGAAAATAGGATTCCTTATGGGGGATTATGGATTGGATCTCAAAGTCATCTCACTTCATGCCTATTTATGAATCCAATAGGGTGGAAGTCTTACCAAATTGTTTGGTGCAATTTTTTAGATCCTAGGTTGATATCTAGTGTCATTCCATCCAATTAAACATTATAAAGGAGGAATAACCGTAACATAATTCACTACATGAGGAATTACCTCTCATGCACAAAGTTAACCATGTTTGGTTCTATTTAACTCATTCAATTCATTAAGATAACCTTGCAACCCCTTGGACAGCCCCTTGAACACCCCCTGCACACCAATAGCCCCTTGAACCCCCCTCTTGGACACCCCCTAAACCCCTGGACAACCCCCTTGCAACACCACCCTTGGACAGACCCCACCCACCCCCCTAGATAGACCCCCCCTCATAGACAGTAGCTCCCCTGGATAGACCCCAACCCCCCAAACAGAACCCAACCCCCCTCCTGGATAAACCCCCCTCCTGGACCCCCCTTGGGCCCTCTAGACAGACCCCCCCCCCCTCCTGGACCCCCTGGACAAAACCCCCCCTCCAGGACAGAACCCCCCCTCCTCGAACCCCCCTCCTGGAACCCCCCTTTCACCCCCTAGACAACCCCTTGCAACCCCAACCCTTGGACAGACCCCACCCACCCCCTGGACAGACCCCCCTCTTGGACAATACCCCCCTGGACAGACCCCAACCCCCTCTTGGACAACACCCCCCGAACCCTCCTCGACAACACCCCCTGGACATACCCCCCTCCTGGAAAGCACCCCCCTCTTGGATAGACCCCCCCTCCAGGACCCCCCCCCCCGGGCCCTCTGAATAGACACCCCCCCTGGACCCCCAGAACAACACACCCCCTCCTAGATAGAACCCCCCTCCTGTAACCCCCTCACCTGGACATACCCCCCTCGGACAGACACCCCCCACTTGGAGATGGTTGTTTTTCCTGATGATTAACTACTCAATACTACAATGTCAAGAAGAAGGGTATTTCATTAGGATTGAAGTCCTGAGAAGCACTCGAAATGATATGTAAATTGTGGCTATGTTGTACAACATTGATGATCATATGACTTATAATGTCATATGAAAATGTTGTGCATGAGTCTTTCCTAAAAGTATTCAAATATCTAAAATGCGAATTTATTTGACTATGTTATCAAAGAATATATGACAATATAGTTTCATAGGTACGATTAACAGTACCCCCCTACACACCCCATGCACACCTGCACACTCCCCCTGCCCCTCCCCTGCCCCCAGCACACACCCCTGCCCCCTGCCCACCCCCACTTCAAACCCCCCCTTCCCACCCCATGCACCCCCTACAGAATTAGGAAGGTAGCAAAATAACACGAAAAAATTATCTTAACTAACACTTATTCAAGAATTGTAATTTAATATAAGAATAATTAAGAAGGAAACTAAATGAAATTTAAAACATTCTTGAATTAAAGAGTCTAGGAGAGGAAGCCTTCCTAAAAGGTGCCAAGACACACTCAGCACTTGACACCCACACCCCCTGCCCCTGCACACCCCCATACACACCCACACCCCCTTCCCCCTGCACACCCGCACCCCCTTCCCCCTTCACACCCCCACCACTCTCCCTCACCCCCCTTCCTTTCCCTGGAACCCCTGTCCCCTGCCACCAACACACCACCCTGCCCCTAACCACCAACACACCACCCTGCCCCCTGCACACCCCCCCTACACACCCACACCCCTGCCCCCTTCACACCCACACCCCCTACCCCATTCACACCCCCACTACTCCCCCTCAACCCCTCCATTTCCCTGGACACCCCCTGCCCCTGCCACCAGCACACCACCCTACCCCCTGCACACCCCCTACACACCCACACCCCCTGCCCCCTGCACACCCCTCGACACACCCACACCCTCTGCCCTCTTTACATCCCCATCACTCCCCCTAATCCCCTACCTTTCCCTAGACACCCCTTCCCCTCAGCAAAGCCTCACTCCACAATTATGAGTGAATTGGAAGGATTTAACATACAAAAATTCAGCATATGTGTGTCCATATATGTTTTCAGTTTCACCAAAATTTTCATGAATTTATAATTTGTCCTTCAATGATAATTTATTCTTATTCTATGAAACCTGTTTCTTTTTTTACAGAAATTTTTTCTCTCTTTCATATTTTCTCCCCTATAACTTGGTCTACTATAACATTAATATGTTTACATGTTGGGAAAAAATATATGATCATGTGACCAAAAATCCAATAGGACATTATCCTACAAATCCCTTTTACCTTATTGATGAAATATGTCAAGATTTTTCTACTAGACACACTTACTATTTTTCAGTTGTCCCTTCACACTTTTGTACTCAGTTTATGGAACTATTCATCTATGATATACTTACCTACACGCTTTATCCATTAGTGTATTTCATAGATTTTTTTTATACTCATATTTTTAAAAAATTTGGTTTTTTCTTGCATAAGAAGTTGAGACATCATTCACACAGTCTAATCTTTTAAGGTAGTGAGTTACATTTTCCAAGAATTAGGGGTGGATTCTTATCCACATGATCTCATGATCCCTTTTCCATCATAACTATAAAAATCACCTATATTTATGGTTTAGAACTACGGTAGTTGGTGAAAAATCCATATAAATAGGTTATATCCACAGTTTCCCTTACTTTGGTTGCTAAAGCTATTGTAGTAGGGGATTTCAACTTCTGCGTTTTAATCCATATAATTATTCCATGTATAGAAATGGTTTGAACTATAGAAGTAGTACATGTATGTACATGGGTTAACCTTGGAAATTAGAGTATAATACCACAGTTAATCCCATGGAAAATATAGGATAAATCCATGATCTTAATAATGGTAATTTTTAACTACACCCATGGTTAAACCATGGATCTTGGTCCCTAATAACACTTTAAAAACCATGGAAAATAGACCCTACAACCATAGTTAATAACCATGTAAATTTATTCCTACCCAGCTATACTTAATCACAAAATGCTTTCATAATAGTTGCACCTTATAGCAGTACTCACATCCTCTAACTACGAGCAAAAAAAAACAACCTTCCAAATAAAAATGAACTCAAACATAATACAATATATATCATAAGAAATAAAACTATCTCCAATATAAAGAATATAAAATTTTAATATCAATATCATCATAATAAAAAGAACTATTTGATAAAATTAAATGTATAAACCCAGAATAAAATTTACATCTGAAATGTACCCCAATATCAGCATCACCAGAACCATCATGACCCTCATCATCTCCTATAGAAACACCCACATCATTATCACATCCTCTTAGACCACCACCACCACCATCATGATCATTGAAATATTCATTGGTTTATTCACCTAAATCAGAGGAAGGAGATAAAAATCCTGATAAAAATAATGAATACAATTGAGAAAAAATTTAATTAATGAAAACATTCAATGTTTATATAGTGATTAATATAATATCATTATGTTACCAATAAAACTCTGATAAAAATAATACATAAAATGAGAAAATTTAATATTTTTTTAGTAGAATCATCATTAACCTATAGCACACCACATCTTGATGAAAATTGGAAGGATTCTTATATCATAGGTGGGATACTTGAATAAACTGATGGGATGTCATTATAATTATATGGTTATGAGGATAACATCCAACCATTTATAATCTTCTATATAAAATAAGTGGTTAAGATTGGACTTGTAGCTTATAATGAAAAGTAATTATGTTGTCCTATAAATTAGGAGATAAAATTTAATAAAAATAACATGTCTCCACTTTGTTTTCTTTTAGTACGATTTATTAAAGTAGTAAATTGAACATGTTTAAGAACATCAATTCACTCTGACATGTTTAGAGGTTTAGTTTTGGAATTAAGAAATTAATTATTGTTTTTAGAAAAAAAAATATTATTTTTGATAATTAGAGGTAAAGAGGAAGATGTAACATTTAAAAATTTTCTAGTTGGAAGAATATCATTAGGCCCATGTCATCACATAGTATCTTCAATGATGGTAACTTCATTATCACTATTGAGAATTTTAAATCTAATAATGATGAACCACTAAAGAATAATCAGTGGTTAAATAGTTGATTTTATCACTATAGGATAGATCCGTAGATTCCATGAGCTCACATTTAGCTTGGGGATGATTTTGGAAAATCTATATTTTTAAATATAACACCAAAATCTGATCATGATACATCTTGGTCATGTTTTCTAATACTTGAATCCAAGAAATATTAGAATAGTATTAACATATAATCTATAATAAACACTGTTTTGGGAATATTTATGTAGGGAATCAACCATGATGAATAATAATCATGCTAGTAAACATATACTATATCAATTTGTATGTTTTTTTTGGGTAAAGATATGAAAATATAAGAAAGAATAATATCACATGAAATCTTGGTTATATATGAAAATGTGGAAGATTAATGTTATTACACAAAAATCTATGAGGTAATGGTGAAAATGTAATGATTTCATCAAGGATAGATTTAATAAATAAGAAATAATTAGAGTATCAAATATAATGATAAAAATAAAACAATGTTTCTATATAACACAATATTTCTCACATGTCAATAGATAACTAATTCATGGAAACATCACCTTATTTGGTGATGGATGGCCTTTGGCATACGGGTACGACCGTCTGAGGTCACAGTGACTAATCCTTCTGATGTGGACAACCCCCCCTCTTGGACACCCCCCGGATTCCCCCTCAGATAGCCCCCACTTGGACAGTCCCCTCCTAGACAGACCCCACATGGACAATCCCCCCCAAACACCCCCTCCCCTACACCATATTAAGCATTAAAGCCCAAAAATATTCATAAAAATAAATAAAAAATTGGATAGGTTAACTTACATAATCACTATAATTATAAAATATGACACAAGATGAATATTGACCATCTCTACTAGCACAACCACACTCTTGGAGAATGTGAAGATAATTATAGATTTTGGATTAGATGCAACAAAATTTTTTGAACTCCAGCCTTATAGACATAGCATTAAAAACAAAACATCAATATAAATTTGGAAAACTAACTTGATGATATCCTTAAATAGACTTTGGCATGGAATGGTGAATCATAAAGAGAATATCAGGTTTATTGATACTGGAAATAATACTTTGATCACATGATTGTTAACCACAAACAAGTAATAAAACAGGTGCATATTGCTCATGATGATAAAGGTTGTGAAACCGTGACTATAGCCCTTGGACATCCCCCCCACCTGCACCACCACTTCCCCCCAAATGCACCCCCACTGCCCCCACCCTTCACCCCAAATCATTTTAACCCCCACTACCCCCAACCATCACCCCCATTGCCCCCACCTGCACCCCCACTCCCCCCAAATGCACCCCCACTGCCCCCCACTTACACCCCCATCGTCCCCCCACTTTCACCCCCACTGCCCCCACACTTGCACCCCCACTCCCCCCCCCCCAAATGCACCCCACTGCCCCACCTACACCCCCACTCACACCACTCCTAAATGCACCCCACTGCCCCCACCTGCACCTCCACTGCCCCCACACCTTCACCCCCACCTGCACCCCCACTACCCCCCGACATGCACCCCCACTACCCCCTGGATAGCCCCCCACACCTTCACCCCCACTGCCCCCCATGTTCACCCCCAATTCCCTTTCACCCCAACTCATTTGGACCCCTAATGCCCCCAACCTTCAACCCCACTTCCCCCTACATGCACCCCCACTACCCCCACACCTGCATCCCCATTCCCACACCCAAATTCACCCCACTCCCCCCACATACACCCCCATTTCCCCCACCCACCTGCACCCCCCACCTGCACCCCCACTGCCCCCACCCCCTGCCCCCTACCTACCCCCTGCACACTACCCCCCACCCCAGAAGTAGGAGACTCACACAGATCCTTATTCCATGAAAAAAGAAAAATATTATGTATGTGTGTGCATTCAAGTTATTGGCCTAGTACTATAAACATGTCCTTTAATGTAACATTAGATTCATTGGCTAGAGAATATGAGTCATCCATTCATATGAATAAATATAATGATTTTTATGCTACACATTCAAATTACAAAATCATGTGGTATGTTCCATGATTCAAGTTGAGGTGAAAGAAGGACCAACCAAGGAAGTAGCTAAAGTTAAAGAAAGCTCACACTAAAAGAACAAAAGTAATAAGGAGATGATAATGATAAATAAGATTTACCACTTGGGAATAAAGGTATAAAATCATACTTCATGATGCTAATATCATGATGATACCTAACCAAACATGAATATTAAATAATTGGCTATGAATTACAATGGTAAGAAGGCAGATAAAACTTATTCTTCTAGTGAATCAGATTTGTTCCATGAAGATTATGTAATTATAAATTCCTATCATGATAGTTCTTCTGATGAATCAATAACAAGTGGTGAGGGTAATATTTTCAAAGATATATTTAATTAGGAATATGTAGATTCATGTTCTTACTTTGAGTAAATCTAACAAAGATATCCAAAATATGTTTTTGCTTTTATTTTTATCCCCTCATGAATTTTAAGAATAAGTCAACTGTCTTGAAAATTAATCAGAGATGAAGGTGAAGTCCT
This sequence comes from Viscum album, assembly GCA_963277665.1. Taxonomy (NCBI): domain Eukaryota; kingdom Viridiplantae; phylum Streptophyta; class Magnoliopsida; order Santalales; family Viscaceae; genus Viscum; species Viscum album. The sequence continues at coordinate 1,872,536,503 of OY728146.1, read as the reverse complement.
TATCCAAAAATGATCTTTAATGTGTAAATATTACTAATCAAATAGATGCCACAAAAAAAAGTTTTAAGATTGTAGGAAAGTACTCGAGATTTGAGATGGATTTGCTGACTGAAATCCAAGAGAAAGAAAAATCCTTGAAAAGGATGCAAGTATGGAAACATACATATAAATAAGTATTTATCATGAATAATGAACTGGAGGTCAAAGAAAATAAGATTAAATAGTTTGACCATCTATTATAGGAAAATAACAAAATTCTTGATGATGAAGTTGATAAAATCAAGAAGCCCCATGAAGACAAGATAAAAACAATTGATGGTGAGAGAAAAATATTCAATATGAAATTCTTATAGCTTACAATTAAACATAAAAATATTGAATTAACTCAACCTTGGACTTTATTGGAAATTGGAGGAATTGTTGTTCCGTACATTGTTCATAGGGATACTCTTAGGAAAATAGCACTAAAAGTGGTTCCAAAAACATCTTGAGATCATCTAATGATCAATATTCAATAGCTATAAAAATAAAGGTACTAACCACATCTAAAAATTTTATTGCTAATATATCTATTTTTGTACATAATTTATGGATAAACTAAAAACCTATACAAAATTGGATAAAGATAAATTAAGATAAATCAACCACTTTATCCAAGGAATCTAAAAGTAAGTGTATGAATTTATTTTCCTTATATTGAGCCCAAATAGTTGAAAAGAATTCCCAAAATTAGTATACTATAAGATCTAAAAAAATATCAGCAGTATTAAGTTCATAAAAGAGAAACATGTTTTGAATGTCATTACTGGTATTACAATAGGTTTCGACACAATGCATTAACTTTTTGGAATAATATATCTCTTACTGAAATGTAGAGAAATCCATCAATGAGAGGGAGTAAGCCTAAGATAAGAAAATAACAAGATGTGAAAGGGAATAACCTATATACTATAAACAAGTTTTAAAAATTTAAAGATCTCTATTGTATGTGTAATGGTAGTGGTCACATGTGTGATTCATGTTTATTTAAGTATGTATCAAAATAAAATAATGATAAAAGATCAAAAAATCCAATAAAGAATGGTGATTCAGACATAGAAAATAAATAGACAAAATATCAACTTTAATGCATGTCTAATAAGTTCAAGATAAGTTTTAAATTTATTGAAAATGATGTGAAAAAAATCAATCTTAAGAATCCATAAGAATAATCCAAATAAGTGATTATTTAGTCATATCACCGACGGATTTGGAAATGAAAAAAAATGAAAGAAGAACAAGATAAAGAAAGTTTTAAAGGAAAATATTCTATTCTACATGAAGATGTAAAATTCAACCCACATGAATGATTATAAAAAGGTAACAATCCTTGAACTCATAAAATGTTGTGTGGGAGGTTTAAAAAGGTTACTCAAAACTCAAAGAGTTTCTTGAAAATTTCACCAACCCAAGATGAAATATTGAGAACAATGAAGAATGTAATAAGTGATGTATGTGATTTGATGGAACATGTTAAAAATAAGTTCTCGTACAATTAAATAATAATATAATTCATTCTACCCAAGAATTTTATGAAAAATATAAAATCCAGTTTAAAAAATTTATATAAAATTAGAGTAATAAAAGAAAGAGTTTCATGGTTGAGAGGAAATTCTTAGCATTTTTCCTCACTTTAAGGATTTAAAAGAGGTTTCACCTTATTCCTTTATCATTTTTATTTTATTTTTATGCTAAACATGTAGGTAATTAAAGGTGATGCTTGTTCTCAAATAGAGAACAAATAAAGAAAATTAAGCTAGAATAATAATTCAAGATCTAAAAATGTAACCATATTTGTATGATTTATCAAATGGTATTCTAAATTACATCTGGAGAAAATATCTATCCTTATGAAGTGAAGGAGGAGATCATACCTTGAGGTGGAGTTTTTTGAGAATTCTTCATAGTCAATAATTCACACAAATCATAATTTTGGAAGGTTCTTGTGAAAGTGTAAAGAATGTTTTACCATTGGAGTTCTTGAGATCCATTCACTTATGGAAATGTTATTTGAAGTTAAAGATAGTTTCTTAAATCCTTTTTTAATAATCATAATAAGTATATAAGATTATATAAAAATATTCTTGAAAGAAGTTGACAGAGTTCAAACTAAAGGGTTTATTGAAGTTCTTCTCAGTTCTATATTACTTATACTACTATTTGGAAAAGGGAAATTGATGTGTTTTAAAAAAATTGGATAGGTCTCTATGCCATCAACTGAATAGAGTAATGAGGAATCAAGGAGGAAATAACCAAGCTCAAAGGATGCATTCCAACTAAGAGAAGAATATGTGAATATGTTGAGATCGTTTATAGGTAAGTACAGGCATCAGGGTGCAGGTGGGTGAGGGGTACTTAGCATTCACATATGCAGGTCAGCCTAGTGTGCCGTGAGAGAGTACTAATCCATATTGGAATTTATCGAGTAGATAATAGAGTAACATTTTTTAATAAGGTGAAACCATAGTGTGGTACTGATAAACCTATTAAATCATGTACATGAGTGGCATTATTAAATGTATTGACATCATCTTTATCGTCTTCAACCTCAAATATAAGGAGAAGCTTTCACTACAAACATTGATACCACTTTGTAATAGTTGTGTAATTCGTTATACAAGATTATGATGATTATGAAATGAGAGTATGGACTGTGTTTTTTTATGTGAGTATTTTAATTCATTGAAAATATTGATTTGAAGGATGTATTAATAGTATGATATCCAAATGAAACACTATAGGGAAGAATATTTGGGTATATGTAATATAGTGAGATAATGATGACCATTCCATAGTTATGATCATGGTGTGATTATAAACTACATGTGGAAAATGGGAGGAATAAACCACACGAATGTAGATTTCATAATGATTCCTAGAAGCAGGAGACTCACATAGATCATTGTGACATGAAAAAAGGATGATACCGTGTACACATGTGTGTATGATTCATATGAATCCTTAGCAAGGTACTACGTATGTGTCACTAAAAGTTGTGTTTGGGTCATTGAATGAAGAATATGAGTCGTCAAATCATATGAATAAATCTAATGATTCTTATTCCACAAATCCAAATTAAAAAATCACGAGGTATGTTCCATGATACAATATTATGTGATAGAAATACCTACCAAATAAGGATTTAAAGTCAATAGAATCCCACATTACAGTATGGAACAAAATAAAATATAGTGAAATGGGAATAAGAAGAAGTTGGTCATGTCATAGTGGAAACTGTGGTGAGAATTTTGGATTAAAAATAGGTAGGAATTGGACACTATACTGTACTGATGAGAATTTCCAGAAGAATTTTTATTTGTGAAAAATTTCAAGTTAGATTTTGATGTATAGTTGACCATGATGATTCTAATTATATATCCAAAATGAAGAATAAGAAGTAACAATTTTTATAAAATATACATGAGTGAAATTTGAGGGGGTTAAAGCCATAAATACCTTCTATGTGCCGAGGAGGAGGATGATCCCCAGGAGGTGGGGTAGCCACGTTGGAGGCACACCAGATGAGGAGTTGGGGTTGCTGTCTCGGAGAAGCATCAGTGGAGTGTCTGCATTTGGCGGGTGCCACGGTGAGAGAGGTCATCAGGGAGGAGGGCACCGTGGTGAAAGAGGTCATTAGGGAGGAGTGTGCCATAGTGAGAGAGGTCATTGGGGAGGAGTGTTCCATAGTGAGAGAGGTCATCGGGGAGGAGGGTGCCACAGTGGGAGGATTGGGGGAGGAGGGCGTCGTGGTGAGAGGATCGGGGGAGGAGCCCGACGGGCATCAAAACAAGAAAAAAATAATCACAAATTTCAACCATATATTAGTAATCAAATCATGGATATAAAGAATCTATATCCACAAAAATATATAACCATGGCTATAGGTTCGTGGGTATAGCATAAAATTCTTGTACTGTTTATCCAAACAGCCTCTTGGATCTATCACGAATGATCTTGATCCATAGAATATAAGCTACTTCACCTAAGCACTTCATGGTGAAACACTTGTTTAACAATTCCTTAACTGACTGTAGGATTGGTATGTCATTTCCAATAAGTAATATGTCATCAACATATACTACTAGGATAATGAATTCATTTTTACTAAACCTATTATAAAAACGTGACTCAAATTTATTCTTAATGAAACCAAATTCTTTTATTACTTCATCAAATCGAATCTTCCATGACCTAGATGCTTGCTTTAATCCATAAATGGATCTATACAACTTGTAAATCATTTTGGAATCGCCTGGAGTCAAAAACCCTTTTGGTTCTATCATATATACATCTTCCTATAGGTTCCCATTAAGGAATGCAGTTCTGACATCCATCTTCCAAATCTCATAGTCATGGTAAGTTTCTATAATAAGTAGAATTGTAATGGATTTAAATATAGAAACTGGAAAAAAGGTTTCATCTTAGTCAATTCCTTGACAATGTTTAAACCCTTTAGCCACTAGCCTTACCTTATAGGTATTTACATTACATTCCATGTCCAATTTCCTCTTGAATACCCATTTGCATCCAATAGACTTTGAATCAACAAGCGCATCAACCAGAACCCAAACTTGGTTTGAATACATGGAATCCATTTTAGAATTAATGTATTCTTAACATCTTGCAAGATATGAGCTTTCTACTACCTCTTTTTAGGATAGTGGTTCATCATTTTAAACCAATAATGATTCACCATCCTCAATGACTAGAAAACCACATCTCTATGGTTCTCTTACCTCTCTCATGATCTTATGCAGTACTTGTGTTTCAAGAACTACTTCTTCCATGTGGACTTGTGGAATCTCTTCCTTTTCTAACTATTTTTTATCTTGAGCATCAACTTCATCAAAGTATATCTTTCTCCCACTATCCTTTTTGAGTATGTGCTCCCTCTCAATAAAGTCATCTTGTTTTGTGATAACCACTTTCTTGTATAAGGGGTTGTATAGGTAGTATCCCTTTGTTTCCTTGAGATACCCTATAAAGATAAAATTTATGAACCAGGGTGCTAGTTTGTTACTTGATAAGGCCTTAACTATGTCTCTCAACACCATACACATGTATGCAATAAAATGGGTTTCTTTCTACTCCATAGATCTAAGGGAATTCAATTTTCCACTAGTTGAAACTAATTTTAATGTGTATGACACAGTTTGTAATGAATATCCCTAAAAGTATAATTAAATATCTGCATGAATCATCATCGAACTTACCATTTCTGACAAGGTACAATTCCTCCTTTCACTAACACCATTCCACTATGTTGTATAAGGTGGAGTGAGTTGAAAAAGAATCCCAAACTCTTGTAAAAAGTCAATGAACTCTTGGTTATGATATCCACCACCCCGATCTAATCGAAACTTCTTTATCTTCTTACCAATTTGATTCTGTAATTCATCCTTAAATTTCTTAAATTTATTAATGGAATCAAACTTATACCTCATTCAGTAGACATATCTATATCTACTAAAGTCATTAGTAAAAGTTATAAAGTAAGAATATCCACCTTTAGATTATACAAGAAATTTTCCACACACATCAGTGTATACCAATAATAAAAGCTATGTGGAACTTTCACCCTATCCACTAAATGGTGGTTTGGTCATTTTTTCTTGTAGACAATCAGAAAATATTTCAAGTGGTTTTATATCAGAAGAGTCTAAATAGCCATCTTGATAGAGCTTCATTAAATACTTCCCGTTTACATGACCAAGATAGTGATGTCAATATTGGGTGTTTTATGAGTCGTGTGAACAAGATTCGTTATCAATTACCGACACTTGGTTTTTGTAATTTAATACATAAATACTATTATTTAAAATTTCCATACCCTAACATATGTTTTCCTTATAAAAGAAACAAATTTTATTTCCAAATTTGTAAATAAACCCATCTGTATTTAGGAATGATACAATAATTATGTTTTTGGTAACTGTTGGTACATAATAAAAATATTTCAAAACCAAAATTATTAACATTGGAAATGAGAGGTGTAAGTACCCAATGGAAAAAAAGCAATCCTCACACCATTAGCATCTCTTAGATTCACCTCTCATCTAAAAGACTTTTGAAATCTACCCAGTTCCTTTATTTGGATACATATGTGAGCCCCGTAAGCTATAGGTAATAATTAATGTATAGATATTGAAATATTACACTAAATAAAAAATAAAAATTTAGCTTACCCTTACTTCAGGGTGTAGTTCTTCTTCTAGTGGACTAACTTGCCACATGAAAAAAACACTGCCTTCTTTTCCTTTCCCTGCCTCTGGATCTTCTTCTTCTTAGAAGGATAGTTCTTATGAGAATTAGACTATTTATAAAGCTTGGGACCCTTTTTCTTGTTATTAATTTTCTTATTCACCATAAGGACTATGGGTTTTTCACGCCTCATGTACTTATCCACTTGGAAAATCAATGTAATAAGTTCCAAAAGACTCTTATCATTATTGCTCATATTGTAATTAACAATAAAGCTAGAGAAGGTTTTGGGTAGTGATGAAAGTATGAGATCTGTACAAAACTCATTTGATAACTTAATCCCTAATATTTCTATGCATTCAATGTATCTAATAATCTTGAATACATGAGGCCTAGATGGCGCAGACTCTGCAAGCTTAGTTGTTAACAAATCATTGGAGATCTCATACCTCTCTTGTCTCACCATCTCTTGATAGAGATCCCAATGATGAGACATCTTGCTATAGGAATCCAGATCCTCATGTTGCTTAAAAATCTCATTGGATATGGATGATATCATGAAATATTGAACATCCGTATCCTTATTCAGATGTTTCTAATAGAGAGGAAATTTTTCAGCACTTGCCTCATTACTAAGAGTAACTGGAAAAGGTTCTTCCAGCACATAAAATTTTCTTTCATGGTGAAGGACGACATGTAGCCACCTTTTCCATTATTAGAAATTTGTGTTGATGAGAAGGTTTCCATTATCATTTATGGATCATAATTATATGTTTGATGTCATTTTATTTATATTTCTACAAAATAATATAATTATAATTTTATTACTTTATCTGATAAAATTTAGACAAATAAATAAATGTTATATTTATTAGTCTCCCACTATTTTGTAGAAACCCAATAGCCCTCACAATTGGATATAGAATATATTTCTTCTTGGACATTCTAGTGTAAAGGATGCATATTCTCATTATCATTACCCCAAATTGGGTTGGTCATGCAACTTGAATTGTTTTAGCAAGGCATTCCAAATTCCGACTGCATTAAATCATAATTCCTTGATCTGCTAAGTGGACTCCCCAATCCTAAAATCCTTAAAAGGGATTTACTCGACATTTTACTCCTATTTACACTAAGTCCTAATTTGTTAGTAAACCATTTATGTGAACTAATTTAAGTCAACCCAAAACTTCAAGTTAGAATTCCCTTATAATTGAAAGAAAACCAATTTGGGTTGGTCAAGCACTTTAAACTATGGTTCAATTTTACCTGAAGTAATGTAAGACTATAAATATGTAATATTTTATTGATAGATTTTATATTTTTATGAATCAATTTCAAATTATTATCTTTATCACATTCTTTTTAATATTAAGTGGATTTACTTATATCGTGCCCCACAGATGTAGCTGCGGTGGTAGGGGTTAGGGGTTAGGCGTGGCAGTCTTGGGGTTGATTCCCCAAGCCAGTTTATTTATTTTCACATGTTGTATAAAATAAAAATAAAAAGTGGGTTTACATAAGTGATTATCCATGTATTAGATAAAATTTACACATAATAGAGTTTATTTTAGTTATATCTTGCATGCTCGTTAATTTATTAATTATTTGATCGTGACAATACATCCATAACGAAATAACTATAAAACATGATAGAAATAAAATAATAAAGGGTATGATCATGAGGTTATAATAATGGTTAGTTTATCTAGAAGTTTATAAACTAACCAATGACCTAGGGAAAAATAACCTTGAACTGATTAAGGTCCGTGTTACATCTTTCCACCTGTTCACTTATGTATCTCCTTGGATTGGTTTCACCTCGATTCCGAACTTGAACTATAACACCCTGACCCCTCTAGACTGGAGCCGGTGCATTACTTGTTATATTGGCATGGTTATAAGGAATGAAAATCCCTAAGGAAAGATCATTTTATTAGTCTTGAAGAAACAAGATACATAAATTTAACTCAAATTACATTGGAAAAGGTTACAAAATACAATACAAAACAAAAACTAAAAATTGCATCCACAGGAACTCAATAAATGTTTTCCTCTTCATCACCTGTTAAAGGTAAAAAATAAAAGGGGTGAGCTAAAATTATTAGTAAGGGTTAAAAATGGTGGAATCATGAATCAATAATGACTGAATTATAAACAATTTGACATTACCAAAATGGCATGGTGAATAAATGAAAAACTAATGTCATTAATAAACTGAGAATGAAACTACATCCATAGATTTTTCTACAGTGAACACCTCATGGATAGTAATAAAAGATAATGAATAAAGAGAATTATTATTAAATGGACGTCATGTATCTAGAACATGATACCATAGTACTGTTAAAATGGTTTAGTTCGGTGGGAAGAAACCCGTCTGATTTTTGGAAACAAACTTGAAGGGTTTGTCGCCAACTGATTTGTCTCATGATACCTTTCGATGCATCGAGGGCCTATAGCAGGCACCACCCACCATTGGATGTACAAATAATTATTTATAAATTGATTCAATATAATAGAAATATGCCTTTTCAATATATGCATAGAGTAGAGTATACAGATTCATCAACATTTCCATAATTAAAATAAGTTTCCAAATAAAAACTGTATGTAAAATGGCATACGGTTTAGAAAATAAAAATATCCATGATATGAGATTATGGATAATTAATATAAATATAATTTCAAATGAAAAGTGATCTCAAATGGAAAGTAGGTACACCATATAAGGATTATTATGTGCACCACACAAAGTTAGTCACAACAAAATAGTAGTTGAGACAAAGTCTCTTACCACAATGTAATCTGTCGAATCATATGACAAGAACATAATAAACATAAAATTAATAATTTAATGAAATGAATATAAATATAATAAATTTATTATATATCAAATGTCAGTACACATATACCACATATAATAAATAAGTGGTGAACAATGAAAATCTCACAGAGATGAAAGTGAGATGAGAAACCCCTTACCTTTTGCTCGCGTGTATTCTTCGTTTGTTTTAATGACCTGAATAATCAAATTTAGATTCATTAATTAATAATTAAAGAATACATTTAATTGATTTATTATAACCTTTTTAGGTTCATTCATGGCCCTTTTATTGGGTTTAAGAGGTTCAATTTTATTGTTTTGGAAGCATTTTCTTCCTTAGTTTTCATGATTAGTTTACATGATTTCATGAATGGAAGTTCGTTTGAAATGTGGTTAAACAAAAAAAATTATTAATAAATATTATTTGTGACATTAAAGAGATATAAATTATCTTATAATGATTCTGGGTTATATACTTGAGGATGAATCATTAGCTAAAAGTTATTGATAAACACTTGGATTAAGCTTGGCGGTTTTGTGAACAATGAACTTGTTTTCTATTATTATTCCATATTATGAGTGTGTAGAGATTACAGAAAATTAATGAGATTAAATAAATATATTATTATCTTTTTAAACCATAAAAATGCTTTCATTACCAGAATTGGACATGGTAATGAAAATTTAGAACCTGTCGTCCTTGAGTGTGATAAATTAACGCATCTCGGATGGTGTTTTCATTTTTATTATAAGAGGAGGGGGAAAGAGAGATGATGATGAAATATTCCATTAGCATAATATAATTATAGTTCATGTATGGTAACATAATTATCATAGAATTTGGATGAAGTGAGGTGAGGAAATAAGTATAACAGAAAGGAACTCAAAATAAGAGAAAAATTGAGAAATCTCTTACGAAAATTCGGCAGCCTAATGACGTCACCTAAAATTGCATAAAATAGTTTTATAAGAGAAAGGGGGTATCTCATCACACATAAGTAATATGGTCAGTAAGGTGAATATGGAATGACATATCCCAACATAGTCTAATTGAAAATAAAAGATAAAACATAAATGAAAGCATTAAGAAAAGAGAAGGGTGGTTGATTCTCTTACCTTGTAGAGTAACTCCAAAAACTTGATGGTTGGGACCTTGGGGATTTGAGGACACATTGGGAGGACTTCTAGTGAGGTAATAACACCAGATAATTTAGGATATTGAGTTTGTAATAAAAGAAAACGAAGGGGGTGAGTGGGTATTTATAGTAATTAATAGATAGTTTTTTATTAATTAAAAGGGATAACTAATTAGTGGTTTTTGAAAAACCATGGGCTTGCCCATAGTTTTAGCCACTTGGGAAACCTCATGTAATATGTTGTTGTACACAAGTCGACCATACTTTTATATTTAATTATTACATCATTATGATGTCATTAAACTTCCGAAAACTCAAAATGGTATTTTTATTATTCACCAAAATTCAAGTATTTTAGAAAAAACCAAAAAATTCACCCTAATCATTTTTCAACATGTAGAATTAAAAAATGAACTCCATTTTAGAAAATAATTTTCTAAGTATTCTTTATTTAATTTTTAAATAAAAACATATTTAATTAAAAAAACAATTTTTAAAGGTATAATTAGTTCTAAATCACATTAAAAAATCAATTAAGATCTCATTATCTTATTACCTTAAGAAAATAAAATATAATAATTATTTAATATTTATAAGGGTCATATTAATATTCATATTACAATTCATAAGGGTATGTAACTATTCATCAAAAAATTAAGTTGGTTCTATCAAACTCCGAATGACTTACTGGTCATAACTCTAGAAGACCATTTTTCGAAATTCTAAACATTGTAGTGGAAAATTTATGATTAATGGATAGCTTATAACTTTCTCCAATAATGTTTTGATTCGAAAAAAGACTTAGTGCTTCATGAAATATAGTTTATCTAATGAATAGAATGTATTTAATAGGAACATACCATAAAATGTTTGGAGTGTTATATTATTCCCTGTAACACCCCGAGCTTCCATGATACGCTTCTCATTCAATAATGTAATAGCTTGCATTGTACGCAACATCGAGTTCTAACACACTGCAACTAATCAAAGTAGCCGTTATGAATAGTAATAACCACTTTTTAAATTTATAGAAATTTTATATTTCAAAATGGTCTTCATTTTTGTATTCCTAATATTGAAATTAGCCTATGTTGAATTTTTTGTAATTTTCTGAGAGCTTCAAAATTTTTATGAATAGTGAAAAAATACTTAAAACAACTTTTTTAATCAAAATAATTTATAGTGATAAGTTATAATATTGAGTGGTTTTCAAGTATAATTATAATATATTTTTACCATTTTATCCAATGGTGGTCATTAGAATTAATTTCACTTTGAAATTGGACATAAACAATTGTCAATCTTTTGATATAAATTGTTTCTTAAAAACACGCTATTTATTGTGACAGCGGTAATTAATTATAAAATTAATTAATTAAAATTATATGTTTGGAATTTAATAAAATAGACATCATTTTTGAATTCGGAATATCAATTATAGCTTAGGGTGAAATTTTGGCATTGTTCTGAAAAACTTCAATTTTTGATGAATAGTGAAACCACTAAGTGGTAGTTAAATAACTGATTTTTCGTTTAAATGAAATATTACCACTTCTGTGATTTGATTTTCTAAAATCCGACATACATGGTTGTCATTAAGAAGTAAAATGTGGTTCAATGAGATTAAAATAATTTTTTGGTGAATAGTAACTTTTAAGTTCTTAATCGCGATTAGAGGTAATTAGTTTAGTTTAAGGTAAAAATAATGTTTTAATAATATGAGATGAGCTTGACACTTGTCCTACTCCTATTGGATGAGTCATGGCCGACCAAGACAACCCATGGGTAAACTTGGGGACCCCATGGAGCCACTTTAGTTGGAAAATGACATTAATATATATTTATATAATGTTAAAATTAAATTGACACAAACATGAGTTGTTTTACTAAAACAGTTTTTAAGTGGGGTTACACAAGTCCAAATTTTGACTATAAATATTCATTAGAAAGATAAAAAGATTTACTACATCATAGTATTTTTTTTATAATTTTTAGACATTAAATAAATTAAATTATTTATGACATCATGATGATGCAGCGATGACCTCATTATTTAACGATTTAAATAAAATGAGAAGATAATGTAAAATCCAAGGCTTACACTTGTCCAAAGCCTATTGGATGAGAAGATTTCGAACCCTTATCACCTTAGCCTCTAATTATAAAAGTGTGGGACCTTTAGAATCCGAAAAGCATTGTATAATAGAATAACATTTCATTACTTTCCAAAAGTGCCCCTCCTCTCCACTTATAAAAGGCCCCCACCTCTCCCACCATATTCACACCTTCAAGCCATTTCGCTCGGCCAACCTCTGCCCAAATACTCTCCCAACTTCCCCCTCTTACTCCTAGAAGCCTCACTTTGGGCAGAACTCTTCCCAAGGAATCCTTTGGCTCAAATAAAAAAGAGTTACCCGATTTTGAGGTAATGTCTTCTCTAATGCTGTTTTGTTTTATTTTTCTTCTCCAACCCCTTAAACTCTTTTTATTCATTTCTTTTGTAACAACACCAGTATCCTCAATATACTAGGATTTTTTTATAAGAAGTATTCTAGCTACACTTACACACACCTACATCTAATGGTTAAAGAACATACGGTTTCTGTGGATGGCGAATTTCTGCCTCACGAAATGATGATTGTTCAACACTCATATAACACCTTGAAAGGTGGCAATTTTGATGACACTATTTTAATATATGATATATATATTATGTTTATGTTTTCCTTATGCTTTTTTATTTCTCATTTATGGCATAATTTATGATTTCCATTATGGGTAAACGCGATAATTTCATTTTAGGAAGTGCGGACTACCGCCCCCTCAAAGTAATGTGAATCGTTAATGCCATATGTGGGATGTATAAAGGATGGAGTAAATGATATTATATATGATATTATACTGGAACTATATTATACCTTTATAACATTATGATTTCATTCCATTAAATATGAAATAGAAATGAAAGTAGCGTTCATGCGTACGTACGGCTTACTGTCTCCATGAACGGTGCATTTAATTTCTTACCTCTAAATGTTACATAATATTATGAATGAATGTATATACTGGATATATATGATATATATGACATCTAAATCGGGAGTATAATTCTGGAGATAATGGATATTCTACCACATAAACAACTTGTAATTATAAGAAGTTTATTGTTGACTCAAGTACCAAAGATCGACAAAATGACCGTTATTAACTTAAATAATTACATAATGTTCATAACATTGTAATAAGTGATATAAAAAGGATAATGAAATTAAAAATGGTTCTTAATAAGGTATATATTAACTCTAGTTTATTATTCAGGAGGTTAAAGAACGGTTGAGTCAAGTCAGACACGAGGTAAGGGAATTTCTTAACCCAATTTCGATTCTTTGGGTTAATCTCTTACTTTCAAATTATGTCATGATATTATTATGTACTATCTTGTATTTGTACTTTCTTTATGTGTACTTATAGTGAATACACATAATAGATCTATTTTATTTTAAAAATCATCTTTGTAAGGACTTCGTCTCAATCACCTTTCATTGAGGCATATTTGGGTTTATACACAACTTTCCTTTTATACGGTGTATAAACCCCTTTGACTTTTATGTTTATTCAAAAGGTTTTCTTTTATAATTATATGCTTTTTAATTGATTAAAAAAAACAAGATATTTCTCTCAAATATATGAAAATACAGTGCAAATGTGTACGTATTTAATGCAAGCTTAAAAATGTTTTCCGAAAACCCGACTCTTGAGTGTGGTAGACAGGAAGGGATTGGGCGTGGACCCATCATGGCCTGCAATTAGTCGAGCAGTCTCAGAATTAGTTATTTTGTTTTCAGAAGCTTGCATAATGTTTTTAGAAAAACACTGGATTATATTTGATCAATTTTAAATGTAAGTATATTCTAAAGAAATTGTCATCAGCAGGTCTCATGAGACAAACTAGTGTCTTGGCACAAGGCCTTGACAAAATCTTATTTGTGGTCTTGGCACGAGGCCTTGTCTATGTGGTTATGATAGTCTGGCATTATGCATTCCATAATTATGAAAGTGGTTATTGATATTGCATGTGATTATTCGACCAGTAGAATATCCATGTGAATAAGTAAATGGCATTATCTCATTTTACTTTTGCCATATTATGTTGAAGTTCATGTTTAAAAGGCTTTTGTTTTAGTTATACATTGCCTTAAATGTTAATGTTTATTTATGAAAGCTTTTGCATTATTGTTATCCTTACTGAGCATCTGAGCTCACCCCTTTCAATGTTTTAATATTTTCCAGGATGTGAAAAAGTATTTTATGAATGACCTGCAGGGATAGTCAGAAGAGGATATTAGTGTGGACTATGGAGACTTTGTTATTGTAGTTTTTCACTTTATGATGTAATGTAACGTTTACGAGTGTATCTAGTGTTTCCAAGGCTACTAAACTAATCGGTCTTTCGAGACTTGATCTTTTGTGATCATGCCAATGTTACGAAGTAACGCACCGGCTCTGGGTAGCTGGGGTCGGGGCGTTACAGTTGGTATCAGAGGCAATTTAGTACTAACCTTGGAAGATAGATTTAGATAAACTCTGATTAGAGCACATAGACCAAAGATAGACTTTGAGGATTAGTAGAGAAGAACTTCCTAGAATTTTGCTATTGTAGAGATTTTGTGAGTTTTCCGAGAAATACATCCATGTCTGGATACGAGCAAGTAGAGGAGGCTCTGGCACAGATGTACCTAGGGGTAAAACTCGAAAACACCGCTTTGAGCTAGACTCGAACGGGAACTGGTGCACGACAATGGGCCTTGCTGCACTCTTGGTTACGACACTCCCGGGGGATATGCTTTGGATAATTCTCATTTTCATTATAAACCACTATGAAGGGTTATGAGTATATAATTCCTCAAATAAAACATTTTTATGGATTATAACCATAAATAGTTCAATTTATGTTAAGTATCTTACAAGTATGGAATTATGTATTTTGATTTATAAACTAATATAGTTTATGCCATTGTTTAGAAATGGCGCCTAGTGGAAGGAATGGAAACCGTATCAATGCACGAACTCCGTGTAGGGATTTCCCTCCTGCTCAAGATAATTATTGTGGATCTGGAGATACAACTGGTGCTGATCAACTTATTACCATACTGGGACAACTCACTCAGGTTATGAATAATAACCTTACTCGTATGGAGCACCCTGATCCGCAACGTGGAGGATCAATGTTAGACCGCTTCATGAGGAAACAACCAACAACATTTAATGGGGGTACAAATCCATTAGTAGCTGAGCAATGGATAAACTCCTTAGAGAAAATATTACATGCCTTGGGGAGTAGCGAAAGGGAGAAGGTTGTCATGGCAGTTTACCGCCTCACTGGAGATGCCGATCAGTGGTGGTCGCTGATTCAAAACACAAAGTAAGATGATGACGTATCGAATATGGAATGGAGGGAGTTCAAAGAGATTTTATTAGAAAAATACTTTCCTCGTGACCATCGAGCAGATATGGAAAGGCAATTTCTGAGTTTGAGGCAGAAGGAGGATGAGAATGTCGCAAAGTATGAGGCTAACTTTACAAGGTTAGTGAGGCATGCTGCTGATTATATACGTAACCCAAGGAGTAAGATTGGTCATTTCTTTGATGGGTTAAAACCATTTCTCCGTCGAGCTTTAGTATCACAATCCTTCTCATCATACGAAGATATTTTCTCGTGTGCTATCAAGACAGAAAAGGAATTCTCTAAGTCTTATGACAACAATGTAAAGCAAAAGAAGAAGAGAACGGGGGAAAAAGAGACAGATAAAGGGAAAAAGGGAAAGAAGGATTTTCCATTATGTGATAATTGTGGGACGAATCACCCTGGTACGTGCCTAAAAGGAATGGGAGTTTGTTATAAATGTGGAGAAAAGGGTCACCAGGCTCGTGATTGCAAGGGAAAGAAAGAGGCTGTCAAAGTTGAATGCTACAATTGTAGGGAAATGGGGCATTATGCAAATGAATGTCCTAAGCGTCAAGGAAACTTACCTCAGAAAAGACCAAGGGGTCAAGGCCAATCTTATGCTATGACTATAGTTGAAGCGGAATAATTAATGTATTGGTGCTTTTGGACTCAAGGATTATATTCTGGTTATAAGAATAATGTGATATATATAAAGATTGTACTGCAGTACTTTTTGATTAAGGTAATATGATTAAGGTAATCATATTTTTAGTATGTGACAATAAGAGAAACTTCTCTTTGTTTGGGGAATCTGTTGTTACAATTGATTTTGGAATTTAGAGACCTTTTAGAGAAAGTCTAGACAGAGGTATTTTGGATAACTATAATGGTTGGAGTGGATTAAGTTGATCTTTGGATAGTATTGTTTATGGTTAAAAAATTTATGAATATTATTTTTGGAATATTATGATACTATAGTTTTAGGAAAAGGACAACCTGCAGGGTGGGGCATAACCCGTCACGTCGGACAAAGCTGCAGGAATCGAACCCACAACCATAGTGCGACAAGCCTTTATTTCCTACCACTAGCCTACAGGAAGTCCCTGGTTTTTACAAAATAATATTACTAATCTAAATAGTATGTGTTAACACTTGGAACCTTATACAATTAGGATAAAAAGAATATTTTTGAGTTCTGTTACCATTTGGAGTAAAAGTTGGGTTTGTGGTAAAAATTTATTAACGAATGAAAGTATACATAAAAAGTATGTATATTCCCTTACGTTCTTAGTAAATCTCCTAAATAAAATCCTCAACATTATAAAAGGTAACTTAAAACAAAAATGTTGTCGGTTAACTTTTCCAACTGGGGATTCAATGACCGTTTAACCAATCACAAGTTTGTGATTTTCTTGTGGTTAAACTTTGTCCTAATCCTTTTTTCTATAACTCTCCATCAGACCTTGATGGTTTGTTTCTCCTCCATACCCATATTTTCATAGAATCCTATAATGGGCTATATCGGGTGACCTTTGTACTTATCTTGCTTTCTTTTAATGTTATATATTTATTAACCTTATTTCCGATGTGGGTTTTACACAAAGGTATTTTCTCTTTTCAACCTTTTATTTACAAAGAAAAATTTCAAATTGCGAGGACGGAATTTATTGAAGGAGGGGAGAATGTAACACCCCGAGATTCCATGATACGCTTCTCATTCAATAATGTAATAGCTTGCATTGTACGCAACATCGAGTTCTAACACACTGCAACTAATCAAAGTAGCCGTTATGAATAGTAATAACCACTTTTTAAATTTATAGAAATTTTATATTTCAAAATGGACTTCATTTTTGTATTCCTAATATTGAAATTAGCCTATGTTGAATTTTTTGCAATTTTCTGAGAACTTCAAAATTTTTATGAATAGTGAAAAAATACTTAAAACAACTTTTTTAATCAAAATAATTTATAGTGATAAGTTATAATATTGAGTGGTTTTAAAGTATAATTAGAATATATTTTTACCATTTTATCCAATGGTGGTCATTAGAATTAATTTCACTTTGAAATTGGACATAAACAATTATCAATCTTTTGATATAAATTGTTTCTTAAAAAACACGCTATTTGTTGTGACAGCGGGAATTAATTATAAAATTAATTAATGAAAATTATATGTTTGGAATTTCATAAAATATACATAATTTATGAATTCGGAATATCAATTATAGCTTAGGGTGAAATTTTGGCATTGTTCTGAAAAACTTCAATTTTTGATAAATAGTGAAACCACTAAGTGGTAGTTAAATAACAGATTTTTCGTTTAAATGAAATATTACCACTTCTGTGATTTGATTTTCAAAAATCAGACATAAATGGTTGTCATTAAGAAGTAAAATGTGGTTCAATGAGATTAAAATAATTTTTTGGTGAATAGTAATTTTTAAGTTCTTAATCGCGATTAGAGGTAATTAGTGTAGTTTAAGGTAAAAATAATGTTTTAATAATATGAGATGAGCTTGACACTTGTCCTACTCCTATGGGATGAGTCATGGCCCACCAAGAAAACCCATGGGTAAACTTGGGGACCCCATGGAGCCTCTTTTGTTGGAAAATGAGATTAATATATATTTATATAATGTTAAAATTAAATTGACACAAACATGAGTTGTTTTACTAAAACAGTTTTTAAGTGGGGTTACACAAGTCCGAATTTTGACTATAAATATTAATTAGAAAGCTAAAAAGGTTTACTACATCATAGTACTTTTTTTATAATTTTTAGACATTAAATAAATTAAATTATTTATGACATCATGATGATGCACCGATGACCTCATTATTTAACGATCTAAATAAAATGAGAAGATAATGTAAACTCCAAGGCTTACACTTGTCCAAGGCCTATTGGATGATGATATTTCGAACCCTTATCACCTTAGCCTAGAATTATACAAGTGTGGGACCTTTAGAATCCGAAAATCATTGTATAATAGAATAACATTTCATTACATTCCAAAAGTGCCCCTCCTCTCCACTTATAAAAGGCCCCCACATCTCCCACCTTATTCACACCTTCAAGCCATTTGGCTCGGCCAAACTCTGCCCAAATACTCTCCCAACTTCCCCCTCTTACTCTTAGAAGCCTCACTTTGGGCAGAACTTATCCCAAGGAAGCCTTTGGCTCAAATCAAAAATAGTTACCCAATTTTGAGGTAATGTCTTCTCTAATGTTGTTTTGTTTTATTTTTCTTCTCCAACCCCCTAAACTCTTTTTATTCATTTATTTTGTAACAACACAAGTATCCTCAATATACTAGGATGTTGTTATAAGAAGGATTAGAGATACACTTACACACACCTACATCTAATGGTTAAAGAACATACGGTTTCTGTGGATGGCGAATTTCTGCCTCACGAAACGATGATTGTTCAACACTCATATAACACCTTCAAAGGTGGCCATTTTGATGACACTATTTTCATATATGATATATATATTATGTTTATGTTTTCCTTATGCTTCTGTATTTCTCATTTATGGCATACATTATGATTTCCATTATGGGTAAACGCGATAATTTCATTTTAGGAAGTGCGGACTACCGCCCCCTCAAAGTGATGTGAATCGTTAATGCCATATGTGAGATGTATAAAGGATGGAGTAAATGATATTATATATGATATTATACTGGAACTATATTATACCTTTATATAATTATGATTTCATTCTATTAAATATGAAATAGAAATGAAAGTAGCGTTCATGCGTACGTAAGGCTTACCGTCTCCATGAACGGTGCATTTCATTTCTTACCTCTAAATGATACGTAATATTATGAATGAATGTATATACTGGATATATATGATATATATGACATATAAATCAGGAATATAATTCTGGAGATAATGGATATTCTACCACATAAACAACTTGTAATTATAAGAAGTTTATTGTTGACTCAAGTACCAAAGATCGACAAAACGACCGTTATTAACTTAAATAATTACATAATGTTCATAACATTGTAATAAGTGATATAAAAAGGATAATGAAATTAAAAATGGTTCTTAATAAGGTATATATTAACTCTAGTTTATTATTCAGGAGGTTAAATAAAGGTTGAGTCAAGTCAGACACGAGGTAAGGGAATTTCTTAACCCAATTTCGATTCTTTGGGTTAATCTTTTACTTTGAAATTATGTCATGATATTATTATGTACTATCTTGTATTTGTACTTTCTTTATGTGTACTTATAGTGAATACACATAATAGATCTATTTTATTTTAAAAATGATCTTTGTAAGGACTTCGTCTCAATCACCTTTCATTGAGGCATATTTGGTTTTATACACAACTTTCCGTTTATACGGTGTATAAACCCCTTTGACTTTTATGTTTATTCAAAAGGTTTTCTTTTATAATTATATGCTTTTTAATTGATTAAAAAAAACAAGATATTTCTCTCAAATATATGAAAATCCAGTACAAATGTATACGTATTTAATCCAAGCTTAAAAATGTTTTCAGAAAACCCGACTCTCGAGTGTGGTAGACAGGAAGGGATTGGGTGTGGACCCATCATGGCCTGCAATTAGTCGAGTAGTCTCAGAATTAGTTATTTTGTTTTCAGAAGCTTGCATAAAGTTTTTAGAAAAACACTGGAGTATATTTGATCAATTTTAAATGTAAGTATATTCTAAAGAAATTGTCATCGGCAGGTCTCATGAGACAAACTAGTGTCTTGGCACGAGGCCTTGACAAAATCTTATTTGTGGTCTTGGCACGAGGCCTTGGCTACGTGGTTATGATAGTCTGGCATTATGCATTCCATCATTATGAAAGTGGTTATTGATATTGCATGTGACTATTCGACCAGTAGAATATCCATGTGAATAAGTAAATGGCATTATCTCATTTTACTTTTGCCAAATTATGTTGAAGTTCATGTTTAAAAGGCTTTTGTTTTAGTTATAAATTGCCTTAAATGTTAATGTTTATTTATGAAAGCTTCTGCATTATTGTTATCCTTACTGAGCATCTAAGCTCACCCCTTTCAATGTTTTAATATTTTCCAGGATGTGAAGAAGTATTTTATGAATGACCTGCTGGGATAGTCAGAAGAGGATATGAGTGTGGACTATGGAGACTTTGTTATTGTAGTTTTTCACTTTATGATGTAATGTAACGTTTACGAATGTATCTTGTGTTTCCAAGGCTACTAAACAAATCGGTCTTTCAAGACTTGATCTTTTGTGATCATGCCAATGTTACGAAGTAACGCACCGACTCTGGGTAGCTGGGGTCGGGGCATTACAGTTGGTATCAGAGGTAGTTTAGTACTAACCTTGGAAGCTAGATTTAGATAAACTCTGATTAGATCACATAGCCCAAAGATAGACTTTGAGGATTAGTATAGAATAACTTTCTAGAATTATTCTATTGTAGAGATTTTGTGAGTTTTCCGAGAAAAATATCCCTGTCTGGATACGAGCAAGTAGAGGCGGCTCTGGCACAAATGTACCTAGGGGTAAAACCCGAAAACACCGCTTTGAGATAGACTCGAATGGGAACTGGTGCACAACAACGGGCCTTGCTGCACTCTTGGTTACGACACTCCCGGGGGATATGCTTTGGATAATTCTCATTTTCTTTATAAACCACTATGAAGGGTTATGAGTATATACTTTCTCAAAGAAAACATTTTTATGGATTATAACCATAAATAGTTAAATTTATGTTAAGTATCTTACAAGTATGGAATTATGTATTTTGATTTATAAACTAATATAGTTTATGCCATTGTTTAGAAATGGCGCCTAGTGGAAGGAATGGAAACCGTATCAATGCACGAACTCCGTGTAGGGATTGCCCTCCTGCTCAAGATAATTATTGTGGATTTGGAGATACAACTGGTGCTGATCAACTTATTGCCATACTGGGACAACTCACTCAGGTTATGAATAATAACCTTACTCGTATGGAGCACCCTGATCCGCAACGTGGAGGATCAATGTTAGACCGCTTCATGAGGCAACAACCACTAACATTTAATGGGGGTACAAATCCATTAGTAGCTGAGCAATGGATAAACTCCTTAGAGAAAATATTCCATGCCTTGGGGAGTAGCGAAAGGGAGAAGGTTGTCATGGCAGTTTACCGCCTCACTGGAGATGCCGATCAGTGGTGGTCGCTGATTCAAAACACAAAGGAAGATGATGACGTATCGAATATGGAATGGAGCGAGTTCAAAGATATTTTCTTAGAAAAATACTTTCCTCGTGACCATCGAGCAGATATGGAAAGGCAATTTCTGAGTTTGAGGCAGAAGGAGGATGAGAATGTCGCAAAGTATGAGGCTAACTTTACAAGGTTAGTGAGGCATGCTGCCGATTATATACGTAACCCAAGGAGTAAGATTGATCATTTCTTTGATGGGTTAAAACCATTTCTCTGTCGACCTTTAGTATCACAATCCTTCTCATCATACAAAGATATTGTCTCGTGTGCTATCAAGACAGAAAAGGAATTCTCTAAGTCTTATGACAACAAAGTAAAGCAAGAGAAGAAGAGAATGGGGGAACAAGAGACAGATAAGGGGAAAAAGGGAAAGAAGGATTTTCCATTATGTGATAATTGTGGGAAGAATCACCCTGGTACGTGCCTAAAAGGAATGGGAGTTTGTTATAAATGTGGAGAAAAGGGTCACCAGGCTCGTGATTGCAAGGGAAAGAAAGAGGTTGTCAAAGTTGAATGCTACAATTGTAGGGAAATGGGGCATTATGCAAATTAATGTCCTAAGCATCAAGGAAACTTACCTCAGAAAAGGCCAAGGGATCAAGGCCAATCTTATGCTATGACTACAGTTGAAGAGAAATAATTAATGTATTGGTGCTTTTAGACTCAAAGATTATATTCTGGTTATAAGAATAATGTGATATATATAAAGATTGTACTGCAGTACTTTTTGATTAAGGTAATATGATTAAGGTAATCATATTTTTAGTATGTGACAATAAGATAAACATTTCTTTGTTTGGGGAATCTGATGTTACAATTGATTTTGGAATTTAGAGACCTTTTAGAGAAAGTCTGGACGGTGGTATTTTGGATAACTATAATGGTTGGAGTGGATTAAGTTGATCTTTGGATAGTATTATTTATGGTTAAAAAATTTATGAAGATTATTTTTGGAATATTATGATACTATAGTTTTAGGAAAAGGACAACCTGCAGGGTGGGGCATAACCCGTCGTGTCGGACAAAGCTGCAGGAATCGAACCCACAACCATAGTGCGACAAGCCTTTATTTCCTACCACTAGACTACAGGAAGTCCCTGGTTTTTACAAAATAATTTTACTAATCTAAATAGTATGTGTTAACATTTGGAACCTTATACAATTAGGATAAATAGAATATTTTTGAGTTCCGTTAGCATTTGGAGTAAAAGTTGGGTTTGTGGTAAAAATTTATTAACGAATGAAAGTATACATAACAAGTAAGTATATTCCCTTACGTTCTTATTAAATCTCCTAAATAAAATCCTCATCATTATAAAAGGTAAATTAAAACAAAAATGTTGTCGGTTAACTTTTCCAACTGGGGATTCAATTACCGTTTAACCAATCACAAGTTTGTGATTTTCTTGTGGTTAAACTTTGTCCTAATCCTGTTTTCTATAACTCTCCATCAGACCTTGATGGTTTGTTTCTCCTCCATACCCATATTTTCATACAATCCTAGAATGGGCTATATCGGGTGACCTTTGTACTTATCTTGCATTCTTTTAATGTTATATATTTATTAACCTTATTTCCGATGTGGGTTTTCCACAAAGGTATTTTCTCTTTTCAACCTTTTATTTACAAAGAAAATTTTCAAATTGTGAGGATGCAATTTATTGAAGGAGGGGAGAATGTAACACCCCGAGCTTCCATGATACGCTTCTCATTCAATAATGTAATAGCTTGCATTGTACGCAACATCGTGTTCTAACACACTGCAACTAATCAAAGTAGCTGTTATGAATAGTAATAACCACTTTTTAAATTTATAGAAATTTTATATTTCAAAATGGACTTCATTTTTGTATTCCTAATATTGAAATTAGCCTATGTTGATTTTTTTGTAATTTTCTGAGAACTTCAAAATTTTTATGAATAGTGAAAAAATACTTAAAACAACTTTTTTAATCAAAATAATTTATAGTGATAAGTTATACTATTGAGTGGTTTTAAAGTATAATTAGAATATATTTTTACCATTTTATCCAATGGTGGTCATTAGAATTAATTTCACTTTGAAATTGGACATAAACAATTGTCAATCTTTTGATATAAATTGTTTCTTAAAAAACGCGCTATTTGTTGTGACAGCGGGAATTAATTATAAAATTAATTAATGAAAATTATATTTTTCGAATTTCATAAAATATACATCATTTTTGAATTCGGAATATCAATTATAGCTTAGGGTGAAATTTTGGAATTGTTCTGAAAAACTTCAATTTTTGATGAATAGTGAAACCACTAAGTGGTAGTTAAATAACTGATTTTTCGTTTAAATGAAATATTACCACTTCTGTGATTTGATTTTCAAAAATCCGACATACATGGTTGTAATTAAGAAGTAAAATGTGGTTCAATGAGATTAAAATAATGTTTTAGTGAATAGTATCTTTTAAGTTCTTAATCGCGGTTAGAGGTAATTAGTGTAGTTTAAGGTAAAAATAGTGTTTTAATAATATGAGATGAGCTTTACACTTATCCTACTCCTATTGGATGAGTCATGGCCGACCGAGACAACCCATGGGTCAACTTGGGGACCCCATGGAGCCACTTTAGTTGGAAAATGACATTAATATATATTTATATAATGTTAAAATTAAATTGACACAAACATGAGTTGGTTTACTAAAACAATTTTTAAGTGGGGTTACACAAGTCCAAATTTTGACTATAAATATTCATTAGAAAGCTAAAAATATTTCCTACATCATAGTATTTTGTTTTATAATTTTTAGATATTAAATAAATTAAATTATTTATGACATCATGGTGATGCAGCGATGACCTCATTATTTAACGATTTAAATAAAATGAGAAGATAATGTAAAATACAAGGCTTACACTTGTCCAAAGCCTATTGGATGAGGAGATTTATAACCCTTATCACCTTATCCTCTAATTATACAAGTGTGGGACCTTTATAATCCGAAAAGCATTGTATAATAGAATAACATTTCATTACTTTCCAAAAGTGCCCCTCCTCTCCACTTATAAAAGGCCCCCACCTCTCCCACATTATTCACACCTTCAAGCCATTTGGCTCGGCCAACCTCTGCCCAAATACTCTCCCAACTTCCCCCTCTTACTCCTAGAAGCCTAAATTTGGGCAGAACGCTTCCCAAGGAAGCCTTTGGCTCAAATCAAAAAGAGTTACCCGATTTTGAGGTAATGTCTTCTCTAATGTTGTTTTGTTTTATTTTTCTTCTCCAACCCCCTAAACTCTTTTTATTCATTTATTTTGTAACAACACCAGTATCCTAAATATACTAGGATGTTTTTATAAGAAGGATTCGAGCTACACTTACACACACCTACATCTAATGGTTAAAGAACATACGGTTTCTGTGGATGGTGAATTTCTGCCTCACGAAACGATGATTATTCAACACTCATATAACACCTTCAAAGGTGGCCATTTTGATGACACTATTTTCATATATGATATATATATTATTTTTATGTTTTCCTTATGCTTCTGTATTTCTCATTTATGGCATACTTTATGATTTCCATTATGGGTAAACGCGATAATTTCATTTTAGGAAGTGCGGACTACCGCCCCCTGAAAGTGATGTGAATCGTTAATGCCATATGTGGGATGTATAAAGGATGGAGTAAATGATATTATATATGATATTATACTGGAACTATATTATAACTTTATATAATTATGATTTCATTCCATTAAATATGAAATAGAAATGAAAGTAGCGTTCATGCGTACGTACGGCTTACCGTCTCCATGAACGGTGCATTTCATTTCATACCTCTAAATGTTACGTAATATTATGAATGAATGTATATACTGGATATATATGATATATATGACATCTAAATCAGGAATATAATTCTGGAGATAATGTATGTTCTACCACATAAACAACTTGTAATTATAAGAAGTTTTTTGTTGACTCAAGTACCAAAGATCGACAAAACAACCGTTATTAACTTAAATAATTACATAATGTTCATAACATTGTAATAAGTGATATAAAAAGGATAATTAAATTAAAAATGGTTCTTAATAAGTTATATATTAAATCTAGTTTATTATTCAAGAGGTTAAAGAATGGTTGAGTCAAGTCAGACACGAGGTAAGGGAATTTCTTAACCCAATTTCGATTCTTTGGGTTAATCTCTTACTTTCAAATTATGTCATGATATTATTATGTACTATCTTGTATTTGTACTTTCTTTATGTGTAATTATAGTGAATACACATAATAGATCTATTTTATTTTAAAAATGATCTTTGTAAGGACTTCGTCTCAATCACCTTTCATTGAGGCATATTTGGTTTTATACACAACTTTCCTTTTATACGGTGTATAAACCCCTTTGAATTTTATGTTTATTCAAAAGGTTTTCTTTTATAATTATATGCTTTTTAATTTATTAAAAAAAACAATATATTTCTCTCAAATATATGAAAATCCAGTGCAAATGTATACGAATTTAATCCAAGCTTAAAAATGTTTTCAGAAAACCCGACTCTCGAGTGTGGTAGACAGGAAGGGATTGGGCGTGGACCCATCATGGCCTGAAATTAGTCGAGCAGTCTCAGAATTAGTTATTTTGTTTTCAGAAGCTTGCATAATGTTTTCAGAAAAACACTAGAGTATATTTGATCAATTTTAAATGTAAGTATATTCTAAAGAAATTGTCATCAGCAGGTCTCATGAGACAAACTAGTGTCTTGGCACGAGGCCTTGACAAAATCTTATTTGTGGTCTTGGCACGAGGCCTTGGCTATGTGGTTATGATAGTCTGGACTTATGCATTCCATCATTATGAAAGTGGTTATTGATATTGCATGTGATTATTCGACCAGTAGAATGTCCATGTGAATAAGTAAATGGCATTATCTCATTTTACTTTTGCCATATTATGTTGAAGTTCATGTTTAAAAGGATTTTGTTTTAGTTATACATTGCCTTAAATGTTAATGTTTATTTATGAAAGCTTCTGCATTATTGTTATCCTTACTGAGCACTTGAGCTCACTCCTTTCAATGTTTTGATATTTTCCAGGATGTGAAGAAGTATTTTATGAATGACCTGCAGGGATAGTCAGAAGAGGATATGAGTGTGGACTATGGAGACTTTGTTATTTTAGTTTTTCACTTTATGATGTAATGTAACGTTTATGAATGTATCTAGTGTTTCCAAGGCTACTAAACTAATCGGTCTTTCGAGACTTGATCTTTTGTGATCATGCCAATGTTACGAAGTAACGCACCGGCTCTGGGTAGCTGGGGTCGGGGCGTTACATTCACTCCTTTAGAAATTTCGTCCTCAAAATTTTATGTATAAATCCCACCAAAACGATGTGGGTGGTTCTTCTTCATAACATCCTCAGGTTCCCATGTTGCTTCCTCTATATTCTGGTTTTTCCAAAGAACCATTGCTATATGAGTTGTCTAATTTCTCAATACCTTCTGCCTTGTGTCAAGAATCCCAATAGGCTCTTCACAATATGATAAATCAGGTTCTAGTTCTATTTGTTCATAGGTGAGTACATGCATTGGGTCTGGCATGTATTTTTTCAACAATGACACATGGAATACAACCTGGACTTTGGAGAGACTTGGCGGAATTACTAATCGGTAAGCTACAGATCCGATTCTTTCTAGAATTTCAAATGGTATGATGTACCTGGGGCTCATTTTCCCTTTCTTACCAAACCTTAAGACACCCTTCCATGGAGATACTTTTAGAAAGACATGATATCCCACTTGAAATTCCAAATCCTTCCTCTGGTTGTCAGCATAACTCTTCTGCCTACTTTGGGATACTTTAATATGGGCTTGTATTGTCTTAACCTTTATCGTGGTCTCTTCAATAAGTTCTGGGCCTATAAGTTTCCTCTCACGAACTTCATCCCAACAAGTTGGAGTTCGACATCTCTTTCCATATAATGATTCATATGGAGCCGTTTGAATACTAGAATGGAAACTATTATTGTATGAAAATTCTTCCAAATGAAATTATTGATCCCAAATACCTTGGAAGTCAATAGAGAATGACCTCAGCATATCTTATTGAGTTTGAATAGTCATTTCATACTGTCCGTCAGTTTGGGGGTGATAAGCTGTACTCATACGAAGCTCAGTATTCAAAGCCTTCTGGATACTTTTCCAGAATTTTGATGTAAACTGGGGATCTCGATCAGACACAATTGATAGAGGTGCACTATAAAGTCTTACAAATTCATTAATATAAAGTCTTGACAGGGGCTGAAGTGGTAAATCCTCTATTATAGGAAGGAAATGTGCTGATTTTGTGAGATGATCAACAATTACCCATATTGAATCATTCCTTCTAGATGTACTTGGTAGTCTGGTGAAAAACTCCATCATAATTTTATCCCACTTTCACATAGGAATAGGTATAGGTTGCATCAATCTTCTAGGATGTTGACTCTCTACCTTCACTTGTTGAAAAACTTGACACCTTGAAAAGTAGTCAGCAACTCCCTGCTTCATATTATCCCACTAGAAATATTCCTTCAGATCTCTATACATCTTTGTGCTACCCAAGTGTTTAAAGAAATTTGAGCTATGAGCATCATCTAATAGTTCCCTTTTTAGCTCTGGTACTGATGGAACACATAACCTCTTCCCAAACTTCATAACTCCTTCCTCATACATGAATTCTTCCAACCTACCATCCTTAACAACAATAATTTTCTTGTGTAGATTTTCATCATCAGATTGAGTGATTTTTTTATTCTCTAGTAATGATAGTTTAGCAATAATTTTAAAGAGGAAATATGTTTCCCCTTAACAATTCCCATATCCATCTTTAGTAGATCCATGAATATAGGATCTCTCTCAATCCTCATTTGAGTTAGAATTCCATGATCATTCCTAATTAATGCATCTTCCACCTTATTTTCCTTTTCTGGGTGGTAGTGTATTAAAAAATCATAATGTTTGAGTAACTCGATCCATCTCCTTTGCCTCATGTTGATTTCTTTTTGTGTGAAAATGTATTTCAGACTCTTTTGATCTATGTATATCTCAAATTTTTCACTATAAAGATAATGTCTCCATATCTTCAGAGAAAATATTATAGCTGCTAACTCAAGATCAGGTGTTGGATAATTTTTCTCATGAGTCTTCAACTACCTTGATGCATAAGTAATAAATTTACAATTTTTCATAAGGATTAAATGCATAACATTCTTTGATGTATCATTGTATATTAAAATTCCTTCACTTCCAGATGGAAGAGTCAAAATTGAAGCATTGAACAATCTTGTTTTAAATTCTTCAAAGAATTCTGTACATTATTTTGTCTACACAAACTTAACTCCTTTACGTGTGACCTTGGTTAGTGGGTTAGCCAGTTAGGCAAAATTCTGAATGAAACGCTGATAGTAATCTGCTATGCCAATAAAACTATGTACCTCGATTATGTTTGTCGGCGTGGGACAATCTTGGATTGCCTTTTTCTTCGTATGATCAACTAGGATTCCATCCTTAGAGACAATATGACCTAGAAAAGAAACTTATTGGAGCAATAATTCTCACTTGATAAACTTCCCATATAATTCATTTCTTCTAAGTGTTTTCAGAATAATACGCAAGTGATACTCATGGTCTTCATATCATTTTGAGTATACCGAGATATCATTGATGAATAACAAAAAAAAGTTATCAAGATATTACTTGAAAACTCTATTCATTAAATCCATGAAAACAAATAGTGAATTTATCAGTCCAAAAGGCATCATTGTAAACTCATAATGCCCATACCTGGTTCAAAATGTTGTCTTTGGAATATCTTCCTTCCTCACACGCAGTTGATGATATCCAGATCAAAGGTAAATCATTGAAAAGTATTGAGCTTCATGAATTTGATCAAATAAATCATTAATCTGGGGAATAGGATACTTATTATTTATTGTAATATCATTGATTTCACTATAATCAATGCATAGCATCATGGATCCATCTTTTTTTTGACAAACAAGATTGGGGCTCCCCATGGAGAAACACTAGGTCAAATAAATCATTTTTCACTCAACTCCTCTAGTTATTTCTTTATCTCCAATAACTTCTCAGTGGCTATTCTATGGGGAGTCTTTGATATAGGTCTTGCACCAGAAATTAAGTCAATGGAAAACTCAATTTCTTACTCTGGAGGATGTCCAGGTAAATCCTTTAGAAACACATCAATGTATTCTTTCACTATATGCACATCTTAAATTTAAATATTTCTTTCCTCACCCATATATATTGGTTTTTCTTCCTCTCCAAGAATTGTATTCAATAGAGGTACTGGGGGTGGGTCTAGATAAGAATCAGATGGCGAGGTTTCCACTCTAAAGATAAGAGATTCTACACCATTTTCAAAAATTGCAACTTCCTTTTTATTGAAATAAATCTTCGTATTATAGTTTGATATCCAATTCATACCGAGAATTATTTCAAATTCAGTCATTGGTATGATTACAAGGTTAGCAACTAAAGCACGTTTATGTGTTACGAGGGGGACTAGTGGACATGCCTTTGTTGCAATGATGCATCCCCTAGAAGTTTTGACTGATAACTCCTTTATTAAATCAAATTGTACATGTCTAATTTTATTGGGAAACTTGGAAGATATAATTGAATGCAATGATCTAGAATCAAATAGAGTGTTGTTTGAGTTTGAGGAAACAATTAAAGTACCTGCCACCACACCATTAGGAACTTCAACTTCCGTAGTTGTAATCGCATAAGCTCTCTCTTGTTCTCTTGGATTTTTCTGAGGAATGTTTCCTTGGTGCTTAGGAAACTCATTTTCATAATGTCCCATATCTTTAAAATTGTTTCATTGAACATTATCAAATTGTTTCTTCCCATTACATTCATGAGATAGATGACCCTTTTCTTCACACTTATAGCAAACTCCCATGCCTTTTAAGCATTTCCTGAGATGATTCTTTACATAGTTTTTGTATAATGGAAATTTCTTTATTCCCTTGTTCTTATTTGGTGCTTCACCTTTCCCTTGGTTATCAGCGTACCTCTTCTTATCTTGGTTCCCCTTGAACAAATTTGATCTCAAAAATTCCTTCTCTCTTTTGATGGATCTTGATACAATTTCATCATATGATGAAAATATTTGAGAATCCAATGCCCTTCGAAGACTTGGCTTAAGACCTTAAAATAAATGATCAATCTTATATGCTGAGTCACATATATAATATACAGCATACCTAACTAGCCTTGTGAAGGTATCCTCATACTCCACAACACTGTTTTCTTCCCTTTGCTTTAAGCCAATCAATTTCCTCTTTATTTCAGTTCATTTCTCAATAGGGAAATATTTTTTGAAGAATATTTACTTAAAATTCCTCCATTACATATATTATATTTCTTCTTCCCCCATGGTATTCTTAATTAAGGACCACCATTTATCAGCATCGCCCTTGACACAATATACTACCAGTACTACCTTTTCATTTTCATTGCATCTTAATACCATGAATATATTTTCAAGGTACTTGATCCATTTCTTAGAAACCATTGGGTTAGTAGTACCACTGAAAGACGGGGGCTTCTACCACATGAAACGATCGAACACAGGTGTGGAATGGTTATTTTTTACAACCTGAGTAAGCTGTCTCAATATGGTCATGATCTGATCTGATCCAACATTGACTGTGTTGACTTGCTCAGTGGGGAGATCCCTAACTTTCCCATGAGTATTGATTCCTCTTCTTCCATTAGATTCCATTTCTAAATAATGGAACACACTAGATTAGTTTATGATTCATAATGTATAATCTTAACTTAAAAAATACTTAACATAAATTGAGATCCTATGCATGGCTAATCCCATAATCAGAAAAATGATTTCTTTGTGGAATAATTCACATTTCAGTCTTTTATAATGGCTTATAAAGAACATATAAATTATCCTAAGCATATACCCTGGGAGTTTCGTAACCAATAGTACATCAAGGCCCATTGTTGTGTACCAAGATACCCTGTGTCAAGCCCAAAACTCCTTCTCGGAGCTTTCACTCCTAGGTACATCTGTGCCAGAGCCACCTCTACCTTCTCATATCTAGACATGGATGTATTTGCTAGAAGGATTCACATAATCTATTCCTCACCAAAATATCAGGATATTCTTGTACGTTTATCCTAAAATACTACCTTAGGGCTTTGTTCCCTACTATACATTTCCTACTCTAGTTTCCAAGTTTTCTACTAAACTTCCTCTGATACCAACTGTAACACCCTGACCCCTCTAGATCGGATCCAGTGAATTACTTTTTATACTCGCATGGTTATAAGGAATGAAAATCATAAAGGAACTATCAATTTAGTAGTCTTGAAGAAACTAGATACATAAATGTAACTCAAAATACATTGGAAAAGGTTACAAAATATAATACATAACAAAAACTAAAAACTGCATCCATAGGAACTCAATAAATGATCTCCTCTTCATCACCTGTTGAAGGTAAAAAAATTAAAGGGGTGAGCACAAATTATCATTAAGGGTTACAAATTGCAGAAGCATGGATCAATAATAACTTAATTGTAAACAATTTAACATAACCAACATGACATGGTGAATAAATGAAAAACTCACGCCATTAATAAACTGAGAATGAAACTACATCCATAGATTTTTCCATAGTGAAAACCTCATGGATAGTAATAAATAATAATGAATAAAGATAATTCTTATTAACTGGATGCCATGTATCTAGCATATGATACCATAATACCGTTAAAATGGTTTAGTTCTGTGGGTAGAAACCTGTCTGATTTTTAGAAACAAACTCAAAGGGTTTGTCGCCAACTAGTTTGTCACATGAGACCTGTCGATGCATCGAGGGGCTATAGAAGACCCCACCCAACACTGAATGTCCAAAGTATTCTTTATAAATTTATTCAATACAAGATAAATATTCCTTTTCAATATCCGTATAGAGTAGAGTATATGAATTCATAAATATTTCCATAATTAAAATAACTTTCCAAATAAACACCGTATGTAAAATGGTATACGGTTTAGAAAAAAACATATCCATGATATAAAATTATGGATATTTAATATAAATATAATTTCAAATTAAAAGATATCTCAAATGGGCAGTAGGTACACCACATAAGGATTATTAGGTGCACCACACAAAGTTAGTCACAACAAAATAGTATTTGAGACAAAGTCTCTTACCACAATGTAATCAGTTGAATCATATGACCAAAACCTAATAACCCTCAAATGAATCATTTAATAACATTAATATAAATATAATCATGTTATTATATATCAAATGGTAGTACACATATACCACATACAATAAATAAGTGGCGAACAATGAAAATCTCACAGAGATGAAAGTGAGATGAGAAACCCCTTACCTTTTGCTCAAGTGTGTTCTTATTTTGTTTTAATGACCTGAATAATAAAATTTAGATTAATTAATTAATAATTAAAGAACCTCCTACACATGTAATTGATTTATTATATCCTTTTTAGTTTCATTCATGGCCCTTTAATGGGTTTAAGAGGTTCAATTTTATTGTTTTGGAAGCATCTTCTTCCTTGGTTTTCATGATTCGTTTACTTGCTTTCATGAATGAAATTTCATTTTAAATGTTGTTAAACATACAGAATTATTAATATATATTATTTGATAAATAAAATAGATATAAATTATCTTATAATTATTCTGGTTTATATACTTGAGGATGAATCATTAGCTAAAAGTTATTGATAAACGCTTGGATTAAGCTTGGCGGTTTTGTGAACAATGAACTTGTTTTGTATTATTATTCCATATTATGAGTGTGTAGGGATTCCAGAACATTAATGAGATTAAATAAATATATTATGATCTTTTTCAACCATAAAAATGGTTTCATGACCATAATTGTACATGGTAAGGAAAATTGAGAACTCGTCATCCATGAGTGTGATAAATTAACACATCTCGGACGGTGTTTTCATTTTTAGTATAAGAGAAGGGGGAAAGAGATATGATGATGAAATATTCCATTAGAATAATATAATTACTTTTCATGTAAGGTGCTAAAATTATCATAGAATTTTTATGAAGTGAGTTGAGGAAAGATTTATAAAATAAACGAACTCAAAATAAGAGAAAAATTGAGAAATCTCTTACAAAAATTCGGCAGCCTAACGACGTCACCTAAAATTGCATAAAATAGTTTGATGAGAGAAAGGGGGTATAAAATAACTCATAAATAATATGGGTAGTAAGGGGGATATGGAATGATATATCCCAACATATTCCAATTGAAAATAAAAGAGAAAACATAAATGAAAGCTTTAAGAAAAGAGAAGGGTGGTTGATTCTCTTACCTTGTAGAGTAACTCATAAAAATTGGAGGTTGGGACCTTGGGGGTTTGAGGAAACCTTGGAAGGACTCATAGGGAGGTAATAAAACCATATATTCGAGGATATTGAGTTTTTAATAAAATAAAATGAAGTGGGTGATTGGGCATTTATAATAATTAAGAGAGAGTTTTTTGTTAATTAAAAGGGGCACCTCATTAGTGGTTTTTGAAAAACCATGGGATTTCCCATAGTATTTGCCCATTTTTTTAGCCACTTGGGAAACCTCATGTCATAATATACTGTAAAAAAGTTGACTATACTTTTATATTTAACTATTACATCATTATGATGTCATTAAACTACCGAAAACTCAAAACTTTGTTTCTACTATTCACAAAAAATTCAAGTATTTTAGAAAAATACCAAAAATCCACCCTAACCATTTTATAACATGTAGAATTAAGAAATTAAATCCATTTTTTGAAAATAACTTTCTATGTATTTTTAATTTAACTTTTAAATAAAGTCATAGTTAATTCAAAAAAACAATTTTTAAAGGTATAATTAGTTCTATATCACATTAAAAAATCAATTAAGATCTCATTATCTTATTACCTTAATAAAATAAAATATAATCATTATTTACTATTTATAAGTGCCATATTACTATTAATAAGGGTATGTTACTATTCATCAAAAAAACAAGTTGGTTCTATCAGACTACAAATGACTTACTAGTCACAACTCTAGATGACCATTTTTCGAAATTCAAAACATAGAAGTGGAAAATGTATGATTAATGGATAGTTTATAACTTTCTCCTATAATTTTTTGATTCAAAAAAACTTAGTGATTCATGGAATATAGGCTATCTAACGAATAGAAAGTATTTAAGAGGAACATACCATAAAATGTTTGGGGTGTTATATGAACTGCCTCCACTAGCTTGGGGGCTCCATCCTTTACCTATGCCTTTCATCTCACACATAGGTGAGGGGAAAAAAGGGTTTACATAAAAAAAATCATGGGAACACAGGAAATAAATAATAAGAGGAGAGAAGGAATGCATGACAACAAT
Organism: Viscum album; assembly: GCA_963277665.1. NCBI lineage: Eukaryota > Viridiplantae > Streptophyta > Magnoliopsida > Santalales > Viscaceae > Viscum > Viscum album. Next base: position 1,872,501,168 of record OY728146.1, on the reverse strand, counting down.
TTAATTTAATAATAAATTAATGAAACCAATCACATAAACTGGTATGGTCCAACTCATGATCATTCACATGTATTCAAAGAATTACACATTTAATAAAACTAGGATTCAATTATTAATCATTCTTATTTAAAATAAATTTTAATCAAATCAATTAATTATTATATTTAATTAATAAATTATTTTATCTTAATTCTCATCATAATTTCCTTGATATTCTCATCCATTATATTTTTAAACAAATTAAATAAATTCATTTAAAATTAACTATGTACATAAATGTACCTTAGAGGCACCATGGTGAATAATTTTCTGATTCTACTCAATATGTATTATACTCTTATACTGATTTAATCTTGTGATACATGGAATTAAAGACTTATTATGTAATTTCACAATGTGTACTACACAGATGATTACATGAATTACATGATTTTTCGGTCACATGTTATGATTCAATGCATGTAGAGTAATAACTTATAATATGACCCATACATGATTTTCATATCTGAACATTACACAGATATTAATTAAAAACACACACAGAGAGATGGAATGTCTTATCTTTACAATCACATGCATGTACATGTATCAAGGTTTACACTGTATAATAAATAAATTTTAAATCTAAGTAACTTGGTATAAGTACACGACATGTCCATCCGAGATACATGGTGTGTACATCCTTCGCCATCTATCTGAGGTACATGCCTAGGGACTCAGTGTGTGAATCGTACCTCAGAAACAGGATTACACAGTGTGTCCAATGGGCTACACCTATTGGGATCTACCAATTACACAGTCCCAAGTTATGTAGGACGTGTATTGAAATAAATGTCATGTCTTTGACTCAAAGGGACTACACATTGGGTACATGGGCTACAATGTGTGTGATTTTATTGACTATAATCCATTATGTTATAGTCAACACACAATGAATTTAAATCCTTTAATTAATTCATAATATTGAATTAATTTTGGAATCAATTCGTATGCATTGAACATGACTACACAATGTGTATCTCTGGTTACATGGTGTATAGTCCTGTGTTGTCTGGGAAAAAACCTTTGCACCTCCAGATGAGTTCCTCAATTTTATTTTAATCATAAAATTAATCATCTCTATTAGATCTATGAGAAATGACAAAGGATGAAGTAGATCTCACGATTTTGATGATAATAGAAATTAAACATGAATTAGAAAACTAAATTTAAAAGGCATAAATCACCAATTGATATTTAAATAATTATAAATAATTATGTGACTGACATAATACCACTTGTAGTTTCCGAGCATAGAAAAAGTGTGTGATGGGTGGTTCCAAATATTGATTTTATCATGATCGATGATAAATCAAATATCTAAACAACAATAAACACTAAGATCCACAGAATTGAATCAAAGAAAATAGACAAGGGAAATCCTGCCCAAAAAATAGGGAGAATCATCACATATTATTTATAATTAATTTAATGAAATAAAGAATTACCTTTAAAGAATTATATCTTCATTGATGAATCTGGTGATAGATATATGGTCCATCACCATTTTATTGTAGAAACCAAGTGTAGATTTCCTCTAGTGGTGATCCACACGTGTTCCATGTATCTATAGACATTGCTGAAGGAATATTCAGGTGCTAGCACAATAGATCATTGTTCTTGTGTTTTTTTCCTTTAATCACTTTGAGAACCACTTCCAAAGTGTTCTCCTTGATCCGGTGGTGGAGGATTTCTCTCCTTTCTTGGGATAATTCTTGGGGAAGGGAGCTCTCTAAGCTTGAGAGGTTTCTCCAAATCCGTTGTGCACAACCAAGAAAAATGAATTGGATTTCTTTAGAAAATAACATTATTGGGTATTTATATTTCTAGGGTTAAAATTAAATAATAGCACAAGAGTCCTTAATTATTTATTTAATCCTAGAAAAACCCCATGTAAAATAATAATAATAATATCATTATTTCTTGACATGCGTTTAACTTGAAAATTATAATTAAATATTTTTTAATAAAATGATATTCAATATTTATTATTTCTCATCGGACCTAAAAACGAGTCTACTATTCCACTATAATATTAATCATACCTTGAATAATGATTATTTATTTATTAAATAAATATCACTACATTATTTTCTATAAAATAATGAAATATTATATTCACTAAAAAAGAAAATAAATATTTATATACAATCAAGAATACATGAATAATTATTAAACCACATATGGAAATAATAATTATTCAACCTTTTAAATAATAAATAATAATATAGATTATTTAGATAAGATTATAGATACACTTAGTGTGTGACCCTCTAGGCCTCTTTCTTAGTAGCATTAGGTGAAGCAACCTAAAGTGTAAGGCTGGTGTCTAGAAACATGCCAAGACACCCATAGAGAAATAAGTTAGTGCCGAAGGACATGTCACCTCATATGGATGCTTACTATGTAATATAATCCCTTTATCATGATATCTCTAATCATATAGGTTGCATGCTGGTGCCATAAACCTATGTGCTCGATATCTCTTTCATTGAATTCTTAAAAAATGAACTTGATTTTAGAACACCATGGACATGGATTTATTTAGGTAATATCATTTCCATAAAAGAGCCTGAGATATCAACTTCCATTGATAAAGAGAAACGGAAAATCCTTTCTTGCATTATTCATTAATTCAATATTACTCACGACACACCCAACATATCCTACTTCACCGCGAACATCTGTCGTCCCAGTTTTCATCAATACATCTAAGTGTGTGACTCATAATACTCATTAATAATAATCTTAATGTCTAAGGACCAATACACATGTCATCATATAGGAATATCCAATGAAACATATAAATGTGGATTTCTTAATGGAAGGTCTCATTCTCATAATATCCTACTGGATATTACCAAGGGTGTACACCATGAGAAGGTGCCTAAAAGTCCTACGAGTCTCCAACCCTGATATCCTGTAACATTTGTGTCCCTAAAATGATATCCACTGGCTATAGAACATATATTAAATAACAGTGTCGTAGCACTTATGGGTTCTCATCATTGTGGGGAACTGCTATGACCTTTTAGTGTGACAACTACTATTAGGATATTATAACAAACTAAGTCACGTAGAAGAATAATCATGATGTGATAAATAATTTATTAATATTCAAAAAACATGAATACAAGTTATCATAATGTACATAAAATTTGGTTCTAGGTAACCGACTCCAACACTCCTAACTTATGTAAGGGTAATTCCAAGATATGTAAGGGTACTCCTATTCACTTAAGGGTACCCCAGACTCATGTGAGGGTAATACCTATCTTGTATAAGGGTAATACCGTACTACGTAAGGGTACTAGCTAGTTCACGTAAATGTTATCCTGGTCTTGTAAGGGTCTTCACTTTTTCATGTAACGTAAATACATGAATTTCATAAAGGTAATGTCATGTGAGGGTAAAGAAACATTAGGGAAAACTAATATGTTTTAACAGTGAAACCACCTATCAATTTTGGGATGTCCTTGTGGTTCACATCCCATTTTTTTCTCTGATTCATTATCACCTCATATTCCATTATCACTACACCTCAGGTATCATCATCAAAAATTAATTTGAATTCAATTCTGTGAGGGAATTTTTTAATTTTCATTGAGAGAAAGATCGAGATCAACTTAGAGAAGTCCTATCCTAGGTTTCTATAGTCTACTGAAGTAGATCATCATTTTTATTTCTATCCCATTCTTGGATTTCGGTGAAGAGTAGTGTATATTCCTTTCCTTTGTCATGGGATGCTCACACATGAAGGAAGACATCAACATCTCAAGTTACATTCAATATTCTTCTAGGTTTTGGTATTAGAACTTGACATAATAAGAATATTATTCCAATTTTATGGTTTCATTTTTTGTTTCCATGTTTGACTTTGTATCCTTATATTCTTTCACATAGCATGAGTTTTTCAAAGAAGATCCTAAAATATTTTATTTGTTTTTTATTTGGTTTATTATAATTTAGCTACTATTTTTTTCCTAATTAATTTTTTTTTCTTAGTGTTCATTCCATGAATGTAGGTCCACAATAGAATGAAGCACATTATATATTTGGGTTATTTTATTTTCTTTCACTGCATTCATCTAGAATATGTATTTTCCCATTATTTTTAATTGATAATCAAATTGAATATATCAAATCATAATATTAGTACCTAGATTGCTGGATCTTATCTATTTTACAGGGATAACTTGTAAGATACCGGACTTCCTTGAGGTATGTACCTATTTTAATTTTGACTTAAATCCCTTAAAATTTTTTAATGGAATGTTTAATAATTTTATGAGGAGTCTTAGGGTGTCTTGAGGGTTCGAGACATGGAAGAAAGGGGAATTTTTTCATCCTGTGCATGTTTTATGGTTAGCGCATGATTATAAATAACAGTGCACCCAAACTGTGCTGGACAAGGGGAGGAGTAGATGGTTATATAAACCATGAAAGGGGGTAAAGTCAAGCCATGTAGATTTGGAAAGAGGAATTCCACACAATTAGCACAAATTTTTTCAAACTGTGTAGAATCCCCAGGTAATCATGTGACTTGGACCCCTCTTGGGAAGAGGCAGGCACACAGTTGGTGCACGATTTGGAAAACCATGTGGCCAAACTATACAACCCATTAAAATTGGGGTTTTACAATTTTACCTATCATTATTTTAAGTGTTTCACCCAATTTTCCTCCCCATTCTTCTTCCTACAACCCTAGTGTTGATCCAAAACGACCAAGTCTTCCCAAGAGTTGATCTCCTTTGATTATAGTCTGTTTGGAGTGTCATTGGGTGCAAATTGAAGCTCCAAGTAATTTTAATGCTCCTCTTGATTCTCTTTTTTGGATTGGGGAATGTTGTTTCATTATTCATCTTCTGAATCCATAAACCCTCTTTTTTTAATGAATCTTATGTTGGGGATTCAAAGGGGTACTGGAATATGGATATAAGTATAAGTTTAAGTGAACATTTGTCTACGGATTTGAGGTAGGTGGCATACTAGTTATATCACATAGTCTTGAAGTTGATTTGTGAATGTGTGTTTGGGTTAATGGTTCTCACCTTTTGTGAATTTGATACCTTTAAATGTATTGGTAAAATGGTTGGAGAAATGATGAATTGAACCACTCATGATTCTTGTAGGATGCATTGAGGTTGAGTAGACCACTTTAGGGCCACCCATGGGGTGTTCCCACATTCCCAAACATGAAAAATTATAATGTTAAGCATAGAATCGACTTGTGTTAATGTATATCCCAGGATAAACATGTTGATATGTTAGTTGAGATAAAAAGTGAATATTGATAGCTGTGTCTTGACTTTGATAATGTCCTATGAGATTGTTCAGCTTAATATGAAATGTGTTGGATAAAATTTTGTGATTGTGCTAAATGAATTATAAATTGTACTTAAATTGAACAAGTGGGTTAATGCATGTGAAATGATAATAAATGGGTAAATACTTGTAAATTATTGAATGTATTTAATAGGTTAATGCATGAGAATTGATGAATATGTTAAATGGGCTAATACATGGGAATTTTTGATAATGCTAAATGGGCTAAGGTATAGAAATAGAATTAGGTTAAATGGACCATGATAAGTAAATGATAAATGTGCTAACGAGTTAAAGATTGATGATGATTCATATGTTGTATGAAATGGGAATTGTATATATTATGTGTATTGGTTGTGTATGTTTTGTGATATGGTATATGTGGTAAGCAGATAAATAAGTATGTGCACGTGGTTTGGTAGTTTTGGGGTATTGGACTTGAGGGTATACATCGATGGTTCAAGTTAGAATGAGGCTCTAAGCCCCACCCCTATAATTCATGGGTTAAGGAAGGGGACTGAGGCTATATGACCCTAATAGTTTCATTTAATGAGACTACCTATATTGAGGCTCCAAGGTAATTTTAATGTAATGGTTTGTTAATTTTTTTATCCCTAGTGAGATAAGTAACTTGACTCAATCACTTATACATAGTAATTTATCGACTTAGGCTGTTGTTTAAATGATGTAAATTCCTAACCCATGGAACAAGTGTAGAATATGGATCAAGTGATTAAAATGGTTAAAGTGGATATATAGACACCATTAGTGGTGGCCTACTGATTTTTACTTACACCCTACTCGAGCCGCCATTGGGTACCCAAAAAGATTTCTTGGTTATAGGTCGGGATAAGGGAAAAGGCCCTATTCTAGGGAGTTAATTTGGTCTTGGTTTGTACATGGATGAGGATCTAGACTTGGAGTTAGGAACCAATTTTGGGATTCATATTCTTGTCTTATTTTGGGTTTTCAACACTTTTGGAACTGTTAACATGACATGGTATAATTATTATTGGGTGTGTTTTGTAACCTATTTGGGAATGGTTGGAAATCCATGTTATGGTTTATTTTTATTATTTCCTTTATTTAATATGATACCTGATATGGATTACTATGATAAAGAGGGTATAGTCTCCCCACATATTACATTACACCCTCACAACTAGTTAATAACCTCTGGAATAAGGGGAGGTGTGCCTGAGGTCATGTGGTGACTTGGCTCAGGGCACCAAATTAGTGGCCTATGGGTTGGGGGTGTTACACAACCACATCAATAAATAATCTAAAAACTGGTATCATATCCAAAAAATCTAGAATAATAGGATCAATAAAATTTGATATTGAAAACATTGATGGGGATAATGATTTTAACATATAATGGATAAATATGATCACACTTCAATAACACAATGAGATCCTTTATGCCTTGTGTGGTCTCAAAAATAAAGTGGTCACCCTATCCATTTATGGAAAGTTTTCTACCCTAGAAATTGATGTCCATATTGATGTAGTTAGAAAGGATTGTAGTCTAATAATTCTATTTTTAAGTGATATGGTCCTTCATGATGTTTCTTATAAATCGAGTACCACCCAAATCTATTCTAACTATAAAATTTATATATATAAAAGACTTTAGTAGGTTTAATACATAGTAAATACGATTTATAACTTTTGTATGCATCCTGGAACTCCAATAAGGACTCATATCTATAAATTTAATAAAATAATTCATTATTATATAGATGTTAACTTGGATGATGAAGATTTGGATATCATGATATTAACCTATTTAAATGAATATTATAATTCAATTAAATATTCAATGATGTATAGAAGGGATTACTTGAACAAAAAAGAAGTTAAGTCTACCTTGTTTTCAATAGAAATTCAAAAACATAATTCCAGTTCTGTTAAGTAGGAATCTAAGGGGCTTAATGTTAATGGCATTCCTAAGTATAGAGTGAAAAGGAGAGTTAAGAGTAAGAGTATAATATGATAAGGTTTTATGGGAAAAAATAATGTTCTTTCATTTCAAATATTTTGGTCACATTAGAAGGAATTATCTCTAAAGGACAAATTCTATGAACAATACTGATAATATTTCCCATTCATTGTTAGTAGAACAATATTTTGATACTTATAATGTTATAAATATATTTTATGATTCTATGAGTGCTGGATGGGTCCTAGATTCAAGTTTTTTATTTCATATGTGTCCAAAATGTTAGTACTTCACTGATCCAAGAGAGATTTAGAGTGGTGAAGTTTACCTTGAAAATTATAAAAGATGCCAAATCATTGGTAGAGGGACTGTTTCTCTAGAATTACATGATGGTTCAGTCAAATAATTCAAGTAGGTTAGGTGAGTTCCTAACATGAAGAATAATCTAATTCCCTTAGGCATCTTATACTAAAATGGGTATTCATTTAGGTTTGATTTGGGTAGACTTAGTATCTCTAAGGGGCCACTCACAATTATGATAGGAACCCTCGCCAATATTATATATGTTATGGATAGTAGGAATGATATGAAATAGTTAAATGAAACTCTTTCCCCCATGATAGATAACACTGTGTTATGGAATAGACAATTAGGATATGAAATTTCAAAGGGGATAAATGAACTAAAAAATTAAGGAATCTTAAGTGATGTAACCCTAGACAGTCTTCCCTTTTGTGAAGTATGTGTTCTTGGTAAATCAAAACATGTTAGTTTTAAAAGGTAAAATTATAGAGATAAAACACCTTTAGAATATTTATATTTTAATTTTCAGGTTCCCTACAGGACCGCTTCCCATAGTGGGGGGGCACTACTATTTGAAATTTATAGATTACTATTCATGGAATGTATGGATTTACATTCTCAAGCATAAATCTAATACCTTTAAAACCATAAAAATCTAGAAGCTTGGTTTTGAAACTAAATCTAGAAATAAACTCAAGACCCATAGGATAAATAACGAGTTATAGTATTTTTCCAATGATTTCATAGACTATTGTAGTTATAAATGTATTATTAGCAACAAAACTATTATAGATTTCCCACAAAACAATGGCCTTATAGAGGAGATGAATGTGAATTTTTTAGAAAGAGTGAGAAGCATGATATTATACTCTGGTATTCCTAAGTAATTTTTGGAACAATCTACTACTACTGCTATCTATCTGATCAATAGATTCCCCTTTAGTACAATTGAATTCAAAATCTCTAATGAGATAAAGATAGGTTCACCCCATAGTTTAGGACATCTTTGATTTTTTGGTTGTACTTACTATTCTCACTAAAGGTCTAATAAACTTGAACACAAGGATATAAAATGTTTCTTTGGGGGATACCCACATTGTCTCAAAGGGAACATGCTTTGGCTAGATAAACATAGTTTTTAGAAATGTATAATCAGCCATGCTAATTTTTTTCATGAATCTTCTTCTCCTAAACAAAAATTATTTGATCCTATCTAGTCTTAACCATCAAAACCATTAAATTTTGGGGTTAGATTAGAACTTAAATTCAGAATAAACCTAGGGATCTATACTAATCCACTCTAACCAATTCAGATTAAACCAGAACTTGTGAGTGATTCTAAATCTGAGTATGAGGTTGAGAGAGATAATGACTTGAGAGACTACTAGTTGACACATGATAAGTCTAAAGAAACCATAGATCCCCATCCTTTTTTATCAAGGCTGATGTCACTACCTTTAGCTTTATATAATCTTTAAATTAAGTATCTATGGACCTAAAAGTTTTAAAAAATCTCACAATTATGATGAATCTAGGTAGTGTCTTGCTTCCATGAAGGGTGAAATGGATTCTCTTCTTAAAAACCAAACCTAGAATAATTATTAAAAAATCTAAAAAAGGAGATAATTTTAGGTTTTAAATGGATTTTAAAGAAGAAAGAAGTAAAAAATCGGTGAAAATAAAATTAAATATAAAGATAGACTTGTTTTAATGTGATTTCTCCAGTGTGAAGGAATTGATTATAGTGATACTTTTTGGCCTGTTGTTAATCATTCCTCTATAAGATTTATGTCAGCCTTTTCTTCCTAAAATGATCATCACGTTGAAAAAATGGATGTTAAAACTTTTTTCATGAATGGTAAGTTGGATGAATAGATTTATATGATACCATATTATGGATTTTGAAGATATTTTTAAAACCAATAAAGTGTGTATTTTAATAAAATTCATGTATGGAATTAATAAATCATATATACAATGGTATAAAGAATTTTATTCCTTTATGATTAAAAATTATTTCACTAGAATTAAATATTATGCATGATATTACTTTAAAAAGGTCAAAAATGTTTTTTATTTACTAATATATGTTGATCATATGCTTTTAATTTTCAAATATATCAGGTTAATAAACCAAAAAAAACCAATTTTATAATGACTTTGTAATGAAATATTTTGGGAAAGAAAATAAAATCCTTGGTATGGAAATCACTAAGGGAAGAAATGTTAGGGTTTTGTGTTTATACCAATATACTTATATCAAGAAGGTTCTAAAATGGTTTTTTGGATAACATGAAACATGTTAGTGTGACTTTAGAACATCACTTCCAGTTTTCCTTATCCCAATCCCCTTGCAGTGATTTTGACATTCATTTTATTCGTAAAATCACTTATGAAAAAATATTTGTCAGCCTCAATTATTCTATGATATGCTCTCATCTAGGTATATAATTTTCTCTTTTCAACTTGAGAAGGTTTATGGGATGTCCTAAAAATCAAAATTGGAATGCATTAAAGTGGTTAATCAGGTGTGTATCAATGTTTTATAATTTGTGTATTTGTTTTGGAAAAAATGATTTTTTTTTGTCAAGATTAATTGAATTTATTGATTCTAACTCTATTGTAAATATAGACTCTAGAAAATCTGTCACTGGTATTGTATTCTTAGCTTATGGTTGTCCCATTTCATGAAAATGAAATATATAATCAATTATTTCCTTTTCCACCATATAGGCTAAATACATTGAATCAACTAAAGCAATCAAATAATCAATTTGGATAAAAGGATTAGTTAATGAATTTTCTTTATCTTATGGTAATGTTTTAGTATTTTGTTATAGTAAGTCTACATTTCATCTTTCTAAAAATCATGTTTTCCAACGAAGATCATAACACATAGACAAAAGTTTTCATTTTTTAGGGATTTCTTTTAGATGGGATGGTATGTATTACTAAAATACATACTTCAGAAAATCCATCTGATAATTTGAATAAGGTTGTTCAATTGTTTATGTTTAGGTATTGTTTAGGACTTATGAATGTTGTACTACCATAATGATATAGTTTGCAAGAGCACCATCCTATTTAAATTATTTCTAATTCAAATGTGGATATTTGTGAAATTTTTCATGCATGTATTTATTTGTTTGAAATCAAATTGAGTTTTCCATGAAAATGATATCTACATTTTTAATATTTGTTTTTTGAATTTTAAATTATTTCCTTACCCTATACCCGAATCCCAAATTAATGTAACCTATTGCATAAGGGTATCTAGCTTGTCTCATAATGGTAGTTCACTCATTGCATAAGGGTACTCTTGACTCATGTAAGGGTACTCCTATTGTATAAGGACAAAAAACCTATTACCTAAGGGTATCTAACCTATTGTGTAAGGGTCATTACCAACTTACATAAAGGTTAACCCCTTCATGTAAGGGTCATCCCTATCTCATGTAAGGTTACTCCTGACTTGCATAAGGGTAATTCTCAACTACGTAGGGGTACTCCTATTCATTTGAGGGTACTCTTGACTCGCATGTGGGTAATAACAATCTTGCATAAGGGTAATACCCCATTATATATGGGTGATTATTGGTTTGTGTAAAGTTTAACTAGCTTGCATAAGGGTCTTAACTAGTTCACATAAGGGTATTACCTGGATCGTGTAAAGGTAATTCCACATGAGGGAAAATCCTTGTAAGGATAATCCAATATATTTTAATAGCTAAAAAACATACCACTTCTATGCTATCCACATAGTCCACATCCCATTTTTATTTCTAAATCTTCATCATCTCATTTTCTATTATCACTGCACCCTAGGGATCATCATTAGAAATTAATTCAAATTGGGTGTTATAAGGGGTGTTTTTGATTCTCATGGAGAAAAATATCATGAGAAACTCAAAGGATATCCTATCAAAGGTTCATACAGTCTGCTGAAGTAGATAATATTTGTCATTTTTAACTTATTCTTGGGTTTCAGTAGAGAGCGGTGGATATTCTTTGCCTCCATCATGTTATGTTCACACATGAAGGAAGATATTGACAACTCGAGTGTCATTCAAGAATACTCTAGGTTTTGGAATTTGAACCTGACATAATAAGATGTTTATTCCTATTTTATAATTTCATTTATTGTTTCCATGTGTGATGTTTTATCCCTATATACTTATAGTATCCTAATTCTTTTACATATAACATTACATTATTTTAAGAATAATTATACATCAGAGTATAAGCCAAGGATCGTTAAGTCTAGTGTCTTGGAAGACTATGTACATAAAATGTAAAACATGGGGCTAAAAAACACTTCTATATTTAATCTCCATAAAGAGATCCTAACTTCCTTTGAGCCCTTACATATGAATAGGGTACCTTGGGGGACACATGATCAAAGGGATGAGCTAAAAAGCCCAGTAATAGAATGAAGATAAGGATTCATCTTAAGCACATGAGTTAGGAGGCATGACATAATGATATCCAAAGCATGGAATATATGAAATAACATCATATAAGCATGGGATCATATAAACATGGAATCATATAAATGTAGAAGAATCATAAAACTTTTCTTTAGTATGGGTCAAGGATAACCGCAAATCCTATTTCCCATTTTAGTATAGGTCAAGGCTAACCGCCAATCCCATTTCCCATTTTAGTACGGGTCAAGGCTAACCGCCAATCCTATTTCACATCGCATATCATGTGACTTAACTTTACCCAATGCATTGGAGTGCTATCTAGATTCACCCATATCAAAATTTTCATGAATATTCTTTCCACATAAATAATCATACATAATCAACCATACATAAACATAATGATACCCATAGAAAGAATTGGGTACCACAATAAGGACATAAAGCATAACCAATGAGCATATCATGAAAGTGTCCATGAAAGAAAGGTATTAGAACATACATGGATGTTCAAAAGGTAAAATAGGCATATAAAATGGTAAGTGGTGTCAAATAGAAGTTACAACATATAAGAAATGTATTTGAGAAACATTAGCATTAAAATAATTCTGTGCAGTTTTAAGGAAAATACTACAGTGCTTTTAAAATAGAAACGAGGAAAATAATTTATATAAAACCAGAATTGAACCAAGAAGTTTTTCATAATACAAATACATATTTTATAAAGACAATGGTGGATTAAAACTGGGATATACTGTACTTGAAATTGGGTAAAAATTTGAGAAGTTCCCTTAAAATAGGTTTTCTTATCAGAAAGTTCTAAGGAGGGAATCTTTTAAAAACATGTATATCCCCAAAATAGGGTGATTAAAGGATATTCATAAATGAATTTTGTAAAAATAAAAAAACTTTATAATATATACATAAATAGATAAGATAAATCTATTTTGATATAAGGAATGATAAGGCAACCCGAAAGAACAAAGAAGGTTCAGGTAGAATTCTTTACGGTTTATCAGCATATTGTCAGGTGTAACTAAGATGGATTGATGAGAGAGAAAAGGGGTTTCTCATCACTTTAAAACCATAAGGGAATTATGGGGGAGGTGTGTAAACATCCCCAATCATTAGGGATTACACATAAAATGGAATAGCATAGAGGAAATCTTGATTAAGAGTGAAATGGAGAGGACCCCTTACCTTAAGTCTGGTGGTGTTCTCCACCCGTTATTAATGACCTGAATAAACAAATTGGGTTTATTAATTAATAATTAAAGAACCTATTCTATAATTAGTTGATTTAGAGTAACCCTTTTTTTCATTCAAAACCTTTTTGATTGGTTATAAGGTTCAATTTCATTGTTTAGGTTTGTTTGCTTCCTTGGTTTTAATGATTGGTTCATGTTTGGATAAACATGTATGATGAAATCGATTATCCAGAATTGAAGTTGTATGTTATTAGTGAACATACAGAAGATTACATGGTTACAATTTTAATTTGGTAACTTAGATTGAAGTATCAATATTATATATAAAACCTTAGTGATAACTATTTTGGTTAATCGATGGGTTTGATTATAATGAACATGTTTTGCTTTATAACTTAATACCATTAGTACAAAAGGATTATAGAACATTAACTAGAATATATTAAATATATAATAATCTGGTTGAACCATAACAAAAATGGTTTCAGGACCATATTTAAAGATGATAATAGAAATTTATAAACTGTTGTCCTTGAATGTGCTAAATTAGCACATCTCAAACGGTGCTTTCATATCTTTTAAATAAAAGATGGGGAAAGGAGAGAAGATAATAAAATATCCCATTAGAATGATAGAATTCCAGTACACTTATGTTACTAGATTTATCATACCATTTGGGTGAATTGAGGTGAGGAAAGAAACAACAAGAAAATAACTTAAAAGAAATGAAGGAATTGGAAAGATAAATTAACCTCTTGAGTCTTCCACCTTTGAGAACCTCTTAAGGGGAGAGGTTTGGATATTTTGAAGAGACTAGGGGCCTTTGGACATGTGGGAGGATCATGGGGAGTGATTTGGGCAGAATATTGGCAAGGCACATGGCTTGAGATAAGTGAAGATAAGAGGTAAGAATAGGTTGTTTTTATAGTGGAGGGGAGGAGGGTTTTCATAATTTTTTAATCATTAATTTATTATTTCTTCACAAGAAATGGAATAGTAAGTATTATATGACCAAGAATATTAATAAATGAATGTGATTTTGAGATTTGGGTGCTTACATCACTTGTGATTTTTGTAATAGTGAATTTGAATTATAATGTATTTATACGGTAAATTAATGTATTTTACTATTCACTAAAAATTCAAGTATTTCAGAAAATTCCCAAAAATTAACCCTAAACATTTTTTGATGTGTAGAATACAAAAATGAAGTCCATTTTAGAAAATAATTTTCTAAATTTGATTAATTTAATATTTAATTAAACTCCTAATTTATTATAAAAAACCAGTTTTAAAACATTCATGTACTTATTCTAAAATATAGGTACATCATACTTTCACTTGAATATTATTTTTATACTATCATATGTAAGGTTAATATTCATTAGGGTATACCACTATTCATAAGGGTATGTTAATATTCATAAGGGTAGGTTACTATTCACCAAAAATTATGTTTTTTCTTATTAGACTCCAAATAACTAACTGATTGTAACTGTGTATGTCATATTTTAGAACTTCCAAACACATAAGTGAAAAATTATGTTTAAAGGTCATATAGTACTTAATAGTTCATTATGTTTTGATTTCATGTGGTTATATGAAATATTTATAAGAAAAGAATTTCCATTTATAAAACATTGGGTCGTTACATTCTTCCCCACTTATAAGATTTTTCCCCATAAATTTCATTTTAAATTGTAAGACGTAAAAAAGTGCAGGTAATTTTCCTTCATTACCTCATATAGTTCTCATGTTGCCTCTTCATACTTATGGTTCCGCTATAGTAGCTTGACCAGGTGAGTAGTCTTGTTACGTAGAACATTATCTCTATGATCTAAGATCTTCACTGGCTGCTCCTCATAGGAAAGATCATCCTCTAAAAGTACGACCTCTGAAGAGAGTACATGTGAAGGGACTGGTATGTAATTCTTTAAGAGGGATACATGAAAGACACCATGTAATTTTGACATGGTAGGTGGAAGTCCCAGTCATTAGGCCACAACACTAACTCGACCAAGGATATCGAAGTGGCCAATATAACTGGGACTTAACTTTCCTTTCTTCACAAATCTCATGACCTTCTTCCATGAAGATATGCGTAGAAATACCATGTCTCCAAATTTTAACTCAAGGTCTCATCGACGGCTATCTGCATAACTCTTCTATCGACTTTGGGATGCCTTGATATACTACTGAATGGTTTTCACCTTCTCCACCATTTCTTCGACCATTTCATACCCTAACAACTTACGCTCACTGACTTCATCCCAACATGCCAGTGCTCTTCAGCTTTTCCCATATAGGTATTCATATAGTTCCATTCAGATTATTGAGTGGAAACTATTGTTGTAAGATAATTCAACCAGTGGAAGATGTTGGTCCCATCCTCCTTTGAATTCCATAGAACAAGCTCTCAACATGTCTTCCAATGTTTGAATAGTTAGCTCAGATTTTCCATCAGTTTGAGGATGATAGACCATATTGAAGTTTAGTTCAGTGCTTAGAGCATGTTGGAGACTTTTCCAGAACTTCGAGGTGGATCTTAGATCATGATCAGATGCAATAGTTAGTGGTAATCTATGCAGCCTTACCACTTGTTTTATGTAAATATGTGCAAGTTGATCCAATGAGAAGTCCTCTCGAATTATGATAAAGTGAGTTGTATTTCTAAGACAATCCACAATGATTCATATACCATTGTTTCCTATAGATTTACTTGGAAATCCAGTGAAAAAGTCCATGGTAATGTTCTCCCACTTCCAAGATGGTATGGGCAGCGGTTTCATCATCCCCTTAGACTTTTACCTCTTAGTCTTCACTTGGTGACATACCAGGAACTTTGATATATATCCAGCAATCTCCATTTTCACATTATCCCACCAAAAGTATTCTCAGAAATGTCGATACATCATTATGCTCCCTGGGTGGATAAAGAAGGTTGAGCTGTGTGCATCATTAAAAAACTCTTTATTTATCTTTGGATTAGATGGTACACATAATAGTGACCCAAATTATACAATTGCTTCCTCAACAATTTTTAAATTTGAGGATTTCCCATTTTTAATAGCTTCCACACTTTTTAGAATTTCCTCATATTTTCTTTGAGAATCCTTTATTTTATCCATGAGGGATGGTTGAGCAATCATTTTAGAAAGGATTGGTGATTTTACTCCCTTAATGATTCCCATGTGCATCCTTTCAAAATCTAAGAAGATCGGATCCTTTTGAATTCTCATTAGTAATAAAGATATAGGATCATTTCTACTTAGAGCATACACCACCTTATTTGCCTTACTGAGATGGTAGTGGATTGACCAGTCATAATCCTTGATGAGATATATCTATCTTCTTTGGCACATATTAAGATATTTCTATGTGAATATATATTTGAGACTCTTGTGGTCTGTATATATCTCACACTTCTCATCATAGAGATAATACTGCCAGATTTTCAAGTCAAAGATCATGGTTTCTAACTCTAGATCATGCGTGGGATAGTTTTGATCATGGATCTTCAGTTTCCATGAGGCATAGGCTATCACTTTACCATTTTTGCATCAACACACAACCTAAGACCTTTTTTGAAGCATCACTGTACACCAAAAATAGTTCTCTACTTGTTGTGAGTGTGAGTACTGGTGCAGTGATAAGTCTCTTTTTCAACTCTATGTAATAGTATTCACATTCCCGAGTCTAGACAGACTTTACTTCCTTCCGTTTCAGTTTGTTCATTTGGTTTGAAATTTGTGAATAGTTCTTCACAAATCGCCTATAATACCCAGCTAGACCTAAAAAGCTGCGGATCTCCATTATAGAAGTTGGACTGGGCCACTCTCCAATTTCCTTCATCTTGTAAGGGTCCACAGATATCCCTTTTCTAGTGATAACATGACCCAAGAATGATACTTCCTCCATCCAGAACTCACATTTACTGTACGTTGCATACAACTTCTCCTTTCACAAAGTATTTAACACATTATTCAAATGATCCTCATGTTCCTCCTTACTCTTGGAGTATATCAGAATATCATCAATAAAGACTACCAAAAATTTGTCAAGGTAATCTCTAAAAAATATATTCATTAAATACATGAAAATTGTTGGAGCATTAGTGAGTCTGAAGGGCGTCACTATGAACTCATAGTTTCCATATTTCATTTGAAAGGCAGTCTTGGGAATATCTTCCTTTCTCACCTTTAATTGGTGATATCCTGACTGAAGGTCCACTTTAGAAAAATAACTGGCATCACGAAGATGATCGAACAATTCATCTATATGTGGCAGAGGATACTTATTTTTTATCATGATTTTATTGAGATCACAATAATCAATGTAGAGGCGCATTGATCTATCCTTATTCTTGATGAAGAGGACTGACGCACCCCACAGTGAAGCACTAGGGCGTATAAAAACCTTCTCTAGATTCTCCTGTTACTGCTTCTTCAGCTCTTCCATCTCTACACTGTCCATTCTATAAGGTTTCTTTGATATAGGTATAGATATAGGTATAAGTTCAATTGAGAACTCAACATCTTGGTCAGGAGGAAAACCATGAAACTCTTCAGGGAATACATCAGTGTAATCCCTCACAATGGGAATGTCTTCAAACATGATCCACTCCTTTGTCTCAATAATTTGAGCTAGATATGCTTGCTCATAAGGCAGAAATATCCACACTTGAGATGATTATTTGAAATAATATTCATCTTCCTCCATAAACTTGTATATAATTGGAGGATGCTTTGGGATGTGAGGAGTGATCTACCTTTCCTGAAATTTGATGTTGTCTTTGTATAAATATAGCCAATCAATGCACAAGATAGCATCAAACTACACTAAAGAATGTATGACGAGATTTACTGGGAGTTTCAGTCCACAAACATTAACCGGGGATGTATTATAAACCATGGATGAAATAATTTCTCCATTCTATATTCTCAAAGATAACTTTTCCTCCAAATTTTTAGGTGGTGTTTGAATAGTTCTACTAAATTTGAAAGATATGAAAGAATGCGTAGAACCAAAATAACATAGTAAGTCCACTATTATTGAATGAATAACTAGAGTACCTATCACCACATCATTTTTCAACTCTACCTCAGTAGTAGTGATAGAAAAAAACCCTTCCTTGTTGCCTTGGAGGATTTTGTTGATTTCATCTGACAACCCTCGACTTAGGGCAATTGTTTTCATAATTCCCCTGATCCTTGTAGTTGTAACATTGCACTATAGGATGAGTGTTGGTTTTCACATTCATTTATTCTTCCATATTAATAGGATTATTCATAACCCGTTGATAGTTTTTATCCAGATGAACAAACATTCCACATTTGAATTAATTCTTGGTTCCCTTCAGACAGTTACCATGATACTTCTTCCCACAACTTTTACAAGGGGAAAAGTCAGGTATATTTCCATCTTGGGGTTTGTTTGTTGAACCACCCATGTTATTGTCCATTTTTTTCTTCTTGTCACTGAGCCCACGAGA
Source organism: Viscum album (assembly GCA_963277665.1). NCBI lineage: Eukaryota > Viridiplantae > Streptophyta > Magnoliopsida > Santalales > Viscaceae > Viscum > Viscum album. The sequence goes on along the minus strand of OY728146.1, from coordinate 1,872,482,436 downwards.
CCACTAAGAGTCTCCAATCTCTATTTCAACCACGAGGGCACAATAAACAATCTCTTCATAACATTCAATGTCTAGAATCACCAAAGAATTTTTTAGACTTGGATTTAGTCTTCTAAAGAAGCAATCCACCTTTCTTTTAGTGTTCATGAAAAATCACAAGGCGTACCTTGAATGTCTTGTAAATTTTGCTTCATACGCCCCGATGGAATCATCTTCCTTCTTCTTGAGTCTGAGGAACTCTCTTTCCATATTAAGATGGAGGGTTTGAGTAAAATATTTGTTAAAAAACATCCTCTTGAATTCCTATCAATCCATGGAATCAATTTCCTCTTAAGAATTTGTATTCATGATTAGTGTCCACCACTGATTAGCTTCCCCATAAAAATGATAGACCACCAGTACAACTTTCTCTTCTTCTGAGCACTGGAGGATGGATAATATCTTTTCAATGGAGTTAATCAATTGTTCTACGAGGAGGGGATCAGAAGATCCACTAAACTTGGGAGGACTTTTCCACATAAAGGATTCTACGACAACTTTCTCTTTCCTTGGAGGAGGAGGGCGTTCCACATGATTCAAGTTATTATTCAGAACTCGAGCTAGCGGAGCAAGTACCATCATGAAGTTTTGAGCACCCGTTCCTTTCATTTTAGGAATATCCTTAGGGAGATCTTCCCATTTCCTATCACATTGATTGCTGGAATGTGTTCTTCTATTTTCCACCATTAACTAAGAAAAATAATGTATAAATAGAGGGCTTGAATACTTAGCTATTGAGCATAAAAATGAAACTTTTAACATAGAAGGATAAACTTGTAAAGGAGAATTATTTCCTAACTTGTGATTCCTTAAATCTAGGTTATCCTTGATCTATTTCTTAACTTATATTCTTATGGAATTTTTTGTCCCCTAATAATGGTTTATACTAAAATTATGAATCTACCAACACATATCCCTCAGGAGTGTCGTAACCAAGAGTGTAACAAGGCCCATTGTGGTGCACTAGTTCCCATTCGAGTCTAGCTCAAAGAGGTGTTTTTGGGTTTTACCCCTAGATACATGTATTCCAGATCTACCTATACCTGCTCATATCCATATAGGGATGTATTTTCTTGATAAACCACTTACTAAATACTCACTAAAATTTAGGAATGTTTTCTTATAATTATTCTCATCCTTAAGCTTCTCAATAAGGTACTCTATTCCTAATATCCAAAAATAACTAGACCATCATTTGATACCAACTTTAGTAACCCAAGCCTTTTATATATAACATCACAAGATTTTAATCATAATTGTACATCAAAGTATAATCTAAGTATTGTTACGTCTAGTGTCCTGGAAGACTAGGTACATAAAACGTAAAACATAGGGCTAAAAAAACATCTTTATTTAATCTCCATAAAGAGCTCCTAACTTCCTTTGAGCCCTTATATCTACATAGGGTACCCTGGGGAATACATGAACAAAGGGATGAGCTAAAAATCCCAGTAAGGGAAATAACATATGGATACATCTTAAGAACATGAGTTAGGACGCATGATATAATGATATCCAAAGCATGTAACACATGAAATCACATCATATAAGAATGGGATATATAAACATATAATCATATAAATGTGGAAGAATCATAAAACATTTCTTTATTATGGTTCAAGGCTAACCGCCAATCCTGTTTCACATTTTAGTACTGGTCAAGGATAACCGCCAATCTTGTTTCCCATTTTAGTATGGGTCAAGGCTAACCACCAATCCCGTTTCACATCGCATCTCATGAGACTTAACATTAACCAATGAATTAGAGTTCTATTTGGGCAAAACCATCTCAAAATTTTCAGGAATATTCTTGATACATATATAATAATACACAAAATCAACCATATATAAACATTAGGATACCCATGTAAATAATTGGGTACCACAATCATGACATAAAGCATAACCAATGAGCGTATCATGAATGTGTTCATGAAAGAAAGGGATGAGAACATAAATGGATTATAAAAAGGTAAAATAGTCATATAACATGGTAAGTGGTGTCAAACATAAGTGACAACATATAAGAAGTGTATTTGGAAACATTAGCATTAAACCATTTTTGTGCAGTTTTGAGAAAAATACTATAGAGCTTTTAAAATAGGAAAGAGGAAAATCTTTTATATGAAACCAGAATTGAACCAATAAGGTTTTCATAATAAAAATAATTATTTTACAACGACAATGGTGGATTAAAATAGGGGATAGATTGCACTTTAAATTGTGTAAAAATTTGGGAAGTTCCCTTAAAATAGGTTTTCTTATTGGAAAGTTCTACGGAGGGTTTTTTTTTAAACATGTATATACCAAAAATAGAGTGATGAAAGGGTCTTAAAAAATAAATTTTGTAAAACTCCAAATCATTTATAATATGTACATAAATAGATAAGATAAACTCCATTTTGATATAAATAAAGATAAGGAAACCTGAGAGAACAAAGAAGGTTCAGGTAGAATTTGTTATGGTTTATTAGCATGGTGTCGGGTGTAACTAAGAGGGATTGATGAGAGAGAAAAGGGGTTTATCATAAATTAGACATCATGATAGTAGTATGGGAGAGGTTTTTAAATATACCCCATAATTAGGTATTACACATAAAATGGCACAGTATAGAGGACGTCTTGATTAATAGTGGAATGGAGAGGATCCCTTACCTTAAGTCTGGTGGTGTTCTTAACTTGTTATTAATGAACTGAATAAACAAATTAGGTTTATTAATTAACAATTAAAGAAACTCTTATATAAGTAATTGATTATTGTAACCCTTTTTATCTAATTCTAAACCTTTTTGATTGATTATAAGGTTCAATTTCATTATTTAGGTTCGTTTGCTTCATTGGTTTTAATGATCGGTTCATGTTTGGATAAACATGTATGATGAAAGTGATTGTATAGAATTTAAGTTTTATGTTTTTAGTGGACATATAGAAGATTACATGGTTAAAATTTTAATTTGGTTACATATAGTGATGTCGAAATATTATATATTAAACCTTAGTGATAACCGTTTTAGTTAATCGGTGGGTTTGATTATAATGAACACGTTTTTGCTTTATAACTTAATAACATTAGTACAAAAGGATTAAAAAACAATAAAAAGGATATATTACAAATATAATAATCTGGTTCAACCATAATAAAAATGGTTTCATGACTAGAATTAAATATGATAATATAAATTGATAAACTATTGTCCTTGAATGTGCTAAATTAGTACATCTCAAACAGTGCTTTCATTCCTTTAAAATAAAATATGGGGGAAAAAGAGAAGATAATGAAGTATCCCACTATAATGATAGAATTAATGTACATGTATGTTACTGGAGTTATCATACCATATGGGTGAAGGGAGGTGAGGAAATAAACAAAAAGAAAAGAACATAAAAGAAATGAAGGAATTGGGAAGAAGAATTTACCTCTTGAGTCTTCCACCTTTGAGAACCTCTTAAGGGGAGAGTGTTTGGTATTTTGAAGAGACTAGGGGCCTTTGGACGTCGTGTAGGATCTTGGGGAGTCATTTGGGAAGAATATTGGCAAGGAACAAGGCTTGAGATAAGTGAAGAGAAGAGGTAAAAATGGGTGCTACTTATAGTGGAGGGGAGGAGGGTTTTCATAATTGTTTAATCATTAGTTTGTTATTTATTCACATGACAAGGAATATTAAGTATTCCCTAACCATGAATAGTAATAAATGCACTTGGGTTCGAGATTTGGGTTCTTACATCACTTGTGATGCCAGGAATAGTGGATTTGAATTATAATGTATTTTTACTGTAAATTAATGTATTTTACCATTCACTAAAAATTCAAGTATTTCAGAAAAATCCCAAAAATTCACCCTAAATATTTTTTGACGTGTAGATTCCAAAAAAGAAGTTCATTTTTAAAAAATTACTTTCAAAATATGATTAATTTAATATTTAATTAAACTCATAATTTATTATAAAAAATGAGTTTAAAAACATTCATTTACTTATTCTAAAATATAGGTACATCATACTTTCACTTAAATATTATTTTTTATACTATCATAGGTAAGGTTACTATTCATTATGGTATATCACTATTCATAATGGTATGTTAATATTCATAAGGTCAAGTTACTATTCACAAAAAATTAAGTTTTTCTTATCAGACATTAAATAACTAACTGATCGCAACAGTGTATGTCAGATTTTTGAAATTCCAAACAAAGAAGTGAGAAACTTATGTTTAAAGGTCACATAGAACTTATTAGTTCATTATGTTGTGATTTAATATGGTTATATAAAATATTTATAATAATATAATTTCCATTTTTTAAAACATTGGGTCATTACAATACTTGTGTTTATCTTGAGTTCATCATGAAAGATGCATATATAGTTTCTCTTTCCCTTTGCAATTTTTATTTCTTTTAATATGGTTTTTTATTTAATAATAATTTTTTTTATAAGTGTTCACAATAATCATGTAGGTCCATAGTATAATGAAGCACGTTATATCTCTATGTTCTTTTCTTTTCATGTACTACATTCATCTTCAATCTATATTTCCACTTCTATTTAACTAATAATTTAATTTCCTATATCGAATCAAGATCCCAATACCTATTTTATTGGATATTGGATATTTCATTGGGACTACTACACCAATGTATCCCATAAAACATGCAGTAAACTTATGTAAAGACATATTACTTTTACATACAGGGGTATTACCTTTACGCAAGTCAGGTATTACCCTTACACAATGAGGTATTAACCTTATGTATCCAATTATTACCATTACATTGTTAGGTATGATCCTTGCACATGAGAGGTGTTAACACTATGTAAGGGGGAAGAAAAATTTACCTAAAGGGTTACCTTTATGTAATGAACACTTTACCTATATATAGAAACTTGCTATAGGGTAAAGAAAACTTGAAAATTCAATTTTTCAAAATATGAAATAATTTTTTTAAGAATATGTATGAATTAAATTTAATTTCAAGAAACAAAATTAATACATGAAAATTAACAAATAAACATATTTGAAATAAAATAATTAAAATAGGATGGAATTCTCACAACCCAGGTCATTGAAATGGAAAAACATTCACAAGTCATAAACAATGCCTAAACCTGTACAATTAAACAACCTTAGTCAAACTATCAACATGATTTTTTGAAGTATATATCTTAGTAACACATGTCATCCCATTTTCAATGGAATCCCTAAAAAATGAAATATAATGTCTATGTATTTTTATCTTCCATGGAAAATGTGATTTTCAAAATATTTAAGGAAAAATATCACAAAAAACATTAACATTACCAGAAGATAAAGATTGTTCATTAACCAAGCCTTTTAGCCTAATTGATTCTTTGATTGCGTCAATTAATGACATGTATTCAAACTCAGTGGTGGAAAGGGAAACAATATATTATATATTATATTTCTATGAAACATGACCACCACAATATATAAATACATAATTGGTAATAGATTTTCTACTATCTATATTTGAAGTACAATCAAAATCAACAAAACCAATAAAATCTTGACTCAAAAAATTATTTTTTCCAAAATAAATGTACATATAAAAAGATATGGACACATACATAGGTAACCAATTTAATACATTCCAATGGGGATTTCAAGGAATTACCATAAACCCACTCAATCTGAAAACAACAAAGGCTATATCTAGCCAAGAGTATTTCATGTCATCCACGAGGCTACCTACCATGATTTCATAAGGGATTTTACTAATAAAATCAATTTCAAAATCCCTACTAGGGAATTGTTTTAAGGAAAAATTGAAGTGTTTACCTAAATGAATACTTATAGGTTACAAATTATCCATCAAATAACTTTTTAACAGCTTTGGAATACAATAATATTGGGATAAATAAAACACCCTAGAATTTATGTCCCTAGTGATTTCCATACCAAGAATTTGATTTTCTCACCCCGAATCTTTTATTTTAAAAGAATTATACATTTTTTTCATTTAATTTATTAACTATTTTTTTTAAAATTAAATTCACATGATAAACATATTAGAGTAAATAAATATATACATGCTTTATATATTTATAATAAACTCAAGTAAAAAAATTTAATTTTAATAAAATTATTTTTGAGCATAAAAGAACAATATTCCTTATACCATTTTCTAGATGATTGATTAATTCCATATAAGGAACTTCTTAAAAGGTACAATTGATTTCTTTTAAAATGTCTTGAAAATATATCAGGTGGTTTCAGATAAATCTATTCATACGAATAACCATATAATAATTTAGTTTTAACATCATATTGTTTGAAATGAAGATAATTTCAGGCATCAAAGGCTGACAACAATATAACAGAGGAATGCTTGAAAAAAGGTGAAAAAATATCACTACAATCAATTCCTTCCCGTTGGATGAATCCCTTGACAATAATTATATATTTGTATTAAATTTTCTTTTCACGAGTGTTTTATTATTTAATATTAAAAAACCAATTACAACATATAATTTTATCCTCATTAGGTTTGTTAACAATTATCCAGGTTTGGTTTCTAAAATGATAATCCATTTCATCCCTTATGGAACTAACCCAGTACCAAGATTCATATTTATTAAGAGATTGTTTATAATTTTGGGGGTTCATCACTACCTAGGCCAAAGCCTATATTAAATGCAATGGTAGTGACATTAGACTTAGTAAACTGGGATGGGGATCTTATAGTTATTAAACCCCTATCACATGTAAATTAATAATCTCTAATGTAACCATCTCACTCATCCTGAGATTTAGATTCATAATCAATAACAAGTTTTGGTTCAATGAAAGTTAGTTGGGGAGAATTAGTCGAGACAACCCTAGGTTTAGGCTAAATTTTAGGTTCTAATATAACATCAATACCTTCAAGTTTATATGTATTAGACTATAGCGGATTAAAATATTATTGTTTAGGAGAACAATCCTTATAAAAAAATCACGAATGATTATACAATTATGAAAATGAGGATTATCTACCCAAATCCCATACCCTTTGACATTATGTGTGTATCCCAAATTTTATATCCCTAGGGTTAGGTTTATCAACCTCGCTATGAGAATTTAAAGTAAAACCAAAAACTATAATATTCCCTAATCTTGGGTCCAAACAATGAACATCTATTTATGGATTTTGAAATCAATGGCACTAGAGTAGAATCTATTAATCAAATAGAAAAAAGATGTTGAAGATTCTTCCCAGAGAGACTTAGGAAGACCAGAATATGAGAGCATGATTATCACTCTTTCTAAATAAATTATATTTATCATTTTTCTAGGAAATTCTATAGTGGGGTATCCAAAAAAATTTTGTGTCTAAATATTCCATCAGAACTAAAATAATAATTGAATTCATTGGAAAAATACTCTAGACCATTTTCTCTCTTAAGGGTTTCGAGTTTGTTTCTAGTTTCATTTTCAATACTAGACTTCCAAATTATAAAGGTTTCTGTTGGACTCCTCATGTACTAATCATGTTTTAATGATCACAAATCCTATTCAACCTGGTTGATTCTTGTAAATTATATCAAATCATGTGTATTATTGTTTAAATATTCTCACGCTTTAAGAAGAGCCATTCAAGATTTTAATTTCTCTACATTCAGTTTAATTACTTTATACTATCTTTGGCTCACTTTATAATGATTTATCTAACAAATGATTAAGTTTAATTATTTCAATAAGTATCACTGCTTATGTCTGAATACAGATATTTGCCTAAGTCTGAGTCATCGTGAAGCAGACACTGTGAAGTCGACACCCTGAACATTCAGACACTGTGAAGCAGACACCATGAACATTTAGACACCATGAAGCCGACAATGTAAAGTAGACACTGTGAACATTCCAACACCGTGAAGTAGATACCGTGAACAAGACACCGTGACCATAAGACACCGTGACCGCAAGACACCGTGACTGTGATACACTGTGACTACAAGACACGGTGACCAGTACATACACCATGTGAAGGAGACACTATTTCTATGACATACTTTGATACCATTTCCTAATATATTTTGTCATCTTTCTATTTAATCTCTAATGTTCATATTTTAAGATTTTAATGCACTGACATAATTAATGTTTCTTTGTAGACATATCATCGGACAGTACGAGGTACGAGGTGCAAAATACATGAAACCTATCGGCCCCAACACATGCACTCTAATAAAAAAAGAGTAATGTGGCCCAAAAAATATATACAGTGGTAGCACGATTCAAATAACAAGCTGGTGGGTGTGAACGTGAGAAAAATATAAATTTTGGAAAATTGGATCATATAACTCGATTCTACCAAAGAACATATGAACCATACTATAATCCTAAGAACATATTCACACTATAAAACATCAAGAAGAACACAAGACAAATCCTTCTGACTTACGACACTCTGTTTTTAAAACGAGGAATGAAGTTCTGCATTTGATTCATCTCAAAAGTCCAGAGCTGCAACGACTAACATTTAGAGAACTTCTAAACCTATCTCATTATTTTTACTCTATTTTGTATCTATTTATTAACTTTCAAGTAGTGTGTGTTTATATATAAGAACACACTCTATATCTTGCATCAAATTGAAGGATACAAGATATTCTTACGAAAAAACTCATTTACTCTTGTGTATACCCACAGATAAGTGTGTAAGAGGTCCCTATGTGGCCCCGTAGTTTATACCCACGAAGAACTATGGAAGTGGTCCTTGTGCGATCTAGATAGTCCTGTTTACTGTTGTTTAAACCCAATATAGGGTGTGGATCAAGTTTATTTATATAAGTTTCTTGGTGGTAGGTGATCACCCAGTGGAGTGGATTAGGTCTCGGCTTGATACTGAACCACTTTTTGTATATCCGCTATGCTTCTTACTTTAGTTTTCTCTGTTTTACTACTTAAACTATATAATTCAAAAATCACTAAAACTTACTTTGATAGTTAATCATGGAAAGAAGTCATAATTGAATTTTCTTAGTAAAATAGTTTCAAAAGTAATATTAATAACTATTATTATTGAGAAATAATCAATCTTCTAAGAAGTTATTTAAACAGTCAAACCTTTATAACCGTATTACTTTGATTAACTGGGCTATATTGAATCTTTTGGGGAAATATTTTAGCAATACCTTTTAATTAGAAATTTTTATAGATACTTAATTCACCCCCCTCTTGAGTATTCTACTCTGACCAAAATTTGGTATCAAAGGGTGTTTATTAGGAATCTATTAAATCTTATTCAACTGTGATTGTAGTTGTACTTTAAAGATCTATAAATTTCTGTTAATTCTAAATTTCTAGCTCTTTTAAAGTAAAACTTTATTATGGACAATAGATTGGAAGGTGCTACAACCAACAGACCACCATTCTTTAATGGAACCGTCTATGTTCAATGGAAAATTAAAATGAAAATTCATTTAGAGAGTATGAGTTATGAAATTTGGGCTTCTATTATAGATGAATATAAGATTCCTACTACTGATAAAATCACATGGGATGAACCTACCAAAACTACCTAAAATAACAATTGCAAAGCTATGAATGCTTTATACTACTCCTTAGGAGAAGAAGAACTCAATATAATTTCTTCTTGTAAAACTGCCCATGAAATTTAGGATACCCTCTCTATCTCACATGAAGGAACATCTAGTATAAAAGAAATGAGACTTAAAACTTATACTATCAAATATGATAATTTTAAAATGAAACCTGATGAGCCTATTTCTAACATGTAACTTAGGTTCAATGAGATTGTAAACACAGTGAGAAAATCTGTTGCATTCAAGACCACCACCTCTAAACACAAAGACAAAGGGAAACTAGATGATTCTATAGAAAGCTCCACCAGTGAACGATCATCACCTGATAGTGATTAGGAGATGGCTCAATTTTTCAGAATATTTAAAAGATTTTACAAAAAGAAGAAATTTTTTAGAAAACCTAGATTCAAGGGAAAATATGACCGAAAAGGAAATTGGAAGAAGGACTGGAAGAGAAGTGACAAGGCTGATGAAATTGTCTTCTATGCATGTAAGCACAAAGGACATATCAAGGATAATTTCCCAAAGCTCAAGTACAAAAAGAAATTTGGGGATAAGGATAGGATGTATAAAAAGGTAATTAAAGAAACATGGTGTGATTTTGAGGACAATTCAAGCGACTCAGAAACATCACATGATGAATAGGAAAATAAATACAATATGTGTTTTATGACAAACACATATGAGGTAACACTGGATTCTTCTGTACATGATTCATACTATTCTGGAGATAAGAGTGACTCTAAGAACATGACTAATGAAGACATGTTTGAATATTGTATCATGCTTGAAGAAACATGCAATGAACTAAAAGACAAATATAAATAATTGAAGAAACAAAATTCTCTCACTGTGACTCTTAAATCTGAACTCACAACTAAAAAAGATAAAAATGATCAAAAAATTATAGAAAACAAAAAATTAAAAATTTCTAATGAGCAATTAAAGAATGAACTTGAAAATTTTACCAATTGGAAGAATACCCTTACTCAAATTATAGGAAAACAAATTTCCCCTAAATACAAGACTGGCATTGGTTATCAACCTGGAAAAATAAATCTTGGTAGAAAAAATTTTGTTTCAAGATCTAAGATATATAGTTTTACTTCCAATTCTGTACACAAATCATCTAATTCAAGTTACAATACACTGTCTACTATTTCATGTTTTTGTGGACCAAATAGAGTTTATTTTTTAAATACTTTACTTAATGCTTATAGGAAACCTATGAGGTAAATATGGGTTCCCAAATCACTTATTACTAATATTAATGGACCCAAACAAGTATGGGTACCAAAATATGTTTTTGCTTAATCTTTTTGTAGGAAAATTGTTTAAATAGTTCCTGTAAAATTGTATGGTACTTGGACAGTGGATGTTCAAGGCACATGGCATGATACTACTCATGATCCAAGAATCTAATAAAAATAAATGGAGAACATGTCACATTTGGTGACAATTCCAAAGGAAAGATTATTGGACTTAGACAAATCGGTAACTCTAACTCAGTTTTAATTTCTAAAGTACTGTTTGTTGATGGATTAAAATATAATTTGATTAGTATCTCTCAATTATTAGATGATGGATTTCATGTTAGATTTGAAAATGATGCTTTCAATATCATTAATTCTAAAGATGAATTAGTGTTTTCTTCTTTAAGAATTGAAAATGTTTACTCTGTTAACTTAGATTCTTTAGCTTCTCAAAATGCTTCATGTTTAAGTGTATTCCATAAAGAGTCTTGGATTTTTCATAGGAGACTAGGACACTATAATGTTCACTCCCTTTTAAAGTTAACTAGATAAAGCTTAGTTAAATACTTACCCAAACTTGAGTTTCCAAATGAAAAAGTGTGTAATCCCTGTCAAAAGGGAAAACAACAGAACATTTCCTTCAAAACAAAGAAAGAAGTGTCAACTTCTGAACCTCTCAAACTGGTTCACATGGATTTATTTGGACCATCTATAGTTTCTATCTTAAATGGGGAGAACTATGTTTATGTTCTTGTAGATGACTTTTCTAGATATACTTGGACCTTCTTTCTGGATCACAAGAGTGAAGCCTACTCTTATTTTACTAAATATTCCATATCTTTAGAAAACCATAGTGGACTTAAAATTAAATCCTTAAGAAGTGATCATAGCCGTGAGTTTGAAAATCAAGAGTTTGAATCCTTCTGCTCACAAAATGGTCATAGTCACAATTTCTTTGCCCCTAGAACACCTCAATAAAATAGAGTTTTAGAAAGAAGAAATAGAACCCTACAAGAGATAACTAGAACAATGCTTAGTGATTATGACCTACATATTTATTTTTGGGCTAATGATATCAATACAACATGCTACATAATCAATAGAGTGTTTATCAGACCCATTCTTAAGAGGGCTCTTTATGAGTTATGGAAAATAGAAAACCCAAAGTTAACTACTTCAAAGTTTTTGGCTGTAAAGTCTATATTCTTAATACTAAGGAAAATATTGAAAAAAATTTATCCAAGAGTTATAAAGGTATATTTTTAATATATTCATTGTCTAGTAAAGCCTATAGAGTGTTCAATAAAATAACTAAATCCATGGAAGAATGTGTCCATGTCAGATTTGATGAAACAGATCCACATGAGCCTAAAAACTCTCTAGAAAACCTAGAAGATGATGTATCAAATCTAATCATCAATTAAATATCCTCAAACACTTTTGTGAAAGAATCTGTGAAAACTTTCAGTTCTGTAAACTCCCTAGAATCAAGTCACAATGAACCTAGACTTGTCGATAAACCTGAAATCACTAGTCCCTCCTTTTCTAGAATTGTTAGAACTCTTAAGAACCATCCTTTATATGCTGTTGTATGATACCTAGACAAAGAACACAAACTAGAGCTTCTCTTAGAAATCAAGTTGAACATCAAGTTTTCTTATCACAACTTGAACCTAAAAACATTAATGACGCTATCAATGATGAATTTTGGGTGATGGCTGCAAGAAGAACTTAATTAGTTTGAAAGGAACAAAGTTTGGAAACTTGTTGAAAGATCTAAGGACACATTCACTGTAGGATCTAAATGGGTGTTTAGAAATAAGGTAGATGAAGCTGGTAATATTGTTAGAAACAAGGCTATAGTCAAGAATAAGGATTTGACTATGAGGAGACTTTTGCACCAGTAGCTAGACTGGAAGCCATCAGAATCCTACGTGCCTATACTGCACATCTGAATTTCAAACTATATCAAATAGATGTTGAATGTGAATTCTTAAATGGGTATATAGCTGAGGATGTCTTTGTTGGACAACCCCTTGGATTTACAAACCCTCATTTCCAAGTCATATTTTGAAATTATCAAAAGAATTATATAGTTTAAAATAAGATCCAAGAGCATGGTATGATAGATTAAGTAATTTTATTATTTCCAAAGGTTTTATGATAGGAATAGATAATCCTACCCTTTTTATAAAACGAATTTCTAATGATGTGTTAGTTGTTTAAATCTATGGAGATGACATTATTTTTGGATCTTCAAAAAATTATTTATGTGTTGATTTTTCTAAAATGATGCAAAATGAATTTGAAATGAGTTTAATGGGTGAAATACAATTCTTTCTTGGATTTCAACTCTTTCAAAATAATGATGGTATTATTTTAACTGAAAGTAAATATACTAGAGATCTTCTAAAACATTTTGGATTAGATAGCACTAAAATTAGTAACACTCCCATGAGTACTAATTATAAGTTGAATCTTGATGAATATGGAGAATCTATTGATCAAACCACTTATAGAGGAATGATTGGAAGTTTACTCTACATGACTGCTAGTCGGCCTGAAATTATGTATAGTGTGTGTATGTGTGCTCGTTTTCAAGAAAATCCTAAGGAATATCATTTAAATGATTTAAAGAGAATTTTCAAATAGCTCAAGCATACACCTAATCTAGGGATATTCTATCCTAGAGGACAATCATTTGAATTAGTTAGTTATTCTGATTCTGACTTCAGTGGCTGTAAGTTAGATAGAAAAAGAACCTCTGGAACATGTCACTTTTTAGCCAAGTCACTAGTATCATGGTATAGTAAGAGACAAAATTCTGTTGCATTATCTACTACAGAAGATGAATACATAGCTGCTGGCAGTTTTTGTGCACAAATTTTTTGGATGAAACATACATTACTAGATTATGGATATCAATTCAGGAATGTACCTATAAACAGTGACAACACAAGTGCTATTAACATCTTGAAAAAACCTGTTTCACATTCTAGGACAAAGCATATTGATGTAAGACATTATTTTTTGAGAGATCATTATCAAAAATGTGACATCACTTTGGAATTCATTGGTACTGAGTGTCAGCTTGCTGATATATTTACCAAATATATAAATTTGAAAGAATAGACTACATCATACATGAGTTAGGCATGATAAATCTTAAGTAAATATCTTAGTATTTCATGATTACAGCCTCATAATTAGTGCTTCATGACTACTGTTTGACAGTTACTATCTCACTGTAAAGTTGACAGTTACTGTCTCATCATAAAGTTCATGTTTACTATTTCACCGTTATGCTTAGTTACTTTCTTACTATAAAATTCATTCTCCATCTTACCATAAATACCCGATATGATCTCACCGTAAATATTATTTATGATTTTTATATTTGAATTAAAAACCGTATCGCGATAATTATCCTTTTCACTTTTTTATTTTCCCTCATTTTTACTTTTGCGACATTTGGTATTCCTAAATGATAAAATAAAGGAAGTATCATTTGTCCTTCATGCGATATTTATTCTATTCACCCATTCATAACCTCTCTTCAAACCTAAAAACCTTCTCTATCTCTCAAACCTTCGGTGGATGCCCAGGATGAAATGCCCTTCTTCGTCAACTCCTGAGAAACGTAGCACAAAGAAGAAGATAATTGAACCTAAGAAAGCACCCAAAGGTCATCTAAACACAAATATAGTAAACTGAGTTGTCATACCTGATAAAGAGGTTTGCCCCAAATGGCTTCTGTCAAGTAAGTCTCTGGTACTGAATGTTTTAAAAGAGAAAGGCTAGATAGAGTGATTTTCGAAGGACGATATACCTATCTATCCTAAGTTAATGGATCAGTTTTATCAATATGTTTAGTTCTCATTTGAGCCTGAATATGGATATGTTGTGAGAAGATGGATCAATGGGAAGAAATGCTCATTCTCTTTGAGGTTATAGGCTGCATGCCTTAGGACATCTCATGAAGGCATCTGTGAGGATTATCAGAGAGGACCTCCACCTTCAACCGAATTCTTTGATCTGGAGAATGATTTGAAAGTCTTAAGTGGAAATGGCACCAAGATGAGAGCCATTTCTTCTAAACTAGATTTATAATCAAGGCTTTTGTTCAAGTTTATTTAGAATTTGGTTAGCCCTAGAAAAGGTGATTTTTCTATTTTGAAATATCAAGATGTGTTTCTGATCCACCTTATAAAAAATTGGCATAAGATCAACCTTTGAAATTATATCATACACCATATGTGTGAAATGATCAAAGCCACATCCAAGTCAACCTCCCTGTTTTACTCTCGACTTATCTCAGCCATGATCCATTCCAAAGGTATGGTTGGACCTAATGAGGAAATTATAAAGGATTGTGAGTAATTCCTTTTAAAAGTCACTATCTAGAGGATGAAGATAAATTGGAACCCTTGGAAAAAGGCATGGGTAGAATACAATGTTAGAATTTATGAAAAATTCAATCTTGTGGAACATCCCTCAAGAACAAGAGATATTTTTTATCCTGGTTTGGAACTATAGGAATTTTTTGAGTACTCTTCTGAAGAAGAAGAAGTGGATGATGTTCCCCCCAGGGAAACTGTTTTAGTTGAGGAAGACAATACTCCTATCCCTCTTGTGGTAACTGAAAAAGAAGTCCCTACACCTATATAAGCAGTTACTTTGGAAGCTCAACCCGAGGCTTAAACAGAATCTGTTTCCAAATAAACTAAAAAGAATTCCATGGAAGAACCTCTAGTGGAAGAGCTACCTATTATGCAAGGAGCTGACCTTGAGGAACTCCCAGTGGAACAATCTGTTCCTGAGATAACCCCTTCAACTGAGGAAATGATGGAGATGGATTTTCAGTTGGCTAGACAAGAAATGGGAGAATAACTAAAATATGAGTTTGTAGAATTAGATCAAGGTCCTAAACCTATCAGTCCTGAGAAGGATGCAACTATTGAGGGGGAGAAAACCCCAAATCTAGAATCCATTGAAGAACCAAACCCAATAGTTCCAACTCTTATAGACACTCGATATAAGTTCCCCAGTTTCTATGACGTGGACAATTCTCAGCAAGTCTCAGCAAAAGGCCTTGACCTTTCCTCTTTGTTCCAGTTGAAATTGGTCTCTAATATAGCCCCTGTAAAGGAACCTGAAACCATATCAATAACTATTTCTAAACCTTCATCAGACCAATCATCCATGGTGAATAAGGATGATCTAAAGGAATTTGGTGCTACCCTTTTGTCTAGTGTTGAAAAAGTTCTGAATTCCCAACCTTCTCTTGTGACATATCTAAGTGAGAAAGATTCCTCTTTATTGTTGGAGAAATTTATTTGGAAAATACAACCCAAAATGCTTCATGAGATTTAGGAAGTATAAGTTGAAAACAGACTGCTTAGTGCTGAAGTGAAGAATCTGAGAGGTATGATTGAAGTGATGTAGAAAGAGATACATTCAAGATCAGGGATTATTTCTCATCCTGGGGAACCTGTTGTTCCTAAAACCCCACATAATGTTGTCTCTGATATTCAGACACATTTATCTTCCTTAGATGAAATAGTTGCATAAAGGAACAAAAAAATTGTGAAAGAAATGTGAGAGCTTGTGGTTAATCTAAACAAACTCACTGATGAGTATACGGGGTGTCTTCAAAAAGTGCTAAATCAACCAAAATCTATCACCAAAACTGTCAATGCTTATAAAGTCTTTGTTCAATCCTCTATACTTTCTTTAGATAGTGATCTACTCAGAATAGTGGTCAAAGAATAGATTAGTACTATGATTAGTGGATTCAATAAAGATTCTCTCTATACAATTTTCAAAAATAGTGACCAGGTTCTTAACCTAGTCCAAATCCATTATAAAATTGCTAATGATTCTCAACAAGATATTGCTAAGAAAGTGGATTTATACTTTAATAGAATCTTATCCAAGACTGACATGAATAATCATTTCAAGTATCTTGTGGAAAATCTACAGATTCCACCAATTACTCAAGCTTTCAAGACCCAAGTCCAAAATATCACTCTGTTTACTAGGTTGCTGGACAAGTTTATAGAGAACAATGATGATTTTGAGAAATTCATGCAGTATGGTGGAGAGATAATTGAAGATTTTATTAAACTCTTGAGGAGCTATCTTCATGTCCAGAGTACAACCATTGTTGCTCCTATGACTGCACCTCTAGGACCTGGATTTCCTACCTTCACCTCTGCTCTAGTATCCTCTTCCATGTCTGTTAGTCAATATTTGAGTTAGATCAGGCCCGTGATCCTTGATCAAAAACTACCTCGGTCTTTTATTTCACATACTCTGGCTCCCTCAGTTTTTGAAGGCCTTCCTTTACCTTCTCTATCAACCAACTCCCTTACTTCTTCTACCTCCACTTCTGCTCATATGGATTCCTCTTCTACTATTGACAAAGGAAATGATAAGGCCATATCATGAAGAAGAACAATGATTACTAATTCTTGATTGGAATGATGTTTCTTTTTTTTCTCCTTTCTGTTTGTACTGAATCTTATTTTCTTTAATGAAATGTGCACTTTTCATGACTTCTCTTATCCCATCTTTTTAATAATCTCAAAAGGGGGAGAAATCTCTATATGTTAGACAAATCTCTATATGTTATACATTTATAATATCTCTATATATATAGTTGAATCAAATATACTATTTAAATCTACATGATTTATGATCATCAAAAAGGGGGATATTGTTGGACTCCTCATGTACTAATCATGTTTTAATGATCAAAAATTCTATTCACCCTGGTTAAATCCTATAAATTATATCAAATCATGTGTATTATTGTTTAAGTATTCTCATACTTTAAGAAGAGACATTCAAGATCTTAATTGATCTACATTTAGTTTAATTACTTTATACCATCCTTGACTCACTTTATAATGATTTCTCTAAAAAATGATTAAGTTTAATTCTTTCCATAGGTATCACTGCTTTAGTCTGAATACTGATATTTTCCTATGTCTGAGACACAGTGAATCAGACACCGTGAATCTGACACTATGAAATAGACACCGTGAATATTCAGACACCGTGAAGCAGACACTATGAAGCAGAAACCGTGAACATTCTGACACAATGAAGTAGACATCGTGAACAAGATACCGTGACCGCGAGACACTGTGACCACGATACACCATGAATACGAGAAATCGTGACCAATCCATAAACCTTGTGAAAGAGACACCATTTTATGACATACTTTGACACCATTTCCTAATATATTTTTTCATCTTTAAATTTAATATCTAATGGTCATATTTGAATATTTTAATGTACTGACATAATTATTGTTTCTTTGTAGACATATCATCGGACAATATACGGTACGAGGTGACGAATACATGCAACCTGTCGGCCCCAACACATTCACTCCAAGAAAAAAGGAGTAATGAGGCCCATAAAATATATACAGTGGTGGCAGGACACAAAGAACAAGCTGGTGGGCTTGAATGTGAGAACAATATACATTTTGGAGAATTGGATCATACAACTCGATTCTTCCGAAGAACACATGAAGCATACTAGAATCCCAAGAACATATTCACACTATAAAACATCACTAAGAACACAAGTCAGATCTATCTTAATTATGACACTCTACTTTCCATACGAGGACTCGAGTTATGCATCTGCTTCATCTCAGAAGTCTAGAGCTACAAAGACTAACACACAGAGCACTTCAAAACCTATCTCAATCTTTCTGATCTGTTGTGTATATTTGTATTAACTTTTAATCAGTGTGTGTTTCTTTATAATAACACACTCTGTCTCCTATATCAAATTGAAGGATACAAGATATCCTTACGCAAACACTCATTTACTCTTGTTTATACCCACAGATAAGTGTGGAATAGGTCCCTATGTGGCCTGGTAGTTTGTACCCACGAAGAACTGTGGAAGAGGTCCTTGTGTGACCTGGATAGTCCTTTGTACTATTGTTTAACCCCGATCCAGGGTGTGGATAAACCTTATTTATATAAACTACTTGGTGGGAGGTGATCACCAAGTGGAGCGGATTAGGTCTCGGCTTGAGACTGAACCATTTTTTGTATATCCTTTGTGTTGATTACTTTAGTTTTATTTGTTTTACTGCTCAAACTTTATAATTTAGAAATCACTAAAACTTACTTTGATAGTTAATCTTGGAAAGAAGTTATAATTTCTTTGTCTTAGTAAAGTAGTTTCAAAAGTGATATTAATAACTATTATTACTGAGAAATAATCAATCTTCTAGGAAGATATTTAAACAGTCAAAACTTTATAACTGTATTACTTTGATTAACTGGGTTATATTGTATATTTTGGGGAAACATTTTAGAAATACCATGTAATCAGAAATTTTTATAGATACTTAATTCACCACCCCCTTGAGTATTCTACTCCAGTCAACAGTTTCAATGGTTTTTGATTTGTTCTTTGATTTTTTAAATTTATACCTTCAATGAATATTCATTTATGAGGGTCACATAGTAGTGACCCCTCTATGAGAATCATTCCTAGAGGGACCCCAAAAATCCTAATATACATATTTTAAATGGTGTTTAGCTTTACATGTAGACCTTTTAAAACTAACACATTTGGATTTACCAAGAATACAATCTCAAAAAAGGTAAAATTGTATGGGGTTACATCACTTGAGATTATATTCGTTATTAGTTCATTCAGCCAATGTGAACTTACATGTCCTAATCATCTATTCCATAACACTTTGTTATTTTTTATGGGGTAAAGGGTTTCATTTATATGATTCATGTGAGTCCTACCATATAAGACATACACACCATTGGTAAGGGTTCCTCTCATAATAGTGAGATACCCCTTAGAGATCCTAATACTCCCTGAATCAGACCTAAAAGAGTACCCATTTTAGTCTAAGACACTTAGGTAAATATTATTACTCTTTGAATCAGGAACCCATGACGAAGCATTGTTATGCAGGCTCTCGAAAATATTTATACTATGTGCAGTACAATGGCTGACCCAGGTCGTTCTCTTGATGAGCTTTTGTGGTCAATCAATCACTACTTTTAATTAATTTTTTTTATTTTTATTATTATTTATCACACAACACTAAACGAAATTGCGATTTAAGATATAATAATGCAAGATAAAGGGAAGTAAACAAGAAATGTATAATTCAGACAGAATGAATGAAGGGAAAATGATGTTAGACAGAAAGGAGATCTTCCCAGGAGATTATCCAGAATGAACCTTCATCGCCTCTTTGTTAGCTTCAAATATACTTAACGATCATGCTCCATCATATGAATTATCACCCTCTTCTACCTATGGGTGTGGATATACTATGCACTCAACGATCATCGAGAGACCACACATTCACCTCCTCGATTGAGGGAGAATATTGTAGAAGAGAAAGATAAGCCTCAGGTGGCAAGTGGAGACAAAAAGGTGCCTTTCCCACTAAGATCCCCTAGGACTAACTCTAAGAAGATAAAAAACATAAAAAAATTAATGTATAATGACTTGGGTTCAACACCAGATTGATCCCCTGGGAACTTCCTCGGGTTAGTTACTCATGATCACGAGTATAAGAGATCACAATGGAGAAGGACGTGGTGGGAAGAAAAAGATAAAAGAAATGAGAATGAGATGAAGAAGAGAAAAAAAATATTTAAAATTAATTATACTATTACAATGGAAAGAAACTAAAAAACAAGGGAAAATTTCCACACAAAAGTTCTAATGCTTTGAGAAGGGGTGAGGATACTTATTTATAGTGAGAGGAGGTGAAGAATTCACACTCAAAACATTTAATACGAAGGTTGCCGCATTTATGTGCCATTAAATGACAGAATTTGTTATAGGTGTATGCATAAATGTTGTTTGAAAATGTATCCTCTGTTCACCCTCCAAATATGAGCTTTATTGGCCATCAGATGTATTAGTTATGACTGATGTAATATGAGACATTTAATATGTCAATTTGATTGGCCAAATTCAAATTCTTCAACTTCTCTGGCCATTATAACATTGAAACCTGTCGATTTAATCCTTCCATTCTTGATAAATGTTGTTCCAAATATAATTTCTCGTCCCTACCCAAAATATTATCCATTTAGGATGAATGGTCATGATGTTATGAATTGATTACCCAATGTAACCGTTTCTACCTCCTGAGAAGTTTCATCTTCCACATGTTGGATCTGTTCCATTAATGCCTTAATGATCCTATTTGGACTTGAAACTCATTATTGACGCGTCTTATTGAATACTATTTCATTTTCATCTGGAATAAATGAATTTGGAGGTTTGTGTGCCAATTTATGCTTCCGTTACTGAGGTGAGTCCCATTCTGTCCGACCAGAAAAATCATAAACTTCATTGACTTGTTAAGCCATTTAGATGGCCGAATCAGCTCTTGGTCCAGACGACAATGTTGAAGGAAATAAAATCAGGATTCTAAAAAAAATTAATATCATAATTTTGACCTATATTTTATGATAAATGAAAAAAATACCTCTATGATAAAAACCTGTCTAAAATCCAGAATTAACTGCCTTTTGCATTTAAGCTCAAATTACAACTATAACCTAAAAATGTGACAGTTACCCAAACAATAACACTATGATGGGATTATAAAAAATTATTTACTGTATAAAATATAGGAAAATTTTAGCTTCATCACTCCCCCACACTTAAACATTGCACTCCTCAGCAATCATCTTACATCCAAATCAAATTTCACACAACAATCAAAAATGAGAAAATATCAATGATCTTATACAAAATAGAATTCCATCATGTATAATATATGAAAAAAAGTCTCTCTCATTTTCATTTCAATAATTAAAATTTTTTCATCCTCATAAATCAATCCATGTCCCAATCACAACCTACCTCACATTGAATTTTATGTCACTCTTCACTGAAGAGAAATTGAATCTAGAGTTATAATCATACTTGAAAATCACATGTATCACCATAGGTTTTTGAAAATTCTCATTTTTCTATAGCATGGAGCATGAAAATTAATTTAATAATGAGGTATTTAATTAAAGGTTCAAATGATTCTATGGCTTAGGGTTGGTGGGAAAATTATTGAAAAATTTTCAGGCTAGAAAGAGGAGGTTGGACTTTTAAGTACAATGCATCATTAAATCAATGGAAAACAAAGGAAATTCCACTCCCAATCTCACTTAGAAATGTGAAAAACAACACCACCCTATTTTATGATATGGTAAATGAGCCAATAAGTGATTATAATGAATGATATCATCTAAGTTCTCCCTTTTTTTCAATGCTCCATAAAGGCACAACTTTATTTTTTTTCTTTTTCATGGAGGATGAGCTGAAAATTGAATACAATAAATGAATGAAAATTCATGTCCTTGATTTTTAAGAGGGACATGAGTCATAAATTAATGTACAATGAGTAATTCAAGCTCATCTCCATTTTTTCATTTTTTTAAGGAGAAAAAGATGAAATAAATAAAGCACAATTAAAAGGAGACACATGCCCAATTCTCTTATTATCTACTGCCCAAAGTATTGAAACACACCTCTCACCACCCATAAATGATACAAATCCCAATGAATACACCTGAAAAGCCCTTCCCCCACACTCAAACTTGAAATAACCATGCAAAAATATTAAAAGTGAGGGTAGGTAAGGAAAAAGTGGCTTGTAATGTGGCCCAAACCTATAAAGCAATTCATGGAATCTAAGGGCTTATGAAGGATAAATGTAAATGTGGGTCTCAAGATAAAATGTGGCTAGACAAAGAGTTTCCTCAATCATTTCAAATACATTCCATGAAATCCAAACCATCGAAAGATAATATTCAAAAATTCTATTTCTCACACAAAATTCAAGTTTCCCTTAAGAAAGTGTGGGTATTAGGAAGAATATGTAAAAGTGGTTTAGAATACCTCGTAGGATTGGAAAAATATTTTGAGTCCGTGTTTCATTGGAATGGATTTGAAAAATCAGTCAAACACATTAAAATTCATGAAAATACATTTCAAAGAAAAGAATTCATATCAACAGTCATTTAAAATCCATTATTTCAAAAATCATTTCAAATATTTCAAATTCACTTGATGTGTAAAAAGTGATAAGAATATTAATTAAAGATCAAAAATCCTAAAAATATGATAAACAAAAATAAAAAGCACACAAGAATAACTAAGCAGGTTAACACTCCCCCACACTTAAATTTTACTACCCCTCATTTCAACCCAACAAAATATAATTATAAAGGTAAAAAATCCAAGGGAAGGAAAGATACAACCTGACATTATTTTTGAAGTGGATGCCTTGAGTTAAGCTCCTAGAATCTACCACTTTAAGAATATAAGAAAGAAATAACAATACATAAGAAAAATATATAAAAATAATGATAAAGGGAAAAGAAAAGAGATAATGCTTGGTTTAGACCCCCAAGTGGGTGATAGGTTTTTACTACCCATAGTCAGGCAGTTTCAGTGGATTATCCCCAATCAGAAGGTGGGCGTGATTTCATTGAGATGAACCACCACATGTGAGTTTTTCCGATGTCCATGATTAAACACTGAAAGTAGAGATTCCAAAAGTATATAAGAATGTTCCCAACCCACAAGAAATAATAAAGATGAAATTTGGGTTTTGAAGTGTGAGGGAATAGAATATAGAGGTTCTCCCTGTTGACTTCTGTGGTGTCCTCCTCCATATGGTATGAAAAGTTTTGTGAGGAGGTAGTCACACCACCATATTCTCCAGCTATTTTTCTTCAGTCACCACCATTTGAGTAGTCTCTTCTTTAACATCTATAGTATGCTCTATTTGTGGTGGATCAGAAATTTCAAAGGAAGAGATGCGAAAAGACAATTTAGCTTGAATAAGATTAAAACATGAAGAATTAATAAAGAAATCTTTCCTTTTAAGTAATTCATCTTGGAAATTGATCTATTTAGGCATGACCATTGGAAAATCAATCTCATCAGGTGCATCTTCTTACTTATCTTCCAAAAAAAGAGATAGGTATAAAGTGTTTGATTCTTCATTATCAAGTATGGGAAGATCATGTTTCAAGTTATCTTCAACAATAGTATTCCAAGATTCTTCCAAAAAATGTTGGTCTCACATTAGTGCATCAGTTGAAATGTGTACTTCTGGGACCTCCTCGAGCAATGGTTGAGTGTGATATGATATAATTAATTCTTTTAGTTTTTTTTCTCAACCGTCTCAGGTTATTTAGCATAAAAATTGATTGGTGAAATATCTCCCACTACTCGTTCTGGTTCAGGTTATGGCTTAGGTTCGGGTTGCTCCTGGGATGTGTTTACATATTCAGAAATCCATTATATTTGGCTCTCTAGTTTTTGAACATTATCAATAATCCTATGAAATTGATCATCAAGTTCATTTCAAACATTTTCTAGAACCTGAGATTGTTTAGTCCCTGAATAATAATTTGAATTGAAAGACATTATGAACAAAGAATATTTTTTTAGTTTATGAAATTTCTGATTTTTTTGTTGTTTTTTTAAATGAAATAGAAATTATTTAAAAAATGTGAATAAAAATAGTGAATTAAAACCACCTGGATCTCTATAAATGGTTCCAATTTGACGAAGCCTTGTCGTGCATGCTCTCAAAAATATTTATACTAAGTGCAACACAATGGATGAACTGGGCTGTTCTCTTAAGGAGATTTTGTAGTCAATCAATCACTACTTCTAATTAACTTTTTTTATATTTTTATTATTATTTATAAGACAAAAACTAAATTAAATTGTGATTTAATATATGAGAATGCAAGATAAATGGAAGTAAACCTGAAATGCATAATGCAAACAGAATGAATGCAGACAGAAAGGAGATCTTTCCAGAAGATTATCCAGAATGAACCTTCATCGCCTCTTTGTTAGCTTAAAATATAATTAATGATAACAATCCATCATATTAATTAACATACTATTCTACCTATAGGTGTGGATATACAATTCACTCAATGATTGCTGAGAGACTGCACATTCACCTCCTCGATCGAGTGAGAGTATTGTAGAAGAGAAAGCTAAGCCTCAGGTGGCAAGTAGAGACACAAAGGTGAATTTTATACTATTACCCCACTCGGCCTAAATCTAAGAAAATAATAAACATAAAAAAATAAATGTATAATTACTTGGGTTCAACACCAGATTGATCCAATGGGAACTTTCTCAGGTTAGTCACTCATGATCACAAGTATAAGAGATCACAGTGGAGAAGGATGTGGTAGAAAACAAAATATAAAAGAAATGAGAATGAGATTAAGAAGAGAAAGAAATATTGAAAATTCATAATACTATTACAATGGAAAGAAACTAAAAAACAAGGGAAAATGTCCACACAGAAGGGCCAATGCTTTGAGAAGGGGTGAGGATATATATTTATAGGGAGAGTAGGTGAAGAATTCACACTCAATACATTTAATCCAAAAGTTTCCGCATTTATGTGACATTAAATGACATAATTTTTTATATGTGTCTTCATATATGTTGTTCCAAAATTTCTTATCCATTCAACCTAGAAATATGAGCTTTATTGGCCATCTTATGTAGGAGTTATGACTGATTTAATTTGAGACATTTAATCTGTCCATTTGACTGGCCAAATTCAACTTCTTCAACTTCTCTGGACATTATAACTTTGACACTGGTCGATTTAATCCTTCCATCATTGACAAATGTTGTTACAAATATAATTTCGCGTCTCTACACAAAATATGAGCCATTTTGGATGAATTGTCCCGATGTTATGAATTAATTACCCAATGGAACCATTTCATCCTCGTGACACGTTTCATCTTCCACATGTTTGATCTGTTACATTAATGCCTTAATGATAATATTTGGAATTGAAACACATCCTTAACGCTCCTTATTGAATACTAGTTCATTTCCAGCTGGAATAAATGCATTTGGAGGTGTGTGAGCTGAGTTATGCTTCTGTTACTTTGATAGGTCCCATTCTGTCCGCCCGAAAAAATCTTAAACTTCATTGATTTTTTAACCAATTTAGATGGCCGAATAATCTCTTGGTCTAGAAGAAAAAGTTGAAATAAATAAAATCAGGATTATAAAAAAATTTATTCTCAGAATTTGGGCATATATTTTATGATAAATGACAAAAATACCCCTATGATAAAAATCTATCTAAATCCAGAATTAAGCACTTTTCACAATTTAGCTCATTTTTATTCTATAATCCAAATTGCCCATTATTTTCATAAAACATTTAAATGCATGGGTTTTATCATTTAAAAACATAAAAAATTCATTATTATTATATTAAAAATATGCACATAAATTTTCTCTGTCAAATACCCCCACACTTAAACTATGCTTGTCCTCAAGCATAAAATCTCAACATGAAATTCAAAGGGTACCAATGTTACAAATATTCGAATTTCAAAGTAATAAAATTTAACAATTTTCAATGTCAAATAAAACATTAAATAATACACATAAAATATCAATTTAATTTCCCATTTTTCAAAGAAACAATTAAATCATGTATTTTACTTTTCCCCTTTGAAAAAATGGAACTTCTTCTCTCTTTCATTCAAGCTTCTCAATTCATTATTATTAAGCATGCAACATCCTGATTTACCTCACCTCTTAATTTTTCCTCTCATATATCATGATAAAATTCAAGTATAGTTATTCTCATATCATGAGAACATGTACCTTATCCATAATCTTGTAAAAGAACTACTTTCTCAACTTTTTAAAGACAAAAGGCACCTAAAATCATGATGACTTTTCAATAAAGGTTCAAATGAATCTGAGGCTTAAGGTTGGTATGATTTGATGTTTTAAAAAGTATGGCTCAACAAGGCGGTTTATCTTTGATGTACAATGAATGAAATTAAAATTAAAAGTGCAATTAAATTCTCCCCTTTAATGTACCAACACCCACTTCCCCCAAAACTCAATGTAAGTTCATGCTCAAAGTAAAGCATAATGATTGATTAATGCACCCTATTGACTTTTTTTTAATTTTTGTATTTTTTTATGAAAGTTATGATTAGATCAAACCTCAAATACATCACCTAACCACATAATATTTGAAGATCTTCGGTCTGGAAAATGGTGATTTTTTGTTCTCCCAAATCAAAACCTATTTTTTTTATTTTTTTATTGTTTTTATCATTTTTATTTTTTTTTCAAGAGGGTAAAAACAATAGAGTAAAATGAATTATTACACAACCTTTTAAAATTTCCACAATATCACCCCCACACTTTTTCCATACAATTTAAATCATCCCTTCCACCATGAATCCCTTCACCCCCACACTTTATCTTTAAAATATCATGCAAATACCAAGAGTACGGTAGGAATGGATAAAAATGGATTGAAACATGGATTATCCCTATAAAGGTCATTCATGGTCTCTATGGGCTAAAAGAAGGATTGATGTAAAGGTGGTCTTTAAGGATAAAGTATTTTCAAAAGGCATCTCAATAATTTTAAATATGTTTTGGCATAGTCTTAGCTTCAAAAAGTGAAAATGCAAGTTCTAGTTGGTGACATGTCCCAAGATCACTCAAGAAATATGCTCAAGAATAAATAGGAAGTACTTGGTCTAGAAATACTCTTGTGAATGAGACATATAGTATAGGAAAATCACTCAAAGAATGATTAATAATAACAAATTAATAGTGAATTAAAAGCACTTGGCTCCCTGAAAACAACGCCAATTTGACGAAGCGTTATCGTGCACGCTCTCAAAAATATTTATACTAAGTGCAGCATAGTGGCTGACCTTGGTCGTTCTCTTGAAGAGATTTTTTGTTCAATCAATCACTAATTCTAATTCACTTTTTTATATTATTATTATTATTTATAATGCAACACTAAAAGAAATTGTGATTTAAGATATGATAATGCATGATAAAGGGAAGTAAACATGCAATGCATAATGTAGACAAAATGAATGTAGACAAAATGGTGTTAGACATAAGGGAGATCTTCCCAGGAGATTATCCAGAATGAACCTTCATCGACTATTTGTTAGCTTAAAATATAATTAATGATCATGCTCAATCTTATGCATTAACATCCTTTTTTACCTATGGGTGTGGATATACGATGCACTCAACAATCGCCGAGAGACCGCACATTCACCTCCTCGATCGAGGGAGAATATTGTAGAAGAGAAAGCTAAGCCTCGGGTGGAAAGTGGAGACACAAAGGCGCCTTTCCTACTAAGACCCACCTCGGCATAACTTAAGAAAATAATAAATATAAAAAAATGGATGTATAATGAATTGGGTTCAACACCGGATTGATCCCTTTGGAACATCCTCGGGTTAGTTACTCATGATCACGAGTATAAGAGACCGTAGTGGAGAAGGACGTGGTGAAAAAATGGATAAAAAAATGAGAATGAGATGAAGAAGAGAAAAATATATTAAAAATGCATAATACGATTACAATGGAATTAAACTACAAAACAAGGGAAAATGGCCACACAGAAGTGAAAATGATTTGAGAAGGGGTGAGGATACATATTTATAGGGAGAGGAGGTGAAGAATTCACACTCAAAACATTTAATCCGAATGTTTCCACATAGATGTGCCATTAAATGACAGAATTTGTAATATCTGTCTTCATAAATGTTGTTCCAAAATGTCTCTTCCGTTCACCCTCTAAATATGATATTTATTGGCCATAGTATGTAGGAGTTATGACTGATTTAATCTGAGACATTTAATCTATTCATTTGACTGGACAAATTCAAATTCTTCAACTTCTCTGGCCATTATGACTTTGAAAATTGTCGATTTAATCCTTCCATCATTGCTGAATCTTATTCCAAATATAATTTTTCGTCCCTAAACAAAATAGAATCCATTTTGGATGAATGTTAATGATGTTATGAATTAATTACCCAATGGAACCGTTTCTACCTCGTGATACGTTTCATCTTCCACGTGTTTGATTCATTCCATTAATGCCTTAATGATCCTATTTGGACTTGAAACTCATAATTGAATTTAATTATTTAATACTCGTTCATTTCAGTTAGAATCAATGCATTTGGCAGTGTGTGCGCCGAGTTATTCTTCCGTTACTTCGGTGGGTCCCATTATGTCCGCCCAGAAAAATCATAAACTTCATTGATTTGTTAAGCCATTTAGATGGACGAATCAGCTCCTGGTCCAGAAGACATAGTTAAAGGAAATAAAATAAGGATTCTAAAAATATTTGAATCTCAGAATTTGGACATATATTTTATGATAAATGACAAAAATACCCCTATGATAAAAATCTGTCTAAAATCCAGAACTAACTGCTTTTTGCGTTTAAGCTCAAATTACCACTTTAACCTCAAAATGTGACAATTACCCATAAAATAACACTATGGTGGGATTATAAACAATTATTTCTATTATTAAATATATGAAAATTTGAGCTTCATCAACCCACCTAACTTAATCTAAGGATTTGACAGACCCATCAGGCAATTATAGAGAGACAATATCTATACCGATGATTCCAAAGCTTTTGTTATTTCTTAGTTAAACCTCACCACACACAATATCTCTTATATTAGTGAAGTAATCATTTTTGGGAAATATATAGAATATAAATCCTGAATCCAAGATCCAATCAACACTTTTTTCATTACAACAGACATTTAAAAGATCTACAATATCAAAATCATATTCAACTAACAATGAATGGTAACTATTATTGGTTTGGTTCTTGGAATTCGTCCATTGGGGAATATTCATTATAATGTGACTAGGCTATTTACAATGAAAGAATTTATTTGCTTTCCCCTTAAACCAGATCATATTCTATTCTTTCTCTCATAACTCCTTTTCCCTCTCTACTTAAACCTACATAAAATGTTAATCCCCTTGGGTTCCTACTTAATAGAACTAAGATCATTATTTTGGATTTATTTTGATAATAAGGAAGACTTAACTTCTTCTATTTTCCAAGAATACCTACCATACATCATGTAATCTTTAATTGAATTATAAAATTCATCTTAAGAGGTAAATTTTATGATAGGAACATCCTTATCATCCAACTTAACATATATATTAGACAAATGAGGAATGATTTTATTAAAATCATCGATATGAGTCTTGAATATAGTTCCAATACACATATGAAATTCATACAATTGCATATTATTATATATATGTCCTACTAATTTCTTTTTCATATATAAATCTTCAATTTTAGAATAGATTTAGGATGCATTGGATTCATAAGCTACCTCATGAAAGACTTTATCACCTAAATATTGGTACATTAAACTACAATATTTTATAATCACATTAGTAGGGTCATAAAATTAGAGTTAGCAGATATTCCATTAGCATAAAGGGTAACCACATTATTTTTAAGACCACACAAAGAATCAATGAGATCATTTTGGTATAACAACATGTTCATATTTACCCACCATATGTTAAAATCATTATCCCCTTTGAATTTATCTATATTAAATTCAATATATCCAATTATTCTAGATTAGGTGGCTATAATACCAATTATTATGGGATATGTTGATATGGTAGTCCCTATACAGTAACCAAGATCCACTAATCTAGGTGTTTGATTCACAATTTAATATAGACAATTCAATTAATAATTAAGAAAAGGGTAAAATATAGATTCAAGATGAATACAATACAATAAAATTAAAAAAACATAGATATATAATCTTTTTTGATCCACCGTGGACCTATGTGGAAAGAGAAAACACCACTAGAAGATTTTTTTACTAAGAAATGAAATAGCCAGATTATAAGACATGAAAAGTAGTAAAAACTAGGGAAGCTATCTGAAGATTAGATCTAACTAGGCCAGATGGCAGTGGAAAAATCTATCATGAAGAACTAGAAATACAAATTCTTGGATAGAATCATGCTATAAAAAACATAGAAGTATATAGTATCAAATAGTAAGTAAGAATTGAATCAATAAAAGTAGAATAAACTTATTACAATGTCAGGTTCTAATACCAAAACCTAGAAGACTATCAAATGGATCTAAATATGTATATGTCTTCCTTCACATGAGAAAATATCTAATGAAGTCCAAGGATCTCCCCCACTCTCTACCCAAACCATATACTGGATTTCTAATGATAAAGATTATTTGTTTCAGTAGACTTCATGAACCTTGGACAAGATCTCTTCCACATACTACTCACAATATTTCTCTCTATGGGAATAAAAAATTTCCCTCACAACACATAGAATGATGATGATGAGTGATATTTATACTTCAATAATATATTTTAGGACATTTTATAAAATTTATTTTGGTATTTAATTGTTGAATCTTTTTAAATTTTGAATAGTTTGACTTGTTTTATGTTTTATGGTAGGATAAAACCAATATTTGGAAAACAAGAAAGACACCAAAATATTGAAGATGTAGCAGAGCTGTAGAATATGGAAGAGTACATTTTCACATCATGTAAACATTAAATGATGTTATTTTTTTGGTAGAATTTATTTTGGAATAGATTTTTTAGACTTCGCGATTCCTTCTCACACATTTAAAATTAGAACATTACACAACGTGTAATATTTACACGTCCTAAACCCATTGGAAAATAAAACATTAAATACAATATTTATAGGGGTTTTATATAAGAAATATATTTATATAACCCTAATATTCTCCTTTGAAGGTGTCTAGAATTGCGGCTTTGATGAAGGATGATTCCAGACCAAGGCACACCTATTATAGAGCCCTACAACCATCTTTATTTAAGGATTAGTTTATTCTTTTTCTACACCCTCTCATGGCTAGCATGAAGGGTGATTTATTTATGTTGTGATGTTCATGATGAATTATGATTGACTTTATGTGGTATTTTATTTTTGATTTCAATTCACATTGGGGTTTCATATTAGTTCATCAATTCTATTCTTTCCCTGATTTCTTTTTGCATAACCATTGTAAATGAGGTTAGAAAAAGGTTCAATTTCTTTATTTTTTGAGCATAACCATTTCTTGAGTTGATTGAATGATTTTTTTGATGTGATATAAATGGTTTAGACTTATCCTATTTCCATAGACTTTTTTCCACCGTATGATTAAGTAAGGTTTTTGGTTACCCATATATTGCTATCCAAAGTACCTAACCATGAGAGAAGGAGTGTTTTGGAAGGAGAGCATTCACCATGACTATTAGTCTCTCTAGGACCCGATTATGAAAACTTTATGATTTTTAATTAACTATTTCAGATCTTTTTAACCCATGAACCAGGATTCATTATTATCAAGCACCTTTTTTATATTTCCATCTCCTATTTTTTTCAAAAATCACATGATCAGTAGCTTATATTTAATCTTTGAAAATAATAATTATTTTAGGTCTTAATTATTGAATTAATATTTTCTCCAACCCTATCTTTGTGGGTTTGACCTCCGACTTTCAATTCCTATACTACCCTTTAGTTTAGTTGTTTCTTACTTCATGTTATAAATTTCTAAATTCCATAACCCTACAAGAATTAATGACACCCTATAGGATATCAATGATACCTGAGGTTCATTGATGATGGAAGATGTGGTGATGATGAGTTATGTTATGCATATAAGATATGAACCAAGTGGACGGACCAAATGAAATGGAAGGCTCAGCTGTTAAAATGGATTAACTTAACATTATAAGGATTTGACCTCACATGGCATTACCTATATTCAAGACAAATATTAACCTTATGTGAACAAGTGAAGACCCTTATGATTGAAGGATAACCTTAAGTCAGATAGGGGTTACTCTTCCATGATTCGGATGTACCCTTATGTGAGAAGAGTGTTACCCTTATGAGAGAAGGTCATTAACATTATGTAAGAAGGCTCACCCTTATGCAATAAGGGAGTACCCTTATGAAACCATGCAGTACCCTTATATAGCATGGTATTAACTTTATGTAGTATGGTATTACCTTTATACATGGCAGGTATTACCCTTACATAATGATGTATTTCCCCTACATAGCCAAGTATTATGCTTACATAGCCAAGTATGAACCTTATTCAAGTGAGGTATTACCCTTATGTAATACATTCCTGATAGATTTAAAATAAACACAAGAATACAATTTAATTCTAGTAAATTTATTTTTAAACATAAAAGAATCATATTCCTTATACAATTTTCAAAATGTTTGATTAAGGCCATACAAGGATCTTCTTAAAAGATAAACTTGTTTTATTTTAAAATTTATTGAACATAAATAAAGTTGTTTCATATAAATCTATTCATCCAACTAACCATATATGAATGTAGTTTTAACATAATATTTTTTAACATGAATATAATTTTGGGCATCAAAAGATAAGAATAATCTAATAGAGGAATGCTTGAAAAAAGGTGAATAAATCTCATTATAATCGACTACTTCACATTAGAGTACCCCATTTGCAACAATTCTAATTTTTCATTCAATTTTATTATCACTAATGTTTTCTTATTTCTTCTTAAAAAACCATTTAAAAACTACGTTTTTATCTTTATTAGGTTTTTAACAATTATCTAGGCTTGGTTTCCAAAAGAAGAATCCATTTTACCCCTCATAGAAGCAAGATACTCCTTAGATTCATCTAACTTAAGAGATTTTTTTGAATTTTGAGGTTCATCACCTCCTAGATCAAATCCTATACTAAATTAAATGGTAGTGAAATAAGCCTTTGTAAACTAGGCTGGGGTTATTATGGTTTCTCTAGCCATTTCACATGTCAATTGATAGTCTCTCATGTCACCATATTTCTCCACCTCAGATTCAGATTCAAATTCACTAAAAGGTTTTGGTTCAATGTGAGTTGTTTGGGGAGGATTAGTGGAGACAACCTTGGGTCTAGTCTAAAATCTAGGTTCTAATCCAACCTCAATATCTACAGGGTCAGATGAACTATACTATATAGGATTAAAATATTCTGTTTTAGGAAAATAATCCTCATAAAAAATTACATCATGACTAATTATACATTTATAAAAACGTGTATTATCTACCAAAATCTTGTACCCTTTGACACTATATGTGTATCCCATATTTCAAATCCCCGAACATAAGTTTATCAACAATTATATGAGCATTGAAAGTACTACAAAAAATTATAATATTTCCTAAACTAGGGGTGAACCAATCCACATATCTTCAGGGATTTTTAAATCAATTTAACTAGAGGGGAATATATTAATAAGAGAGATAAAATAAGGAGAATCTTCATCCTAAAAAGACTTAGGAAGACTAGAATATGAGATAATGCTTCTAACTCTTTCTAAAATAATCTTATTTATCATCTTTTCTTGGAAATTTTACTGTGGGGTATCCACAAAAATTTTATGTCTAAGTATTCCTTCATAACTAAAATAATATATGAATTCATTAGTCAAATACTCTAGACCATTATCTCTACTAAACGTTTTGAGTTCATTTCTAGTTTTATTTTCAATAATATACTTCAAATTTTTAAAAGTTTCAAAGGTTTTTTATTTTTTCTTGAGTATGTAAATATATACCTTCCATTAATATTCATCTATGAAGGTCATATAGTAGTGCTCTATATATGAGTATCATTCCAAGAGGGACCCCAAAAATCAAAATATACATATTATAATGGTTTTTTAGCTCTATATATAGTCCTTTTAGAACTAAATCATTTGGATTTACCAAGAATAAAATCTTTATAAAATGGAAGACTATTTGGGGTTACATCACATGAGATTCAATTCATTCTTCGTTCATTCATTCACTTTCAACTTACATATCCTAATCTTATATTCCAGGGCATTATGTTATCTTTCATGGGGGAAAGGGTTTCATTTAGTTGCTTCATATGAGTCGTACCATCTTAGACATATAGAACATTGGTGAGGGTTCCTCTCATAACAATGAGTGACCCGTTATAGATCCTAAGGCTTCCTGAATTAGACGTAAACAAGTACCCATTTTTGTCTAAGACACATAGATAATTATTATTCCTCTATGAATCACGCACCCAACTAACCTCATCTAAGGATTTGACAGACCCATCATGAAATTATAGAGAGACATTAACTCTACCCATGATTCATAATATTTTGTTATTTCCTAGGTACACCTCACCACTCTCAATCTCACTTAGATCAGTAAAGTACACATTTTTGGGACACATATAGAATAATAATCCAAAATACCATACCCATTCAATACTCTTATCATTTGAAAAAACATTTAAAACATCAGTAGTTTCAATATCTTATTCAACTAACAATTAATGGTAACTATTATTGGTGTTATTCTTAGAATTATTCCCTTGGAAAAAATTCTTTCTAATGTGACTAGTCTATTTAAAATGAAATCATTTATTTTATATCTCCTAGAACCTGATCAGATTATTGTCTTTATTTGAACTCCTTTTTCCCTCTCTACTTAAACCTACCTCTAATATTAATCCCCTATGATTCCTACTTAATAAAACTATGATTATTATTTTAAATTCATTTAGATAATAAAGATGATGTAACTTCTTCTAGGTTCAAATAATCCCTACCATACATCATGGAATCCTTAATTTAATTATAAGATTCATTTAAATAGGTTAATAGTATGATAGAAAAATACTCATCATCCAAATAAATTTATATATTAGAAAAATCAAGAACAAGTTTATTAAAATCATCGATATGAGTCCTGACTACAGTTCTAGTACCCATATGAAAATTATATAATCACATCTTCTTATGTAGCTGGATTACTAAGGTATTTTTAATGTATAAAGTTTCAGGATTAGAATAGACTTGGGTAGCAGTGGATTCATAAACTACCTCATGAAGGAATTTATCACCTAAAGATAGGATCATTAAACTACAGGCCTTTCTGTGCACATTAGCAGGGACATCAAATTGGTGGTAGAAGACAGTCTATTGACACATAGGGTAACCAATTTATTTTTAAGACCACACAAGGAATCAAATAGATCATTATGGTATATCATCTTGTTAATATTTATCCACCATGTGTTGAAATCATTATTCCCAAAAAAAATTCTATATAAAATTTGATTGATTCCATTATTCTTGATTAGGTGGCTCTAATACCAATTATTATGGGCTATATTGACATGGTAGTCCCAATGCAACAAATAAGATCCACTAATCTAGGTGTTAGGTTCAAAATTTAATATAGAAAATTTAATGAACAATTAATCATAAGGGAAAAATACTGGTTCAAGATGAATGGAATGTAAGAAAATTAAAAAAAACATAAAGATATAACATGATGCAATCCAATGTGGATCTATGTAACACCACCAGAATATTTTATTACCAAGAAATAAAATAACCATATTACAAGACCTAAAAAATAATAAAAACAAGTGAATATACCCGAATAATATATCTAAATTGGTAGGATGGTTGTAGAAAAATCTATCGTGTAGAACTAGAAATCTAAATTCCTATATAGAATCATGATACACACAAAAACAGAAGGATA
Source organism: Viscum album (assembly GCA_963277665.1). Taxonomy (NCBI): domain Eukaryota; kingdom Viridiplantae; phylum Streptophyta; class Magnoliopsida; order Santalales; family Viscaceae; genus Viscum; species Viscum album. The sequence goes on along the minus strand of OY728146.1, from coordinate 1,872,446,115 downwards.
TATCATCATACATGAAACAATAATTGAATCAAGAAAATCATAATAAAATTCTTATTATGCCAAGTTATAATACCAAAACTTGTAAGAATCTAAAATAGAGGTCAAGATTCATATGTCTTCCTTCATGTGATAACACCCCATGACAAAGGCCAAGGATCTCCCCCATTATCCACACAAACCCTAGACTGAATTTGTGATGATAAAAGTGATTTATTTCAATGGACTTCAGGAACCTTGGACAAAAACTCTTACATACATTTCTCTCAATCTTTCTCCCCACGAGAATCAGAAACTCCCCTCATAACACATTGAGTGTTGAAAATGAGTGATATATTAATTTCATGCTTAAAATTTAGGGTATTTTGTTATGTTAATTTTGGTATTTAATTGATGAATCTTTTCAATTTTTGAATAGTTTGACATGTTTTATGTTTTATGGTAGTATACAACCAATATTTGGAAAATGAGAAAGACCCTGAAAAATTTAATATGTAATGGAGATTTAGAATCTAGAAAAGGCCAATTTCACATCATTTAAACATTACATTATGTTTGTTTTTTGAGAGAAGTTATTTTGGAACCAATATTCTAAAATTTACGATGCCTTCTCACGCATTGAAAATTAGAATAATACATGATGTGAAGGATTTAAACATCATGAAACCATCAAAATATATCAAATTAAATAAGAAATAACAGAGGGTTTGATGAAAAAGACTATTTATACCACCCATAACTGCTCATTTGGAGGCTTCTAGTATTGTATCTTCACCGAAAGATGACACTAAACCAAGGTGCACCTACTATAGAGCCATGTTGTTGTCTTTATTTAGGATTTTGTTTATTATTTTTCTACACCCTCTCATTGTTAGTATGAGGGGGTGATTTATTTATGTTATATCATTCATGATGAACATGTATTGATTGTATGAGGTATTTTATTTTTTATTTCAATTAATTTTGGTGTTTTATATTAGTTTTTCAATTCTATCCCTTCCCTACTTCTTTTTTTCATGACCATTATGAGTGGGGTTAGTAAAATGGATTAATTTTTTTCTTTATTTGAGAATGCCCATTTCATAAGTTGATTGAATTCATTTTTCTAATTTGTGATCTGGTGTTTAGACTTCTTCCATGACTAGTGGATTTATTTCCACCCTGGTATTGAATAAGTGTTTGGTTACCTATCTTTTGCAATTCAAATTACCTGACCATGTGAAAAGTAATGTTTTTGATGGATAACATTCACCATGACCATTGGACTCTCTAGGACCCAATTTCAATGACTACGTGATTGTTAATCAACTATTTTAGACCTTTTCATCTCATGAACGAGGATTCCTTTCTTCTCAAAACCATTTTTATATTTCCTTCTCCCATTTTTTCAATAATCACATGCTTAGTAGCTTAGATTTAATATCTGAAAATCATAATTGGTTTAGTTATTAGTTATTGAAATAAAAGTTTCTTTAACCCTATCTTTTTGGGTTTGACCTTGGACTTTCAATTCCCACACTACCCTATAGTTTAACGGCTTATTTGTTTTGTGTTAGAAATTTCTAAATTCTGTAACCTTACAATAATTAACGATTATCGAGGGCTACCAATGAGCCCTGAGGTGTAATGATAATGGAATATGAGGATATAATGAGTTAGGTGAAGAATGAAAAATTAAAACCACATGGATGGACCAAATTCAAGAGACTGTTCAACTATTAAAATGGATTGACTTACCCTTACAAGGCTTACCATTGTACAATATTACCTTTACACAATCCATTTATTACCCATACGTGAGACAAAGAAGAACCTTATGTGAGAAGGCTACCCTTACATGGTCTAGGGGTTACCATTCCATGATCAATCTATACCCTTAAATTAGAAGATCTTTACCCTTATACACGAAGGGTGTTACCTTTAAGAAAGGAGTCTTACCCATATGTGAGAAGGGAGTACCCTTATGCAACTAGGAAGTACCCTTACATAGTGTGGTATTACCTTTATATAGTAGGGTATTACCTCGACACATGTTGGTTATTAACCTTACACAATGTGGTATAACCCTTATGTAACTAGGTATTAGCCTTACATAGTTACGTATGAACCTTATGCAAGAGAGGTATTACCATTACATAATTGGTGCTAAACCTTGATGAAATGGGTTAACTTTTGGAAACCAATGATTTATCTATATGTAGGAACCATATATAGGGTAATTAAAACATTATAGTTCCAATTTTAAAAATAAGAAATATAATTTACAAGAATACAAAAAAATTCAATTTGATTAAAAACAACAAAATGCATACATGAAAATTTAAAACCATTATGAATGGATTAAATGGATTGAATATTCATTGAATATGTTTAATGAATAAATGAAAATGAGAATTATTTTATTTCAATAAATTGAATATTTACATAAAGGATGGATATATAATGGAATTATACCCCACTTATTGTGAACAAACAATTTTACATAGGTCTCTCTAAGAAATCTTCTTTCACGTATCTTTTTCATCACCATCGGTGAATACACTAGCAGTGTATGTTTGATAACCCTGATCTTTTATTACACAATTAAACATAATTTATTACATAAACTTCACTTGATACAACATATAATATTGAGAGGTCTAGTGTCTTTGGGGCTTAGGATCATTACATAACAACTTAAAACATGAAATATAACATCTTTATTGAAAACATCCTTTACATGACCACTACATTCCCTCGTACTTATCATTGCATGGGATAACCTGAGAATATGCATAAGAAAAGGGTGAGATATAAATCCTAGAAAGGGAATAATCATGGAATAACATGAGGAATACAATACATGTTAGACAATAGGAATATCAATAGAGAACAAGAGAACCATAAACATAAAGTCATGATAAATCATGATAATCATAACATGGAAATGTGGCAACATCACTTAACATGGAATTAGCATGAGCCAAGGATCATTGTACATGGAGCATGAGTAAATCCTAATTGTACATGAAGAATGAGTAAAACCTAATTTCACTTGAATTATTATGATTAAACACCCATTGAACATGAAGTATCATGATACTATACTTTACCCAATGCATTGGTGTGCTATAAGGGCGCACCCTTCTTAAACATTTCATTTCATGCATAAGTGTGCCACATGGATCATATAACATGGATTCATAAAACATAATCATTTATTCCATGATAAAGGAATTTAAAATTCATACATGGAAATTTATAATCAATAAGTAAATGTGCATAAAGTTGAATACCCTTGGTAGAGAAATGGGCATGGTATTCATTACACAATGACATTGGCTTAGAAAATCGGTACAATTTCGGCAGCGTAACGACGTGACATAAGAATTCATAAAAATGGTTGATAAGAGAGAAAGGCACGTATCTTCATATGTACATGAAATGAAAAGTAAGGGGTTCATATAGATACATGTCCCAAAAATTGTAATTGAATTTAGAGTCATGATACCAAATAATTTCTTGAATGTAAAAGGAGAGAGAGAAATTTCTTTCGAAATTTCAGCATAGTAACTGGTGTTCATGGGAGGCATTTAATGAGAGAGAAAAGGGTCTCCCATAATTAAAACAAAAATAGGGTAGTATGGTGGAGGTGCGAAACCATACCCCAACATTTATAATTGAAATTAAAAGGGCATAACAATATTAAGAAAATTGGACAAAAATGAGGAAGGAAGAAAAAACCCTTACTTGGAAGTATGCTTCCAAAAGCATGAGAGAGGCCTGAGAGAGGCTTCATGGGATCTTGGGGACTATTGGGAGGATTCTAGAGAGAATAGGTAAGAGTTTGGATGAACTCAAAAGGCTTTGAGTGAGGGGGAAGTGGGATCTTGGGCAGGTTTATATAGAAAAGGTGAGGGAATTCTTTATTATTTAGGGTTGTGACACCTCACATTAAACTAATCCAAACCACAAACCATACAATGGTTTTTGCCCAGGTTTTTTGGAAAAGGGAAGTGGAAAACAATATTTTATAAGGCCAAAGTCTTAACTTCTTAAAATAATGGGGTTGCTTATGTGGAGGTGAGTCACACTCCCAAGGAAATCAATTTAAAAAGAAAAGATGTTTAATAAGCCTTGAAGGGTCCATTAATGCTTTGTAAAATAAGTCAAACAAACCCAAAATCACATTATTTTAATGGTAAAACATAAATTGGCCAAAAATAAGGCTTATAATATTTTATTAAATCACTGTTGGGTCATTATGATGTCATAAAACACATTATATATTTAAACGTTATTTAATTTTTACCCAAAAATTTGACTGTCTTAGAAAATTATGAAAAATTAACCATTGAATAATTTCAACATACTGATTCCAAAAATAATATTTATTTTATCCAAATAATTTTCAAAATATGTTAATTTTTTTTAAAATAGAAATCTACATTTATCGAAAATTCACAGGTTTTGACAAAAAAGGCTTTCAAACCTTAATAAAAATTACGATTGCATTCATAAAATTATACAATCATTTATTATTAATAAAAATTAATTTAATAATAATAATAACATTTTATTAAAATATTATATAATTCAAAAATACATTATTTCATCAAAATAGATTTCTTAGTTGAATATTAACAAAAAATTCTATTTGTGCTTCAAAACCCATCTAGAAGGTAATAATAATAAAATGAAGGTATATTCATTATTATATACAAAAATAATGTACATGACCATAGTGATAATGTCTTGTTACATAACCCCTTATAACACCCACATAATAGCGAAGGGTAAGGTGTTCGATGGTGACTGACTCTTAGGGTGGCTCAGATAACATTGCTCAGGTGGTAATCGCTATCAACTTCCACTTCTCTCGTAGGCGGTTCCACTCGAGCTTAAAATATTCAATATCATCTTGGGCTTGGTCAAGAGAAAAGCCCAAAGACGCAACCTCCTTTCCGAGCTCCGACAAATGGGATTTGTATGGGGCACATCCACTGGATGAGGCCATCACTTCCTTTGTCTGAGTAAATTGGATTTGTTAAAGCCCTATATTTATACTAATCATGTGATCACTGTTCAATAGCTATATTAACAACAGTCACAATTCTTAAAAGTGTTTTGAAATACAAAAACATAAAACCAAAGAAGTTGAAATTTTATACAAACATTTTATATAAAGAGACATTGAATTTGATCAAGAGGGATTTCCATTAATGAAATTTTGGGTCGTTACAATACGAGAGTCCTAATTCTGATTAAGATCCACAGGTTGGTGTGTCAACTTTGGAGGAAGGAGGATTTTGTATGATACTCTTGTGATATTCATAAAACATACTTCATCTAAGTTTGAGGATGGGTTTTATTATAACATTGATACACATTTTATTTTCAAGGATAGATCATACTCTTGTGTAATCCACATTACACACTGATTCTTTCAAGGATAGATCATATATTTGGGCTTATATTCCACTATTATGTTCATATGATTGACATAAAAAAACTAACAGTGGAATCAAAGGAGAGGATAAAGGGTTAGCCAATTCCTAAGAACTCTCACTCATGAACATGTGACAAAGTACAGATCTCCACTTAGGAGCTCAATTGTAATGAAAAGAGTTTCACACCTAATGAGTTGGGGAAATGGAGTGATTTAATAGGTTCATATGGATGTCATGCTGGAAGCATTCATATGAAGAATAGATATTCCACCACCCAATACTAGTATAAAGGGGAATGATTCTTCAATGACTCAATGTGTTAATTTTATTTTTTAGTGAAGAATTATTTTTACAAAATTCTAAAATGGGATACTTCATGATAATAAATAATTATGAAAAGTAATAATTATATTCAATAATTAAAAAGGCTTATTTAAATATTTATTATTTTATGTTATTAACTTTTATAAAATGATTTTTAAAATGGGAATAAAATTAATAATATAGACTTAATAAAAATTTGTATGACTAGTATTTTTAAATATGAAAATTTCATATTTATTACTCTCGCTTATGAAAGTAAACAAAATATTTACATTAATCAAAAAAATAAATTATTAATAGGATTAGATTATTTATAAATTGTTTATAAATAATGTAAAATCTATTTTGGAATATATATAAAACATATAAACGTGTTTTATAAATTAATTAACTATAATATTTTTATAGTTAAGTGACAAATAATATTCAAATATGTATGATTTATAAATTTTTTATAAATCATAGTAAATGGTATTTTGGGAATATTTTAATTTATAAAAGGTGTATAAATAGATAAATTATAATATTTTTATAATTAATTATATAAATGTTTATGAAAAATTCATCAACATAGTATTCCAAATATTAAATGTCAATATTTAAAATCCCATTCAACAATTTAATTGGTATTCCCTGTGATTAAAAAATAAAATGTTTATTTAGAAATAAGAAGGAAACTACTATAGATTACATGATATTATGTGATTCTATAACAACCCTGCTCTTTATTTCACACTTAAACATAATTTATTACATAAAATATTCACTTCATACAATATATAAGATAAAGAGGAATAGTGTATTTATGGATTAAGAACATTAAACAATAACTTAAAACATGAAATACACATCTTTTTTGAAAACTTATTTTACATTTCCACACACATTCCTTCGTACTTAACATTGCATGGGATAACCCAAGGACATGAAAAATAAAAGGGTGAGATATAAAGCCAAGTAAGGGATTAAACAGGAAAAAAATGAAGAATAATGTACATGTTATTCAACAGGCCTATCAATCAAGCATAAGTGAAACATGAACATAAAGTCATGAGATATCATGATTATCATAACATGGAAATGCGGCAACAACATTTAACATGATATTAGCATGATCCAAGACTTATTGCACATGGAGCATGAGTAAACCCTCATTTAACATTATTTATCCTGAGTAAACCCACATTGCACATGGCGTATCATGATACTATTATTTACCCAATTAATTGGACCGCTATCAGGGCGCACCCTTTTAATCATTTCATTGCATGCATAAGTGTGCCACATGGATCATACAACATGGAATCATTCAACATCAAAATTTATTCCATGATAAATGAATGTGGAATAAATACCTGAAAATACATAATAAATAAGTAAATGTGAATAAGGTGAATACCCTTGATAAAGAAATGGGCGTGGTATTCACTACACAATGACTATGTCTTGGAAAATCACGGTGGAATTTCAACAGCATAACAACATGACATAAGAATTAATAAAAGTTGTTGATCAGATAGAAAGAGGTATATAATAATATGTACATGAAATGGATTTTTAGTAGTTCATATAGATACATGTCCCAACATATGTAATGGAATTTAGATTCATAATATAAAATAATTGCTCACATGTAAATGATGAGAGAGAAATCCCTTAAAGAATTTCGGCATGGTAATCGGTGTACATGGAAGCAATTAATGAGAGATAAATGGGTATATCATCATTAATACATAATAATGGAAGTATAGGTGAGGTTAGAAGTCATACCACAACATTTTTAATTGAAAATTAAAGGGCATAAGAATATAAAGAAATTTGGAAAAAATGAGAAGGGACGAAATCCCTTACTTGGAAGTGTGATCCCAAAGGATTGAGAGAGGATTGATAGAGGCTTCATGGGAGCTTGGAGTGACTTGGGAGGATTTTAGAGAGACATGTTCGGAGTAGGGACGTGATTCAAGGGTTTTGATTAATGAGAAGTGGCAGATTTGGTGGGTTTATATATGAAAAGAGAGGTAATTTTTTATTATTTAGGTTTTGGACACCACATATTAAACTAATCAAAACCACAAACCAACCAATAGTTTTTGCCCATGGTTTTTTCCAAATGGGAGTGGAAATTATTATTTTATAAGTAGAACTTCCAAACTTATTAAAATATTAGTCTTTATTATTTAGAGGTGATTCACACTCTCAAGGAAATCATTTTAAAAATTTAAAATATTTTATAAGTCTCGCAGGGTCCACTAAGGCAACATAAAATTAATCAAACAAATCTAAAATGACATTATTTTAATGTTAAAATATATATTAGAATAATATCCCTTTTATAGTATTTTATTACATCACTTTTGGGTCATTATGATGTCATAAAACACAATATATATTTAAACGATATTTAATTTTTACCCAAAAATTTGACTGTCTCATAAAATTATGAAAAATTAACTGTTGGATAATTACAAAATCCTGATTCAAAAAATAATATTCATTTTATATAAATATTATTCTAAATATTTTAGTTTTTAATTTTAAAATAAAAACTTACATTTATCTAAAATTCATGGGTTTTTGACAAAAACAGATTTAAAAATTTAATAAAAATTAAAATTGTATTCATAAAAATTATATGATTATTTATATTTAATAAAAATTAATTTACTAATAAAATTTTATTAAAATTTTATTAAATTAAAAATTACATTAATTCATCAAAATATATTTCTTAATTGAATATTAACTAAAGATAATATTTGTTCCTTTAAAACAATAAAATGAATGTATATTCTTTATTATATACAAAAATAATGCACATAATCATAGTGCTAGGGTCTTGTTACATAACCCATTATAACACCCAAATAAGACTTAATGGTAAGGTGTGTGATGGTGACAAACTCTTAGGGAGGCTCAGATAACATCTCTCAAGTAGTAATCTCTATTGACTTCCACTTCTCACGTAGGCGGTTTTGTTTAAGATTAAAGTGTTAAAGCTCGGCTCGGGCTTGGTCAAGAGAGAAGCACAATGATTCTACCTCCATTCTGAGCTCTGAAAAAATGGGCTTCGTATGGAGATATTATATTGGATGAGGAAATCACTTCCTTTCTATGAGTAAATTGGATTTGTTAAAGCCCTATATTTATACTAATCATGCGATCACTATTCAATGACTATATTAGCAACGGTAACAATTCTTAATGATAAATTAAAATAAAAAACATAAAACCAAGGAAGTGCATATATTATATAACCATTTTACATAATAATACATTTAATTAGATCTATATTAATTTAGATTAATAAAAGTTTTTGTCATTATAATTTTCCCCCCTTATAAAATTTCACCCTCGAACTTTCCTTTTCCCACACTAAAACAGATGTGGGTAACTCTACTTTATCACTTCCTCTAATTACAACATTACCACTTCAAACTTGTGGTTTCACCATATCACCATGATGAGTGGCATTGTCTTCTTCCGTAGAACATTTTCCCTACAATCTAATATCTTCACCGGCTCCTCTTTATAGGAAAGGTCATTCTCCAATGGTACCACCTCTGGATTGAGTACATGCGATGGGTCAGGTATGTAGTTTCTCAAGAGTGATACATGGAATGCATCATGTACTTGAGATAGGTTCATTGGGAGTTCTAGTTGATTGGATACTACTCCAATGTGATCCAGAATCTCAAAAGGGCATATGTACCTTTTTATAAGCTTTCCCTTCTTCCCAAATATATTAACTCTCTTCCATGGTGATATGTGAAGGAATACCATGTCTGTGATATCATACTCTAGGTCTCATCGATGATTATCAGCATAGATCTTTTGTCAACTCTAATCAATTTTAATATACTTCTATATGGTCTTAACCTTCTCCAACATTTCTTCGACCATTTTTAGAACTTAGAGTTTTTGCTCCCCAACTTCCTCCCAACATGTTGGTGTTCTGCTCCTCTTCCTATAAAGGGATTCATAAGGAGCCATTTGGATGCTTAAGTGGAAAATGTTATTGTAAGAGAACTCAAACATAGAAAGATGTAGATCCCATCCTCCTTTGAAGTACAATGAGAAAGCTCTCAACATGTCCTCTAGTGTCTGGATAGTCTGCTCAGATTGGCCATCAGTTTGAGGATGATAATCCGTACTGAAGTTTAGATCAGTATTTAGAGTGTGCTGGAGAATCTTCTAGAATATAGATGTGAATCTTGGATCTCGATTAGATACAATTGATAGTGTTACTCCATTAAACCTTACCACTTTCTTGATGTACATCTGTGCTAGTTTATCCAATTAGAAATCCTCCTGAATTTCAATGAAGTGTGAAGTCTTTGTAAGATAACCCACAAAAACCCATATAGAATTCTTTCCTTTGGATGTCTTTGGAAGTCTGGTGACAATGTCCATGGTGATGTTCTCCCATTTCAATGTTGGTATGGTTAATGGTTGCATCATCTACTTAGAATACTGCCTCTCAACCTTCACTTGATGACATACCAGGAACATTGATGTATACTAAATGATATTCTTCTTCATGTTATCCCACCAATAATGATCTTAGAGATCTCGATATATATTTGTGTTTCCTGGGTGAATGGAGAAATTTTAACTATGTGCATCTTCCAAAAGTTCTTTCTTCAACTCTGGACTTGACAAAACACATAGTATTTTCCCAAATCTCACAATTACTTTTTCATTAATATTGAACTCTAAGGACTTCCATTTTTTGATAGTTTCCACTTTCTTTTTAATACCCACATCATCCTTTTGAGCATCCCTTAACCTTTCAAAAAGAGATGATTGAGCAATCATTTGTGAAAGGATTTGTGATTTTCCATTCTTTATGATTCCCATGTGAATATTTATTAAATCTAAGATGATTGGATCCATTTCAATTATCATCAATGATAGAATCATTGGGTCCTTCCTATTTAGAGAATCCACCACCTTATTCACTTTCCCAGGGTGGTAATGGATTGAACAGTCATAGTATTTGGTCAGCTCTAACCATCTTCATTAGCACATGTTCAAATCTTTCTATTTGAATATATATTTGAGGCTTTTATGATCCATATATATTTCACACTTCTCCCCAAATAGGTAAGTTCACAAAATTTTTAAAGTGAAGATTACTTCATCCAACACCAAATCATGTGTTGGATAGTTTTTTCTTACAAAATTTCAAATTCCTTAAAGCATAAGTAATGTGTTTTTTATTTTTCATTAATACACAACCCATTCCCTTCATCGAAGAATCACTTAATACCACAAAAGTTCTCCACTTATGGGCAGTGTGAGAACAGGTGTAGTGATAAGCCACCTTTTCACCTCCTTGAATAAATCTTCTCATTAATCAATCCAAGCAATCTTTACTCCCTTTTTAGTTATCTTGGTAAGTGGTTTGGAAAATAGTGATAAATTTCTCAAAAATCGGAAATAATATCTAGCTAACCCCAAGAAGCTATGAATATCTGCCATCGATGTTGGCCTCAGATATCCCTCAATTGCAGCTGTCTTGTAGGGATCCACAGATATCCCATTAATTGTAATGATATGACCCAAAAAATGAGACATCCTTTAACCATAACTCACACTTACTCTACTTTTAATAGATCTTCTCATTTATCAAGGTATCTAGTATAATGCTTAGATTATACTCATGCTCCTCCTTGGTTTTGGAGTATATTAGAATATCATCTATAAATACTACCAAAATTTTTTCTAGGTAATCTCTAAAGACTATATTCATCAAGTTCATGAATATTTATAGAGAATTATTGAGTCCAAAATTCATTACTATGAATTAATAGTGCTCGTATCTTGTACAAAAATCAGTCTTGGGGATATCCTCCTTCTTCACCCTTACTTGATTATATCTCAACCAAAGATCCACCTTGGAGATGTATTGTGTTCCACATAGATGATCAAACAAGTTTTCAAGTAATGGCAGAGGATACTTGTTCTTTATTGTGATTTTTTGAGCTCATGAAAATCAATGAAAAGGTGCATTGAACCATCCTTATTATTGACGAAGAGGACTGGTGTACCCCATAGGGAAGCACTTGGGCATATAAACCCTTTATCCAGATTCTCTTGTAGATGTTTCTTCACCTCTTCAAGCTCCACAACAACCATTCTATACAGAGTCTTGGATATTGGCAATTCCCTAGGTATAAGATCAATTAAGAATTTGACATCTCTTCTAGGAGGAAGTCCAAGAAATTCATGGAGAAACACTTTAGTGAATTCCCTCACAATAGGCATGTCTAAAAGGATGGTTGCTTCCTTAGAAGCAATAATCTATGCAAGATATGTGTGATCATAGGGAAATAATATCCACTCTTGATATAATGGTTCTAAAGAAGATTCATCCTCCTCCTTTCACTTGTACAGAATCGTGGGTTGATTCTCCATATGATGATTGATTTCCCTCTCACTACAATTTATGTTGTATCTATATAAGGAAAGTCAATACATGCCAGGAATTGAATAAAATTCCACTAGAGGGAGTGTGATGAGGTTTTCCAAGATGTTAAATCCACATATTATGACAGGGGAGGAGTTATATGCATGGTATGCAATAATTAACCCATTTTCTGTTCTCACTGACATATTTTACTTCCATGATTTGTGGTGGTGTTGGGATTGTTCTACTAAACTTTTGGGATATAAAATAATTTGTAGAACCAGAATAAAAATATATGTTTTCTATTCTTTAATGAATAAATAGTGTACATGTCACCACTTCATTGTTGGGGTTCTCTTCAATGGTAGTTATGAAAAAATCTCACCCTTGCTGCCTTGGAGGTTGTTGGTTGCCTCCGAAACCCATGGATTAGGGCACTGGTTTGAAAAGTTCCCTGATTATTTGTAGATGAAGCAATAAAAAACATGTTGTGGGTTGAATGGGGCATTCCACTCTTCTATATCAGCAACGAGTTTTTCTTGTCTGCATTTAATGGCCAGGTGACCTTCTCTGCCACACCTAAAGCATTTCCTCATTACCTTTAGGAAATTTCTGAGGTGCTTCTTTCCACACCTTTGGAAAGTTGGGTGCTAGAATTTCATAGCACCATTGGATTTATCCATTAGACTACCAAAATTAAATTCCACATTACTCTTCTTATCCCCACGATACCTATGAGATTAGTCTATCTCCATTTCTACTTTGAGGGCACATCGGAAAATTTATTCATGTCTATCGATGTCATGGATCTCTAGGTCTTTCCATAGGCTAAGTTTTAGCCCACCAAAGAAGCGGTAAACCTTGAATTTGGGATAACAGAAAAGATAGAGGTGTATCATTCAAGCCTTGTGAATTTTTCCTCACATGCTTTGATGGATTCGTCATCTTTTTTCTTGAGGGCAAGGAAGTGCCTTTCCATCTTAAGTTGGGGGGTGCGAGGAAAATATTTGTCATATTTTTTTTCCAGAAATACTTCCATTCCAACACCTTGATCTCTTCATCATGATTAATATTTTTTATCAATGTACACCATTGATTAGATTTACCCTCCATACGATAAGTAGCCCGAATAACCTTCTCTTGTTTGAAACATTGAATGATGGATAAGATATTTTCAATGGAGTTGATCCATTGTTCTATGATTGAGAGATCAAATGATTCATTTAAAGTAGGAGGCCTTTGTCTCATGAAGATATTGATTGAGGATTGTTATTTCTTGGGGGGGGGGGGGGTTGGATGATCCTCTTGACCCATGTTTCTATTGAAAACTTGAATTAACTAAGAGATTATCATGACAAAGTTTGTGATTCCCACTCCCATCAGATTTGGAATCTCATTAGAACAGTCATGAAATTGATCTTCACATTGGTTGTTAGCCCAAGTCCTCCTATTACCGGCCGTTGGATGGAATAAATGGAATGTTAGGGTTAACACAAAAAGGGTAATCCAAAGACAAAAATAGATAACTTATAAATTACTATTATTTCCTTAACTTATGAATTTATCAGCTTTAATCTATTTTATCCATGATCGAATTCCCAACATATATATTTTAGGGTATTTTTATTCCTTTAGTAATAGATCTTACTAAGCATATGAATTTACCAAATCATATCCCCTGGGAGTGTCACATCAAAGAGTGCAGAAAGGCCTATTATTGTGCACCAGTTCCCATTCGAGTTTTGCACAAAGCCGTGTTTTCAGGTTTTACCCCTAGATACATCTGTGGCAGAGCCACCTATACTTATTCATATCTTGATAGTGATGTATTTTCTTGATAAAAAACTTACTCAATACTCACCAAAATTTAGGGATGTTTTTATTATACTTAGTCTTATCCCTAAGGGTTTCACTAGGGTATTCTATTCCTAATCCCAAAAATAACTAAACCTCCCTCTGATACAAACTATAACAACCCTGCTCCTTATTTTACACTTAAACATTATTTATTAAAAAATATCTTCACTTGATACAAAATTAAAGATCAATAGGTCTAGTTTCTTTGGGGATTTGGAACATTACATAACAACTTAAAACATCAAATACGCATCTTTATAGAAAACTTCTTTTACATGATCACACAGATTCCTTCATTATTAACATTGCATGAGATAACATGAGGAAATGCATAATAAAAGGGTGAGCTATAAAGCCCACTAAGGGAGTAAAAAAGTAATAACATGAATAATAAAGTACATGTTAAGTAATTGGCATATCAATGGATCATAAGAGAAACATAAACATAAAGGCACTATATAGCATGATTATCATAACATGGAAATGTGGCAACAACATTTAACATGACATTAATATGAGAAAAAGATCATTGCACATGAATAATGATTAAACCCTAATTGAAAATGATTTAGAATTATTAAACCCTCATTTAACATGGCATATCATGATACTATTCTTTACCCAATGCATTGGAGTGCTATCAGGACACACCCTTCTAAATCTTTTCATTTCATGTATAAGTGTGCCACATGGATCATAAAATATGGAATCATTAAACATAATAATTTATTACATGATAAAGGAATGTGGAATAAATACATGAAACTATATAATCAATAATTAAAAATTCATATATGTGAATAACCTTGATAGATAAATGAGCATGGAATTCACTACATAATGAATTTGGCTTGGAAAATCGCGGTGCAATTTTGGCAGCATAACAGCGTGACATAAGAATTCATAAAAATGGTTGATGAGAGAGAAAAAGGTATCTAATAATTTTTAAATTAAATTTGCAGTAATGGGGGTCATATATATATACATTTCCAAACATATGTAATTGAATTTAGATGCATAATATAAAATAATTTCTTGAATGTAAATGAGGAGAGAGAAATCCCTTACAGAATTTTAACACGGTAATGGGTGTACATGGGAGGAATTGATGAGAGAGAAAGGGGTATATCATCATTAAAAAATAAGAAGGGAAATATAGGTGAGGTGATAAGTCCTACCCCAACATTTTTAATTGAAAATAAAAGGGAATAACAACATAAATAAATTTAGACAAAAATGAGAAAGAAATAATTCCTTTACTTGGAAGTGTGATCCCAAAGGCTTGGGAGAGGATTTAGAGAGGCTTATTGGGATATTGGGGCACCTTGGGAGTATTATAGAGATAATAGGGATGTATAGGGTCATTCTACAAGGGTTTTGAGTGATAATAAGTGGGAGATTTGGTGTGTTTGTATAGGAAAAGAGAGGGAATTCCTAATTTTTTAGGTTTTGGACACCACATATTAAACTAATCCAAACCACAAACCAAACAATGGTTTTTGCCAAAGGGGATCAGAAAAAATTATTTTATAAGGCCAAAGGAAGAAATTATTAAAATATCATGCTTGATTATGTGGATGTGAGTCACACTCTCAAGGATATCATTTTAAAAAGATAAAATGTTTTATAAGTCTTGGAGGGCCCACTAAGGCACCATAAAATTAATCAAACATATCTAAAATCACATTATTTTAAATATAAATCATATATTGTCCGAACATACCTTTTATTGTATTTTATTACATCACTATTGGGTCATTATGATGTCATAAAACACATTATATATTTTAAAAGTATTTAATTTTTACCCAAAAATTCGACTGTCTCAGAAAATTATGAAAAATACACTATTGGATAATTTCAACATCCTTATTTCTAAAATAATATTCATTTTATCTAAATAATTTTTTTAATATGTGAATTTTTTTACTTTAAAATAAAAACCTACATTTATTGAAAATTCATGGGTTTTGACAAAAACATCTTTCAAACCTTAATAAAAATTACAATTGTATTCATAAAAATTATACGAAAATTTATATTTACTAAAAATTAATTTAGTAATAATATTTTATTAAAATATTATTTAATTCAAAAATCCATTAATTCATCAAAATATATTTCTTAATTGAACATAAACTAAAACTACTATTTGTGATTTTAAAACTATAAGATGAATGTATATTATTTATTATATACAACAATAATGCACATAATAATAGTTCTAGGGTCTTGTTACATAACCACTTATAACACCCACATAAGAGATAAGGGTATGGTGTGCGACGGTGATAGACTCTTATGGTAGCTCAGATAACATTGCTCTATTGATAATCTTTATTAACTTCCACTTCTCCCATAGGCGGTTCTGTTCAAGATTAACATGTTGAAGCTCAGCTTGGGCTTGGTTAAGAGCGAATCCAAGTGATGCTACCTACTTTACGAGCTCTGACAAATGGGCTTCGTATGGAGAAATTCTACTAGATGAGTCCATCACTTCCTTTGTCAGAGTAAACTGGGTTTGTAAAAGCCCTATATTTATACTAGTAATGTGATCACTGTTCAATGGCTATATTGAAAATGGTAACAATTATTAATGGTACATTAAAATCCAAAAACATAAAACCAAGGAAGTGCATATGTTATATAACCATTTTACATAATAAGACATTTAAATAGATCAAAAGAAATTTCCATTAATAAATGTTTATGTCATTATAACAACCCTTCATTAGTGTTAGCAATAAACACTAATAAAGGGATTTCATTTATCAATGCCAAAAAATCAATGATAAATATTCTTCTTTGACATTGTTTTTTTAACGATGATAAAGGTCACTTTAATCAGTGGTTTTTTAGTGCTGATAAAGGGTGGCCTTTATCAAAAATATTTTGACACTGATAAAATGTAAATTTCATAAAAAAATTCTTTATCAATAAAAATAATATATCTATATATTTATATTTATATAAATATAATATATTTTATTAAATATGATTTATATATGACTAAATATGTATTTACACTTAATATATAAGTTATTTAGTGAAAATTAGCTAATAAAATATTAAAAAAATATTATTAATTAATAATTCTACAATTACTATAGTCTAATAGTCATTTAATAATTAATGGAGGATATAAAAATTCAATAAATTAATGAATGATCTGAAATAAGTTGAAAACATGACTTGAACTACAAACAACCACAACCTTTGATTTGACTATCTTTTGGGCTCTACCACATATCAAATTAATGTTTGAAAAAATATATATGATGAGGGGACCTTTTGGACCCTATTAAGTGTTTTTTCAAGGTCAAGAAATTCAAAAAAGGGCTTTAAAACCAATTTTTTTGGGGTACCTTAATTTTTGAACATTTGATGGAATTTTAGCCTCATTTGAGGGAGTCTTCTTGACTTTTTTAGTAGAGACTAAATTAATTCTCACATATTACAGTCATATAGATATCATATTATTTATATTTTACCCTTTTTCATTTTGTAATATTATTTATAATTAAATATATACATATTTTCATATATTCATATATAATAAATAAATTGTAAATATAAATATTTAAACATATTTACATAAATATTTATATTTAAATAAATAAACCATATAAAAATAAATATATTTTTATTCATTTTATATAAAATAAAAATGTTTCCATTTTATTTACTTTATAAAAATGCATCGATATACATATATATACACATACAAGTAATTTTTATATAGTATATGTGTATTCCAATAAAAATATATATTTTTATGCGTATATTCTAATATATGTTAATAAATATATATTTGTAAATAATTGTTTGTGTATGTGTGAAATATAAATGTGTATGTTTGTGTAAATATGTGTGTGTATGTGTGCATATATGTGAGTCAATATTACATAAACACATCATATATAAATGTATTTTATAAATATATCATTATCATTAAATATAGTATATAAGCATATTTATAATAAATATATATAAATAATTATATAATTTTATATCTAAATATAATTTTATATGAAAATATGTATAAATATATAAATATATCTAAATATATAGACAAATAAATATATATGTAAATATATATAAAGTTTATATTTAAATACACAATATGTAGACATATTTCTAAAATATATTTAAAAATAATTATATAAATGTATATAATTATATGAATAAATTTATAAATAAAGTTTAATTATGAATATATATATATATATATATCATTAAATATTATAAAAACCTTGATAGTGATGTGGTAAAGGTGTTAGTACTTGATGGTAGATGTTGGGTGTCCATTTCTAGGTGCGAGCAAGGTTGAAGGGTGTGAAAAGCACAAATAAAGGCCTTGGAAAACACTAATAAAGTGGGTGAGTTTGAGCAAGGTTGGGGGATGGGTGTATGGGGGATCATATCACTAATAAAGCAGGGCCAGAGAACTAATAAAAGGGTCAAGTTAAATGATTTTAAAAAATATTTTTATAATTTCATCAGTGCTAAAAAAAATCACTCATAAATGCCTCCTCTATTAGTGATAAAAAATCACTAATAAAGACCATGAATTTTAAGGGTGGTTAATTTTTCAATGTTCTTTTATGGATGACAATTCCCATTTATAGCACTTTTAAAAGCGTAATATATAGTAGTGGGGGTAATTTATAAAGGGTTATAAATTATAAAATAGTTCCAAAATATAATGAAGATTATATTTAACATTATGAATAGTTTGCAAATAATTAATTTGAATGTGTTCAAATTAAAGGGGACCTTATTTTGTGTAATTACCAAAATTGTTTTGGAAAATAAATATCTTGTTTATTTATAAAGAAAATTAAATTAGGAATTGAATTATATTATTTATAATTTTTTTATAAATAATTGATAGGTTTTAAGAAAGGATTATGAAATTTGTAAAAGGGGTGTATTATAAATTAATTAATTATAAAATCGATATGGTTAATAGATTAAATGTTTTTGAAAAATTTATTATAAACATCCCTTTAATATTAAAGAGTTAATATTAAGAATATATTTTTCACATTAATATGATCTATAAATGTTATAAATCATAATAAATGGTATTGAAAACTATTTTCCTAAAATTATATGAAATCTTTGTAGTGTTTTAAAAAATGTTTATTTAAATATTATAAAAATAATTTATAAAAGAGTTTTTAAATATCATAAATAAGTTCAAAATATAAATAGTTCTTATATTTATATTAATTTGTTTAAATTAAATAGGGGACTTATTTAAAGATATTATTTAAACTAAATCAATTTTTTTTTGAATTGATCAACGTTTTAAATAATAAATTGAAATTCCATATAATAAATAATACGATAGAGATTATATTGGGTTGAGTTTTAATGTGTTTATATACAAAATTATGGAATATCTATAATGTTTTATAATTTAGAAAATAGTTTATAATTATATTTTAGTTATGAATTATTAATAAATAAATATCTAATGTTTAAATATTTGAACTATTTATTTATTAAAAATTTATTCCCTAATTAATTCATAGTTATAAACTGTTTAAATTATTAATATTTATGATTTGGTTTAATTGTTAAATTAATTCTAAGAGATAGAGTCTTGAATTACATGATAGGTATGACTCCATAAAATTTGGTTTTCATCTACCATGACATCTATTTTTAATTGAAGTTATTACCTTGAATCTAGTTGTAAGTCATAGTCTTTGTATATTTGGTATTATATATATAATGAATTGAATTCTCTATTGTGTAAAGTATCCTTGGGAAGAGGTAATTAGGGCTGGAATACCTATCAGCATGGAGTCTTATTCTTTATTTTATAATGGCCGATCGAGCTTGTTATCTATTTCTATGAGCTTACACATGTGAAGATTTTAAATTTCATATATCTCTATTACTTTTCATGAATAGTTAATTTACTTATGAATATGATTCGTTAAGATATGTATTAATATGTTTTACTTATATTATTGGGTGATTAACACATTATAGGTTGCGTAATGAGTTATACATTAATATTGTGTGAAAACATTAATTTGGTGATTAGAATTGGGATTCTGACTTAATCAGTAGAATCATAAATAAAAAAAGGGAATAAAGTACGCAAATAAGAAGATTACATAATATGTTATAAATATGAATTTAGTAAAAATATGATGTATATTAAATTGGTGAAACCAGAAAACCCTCAAATACTAAATGTGAGATTCCTTCCAAACCAACACTTATCAATTACTAGATTATCTAGTTGGGTGTTTTTATGATTAACTGAGTGAACTTTAATTATATTGTATAAGGAATGAAAGTAACAAGTGACTCTGGATTGTCCAATAGGGTAATTTTTTTGGTTAATAGGGTGCCCCTTAGATTATTAAATTCCATTTTTTAGAATTTTCTTTGGGTTACACTAGCTAGGAAAGCCTAATAGTTAGGATACTATAGGAATAAAGTAGATAAAATCCATATGATGGATTTGGACAAAGTATTATTCACTCATCTATCCATGAATGGAAACTGTTGTGATTAATATGATTCCCTACCTAAATAAATAAGGTATTAGATTAATGCTATAGTGGACTCATTGCTTAGGGAAATATGGATCTTGGATCACTAAATGGATATGTTGTATGGAGTGATCAATTTTATTGGGAGCACTATCATAAAAATTCTTTAATGAAAATATCATCTTATAAAAAATTTATTGTACATAAATGAATCATCAACAAACTAAAATTTGAAATTAATCTTTCAAATGAAAAACATAATGTAACTCCTAAGATTAGTAGATTAAGAAAAGTTCTTGATAAATAATAATATTCTATGTGTCAAAATAGATCTTTCTTGAGTAACCAAATATTAATGTTTTTCAATAAGAAGATCAAGATTCTTATAGAATCATGGAATAATTAATTTATGATTTTAAAGGCACTAGATGCTAGTCAACATAAATAATTTTAGTCTCATATACCCAATATGATTGTGTATGTCAATGATATTAAATTTGATTAAATATTCCTGGAGAGACTAAATGATTACTATAAGGATTATTCTCATTAAATAATTAATTCTGTTGTTATCTATGGAAATGTTTTGAAAATATGAATAATGTTTTCTGGAGACAAATGTTGTAATAAATCAAGAGGAGGGAAGGGTGAAATGATTTCTTGAAATTTTATTTACTTAAAAACTACCCTATCTCTACGACTGAATGATTATGATATTATCTTATTATAAATTTTCAATAGAAAAAAACTATAATATAAAGGTATATAAAAGGTAATTTATAGTGGTTTGGGGTAAGAAAATCACCCACTATACTCTACCAACACTATACTCCATGATTTTGATGATTTTAACTATATAGGCCATTTTTCTAGGAGTTGACCAGAAGTGTACAAGAAAATGTTACTTGTTACAAAGTTATAATATATTTTAACCAGAATATCCCCTTAAAGACCTCTCTCAACCTTATAACACTCAATCAAAATTAATGCGGATAGATATAAAGATGAATAGGAAATGTGAAACAGGTGTCACACATAGTTGCAAGAAAAAACTGAAAAATGTTAAAGAAACTTCCATAGAAGATAAATATCTTCAAAGATCACTTCTAGAAAATCTTTTATTATAAAGGATAATGTTGTAAGTACAAATAAATTATAAAAATCCTCGAGTAATGTATAGAGTGTATCATATGAATCATGTGTCTTTCATGCAACAACAGACATTTCTATTTATATATCATATTTTGAATTAGAACTAAAAACACATTAAAATACTAATGATTGAGAAAATAATCCTACTAAAAAACTAAAATGATAGACTCTTAATCAGTATGTTTCATTCATTTCCAAATATGGAAGGAATTACGATGGGAAAAAATACCAGGATTCACCTTTATCTGATTTTTCCATTCTTGGGAAAGAATGCTTTGTCTAAATTGATCTTTCCTTATTTATATAACTCATTTTACAATACATATAAAGACATAAGTTTAATTTTTAAATGTAATTCCAATGATAAGAAGCATAATCCAAATGATCATTCATAAGATATCTTAATAATCATAAGATAAAAGTCTAGAAACACTATTATTGTAAGATAATTACATCATATAGATTCATAATATAAAACACTTCTTAATTATTTGACTTTTTCAGTGCATAAGATAAACATTTGGATTTACTATTCATATAGGGTAATTCTTTCTTGTAAGATAAAAAATTTCTAATCATTCTTCATAAGATAATATTTAACTTTTCTAATACAAACGAATTCTATGGTTTTCTTACCATCTGTAAGATAATCCATCTATGAATGTGATTTTTGTAAGATAAAAGACTTGTATTATTTTATATCTAACTTAGATTTCTGATCACGAATTATTCAAAATATAATTCATCTACTCTGTGAGATAATTTAGTTATGTAGTAATATAATATTTTTATGTTGATATTTCTTAAGATAAAAATAATTTAGAAAAAAACAAGATTCTAGAATAAGTACTAATTTTACTTCATAAGATAATTATTTTATGTTAAGATAAACTCGACATGTAATATAAATTCATTTTATAGAACTGAATTCCTTCATTCATATATTTTTAAAATAACAAAAAATAAATTCCTAAAATAATTAAGATAATCTCATCAATAAAAAATAGAGATTTTTTGATTCATCAAAACATATATAGTACTAAGATATATTGGAGCAACATTAGTTTATCCAAAAATCTCACCCTTTTTAATGAACATAAAACTCATAAATTGATAAATAAATTTTTTAAAAACATAGTTTATCAAATTATTATTTTTTTAAATTTTAAAATTTCTTTTATCATAAAAAAATTTAGGGATCTCTTCTACCCCTTTTGTGATATCAAAAAGAAGAAAGGTAAGAATAAGAAAACATTAATTATTGTACATAAACAAGAATAAGAAGTTAGAATAATATGTAATGAATATGAATATAATTTGTAAGGGAATTGTAATGAGAGGAAAAAAATCCAAAAAAATCATAAAATAAAAGAAAGAGAGGTTAAAAATATAAGGATAAACATAGGATAAAAGTAATGAAAAAAACTGAAGGATAAATAAGTAATCATCCAAGAATAAACATTTAAGACAAGTAAAAAACTATTTATATTTTATTTATAAACAATTATAGATCATTAAAAAACAAAAAAAAATAAAATAAAACAAATCAGAACTTATATTTGGGGTAATAAAAGTGATGTTTGGGTGGTGATAAATTAAATGATTGTGGATGGTCAGTAGTAAAAGATGAAGTTGGTAAAGGGGAATCAACACTCCATCTCCCTATATGTACTACCCAAGCATCTGAGCCAAGATGTCTTCTAGGCCCAGCTTGATCATGATGAAGTGTTCCAACAATGCTAAATTGGAAGACATTAGATGCATCCTATGCCTTTGACCAAATCAAAAAGATCATAATGAGTGAAGGGAAATTTATTTGAGGTAGTAGGATTATTTTTTGATGTTTTAGGGCTTGGACTTTAATTCAATTTTCATCAATATTTATAGGATTATAAATCTGCTTCAACCTTTGAGATATGGAAGGATGTCAATCCAAAATGGAAGTTCCTAAAGTATGTCCACCATTCAACTAAAATATATCATATGCACACATATTTATCCTTTTTATAACATCATTATTATAGAAGTCTAATAAGGTGGTTAAACCATGCCATGATTTTTTTATCAAAACTGGGAAAAAAATCTGCATATTAGTCTTCTTCACACAAGTGATAATTTGTTTCATCAACACTTCAAACTAATTTTCAAAAAAACTAATGACACTTGATGTATGAGTATAGATAATTGGAATTTATTGAGAAGATTCAGTCACAAAGACCTATTTTCCTCTCAATGTTGCATGTATCTCGTTTGTCTCTTCTAAAGATTCTACCTCTTCTAAAGAAGAGTATGATAACATACAATGAAAAACCAACTGAAGAAGCATAGAAATATTATCTTCCAAAAAATAAAAATTATTGGATAATGACCAATATATTTTCCCTAGTCCTATAAAAATAAATTTAGAATTATTATGTTATTTTATAGATGTATTCTTGATCAAAACAATGTTTTTTTGAAGCATACTACGAAAATATGTCTGAGATTGGTGAAGTATATTGATGGTACTTTGGGGAACGATTACAATATAATAAATCTTAGAAACTAGATCTTTCTTGACATTTTGTAAGTTTTTAGGTTATAGAAACTCACACTGTGTTGATTCTATTCCAGTAGTAAAGGAGTTAATTTCACGAAAAATGACTACCAACTTGGTTGCCATGGTAGCTTGATCCCATGATCATTACATTGATGATTCTATAGTTGGGTCCCTCATATATTGAGGTAAAATTGTTTGGATCAAGTTATTGAATCAATCCAAAATCCTTATTGGAAAAAATATCTGGTTGAACATTTTATATTCTATTAATGTACTCAAATTAGTTCACAACCATCTTCCTTAGCGCATCCATATCCTCCTTAGAAACTGAATTTTCTAAAAGAGTATTTAATTCATCATAAGATTCTATAAAATAATTATTTAAAAAGTTAATTATATCATCATATCATCATAATTGGACAAAATTCATTCACCACATGCTTCAATGTTAGTTTTAGGCACTTCAGAGTACAATACTCAACTTCAACATGGGTAGGTGAAGTTAATTTTGGTTATTTTCCTCTACATGATGAATTTGTACTTGATGAATCAATTTAACTTAATTATTTTATTAAATGTGAGAGGGATAAACTGAATTCTTATGCTTCTTTCTCATGAATACCAATTGAAAATATTCAACCACCACATCATTTTCATTAACTTAAGATCCTATAAAACAATTTATAACAAAACACATTTTTTTGTGCTTGATTGTCCATCCAGTCTAAACTAGTGGAGAAAATGTCAATAGGGGTAAAACTATAGAAACTATTGGAATGGTCCTCTGTTTACCAATGCCGACCAACTTGGTTATGGTTTTATCTAAATTATAATTTTTTAGAAAATTGAAGGACTAGAGGTAGAGTAGTAGAAATCATCAACATTTAAATGGTGACCTAATGCACTTAAAAATCCACCTCTTGTGTGTTCTCATAATTTTTTCTATCACCTTGGAATTTAATTTCATCTAATATGATCAATCATAGTTATCTTCTTTGATAAGTACGAGATACTTCATCAAATGGTTCTTCTACATCTATATTAGTAGCAACCACTTTTGTTATACCAATAACAATAATCGCTTGAGATTTATCCTCTCAACCCAAGAAGGAATCAATAAATTATTAAGAAAAAACTGGTAAAATATTCCTTATAGTGAAACTCTAGAAATATCCACTTCTCTTTAACACACCAGTGCTGAGATTGGTCAAACTATGACAATGCATTGCCAATGCTTCATTTTTGTGTACATTGACTTTCAAAAATACTAACATCAAGATCATTCCAAAAGGATAAAATTTTATACACTTATTCTAAACATGAGAAATATATCTTCTGATATATCATTCGAGGTTAATGCATTTTTCAATTGAATAAAACTACATTAATATAGTATCTTAAAACAAAATCTTTTCAAACCTGCCATTCCATTGAGAATTCACTAACTAAATGAACTTGATGAGAACCTCTATTTAGATATCTAGATACTTTATATAAAAATTATTTATATAAGTAATTCTGAAAATATATTTCATCATTTTTTTAGGGATTACCTCATTTATAGTATCAAGTGAGGTACTGATGTCAAAAATTATCTCATGAGGGCATTAGAAAACACCGGCCATTAAAAATGAACACATTGAGAAGTTTTCTTTTGATTTACCATCAATGTGACAAGGTCTTTAGTATCCCCAAAGGTAAAAACCACATTCCCATAGAAGTAATGTACTTATTTCTGAAATAAAAATTATGTCCTCTTCTCGTAAAAAATAAATCCCCATGCTTGAAGATTGATAAATTTTTTCAATGGAATGTGTATTCAATCAAAACATCAAAAATCAATCACCTTAACACTAAGAAATTTTCTTAAAGAATTTGAATTCTTGGAACTATTGGAAATAACAATATTATATTATTTTTCTTTTCCATGATCAAAATAAGTTTTAGATAATTTAGGGTAAATAGGGTTTGAGAATGAAGGAGGAGATCTTTAAGGATTGCATGGGTTTGAGGTTTTCACATAGCAGACTAATTTTTTATCTCTATTTTGTGTTACATGAAAGGTCGCATAGAGTGATGTAAAATTTGATAATAATAATAACCAATAATGTTTCACTTTTAATATATAAATATAAAAATGGAAACTCTAATTAAAAAAATAAAAAAAAAATCAAAAAATTATATTTTCATGAAATAAAACAGAAAACAAATAATTAGAAAAAAATTAATTGAAATTAATTACTCCCAAATAAGATTTTATAAAATAAAATAGATCAATATCTTGTGAATTGTTAGAAAAATTTCTTAATTGATTCTATATATAAACAAATTATAAATATATATAACTCTTTTCTCTATGATCTCTTAAGAAATAATTCCTTGAGTCTCTGTGCTTTATTATAGATTGGTTTATTGAATTTTTTTAAAAGTTGATAGTACTTGTGCTCTCACATTTTATTTGAACATGATTAAAATTGAAACCAAAATACATTAGGGTATATTTTATCCACATCACCTATTCATAAAAACTTCTGACTGTAATATACTCAGTTTCAACAGTTGATCAAATAACATAGTGTTTATACTTACTAGACCATGATACTAAATATTTTCTAAGAAAATGCTATGTTCCTGAGGAATTTTTTCAATCTAGTATCCGTCCACCAAAATCGACATCTTAGTATGAAGTTAAATCAAAATATGATGTTTTTATAAAAATCAAATAAAGAGATATAATTATTTTAAAATATATTAAAATTATTTTGGAAGCAATAAGATGAGATTATTTTGGGTTAAATGGAAATAAATCATAGAGACATAGTGAAAATATAATGTATGGTATACTTGTAGTGAGATAAAAAGGAGCCAATTATTCCTCAATATAACTTGTTTTCAATTTGGTTTCTAGATTAATCTAATTCATGTTTAATATTAAAACTCACGTGATTCAAAAAGTCCTCACTTATTTTATTTCCTAAAATTTTATATAAATAAATTATGTATTTTATTTGGTTTAAAATATTTACAAATGAATTTTGATAAATTTAAAAACCAAGAAGATTGTTTAACTCACCTATCATCTTCATTTAAATTTTCTTGGAATTTTTTTTGAAAATTTATTACACATTTTTTGATTTATTAAACCCGAAAATAACATCATTAACATATATTTTAACATGAAAGGTACCTTTTTATATGGTTTTATTAAAATTAGTGGGGTATTCTAATCTAAAATTAAAACCATTTGATAAAATAAAATAACTTAATCTTTTGTACCAAGCTATAGATGCTTGTTTATGATAAAAAAAAATTTTGATATGTTTTGTTTTTTTGAAGATGTGGTTATTAAAATACATGAGGTTTTTGAACATAGAATTACACCAATAAAAATACATTTAGAAAATAATATTTATCATCTATCTAGAATAAATTTATATTCATATATGATTCATATGATATTAGGATTCCAATGGATTATAATCTTTTTATAGTGGAAAATTTGTCCCCACAAGCTATTCTTTCTATTTAGTTGTAACCTTTGGAAACTAATATAGACTTATTTCAAGTGATCAAACCTTTATCATATTTATTGTTCCTAAATAATCGTCTGGTTCTAATAATAAGATATTTTGAGGTTCTATCTACTAGTTTCCATACCTTGATCCCTTTGAACTGGTTTAGCTCTTCTTGCATAAAACCTACCCAATTTTCATCATATTAGAATTCTTTTATGGTTTTTGGTTTAACCAATGAATGAAATGTAAAAAATTCAAAAAGTTTTCCGATACTCCTCCTAGTATTAACACGAGTATCTTGATCTTTTATAATAGTCTCTAGAGGATGGTTTTTAATGTTTCTAAGTTGTCTAGGAAATACATCTTATAGTGCTTCAGAATAAATACCTTTTGGTTTAAATTTTTATGTATCATATTCTAGATCATCAACTCTATCATTAAAAAATGAGTTTCAAGTTTCAGGTTTTCCATAGAATCACTCAAGTTATCAATCTGAGTCATACTATGATAAAAAGGATCACTTTCATAAAACTTAACATGAGTAGATTGTTCAACTACCTTTGACTTATTATTGAAAATATTTAAATATTTATATGTATTATATCAACCTATGAAGATTACTTCATCATATTTTGGAATGAACAAACCATGATTTTTCTTGGTGTTCAAGGTATAAATATTACATCAAAAAACATTAATGTATCTTACATTTTGATTTATATTATTCTATAAATCAGAGGTTGTTTTCTTTAAAATATTCCTTATTATAACTCTGTTAATGACATAACACGATTTTTAAAATCTTTATCCCAAAAGTAAATGGTTATTTTATACTTACATAACACAGTTCTAACAATTTCTTTTAAGGTGTTATTCATCCTTAACCATTATTTTAAGGTTTCCTAGGAGAACAAAAGCTATGTTTAATTCCATTATTTGAGAAAAATGATTCATGATTCCCAAATTCTCTTCCATGGTCACTTATTAATGTCAAAATTTTAGAAAATTTTTCATTTTATCCAAGTTAGAAAAAATTAATAAAAATTGAACAAGATTCACTTTTAAATATCGAGAAATACACCCATGTAAATCTTAAAAAATCCTTAACTAAAATATAAATAAAATATTTTCCACCTACAGTTTCTATTATAGTTGCACCAAAAAACCCATGTGGATAAGTTCTAAGTGTCTAGAAGTAGAAACCCCGTTTATTTGTTTAAAATTTGTTTTTTTAATTCCCATTTATCAAGCATAATATTATTTATTTTTATCCAATTTAAGGAGATGAAAATCAGAAATAAATTTTATTTTAGATATCATTTTCAACGAATAAACATTAAAATGTCTAATTAATCTATAAAAAAAATCCTTGATTGATTAATATTTCCATTTAAACACTTGAAATTTCTTATACGTAAATAATTTAGATGTGTGGTATAATCATTTTCAGTTATTGGTACCTTGATCTTAAGTGATTATCTTTAAAAACTAAACAATCATTGTTTGAAAAACCAAATAAATATCCATCTTAAAAAATTTGAGAAATAATTATGAGGTTATACTTTAAGACTTCAATATAAATTACTTTAATTATAAATATTGATTATGGATTTCTAATATATCAAATTCTAACTATCTTCCCTTTGGAATTATCAACAAATGTGACATGTCCTCCATTATTATAATACAGTGAGTGTAAGTTAGAGAAATATCCACTCATATGTATTAATTAAACACTTTCCATAAACCATTTTTCATTGTTTTTGGTGTGGATTGTTCCCTGTAGAAATAAATGAAGCAACAATACGTTTTGGTACCCAAACACTCTTGGGTCTAGAAATGTTAGCTACAATATATTTGGGAATACAAATATATTTTCATCTTAAAAAATTAAAACTATAATTTGATAATTTATTAGAATAACATATCTATTAATTATGCATACTTGTGGATTTATTAGGTAATAGTCATTTTCAAAATTACCATTTACACCATAGTAAAAATTAGTAATATAAGATATATTATTATTTTTATAACTAGGTATGAAATAGTTTTTATAAATCTTGGGTTTTCTCCCTTGCTTCTTATACAATATTTTTGTTTATTATATTGGTTTTTACTAAGTATTTTATATAGATGTTCAACCCCCTTAGTAAAAACATGAGAATAATCCTTTAATTTTTTTACATAAATTTATAATTACTTTATATCTTGCTTTCATGGGAAGAATAATTAAATAAAAAATAATCATGTTTTGTATTAAATAAATTTTTTAGAAAAGTTAATCCCCTAGGAGAATCTTTTTAAAACCTTCCACTCCAAAGGGACCCCCTCACCATGAATAAGTCACAATTCCCCAACCGAGAATGTGCTGTTTATAGCTGAGATGATAGAGAATCCCATGGGGTAACGCCTTGATCATCGATGGTTTGACATAAAAATCCATCATCCAGGTGAAGTGCACCCTTTATTCCCACCTATTGATACATCACGTGACCCAGAAAGATGAGTAGTTAGATTCAGATTCAGATAAAAAATAAAAAGTAGAATGCAACTTACATATTTATTCCATGAAGCACATGTTAGCCTTATCATATGGAACCTCAAATTTAGAATTTGAAATGGAATTGTTACTAGAGTCATATGAGGAAATATTTGTATCCTTAATATATTTATTATATTTATTACTATATAAAACCTTCTATAAGTACTCTTCTCATAATTTTTTTAATCTTAAAGTTGATGGAATTTGGGACTGATGTGACCAAGTTTCTTGCACTCATTGCATCTAAATTCCTTAGTGTTTTCATCATACTTCTCATACTCATTGATGTGTTTTCTAAATCCTCTTCTATTATTGTAAATCTTCTTTAAATTATTATCATACTAAATAAAGTCAACATTTGATTCTATACTACCTAAAGTATCCTCTTCATCATATGATTCAAAAATTTGAATACTTTTGTTCTTCGTATCATCCTTTGAGGTAGAAACTTCTAAATCATCATTTACCTTATTAACTAAATCATTATATATATTATCATATCACATTTCATTATTTTATATCATGAGTGTACCAAAAATATATTTTATTTTTAATTATTTTAAATTTTTAGATTTCTTGATGTAAGATGAAATTCTGATCCATATGGATGGTATAATTCTTAATGTTTTTTGGTTCAGAAATAGATGTTCCTAGAGAAATAATTTCATTCATAATCTCACTTAATCTTCCATATAACTAAATGATAATTCTGGATTCCACAATTCGAAATTTTAAACTTGAGTTCTATAGTGTTATATCTAAGAGACTATATATTATTAGTTTAATCATAAGAATCTTAAATAGTTGTGCACATTTCATGTGTTGTATCATACTAAGAAACCACATTGAACTCATCTGGACCCAATATACTTGTAATAGTATTCATGGATTTTGAATTTTGATCCTAGATAGCTTCAATAGTAGCAAATCATGTATTATTATCATTTTTGGAATTTTTATAAGGCTTGAAAACCATTATATATGATTTTAGATCAATATTTTTTAGATAAATAATAATTAAATCCTTCTAGAATCCACAATTTTTTCCATTGAAATAAGGTTCTCTAAACATAGAAATTATTTCTATGTTATCTGTCATTACATCCATTTTAAGTTTATCTTTATGGATTCAACCATTCATAGTTGAGAACTCAAAAAACGTCTCTCTATGATATCAATTTTTTTTGAGACATATATAGCGACGACTCACAGGTTAGGGGGGGGGGGGGGTAAATTGAGTTCTTGGAAAATTATTTACATAAAAAACACCCTCTCTTTACCACTTAGAAATTCTAATATTTTCTTACTAAAAATTTTCAATGTAATGAAAAAATATAATGTAAAGATATAAAAAAATTATTTATAGTGGTTTTGGGAACAAATATATCCTACCCTAATCCACTAACACACTACTCCATGAGTTTAATGATTTTAATTACACTATACCATTTTTTGGAGGCTTACCAAGTGAGTGAAAGAAACCATTACTTATTACAAAGTTCCGAGATATTTTAAGCATTATTTCTATTTACAAGACCTATCCATGGCCTTAACACATTCTATTTCAAGTAAGAAAAGAAAAATAACAACTAAAAAATATCAAAGAAACATCTGGAGAAGATGAATATATTCAAAGACTAGCTCTAGAAGTTTTTTGATTACAAAGGATAGTATTGTAAACAAAAAAGGTAGTGAAAGTCCCAATTATTTTATAGCATATATCATATAAAGCAGGTGTATTTCATGTACTAAAAAACTTTCATAATTATATCTTCTCCTTTTAATTTGATTTAAACACACGTGATAATACCAACAGTTGAGTGGATAACCATACAAAAAAACTGAATAAATGGGATCTTAATTATCATGTTTACTTCTTTTCCAAATTTAGATTGAACTACAATGGAAGAAATAGTGGGAATTTTCTATATCATATTTTTCTATTATTAGGAAAAAGAATCTTTGTGAATATTAATTTCCCTCTTCAGATAAGTCATTTTCTAATTCACATAAAGAAATCAACTGACTTATCAAAATTCACATGAATGGTTAGAAGTATAATAAAAAAAATCATCATTATGATAACTCTATCTTCATAAGATAAAATTCTGGAATCACTATTATCATAATATAATTTCATCATACAACTATATAAGATAAAACACTTCTTAATTCTTTGAATTTTTCAGTGTGTAAGATAAACATTCTAGATTTAGTTTTCCTATAGGGTAATTAATTCTTTTAAGATAAAAACTTTCTAATAATTTTTCCCAAGATAATATTTAATATTGATAAGATAAAAAACTTCTTATAGTATTATTATCATTTGTAAGATAATATATTTACGAAGGTTCTTTTCATTAGATAAAATACATTACTAATTTTCTATCTGACATAGCTTTCTAATATTGACTTATTTGAGAGATAATTCATCTACTCTGTAATAAAATCTACTTATGTAGTAAGGAAATATATTCATAGTGATATTTTATAAGATAAAATAGTTTAACACAAACTGAGATTCCAGCGTAAGTACTAATATTACTCTGTAAGAGAAATATTTTACACATAATATAAAATTTACATGTAAGATAAATTACTTTGACAAAACCAAACTTCAGAACTCATTTATTTTAAGAATTGATAAAATTATATCCATAAAAAACATAGTATAAAATCATTAGTAAACAAATAGGAATTATTTAAATCATTGAAACATATAAATTTATAATATATATAGGATCAAAAAAATCATTCTAACAAATGAGTTTGAGAAAAAGTTTACTCGATATTTTTCAGTGTTTACAATAGATAAATTGGGCATAAGATGTCTATATTCTGGTACTATACATAAAATACAAGTAGTTACATATTCAAATTAGAATAATAAAATTGAGCTAGAGTGTCCAACTTCAACTTCTAAGACCCATATTCCACTCAACAGTTCCCCAAGCCTTATGAGTCTTAAGTCCTCAAGCACATCTCAAAAAATCTATAGGTTTTTGACTAGAATCAAGGTACTAGGTGTGTTAGTGGGGGACTATGCCCTCATCACCAGTATATACACATTGAAATATCAATAAAAAACCAATAGCCTAAGAAGATACCATGAGTAGAAAACTAATAAATGAACAATATAGGAACATATAATAATTCCAGAAGTGTCTTATATACAATAATGATGGTGATACAGGTATCTGAGAAAGCAGTCAAAATAGGTACATAGTAGTACAATTCAATACAAGAATCCAAAAATCCAAAAAGACTAAAAAGAATCCCAATAGCATCGTGATCCTCATATTGGTCTAATGGTTCATTTCAACAATGCAGCAATAAATATCCAGTATTAGGGTGCTTACCCTTATCAATACATGTAACCATATAATCTTTTTAGATCCCCAAGGGAGGCCCATGAAGGGTGTGAGATAACATCACAGTAGGAAACCACCCAAGATCTATAAAATTTTATTTTGTATAATATAACAAGTTAAGTAGGTAATAGTAAAGTAGTAGTAAACAGTAATGTTACCATGGAACATCCACCACTAAACATGTGATACTAACTAGCCTTTCAAGGATCCCTGTAAAACCAGAGTCAAGCTCCTAACAAGGAAGCTGCATATAAAAGTAGGAAACACCGTGACCTTGTCATATAAACTCAAAGAGTCTATATATACCACCTATATTAGCATAGTAGTGGATTTATTATCCAGTATTCGCTCTTGATTTGACTCACACTGGTAGAAATCAAAAGAAATATCAAATAACCTATAAAATAGGGAAAATCATCTTGCACCTAAATAGTGAAACTAATATCCAGAAGAATAGAGAACAGTTAAAAATGAATCAATTTATTACTGTTCGGGATCCAATGAAATTAATAGACTTCAATTCTAAGCTTATACAGAAGAGTTACCACAATTCCTAGTTTTGAGACCAAGAAGGATCTATCAAGCTTGAGCTTGTTGTGTGGGAAAAAGAAACTTAATTCAGGTTTATAAAAAAGTTTTTTATTTAATTTTAAAATTATTAAAATTTCCAAAATATCAGGGTGACATGATTTAGGAACTTGGTTTGAAAAACCGTGTGCCAAACTACATGCTTACCTAGAATCTAAGGGCACCTTCATGGTTTTCTCATACAGTTTGACTAACCAAACAGAAATAATGAAAAAATTCTCTATTAAAAATTGTCAAAATTATAGACCTATCTTCACGGTCGTGCAAACCATTATGCCTAGATTGGCCTAATCGTATAGTCATTCCCTAATCTCTATCTAGTTTCACATGGGTTTTTCAAATGATATGGCTTACATCGCACGATTTTCACTAACCGTGATCCAGAATTAAATCACCCCAAAACATGGGTTACAGGTTCCAAATAAGCCCCAGACACCCCTGACACCTTTATGACCTCAAATTTCATTCACATTAGGCCATATTTAAAAATTAAAACTAAAAAATAAGGGATCTTTACCACATATAAAAAACTTGTTTCTTTAAATCTCCCCCCTTAAAATAATTCATCCCAGAATTTACCTCTGAGGGTGGTCAAGATTTTTATGAGAAAAACTCTGGCTACTGAGCATGTATGTTGGCCTCCTGCTCCGACGTAACATCCTGTAAACAACTATGCTTCCAAAACACCCTTACTAAAAGAAATTTCTAGCCTATAAGAACCCTTTTTCTCCTTTAAACTATATGAATAAGATGCACCTCAAAGGATGTATCAACCTATATCTCAATCTCCTTGAGCTGAGAAGCATGAGATGGGTCTGAATGATATTGGAACAATAGAGATACATGGAAGCCATATTTAATGGATCTATACCTCTGTGGTAACTGTAATCTATAGGCTACCAAACTAAGACTCTACAGGATCTCAAATGTCCAAAAATATCACGGTGAAAGCTTACCCTGATTCCTGATCCATCTCTATTCCAAACTCATTGAAACACGTAAAAAGATCTGATCCCCAAACTCAAACTCTAGAGGTCATCTGTGGCAAGCAGTGTAAGAATTCTCTCTAGACTATATTATAGCCATATATCTGTAAATCAAATGATCCTTCTCTAAATTCTTCTATATGATATGTGGTCCTAATAAAGTTGCCTCACCTATCTCTAGCCAGTACAAGGTCTACCATGATGGCCTACTGTATAAAGACTCATAAGGATCCATCTGTATAGTCTAGTAATAACTGTTATTTTTGGAAAATTTAACTAGTGGTATATGATTCTCCCAATAGCCCCCAAAATCCAAGACATATGCTCACAACATGTCCTTAATCACCTATATCCTATGCTATGACTAGCCATTAGTATGAGTGTGGTATGATATTCTTAGAAGAACCTATGTGCCCAGTACCCTCTTTAAATGCTTCTAGAAAAAATATGTAAATCGGGCATCCCTATAAAAATGATAGTACATGGGACCTTGTGGAGTCGTACTCTCTCATGGATATAAAAACTCCCAAGATCACCCACATATAAGGACTCTTTACTCAATAAGAAATGAGAAACCTTCATGAGCCATTCAACAACAACCCACATAGCATCGTTACCTCATGGTGACCTTAGAAGACTAGTCACAAAGTCCACTATGACCTCATCCCATTTCCAATCAGGAATAGGTAACTGTTATAAAATTCCAGCTCATCGCTAATTTTTTTCCTTGAAGTACTGAAAGGTGTAACACCTTGTGATGAAACTAGCTAACTATCACTTATACACAATCACCAGTAATGAAAACGTAAGTCATAGTACATATTGGTGACTCAAGGGTGCACTACCCAAGCGAAGACAGGAAATTTCCAAATTATCTCCTCACATATGTCCTCTAGAACCAAAACATGACCATGGATATAGAGAATATCATCATCTCTTATGGTATAACTGGGAGGTGGATCCTCACCAACCACACTCTCCTATAGGACATGTACCTCTGAATCCAATAGCTTCTTTATCCTCACTCTATCTAGAAGGGTAGAGGTCACAACTAAGGATGATATATATGTTTTTTCATGTTTATCATGCACATCCAAGTGCATCTTAGAAAATAATGTCATGAGAAGCCACTCACTACTGGCTAGCTGAACATTTGTATTTGAGTCCTCCTACATAGTGCATCGACCACTACATTGCATTTAATAGGCGTGTTGGCTAAATAAAAATAGAAATAATAAAAGGTACTCCACCCATATCTATTGCCTCATATTCAGATCATAGTATGCAAAAATTTACTTGAGTCTTTTGTGGTCCGTGTACCCTACAAAACACTCCCCCATTAAGTATTATCTCCAATAGTGCAATATGAAAACAACTACTGATAACTCGAGATTGTGCAATAGGTAATTCCTCTTGTGTGAAGTCGACTGCCAAAAATCATATTCCACGACTCTATCACCCTATATAAGCACTGCTCCCAACCTGATACCTGATGCATCGTAGTACATAGTGTAACTCTTTCCCTTTTCTAGTAGTATCAGGTCTTGTGGTAAAGTTAATCTCCCTTTGAGCTCCTGAAAGCATATCTTGTAGGAATCAAACCATACAAACTTCACACCCTTCTTAGTAAATACAATCAACAACACTTCTAAGTGTGAGAAGTAATGTATGAAATGACCGTAATATCTAGCCATCCCCAAGAAGCATTATATGTTAAATATTTTCATGGGATTCTCCATGGAAACCAAAACTCTCACCTTCTTTGGGACCCTTGATACTCTTGTCTCTATGATGACATGACCCAAGAAGTGAATATGATCCATACAAAAGTGGCACATTTATAACTTAACATATAAATTATGATCTCTTAGTGTATCCAAAACAATATCACAATGTTTTGAATTTTCATGTTGATTGTGAGAATACACCAAGATATCATCCATGAGAACCACTACAAAAGAATCCCAATATGGATGGAAAAATCAGTTCATCAGTTCCATGAAAACCATTTCCCATTCATGAGACCAAATGAAATAACTATATACTCATATAGATAATGCCTAATATGAAAATATGTATAAGTTATTTCTACATGTCGAAATGAACCTGGTGATATCATGAAATCGAAGCTTATCAAACAGGTTATTTATCCATGGTAAGGGATTTCAGTTATTAACTATCAACTGGTTAAACTTCTAATTATCTACACATATACTAAGGGTTTTGTCTACATTTTTCACTAAAAGGATTGGAAAACTGATAGAGAAGTACTGGGTCAGATAAACTTCTTTGCCTCTAATTCCTCTAGATGCCACTTGAGCTCCTCCAACTCCTTCATAACAATCCTATAAGGAGGAATGGATACTGATGCAGCTCTTGGTACTATCTCGATGGATACATCAACCTATATCTCAAGAGGTAAACTAGAAATGTTGTCTAGGAACAAATAAATCAAGTGATTAAGCACTACATGAAATTCTATTTGATGTGCTCCTTGGTTATCCAGATACAGCTAGAAATATCAACTATCATTCTGCCCATCCCACAATGCTCTTGTCCAAATTGGCTCATATGGACATCCCATTCACCCTTGTGAGTTTGAACTATTCCTTATTGTGATGTAAAAGTCACCCTATGATGAAAAAAGTCAATGTAAGATCAATAATATACTAACTAGTCTATCTTGAGTATGATGTAAAACCCAGTTATCCTGAGGACATAAAGACCAAAAAACAAAGTGACACCCACCAACCTCAAGGGAGAACTCCCTTCACTGGAGCATATCCTCCATTCTGATTCCCAATGGTGTGTATAAAATCATAACACTCACAAAAGATAGTATAACAAGCCCAAGGCTTTTCACCACCAGTGCATATATAAAACTATGTGATGCACCTATATGAAAAAATAGACGAAGAAATAGTATAGGATACTAAAATTATACTACTCACTGAAGATTATATGGAACCCTACTCATTAGGGGTTGGCTATATAGAAAATATCTGGCTTGATCCATGACCATGTGATACAACTTCACTACCCAGAGTAGGCCCACTCTAATTTCTTGATGTAACTGGTGTCTGGATTCCATGGCCATGACCACCACTTCCTCGATTTGATCAAATGCTACTGATCCAAATCTCTGCTTGATGTGGAGATAAGGAACCTTATCTTGAACCTGGTGTTAGAGTAAACCCCTACCACTCACAGATGGTGGGAAGGTCCAACAAAAATGCTACAAGTGGCCCATCCTACTGTAATCTTAGCACTCGACAGTGTCATGGTCGCACTGATTCTTTATGTGGCCTCACTTGCCACACTAATGGTAGAACACTGAGCTACCAGAACTCATAACTTGAATGAAACTCAACTCGTATAAAGCCTCCAAATGATGGTTCCTACCTGAATATGTTGAACCAATGGGTCATTAAACAACATTTCCTTGCTCTATTCCCCTGTATTCTCTAAATATTTACTCTGTAATCAGCACCCAATTCAAAATTTCAGTTATATAGGTCAAACTGAACAAATTTAACTGAGATTTGATAGAATTTTAGAGACCTTCCTTGAATTTTCTCAACTTTGATAGCTCATTTATAAGGTACATTGATGAAAAATGATGTAGCTTTGTAAAGCGTGCTTAGTACTTCATAGCCGCCATCATGCCCTACTCCAGAAACATGAATTAACTAGCCCGATCTAACTGTAGAATCTCAGGGTAGAAAAATTCATAAAACCTACTTTGGAAATCTGAAAAAACCATGTCCCATATCCTATCATCTTGGTTTAGAACATTCCACTGGAACTTTTCCATCACAAGAAGCATATAATTTGTCATTTTCTCTCTTCTCTTAGGAGGTGTCTCAATATTCCCAAATATAAATAGCATAGTCTCTAAACATGACTCAATAGCCTATGGACCACCATCTCCCTAAAAATGTGGGAGAATGGTACTATTGGAGTAGATGAATCATCTCATCCATAGACAATGTAGGTTGTGGTGCTCCCTAAAAAGTTTGCATGAAGCAAAAGAAACCCTCATAGAATTGTGACTCAATACCTGTGTCCGGAATAGAAGTTGGTTATGCAACTTTCACTAAAAGAGGATCTCCCGGTGGCCCATGTCCCACACCCCCAGAGTGTGGTCATCACCTCCCTTAATTCATACGAATAGAAGTCATTGTGGTGGCATGTATCTACAATTACAAACACATTCCTCAGAAAAGAATTAAATCAATATTCAAGGGTTAAAAGAACATGTAGGTCAAAACCCTCTTAAAACCAAGTCATAACCCATAACCTACTCCAAAATCAAGGATTGTAACAAGAACAATAACTAAAATCTACTAGACATAGACTCTTTCCCACTCAAAAGCTAGGTCTAGGTCGAGTCACTTTTTTCATGTTTTCTATTCCACTTCATTTCATTTTATATCCATCATTGATTTATTAGAAAATTTTTAACCAGTGGTTCACTAGGATCCAATCCATGAGGGACTATAACACCTCATGAACTGAAATTTGGTGTCTATATCATTCATACCATAATTATTCACTTGAATAAATGATTTAAAACATGTGTCACTTCCCAGTCGGTAAGGACCCATACTCTTTATGAAATGAAAAATGGATTCACTTTCCACTATCCAGTGTAAGAAATTTATCACAACAGCAGGTATAACCACCATAGAATCTATCACAACATCATGAATTGAGTAATGTATCCTAAATGGAATATCATAATGCATGGCATGTGATTTATAACAAGTTCCTATATAATTCATGAGATGGGATAACATCATCTCATTGAGTTGTAGCATAATATAACCCTTAATAATATCAATGGAAACATCACAATGAAAGTGAATCACCCAATGGTGGAATCAAATCAACTTTAATATCAAAAATCTAGAAAATAGAAATTCCATTCAAGGTAATTTGAATTTTCCCTGTAAGGTGGGGTAGCTACTCTCAGGAATAACTCATTTAAAAACTTTTATTCCTTGATATCCCTATCTATTTTCTGCAAATATTATGACAAATAGAAAATTTGACCCCTCTGATACCACTTTGTAACATACCAGACTCAAATTCGACTCAAAAGTGCCTGGAGCCCAGTGGGTCATAAGGCCTGAAGTGCATCTCCCCAAATTCAAAAGGCTTTTAACTAAGAAGTTAGTGCCTAGGTGTGTCAGTGGGGATACTATGCCCTGATCACCAAATTATAAAAAGATAAATATCAATAATAAACCAATAGTGGAAGTAGATACCACAAGCGTACAACTAATAAATGAACAACACCTAAATATATAATAATGCCAGAAGTGTCTCATAGATAATGAATATGATTATACACGTATCTAAGAAACAATCTAAAATAGGTACATGGTTGCGAAATACAATAAAAGTATCCCAAAATCAAAAAAGGCTAAAAAGTATCCCAGTAGCATCTCAAGCCCCGGCTTGGTCCCATGCTCTCCTACTACTATGCTGCAATAAACAACCTATATTAAGAAGATTTCTATTATCAATATCTACAAACATATAATATTTTTTGGGTCTCCAAGGGAGGCCCAAATAGAGTTTGAGATAATATCCCAGTAGGCAACAACCCAATATCTATACAATTCCATACTTTGCAATATAGCAGCTAAAGCGGGTAAACAGTAATGAAGTAGTAAGCCGTAATGTTCCCATGGAACATCCACCACTAAACAAGTGACACTAACTAGCCTCTCAAGGATCCCTACAAAACAAGAGTCAAGATCCTAACAATGTAGTTTCAAGTAAAATGGTGAAACACAATGAGCATTCCATATAAACACAAGTAACATATCAATCACAACCTTTCCGTACAACCAGAAGTTTCAGAAACATCCATGACCATGATGTTCAACCAAACATGACATAATTCTCATGGTCGTGCAGTATGTTAAAGAGTTAGACCAAGAAGGTATAGATCCAAGGTGTTACAGGCCAAGGTATCATCATCGAGTACCAGGATCATCTTGATGGAAACTCGGTTAGGCACTGATTGGAGTCCTAGGAGCACGTCATACTGGACATGTCCAACACAATTCCAAGAAATCCAAATCTAAGGGGTAGTAAGGCCCGATATATCCAACAAAATTAATACCCAATGATCATACTATATCCAATGCATCTACTACCGTGTTCAAGATCCAAGGAACATGTCTAAGAAATATATTCATACATTACCATTAACATTCATTTATCATTTCAAACTATGTGAGTATACCCACTCCCACAACCATTCAAAATTCAATTCCATATCATGAGTACACCCACTCATGTATCACAATTAAATTTAGATATAACACATGAGTTTACCGACTCATTTCCACATTTTCTAAATTCAACCATTTAATCAATTATGAAAAACCAAATGAATATACCCACTCATTTAACCAAAACCATTTAATCCAATCAACTTTTTCAATCAACGCATATGAACATGGAATAAGGCAACGAGGTCAAACATCTCCCTAATCAACAATTAAATTCCTTTTAATTGTGATTGGGATTCTTATATATAGGCAAGTATGAGAACTCACCCCTTTGGGTGGTTCAACCACGGCATAATAAGGAAAATACATATGGTACACCCCATGGGTGGCCATTATTTGGGAAACGACCACCAAACCATCACAACAGAACCTAAGGTCATCCCTAATAAGTCTGATCACATCTTATTCAATTAAGGATTTCAAAAATGACCCCATTTCGGAATATCCAGTTGGTGACCTAATAGAAGGTAGCCCAATAAATCAACAAAACTCAAGGAAGTTGAATTGAACACCTACCTTATCTTTATAGTGGAGTAATCATCCAGTATCATCTTCTTATTTGACTGAAATTGGGGTAAATCTAAAGAACTCATGAAGAACATAAAAGTAGGGAAAATTATCTTACACCTAAATAGCTCTTTCGATATCTGGAAGAACAGATAAATATTGATAAGGAATTCAGATCTTACTGTTACAAATCCAATGATATGAACTACCTTTTATGATGATATTGGTATGGATATTTAACAAAATTCAATGTTTATAAACTAATAAGTAGCTCTCACGGTTAATCTTGTTGTTCAGGAAGAAGAAACAAAATTTATGTTTATGAAAAGGTTTTAAATTTAATTTTAAAATTATTAAAATTTCTAAAATCTCAGGGGTCGCACGGGTTAGGTGCATAGCATGAAAAACTATGCAACAAACTACATAGTTATCTGGAATATAATGGAACTTTAACAGTTTGAACAATTATGTGAGAACCATGAAAAAAACCTATGATAAATAATGTCAAAATTGAATAATTGGTCTTATGACCTTGTGACCCATTCCAAACAGTTTGTTCAAATCGTGTGGCCTACCTCGCACTGTTTTTACTAACCATGAACTTGGATTAAATCAATACAGAACATGTGTTCTAGGCTCTAAAAAATCCCCAAAAACCCCCGAAACCTTCATGAACTAAAAGGGAATTCACATTAGGCCATATTGAAAAATTTGAACAGAGACGGAAGGGATCCTTACCTCATTTGAAAACCTGGGGTTTTAAACCAAAAAAAATATCCAAGGTCATTTAAAACTTGGGTTTTTAGGAAGGAGGATTAATAATTTAATATGATGGGATTATCCCAAATACCTAGATGAGTTTTAGGAAACATCATTGAATGTCCATTATCAGTATTAATGTTATAGAAATTGAATAATAAATTTTGAAGGGTATGAAATAATGAATGTATACTTTTAAAAAATTTTAAATATACATGAGTTAAAAATCAAACAATAACTAACAAATCTTTTAATTTACATGAAAAAAATAAAGAAATAAGTTTCTAAATCAAATATTTCAATTTAAAGGAGTATGTCAATATCATATGAATCTAAGTAAAGTATGTGTATATTCATTTAATTTATATTATATTAAGAGATATTTGTTTTATTTAAAAAGCGTTTTTTTAAATAAAATGATATGATTAATTATATACACATGGTTTACAATTCAGTAGATTATATAACACGTTTTTAGAAGAATATATAGATAAAATATTTTATCTAGGATAAATAATTTATATAGTTTGTTAAAATATTATAAAATATGTTCCCGCCACCCTTTAGTGGTATATTTTAATAAACTCTTATTTTCAAAATGAATGATAATATAATGACATAGAATACCATATATTATATGGATATGATAATTTATTTATCAAAATTTCCTACTAAGATTAAATAAAGTGTTATTTCTTAAACATAAATAATATTTTGTATCTTAGTAAAATAGTGTCTAAGAGACTAGTGGGGGAATGTTTGGACATAGATAAGTTCAAATTTCACAAATAAATAAAGTAATTTTTCATTTTGTATCCTAAAATAGTTTAGGATATGTGGTGGTAATAATGTAAATGGTTACATTAAGTTACCACATGAAAATAAATATCAAAATTTCTTAAATGGTTATAACAATATAAGATTAAAGTGATTTTTCAATTTATATCCTAAAAGTTTTAGGATA
Source organism: Viscum album (assembly GCA_963277665.1). NCBI lineage: Eukaryota > Viridiplantae > Streptophyta > Magnoliopsida > Santalales > Viscaceae > Viscum > Viscum album. The sequence continues at coordinate 1,872,402,347 of OY728146.1, read as the reverse complement.
TATGATGGTAAATAAAAATTTAAAGAGTCACATATAGTTACCATAACTATTAGATATCACTATTTCATAAAAGTTTATATTATCCAATACACAGAGTGTATCACTTGGTATTCTAAAAGAATTTAGGGTATTATGGTAAAGAGATATTTAAAGAGTTACAATTGTTACCATAAAAAAGTGGATATCACCTTATGTTACAATATTTTAATATTTTATGGTAATGTGATAATGTAAATAGTTTAAATATTTGAAAAATATTTCAAGGAAAATGTTTTATGAAAGGTTTCCAAGGATTATGATGATATACTTAGAAAGAGTTCTAAGTAGACAATAAAAGTTAACATAGTAACATTTTTTGTTGTGAAGTCAAGGAGTTTGAATATGTTCAAATATTTGAACATCACTAATGTGATTCCTATGTATCACCATTATTTAAACATAATTTATTCATAGATGTTACTCGCTAAAGAGTTAGTGGGATAGTTTTATCATATGGTCACATTAGGATGCAATGAGAATTACATATGGATGTAATGTTAAAAACTATCACTATAGCAACCACATGTGGTTTATACAGAATCTATAGATATTAAACACTAAATAGATTGGTTTTAATGGTTGTAAACATATCATGAAATTATAATAAATGAAATCTCTATTTATCATTCATTCATGCATGCTGAAACATTACTTTATGTGAATGACCGAATGATAAATATCCCCTCCATGTATAAACATTGAGTTGTCCCTAATTGATGATAATCATAGATTACTATGGGATGTGATGATATGATATGATTATATTTAATAGGTTCATGTACTCATAATAAAGGGATTAATTTTAGATACAAAGAATAGATTCATGAGGTAATATATAGAGACTTATTACTTGGATTGACTCGCTAAATTATATCTCAGGGAATGTCATGCAGTCATAGATATACTTAGGGGTGTATAATTATTATAAATCCTTCTTACATGAGGTTGTTGTGACACCTAGAATGAGAACATTCATACATAGATAACCTACTTACACTATTCAAAATATGAACTTTTCTAATCAGGGGGTGGTTGGGTATTTTTTATCATGATTTAATTTGGAGTGTAATAAACACGATATTTTCCCACTTGTATGATAAATAAAAAGACCTAGCCCATTGTTAAATAAGATTGAAGAAATTAATGGACATGCCTTTTTTAGAGGCATATTATGCATTCAACTACATTGATGAGGGACATGTGATGCACTCATTTGTTAGTTGAATGATATGATATGTACTCATCGAATTTGTTAGTATTTTTTAGAAAATATAGAAACGATGAGAAGAATATAGTCGATTAAAAAGTTTCATTTATAGTGGTCACTAAATGTCATGGAAAAAAGGATTATATTGGTATATATATAATCTATTTGATACATCTAGTGGTGCACATGTTTGTATTGAGATATGAGTATGTTTGATAGAGATCACAATAGATCCCTTAGTAGCTTGAGTGGCACTAATAATCTACTAGAGGATACTCTTTTATTTCATTTATGGAATAGAGATTTTATATATTTTTCAACACTACTATAGACCATAGGTTTAAAAAGTTATGTACCTAAATAAGAATATTTTTTTAGATAAAATATTTGTTCCAAAATGAAGAGAGTATGATGAAATTTTATCCAAAAACAGTTTTATATGGATTCAAAAATAGTTTTGAAGTTTTTCATAGAGTCTATATAGATGTTAGTGAAAGTTAGAAATTTTTAAATATGAACTAAAATATTTAATGGATTATTTAAATTTAGGTTAATTTATCTTCCATGTATTTTAATTGAAAATAATCAATTATTAATGGATTAAATGTATTGAATATTCATTTAATGTGTTTAATAAATAAATATCAATGAGAATTAATGTATGTCAATACATTGAATAAATATGACATGTTTCATTAAATGAAATGAATAAAGTATGTCTATGTAAAGGGATGAGATCACTACTATTATGAAAAACCTATTTTATCCAAGGATCTTTATGATTTATTCCTTCATTTATCTTATTCATCACCCTCAGTTAAGATAATAACACCTCTTTAAGTGTATGAGAGTCCTCTGGTTAAAAATAGGATCTATAGCCTACTATACCACCTTCAGATGTTGGGGGTATTTGTCTCGAACTCCTGTGATATTCATCAAGAATACTCCATAAAATTTTAAAGATGGATCTTATTGTAATATAGGTACACATTTTATGTTCTTCATTTACATTACATATTGATTTTTTCAAGGATAGATCATTTATTTGGGTTTTTATTCTACTGTTATTTTAATTTGATGGATACCAAAATCCCAATAATGGTATCAATGTAGAGGCTAAAGGGTTTTATGATTCCTAGTAACTATCACACATAAATGTGTGATGAATTGTATCTCTTAACCTAGGATTTCCATTGTGATTCAAATATTTTCATGAAAAAAGAGTTAGAGAAATGGAGTTCTTTGATATGTTTATATGGATATCATGTTAGACATGCTCATATGAGGAATAAATATTACACCACATAAAAAATTATTGCTATAATCAATATTGAAAAAATAAAATGTAACAGAAAACATTTTTTGTGACTGGATATATTAAAAAAATTTATTCTTAGAAATCATAATAAAGTTTATACACATTAATGTAAATGTATTTAGTCGATTATATGGAATTGTAGCACGTTTCTAACATCCATTCTGGATAAAACACACTCCATTGAAAATGCAATTTTCTTGTTCCATCGACACTACAATCTGTGCCTCTACAAACTCTAACATATTTTTTGATATCCATACGAAGATTACATCCTAGAAAAATTAGTGTTTCATAGAAATGAGGCTACCTCCATTTTTCTTTGGTGTGAGATGTAATTCTCCCATTCGACTCTAACTTTTACAAACTGTATAATAGGAATAATTGAAAAAAAATGAAAAAGGTATGAGATTTTTGATTATTTGAAGCCAAAATTTATGATTTTTTTAATTAGGTGTTCTACATTTCACATTTAAATATAAAAAATTTGAATGAAAATTTGGTTATTCTTTTATGTTACAATTGATGAAATCAATTTGTTGCATTATCATTTTTGACTATTCAATAATAAATTGTATTATCTATTTTAATATACTTTGAACTACTTTAGATTTTATAGACAATAAACAAAATAATTTTATTTTAGTGCCACTCATTCCACCCAAAGAGAAAAGTTTAGAAGTATATATAGGGATATCATGAAATTTTGGATAGATAATTATGGTGTCCAAAACTAAATTTATTGTGGAGAAATTTGAAGGGAAAAATAAATTTTTCATGTGGGAATGTGAAGTTCTTTATGTGATAACTCAATATGAATTATATATTACTATAGATATAAAATTTATTAACATATCTAATAGTGATTAGAGGTGACTCAACTGAAAAACCTGTGTCATGATCTAAATGTATTTGGAAAAAATATTAGAAATATAGTGTAATGTAAGAGACCTCTATGAAGATTTCATAGAATATTTTGGAGAATAAGAACATGTACAAAATAAAAAAATGACCTAATATAATTTTTTTTTGATTTTAGTACAAGAAAGTTATGTCCATAGTGGAATACCTAGGGAGTTATAATAAAATTCTAGAAAAGATTCAAAATTTAGATGTAACAATCATGGATGAAGATAAGACTCTTATTATTGAACTCTTTACTAGAGATTTATGATAATATAAAGACTAAATTTATGTATGGTAAGGATGGGGTTATTTTTTGATGTATCGAATTCCTTGATTAATAATGAGCAGAGGTGGAAGGACATGTATGACCATAATGATTTTGTATTAGATGAATTGAAAGAAACTATAGAAAGATAATTTAGTAAGAAGATCAAAGGTTTCAAAAAGGTAAATAAAAATTTATATAAATTGGTTCGTCCACCTTCATATGACTAATAAAAGACGAGTGAACCTATTTTCATCAGAACGGGAACTAGAGAAAGTATTATAAACATATTGGGGAACCAATGGTGAAAATTGTAATCAAAACTAAGGATATTGAAGATTAAAATTTTCTCATTTCCCTGATGGTAAACCATTACAGTGGTTTGATTCCTAATTTAGGTTGTTTATTCCACACTTTAATGAATTATGATTTCGTTTTAGGACATAATGATTTAGAGAGAGGTGTGGTGTTTATAGGAAAAATTATCCCTATCACACAATAGGTATTTGAACAATAATGTCGAGGATGCATGATGGTACAACTTGAACCCTTGAATATGTGAGATATATATCATAAATATACAAGAAACTAATTTATTTATAAATGGTTTATATTTTTCAAAAACTGGGAATCTTCGATAACCAAGTGACAAATGAATTGACGCTTAGATATCCATTAGGAGAGCATCAATTCATTTAATGCTAACCTATTTAATATTTTTAGGGATTTTTTAATGTAATATTTTATAATTATAATAAATATTTTTTAGTTTATATAACATCCTAAATTATTATTTCAGGTACTTTTATTTGTAATTTTCTTTTTTGGAATCATTGGAGGGGCTTGGTTACTTGAAAAAGGGTTATTAGTCTTTTTTTTGTGAAAAATGGGTAGTACAATGATTGTGGTGCCCCTTGTAACCTTCTATTAAAAAACAATTATTTGATATGTAGTTTGTGGTCAAGGGCATGGAATTTTGGGGTTTACCCGATCCACCATGACCATAATTCCTCACGATAGCCATGGTGAAGTTTATGGTGGGCCAAAATGGTCACATTTTGAGCACCTGGTCATAGTTGGACACAGTGGTTTGTATTTGAGAAAACCAACCAGACTGTGGTGGGCTAGAATAGGGCATGGTGATAGGGGTTTCAAAATTTGAAATGAAAAAAATGGTCACTTGAACTTTCGGGGTAGTTACTACAGCCACCCGTACCCATAATGGGGGGGGGGGGGTAATGCATATTTTAAATCATTTTTATTCTATTAAACTAGTATATCTATTTAATTTGAACCATATTTAATATTTATAATGTTCTTGAAAGGTTTTTTTATCCATATTTTTTTTAGGGTGATTTGGTTCCACATGGATTGTTCCTGTTCTTCCTAGATGGGAGATCAGTGTAAGAGAAATAGAGGTAGCTTTTCCGTGATTTTTGTATAGAAATCATTGTGAATCTATCTTTATCACTGGTTTGGATTCCTTGATGGGTTTTTAATGATACCATGATTAAGGTTGGTTATTTTTAATGCAATTAATATAAATTGAAAGAGTTGTTACTTTCTTGATTTGAAATGGGTTTCTAATTGATTTTTATATCATGAATTGAGATCCATGATAAATGATTTCAAAATGACATGGTGTGTATTTAACTGATTTATCTATGTATTTTAAAATATATCATTTACTTTTTAAAAATTATTTTGAATCTAATTTATTGATTTTAAGAATGAATTTTATGATTCTTGAGAAATGAAGGGATGAAATGTTTTATAGATTTGAAATGAAATGAAGTATTTTTGAAAGGCATAAGTTTTGATGAAAAACATTTGATGTTGTGTTTTGAAATGAAATTTAATGTTTGTAACATGAAAATGGGCTTCTTTAATGATTATTTATGAAATTTATTTTAGATTAATTATTTTCCCTTTGATTTATTTACTTAAATTACATGGTATCCTAGATAGTTATGCAGTTATTTAGGATATGCATCCGAGGCATATATTATCTCTACCTAGGAATGAATTAATTATGAAAATTATAACATATTGAGGGAATGGGTTTCATTCATTCGGGGGGGGATCTTATTTCCCCAAGGCTTGAGAACTAGGGATGTGTGTACACCATGATCCATATTTCACCATGGATGTGCGGAATAGAGGTCCTTGTTCCAACTAAATCTAGGAATAATAACCTTGGTTATATGATTGAGAATTAATTATTACATTCCCATGTGTAATAAATGATTTATTCATGCCTCTTTCAATTATAATTCCTATTTATGTCTATTTTTATGAACGTGTTTATTTTTACCAATTCTATTCTTACTGTTGATGTGATTTGGAAAGCATGATTTATTATGATTGCAAAATATTACCATACCATGTTTTATTTGGTAATTAACATATTTGTTTTATTTTATATGAACCTTATATGAAATTCTTGGTGAAATCATACTGGGCTAGTGTTACTCACACCATAATTTCCTCATTGGGTGTTTGTAGAATTTTTTTGTCAGGTACAGGAAAAGGGAATGAATTTCTTAGATATGGTGATAGTGGGACATTGGTAGTTAGTGGTGAAAAGAAAACTATTTGATCCACTAGTTATTTGGGATATTGATATTATATTATTTTTGGGTTTTGTGATGTCTGTGGTTCCCTATTTATTTTTTGGTACATTACACTTGATGATTTTTTAGAATACCCACTATTTTTGGATTCTTAACCACTATTTTTATTTTATATCTCTTATATTGTTTAAAAATAACCCCCTTCATCATTTTTTATTACCATATGATACTTTTAAGACTATGGGGATTGAGAATGCCCTTCAGGCCGGGTTAGAATTGACTTGAATTCTGGTTTAGTGGGTTACCTAGGTTAGTTCCTGAAAAATTTGTTTCAAATGAGCCCATGTCACTTCGTATATGTTGGTATGTAATTTGGATATCTAGGTATATAGGATACAAGATTTTTTGGAAATAATGGGTAGGTTACAAGATATTTCTCTTCTAGATCTCATTGTAGCAGACCTTAAGTTACCATGCATTTTGGGAAAAAGTGACTTTGTGTAATTTTATTAATTTGATTCTAAACATCTCCCAAAATTTTATCTATGATTTGTGTTCCCATGTTTAATTATTACTCATATTTTTGATGTTCTTATGTATCTCAAAAAAAGTTTCCTTATAATTATTTGATGTTACATATTAACATGCCCCCAAGAAGTCATTGTATTAGTCTTTAGGAGGGAGCTGCTAATGAAACACAACAAAAAATCCCTCAAGTTTACCAGAACCTCATAAAGGTAGTTGTTCATGTGGTCCATACTTTGGGAGAAGGAACCAAAACTATAGCCATTTAATCTATAGGGATGTATGTTTGAATTTTTTTTTATATATTTCCCAATAGTTTCATAATTAGAAATCACCATCATTCAAATAAATGAACAATCCTTAAGAGACAGAGGATTGGTTAAGGAAGATTGAGGGATTATTCAAGTAATTGGATATTCCATATTTCATTAAGGTGAAATATTTAATCTTTAAACATGATGGTACTAGAATGAGTTAGTGGGATATTGTAGTTATATAAAAGAATAATGAGGTCTTTGAGTGAAAGAATTCAAGACTCTCAATATGGAGAAATTCTATCCAGAGTTGACGGTAGTGGATATGTCCACATACTTCCTAAAACTTCACAAAGGATAATGGAAAGTGATGTGGTATGATAATTTTTTTTCAAAATTTATTAGTTTTAACCTAAGTTGGTGTCAAATGATATGTTGAAGGAGTGTAGTTTTTAGATGGGTCATTAATCAGATATCTGATATTAGGTTTTTATACAGAAGCTTACCTATTATGTTAATGTTTTAGATAGGTATATGATAGAGTAAATTGACCTACCTTATACGTTAGGGTTAATTAGAGTATATCCTACTCCTAGTGGATGGTTTAGTGGTTGCTTTAAATGGAAGAGAAAGAGTAATGATCCTTATGATGGAAAAAATGGTGGTGGTCCATGATAGGATACTTCTTCCAGATCCACTATAGTGTTTGGTAGGGTCCCACTGGATTTCTTCTAATGTGGTAGGGTTTGGAAGTCAAATCCCACTTTTATGGAGGAACCAAATATGTGTAGATCATGTTTATGTTTAGGCCACTTGTAGAGGTGTTTTCATGTTTATATTTCCCCACATAAGGGCATAGGCTTGTAGATACTAAGAGGATTTTTCTGTTCAGTCATATAATTCAAAAAAATTAGGTTCCAGACATAGGCATCAAGAATGAAGCAACCTAACATATTGAAAAATTCTTCAATGGTAGCTGATGTTGGTCCTACAATAGTGAATGGTACCATTAATTTTAATTCATCATTAGTGACTACTTTATTTGATATTAGTGTCTCTCATTCATTCATAGCAACCCGTACTATGGACCTATTAAATCATTAAACATAGATCATGCCTTATATGATGGAAATTGCAACACCTCTCTAGATAAAGAGAGAGAAAGATCTCTAATTACCTTCTTGTTCTTTTTCTTTATCATATATTGATATCCTCTATGAATTTTTAGTTCATAAACTGAAACATATATTTAATTAATCGAATGGATTGGTTGGTTTCTCATAAATCTTAGATTGTTTGTTATCACCAGTGGGTGTCCTTTGCTACTCCCAATAGGGAGTTCCATATTTTCTAGGGAAAATGGGGTCTGAGGTCTAGCCAATTCAAACCTCCACTTCCAGAGTTGGGTAAGATCATATTCATTTATTTCATTGAACTAGAGTAGGAATATTCCTATAGTTAACTTCCTATACATGCTACTGAGTTTCCAAAATTGTTCCCATCAGACTTTTTCCTCTACTATTGGAAAGCGAGGTGTATTTTTATTGATATGATGCAGGGTACAAATCCTATACCTATTACCTCTTACTATATTTCACTAGCTAAAATAACGAATCTAAGGAATTATTAGGATTACATGATGTCCAAAAACTTCATTTGACCTAGTGTATTGATTACTAGAAGCTAAATTAGGATATGGTCAATAAAAATTATTTATTTCCTCATATTGAAAATTTTTTAATCATATAAAAGGATGTAAGTGATTCTCTAATATTGATCTTTAGTCTATTTACCACCAGTTTAGGTCCGAGGTGTCTCATATTCCAAATATCCTATTAAGGATACAATTTTTCCACTCTATGTATCTTGATATTTTATTTGGTTTGACCAATTCAATTTGATGTGTTTATGGTAATTATGAATATGATTTTTTACCAATATATAGACTCAATATTTTTGGTATTCATAGATGAAATATTGGTATATTCCGAAACCAAGGATTATCATGTTCTGCATTTGAGACCAGTTTTGGATATCTTGAGGAATCATTGACTTTATGTCAATCATTCAAAGTTACAATTATGGATTTGGGAGTTGATGTTCTTGATGAATTTAGTATCCAAACATGATATCTCAACTGAACTAAAAAGTTGAATGTTGTCATTTCTTGGGAATAACTACAAAATTTCATTGTGATTAGGATTTTCTTGGGTTTAATAGGGAATTATCATCGGTTTTTTATTTATTTCTCCAAGATGGCCTCTCTATTGACTGATCTCACTCAAAAGGGAGTAAATTTTGTTTGGGATTTAAAATTTCAAACTTTCTTTGATGTGTTGAAACACCATTTGAATTTTACTCTAGTGTTGACTCTTCTAGAGGATAGGTGGATCTATGTGGTTTTTTTCATGCTTTAGGTTCAGGATTGGGTTGCGTTCTCATACAAGGTGATCGCATGGTAGCTTATGTTTCTCATAATATTTTTCCATATTATAAGAACTAAACCACACATGATTTAGAACTCATAATTTTGATATATTCTCTAAATAATTTTCAATTATTCCTTTTTGGAGAAAGGTTTACCTTTTACTTTATTCATAATATCATGAGTTATATCTTATCGCAAAGTGATTTGAAACTCCGTTAGAGGCGATGTGTGGACTACCAAAAATCTTTTGACTTTGACATCACCTATACCCCTAGAAAAAAGAATTATTTTATTGATTATATAAGTTGGACTATACCATCCCAAGCCATGTATTAATCATTATAAGAGTGGAATATCATGACTCTATTTTCTCACATACATTTGAGAATCTAGGAGGATGAAGCTAAGTTTCTTTGTTAATCATTTAGTTTACATACTCTCTTTTTGAGATAATTATCTTGGAACGACAACTTTATGAAGATTTTAGATACATATGGAAGTATTTATATGGAAATGATACTATCTTTGAATGGTCTATATCTCCAGAGGTCATTCCTTTCTTTAGTAACTACTATGTCAGTCCATCACCTATGAGGAACACTATGATGGGGGATAGTCATCATTCCCATTAGGTAGTGAACCTTGGCATGAATGATATTTTTTATGATATGAGGAATCAAATCTAGTGTCCATGTATGAAACTATACATTTTTTATTTTGTTTCCCATTGTTATACTTGTCGGTAGATTAAATATGATCATTATAAGCCTTTAGTTTTGCTTCAAACCCTTCCCATGGATACATGGATGTGGGATGATATAACAATTGATTTCATGTTTGGGATTCCACATACTCCATGAAAACATAATGTGATTTGGGTTTTTATTTATTGATTAACCAAATTAGATCACTTTATCCCTATTCATGATACCAAAAAATATGAGTATTTATGAAATTTGTATGTGTTATAGATTATTAGGTTTCATGGTGTTACAACTAAAATTGTTTTTGATAGGGATACCTGATTAAATCTTGGGTTTGAATAATCCACTATGAGGCAATGGGATCTCATTTCAAGTTGAGATTAGTGTACCAATCTCAAATGGATGGTCAGACTAAACATTTTATACAGATTATTGAAGACATTATTTATGCATGCATCTTTGAATTTATGGGATATTGGAATTTTCATACTGGGACTCTTATGTTTTCCCATAGTAATATCTACCATTAATCTATTATAATTAAACCCCTTGAGTTATTTTATGGTCGGCCTTATAGATATACACTTTGTTGTTTAGAGGTTGGGGAGGCTTCCCTTGTGGGAACTAGTTTGGTCTAAGACATTACAATGAATATTTAAAGGATTCATTAGTGGTTGGTGAAGGAAAAGATATAGTATAAATATTTTGTGGATCGTATTCAACATCCTTTGGAGTTCTTTCTTAGTGACTGGGTGTTCTTTATTTTTTTCCCTGGTTGGTTCACCAAAAACTCAAAAATCAAGGGATGTTATCATAGAGATATGTGGGACAGTTTGAGGATGTTGAGCAGATTGTGAAGGTGGATTAATATTTGGAATTTACAACTTTGATTAGTTTTATCCATAACATTTTTCGTGTGTTATAACATAATAAATATCTTTCAGACCAGTCTCATGTTTTTAATTAGGAGAAACTTGATACAGAACCTGATATGACTGTGACAGAGTAGTTAGTTTGGATTACAAATTCACATGTAAAGGTTCTCTATGGAAGGCCAATACCTTTGTTTTGGGTTCAATGTAAATTTAGATTGGATTACCATGATATGTAGGATAATGAGGTGTTTATGAGATAGTAGTGGAATCATTTCATTATATACTGGTCTTCTTGATTGGGCGTTCTAGGGAAAAAATAATTATAGTGTGGTGAATTATGACATCCTAAAATTTTCATTTAGGCAATTTACTTGGTAATATTTTTTGGATGCATTACAGGGTCTTGATGACTTGAAAAATGGTTTTTGGTATTTTTTGTTGGAAAATGGGTAGCACCAGGGATGTGGTGGAGGCCGTAGTGTTCCTTGGAAACTCCTGTGTAAAACAAACATAACCACCAGGACCTATGAAATTCATGGTCTTGGGTATTGCGTTTTGGGGGGTCACCCTATCCACCATGGACAAAAAGACTCCCCACAACCATGGTGGAGGCCATAGTGGGCTAAAACATTAGGGGTTTTAGCAATAGGTCATGGTAGGACCTTGCAATCAATCTTCTAGGTAAAGACACCATGCCGTGGTGGGCTACATTAGGGCATGGTGATTGGGGTTTCAAAATTTTTGATGGACAAATGGCTACATGAACTTATAAGTTTTTTTACTTTAGCCACATGATACTTAATCGAGGGTTTTATTACATATATTAACTTGTATTATATATGTATAACAAGTCTATATCCTTTATTTAGTTTGGATTTCAAATTGAGCACGTTCTTATAATGGTGTTTTTTGTGTTCCTAATTTATTAGAAGGAGATTCAGTTCCTCTCAGCTCATTATTTTTCTTCCATGTTGAGAGATCAATGTAATAGTGATAGAGGATATTTTTCATTAATCATTGTGTGGGAGTCATTATAGATAATTATTTCTCATTGGTTGTTGATTCCTTGTTGGGTGTTTGATGATACTGTTATTGAGGTAGGTGGTTTCATAATTAAATTCCTATCAATTGAAACTATTCATCCTTTCTTGATTTGAAATGGAAATCCAATTGATTTTTATAACATGAATTAATATCCTTGATAAATAATTTCAAAATGGAATGTTGTGTGTTGAACCTCTCTATATATGGATTTTCAAATAAATCATTGATTTCTAGAAAATTATTTTGAATGAAAATGATTTATTTGAAGAATTATTTTGACAAATCTTGATAAATGAAGGTAATAAATGTTTTATGGATTTGAAATGAAATTAGTTATTATAAAAGGAATGAGTTTTGATGGAAACCATTTTATATTATCATTCATCAGAAAATAGTTTCATCAATCATAATTCAATAATCCACTTTTGATATAAGTTTTTTAAAAGAAATGGCTTGTTTGAAACTTGAAAATGGGATTCTTGAATGATAATTGATGAAACTGTTTTGAGATTACTGCTTTTACCTATGATCAATTTACTTGAATCACATGGGTGGTTGGGTAGTTAGGTTGTGGTCTAGGATATACATACTTGGAATGTATTTTCTATACTTAGAAATTAATTGATAGTTTAAATTCTGTGTAAAAATTATTAGCACATGGGATTCATTCATTGGGCCAAAATCTTATGCCCCCAAGGCTTGTGATCTAGGTATGCGTGCACAACAAGAGTTATATTTCACCAAGAATGTGCAGAACCTAGAGAATTATTCCAAATAATTTTAAGACTTATAACCATGGTGATATGATTTATAATGAATTATTAAATTCATGTGTTTACTAAATTATTTATTCATGCTTGTTTTTATTTTGATGCATATTTATTCTTGTGTTGATAGAAATGATTATTCGTACCTTTTCTATTCTTTAAAGTGAAATGATTTTTAAAGAATGATTAATTGTGAATTGTGAAAATATTACCATGCCATGTTTTAATTGAAATTGATCATATTTGTTTTATTTTATATTTATTACTTATGAAATTCTTGGTAAATTCCAAATGGGATAGTTCATCTCACACCCTACTTATGACTTTGGGTGTTTGTAGGATTTATTTTGATAGGTATAAGAAAAGGGAAAGCATCACTTTGAGGTGGTGGGTGTTCTTGGTTACAAGATCTTGAGAGTTGTTAGTGATAAAATGACTATGTGATCCACTTATTATGAGGATATATTACAATGATTCCATCTTTTGGTATCGTGATTTTTATGGGTTTTGATCTATTTTGTGGTACATTAGTTTTGATAATTGTTTGGAATACTAACTATTTATAAATTATTTTTAAAATTATAAATATTATAAATGTTATAAATATATAAAAGTTTCCCTTTTGGGTAGTTGAGTGTCAAATAATTTAGGTTTTTTGGGTTTAAGTTTTTTATAAATATTTTTTTATAAATGTAATAAACATATTATACTTTTCTATTTTTGGCGAGAACCATATGGAATGACCCTCTCCAATTTTATTTTTTTGGTTGTTTAAAATTTATAATTTAAAAATGTTATATGTATTTTTTGATTTTATGTTTTTTTGGGTTTTGTATTTTTTAATTTTTTTAAATGTTATGTTTCATAAATGTTATAATTATAATTTCATTGAGTTTTGTTTATAATTTTTTAATGTTATATTTTATAAATTTTACAAATATATTATAAATATAATTAGATGTTTTGTGTCATTAATTTATGTATAATCAATAGATTAAAAAATATAATAATTTTTTTGGTTGTTATTAATGGATAATAGATTCTAGAATATAAATAAATTAGTACAAATATTTTAAGATATATTAAATTTAAGAAAATTTATGTTTTAAAAAATATGGAATAATATCATTGAAATGATGATTTTTTATGAAAATGGGGATGGTAATTTGGATATGAATGTAAATGTATCATCAAATTATTTCCTAATGTAAATGTATTTGAATTGGTGATGTATAATAATAACATTGATATGATAATTTTATATGTATGTATGTGTGTATGTATATTTTTATGTGTAATTTTGGTGATCTTTGGGAATCTATAAGAGTATTATATGATACACTGGAGTGTGCATATTAATTTTATTAGTTTATTTCATTACATTTTACATAATAATTTTTATTTATAATAATGTTCATAATATTGACCCTTTATGGATGAGCTGATTGAACGTGTGTATATATAGCCAATTATAAGTATATTTAAGTCCTAATTTTTATCCCTTTTAATGTTATTAAGATGATATTTTACCTTTTTAATTAATTTCCTAGTATTTCATTATTTTATCCTTATAAATGGATCACAATTTATGAAATGTATAAAATATATAAATGACTAATGATAAAGATTATGACGATGAATTTGACATGTAATAGGCAAAAATACTGAAATGTAAAATCTAAAAATACATTTAATGACTTTATAAATTCAATATTTATGTATGTAAAATGTTTTATAATAGAGAAAAATCAACATCGACACCTATTGCCATCACAAATCAACATATGAATTTCACACCCACTCTTGGTGTGACATCTTTACTACTGTGGTGTTCCAGCTATAGGAGAAGGTTCTTCTTTGTGTATTAACACAACCTCAAAAGGGTGTACATATGGCTGTGGAACTACTACCACTATGTACTACACTACTGCTGCTAATGAAACCTCAATATACTATGTTGTCGGTGTCTCATCATTCCATTGAGTAAATGAATATCCAATATATTATGTAGTGGAATTTCTATCATCATATGTCAAGCCATATCCAAAAATATGGGTTACTGGTAGGACCCCCTAAAACTAATGATAATAGGAGTTGATCTCATAGGTCCTCATAAGAGAGAGTGTTTCCTATGTATTGAAAAAACTATGATATTGTAGAATAGTACCACACATCTAGAGAACTATAGATTTCAATTATAGGATTCATCTTAGAAGAAGGTGGTATATTGGAAACATAAGTAAGTATTTCTAGTGTAGGATACACTTCATATAGGGTAAAAGATAGTACAAGAGCCTCTATTAGGTTTCGTTGACCATGTACTCATCTCTATCTTCACCCCTATTCTCATATCTACCCTTCTTCCAGTGGCATTGGCAGCAGTGGTTGTGTATCATCCATAACAGGATCATTAGAAACATCAATATCCCCAGTTACCATTATAGGATCATGTGGACTAAGATATGTCAATAGATACTTATCATATACACTCTCATATAATGAGTCGATTGGATCTATGAGATCTACTAGATATACATAAACCATATCTTAACTATAAATTTAATCCTCTTTAGTGTTTTTGATAGGTACAAATCAATGCAATCCCTCTATCTGCAAAAATATAACATTAAATTTAATAAATATTCTGAAATAAATATATCTTAAAAATATAGTAAACATACTAACTTGTGAAAGCCTATCCCACAACTTGTAAGGTACATGATAGTGTGATATTGGTACCAATATATGTACTTTCCCTGATCTGATTACTTGAGTGATACTATTGAATATTCACATCAAAATATACTAAACCGAACATGCATGTCCCAAGTCTCATTGTACTTATCATGGTGACATGGTTAATCAGTCTCCTACCTATATATGACTAGAATACTGTGAAATGTAGAAAATTAGTGTAGTGAGTCAGAGATGTTTTTCATGAACCCAAACTATCATCGGACAAGGTTTGGCTAGTTCCACTCAATGATGTAGAAATGATTGAGTGGAAACACTACTCCATGGTCTTTAACCATAGTTTTACAGTATGGTGGAAGAGACTCAAAGATAAGATTTTTATATGTGATATTTGAAACTCTAAATACAACTCAAAAATTAATCATAAATTTGAAAAATGATAAAAATATTTTATAATTAAAAAATCCTAGAAAATTAATAACAAAATTAATGTTTATTTAGACAAAATTAAAGTTTCACTTTCATCATATGGCCACAGATCATCAAAAAACATCCAAAAACTATTCACACTATGCCTCGGGGTATATACATAACATTGATCTTGACTCCATCTTGTATAAAAAGTAATATATGATTAGTTTTTATAAATAATATTAATACAATTTTAAAATTGTTAAAATTAATTATGTAAACATACCAACTTCCCTAAGTACAATCCTATAAAAGCTGATTGGTAATTGGTAAAATAACTCTAGGATCAATTCATGGAAAATTATCTTAAACACATATCTATAGTATAATGAAATATCCGATAATATAGCTCTTTTTAACTCATTATGCTAAATAGATACATCTATATTGTTATTATAATATATATGACCCCCAATTTTATGTAGTTATCTTGTCTGGATCCTCATGTAGTGGTAATAAATCTTGTTTACTAAGGTTTTAGAGTAATCAACACACATAGTTCCTCTAATCATCCTTTATATATATATATATACATATGTGTGTGTGTGTGTGTTAAATCATCATATCCTCATCAAAATCATCAAAAAATCACTAAGAAATTATCATCAAGAAATCTAATGCATGATCATGAACTATGGAAGAATCATGGATGGATGATGATATAGATGCCTAGTAAATGATTTTTGATTGTAGGATAGTCTCCCATAGTCGCACCCATAATGGCCACCCCATGGATAGAAAAACCCAACATGTACTACAAAACCTCTAAAGTAACAATAATCTCCCCCTCAGGAAGATGAAAAGTGTGTGTCTCTGGACACAATCCCTAAACCAATGCAATAATTAAATAATGATCAATTATCATGAATTCACACTTGGTGACTATATAGAATCTAGAACACCTAATAAATGGAACAATGGGAGATGGGGGTACCTCATGGTGGAAGTGATGAGATATTCAAATAAAAAGATGTCAAAAAGGTCATCCTTCTAATACCTCACATGATATATGAGAATTTTTTTCAAGCATTAGGGCCTCCTCTATCCAAAATTATAAAATTTTCTTAATTATTTTTTAGACGCTTAGCTGTTACCATCATTAAATTTTTATAATATATTATGTTATGACTACAAAATTAAACTTTTCATATGTGAAGTGTTTCAGGTTAAAGTTGTTTTTTTTTAAATTAGTTTCTTAACCATGAAAATTAATTTATTATCCTTCCAATAATTAAGGGCATTCTTAGAATATCCCTTGAGGTGAGGAATAAGATCATGGGAACCCAAAATAGAGAGTTAATTGTAAAATGAAATGAATTTTTTATTTAATACATTCAAGTCATTAGTTACAAATACTATGACATTAAAAAGTAGAATACAAGATAAATCATGATGATTGTTTAATGATTTCACCTTACATATTGGGAAATTTGCGTAGGTGTGACTATCCTATCCACATAAACCAAAACTCAATTAGTATGTCCCATTGTGGTGCTAATACATCTCATTATAAATATGATTCAATATTAGCCTCCATTTTGGCCATATCCTATTTAATTATTGCAGAAGCATTGGGGCATCAGTAGGAAAATTGAAGTTTTTATATTCACCTATAGGCATCCATGGAAGAATGTATAATTCCCTAATAATTTTTTAGTTTATATATTGGATTAACAAATTTATCTCCTAATAATCTTACAATGTCAAACATTGCAATCAAATGTATAGAAGGATACCATAATTCTTGGAAGTTACTACAATCATATTAATATTTCTCCAAAAAAACCACAAGCACATGAACTCTGCGACTGGTCAAAAGATAATGTAACTGAGCGACCTAAAATCTTCTTCTAGAAAGGTTGAATAGACAGATGTGAAATGTTGAAGCCTCCTAAAGAATCCTATAAATACTACATTGAAAATGAATCCCATATCATATCCCTATATTCATACCCCTTTCAGACTTCTTACCTCTTTCCAAAAAACAATTCACTATTCAAAAGAACGTTTATTACATTTGACTTGTAATTTAATTTTAAAAAATAATATTAAATTAAAAGAAAAAATTAATTAATACATTTTTCAATATTCCTAGTTAACATATAATTTAATATTCTAATTATGAGTGATAGATAGATTCTGAACTCCCATTAAGACTCCATTAATTCATTCCATAATGATGGTTGCCATGTTTCCATATCTTCTCCCATTAATATATGTTAGCGACTATTTATCCATTGAAATTTTCATCATGTACTCATATATTTCTTAATTATTGTAGTGAGTGTGATTAAAATTATCCCCCATATTCTATTGTTAAGGTTTTTATACTAAATTCAATGATAAAAAATAATAACACATATAAATTTTTTTCTTTCTATTTGAAGGGTTATTTCAAAAAAAAACATATTAAGCTTGATAATTTCATTATTTATGGAATCATCCTTGAACCTCTTCTACGTGTTTCTTGATATCAATTTTAAGTATGGGGTGGTTTCCATGAAAGAACCTGATATGGTACAACTTATTTTATTGATCGATTCCAATAAAAAATCAAATACAATCTTACAACATCCATAAAAAATTCTTAGAGGCAAGCCAAGAACCAACTCCAAGATGACAATTTATCCTTACCAACAATAGAAACGGCCAATGGAACAAGGGAAATATTTATATCATGTTTGGAAGTAATAAATAATGATCCAGTATGTAGTACCATTGGTTTATGGTATGTAACCTTCTCTTAATGATTTTTATGGTTATAAAGTGTAAGGGTGATAGTTGGGAGATTTGGGAGAACTTTGGAAAAAAATGGATCTAAAGGGAAGTCGCACGGGAGTCGCACAATTTGTCTAACCGTGCAACCAAACGATGCAAATTGAAATGTTTAAGGTAGAGGGACTCATCATGGTGTGTGCATGATTAGGGAAAACATGTGAGGGGGCCATGCAAGGGTCTTCCTAGGAAGTAGCTAATGCACGGTTAGTGCACGGTTTTTCTAACCGTGCGAACTATCCATGCATATAGTTTAAGTGAGATCCTAAAAAAGTGTATCTCACACGTGTTTTCATTTAAGTGGGTCCTTTTTTCTCCAAAGAAGCCATAACATGGGATTTTTCTTCCAATAACATCAAATAAGGTTCTTCCATTGATCTGAAGGTGATCTGAAGGCTTCCCTTGGTGAATCAATGTCGGATTGTTGAGGTATGTGATCGTCCTTCATCATTATTGATCGGTTTCTTAGATCTACTTAGATCTAATTCTCTTATTCCCTTGGTTTCATATATATATGCTCATTATGGGTATATCTAGGTGTGTGTATGAAAAATATGATTATTTTTGGTCTTGATCTTTCTAGGAGAAGAGATCTAAGGCAGGTTCTTGGAGAATTGATCTAGTTTGCTTGTTCATTCTTCATTCATTGGGGTTTTTGTCAAAAATTTTGAGGAAGGAGGCTTTTGGATCGACTCACCTTGATATAATTGATTGGATTAGATTAAAATTGGTTTATTTGAATGTAATTTATTTTGAAAATCATGAAATCAATCTTCCTTAGTGATGATTTATGTTTTTTTGGAAATTTCATGATCTTGGTAAATTTTTATGCAAAGGGGTTTAGTTTATTGAATTTAAAATGATAATTTTAAATTATGAATTTTTTGGAAATGATAAATGGTTGATGAAAAATGGATTTCCAATAGAAATGGTTTGAAAAAAAAGGTCTTTTATTTAAATTGTTTTACATCAAACTGGTTTTTAATTGAAATGGTTTTGGCGGAAATGGTTTTCAATAAAAGGTGTTTTTATTGAAATGGATGTTTTGGCATGGTCGTTGGGAATATGTGGTGTGTGTTCATGTTTCATATATGGGGCTTGGTTGAAATATGTCACTGTGCTCAGTGTCAAAGGGTTAATGGAACATGGGAAACAATTACCTTGTGACAACTTGATAGATCAATGAGAAACTGCTCATGAGTATGGAACTATCATAAAGTAGAATGTATGGTTGATTATGTGGATGTATATATTGGATTGGGTATGACAAAGGAACATTGAGAAATGGTTTTAAGATTTTGTTTAGTTATTTTCTAGAAAAATAACATGTTGGAAAAAATTTTAATCGTACTTGTATGCTTTTGGTTAAAAATGGGTTGGGAATCCTTTTATATTTTGTTATAAAACTTTTTGGGGAAATGTTTTATATAAAATGTTTTTTGTAAATGTTTCTAAATTTTCTATCCTAGAGAAGTGAGTAGGTAAGTCATTGGGGGAAACCTACTGAGTTTTATACCCACCGCTTCATTGGAAATTTGGTGCTTTTCCAGATGCTATCTTCAGGGACAGGGGAAAAGGTAATGTTTAACACGTGTTTAGAACTACCTCGTGATACTTGGGCTATTTGCTGATTATGGAGCTTGGAATTTTTAAAGCATGGGTGGTATCCTGATAGTCTTTAATTGATTATCCCCCATTTACTTTGATAATTGTTTTGTATTCCACCGTTGCACACTTTGATGTGGTCTTGGTATACATGAAGTAGTTAGTTGTCTCAATTTTATACATGCATCATTTAGTCAAAGTTTTGGTCGTTAGTTTGTTGGTTTATTTATTAAATGGTAAATCTTATCCCAATTGTTTTTGAAACCCTTTGGCATTTATTTCCAGCCTTCGGTGTATTGGGGATGTCTCTTAAGGCCAAGTAATGACTCGTTGGACTCTCAAGCCAATGAGAATTAGCGGGTCATTACAAATGGTATCAGTATGGTATTTTAATTGTGGTACAAATGATATTATCTTGTTCAGTCCTTGCCTAACAAGAAGTCATTAGTGTTCTTGGTCTTGGAGTTGAAATTCCTTTTTGTCTATCCTTTGGGATTTAATCTTAGATAGGAGTTGGATTTTCGGAACAAGAAATGTATAAAATAAAAGGACATAGCTAACCCTTTTATACTGAACATCAAGTTATCCAGGATTTCAATACATAAGTGTTTGGAGACACTTCCAGGATATAGGAATATAATTTTCATGGGTTTATCCAATGAGACTCGAATGAAATGCATTGTAGAGGACTGTCTTCCCACAAGGAGTGCATACATCATTTTAAGGAATGATTCATGTTGTAAAAATATTCTGATTTTTGAAAAAGCATGAAACTGTTTTTCAAATGAAAGATTTTGAAAAAGGGAATGCTTATGGTATTTTTAAAATGGTTTAGTTTTAAAAATCTTGTTGAATGTTTTCAAAAATGGTCGAACATGGAAAAATGTTGTTCTGGGAATCAATGTTGTGATAGTTGATGTGATAGAATTTGAAATGCTAAGCCATCAGTTACTAGAGAGTGGGATTGATGGATTTTTTTGTTTTTTCGGAATATGGAACCCAGTAGGAATTGTTGAAACCAACCTAAAGAAGCAGTGGAGAATGTGGTTACACCTGAACCATGAGTGAACCAAAAGCCAGTTTCAAGTATCATCCAAGATTTTCAAGTTGTGGACACATGGAACCAGAGGAATGGGCCACAACATGTGGATCATACCATCCAATTCATGAAGCAAAATCCACCTAACTTCCAGGGTGATTTTGAACCTGAGAAGGTGGAGGTGTGGATGAGTAGGATGAATCATATCTTTGAATTCATTGGCACACCAATAGAGATAAAGATCAAACTAGCGACATATATTCTCGTTGATCTTGCACACCAGTGGTGGGATTAAGCGGTGCCAACTAAATTGTATGAAGACCTTACATGGGAGGATTTTGAGAGATTTTTCAACAAACAATTCTATCCCCACACATTCAAGATCCCAAAAATGATGGCCTTCTTCAGCGAGAAACAATAAAGTATCTCTATCACAGATTATATAGCTAAATTCATTAATTTAGTCTGTTTTTCACTAGAGGTTGCAGCAAGTGCCTCTTTTAAGGCACACATCTTTGAAACGGGGCTAAGACAGGAGATTCGATCGAAGATTACAATGCTCTGTATTACAGATTATATGAAGATAGCAGACAGAGCGACTGTGGATGAACGTGATATCTCGAGATATGTGGGAAGATGTATGATAATACCTATATAAAACAGTGGGAAATCAAGAGTTGGGAACAAGTAGAAAAGGGACACCTATTTCCAAGGTGGAAGTGGAAATCAGAATCAGACGGCTAGATTAGTGAACCTTCCTCCACAACCCCAGAGAAAAGCTACTTTCTCTCAATGTAGATCACTTGACCACATAATGAGAGAGTGTATGGAACAAACTACAACATGTCATAATTGCAACAAAATGGGACATCTTCAGTGCTATTGTCAAAGCACTCCAAGGTCAGGTTCTTGGGACACTTCTTAGGTATCGCAAGCATCATATTCTTCGATAGGGCGGGGACAACATAATTAGTCTCATCAGTAGAACAGAGATATCCATGGTAATTATTGAAATACCATGACTTCTCAACTAGGGCAATCTCATCAATGCAAAAAAGAGATCAGTAGAGTTTTGAAGCAATTGTATAGAGCTGAGAAAATGATTTTTGATGATCAGGATGGACCTTATATAGTGATAGTTATGATTATTTTTATTTATAAACTTGTTCAAGTTATCTTTGATACTGGTGTATCTAATTCTTTCATTTCTTCTCGTACTGTTGATTTTCTATGTTTAAAATTTTAAATGACGCCGTCTATTTTAAAATTGAAAACTCTTCTCAGTGAAAGAGAATGTCAAGCCTTTGTGTGTCAAGAATGTGCAATATCTATTGATGGAGTGAAGCTAAAATGGGACTTCTCAGTGTTTGATATGAATGTATATGATGTAATCCTGGGTATGGATTGGTTGTTAACATTTAAGGATCACATCGACTATTATAGGAGAACAGTGAGTTTCATAACTGAAGACAACATGGAGCATCTATTCAAAAGAGAGAGTATGGTAAAGAAAGGTGAAAATATATTGGTATCACCAATGGTGGGAATGATCTCTTACCAGTTGGAAGTGTTGAATTTGGCATCAAGGGATGCGATTAAGAGAATTACTTTTCCAGTAATTGTGGATCACTTTCCAGATGTATTTACCAAGAACTTCTCAGGGTTACCACCTATAGTGGAAGTGGAGTTTACGATTGATCTTCTCCTAGAGAAAAATCCTATTTACATTCCTTCTTATAGGATGTCCCTAAAATAGTTAGGATAATTGAAAGTATATTTGGAGGAGTTGGAAAGAATGGTTTTCATTCAACCAAGTACGTCTTCATGGGCAACACCCAATTTTTTCATAAAAAAAGAAGTTGGAACTCTTCAGATGTGTGTTGATTATCCTAAGCATAATAAAGTTATGATAAAGAATATATATACATTTCCAGGCATTTATGATTTGGTATTCATGCCTTTAGGTCTAACAAATTCACCAGTGTTCTTCATGTCTTTGATGAATCAAATATTTCAGCAATATCTGTACTCTTTTGCTGTGGTGTTTGTGGATGAGATTTTTGTGTTTTCAAAGATAAGGGATGACCAGGAAGAGCACCTAGAAACAATTTTACAAATCATAAGATATCACCATTTTTATACCAAATTATCAAAGTGTGTTTTTTGGATATAGGAAGTACCTTTCCTTGGCCAGGTTATTTCTAAGAAGGGAATTTCTGTTAATCTTGAAAATATAGAAGCTGTTATCTCATGGTAAACACTGAAGAAATTTTTAGAGATACAATGTTTTCTTGGTCTAGCTGGTTACTACCGATGCTTTGTGCATGATTTATCAGGACTACCTTCGCCAATGACAATAGTGACAAGGAAGAATGCTCCATTCCAATGGACAGAGGAATGATAGAAATCCTTCTAGGAACTAAAGTTTCATCATAAATCAGCACCTATCATGATCTTTCTAGAATCAGAACAGGGGTATGTGGTGTACTACAATGCTTTAGGATCGGGGTTGGGATGTGTTCTCATGCAAGGAGACCATGTGGTTGCTTATGGTTCGAGACAGTTGAGGGTGCATGAGGAGAATTACCCATCACATGATTTGGAGTTATCTACAGTTATCCATGATTTGAATGCATAGAGAAATTATATATTTAGTGAGAAATTTACTGTGTTCAAAGATTAAAAAAGCATGAAACACATTTTCTCAGAGTGAGATTTGAAGCTAAGGAAAAGGAGATGGATGGAGTATCTCCAAATGTTTGACTTTATTCTCCGATGTTTTCAAGACCGTTCCTCTGATATAAATTGTAATTACTGAACCCTAGTTGCCCAGATTTGGTTCTAAAACATGCTGTATAATTTTTTTATAAAAGAAACTGAATAATTACACAAAAATATTACATAATCAAGGACCTTTACTAGTCTAGGTTTTAGAGATTAGAAAAACCTTATTTTTTTCAGATCTATACAAGAATAAAATAAAATGAACAAAATGGTACTACATGTGATAACTCTGTAAGTGAATCGAATGCCTTCCGAAAACTCTATTGGACTTGTGGAAAATAGTTTAAAGTAATGGGTGGGCATTAAATATGCCCAGTAAGGGGTTTTAAAATCTTTGATAAATCATTTTTAAAAATATTCTTTCAAAAATAATTTCAAAATATCTCTTTTATAACATTATTTGAAATTTCATACACTTTATAAATACTATATCACTTTATAAAATACATACATTCAAAATTTCATTAAAAATATTCTAGTTTTTTCTAAAAAAAACATAATATTTTTATAAAAAACACTATTCTGAGGCCACTTGAAACATTGAAGGCCACCTTAGGCCAACCCACTTATCTAAGGATGGGTTCACTCCCTAATTCACTTCAATATTTATAACATTCATGTGCTAGATTGTCTGAAAAAAGGGCTCAAAGGGACTTAGGATCTCATTATGAAAATCAAATAAAATATGCTCTTATTTCATGATGTCTAATTATATACCTAATCACCAAGAAACTAGGATTCATGGTTCTTATCTTGTAATTTGATGGTTATTTATGCTTAAAATCATGTAATAATATGTGTAAAAAGCTGGCATCACTTAATTTGGTATCATAGGATGATCTATTTATTTTTGGTATGAGGATTAGAAAACTCTAGTGAAATCCTTAGGGATAAGAATAGGTATAAGAAAACATCACTAAATTTTAGTTAGTATAGAGTAAGTGTTTTATAAAGAAAATATATCTCTATATGGATACTAAAAGCCAATGTGGTTCTGGCACAGGTGTACCTAGGAGTAACAACTCTGACAAAGTGTTCTGGGCCTTACTCAGGGTAACCAAGTACACAAAAAATGGGCCTTACTGCGCACCTATTTTGGAACTCCTAGAGGATATGCTTTGTTAAATTAATAATCTCATTATGAAAGTTTATTAATTTAACCACAGATATTCACATAAGAAAATATGTTAGGAAAAACTCATGGATAACCTAGATTGAAACACAGGGAATCACAAGTTAGGATAAACTTTTCCTTTATGAGTTTATCCTTTTATGTTCAAAATTTATTTTTTATGATTATTAGAAAAGTATTAAGTCTTCCTAATCTCACTTTATTTTACTTATTTCATGGATGGAAAAAGAATAAACCGTGCCAAAAATCAATGTGATAGGTAATGTGAGGATTTACCAAATGATATTCCAAATATGATGGAAATAGGAACTCAAAACTTTATGAAAATACTTGCTCAACTGGATCAAATTATGAACAATAACATGAATCATGTTGAACACCCTCCTTACGTTAAAAAAGAGCATTTTTTCACCGAATCCTTCATACGAAAAAGTCCTACCATGTTTAGTGGATCTTTTAATCCCATCCTTTGAGAATAATGGGTTAACTACATTGAGAATATATTCTATGTCCTCTAGTTATTAGAATAAGAGAAAGTTGTTTTAGAAGTTTATCATTTTCATGAGGAAGTAGATCAGTGGTGGACACTGATCAATAAAAAAAAGTCCAAGGAGAAAATTGATTACCTAGAATGGGAAGATATCAAGAAAATATTTTTGAATAAGTATTTTTCGTGAACCCTCCATCTCAAGATGAAAATGGAATTACTTGGGTTGAATAAAAATGAATATGAGTCTATGGGGTATTATGAAACGAACTTCATAAGGCTTGCATAATATTCCTTCAGATTTTTCATGAACACTAAAAGCATGGTGTATCATTTCTTTAGCAGACTAAATCCAAGTCTATGGACATAATTGATGATCCAAGACATGGAAAACTATGAGAAAATTTTACATTGTGCCATTATGGTTAAAATGAATATCATAGACTCTTAGTGGTCTAGTGGGACTGCTGAAAAAAAGTGGAAAATGGATTTTATTATGGGTCATAAATCCCATAATAGAAAGAAGTCCCAATATCCAATATGTCAAAAGTTTATGAATAAGCATCCTAGAAACTTCTTAAAGGAAATTAGTATTTGCTTAAAATTTATAGGAGAAGGGAATATGGATAATAACTACCAAATGGATATGAATATTCCCACTAAAGTGGAAGAATAAAGGAAGGTTCATATGAATGTTCATCTAGTAGTGTAGTGTTTCAAATGCAAGGAACATGGGCATTTTATAAACCAGTGCCCTAAGCCCAAGGTTGTCAGAGGCAATCAACAACAACCTCCAAGGCAGCAAGGATGGGAATATTCTATCACTACTACTTAGGTGGATCCAAAAAATTATATGGTGATAGGTATAATTTTTATCTATTCTAGAATAGTGAACATACATTTTGATTCTGGTTCTATGAATTCTTTCATATATTGCAATTTTAGTAGAACTATTCAAACAACACCTCAAAATTTGGAGGTTTAGTTATCTATGAGAATAAAAAAGAAGAAATTATTGCATCCAAAGTATATAACTCTTACCCTATTAATGTTTGGGATATAAACCTCCTATAAAATCTTGTCATACTCCCTTTGGTTGAGTTTGATGATATATTGGTCATGGATTTACTATCATTATATCAATCCAACATAAACTATCAGGAAAGGGAGATCACTACTCACATCCTGAATCATCCTCCAATTATATATGAGTGTAATAAGGAAGATGAATCTCTTTTAGAATTATTATCTCAATTATGGAAATTTTTTCCATAGGATTAAGCATATCTATCAATAATTATTGATATAAAGGATAAAATCATGCTTGAAGACATGCCCATCATGAGGGATTACATTGATATATTACATGAAGAAATTTCTAGTCATCCTCCTAATTGATTGGTTGAGTTCTCAATGTATATTATTCTTGGATATCTAACTATATCAAAGAGGTATTATATAATGACCATCGTTGAACAGGAAGAACCAAATAAGTTGTAATAGGATAATCTAGATAAGGGTTTTATATAACTGAGTGCTTCACTATGGGGTGCACCAGTCCTCTTCACCAAGAATAAGGATGAATTAATGCACCTATGCATTGATTATCATGAGCTAAATGAAAATACAATGAATAAAAAGTATCCTATTCAATGAATAGATGACTTGTTAGATCATATACAAGGGTCTTGTTATTTCTCTAAGGTGTACCTTTATCCATAATATCACCAATTAATGGTGAGGAAGGAATATATTCTAAAGACTGCATTTCGAATGAGTTATGGACACTATGAGTTCATAGTGATTCCATTTAAACTCACTAATGATCTAGAAATATATATGGAATTAATGAATAGAGTCTTTAGAGATTACGTAGACCAATTTTTGGTAGTCTTTATTGATGGTATTCTGATATAATCTAAGAATAGAGAGGAACATGAGCCGCATTTGAATACTATTTTGAAGACATTAAAAAGGGGTAAACTTTATAAAAATTATTTTAAATGTGATATTTTTATAAATTAATTATCATTCTCTGGGAATGTTATCAACAACAAAAGGATATATTTTGACCCTTCTAAGGAAAAGGAAATTAAAAAGTGGCATATACCAACTTCTATAATGGAGTTACATATTTTCCTTATTCTTCCTTGGTATTACCGATGATTTGTGAATAGATTCTCATGATTGTTAGACCCACTAAAAAAGATGGCTCAGAAGGGAGAAAAGTTTGTATAGACTAATGAATGTGAAGACTACTTTAAGGAGTTAAAAAATTGGCTTATCACTACACTTTTGCTCACATTATCAACAAATGGATAAATATTTTTTGTAAATATTGATGAATTAAAGAAGGGTGTTGGATATTTAATTATAAAGAATGATAAAGTGATTTCCTATGCCTCAAGGTATTTGAACATTCATGAGAAAAACCATCCAAGACATGATCTAGAGTTGGAAGCTGTGATCATTGCGTTTAAAATTTTGTTGCATTATCTCTATGGGGAGAAGTGTAAGATATATAATGATAGAAAGAGTATCAAATATATATTCACACATAAAGAGATTAATAAGTTCTAGATATGATGGTTATATCTCATTAAGGATCACCACTGATCAGTCTACTACCATCCTGGTAAGGAGTATAATGTGTAAAATGATCTAAGTAGAAATTATCCTACAAATTTATCAATGTTGATAATTGAGAAAGATCCAATATTCTTTGAATTTAAAAGTTTGAAAATTGGAATCATTAAGGAAGGACCGTCATCAATCCTTTCTCAAATTATTTCTCAACCATCCCTCATAGAGAAAATAAAATATGCTCAATGAAATGATTTGGAAGTTCCAAAATAGGTGGATGCTTTCAAAAATGGTAAATCCTTAGAGTTCCAAATGGATAAGGAAAGATTCATGAGATTTAGATCATGACTATGTGTACCATCCAATCCAAACATAAAGTAGGATCTTATAAATGATGCATATAGATCAACATTCTGTGTTCACCTAGGGAGTAAAAAGTTATATCGAGATCTCCGAGAGAACTTTTGTTGGGACAATATAAAAAAGGAGATTGATGAATATATTTCAAAGTGCCTAATATGTTAGAAAGATAATTCTGAAAGAAAAAAGTCTAAGGGTATTACGAAACCACTACCCATACCAACATGGATGTGGGTGAAAATTACCATAGACTTTTTCACTAGACTTCTGAATATATCAATAGGGAACAATTCTATATGGGTCATTGTGGATTATCTTACAAATATAGATAACTTTATCACAATTCGAGAGGATTTATCAATGGATCAACATGCATAGATATACATCAAATAATTAGTAATAATGACTAGGGTACCACTACAGATTATATCCAATCGATATCCAAGATTCACCTCCATGTTTTAAAAATTCTATAACATGCTCTGATCACTGAGTTGAATTTCAATATGGCCTATCATCCCAAAACTGAAGGGCAATATCGGTGAACTATTCATAAAATGGAAAATATGTTGAGAGAATGTTCTATGGAATTCATGGGAGAATGAGACCAATATCTACCACTGGTTGAATTATTCTATAAAAATAGTTTCCACTCAAGTATCCAAATGGATATATGTAGATACCTTTATGAGAAGAGATTAAGAACACTGAATTTCTAGGATGAAGTTGGTTAACATAAGATACTAGGACTTGAAATAGTTGAAGAAATGATGGAGAAGGTTAAAATCATTCAGCCACACATCAAGGTATCCCAAAGTTGAAAAATAGCTATGCAAACAACCTTTAATGACATGTTGAGTTTAAGGTTGGATATATGGTATTCCTCTATATATCTCCATGGAAGAGGATAATGAGATTTGGGAAGAAAAGGGAGCTAAGCCCTACATACATCAGACCCCTCGAGATTCTTGTTCATGTTGGATCCATGGGACCTTGACTTAAAATTACACAAAAAATTTGTCAATTACATGATGTATTCTATATATCACTTAAGAGGAATTACATACCAGATCATTCACATGTACTTAATTCAGAGGTGGTATAGTTGGAGAATGATCTCTCCTATGAGAAATAACCAGGGAAGATCTTGGATTGTAGAGATAAAGTTTTACGCAACAAGACCACTCACTTGGTCAAAGTACTACGGTGGAACTATAAGTACAAAGAGGCAACATGGGAGCCTTAGAAATAAATGAAGGAGATGTACCCACACCTATTTTCAACTTAGAATGAAAAATGAAATTTTGACGGTAAATCTTCATAAGGGGGGAAGAATGTAACAACCCAAACTTTTATAAATGGAAAATTCACTTCTAATATATGTGGAACAAACTATAAACCATATAAAATCACATTTGTAACAAAATACAAACTTTATAAATGAAGAATGAATGAAATAAGAAGGATTTCTCGATGTTAAGGAAACTATACTGATGAAATAGTAACATAACCTTGGAAATAGTATTGTGACCCTTGTGAATAGTAAATGAGACAATAGAATTGTAACTTCACCCATGAAATTAAAAATAAAATTTGTCCATATTATAAGAGAAAATATGATATAATTATATCATATTATAAGTAAATAAATATTTTAAAAATGATTGATTAATTGTTGGTATGTTTGTATTCATAAATATTTAATTTAAATTTTATAATTAATTAAATAAATTAAAATAAAATTTATTTTTATTAAATGTATTCATAAATTAATATTTTGATGTATAATGATTATAATACTATTTAATGAGACATTAATTGATTTTTCAAAGTGTTATAAAAGTTGTTATAATATTAAAATCTGTATTTTCCAAGTAATTGATGATTTTAATTAAAATTAAAATTTCTCATATTTAGAAAATTATTTTCATAAATTGGAGTTATTTTTTAATTCTATATTTCTAAAAAATAATTAGGGAGAATTTTTGGGATTTTTCTGAAATACGTGAATTTTTGGTGAATAATATAATACGGTAATTTACATTATATATACATTATAAGTTTAATACACTATTCCTTGAGTCATGGATAATGTAAACTGCATTGGATCAAACTAACATGATCTAATTATTTTATTTATTATCAATAATCATTACTATTGCTTTTCTTTAGAAAAATAATAAACTAATGAGTTAAATAATGAGAAAACACCCCTCTCCTCCACTATAAAAATCACCCTCACCACTTCTTCTCATAAAACCTATAAAATATTTAAGACCTGTACAAATTCTGAACAAATATAATTCCAAAACCCTTACCCACGTCCATGATCTCTTGGTCTCATCAAAAGACCAAAACCTTTTCCCTTTAGAGGTTATCATGGAGGATAAATTCATGTCATAAATTCCTCTTTCATTTTCTTTTAATCTCATTAAAAGTTATTTTCTTTCCTTATTCTATACTAACATAAATTCATAAAAATGGTATGATAACTACAGTACCATACACATATTGAAATTTTATTATGCCAATGAAATAATCCATCATCAAACCCCCTTCTTATCTTCCTTTTATTTTAAAATTGAAAACATTGTCCGTGATGTGCTAATTTATCACATTCAAGGATGATAAAGTTTTCAATTTCCATTCCCTACATCAAGACTTATCATAAAAATATTTTTATGGTTAAACCAGATTATAATATATGTATTAAATTCTATTTAACATTTTGTAACCATT
This sequence comes from Viscum album, assembly GCA_963277665.1. NCBI lineage: Eukaryota > Viridiplantae > Streptophyta > Magnoliopsida > Santalales > Viscaceae > Viscum > Viscum album. The sequence goes on along the minus strand of OY728146.1, from coordinate 1,872,370,776 downwards.
TTACATACATAATAACAAATGATAAAACAGAACAAGTTTGTTGTGATAACAAAACCACCAAATTGATATAAATGTTTATCATTAACTTTCACCTAATGATTCATCCTTACTAAAAATAAAATAATGATTTATATGATCATTTAAAATGTTTTATTTTCATTAATAACTAATAACTTAAATTTTGTATTTCTACATCCATTTTACATGAACTTCTATACTCTTATATAAGAAAACTAATCGTGAAAACTAGGAAAACAATCACTCACAAATGATGAAATTGAACAATATAACTCATTAAAAAGGCCATACATGAACTTAATAAAATTATAATAAAGAAATTAAATTTATAAAAGTTTTTTCAATTATTAATTTTTTAATTAATTTAATTATTTTGGACATTAATATCAAGTATAGAACCATTTCAGACATAAGGTAAGGGATTTAACCTGGATCTCTATTTTTTCCTTCGGGTTACTATTTATCCCTCTTTACCCCCAATGTAATTATTATTTATTTGTCTAAAAATATTGTATCCAAATTAATACATCCTTATTTCATGGGGAAATATATGCCTTAAGAAGGCCCCCTTCTCAATTCTTCCAGATAAGGAAACACGATTAAAGGGAACTTTCTGAATTCTTACCCATTTTAAAGTGTACATTATAATCTATTTTAAGAAAACTAAATTTCTATAAAATAACCCATTTTCTTATGAAAACATTCTCGGTTCACTTCTTGTTTTATATAAAACATTATTCCATTTTCTGATTTAAATGCTCTTTCATATTTTCCTTAAACCACAGTAAAATGTTTTATTTATAATAGTTCTTAAATTATTTGTTACATGTTATTAAATAATTTTGACATCAAATATCATAATCTAAGCCTATTTTCCTTTATTAATGTCTATTTTTTGATTTAATGTACTACCTTCATGGATAGTTTTATTATTCACTCATTTATTATGCTTTATGACATGATTATGCTACCTAATTCTTTGCATGGGTAAACCTTATGTTTGATTACATATATATGATTCTTTATATGGAAAAAATATTCATGAACATGTTATGTTGGGTGCACCAAGATAGTACTCCAATTCATTGGGTAATGTTTAGTCTTATTAGATATTTTGTTGGGAGAGGGAGTGAACCTGAATCCTTTATGGGACTTTGTCTACCCTGTTATATAGTATTTGAAGTTAGCCTTGACTCATGTTTATTTCATGTTATATTTTGTTTACATGTTCCAATGATTTCATGATTATATTTTCCCAGGTTATACCTATTATAATTCCTTATGTTTATTCACATTCCATTCCTTCTATGCTATCATGATATATCTTCTAACCCATGTTCTATGTTTATTCATATGCTTATTTCATTAATGGGATTTTTAGCTCATCACTTTTGTTCATGTATTACCCAGGCTATACTAAGCATATTTAAGGGATAAAAGGGAGTTATGATATCATTATAAAGATTAAATAAAATATTTTCTTATTTCATGATGTTTATTTATGTAAATAATCTCTAATACACTAGTCTACATGATCCTCAGATTGTAATTTGATTATTATTTATGCTTAAAATCATGTAATAATATATATAAAGGGTGTTTTATCTATAATAAATAATATATATATTATTTATATATGCATATAAGAGTTATAAATAAAAAATTAAATAAACCGTTCATGGAGATGGTAGGTCGTACATACGCATGAACATTGTTTCCATTCTCTTAACATATTGAAAGAAATAAAGTTAAATACTATATTACAATCATAGAATAATTTATATGTCATATATATCACATATGTTCACTAAAAACATCCTTATTACCTTCCATGTAAAGTGTGAATGAATCACGTCACTTTACGAGGTGGTAGTGCACCATACACACATGAGACATTATCATATTCACAAAGAATGAAAAGTAAGAAGGTATATATGATATAATAATTTAATAAGTATAATCATATAAAAAATAAAATATATAAAAATTTAATTCATCATTATATAAAATTATGATAGGTGGTGACGGAAAATGGATAATATCAGTTTGTGAGTTGGTAGTTCGCCTTACACACAAATGGTGATTTCCTATCCCATTTAACATAATTGGAGATGGTTATATGTAATTAAGTTAACATAACAACATATATGTATATATAATATACTATGTTTATTATATAATCATGGTTTAATAAGAATATAAGGAGGTTGATAAAGAAATGAAATAAAAATTCTCGTTCAAGAATGTTACCTATTCTTTAGGTAACCTCCTTATGTATACACAAAAATCATTCCTAGGTTTGTTTTATAACCAAAATAAGGATTCTAAGATGATATATGGTAATTTAGGAAGATAATTGGGTAGTTATTATCCTAAAAATGCTTTTTTATGTTTGAATAGGGGAGTATAATGTGTAATTTTTGGACAATGTTTGGGTCATTTTTAGCCCTTATCTATTTAGTTTAACCCTCTCCAGTAAACCTATATTTACGATAACCACATTAAATAACTTTTACTATTTTTAATATTCATTATGATCAAAATTATGTTGAGATTATTAGATAATATAAATTATTATGATTTCAAATATAGAATCCATTTTATAAATTTCATTTAGAGAAGTGGAAAAATTTATTTTAAAATTAAACATGCATATGTGATGAGAAAGAAGTTTTCCAAAGAGAAAATGCTCAAAATTTTAAATTGTTTTCATATAAAAAATAAATACGAAAAAGATTAACATGAAATAAATTAGATTAATTGATATTTAATTTAAATATTTTTTTTAAAAACCATTTTAAAACAAAAATAACTTATTAATTATTTAAATTTTAAGGCAGTTTTCATTAAAAATAAGTATTTTTCACTATTCATATAAAAATTATCTTTTTAGAAAAATAAAAAAAATCTCTATAACTTAATTCTAATATGATAATATCAAAAAATACGTTCATTTATTAAATAAAATTTTTAAAAGTGAAAAAAATTTATTTTATTATTTTTTCACAAAAATCAATAATTTTTTTTGAGAAAATAATATTTTCGAAACATATAAAGACTTCTCTAAAAATTAGTTAATTTTTACCAATATGTTTTATTTATATAAATCCATTATACTTAATGTTTAATTTTTTTATTATTCAATCTTCTATGTTTAATGGCTAGGTTATAACCGTTGTATTTAAATAATAATATTAATTATATATCATGGTTTGTTAAAACTCGGTCTCATGTGTAACACAAGATAAACTCTGTGTTTCAAGTAACGAAATATATTTAAGAAACTTATTATTTCATGTAACAAAATATATCAAAGAAATTTAATTTATTTAAAAAAATTCATAAAAACAAGGGGTGTTATATTCTACACCCTTTAAATTAATTTCACTCTCAAAATTCATCACTCCGATACAAACAAATGAGGATACTTCCACCTCATCATATTGGTTCCTTTAAAATTCATGATCATATCAGGATGGTAGATTATCAGTTGGTGCTTCCATGAAATCACACTCAAGTTTGTAACGTGTTCCATGTATCTCTATTGAGTAAGTACATACTTCTACCTGATCGTATCCTCAAGTTCCCACAAAGCTTCCCCAAACTAGTGGTTTTGCCAAAAAAAATATTACCTCATAAGTGGTCTTGTTTTATATGAATTTCTCTATATGATCCAAGAATCTCCACCAGTTGTTCCTCATAAAAAAGATATTTCTCTAGGGGTATGAACTCTAATCTTAGTACATGTGAAGGGTCAGGTATGTATTATCTTAATAGAGTTACATGGAACACTTCATGAACTTTAGTGTGGTTTGGTGGAAGCACAAACGGATTGACTACCATCCCAATATGATTAATAATTTCAAAGGAAAAAAATATACCTAGGGATTAGTTTTTCATTCTTTCCAAATATCACTAGCTTCTACCACTAACTTGAAACATTAGATCACATTGAAGATTATCATCATAAATTTTCTATTGATTTTTTTAGACCCCTAAGTGTTATTGAATGGCTCTAACATTATGCCCTTTTTTAGCTATTTCAGTTCCTAATAGATTTCTTTCCCCAACTTCATTACATAATTTTGGGTCTCTATTTCTCTTTATGTAGAGGGATTCCTAAGGATCCATCTTAATACTTTAGAGAAGGATATTATTGTAAGAAAACTATTCTAAAGTAAGGTTTTGACCCTAATTAACTTTAAAATACAAAGAATAAGATCTCAAAATATCCTCTGTGGTTTGAATTGTTACCTCGAACTAGAAATATATTTTAGGATGATACACAATGATAAAACTAAACTCTATATCAAGAGTTTGTTTAAGGATTTTCTAGAACTTTTATGTAATCCTCAGATCCTGATCAGATACAATTAAATGTGGTGCTCTATAAAACCTTACCACTTAATTAATTTATATCCTAGAAAGATGAACTAGAGATAGATATTCTATGATAGTGATGAAATTTTCTAACCATGTATTGTGAATGACTAAAACCCATATATAATTATTCTATTTAGACATTTTGGGGTGTCCAATGAAAAAATACATGGTGATGTTTTCCAATTTACATTCTATTGTGGATAATAGATGTAACATCCCCTTAGAATTTTGTCTCTCATTATTACCTTTCTGACATAATAAGCATAGAGATACAAACTCTGTGATATCTCGATTTATTCTATCCCACTAGAAATAATCTTTCAAATATCTATACATTTTCATTTTACAAGGATGAATACATAATCATAAACTATGATATTCCTCTAACAACTCCTTCTTTAAATATGGTATAGTTTGAACACATAAATTGTTCCTAAACCTTATTATTCGACCATGATCAAGGATAAACTTGGGAACATTTATAACCTTCTTTTACAAATTTAAAATTTCCTTCTGCATCTCTTTAATCTTCAATTGGATAGATGGTTGAACATTTTATTGAGAAATATAAAATTTCTACCCTTAATTCAATATTTCTTGACCCATCCTATGTAAAACCATAATTTTTTATATTTTGTGATCATGATCATGTATATAGGTATCATGATCCTTTCAAATCAAAGCATTATCTACCTTTTTATCATTTTAAAGGTGGTGATGTATTGAGAATTAATAATATTTAATTAAATAAAACCATCTTATTTTGTGCATATTTAACTCCTTCTATGGGAATATGTTCATTATACTTTTTTATTAGTATATATATCACACTTCTATCCATAAAGAAAATGTCACCATATATTTGATGAAAAAATTACCACATCTATCTCCAAATAACAAGCATGGTAATTTTACCCAAGGACCATCAATTTCCATGAGGCATAAGTTATAACTATATCATTATTTATAATAACACATCCCAATCCCTTCTTGGATTCATCACTATAGATTAAAAACACTTATCCACTGTAAGGTGATGTATGAACAAGTGCGCTGACTCATATTATTTTTTATTTCTTGAAATTTTCCTCATATTCATCTGACCAGAGTAACTTGGATCCCTTATGAGTTAACATGTTGAGTGTATTAAAAATTTATTATAAATTATACACAAACCATTGATAATATCTTGATAATCAAAGAAGACAAAAGATCTCAATCACTATGGATGGTTTGGGATAACATTTAATAGCTTCTGTCTTTGATGGATCCACAAATTTACCCTCTCTGGAGATTATATGACCAAAAAATGAAACTTCTTGTATCCAACATAAAAAATATCTTTTCTCAGGGTATTTAGTAAAATCCTCAAGTGATCTTCATTCTCTTCCATTCTATTAAAATAGATAAGAATATCATTTATAAAGACTAAAAAAACTTATAACTCTAATATCTAAAGTCTTTATTAATTAAATCCATTAATATAGAAGGTGAATTAATAATACTAAATGGAATCAATATATATTCATAGTGTCCATACATTTTATATAATTATATCTTGGTTATATCCTCCTTCTTGACCCTCTATTGATGATATCACAAAATAAGGTCAATCATGGAAAAGTATTTTCCTTCACATAGTTGATCATATAAATCATGAATATGCTTTATATGATATTTTTACTTGATTATGATATTTTTATACTCATAATAATAAATACAGAGTTGTATATATCATTCTTTTTAACAAAAATAATAGGGTCACCCTATGGTGACACACATGGAAGGATAAATCCATTGTAAAGGTTCTTCAAGAGTTTCCTTTTTAAATTCCTATAATTTAATTAGGGAAATTCCATAGGTAGTATTTGAAATTGGTATGAAATCAAGTATTATTTCTATTGAAAAATAAACTTCATGATTTGGTGAAAGACTAGGTTACTATTCTAGAAAAATATCAAAAAATTCTTGCACAATAGGCGTATCATTGATTTCATGATTCTCCATGAACATAAAAATATAAAAATACCTTCTAAATGGTAATCAATATCCATACAATGGATGTAATATCCATTAGAATTTCATATTTATCATCCCATTGATAGAAGATTATAGGTTGGTTTGGAATATCAATAAATACTTCCTCGAAAATTGATGTCACTTTTATATAGATAATTCTAATCCATCCCTAGGATAATATAAAATTTAACCCGAAGATGAATGAAAATATTTTCAAGAAAAAAATTACCACAAACATAAACCGGAGAGGAATCATATACTTGAGATGTGATCATCATACCATTATGGTTTTTCACTACTAATTATATATCTAATAATTTGGGTGGCATCCTAATACCATTATAAAACTCTTCATATATGAAATAATTGGTAGATCCAGATCCAAATAAGAAATAAAAAATTCTATAATGGATGTTAAGTATACCTATCACCATATTATTATCACACCACTAATAATAAATAGTTATTTTATGAGATTTATCCTTCTCCCTCATCTTAATAGGGTGATAACATTTATCCTCACCATTAAACTTTAGATTTTGTAACTGGTTAGAATATTTACCATACTCCTTGAATTTGAAACATTGTAGTGTGGGTCTTTCATTATGTGGAGATTTTTCTCTATTCTCATTTTTATCTAACTTATTCCCATCACTATGGAAATAAACGTCTTTATGACCTTACTTCCCATAATTGAAATATTTTACAAGTCCCCTTAGGACAATTTCCTCCACATTTTCTTCCACACTTTAGTTATGAAGGGAAACTCAGTTTCTTTTCTCCATAGTTTTTAGAGTTTCCTTAAACTCCATTTTAAATTTATTATCAAAACCATGAGAATGATGGGTAACCCCGATCTCCATTTACATCTTGAGAGAACATTGAATGATTTCTTCATAGCTACTGGAGTCACTTATGGATAATTGCATTCATATACTTGGTTTTAAGACACTAAATAGTCAATGAGCCTTAATTTTAGGTTGGATGATAATTCTAGAAGCATACTTTACATGTATTATAAAATTTTCCTAATAGAAACAAAAAAATTCACCATCCTTCTTCTTTAACTCAAGGAATTCCTTATCCATTTTTGTAAGAAGTATATGAAGGATTCAATTAGTTAAAAATAATATCTTAAAATCATCCCACTCCATGGAGTCAATTTAATTATGTTCCCATATATTGTTTATGAGAGTCTACCATGGGTCCACTTCTCCTTCCAAATAATGGAAAATAAAAATGACTTTTTCATGTTCTAAACAATATAGAATAAAAACAATCTTTTTAATGGTATTGATCCATTATTCTTCAACTATTAGATCTGTGGAACCATTGATATAAGTTAGAAGTTGACTCATAAAGGACTCAACATAATGTTGTTCTCTATTTTTATCATTTTTATGTTTAGAATGATTCATATCTTGGGATATTTGTGTGGGCATAGATATAAGATTTTGTATTTTAGCTCCCATAATATTTAGTTGCACAGAAGGAAAATTATTGAATTGCCTTTCACAATCATCAATAAGATAGTTCTTTCAGGTTCCAACCATTAACTAAAACTAAAATTTATAGTGTAAGAAATAATTATAATAGCGAATAACCAAATATTCCTGAAAATCACTTATAGGGTGTATAAATAATGAATCCTTATTTTTAATCTATGAAACCTTATGTTTACCCAAGATTATTCATAATCATAATATATTTAAATCCTTCACGATGGTTCATAAAAAGTTTTTGAATTTACAAATAATATCCCCCGGGAGTGTTAAACTAGGTCTGTAGTGGCCTATTGTTGTGAATTAGGTGAAGCTCAATTTAAGATAGTTTTTCCTTTTTTATATTTATTACCCATGGGTACATATCTAATAGATCCAAATCAACTTATTATACCATTACATGGGTGAGATTTCTTGGAAACCACTCGATCAATATTTTAATTAAATTCAAGTACATTTTCTTATACTTTGACTCATACTTAGACTTATCCTCAGAAATATCCTTAGATATATTCTATGATTTCTCACTAAAGTTTTCATACCCTAGTTTGAAAAGTTTTACTTAACCTATAATATAATACCAACTGTAAAGTCCCAAAATTATCAAATATTTATATTATATATTTTTATATGAATATTCATTACATTACACAAATGCATTCTTGAGGGTATTAAAGGTATAATGTTTTTGGAAACTTAGGAAAAAAATAACTGGTCCATATGTGAGCCACATCATCTACCGATATTTTCTTCATAACCAGTTCCCTTCTTAGATATATCATAGATAAAACCTTTCATCATAACCTAGGGAAAGGAAACATAATAAAGGGTGAGTTTACAATCTCAATATGCGTAAACTAGGGAGATATCAACATATCATGAGAATAGGGATATGAGAATAACATTTAAAAAACATAATATGCATATAATAGAACATAAAATTGAGTCGTGGTATAAATAATGGTTTTCCATCAGTCATTAATTATAATGGAATCAATGAACATGAACCATGAGAACATAACATTGGCATAATACATATATTTTTGTCATATATATTAGAATAGAAAATCATTTACATAGTAGTCAATGATCATTTCCAAGACTATCATAGTGGAAGGGGTTCAATACCCAAACCATAATAGTATTCAAGGTTTAATACCATGATTATCATAGTGGAGAGAGTCTCTTATTGAACTGGGTTCACTCACCATTATATTCCCATTTACTTCATGAGATATAAATATTCATCCATTGTATTAGAGGGAGATATAGGTCCCACCCATCATATAATAAAAATCATACATATGTGTACCATAAAATCATAAAACAAATTATTAGATTGTATCCCATAAAATGAAATGGTATTCATAAACATTTCATCATATAATATCTTATGGAAAAGAGATAGGTTTCACAATCAATTCATCAAAGCATAACTCATGAAAAGAAGCGGGTTTCATAAGTATTTCCAAAGTTTATAACCCATAAAAGAGAAATTTTTTTAATTTAAATCATGCCACAATAGACATAAAATATTTCAAAAAGAATAATAATGTTATATGTGGATCTTATCCCCAATAATTCATAGGTGGAATACACAAATGTCATCTTATATGGAAAATGGTTTTGAAATACAATTTAAAAAAAATCTTGAAGAAAATATCATTTCCACTTTGAAAAAAACATTTTAAAACATATATAAAATTTAAAAATACTTCTCTTTGAAAATAACCTTAGATGATTATAATGGATCATTAAAACAAATTATTGGTCATCATAGTATAAAATTTCGTTCATTCTATACATGTTAAAATAAATATTCCTTTCAATTTTTTGGTAAAATATAAAGGAGAATTGTTTATTAAATGATATAAATATTAATTTAAAAACATTAAAAAAATAAAACATGGGTAAAAAATTATTTAAATAATCATTTGGACAATTTTAAATACATTTTATAAATCACTTTTTGAAAAAACGGTTTTAGAAGAAAAATGGGGTTTTGACCAAAGAGAGAAATTAAGATTATTTTTCTTAAAAAATTATTTTAAATTCATGAGTACATAAAGAGAGTAAAAAACAGAAATATGTATTCTAATGAAATAAATATAGAATAATAAAATTAATTAGTTTCTTGAGATATGTATAAAAATTATTTTATCATCAGAAACATAATCATAAACAATCCCTTTAAACAATGAGATTGTAATATAAAATGTTTTCTACTTTAGTAACTTTAAATAATAAGCCCTATAAAGAAATAAAATTAAATGAAACTTAAAATATCTTTATTATTAATAAATTCAACTTTTTACATGTCAAAGGGGATATATATAGACCGTATAAAAGAATATAGGTTGATAACATAAAAAATGTCTCAAAAGGGGAAACTGAGACTAAAATCTTTTACCAAAAGTCTCAACTTCCTTTTCATTGGTTCAAACCTCATGTATAATAAATATTAGTTTATTATAAATATATTAAATAACTATATATATGTCATATCATATATTATTTAATTATGAAATTTTATTACTCGCTTATTAACAATTCCATCTTAATGTTACATTTCAGGAAATAACTACATCTTCTTCATTTATATTTTGATTTGTTGTTTTTATAGTCATCATACTTTGATCAAGGTTCCATTATACACATAATTTTATTCCATGATATAAATATCTTATAGATTCATTATAAATTTATTTAGATTAATCTATTATGTTATAGATAGAAAATGAAATGCATTACTCATTGAGATGATATGTCGTACATACGCATGAATGTTGTTTCCATTTTATTGAAGGATTGAAAGAAATAAATGTAAATAATATATTATCACTATATAATAATATTTTATCATATATATCAAATATTTTCATTAAACCCATCCTTTTTACCTTCCACATCAATCCTTGATTAATCGCATCACTTTGCGAGGTGATAATCCTCTGTACACACGAGCAATATTATCATATTTTCAAATAACAGAAATTAAGAAGGTATATATGGTATAGTAACTCTATAAGTATAATAATATCATAAATATAATATATAAACATTTATTCCATAATTTTATCCAACCATTATAGGTAGTGATGGAAAATTAATAACATTGATTTGCGAGGCGATAAGCCACCGTATAGACAAATGATAATTTTGTATCCCATATGATGAAAGTGGAGATGGTTGTAAGTAATTAACATAAATTAAAAACAATAAGATTATATAATATAATGATTTTATTTTATAATCATGGTTTAAAAATAGTATAATGATGTTGATGAATAAAAAAATAAAAACAATCATTAAAGAATGTTACCTCTTCTCTGGGTAGCCTCCTTAGGTTTGCACCAAAATCCTTCCTAGGTTGGAATTCTGAAGAAAATTAATATTATAATATGAGAGTCTGGAATTAGTGAATATATTTTGATAGGTACTGGTGACATTAAATGGGGTTTTTATGTTTGAATAGTATATTATAAGGGGTCACCTTTCATAAGTGAGTTGAGGGGAACACTTGAAATTATTAGAAAGAAAATAAGGTATCTATGTTTTTTACATTCCAAAACACTAAAAAATGAACCATTATTGATCCTTGGAAATTATAAGGTCTGAATATGGACATAAAATGGGTGTTTTAAATGTTTTGGGTCATATATAACCCATATCTTTTTACTTTAACCCTCATGAAACAGTTTTTTACCTTAATCGAGGTAAAAAAAATTTACAATTTTTACTATTCATTATTCTTAAAAATTAAGTTTAAATTATTATAAAATATAAATTATTTTGATTAAAAATTTGGAATATATTTTTCTAAATTATATTCACGTAAGTGGAAAATTTTAATTTAAAATTAAACCCACAGACACGATGAGAAAGCAATTTTCCAAATAGAAAATGTTCAAAATTTTGAAGAGTTTTTATATCAAAAAACATTATAAAAAATTAAAATAAACTAAATTGAATGAATTTAAATATAGTTGAACAAATTTAACTTTAAAACCAATTTTAAAATAATAATTAACCATGTATCGTTTTAAACGAAATGGTAATTTTTAATAAAAAACAATATTTTTCACTATTCAGAAAAAAAAAATTAGACTTTTTAGAAAAATCCCAAAAAATCAACGTAAGATAATTTTGATATTATGATTTAAAAAATTAAGTTAATTTTTAAATACAATTATTTTTTATTTGAAAAAATAACATTAATTATTTGTTCAAAAAATGAAGTAAAACATGTTTTGTGAATATAGTACTTTTAAAACATATAAATACTTCTCTAAAAATTAATAAATTATCATAAATATGTTTTATTTATATAAAAAATTATAATTAATATTTATAAAATATTTATTTCTATTACTACATTTATGTTTAATGTCTAGGATATAAAGACCGAATTTAAATAATAATGTTAATAATATTTTGTAGTTTGTTAAAATTCGGTGTCCCATGTAACAAAAGATAAAATTGGTGTTTTTTATAACAAAATATCTCAAAGAAAATCATTATTACATGTAAAATAGTCTATCAAAGAATTTTACTTTATTTAAATAAATAATAATTCATAAAATCTCATGGTGTTACATTATAACCCCCGTAAAATGATTTTTACCTTAAAATTCAACACTCTAATACCAGAAAAAACAAGGATAATTATATCTCATCATATACTATATCTCCCATATAGATTCCTCAAACTAGTGGGTTTTCCCCAAAACATTGACCAGGTGAGTGGTATTTTTTTTGTAAAACTTTCTCTCTATGATCTAGAATATTCACCATTTGTTCCCCATAATAAAGATCTTGCTGCATCATTATAAAATCTGAGTTCATTACATATAAAATATCAAGTATGTACTTCCTAAGGATATATACATTGAAAAAATCATTAAATTTAGAGATTTTCAGTGGAGGATCCAACCGATAAGATACCATATGGATATGATCAATAATTTCAAAGGGACAGATTTACCTAGGGTATAGTTTTCTCTTCTTTTGAAATATCATTACCTTATTCTATGGAGAAATTATTAGAAATACCTTATCACCAACTTCAAATTTTTTATCACATTGAAAATTATCAGAATAACTTCTTAATTGACTTTGTGACACACTTAAGTGATTTTTAATAGATCTGACCTTCTCTTCTATTTCTTCAGCTATTTCAGGTCCCAATAGATTTGTTTATTAAAAATTATTCTAGTATAATAGAGCTCTACACCTCCTTCTGTAGAGGGATTCATAAGGAGCCATATGAATGCTTGATTTAATGCTAATGTTTTAAGAACACTCAACTAGAGGAAGGTGTTAATCCCAACCAAGTTCAAAATCTAAATAATAAGATCTCAATATATTTTCAAAGTTTCAATTGTTCTCTCAAACTAACTATGTATTTGAGAATGATATATATTACTAAAACTCAAATATGTATTATTATATTTCTAAGGAATATTCCCAAAATTCATGGTAAATCTCAAATCCCGATCAGTTACAATTGAGTGTGTTACTCTATAAAACCTTACCTCTTACTTAATGTATATCATGTATATTTAATATATATATAAATATTATCTGATAGGGATGAAGTGTGCTAACTTTGTTATGTGGTTAACTAAAACCGATATAAAATTATTCCTTTTAGATGTTTTGGGGAATCTAATGAAAAAAATCCACAATGATGTTTTCCCATTTCCATTCTGGTATGGGTAATGGATGTAATGTACCCTTTGTTTTATCTCTCTTAACCTTAACTTTCTAATATACCAAGTACTGATATATAATCTCTATGATATCTTTCTTTATTCTATCATAGCAAATATACACTTTCAAATATCTTTATAGCTTTTTACTACTTGGATTAATAGAGAAGGATGAACTATGAGGTTCCTCTAACCACTCCTTCTTCAAATCTAGTATGGATGGAACACATATATGTTTCACAAACCATATCATTCCACCATGATCAAAGATAAACCTAAGAACATTTTAACCATATTTTTTAGCTCAACATATTCCTTTTGTGAATATTGAGCTATCATAATATTTAATAACCTCTAATCATTTTATTTGGAGTATATTAAACTATTTTTGTGTAAATATATACATTAAAATTTTATGATTAGTATATATATCACAATTTTATCTGTAATAATAATTCATCCATTTATTTAATTTAAAAATTACCATAGCTAACTCTAAATAATTATTTGGTTTATTTTTCTCATGAAACATCAATTTTCATGATGCATAAGTTATAACCACGTCAGTCTACATAAGAACACATCCCAATACCTTCTTGGATGCATCACTATATGTTTTAAAATTTTCTCCGTAATAGGTAAATGTAATCATAGGCACAAAAACTAATCTTCTCTTAAATTCCATGAAAATTTCATCCCATTTATCTATCTAGAGAAACCTTTCTCCCTTTTGAGTTAACATGGTGAGTATATTAGATATTCATGAGAAAATATCCAAAAAAAATTCTTCAGTATCAAGATAAAAAAGAAAACTACAGACCTTGGTCACCATGGTCGGTCTCATCCAATATTCAATAGCCTCTATCTTTGATGAATCCAAAAATATACCCTCTATTGAGATTATATAAACAAAAAATGAAACATTTTGCAACCAAAATTGAATCTTTTTAATTTTTTCATAAAAATCATCTTTTCTCATATTATTTCATATAATAATAAAGTGTTCCTTAGGATTTTTCATTCTATTTGAATAGATATTAATATCATATATAAATAATAACATAAACTAATTAAGGTAATCTATAAAGACTCTCTTAAATAAATTTATAAATATAATGGGGGGAATTAGTAAGAATGAATGGAATGACTATATATTTATAGTGTCCATTCCTTTTATATAATCCTGTCTTGGGTTTATCCTCCATCCTGACCCTCAATTATTAATATCCAGAATGTAGGTAAATCTTTGAAAAGTATTTATCTCTAAACAGTTGATTAAATAGGTCATCAATATGAGGTATATGATACATTTTCTTGATTTTGATCTTTTTATCTCGACATAATCAATAAAGAGTTTCATCAACCCATATTTCTTTTTAACAAAAATAGTTGGTTCACCCCAAGGTGACACACTTTCTCAAATTAATCCCTTATCAAGGTTCTCTAGGAGTTTTTTCTTCAATTTCTACAACTTAATTAGGGCCATTTTATTGGGATTATTAAAAATTTATGTGGCTCCAGGTTTGAGTTATATCAAAAACTCAATATTAAAATTCAGTGGAAGAATAAGAAAATATTCCAGAAATACATCATCAAATTCCTACACAATAGGTATATCATTGATGTCAAGTTTCTCCCCAACCATATGAGATAAAAATCACTTATGAACGGGAATCAATACCCATAAAATGGGTATTATCTCCATAAAAATTTCATACTTATCATAACATTGATAAAAGATTTTAAGTAGGCTTGGAATATCAAACATGACTTCCATTTTTCAATAATTGATGTGTGATTTAGATAAAGAAGGGAAATCCATTCCTAGGATAACATGAAATTCAACGAAGGTAAGAATGAAAATATTTTTAGGAAGCACATTACCAAAAAAATCATTTATATATGAATAATACACCTTATATGATATCATCATATCATTATAGTTGTTATCTACTAATTATATATATAATCATTTCGGTGGAATCATGATACTATTACAAAATTATTGAGATACAAAAGAATGGGTAGATCCATATTCAAATAATACATTATCAATTCTAGAGTGGTTGGTAAGGGTATATTTTACCATTTTATCATTTCACCCTTCATTATAAATATTTATCACATGAGGATACCCCTTTTACCTTGGATTAAGAGGTTCATGAAGTTTATGGTCATCAGTAACACTTAGATTTTGGCACCAGCTAGTATAGTGTCCATACTCTATTAACATGAAACACTAGATCATGGCTGGTTCATTCTTTATAGATTTCTCTCTATTTGAATTGTTATCTATCATCTTCCCATCACTTCGGAAATAAATTTCTTGATGAACTTTCTTTCCACACTTAAAACATTTACTATTCCCATTATGAAAATTTCCTCTATGTTTCCTTCCACACTTCAAGTATGGAGGAAAGCTTGACTTCATTTCTGCATAGTTTTTAATGTTTCTTTTGAACTCAATTTTACATTCCTTATAAAAACCATGAGATTTATGGGTAAATCAGATCTCACTTTCCACATTGAGGTTACACCGAAAAATTTATTTATAGATAGTAAAGACTCATATGGAAAATTCCCTTTGAAGACTTGGTTTTATGTCACTGAAGAATCAATCAACCTTACTTTTTGGTAAGATGATAATTTAAGAAGAATACCTTAGAATTCTTGTAAAATTTACCTCATAGGCACCAAATAATTCATCATACTTATAATTTATCTCAAGGAATTCCTTCTCTATTTTATTATGAAGGATACGAGGGAAGTATTTACTGAACAATAATCTCTTAAACCCATCCTACTCCATAGAGTAAATTTATCATGTACCCTTTTATTATTTATGAGATCCCTCCATTGATTCATTTCACCTTCCAAATTATAGACAACCAAAATGGATTTTTGTGGTATTCCTTAATGGATAGAGGAAAATATTGTTTTAGTTGTACTAATACACTGTTTACCAGCCAATGGATCCATAGAACAACTGGAAGAAGGCATAATTTTCATCATTAAAGACTAAACAGAATGTTGTTCCCACATTTTTTCTTTGGTATGCTCATCATGATTAATAGATTGAGAAATTTATGTGATCATAGAAATGAGATTTTTCATTCTATCTCCCATAACTTTTGGTTTCATAGGAGATAAATCCTTTCATTTTTCATTGAACATAGAATTAACCTACTTCATTCAGGTTATATCTGGTGACTAAAACCAAAATTATAGTGTAAGAAAGAGTAATCATAGTGAGGAACCACATATTCATGAAAAATAAATTATAGGATGTATAAATTGAAGAACATTTTTTTAATCTATGACACCTTAGGTTTAACCTAGGTCATTTATAGTCATAAAATACTTAAATCCTTCATGATATTTCATAAAGAGTTTGTGAATTTCCAAAGCATATACCATAAGAGTGTCAATCTAGGTTTACAGTAAGGCCCATTATCATGCACCAGGTAATACTTGTTTCAATCTTGACACGCCTTTTTCATTATTATCACCCCTAGTTACCTCTCTTCTATAGCCATATCCACTTTTAGTATCCAGATAGAGAAGTAATTGCTTAGAAACTACTCAATATGTACTTTAAAAATCTTCCAATACATTTTACTATACATTGACTCATCCTTAGACTTATTTTTATATATATTCATATACAAATTTGTAGATTTATTACTAAATTTTTCATACCCTAGTTTCCAGAGGTAAACTAAACCTATCCTTTGATACCAACTGCAAAGACCTAAACATATCATACATATATATTACATCTTCTAAGATGAATAATTATTACATTACACAATCATATGCTTGAGGATCATAATGATATAGTTCCTTTGGAAGCATTGACAAAAAAACTGATACATAACTGAGATACATCATTTACCACTATGTTTTTAATAAATAGAACCCTTCTTAGACATATCACAAATAACACTTTTCATCATAACCTAAGGAAAGGAAACATAACAAAACTACAAAAACGGCATATATCAGTGCTCAAAACGGGCTTTTATCAGCGCTAAAAAAGTGATGTAATGCTCATTGTGGATATGGGGGGGGTCCCTTTTATTAGTGCTCCTAAAAGCGTTGATAAATGCCACTATTATCAGCGCTAAAAAAGCGCTGATAAAAGACCCCTTTATCAGCACTTTTTTTAGCGCTGATAAAAGGGGCCTTTATCAGTGCTTTTTTAAAAAGCACTTATAAAAGTTAAAAACATTATAAAAAATAAAAAAATTAAATAATGCGTGGGGAGAGCTTTTATCAGTGCTTGACCACCCCTTTATCAGTGGTAGGAGGTCTCCCCATGCGCTTCCCTTCCCCTGCATCCTCAAACGCACACACCACCTCTGCCTCCACCCGAACTCGAACCCGCAACCTCCCCCTTTCGCGGTTGCACCTGTACCACTATGCTATTTTTTTCTCTATTTAATGATATATCTCTTTATATATATATATAGTTATATTTATTCATATATTGATATAGATTCATACTAATATAAATATATTTATTCATATATTAGTATATATATTCATTCATATATTAATATATATATATATATATATCTAGTTATAAGTTTTTATCCGTATATTTATTTGTATATTAATATATACATATAAGATTATTTTTAAATATAGTTATGAAATAAGTTTTTTATGTGTGTTTATAAGTAAATAAATAAATAAAAACATATATATATATATATATAACACGCACACACACATAGACACACACACACACCGACACAGACATATACGAATAAATACATATATATGTGTATTTGAAAATCCATTGAATGTTAAAATGACCATAACTTATAATCAAGAAGCCCATTTTAACTAGAAAACCAGTCAAATCAAAGAAAATGAAACAATATTCGATATGATATGTGGTATAGGCTTAACAGACATCCGGATCAGAAGTTATACTTGTATGAATGTTAACAGATTGGGGTAACCTGACTAAAAACTCAGTTTTGGAGGCCTTCTGGGCCTATTTTGGCCATGGAAAAACCTTTATTGGGGTGCCCCCGGGTCACATCGACGTAGATCTCGTCGCATTCTTCAATTTGATATGTGGTAGATCTCAAACAGACACCCGGATCAAAAGTTACGGCCGTTTCAAGTTTGAGTTACATTTTCAACTTATTTTAGATCTTTTATTAATTGTTTTGATTTTTTGTGTCTTCAAATTGTTATTAAATGAATTTTTATCGATAATAATTAGAAAATTATTAATTAATAATATTTTTTTTAAAATATTTTAAAGCCATTTTCACTAAATTTCTTATATATTAAATGTAATAGTCTATTTATACGTATATAAAACATATTTAGAAAATATATATTATATTTATATACTAATAAATATAATTTTATAACAATAATTTATTTTTCATTATTTTCTTTTGAAATATAAATTTTTTCAATGCTGATAAATCTCTCCTTTATCAGCACTACTAAAAGTAGCACTGATAAAGGGGTAGCGCTGCCATTGCCCATTTTTGTAGTAGTGTAAGAAAGGGTGATATAAAATTATTAGTAAAGATAAGCAAGGGATATATCAACATATCCTAATAATAGGGGTTTGAGAGTAACATATTAAGCCATTCCCTATATATTATTGATCATAAACATGATTCATGTCATAAATCGTGGTAGTGCATAACTGAATAATTATAATAGAATCAAAGAATATGAAAATTAGGAGAATAAAATTGACATAGTATATAGATTTGTGGAATAAACATATGCATAGATTCTTTTCCATAGTAGTCAAGGATCATTTCCAATAATATTATAATGAAGTTATTTTACTCCCCAAACCATCATACTAGTCATGTATCGCTCCTAAGACTATCATAGTGGACATAGTCTCTTACTAAACTTTATTCACTCACCATTACAATCCTATTTGTGTAATTAGATATAAATAATTACTTAATTCATTGGGAGAAGATATAGGTGTCACATTACACATAATGGAAATTATAAATATGAGTGCAAAAAGATCATAAAATATCTATCATATCAAAAAAAGTATGAAATGAAATGGGTTTCATAAGATTTTTATTATATCATTACCTTTGTAAAATATATATATATTTCATAATCAATTTATCATATCATAACTCATGAAAAGAAGTGTGTTTCATAATCATTTCATCATAGTTTAACCCATGTAAGAGAAATAGGTTTCATAAACATCATTACATCATATAAATAAACTAGTTAGAGAAATAATAAGAATGGTATCCATGGACCATATCTTCATTATGGAATTTGTTACATAAACATATATCATATTAGATAGAAAATGATTTTGTATGACCATTTAAAATATTTATTGAGGAAAATATCCATTCCACTTTGAAAAAAAAAATTAAAACACAAACAATTTTGAAAATTATTTACTTTGAAAATAGACTTGGCATATTATAAATTAATCTTCAAAGAAAATATTGTTCACGATGGTGGAAAATTCCATTCATGCCATACACATTATAAACAAATATTCCTTTCAAATTTTCAATAAAATCAAAATGAGAATTGTTTAGAAAATGATATAAATATTCCTTTCAAAATAATTAAAAAAATAAAAAATGGGTGAAAATATATTTAATAAATTATTTATAGAATAGAAAAAAAAAATTGAAAAAACTTTTATAAAACATGGTGTTGGATGAAAAATGGTTTTTTGACCCAAGTGAGAATTAATGACTATTTTTCTTAAAAATAATATTTTAAACTATTGTGTGTATAAATAGAGGAAAGTGAAGAGAAAACATGTACTCTCCTAAAATAACCAAAGGAGAATAAAATTCAGGAGTTTCTTGAGATATTGATCATAATATTTTATCCTTGAAAACATAATTATAAAAAATCCCAATAAACGATGGGGTTGAAACATAAAATCTTTACCACTTCGGAAAATTTGAATTGTAAGCCCCATGAAGAAATAACATAAAATGAAACATATAATATCGTAATAATAAATAATTTCATGATATTTAATATCAAATGGGTTTAATATACAATTCATAAAATATGATAGGTTTATAAAATAACATATGTCTCAAAAAAAGAAAAATTGGCACAAAAATGCCTCACCTAAAGTCTCGACTTACTTCGCACAGGTTCAAACCTCTTATATAATAAATATATGTTTATTATTAATCTGTTATATAAAAATACATATATATATATATATATATATATCATCCCATATATGATCTAATTATGAACTTTTATTACCCATTTATTAACCGTTTCATTTTAACGTTACGTTTTAGGCAAGAACTACTTTGTTCTTCATATATGTTTTGATTTATTATTATTTTTATCCCTATTAATTTTATCATGGTTACATAATATCCATAATATTTACCATCATATTAATATAATATATATTCATTATAAATGTATTTTTAGTAATCTAGAAATTTTACAGACAGAAAATGAAATATATTGTTCATGAAGATGGTAGGTAGTATGTACACATGAAAATTGTTTCCATTTTATCAATGGATTGAAATAAAGAAAGGTAAATAATATATTAAAATTATTAAATATTTTTTATGACATATGTATCAAAAAAATTTCTTAAACCCATCCTTATTACCTTCCATGAAAATTACAAACAAATCAAATCTCTTTATGATGTGGTAGTCTATCGTACACACAAGCTACATTATCACATTCACAAAGAATAAAAAGTAAGAAGGTAGATGTGATATAATAATTTAATAAGTATAATAATATCATAAATATTATATATAAACATATAATACACCATTATATCTATCCATGATAGGTGGTGATGGAAAACGAATAACATCGGTTTGCAAGGGGGTAGTATGCCGTACACATGAATGATGATTTCGTATCCCATTTGATAGAAGTGGAGATAGTTGTAGATCATGACAAAAAAATTAAAAAATCTTAGTATATATAATATAATTAATTTTTTATATAATAATGTATTAATATGAATATAAGTAGTTTGGGGGAGAAATAAAATAATAACGCTCCTTGAAGATCTTTACCTCTTCTTTGGGAAACCTCATTAGTTTTGCACCAAAATCCATACTAGGTTGGATTTATGAAACACATTAAGGATTATTGGATGAGATTTAGTAATTAAGGATTATATTTGGGTATTTATTGGGCAAAAAAATATTTTTGGAAGTGGGGAGAGGATATAAGGGGTGTCGTTTTATAACTGAGGAGAAAGACACACTTGTAATTTTGGGAAATAAAATGGTATACCCACAATTTTAAAATGCCACATAGATAAAACATGGACCATTATCAAGAAATATACATGATAAGGTCATAATATAGTCATAAAATGGGTGTTTTATAAGTTCTGTGTCATTTCTAACTTATATATGATTAGATTAACCCATCTTAAACCTGTTTTTACCTTAACCGCAGTAAATAATTTTTATTGTTTTTACTATTCATTATATTGAAAGTATAAATTATTAGATAATATAAATTATAACGATTAAAAATATATAATACATTTATAAAATTAAATTCACATAAGTTAAAAAAAAATTAAATTTAAAGTAAACTCGTTGTCCGGGATGAGAAAGCGGTTTTCCAAAGAGAAAATGATAAAAAGTTTAGAAAGTTGTTATATCAAAACTCAACATGAAAAATATTATAACTATATAAATTGAATTAATTTATATATTATTTAACTAATTTTACTTTAAAAAAAATTCAAACCAAAATGAACATTGTAAAGTCTTTAAAATATGGAGTTTTCAATAAAAACCAGTTTTTCTCACTATTCATCTAAAAATTAATCATTTCAGAAAAATCTCAAAACATCACAACAACATAATTTTGATATTATGATTTAAAATTTGAATTTAATTTTTCAAAAATTAGAAAATTTGATTTTACTATTTGTTCAAAAAATAAAATCAAAACATTTTTTTAGAAAACAATATTTTGAAAACATATAAAGAATTTTCAAAAAATTAAGAAAAATTTATCAATATGTTTTCTTTATGTAAAAAACTAAGAATAATATTTAAAAATTATTCATTAATATTCATAAGTCTATATTTAATGGTTAAGTGATAATGGTCACATTTAAATAATAATATTAATAATATATTATAGTTTTTTTAAATTCATTGTCGGGTGTAACAGAAGCTAAACTCAGTGTTGTGCATAAGAAAAAATATTAAAAAAACTACTTGTTTTATGTAATAAATAATATAATATAAATTTATTTATTTAGAAAATAATAATTCATAAAAACTAGGGGTGTTACAGATGAAGTGAACTAATTGTAGTCATAACTTTTTGATACCCTAAATGGAGGAGCCACTATCTTGGGTTGGGATGGGGAGGTGACCAGTCTGATTTTTGGCCACCAAATTATTGACCATGCATAAGGGGAGTTGGAATTTTACCAGGGCTGGGTATGATCTGACCGATTATGTGTGTAACATGAGAATGATACCAAATATGATTCTAGAACTCTAGTAGCATACCCCACAACTGGAAATTCCCTCATGTCACATTGGGAGTGTGTCTCATTCTATGTTTTTTTTATTTTGGAGGGATCGACCATTTATAATTATGAAGCAATATATATATATATATATATATGTATGTATGTATGTATGTATATATTCTAATACCACTTTTTGCAGTTTCCACCACTTTAAACACATTGAAAATCAAACAATTTTACTCATATTTGTATTTACCAATGTATTTTCATGAAATAGAAAAATTTATAAAATAAATAAAAATATTATTTATTTATAAAAAATATAGGAAGATTAAATATAAGAAGTGAAAAAAATGATCAAATGAATATTAAAAAAGAAAATGTAAGATATAATAATTTGTGAGTGTTTATATATTAAAGAATAGTTTTTCACACTTATGAATTATAAAAGAGTGAATACACATGAGTTTAAATGTCTTTAGTTGATTAGAAGTTTATATATTAGCTAAAAAAACAATAACCCCTAGATTACTTAAAAAAATACTATTTTTGATAATGTGTACCATGCAACATCGAGCATAAACGAACTATGATATACTATTTAAATGTGACTACTATGACCTGAAAATTAAATTGGCAGTATGAAAAAAAAATAAAAACCTTTTAAAAACTGTTTATAATTTGTTTATTAGGTATATATATTGATGAGTAAGGACTTAATTTTTAGTAATGTATTTACATGATTTAAAACTATACATTTCATCAAAAAATGATTTATTGCTTTTTATGGGAAAATAATGTCATTAATTTCTAATAATTTTAGAAATTACATTGTACAAAATGAAATTAGTTTTTTAAATCATAATTTCAAAATTAAATTAGGATGAAATTTTGGGATTTCTCGTAAATGGGTGATTTTTTAGTAAATAGAAAAATTACAATTTTTTTTAAAACTGACATTTCATTTCGATAAATTAAATTTTTTAAAATTACCATTATTATCTGAATTTTATTTCAATTTAACATAAGTATAATTTAGTTATATTTAATCTAATTAGTCACATTTTAATCATGTTTATACTGGATATTGGTGTATGCTTATTTTTGGCCTAAAATACGTATTTTTTCTAAAAATTGATTTCAAGTGCATAATGTTTCTTCATTTTAATTAATTATAATAATACACATTGAGAAATGATTTAAATGATATATATATATATATATATTATTTATCTTTGTGAATTTATATTTATAAAATTAAAACTACTTGTCATAGTGTTAATTTGAAATAATTTTTTGCTTAAAAAATGAATTTTCTTCAGAAACCGATTTTTCATCACTCTTTGAACGATTCTTATTAAATGAATTTATTACACTTATAGGGATTGGATTAGGTAAAATAAAATCCATATTTTTAATCATAATAATAAATATTATTTTATAATGTGAAATTAATTTTTTCTCACGTTGAATATTAAAAACATTAAAAATTGATCACTATAGAAAAGGGGTAAATCAGGTTAACCAAGGTTATAATTAAGTGATAAGGCCAGAATTATTCATATTAATTATTATATCAAGCGTTTATTTATAAAATATTCACCTTTATCTTAAGATTAAATTATTTATGAGAAAATTTTATATAAAAGTGACCTATATAATAATTTAAGTAAAGAAAAAGGCAAAATGACACTATCTTTCCTTTAATATCTCTTATACGTTCAAATACGAATAAAAATATCAGTTGAAAAAAAATTAAATGTTATTATTAGAGTAATAAATTATTTTCATGATTTTAATTTATATTTAAATTTTATTAATTATAGAGTTACCTTAAATGCCTATACAATACTTACATAGTACATGTGAAAACAATGGGAAACTCAAGGTAAACAATTTTAAAAACATTAAAAGTAATTTATTTGGAATGGGTTCTAGCCAAAAATAATTTTATAGATAAATAATATATATTATTTATATTTAAATATATTTAATTATTAGTTAATTATTAGCTTATAGTTTATAAATTGAAATTAAATGAATTGTTCTATAAAATGAGATTAATAATATTTTCTGTTAAATTATATATATTTTAAAATTATTAAAAAATCAAAAAAAAAATGAGAAAGATTAATTTGGATTATAAATATTTTAAAATTTCACCCATTTTCTATTTATTATCCACTAATTATTTTATAAGTAAAATTGTAACCCTTTCATCTTGAAAAATTTGTTACTAAGGTAAAGGTTAAAACAGGGTTTTGTGTGCTACTTATACTTACGTTAAAATAATTTTTTCAGACATATAGAATTTTTATTTGCTGATTTTTATTTTATATTTATAATTAATTGATCCAAATTACTTAAAAATGATCATTTTATTTTATTCTTAAATGTTAAATTACCCTTATTAAAAAAACTAGTTAACGCGATGAAAACTAAAATGGTAATAGTGAGTAACCTTAGAGGTAAATGGAATAACGTGTTAAAAAATGTTTATTCTTAGTTGTGGAGGTTTTTATTGACCTTATATCATCTCCACTTATTAATAAATTTTGGAGGGACCTGGTTTGAGAACGACTTCCTATTATCGAATACTTTTTTGTATTTACAAAAATGCCACTCCTCATCAATTAAGAAAGGGAACCCCCTCCCATCAATTCTACACACATCTAAAGCAATTTATCTCAACCAAAACCAACCAAAATATCTCTGAAAAATCCTTATCCATATTATAAATGTTTTTTTCTTCCCAAAATACCAACCATAGGGTCCCTAATAAAATACCCAGGGGATAGTTTTTTGAGGGAAGATAACCATATTCACCAAACACTTTATTTTTTTTTACTTCTTATATTATCACTATCAACTATTTAATAAAAATTAAAATAGAATAAAGCCATTATATAATATATATTTATATTCTAATATGTTTATTTAATAATATTTATCAATCTCTTTCCCCATCAAATGGGAAAAACCCCATCGATCATGTGTATGGCGGACTACTGCCTCACAAAAAAATGTTATTTGTTTTCCCCCGATGACTCACATGGATAGTAAAAATGATGTAAATAATGAATAAATATGATAATTATGAAATAATTTTGATTCTATGAAATTATTATACCCTAAAATTCCATACCCTTCCACATATTAAAGAAATGATAATGTCGCTCATGCATATGTACGATGTACCATCTCCATGAAGCTATATGGTTCATTTTCCATGATTAAATTTTAATAATTATTATAAAAGTGAATAAAATAATTAAATATTAAATTTATAACATTATTATAATTATATAGATTATGGAACCACATATTTTTTTTAATAACCAGAACTTCCATGATAAATCATTCCTAGAAAGACAAAGTAGTTAACACTTGAAACAAGGGTAAAAGTTAAATATTATTAATAAAAGGGTTATAAGATGTGATTAGAGAATAATATATGATATTATAAATATTAATATGATTTTTAAAAAATTAATAACATGTTAAAAAACATTATACATGACATTAAAGTGTGTTCAACTAATGGGAAACGTTAGGTAAGGGGCTCCATCTCAATTTCCATTCATTGAGGCACATTTTAATGTTATGAACATAATTTATTTTATATGGTGTATATATTTTCCCATTTTCATAATATTTCTGGAGTAATTCATAATTCAATGTATTTTAAGATACAATACACTTTACTTCATCTAAGGGGATCTGAATTGAATGTTACGAAAGCAGTAATGGGTTTCATAACTCGATTTCTTTTTATTGGGTTATGTTACTTCTTCATTGTAATTTATATTCTAATATTATATTTATAATTAATTTTGATTAATTTATGTTTTATTTATGATTATTTATGATTATTTATACTTGATAATCATAATCAATTCATTTATTTATCCTCACTTTAACAGTATGATCTTTGTAAGAGATTTCATTTCAATTTCCACTCTATTGAGGCATATTTCGTATTACACACATATTTATTATATGAGGTGTATATAATACCCATTAGATATTTTATATCATGAATATATTAATATTTAGGATATTAAATTTTTAATTTTAAGTTATTTCTTTCACGAGGGTTATGATTTAAAAGTTACAAAAGCGGTAAGGGTTTATGGTTCATTCTAAATTTAATTGGAATTATTTATTCTTAAATATCCATTGAAGAAAATTATTGATCATTTTATAATAAAAAACGTTTAATTATTTTTTAATCAATTTATCTATGATGTTATAAATTAATAAATAAATTTTAATCTCTTTGGTACTTAAAATTCTAGAGAAAAATGTTTTTAAGATAAGAAAAATTTATTTCTCTTTTTCGTCGAATATTTTTTTTCTCTATCCACATTTTACTTAAATTTTTTTTAAAGAATATTTTTAATATTATACAATTATTTATTTGAGGTATTTTTACCTATGTTTTAATTTTTACAAGATGTTATAAAATGAATCTTCCTATCGCTTTCTGAATAAGGAAATTTTTGACTTTTTAAAAAACTGTAAAATGAATGTCTATTTTAACTTATACAACATAAATAGAATTTCATGCCATCATTATAGCTCAATTATTTTAATAATAATTTACATTTTTATAAAGTTATTTTAAAATAAAATGTTTTTCATAATATTCTAGAAATTTTTAGTTCTAAAAATTGAATTTCAAAGTGAAAAGGGTATTTTCCTCGAGAATATTTTAAATGATCGTATTATAGTTCCTTATTTATCATTGAAAAAAATTATTTTTGTTATAATATATGGGGATATTTTTTATTAATTCTATAATTATTATTTCCATGGATTTTTTATGAAAATTTTGTCTTGGGAAAGTAATTAAATTCACTTTATTAATTAATTTTGTGGTTGTTAACCCTCTCTTGAATCATTTACTTTATTATGATATTTTTTCTTTAGACATTACATATCTTTGATATATACATATTCTTTGAATCATGGATGTGATTATTTACTAAAATATATACTATTTTTACATATAGTTTTGTACTATGATATTTATTTGATTTAATGTATAAAATATTGATAAATCCATATTATTTACTCAATACAAATATTTTTAGGTATACCATATTATTTATAAACTAAATGTATCATTCAATATATGAGGAATTAATTGTATATATATTTATGGGTGGGGATTAAAATTATATAACCCCTCGATCCATTGATAGGTATCATGAGAAAAATTATTAAGCTAGCATAAATATGGCATCCCACTTTTATATTACATAAGTTTTTATTACATTTTACAAACATAGGATATTTAAAGTCTAGTGTCTTGGAAATCAGGAACATAAAACATGAAAACAATATAAAACATTCTTTTAATACACTTATAAGGATACATAATAAGTTCATACTAAGTAAAAATTCTTCATCTCATAACCTAGAGACATACATCAATGGAAAGGATGAGCATAAGGCCCAGTATGAAAATCAAGGGAATCTATTTACTTATGATATCAATAAGAACTTGATGAAAACCACAAGACATGAGAAATGAAAAAAGATGAATATCATAATAAAAAGAATATGAATCAAAACATGAATATGTGGCTACAAAATTTCATTTAGACATTCATGAACATATCACCAAGGTTCATTCCCAATGTGTCATAAAAACATTACCAAGGTTATTCACCAAGGTTTCATAAAACTTGTCATCTCATGAGATTAATTCTTTACCCAATGCATTAGAGAACTATCATGGATCAACATTAATATGTATTTATTTTCATGTGAGCTGCATAGATCATAATCAAACATTTCATAAATAACCCAAATAGAATCAAAGAAATGGGTTTCATATCAAAATCAC
Organism: Viscum album; assembly: GCA_963277665.1. Taxonomy (NCBI): domain Eukaryota; kingdom Viridiplantae; phylum Streptophyta; class Magnoliopsida; order Santalales; family Viscaceae; genus Viscum; species Viscum album. Next base: position 1,872,341,799 of record OY728146.1, on the reverse strand, counting down.
AACATTTAAAAAGTACTTAAAAATAAGATCATTATGTCATTTATAACACATAGAAAGGGAGTGAGGGTTATATGTATGAAAATTACATAATCAAATATATCAATTTTATGTAATTATAAATACCATGAGAAATGAAAATAGATTTGGGTATTCACATAAACAATAAAAGATAATTTATTGAGAAAAAGATATAGAGATTTTGAGATGAAAATTCTGCAGCATAACGACTATATAACAAGATTTTAGAAAACATTGAAAAGAGAGGGTACAAGAGTCACCCACTCATAAATAACTCATAGTACAGTATGGTTATATACTAAAAATAAATAATATCATGGTATGGATATTTTAAGGAAATACCATATGAAAATGAAACTTAAAGGAAAAGAGAGATGTGATTTATTTTACGAAAATTCAATAGCCTAACAACATCACTTAAAATTTAAAAAAATCAGTTGATGAGAGTGGAAAGGGTATCTCATAAACTGAACATGAAATGGATAGTAAGAATGATATAGAAGAACACACACCCACATTATAAACTGAAAACTAGAAGACATAACATAAAAGAAGTCATGACTTAAAAGAGGAGGGTGAACGGTTCCCTTACCTTGAAGAGTAACTTCGAAAGCTTGAATGTTGAGACCTTGGGGGATTGGGGGAATCTATGGAGGACTCCTTGGGAGGTAAAAATACTATAAATTTTTTGAGGAGGATTTTTGAATGAAATGAATGAGGGAATGTCTTGGTATTTATAGGGATAGAGAGGGAATATTTAATTAATTTCCAGGGGACACCTCATCGGTGGTATTTGAAAAACCATTGGCTTGACCATGGTATTTTCCCATGGTATTGTTGACTTGGAACACCTAATAACATATATAACTATTCACATGTTGACCCGATTTATTACATCATTATTACATCATCAATGATGTCATTAAACACCCGAAACTTAAAACTGTATTTCTACTATTCACCAAAAATTCATCTGTTTCATAACAATCCCTAAAATTCACCATACCCTAATATCGGTGCTATGAATTAAAAAAGAACTACATTTTAAGAAAATAATTTTCTAAATAATTTTTATTTAATTTTTAAAAAAATTAATTATTTATTAAAAAAACAACTCTAAAACTATAACTTATTTTGTAACACCTTAAAAAAGTAATCAAGGTCCCATAAAATTATCATATAACCATAAGAAAACAAAGTATCAGTTTATGATTACATTTTATAAAAATAAATTTTTATTTTATATTATAAAATTAATTATAAAATTGTAATTAAAATATTTATGACATACAAAAATACCAATACTTATATTATGACCATTTTTTCACTTTTAAAATTTCTAAATTATATTTATACATTCATTGGTGAAGTTTCTATTTTTTTGGACGATTTACTATTCATTACTTTTCATAAAGGTATATTACTATTCAAACAATACTATTCACCAAAAATTATATTGATCTTATTAAACTCTAAATTTTCTCTGTTCAAAATTACAGAAGACCATTTTCAGAAAATCATTTCACATTATTAATTATTTAATGTTTACAAAAATATTTTTCAATACCCCTTTTTCAAAAACTCATCAAAAATATTGAACTTCATCCAAAATTTATTCGGACATTTGAAATTTACAAATTTAACATAATAAAAAATAACAATTTTATTTATAAAAAAGGATTACACAACATTCTTAAGGTCTCGTTACATAACCCCTTATAACACCTGCATATGACCAAAGTGTAAGGTGTTCTTTAGTGATAGAATCTTGGGGCAGATTAGACAACATTGACCGGGTGGTAATTTCTATCAGCTTGAACATCTCTCTTAGGTGATTCTATTCAATCTCCATATGCTAAATCTCAGCTTGGTATTGGTCCAGAGCAAAACCTAGAGATGTTACCTCCTTCCCAAGCTCTGACAGATGGGTTTTGTACAGCCCGAGTCTACTGGATGAAACCATCGACTCTTCTTTTTGTATTAATTGACCAAGATCACTTGTATTTATAAACCAAAATTATAACGTTAAGATTTTAGTTTCCAATGTTCATATTTACCAATGGCCATATAACAATAAAAACCAATGACATCACTTCATTAATTAAAGGATATAGTTTGTGGAGTATAAAATGAAATAGCACACAAATTTAGGAAACAAATATTATTCAAAATTTTGAGTCATTACATTCTCCCCCCCCCCCCAAGAAATTTCTTCCTAGAAATTTTAAGACCTACCCTTAGAAGAGAAAATGTGTGGGTACTTCTGCCTCATAGAATCCTCTTGTTCCCATGTGGCTTCTTCACATTTATGGTTCTTCCACAACACCTTAATAAGGTTGGTAGTCTTGTTGCATAGAACCCTGTCTCTACGATCAAAGATCTCAATCGGCTATTCCTCATAAGAGAGGTCATGTTCCAGTTGTACCACATTTGGATTTAGTATATGTGAAGGGTCATATACATACTTTTTCAAGAGGGATACATGGAAGACATGATGAATTTGTGCAAGATTTAGAGGAATTTCATGATGATAGGCCTCTGCTTCTTCGCGATCAAGGATTTCATAGGGGCTAATATACCTAGGTCTGAGCTTCCCATTTTTCCAAAACCTTATGAAACTTTTCTAAAGTGAAATTCCACGAAATAATTTTTCACCAACATCAAACTCAAAGTCCCTTCGATGGTCGTCAAAATTTCTCTTTTACCGACTCTGAGCATCCTTAATGTGTTGTTGGATGGCATGGAATTTTTCTATCATCTCTTTCACAAGATTAAGACCAAGAAGTTTTCCCTCACCAGCTTCATTCCAACAAGTAGAATTTCTACACCGCATATCATATAGAGATTCATTGGGTGCCATTTGAATGCTCGAGTGGATTCTATTATTGTAGGAGAACTCAAATAAAGGGAGATGTTGATCCCATCCACCTTAAAATTCCATTGAGCATGTTCTTAGCATATCTTTGAGTGTTTGAATAGTCAATTCAGACTGACCATCAGTTTGGGGGTGATAATACATACTGAAATTCAATTTAGTGCTTAGAGCATGTTGGAGATTTCTCTATAATTTTTATGTGAAACTTAGATCATGATTAGATACGATGGAAAGTGGAACTCCATAAAGCATTACCACTTCCTTCACATAAATATTGACAAGTTTATAAAGAGAGAAATCTTCCTGAATAGAGATAAAATGTATAACCTTGGTGATACGGTTCACAATAAACTATATCACATTGTTTCCTTTGGAAGTTCTAGGGAGACCAGTGACGATGTCCATAGTGATATTTTTCCACTTCCATATTGTTATGGGTAGTGGTTTCAATACCCGTTTAGGAAGTTGTCTCTTTGGCTTCACTTGCTGACATACCAGGAACCTTGAAGTGTAGTTAGCAATCTCCCTTTTCATATTATCCCACCAATAATTATCATGAAGGTACTTATACATTCTTTTGCTTCCAGGATGTATAAAGAAAGTAGAGCTATGAGCTTTATCCATCATCTCCTTCCTTATTTCCAGAATACATGGCACACATAGTCTTGTATGAAATTTCAGTACACCTTGTTAATCAATATTGAACTCAAGAAACTTCTTATCCTTCACAGCCTCAAAATTCTTCTGTAACAAAGGATATTATTTCTGAGCTTTATTGATCTTATCTAGTAATTATGGTTGCAAAATCATTTTGGTTAGGGTTGATGATATCCCTTACCTTATAATTCCCATGTACAGCTTTACTAGGTAATTTATCAAAGGATCTATTTGAATCCTCATTATGTAAAGAACAACTAGGTCTTTTCTTGCTTAATGCATCAGTGACTATGTTTTCTCTTCCGGGATGATAATGAATTGTACAATCATAGTCTTTGAGAAGTTCCAACTATCTCCTCTATCTCATGTTCAATTCCATTTGTGTGAAAATATATTTCAAACTTTGGTGGTCTATGTATATATCACATTTCTCCCCATAAAGATAGTGCCTCTATATCTTCATAGAAAAAACAACCACAGCCAGCTCCAGATCATGCATAGGATAGTTCTGCTCATGAATCTTCAACTGTCGAGATGCATAAGCATTGACTTTATCATTTTCCATGAGGACGTATCCAAGCCCTTTTAGAGATGAATCTCTAAAAATAACGAATCCTTCTCCCCTTGATGGAAAAGTTAACACAGGTTTAGTAACCAAATTCTTCTTTAGCTCTTGGAAAATTTCTTCACACTCCTTTGTCTAGATGAACATGACCTGTTTTTTAATTAACTTGGTTAATGGATTAGAATGCCATGAAATGTTTTTCACAAACCTTCAATAATATCCTAATAATCCAAGGAAATTACGAATCTCAGTTATTATTGTAGGTTGAGGCCACTTCTCTACAACTTTTGTCTTTTCTGGGTCAACTATGATACCTTCATTAGTAATAATGTGCCCTAAAAAAGCAACTTGTTACAACCGAAATTCACATTTGATGAAATTTTCAAAAATCCATTCCCTCTGTAGAGTTTTCAAAATACCCCATAGATGATCCTTATGCTCCTCAATACTTTTGGAATATATCAAAATATCATCAATAAAAACTACCACATAGATATCAAGGTAGTCCTTAAAGACTCTATTCCTCAAATACATAAAAATAGCAGGTGAATTAGTTAGTTCGAAGGGCATAACAAGAAACTCATAATGACCATATCTTGATTGGAAGGTAGTTTTTGTAATATCTTCTTTCTTCACACTCAATTGATGATAACCAGATCAAAGATCAATCTTAGAGAAGAATTGAGCCCCACAAATTTGGTCAAATAAGTAATAAATTCTTGGAAGAGGGTATTTGTTCATCACTATGATCCCATTCAGTTCTCTATAATCAATGAATAGCCACATCAATCCATCCTTCTTCTTCACAAAGATAATAGGTGCTCCCCAAGGAGACACACATGGTAGGATAAACCCCTTCTCTAAAAGATCTTGGAGTTGTTTCTTTAACTCATCCAGCTCCACATTTTCCATTCTATATGGGGTCTTTGATATCGCATGGGATCCAGGTATGAGTTCAATGAAGAACTCTACCTCTCTTTTTGGGGGAGGTCCGGGTAAATCCTCAAGAAATACGTCAACGTATTAATGGATGATGGAGACATTTTCTATCCTCAAACTCTCATTTCCTTCTTCTTATTCACCAATCAACTCCATAAAGAAGGATATATGAGGTTCTTCTAGATAAATATCAGGTTGAGATATCTCTTCTTGGAAGATAACTATAGGTTTTTCATTCAAGACTACTGATATTTCATGGCTTCTATATTTGATCTTAGCATTATAATTTGAGAGCCATCCCATCCCTAGTATAATGTCGAATTCTAGCCTAAGAATGACTACTAGATTTATGATAATATTATGATCACTAAACAAAATACTAGAGTTTCTAAACACTGACTATTCTTCGATAATCCCACTAGGAGTCTTGACTAATAACATTACTTTTAGAAAATAAAGGGTTGATTCTAAATTCTTTGAAAACATAGAGTAAATAAAGGAATGCGTAGAACCAGAATCAAACAAATTACTTGATAGCTTTGAGAGAAAAACAAGAGTACATACCACCACATCATTTGGTGCTTCAACATTGGCTTTAGTGATTACAAAAGTACTACCTTATTCCCTTGGCCGTTGCTGAGGATGATGGTGATTCTCCTCCACTAACCTCAGATTTGGACAGTGATTGGGAAAGTGACCAAGTTTTCCACACCTATAGAATTGGAAATCATGTAGGGAATGCACCATTTTACCTTTTTCATTAGTGTTAAGAAGTTGTGGCTTCACCTCACTATGACAATTCCACACAATGTGGCCATCTCTACCACACTTGTTTCACTTCACGCTCTCGAGCAGGTAGTTCCTTGAATGCTTCTTCCCACATTTATTACACATGGGATGTTTCACATTCTTGGATCCTCTTCCCTAATCAAAGCTCCTCTCTAAGCTTTGATCCATCGATATTTTCTTGTCATTGGATTTATGGGACCACTATGTCTTACCAAACTCTTGTTCAACTTTCATTGCACTTTGCACAATCTCCTCATAGCTATCACAATCTCGGTTGGCTAGATTATTCCACAGATGAGGTCTTAGTCCACCTAAGTTTCTATCAACCTTACAATTTAGATCCATGAAAAAGCTAGAGGTGTAACATGAAATCCTTATGAATTTAATCTTGTAGCTTCTCGTGGATTCATTCTCCTTCTACTTCAGCTAGAGAAACTCCTTCTCCATTTTTGTTCTTATCGATCGAGGGAAATACTTGTTGAAGAATATCCCTCTTAACTCTTCCCAATAAATAGTTTCAACTTACACCCTTGGAATTGTGTTTCTAATCAATTCCCACCACTTATCAGGTTCTCCCACTAAGTGATAAACAACCAAGGTAACCTTCTCTTATTCACCACATCAGAGCACAAAAAATATCTTCTCGATAGGGCTGATCTACCATTCATCAATCAATGGTTCGGTAGATCCACTTAAGGTTGGTGGTCGTTGAAGCATAAATGATTCAACATAAATATGTTCCCTTTATGGTGAGGTCAGTCTCTTAGCCTGATTCAAGTTATTTCCCATAACTTGAGTCAGTTGGTTCATCATTCACATGAAAGTTTCCATTCCAGCTTCCATCGGAGGGTCGTCAGCGCATGGTCCATTGTTGTCACCATTTTCCTTTTTTCCTCCTATTTCCCTCTATTTTCTAAGAGAATAAAACATTAGTGAGAAGATTATTTCATTTATAAATCTTTTAACTATAAAGGATTTTATGTCTTAAACATCATGCTTTAAATAATTCCATTTCTCTATAAATCCTTTATAATGATTCATCAAAAGCTTATGATTAACCAAACATATCCCCCGGGAGTGTCGTAACCAAGTGTGCAGCAAGGCAAATTTTCATGTATCAGGATACCTCAGGTCAAGCCCGTAACTCCTTGTATGATTTTTCACTCCTAGGCACATCTGTACAAGAGCCGCCTCTACATGCTCGTATTAAAACAAGGATGTATTGGTTTGATAAACCACTTACTCAATACTCACCAAAATACCAAGAATTATTCCTATATTTAAACATTTCTATAGAGTTATTTCTAATTTTTTCATAGAAAAATTCCCATAAATAACTAAACTTTCCTCTGATACAAACTATTGCATCCCACCTTTATATTACATAATGTTTCATTACATTTTAAAAATAGAGGATATTTAAAGTCTCGTGTCTTAGGAATTAGGAACATAAAACGTGAAAAAAACATAAAATATTCTTATAATCCACTTTTAAGTCTTCATTATAAGTTCATACTAAGTAAAAATACTTTATATCATAACCTGGAGATATAAATAAAAGTAAAGGGTGAGTAGAATTCCTAGTATGGAAATAATGAGAATCAATTTACTTGTGATATCAATAAGATTTTGATGAAAACCACAAGACATGAGCAACAGAAAAAGAGGCATATCATAATAAAAAGAACATTAATAAAAGCATGAATATGTGGATACAAAATTTCATTATGACATTCAAGAACATATCACCAAGGTTCATTAACAAGTTTTCATAAAAACATTACCAAGGTTATTCACCTAGGTATCATGAAACTGGTCATCTCTAGAGATTAATTCTTTACCCAATGAATTAGAGAGATATCAAGGTACACCCATAATATTTATTTATTTTAATGTGATCCACATTGATCATAATCAAAAATTTTGTAAATAACCCTAATAAAATCAATGAAATGGGTTTCATGTCAAAATCATGACGTTAAAAAAGTACTTAGAAATAAGATCATTATGTCATTTATAACCCATGGAAAGGGAGTGAGGGTTATATGTGTGTCAATTATAGAATCAACTAGATAAATTTTATGTATTTATGAATAACCCTAGAAATGAAAATAGATTTGTGTATTCCCATAAATAATACAAGAGAATTTCTTGAGAAAAATATAGAGATTTCGAGACGCAAATTCAGCAACATAAAGACTATATAACATGGTTCTAGAAAACATTGAAACGAGAAGGGAAAAGAGTCACCCAATAATAAATAACTCATAATATATCATGGTTATATAATAAAAATAAATAAGATCATGGTATGGATATTTTATGGAAATACCATATGAAAATGAAACTCAAAGGAAAAAAGAGGTGATTTCTTTTACGAAAATTCAGCAGCCTAACGACGTCACTTAAAAATTTAGAAAATTAGTTGATGAGATTGGAAAGGGTATCTCATAAATTTAACATGAAATGTATTATAATAATGATATATAAGAACACACCCCCAAATAATAAATTGAAAACTAGAAGACATAACATAAAATAAGTCATGACTTAAAAGAGGAGGGTGAATGGTTCCCTTACCTAAAAGTGTAACTTTCAAAGATTGAAGGTTGGGACCTTGGGGGGATTGAGGGCACCATAAGAGGAATCCCTGGGTGGTAAAAAGATGATAACTTAGTTGAGGAGGATTTTGTAATGAAATGAAATATGGAATGGCTTGGAATTTATAGGGAAAGAGAGAGAATATTTAATTAATTTTCAAGGGACACATCATCGATGGTATTTGCAAAACCATGAGCTTTCCCATGGTATTTTCTGATGTTATTTCCCACATGGAACAACTCATAACATATCATACTATTAAAAATTCAACCATATTTATTACATCATGATTACATCATCAATGATGTCATTAAACACCTGAAATTCAAAACTGTATTTTTACGATTCACCGAAAATTCAACCATTTTAGAAAAATCCCTAAAATTCACCCTAACCTAATATTGATGCTTTGAATTCAAAAATTAACTCTATTTTATGAAAATATTTTTCTAAGTATTTTAATTTAATTTTTAAATTAAATCTTTATTTATTCAAAAAATCAACTCTAAAACTATAAATTATTTTGTAATGCTTTGAAATAGTAATCATGGTCCCATAAAATTATCGTATAACCATAATACAATAAAGTATCAATTTATGTTTACATTTTGTGAAAATAAATTTTTATTTTAAAATTTTAAATTAATTATAAAATTGTAATTAAAATATTTATGACATACAAAAATACCAATACTTATATTATGACCATTTTTTCACTTTTAAGATGTCTAAATTATATTTATAAATTCATGGGTGAAGTTTCTATTTTTTGGCTGATTTATTATTCATTACTATTCATAAGGGTAAATTTCTATTCATACTTTACTATTCACCAAAAATTATGTTGATCTTATTAGACTCTAAATTTCTGTATGGTCACAATTGTGGAAGACAATTTTCTAAAAATCATTTCACATTATTAATTTTTTTATGTTTACAAAAATATTTTAAAATACCCCTTTTTCCAAAATTCATCAATAATATTGAACTTCATCATAAATTTATCCGGACATTTAAAATTCAAAAATTTACCATAATAAGAAATAACAATTTTATTTTTACAAAAGGATTACACAACGTAACTAAGGTCTCGTTACATAGCCCCTTATAACACCTGTATAGGAGCTAAGTGTAATGTGTGCTACGAAGATATAATCTTGGGGAGGCTCAGAAAACATTTCCTGAGTGGTGATTTCTATCATATTGAACTTCTTCCTTAGGCAATTTCTTTCAAGCTTAACATATTGAAGTTCAGATTGGGCTTGGTCCAGAGCAAAGCCAAAAGATGCTACCTCTTTCCCACGCTCTGACAAATGGGATTCGTACAACTCGAGTCTACTAGATGAGGCTGTCGAATCTTATTTATGTATTAATTAACCAAGATCACATGTATTTATAAACAATAATTGCAACATTAGGAGTTTAGTTTCAAATGGTCATACTAAACAACAATTATATAAAAATTGAAACCCAATGGTATCACTTCATTAATTAAAGGATATAGTTTGTGGAGTATAAAATTAAATAGCCCACTTATTTACGAAACAAATATTATTCAAAAGTTCAGGTCATTACAATAAATGTATTTCTAGTGTATACCTACCCATCTATTAAACTTTCTTGGTGTAAGTTATTGATGGTATAAGTATCATGATGTAAAATATGAAGTATTTATTTCATTGAGAATTCAATATTTTTCATCCATGAGATTTTTTAATGGCATTATCCATGGATACATTATTGTGCTCAAGTTATTGATTGAATAAAATTTGTTTTTAGTAATTTATATTTCAATATTAATTTTTCCTTATTGATTATTATTTATTTAAAGATGATATATAAAACTTTATGTAACCCTTACTCATAATCTGAGAACACCCTTATTTTTTCACTTTCCCTAGGTTATGAATAATAAATCTCTGAATTATTTTCAAGGATGAGAACATTTACTTTCACTATGTTTTGTATTTTATGTTTTCAAATATAATGTGAAATTAAAGTATGTATCTATTTTAATAATAATAATAAACTATTTTTCCTCCAGGATATGATTTCATGTATATAGTACAAATTTAATTAAGTAACCATCAACTCTAGGCAAATGGGATTGTGGTATTTAAAATTGGTATTATAGAAATTTTACTAGTAACCTTGAGAACACGATTTAGGAAAACATGGATTATAGAACATAACCCTATGAATAACTTTAAAGATAAATATAATTATAGGATAACCTCATAATGTGTTGGTAAGGTAAGTATAATATGGTTTTCCTAGTAAAATATCCTTACTTTCACATTGAAAGTGGATATGGTATTGGAAAATATGTTCCTAGTGGTAATAACCTTGAAAGGAGTTGGACGAGTATATATTTTCCATCATTCTAGAGTAGGTGACTACCCCCTTATTATGCACCTGGTTTGACACTCCTAGGGGATATGCAATGGTTAATTCACATTTCCCTATGAACCATTATGATAAATTAAAAAATATAACATATATAAACCTATGGTATTATATAGTGATACTGGATAAACCTAAACTATCATGCGATGGTGTGACTAAGCTTAATCATATGTTTAAAATAATATATAATCCTTTTCAGGTATTATGTGGAAGGAGTTTAACAAGATTATTGATATTTTTGGGAGACAATTATGGTAAAACAACCCTTGGGTTTATTATGTGTTTTAATGAAAAGTTTATTTGAGGAATGATGCTTTAATATTTTATAGACATTGATGTTAAACTAATAATAAAAAATTAAGATTATTTAATTTTGGTGAAAAAATAAGGTGTATAGAAAACACTAGTAGTTAAAAATTTATTAAATGATTAATTTTATTTCAAGTATATTCATTATATTTTTGGAAAAACTATAAAAATTATATAAATATAAAAATGAAAACTTGTATTTCAGGCGACAAACTATCACCTCTAGTAAGATTGTGGGGCTTAAACCCACAACTAATGTGAGATAAGTGTCAACACCTACCACTGGCCTAGGTGATGTCCTGGTTTTTGGTATAAATCCTCTTAAAATAAAATTCTACCATCCAAGTTATTTCTCCCTAATAATTGGTAGCACCTTTGGTGAAAAATATTACCTTGTCGTATATGTGATCAGAATTCTTCATGATCTTTGAGTGACTCTCCTAGTCAGTACTACCCATAACAGTATGAAGTTCCTCTCTAATCACATTTCTGACAATATCAACATCTGGAGAATAAGAAATTGGAGCAGCTAAGCATAGGAAAATTTCACTATCTCTGATATCTAATCTTAACTGCTTTATATCAAGAGTAGGAGTCTGAGGCTGACCAGCAACACTCCAAGAAGTTTCATCCTCAAAATTCTTCAATACTTTATCTAAGGATATCTGATAATCAATAGTGAGAATGTTTATGGTCAATAAATTGAAGTAAACTCTTTCCCCATATTCTTATTGTCTAAGACAACAACTTCCACCTGAGAGATCAACCTTGGATAAACCTGAGATACAACACTCTCAATAGTCAAATCAACATATCTTTCACTAATTCTGGGAATAGTAGTTGGTTGACTTGGTGGAATAGATTAGACTGCAACTAATAGTTCTTCTTTAAAGGTATTAAGATCATCTTTAGTCACATACTCTGGAGAAGCCAATGTAATCAGGGAAGAAGCAAGAATATATCTCATATCCTATGAATTAGGATAATATCGACCAAAAGGAAAATATCCTGGATCTCTCATCCAAACAGGCACAACGATGTCATCGAAAGGATCCAGTACATCAACTTTAGCTCTCTTATCTTGTCTCCCCCCTTAGTAGGTGTAATTTTCCTGGAATATACTAATTGTCTCACTGGAGTCAATAAGACTTCCCTTTAAATAGGAACTGTAACATAAACACGAGCATCATGATCTCTTTTCTCAACCAAAACTGGTCCAACATGATAATTAAGAGCTACATGTGTTCTAAAATCAGTTCATGCTCCACTAAGATAGGGCCAATAGGTTCTACATCAAGGCCTTGATCATCACCCAGATTATCTGACTCACTATCTGATTCATCACCTCCTACATCTTCTCTTTCACTTATATCTTGTACATCATCTTCACTAGATCTTTCAAAATCTTTCTCATCTCCATCATTATCCCCATCATCATCTTCTTCACTATAATTTCCTGCTTCTTCCCTAGACACTTCATCACTACTCGATCTACTATCATACTCAACATTTTCTGACTCTTCTGTCTCGTCACTAACATTCCCAGGTAGAAGTGGTTCCATAGAATGTTGTGGTCTAGGTGGACATTTAGGACCATAAGTCATCCTTACTAGACTGTCATAAATGTTAGGATCACGCCTATCATCTATTGAAGATTCCACTCTTTGAACTTCCTCATGAACATCCTCATCAAAATCAACACACACATCTTCTGGTCCTTGACCATGGTCTATCATATTTCTTAGCCTCAATGGATTCCCAATGAGATTTAAATATTTATACAAATTATCATTATCCCCAACCCACATTTTCTTCCAGGGGTTCAAATTAATCATCATCCACCTGTAGATAAATTTTTTTAGATAGAAATCATATTAGGAACAAATGGTTTCTTCACCTTGATTCACTAAACCTTTAGCCTTCAACATAGTAGAGAGGAATCTAGTATAAAACAAAGAATCGGTCTTGAAATAATATTTAATCATCTCACTGATATAAACCATCAAGTATCTTCACAAATTTTCCTTATGACCTTTCTTCAAAAAATAGCCCATGTAAACATCCTGATACTTAAGAGATGAAAAATCCCTTTTCTTGGGAAAAAATTGATGCTAGATGAATTTGAATAAAAGCCTCATCTCACCATCAAGATCTGTAGTAATTGGCCTCCTATACTCTACATTTCCTTTAAACTCAGCCAAAATTGCCTTATAACTGAAGATTTCAATATTTAGAGGATCACATCCCTGATGGTCATCACAAAGACCCTCATGGGGTTCCATTAGACATTATTTCTAGTGCTTAGATGAAAATGACCCTCTCATTCCATCCACTATCTAATTTATCCAAGACACCTCAGATCCTTCCTACAAAAAATCAGTATACAGGTAAAACTCATGTACCATACTTTTATAGTATTACCTTCCATTGTTGGAGTACCACTCCAACCACCCTTGGGTTTTCAATACATTCAGTAGAAGGGACTTACTCAACAACAGCCATTCAAAGTGCACTTCCTTCTCAGGCATCATGATTCTATTCGCTAGTTTCGAATGAACAGGCTTAGGTTTAGGTTGGATAACATAACTTTTTTACTTCTTGGATGGATGTGACTAATATTTAGATCCTTGAATGATGTTCTTGACATGATCCATTGAGAGAGGTTAGAAGGATTCATTTCAATAGAGAATGGTAGAAACTTGGGAAAGAAAGGTTTGAGGGTATGATTCTAAGAGTAAGAGTGTGTGGGTAAAAAGTATTGGATCAACCATTAGTTTTATCATTTATGTTTTAGAAAACATAAAATACTATATGTGGGTTAAAATAAAATAATAAAAATAAAATTGCATCATTTTAAATTCCATATAGGGAAATAATTAGGTTTCGATCAGTGAGACACATAGGTGAGACTTATCAGTAAGTCAATATCAGTGATACATCATCAGCGAGTCTCATCAGTGAGACATAATCGGTGAGTCATGTCATTGATACAAAATCGATGAGTAATGTTGATGAGAAATCATCAGTGAGTCACAAAAAGTTGATCATTTCTAACTCATATATGATGTAACTCATTCTTTCAGAATTTAATAACTTAGTAAAAATATTAGCAAGATGATGTTTTTTTCTAATGAATTCAAGAGTTATATCACCTTTTTGATAATGATCTCTCAATAATTAATGTCTTACATCAATATGTTTTGTTCTATAGTGATAAATTGGATTCATAGAAATTTTAATCACACTTGTGTTTTAACATTTTAGAGGGAAATGCCTAAATTGATATCCACAATCTAGTAATGTGTGTTTCATCCGGAAAATATGAGCACAACAACTACCAAAAACTATTTATTCAGATTCATTAGTAGATAATGAAACTAAATTTTGATTTTTACTACACAATGATACTATAGAATTTCCCAAACAGTGATATGTTCCAAAGGTTCTTTTTCTATCTCACTTGAAACTAAAAAAATATCATCAGAATAACTAACTAAATAAAATGATTTTTTTCTAGGATTGAACTATCCTAAGTTGGCAGTATACATGAGGTATTTGAAAATTCATTTAAAAGTAGTTTAATGATATTCTTTTGGGATTTATTGAAAATATGTACACATACACACACTAAACCCAATATCAAGCCAAATATCAGTCATGTAGAGTATAATTATAATCATACCTCTATAATTAGATTGATAAATAGATTTTTCATTTTCACAAAGATCAAATTTATAGGTGGTAATCATTAGAGTATAACTAATTGTTATACTATCAAAGACAAAATATTTCAAAACATCTTTATTATACTTAATTTTATTTAAGATAATACATTATTTATTTTTAATAATTTTAAATCCAAGAAAGAATTTTAGTTCACACATTAAAATCATACTAAATCATTTTTTCATAATTTTTGAAAAATCAATACATAAATGATTTTTTGAAGATCCAAATATAATATCCTCAACATATATTTTAATAACTAAAACATCTTTAGAAAATATTATTATGAAATCATTAGGTTCATCAATAACCTTTGTAAAAACTTTAGAAATAAGAAAAGTGACGATCCTATCAATCCAATATCTTGGAGCTTGTTTTAAACCATAAAAATATTTTTTTAACTAAAAGGAATGATTTGGAAAATGGGGGTTCATAAAACCAGGGGTTTTTAAACAAAAACATCCTCAACTATATACCCATTTAAGAATACAATTATAACATTCATCTAATAGAGTTTAAACTTCAGATGTGATATATAATCTAGTAGTATTCTAATGGATTCATGTTTGGAAAAAGGTAAAATGGTTTCTTCATAGTCAATTCATTCTTCTTGACTATAAACTTGTTCAACTAATCTAGCCTTATTTCTCTCTATAGTTCTATCTTCTTCCATTTTTTTCTAAACACCCACTTAATGCCTATTATCAAGGTGTACTTGGGTGTATCAACATGTTTCGAAACATTGTTTCTTTCAAACTGATTGAACTCTTCTTGCATAGACATCACCCAAAATTAATCATTGATAGCATCATTGATATTTTTAGGTTCAATCTGCTACAAAAGGCTTGTTGTTCAACCTGGTTCCTCAAAGAATCTCTAGTATGTATCCCTTTATGTAATTCTCTAACTAAAACATCTATGGTATGGTTCTTAAGGGTTATAGAATGTCTAGAAAAAGAAGGTGTAGTTATATCATGTTCTTCTATTGGTTTGGGATCACTATAATTAGAGTATGAAGATTTTCCAGAACTGGAGGGTTTTGCTGTTTTCTTAACAGCAGAGTCATAAGTTTTAACATTTATGTCTAGAATGGAGCGATCATCCTCAATATTTTCTAGGGATTTTTTATGTTCATGTGCATCTATTTCATAAAATTTTATATGTACAAATTCTTCCACACATTTAGTTATTTTATTGAATACCCTATAGGATTATCTATACTATGAATAACCTAAGAAAACTCCTTCATCGCTTTTAGAGGAAATTTTTTCAAGATTATCATTTGTATCAAGGATAAAGACTTTACAACCAAAAAATATAAAGTAATTAACCATAGGATTCATATTGTTCTATAAATCATAGGGAGTTTTCTTAAAGAAAGGTCTGATTAAAACAATATTAATTATATAAAAAGATGTATTCACATCTTCTAACCAAAATTAAATAGTGAATTCAAACTCATTAAGCATAGTTTTGGAAATTTATTATAAGGTTATATTATTTCTTTCAACAATTCCATTATTCTGGGGTTTCCTAGGAGAAAAAAATTATGACTATAACCATTTTGTATGAAAAAGGATTCAAACTCTTAGTTTTCAAACTCACAACCATGGTTACTTCTTAAGGTTTTAATTCTATATACACTTAAGTTTTATACTAACCTAGAATACTATGTAAAGTAGGAACAAAATTCCCTCTTATGAGATAAAAAGAAAGTCCAAGTATATATATAAATGTAAACTACTAGAAAATTTACATAAATCCTACTATTTAAACTATAATCTATAGAAGGTCCAAACAAATCCAGGTGAAATAACTCAAGATTTTGAGAAGCTGAATCTTCATTCATTGGTTTTAAGGATATTTTGTGTTGTTACCCTTTTGACAAGGATTATAGACTTGGTCATTTGAAAGCTCATGTTTAGGTAGATTCTTGACTAATACTTTCCAAGTATGCTTTCTAAGGGAGTGAATATTGAAATGGAATAGTCTCCTATTTAAAATCCATGAATCCTTGTAGAAGACACTTAAACATAAAACATTTTGAGAAACTAAAGAATCTAAATTCACACCATAAACATTTTCATTTCTAAAAGTAGTGAATAATTAATAATTATTAGAATTGAAAAAATTAAAAGAATAATTTACAAATTTAAAATTAAAACCATCATCACATAATTGTAAAATTCTATATATATTGTACTTTAGACCATCAAAAAAAATATAGAAATTTAAATTTCATTAGTATTACCTGTTTAGACAAGCCCAATAATTTTTCCTTTTGCATTGTCACGAAAGGTGAAATTCCCAACATCAATATTTATAAGGTTATTATAGAACAAATAGTCTCCTTTCATGTGTCTTGAATACCCACTATCCAAGTACTATAAGATTTTACATGAACTCTTCAAAAAACATTCCTACAAAAAATATTCAGACAACAAAATACTTTGTTACCCAGATTTTCATGGGTATAGTAATATTAGTAATTAATGATTTGGGAACCCACATTTTCTTCATGGGTTTCATATAATAATTTTTTATGGTATTAGAAAAATAAACTCTATTTGGTCCAGAAAAACAAGAGACTATAAAATAATTTCCAGTGCTAGAACATACAAAAAATTTTCAAATTTGGGAATAAAACCAAATTTTCCAGATTTTGATAGAAATTTTTTTAACAAAATTTCTTTTTCCAAAATGATAACCAATACCTATATTATATTTTAGTGAAAATAATTTTCCAAGAATTTTAAGCATGGTATCTTTATAATTTGTTAATTTCTCCAAATCATTCTTTAATTTCTCATTCAACAATTTGGGTTTATTGTTATCATGAATTGATTGACCATTCTTTTCCTTTTCAATAGCAAGTTCAAATTTAATAGAAATAATAAGAGCATGTTTTTTCTTGAGATATTTATACTTATCTATTAGTTCATTACATGTGTCCTTAATAATTTTACAATATTCAAATATTTATTCATTTGTCATATTTTCATAAATAGATTCATCTAAAAAATAATAAGAATTATATACATGAGATTCTAGGGTTACCTCAGATGTGTTTATAACGAAAAACATATTGGATTTTTCATCCTTCTCATCATGTAAAGATTCGGATTCACTAGAGCTATCCTCAGAAGCAATCTAGGTGGCCTTCTTTGCCTTTTTATATTTTCTATCTTTGTCTCACATTTTATTTTGAACTTTAACTTAATACAGCTAGCATTTATATGTCCTTTCCTATTAAACTCATAACACGCTATCTTAGTATTTTTATCTCTTATCTTCCATTCCTTTTTTCAATTTCCCTTGTTTCCATACTTACCTTTACAACTAGGGTTTCTAAATATTTTTTTCTTTCTATAGAACTTTTTTAATCTTCTGGATAACTGAGCCATTTACTCATCACTGTCACTTGATGTTTATTCAATTCTAGAACTTTCATCTTGAACTAACAGTTTCTCTTTTTCTTTGTGTTTAGAAGTATTGGTTTTTAAAGACACTGAATTATATTTTTTTATCATCCCCTTCTCTGTTAACCTTAAATTTTTCTTCATTCGTCTTCAATTTACCTATTAGCTCATTTACTGGTAGAGTGTTGATGTCACAAGATTCCCTTATTGACGTTGAGGTTCCTCTACATCTTTCTTGTAAACTTCTGATAATTTTAATGACATGTTCCTTGGATGAAATATCCTTTCCCATAGAGGTAATATTGTTAAAAATATCATTGAACCTAATATAAATGACAAAAATAGGCTAACCAGGCATCATTTTAATGTTTTCATATTTAATAGTATAAGTATTGAGTCTCGTTATTTTGACATTAGTGGTTCCTTCATGAGAAATAACTAAAGTATCCCAAATCTCATAGGTTGTTTTACACGTAGAAATCATATTAATTATTCATCCCCTAATGATAATTATAAGGCATTCATATCTTTATAATTATTATTGTAGGATTAAATAGTGGAATCATCCAAAGTGTTCTTATAAGTAGTAAGAATTTTATATTCATCTACAATAGAATACCAAATTTCAAAACCCATACATTGCAAATACATTTTCCTTTTAATTTTCCACTGGGCATAATTTGTATCATTAATGTGGGGAGTTATATTAGTAGAAGAACCTTTAAGAATATTGTCTATATTAAATAATGAACTATATTTTTAAGGACCTGAATAATTGAGAACTAACTAAAATTTATATATCTTTAAAAGAAAAATTAAAATCATAGTTAAAAAGGTTTTTCATGAATATTTTAAACTACCTATGATACTAAATATTGGTTAGAGTATGAAACTCAAGAGGAGGTGAAATGAGTTTTTATGGAATTTCTGTATAAAATAATAATTTAAAAATCCCCTAATTTAGGATAAAAAACATTTTAGTTAACCAAAGAAGAATATTTAGAAAAATTTTGATCTTATGAATGATTTCTGATTAGTTCCAAATTAAAATAATATGAATTGTTATTTTAAATTTTGAAATAAATCTACTAAATATAATTTTAATAAAAATAATATGTATGATTCTATTTTAGAGTGATGTGCAATTTTCTAGTTTGAATAAATAGAAGCAGATAAGAAAAACTCAACCTGAAAAATAATATCAGATTAAAACAATTGGTTCAATCACAAGAAAAGACTTAATACTCTCCACTTGGTGATCACCTTCCACCAATAAATTTAGATATGAAAACATGATCCACAACTTGAATTAGGGTACACAATAGTATACAAACTATCTAGGTCTGTATACCTCTTCCACACTTTTTGTGGGAGAACAAAACAAACAGGCCACATAGGGACCTCTTCAACTATTTTTCGTGGGAGTGTAAATGTGAATGTTTGTGATGATATCTAATTATCTTCCAGTTTGGCTGAAGAGTCAATATGTGTTTACAAAATAGACAAACACTGATCAAAATGTAAATAAAGTAAAAAGGCAGAGAAAAATGATAAGAATAGTTTAGAATGCTCTGTGGGATGTTCTATGATGCTTTTGGACTTCTTCAAGATGGTAAAAGGGAACCTGGAGTTGTTTTCCGGAAATAAAAAACAAAATAGAGTGTCAATATTTCCTTATATCATCTATTCCTAGTGAAGTAGAAGATTCCTCAAATTTTTCTTGTCTTCTATGTTGTTTTGGTAGAGATTTTTGGTCTTTTGGTTCTTAGTAGTGTCTTCATGTATGTACAGTAATGAGATCTTGTGTTTTTCTATAAGGTGGATGAATAACTCAATATATTTCGTCTAGGTCCCCTCTTTCTCAGTATATTTTTTATTGATCTAGATATTACCATTATATAGATAAGAATCATGTTATTTGGAACCTCATACCTCATACTAGTCTCTTACATCATTAAATGTTGTCTATAAAATACAAACAAGCACATTATTATAATAAACAGTACTAAATTTCATAAATATGACCGTTAGAGATAATTTTGAATTTAAGAGAAATATTTATAAATCTATCAATGAATATATCAATCGGTAACTCAAACTACCAACATCTTAGATTATTGGTGTCTCATGCTGTCGGTGACACATGTTGTGGGTAGATCATTCTATTGGTGGATCAAACTTGCATAAAAAACTCAACTATCCGTATGTGATGCATCTGTAACTCAGATCTCAGTAGCTCATACTTAGCCAAATTATGAGTGTCTTCTAGTCAATATATTGGATGTTTGGGCATCAGTTGGTCATGCATCAGTCAGTCTGACATTGGTAGGTCAAGCATCAGTATGTTAGGAATCAGTAGGATAGGTATTAGTAGGCCATGCGTTGGTAAGTCAGGCATTAGTAGGTTAGGTGTCGGTGAGTCTCTCTATCAGTAGTTCAAACATCTGTTGATGACTCATATTATCAGTAGCATATGTTGTAAGTAGATAATTTATCTGTGAGTTAGGTATTGGTGACTTTTTTATCGATAATACAAGTATCGATAGCTCATACTTGTCGGTGTCTTACACTTAATCAAAATCTATAATTCTATCTTATGATGTTAACACTTACACTAGAGGTTAATATTATAACTGAACAAGGATAAACACAATGTATCAAAATAAATCAAAATTTGAATAGTTAATCCGGATTTATGAGCATTAAAACTAGAGGAGTCTAATAATTGGTATATAAGTACTCGTTTTTCAGTGAAGTCTTTGCATACTTCGAAAATATATTTTTTATCAAACAAATATTTTTATTGGTTTTTATGAGAAAATAATATAATTAAGTTATATACATTTTAGAAATTATATTTTATAAAATGGTATTATTATTTTTAAATCATAATTCTATAATTAACTTAGTGTTAAATTTTTGGATTATATTGAAAAGAGTAAATTTATAGTGAAAAGTAAAAAAATTCCTCTTTTGGTAAAATTGCCATTTCATTTCAAAAAATTAATTATTTTAAAAGTAAAATTTTAATTTTAATTTTATTTCAAGGTAACTTAAGTATTATTTTGTCATATATAATATAATTAATTACATTTTAATCATGTTTTAATAGATTCTAGTATAAGTTTAATTTTAGGCTTAAAATGTATTTTTCTGAAAACTATTTTTATTGCATAATGCTTCACCGTTTAAATTAATTAGATTAACATATAATTATGAATTATTTAAATTAATTTTATAAATTATATATATTTATATTATAATTTAAATTTATACAATTAAAATTACTATTCATAGAGTTAATTTAAAGTCATTTTTTCCTTGAAAAATGCATTTTTTTTCTTAAAAAACCATTTTTCATCACGCTCTGCGAGATTCTTATAAAATAGATTTATAAATCTTATAGATATTGAATTGGGTATAATTTATTCACTATTTTGAATCAAAATAATTAATATTATGTAATATGTTCAACTTAATGTTTGGTAATTAATAGTAAAAACCATAAAAATTAATCACCATAGTAAAAGGGTAAATCATGTTAAGTGTGGTTAAAACTAAGTAATAAAGCAAATATTTTTCATATTAATTATTATTTTATGATTTTATTTATACCCTTATTACCTTATTCTAGAAATTTAATTATTTAGGGGATTATTTTTCCAAAATGTGACCTATATAATACTTTATTAAAGAAAAAGACAAAATGTCAATCTATTTCCTTTAAATATATCTTTTATGTTCACATAGGGATAAAAATAATTGGTGACCAAATATTAAAGGTTATTTTAATTATAATGAAATTATTTTCATTATTATAATTTATTGTTAATTTTTAGTGATTATACAGTTACCCTAAATTCTTATACATCATTGACACAATGTTTGATCAAATGATGGGATACTGAGGGTAAATAATTTTAAAAACCATACAAGTAATGTCTTTTGAAGGGTTTATGATTATAAAAGAATTTTATATTTAATATTGTTTTATTATTTATGGTTAAATATATTATATTATAAATTCATTGTTACCTTCATGTATTTAAATTCAAATAAAATGAACTCTGTAAACACGACACAAATAATAATTTATGTTAAATAATATTTTATAAAATTATTTAAAAATAATAAAATAATATTAAATAGGAAAATTAGGATTACAAATATTTTAATTTCCTTTAAAATTTTAATTTATGAACCAATATTTATCTTATTAGTAAAATTTTAACCCTTTCATCTTGAAAAATTTGTTATCGCGGTTAAGTTTAAAACAAGGGTTTACATGTTACATGAACTTATGTTAAAATTAAATATCAACACACATATAATATTTATTTTATAATTTATATTTAATATTTATAATCGTTGGTTTCATATGATATAATAAGGATCATTTTATTTTAGGTTTAAATGATAAATTACTGAGGTTGAAACAACTAGTTACTATGGTGAAAACTATAATGGTAAAAGTGAGTAACATAAGAGGTAAATAGAATAACATGTTTCAAAAGTGTTTAGTTTTATTTTTTTGGTGTCTATTGAACTTATATTCGATTAAATATATTATTTATCAATTTTATTGGAACTTGGGTTGAGAGTGAATTCCCATTATTGAATAGTTTTGGGTATTTACAAAAATTACACTCATGCAAAATCATAAAAGGGAACCCCCTTCCCAAACCAATTCAGACAACTCAATCCATTTATTTTGGAAAATAACCTACCAAAATATCTCCTTAAAATCATTTTAAACATTTTATTGGTTCTGGTATTATAAAAATACTATACCTAAGGTTTTTAATAAGAGATATAAATGAGATTTTTCTAAGTGAATGTAATCATCTTTACCAAGCTCTTTCTTTTTTAATTCATATTTTACCACCTTTAACTATGTATTAGAAATTTAAATATGATAAAACCATTATATTATAAATATTTAGATTTTATTATATTTATGAAATAATATTTATCTATCTCCTTCCTAGTCAAATGGGAAACAAAACCATCGCTCATGTGTATGGAGGACTACCACCTTAGGAACAAATGTAATTTGTTATCCATCACGAACTCACGTGAATAGTCATAATTAAGGAAATAATGAATAAATATGATAATTATTAAATGATAAAAATTATTTTAAATTATCATGTTATACACTACTATACCCTTTCAACCATTAAAGAAATGTTAATGCCACTCGTGCATACGTATGACCTACCATCTTCACAAAGAGATGCAATTAATTTTCCATGTTCAAATTTCAATAATGATTATTAAAATTTACCGAATGAATAAATATGTTATTTAAAATGTTAATATAATTGTGGTGATTATGGAACTATATCCTAGTCACAAGAATGAGAACATCTATGTCAAAACAATCTTGAGAAAACGAAGGGGTTAACACCTAAAACAAGGGTAATAATGAAATGTTGTTAACCAATTTGTCACGACCCGTCCTCGAGGCCCATGCCGTGACTACCCCAAGCCCGCCTTCCATAGGCCAAGGGATGGCGACTAGCACCAAGGTGTAAATCCAGATAAAAAGGGAAGGAATTTCCTTTGTAATGTAAACAAACACCACAGAGCAAGCAAGCAGTAAAAGTAAAATACTAAGTAAAAACTGAGTACAACAGTAAGTGCGGAAAGTAAGTGGGCCAGTATACAAACCCAAACTGAAAGTAAAGTACAATTGGAATGGAAAACAAAAACTGAAAAGTAAAGCTACATCGCCGAGCTGTCCACTGGAAATCCCACCTGAAGGGTGGGTACAGATAGCCTCCACTGCTCCTCGGTTCTAGCCAATCGCTCCGAGTACGTCCCGCCCAGTGGTCCACCTCCAGGTACCGTCCTGCTCCGAAATCCTCAACCACGATCAGCGATGTCCGTCATCTGAAACCAACACAACGTAGTGCGGGCATAGCCCGTGCAGGGGTGAGTATAAGCTACTCTGTAGGGACACCGAGACCCCCTAAGTTCTACCAGAATCCACAAAGGAAAGATACAATCACGAAGTAAGATCTGACATTGCTTAGGTATATGCCCATACATATACCTAAGTCATAAATTCTCGTTCGGCTCCAACATCCGAGCCCAAGTACAAACCAGTCCACACAGGAAAGAAAAACGTAAATCCACACAGGATAGCACAACATAATCGACATAGGAAAGAAAAACAGGATTCAGCTCACACAGGTATACTTCTTCGTAAGACGATAGAGATGATCAGATGTAGCCACTGATTCATCTAAGCCGTCGGACCCACAAGGATCGATCATGAAGTTGAAACCATAGATATTGGGAAACTACTTCTATAACAAGTACAGTGGGTATGCCGCTACAACCAAGTGCTTCTCTCTAACCTTGGACTGCTGTAGTACTCCGCCTATCGAGTACGGTGGGCCTTCTGCTACAACCAAGCGCTTCCCACGATGGGTCTGCCATTACAACCAAGTGATCCCCCTTATAGTCTCTAAAGGTACTCCTTCTGTTGAGTACCACGGGTCTGCCGCTACAACCAAGCGATCCTCTGCCGTGGGTCTGCTGCTACAACCAAGCGCTCCCCCGTGCTGCTACAACCAAGCGCTCCTCCGTCGCGGGTCTGCCGCTACAACCAAGCGCTCCCCCCCATAGCCTCTAGAGGTAATCCTTCTGCTGAGTACCATGGGTCTGCCGCTACCACCAAGTGCTCCTCCACCGTGGGTCTGCTGCTACAACCAAACGCTTCCCACGGGGCTATCTGTTAACACACCGAGTCGTTCGATCAGCAGTCGTTAAGTCTCAACCAACTCTAGGGTTTCCGCACACAGCATGCTCATTCCGGGAGGGTCCACTCCACGAGCTAAGAGGTCGATGCATCAACTGACATGTATTACGGAGTTGATGTATCCCAAAAAGTACCATAGTGGTCACTACTGAACCCGTGGAGGATTCCCGTATTGTCTTCATTGTCGTCGCAGACGCAGCCAGCTCTAGGGTTCCCGCACACAGCAAGATCGTTCGGGAGGGTCCACTCCATGAGCCGAGAGGATGATAAATCAACTGACATATAGTCCAAAGTTGATGTATCCAAAAGTTGCGTATCGTCAACAAGAACTCAACGTCGTAGACGGCGCGTCAATCGGACGCCCGGTCTGAGAGTTATTGGCTTTTTCGCTCTAGGGGCTCGGTTGGTTTTTAAGGCAAAACCAACCCGACCATACTCCACCTGCGTCCAAACCTCGGGTGGAGTAAGCCAAAATATCCTTCTCACTTAGAGGGATCCATCAAAGTCGACGGTACGTCAATCAGACATCCGGAGCTCAAATTTTGGGCATTTCCGCTCCCAGGGCCCGGTTGGTTTCGTGTACGAACCAACCCGGCCGAACCCAAAGTATTCCGAAACCTTGAGTGTAATATTCCTAAAAGACCGTATCGATCCAAGGATCACATCGCCGCTGACGGTATGTCGATCGGAGGCCCGTAGCCCAGGATACGGGTAGAAGACCGAAAAGGTCTGAAAACGGGGGGTCTGGGCCCGGATCGACCCGTCCAGGGTGGCCCGACCCGCCCTAGGCATGACCCGGCCCGGCCGGCAGGTTGGCTCGGCTATTACGGACGAGCCGCGGGTGGGGGTGCACTGCCCCCACGTTAAGGAGAGCCGTGACCCCGCGTGGGGGCCGCTCCGTGTCACCGGATGCTGCACAAGGCCATATCCCTTCCTCGCGGTCCTGCGCGGCCGCGGGACCGGCCCTCGCCTCTGGTGATTCAGCAGCGGCGGGTATTCCCGGCGGCGCGCCGGGCGCCGCTGCTTCCTGGAGTTCGGCCGCTGCCAGCGTGGCGCGCCAGCGAGAACTTCCGCGGACCACCGGACACGCTCCGGTGGTCCGTTTTGCCTGCGGTTTGCGCCTATGGCTCTCCCGGGATCTGAACTTTGCTGCGAAGGCCTCCAATCGACATTCCGATTCCATTTTGTAAATTCCGTTAATCCACGCATCAGTGAAAAACTGCGGAGGGTTGTCGGGCCATGTTTTTTTGGCCCGCACCCTCCGCGTTAGGTGATAACAATTGGGAATAATAATCAACACATGAAAACATAACAAGGCACAAATTTAATTAAATTAAAGTTGAACCTAGTTCCCAAAAAAACTCTCCTAAATAAAAATTCACATCCTGCATATAAAATCAAACGCGGATCAACTTGATGATGAGTTGATCCGGGTTCTTTGTTTTAGATGGAAACAACCATGGGAATAAATATTATTCTAAAATAAAACCCCTACCTCGTCGTAGTCATTGAACGAGAGTTCTTCGCAGAATTGAATGTCGCGGAAGAAGAGTATCATCGCATCGCGGAAGGGCATCGCGTCATCAGGGTATACGGGATCGCATCATCGATCTCCGATGGTTAAAGAAAACACACAGATTTAATTTCACGAATTAAATCCATGTTAAGGATAAAATCCACGAAGGAAATTTAAAATATCTGTAATCCCCTAACTCAATCGGTTGATGATCGGAGATTATCGTGGGGAAGGATCATCGTGGAAGAACGTCGCGGAAGGAGAATCGTTGGCATCGCGGTACACGATGTCACATCGTCGATCTCTGAGGGTTCAGCGTTCTACGCGTTCTTCGCATTCTTTGTGAAGGAGGATGAAGAGCTTAGAGATTTTGTCAAATCCTCTCAACAAACCGCACCCAAGAAAAACGTGTGTTGGTTTTATTTTATTACATGCCAACAATTTGAAAAACAAGTTAAGAAACGAACCATTAATTAGGTGAATTAATGGTAACGACTTAACTTTCCAATTAATAGGGGCGTTAAGAGTTTAGAAAACGCACCAGTTGACTTTCATTAAGGAGGAGTTTTCGCGGGTGCATTACTTTGGGGAAAAGAAACGGTGGGGCTCGTGTTGGCCCCGCCTCACAAATATCCTACCAAGAGGGTAGGATATTTTGGGTTCCACCCTATCTGCTTCAACTTAGCTTAAGTATCTTTAGGTGGCCTTATGTGTCTTTAAGTGAAATAAAATAAAGTTGTCGCACCACTTTATTTTTATTTTCTTCACTTAACCCCAAAAATTAAAAACCATACCTGAGCAAACGCAACTCCGGAAGATGTGTTTCTAAGCAAATACCGGCGCTGCGATTCCATCGGTTCCCTCAGAATTCGATTCCGAGCACCAGTTCAAAAGTTAGAAAAACCCACTCATTCGTTCACTGAACGTACTTGAGCCAAACTTCGGAAAATGATTCTGGGCACACCGGGCCTCGGAATCACGTGCCGTCAGAAACTGCGTTCTTGTAAAATTCCAAAGAAAATTAAGAAAAAAATTTCCTTGAATTTTACGGGTCTTTACACAATGACTAATTAGATAATACTATAAGATCATATATGATATTATAAATATAAAATTTTTATTTATAAACTCATAACATGTTTAAAATCATTATATAAGAGGTTAAAGTATTTTTAACTAAAGGGAAATGTGAGGTAAGGGAATTAACCTCAATTTCCATTCCTTAAATCACATTTTAATGTTATGAAACTATTTTTCTATATAATATGTATAAGACCCATTTTTAATATTATATCATGAATACTTCATACTTTAGAAAATTTTAAGTTACAACTAATTTTAATTCTTCTAATGGGATTTGACTTGAATGTTACCAAAGCGGTAAGGGGCTTTATAAATGAATTTCTTTTCAATGGGTTATATTATTTCTTCATTGTCTTTTATATTATAATATTATGTGTGTAACATATTTTTCTTTTTTATTTTTTATTCCAAATTAATTTTCATGCAATTACATTGTATATAGTTAATCAATTCATTTATTTATCCTCACTCTAATGGAATGATCTTTGTAAGATATTTTATCTCAATTTCCACTCCATTAAGAAAAATTTGGTATTATGCACCTATTTATTTATATGTAGTGTACCTACATCCATTTGTATATATTTTATAATTAATATCTAAATATTCATGGTATTTATTGTTTCAATTGAATTTATTTATTTTATAGGGTTTATGATTCAAAATTTACCAAAGTGTCAGGGGTTTATGCTTCAATCTCACTTTAATCAGAATTATTTATGCTTGAATTTATGTTGAAGGATGTTTTTGGATAATTTTATAATTAACCCATTTTAATTTCCTAATCTTCTGGTTATTCATTAAATTTACATGTAATAGTTTCATTTTATTCAATTGGGTACATATAATGATTGAGAAAAATATTTTTAATAAAATACAACTTTATTTATCTTTTGGGTTTAAAAATATTTTTCTTCCATATCAATATTTTTATTAAAATATTTTAAACAACATTTTTAATATTATCTAAAGATTAATTAAAGATACTTTTACCAATTTTTTTATTTTTTACAATATTTTTAAAAATAATCTTCTAATCACTTTCCTAACGGGGACATTTTTAAATTTTTTACAAAAGTGTGAAATGAATTTTTTTTAACATGTATGACATGGACAAAATTTCTTGCCATCATGACAGGTCAATAATCTATATCCCCCTTTATAAGTTTACAAAGTTCTTTTTAAATAATTTCACCCCTAATATTCTAGAAATTTTTACTTTTAAAAAGTGAATTTCAATTTGAAAATGGTTTTTCCTCAAGAATATTTTTAATGACCTTATTATGGTTTTCAAATTTATCAACAACAAAAAATATTTATTTTACTTATACTCTTCTAGGGATATTTTTTAATAATACCATCCTTATTCCTACATTAGATGGTTTATGATTATTTTGACATGTGAAATTATTAACCTTTACTTTCTTGATTAATTTTTTTGGTTATTAACTTTTTCTTAAAACATTAAATTTATTATTATCATATTTAATTTAACATTAAATATCTCTAAAATATGAATTTTCTTTATGTCATAGATGTTATTATTTACTAAAATGTATACCATTTTTACAGACAGTGTTTTATTATGAAATTCATTTGATTAACTTAGAGAACCTTGATAAATCTGTATTTTCTACCCAATATGGATATTTATTAACAAGGTATATATCTTATGAAATAAATTTATCATTAAATATACTAGGAATGAATTGGACATGTAGTGATGGGTGATGTCCATAATTATATTGCCCATCGATGCATCGATAGGTCTCCTGAAACAAATTAGTAAGCTATCATTAAATGAGTTTCTAGTGTATACCAACCCATTGATTTAACTCTCTTTGCATATGGTCTTGATGGTATAGTTATCATGATGTCTAATATCGTGAATTAAAATATTAATCATTTTCTTCATTGTAAATTCAATATTTATTATATGTGAGATTTTTTTATTGGTATTGTCCATCGATGAATTCTTGTTCTAATGTTATTGATTACATGGAACGTGTTTTAAGTTATTTATCTTTCCATATTTTTTATGACTTATTTACTCATGATATATTTCATTTTATGTAACCCTTCAAAAGAATTTGAGATCTCCCTTATTTTGTTTCCTTTCCCCATATTACAAAGAAGAAATATTTGAACGAGTTTGAAGGACATAAAATATTTACATTCATTATGTTTTTTATTCTATAATTTCAAATGAAATATTAAATTCAAGTGTATCTAGTTTACAAAGACTAATGAACTATTTTCTCATTCAAGATACAATTGCACGTATTTTGTTCCAATTTAATAAAGTAACCACCAACTATGTGCTTAAAGGGTCAGATTCTTTAAAAAGAAACACATTCACTACTATGTATTTCACATTATAAAGTGTTTCCCTTTATCGGTGCTAAAAAAAGCACTCACATAAGGTTCATTTTATCAGTGATAAAAAATAATGACAAAAGGAGAATTTTATCTATGCTGAAAAAACACTAAAAAAAGGTTTCCATTTTAAATGCTAACAAAAGTTTCCCTTTTTAGTGATTTTTAAAATCACTGAAAAATATACCCTTTTTCAATACATTTATTGGCACTTATACAAGTCCAATTTCATGAAAAAAAAATTAGGATATTAAATAGCATATTATAGTATATAAATACATTTATATCAATATATAAAATATTTTTTAATATAATTTATATAATAGTAAATATATATTTAATCCAAATATATAATATATATTGAAAATGGATTATAAAATAATAAAAAATTATTACCAATTAATTATTTACTGATTAGTATCAAGTAATAGACTTTTAACAAAAATTTCAAGATAGGAAAACATCAACAAATCGATTAATCTCTTAAGATAATTTTAAAACAAGACTTAAACATCAAATGGTGATAAATTTTGATCCAACTATCCTTTTAGGCTCTATAAAATTCTAAATCAAATATGTTGAAGAGATATACACCATTTGAACATCAGGAATTTAGTCTTTTTTTATCTATAAAAAAAGGTCCGAAATGCCTCCAAAATTATATTTTTAGTTGCGATACCCTAATTTTTTAACATTAAATAGAATTTCAACATTTTTTATGAGGGACTTATTATATTTTTTGATGGAGGTTAAATTTATTCCTTAAGATTAAATTCATATTGATGTTATGGTGTTGAAATTTTTATATTTTTCATATTATTGTATTATTTATAACTTAATATATATATAAAATAATTATTTAAGCATATTTACATTTAAAATGAATTTTTAAATATATAAGACATATATAAATAGATATTTTATATCCATTTTATTATAAATAAAAAATATTTATTTTATTTAACTTAAAAAATACAAGAATATATCTATACCTTTACAAGTGTATATATAATTTTTATATATAAATATGTGTGTTTTCGCCCCACAATCAACTAGGTAGAAACTAGTGGGTGGGGGTTTGGGGCACATTCATGGGGTTGAGTCCCTATATTAGGTTTATTGGAAGTTTTTCTATTATGTTTCATGCTACAATTATGGTTGTACTAAATAGTATGTATATATGTGTGTGTGTGTGTATCAATAAAAAAATATTTATTTAAGTGTATATTCTAATATATGAAAATCATTATTAATATATCATATATTTAAGTAAATATAAATATATATTATATATATATACACACATACATTTATATATATTTATATAAAAACACACAGATAAATACACACATACGCATATATTTTATAAATGTAACTAAAAATAATTATACAAATATAAGGATAAAAAATATGTATGTAGATAAATATAAATAAATATAAATGTTGTAAAATATAGATGAAAATAATATAGAGCAGTCATAAGAAACATTGATTTTCACAAGGAGGTCCTAGGTTTAAACCTAGGTGCATGCAGGTGAGTAGGGAGGGTGTAACACCCTATGATTTTTAACAAATAAAACTATGTTGGACAGCGTATACAACATGTAACACTGATCCAAAATGAACGAATATTATTTAAATATTATAGTTATAAATTAGCAATTAAATTTATAGGTATTAATAAGATTAACTAATTTATGAAATATATTTAATTTTCCAACTCAATATAAATTTACTGATAAATACTTAAGAAATAAACACTGAATTTTTCATAAAGACATTTTTTCTTCGAAAAATATGTTTTCTTCATAAATGATTTTTAATGATTTTTTTGGAAAAAATTTTAATTATGTTATATAAATTTTTGAATAGGTATTTTACAAAATCAACCATTTTTGAAATCATCAAATAGAAATTAACATAAGGTAAATATTTTACATTTTTCTGAAATTATTGATTTTATAGTGAAAAGTGAAAATTGTTGTTTTTTCAAATACTATCATTTATTTTCATTAAATAAAGCAATATACAAGTATAATTATAATTTTTATTTGGTATTAAAGTAAAAAATGAACTATTTTATTTATAATAATATAATTAATTTCATTTGATTCATTAATTCTTATGATTTTGGTAAAAGTGTATTTTTATGCTTTAAACCCAGTTTTCTGAAAACTACTTTTTTAGTGAATAAAGATTATCGATTTTAATTAATTAAAAAATTCCCTAATAAAGAAATATTTAAATGAAATATAAATATTATACATCTATTTATTTTAATTTTAATTCATACAATTTTGAACACTAGTTATAGAGTTAGTATAAGATAATCTATTTCTTGAAAATGTATTTCCCTGAAAAACCATTTTCTGTCACACTTTACAAGATTATTATAAAATGAATTTATACAAATTATAGGGTTTGAATTTGATAAAATGTATTCTATATTTATAATCATAATAATATATATTTTCTCATAATATCAACTTATTTTTTGTCATAATTTATAGTTAAAATATTAAAAAATGTATGACCACAGAAAAAAGGTAAATTGGACTAACTTAGATTAAAACTAAATGAAAAGACCACTATTTTTCATATTAAATTTTATTTAATGAATTTATTTTTATCCTTATAATATTAGTATTTATATTTGTTTCTTTATGGGAAACTTTTCCATGAAAGTGACCTATATAATAATTTATGTAAATAAAAGGGGAAATCCCACCCTCTTGATTTTAAATTTCAGTTATGTGTTCACATAGGGACAAAATAAAGTTATTAATGAATAATTTTGGTTATTTTTAGAATAATAAAATTATTTCCATGATGTTAATTTTTTTTAATTTTTATTAATTATATAATAACTTTAAATTCTTACGCAGCACCGGTGCAATATTTATTTAATTAAAAACAAAAGAAACTAAATGATTTTAAAAATATTAAAAGTAATATAATTTCAATTTATTATCGTGTTCCAATTTTTTTAGATAATTATAACATATTTTGGTTTTCTTAATGGTTTATATTATAGTTTCATCTTTGTCTTGATGTTTTTAAAGTCAAATGAAATGAATAGTATCGAAATAGAAATTAATTATTTTTTATAATAAATAATGGTTTACTAAATGATCAAAAATCTATAAAAATCATATATTTTGAAAAGTAATTTATATTTATTTTAAAATATCATTTATGGTACAATTACAGACTAATTTTCTATTATAATAACTATATAAAACTCAAAATAGTAAAATCCTTTTATATTATGGGTAAGGTTAAAATGAGGTTTTTTCCATTACAAGCGCTTATGTTATAATTAATTTGTAACAAATATATGATTTCCATTTGAAAAAATTTGGTTTCATATTTGAAATTAGTGGGTTAAAATTATACAATAAGTATTATTTTAGTTTTAGTCTTAAAGGATATATTACCTAGGTAAAAACCTAGTAATCATGGTAAGAACTAATATATTAAAGTAAATAACTTTAAAAGTAAAGGGGATAACATGTTTAAAACATGTCTATTTTTTAATTTTGGAAGTTTTTATCAACCTTATATTTCATTAACTATATAAATAATCACTTTTAAATAAATTGGATTGAGAGTGGATTCTCATTTTTAATAGTTTTGGATATTTATAAAGATGCCACTCCTTCCCACTTATAAAGGGGAACCTTATCTGCTCATTTTATTCATGCTGACAAATCCTTTTGGTTTGGTCATACAAAATAAAAATTCATTGCCTAATTCCCTCCCCACCCCCTAGAGTCATTTTTTATCATAAATCTAATATAGTAAGTTTTTAATTATAATACTAAAGAGGTTTTTTGAAGAAGAGGTATAATTATGAACCAAGAATTTACATATTATTTCTTCTTCCACCTCTATAAAATATTGTCCAAAAATGATGAAATAGTAACACAAATATATTCCTAATATTTATATTTTATTATACTATTGGAAGAACCTATATCAAAATCCTCTTCCATAAAATGGGAAAAGAAACCATGGTTCGTGTATACAGTGGACTGCCGCCTCACAAAATGATGTAATTCATATTCCATATTAACCTTGACACATTCCTATCATGAGGCATGTAAAAATATTTTTTTATTTTTCCTAGTACATCATAGTGGCTAAACATGGACTTCTCACTTGATGAGCTTCACAATTTTTTACTTACTTATTATAATTCAAAAAAATCTACTTGTTTATTTGTTTTAATTATTTATGAATGAAATGATATATGAATTTCCATTTTTTATTATTTTATAAATAATGAAAAGATATACAGAATAAAAATTTAAACTAAACTAACATTAAATGATAACCATAATTTGATTATAAATAAATAACTTGGTCCAAGGTGCTGTTTTTTATCTATAATTATTCCCCTTTAATTATTTAAATTAAGTTTGATAATTTAGCTATGAAATCTCATTCATGAATTAAAAACCATTTTTATATTGTTGTGACATCATGAATACCTAATGTAATCTAAATTCCACCTCCACTTTTAATAAAGGTTGTTGGAACACCTAATTTTAGAGTTTTTCATCTTCTAATACCTAGATCCATTGAATATCATTTCATCCATTAATATTTTAAACATCATAATGTGAAGAGTAATTCATTCAGAGAGTGAGAAAAGTAATAAAATAAAAAAAAACTGAAAAAGATTTGGGTTTCATGTCATGGGAAAAAACAATCTCGACACCCATGTATACCACTCACATCTACCATAAAAATAAAATAAACTCTAAGAAGGTATTCAAGAACAAATAACCTCCACTGAGCTAAGCCTTATTTCATTCCCTCATTATGAGGGGTAAGATATCACAATGGCGTAAATTTAGAATAGGAAAAGAATAAAAAATAAAATTAAATAATAAATAGTTAAAATAATGAAGAATAGATATAATAAAATAATGATTTACAATGTAGATAGAGATGAGATAATTAGAGTAAATAATCATAAAAATAATAATAAAAAAATAAACATAAAATAATAAATAAGAAAATGAATATAAGATAAATTTAAAGAAGAATAAGAAGAGGAAAATGGAAAAGAAGAATGAAATGGATGAAAGAAACACTTGGTTTATAACACACATTTATTCTATTTATAAATTAAATTAAATTAAAATTACATAAAATAATAAGTAAATAAAAATTAAACTAAAAAGAAAAAAATAGAAGATTTGTACTATATTTTTCCTCTATGGTGTCCAATGTGTGTCCAACCTACTTTGGGAGTCACTGAGGATCTCATTTTTTAGGTTATGGTAGTGACTCATAATATAAAAGTTTGTGGACACTCTCACAGTCCTTATTAGCTGTTCGGTCCCTAGTGGATAGCTATGTGGTAGGTGGTGGTTGTGGTTGGGGGATTTCCATGGCTTTTCCCTTTTTTAAACATATAAAAACTTAAGAAGTTTCAAATAAATTAAGTAATATTAAAAAAATTACATAGCTAAATTACCAATTTTAAAATTAATCATTTTAATTCATTTTATACCCATTTTAGTTGTTAAATTTTAATTTCAATTTTTTTAAGAATGTAAATAATTATAAAGTAATATCAACTGAAATCCATAAAAAATAATTAGAAAACACTACAAATTGTGCATGAAAAATGAGTGTGTAAAATACCCACACACTTAAACCATGCTTCTCCTTAGGCATTTAATATCAACATTGAAAAACAAATAGAACAAATTTTATCATTATTTAAATTTCAATGAAATAATAATGATTATCGATGGTAAATAAAATTTTTAAACTTACACAATAAATATAAACTTAATTTCTCAATTTTGAATGAAATAAGAAACTCATGTATTTTGAATTTACTATTTTTAAATTTGTAGATCTTATCCTTTAATTAATTCAAAATACTAAATTTGTTGTTATTAAACATGAAAAATCAAAATTTACCTCTACTTTGAATCTTTTCACTCACCACTCATAATACAATTCAAGTTGAGATATTCTCATATCCTAAAAACATGCTCCTTATACATAGGCTTGTAAGGAAACTTCTCTCTCCACTTTGTATTATTAAAAAACACATAAAATCATGAGGACATTCAATTATAGTTTTAATGACTCTAAGGAATAAGGTAGGTAGTAATTTATGTTTTAAAAATTAAGTCTCATTTTGGAGGTTTCTCTCTAAAGTATGATGCATGATATAAGTGGAGACCTAGGCTCGAATCCCAGCAGCCACAATAAATTTTGCACAAGAGCCTCAGCCCAGTTGGTGAGGACTCGCTAGGTGCATCCAAGAGACCCGAGATCAAATCCGAGTGGAGGAATATTTCTGAGTTACTGTAGTTACACTATAGCAGGCACTGTTCAGTACTGTAGTAGTCGGAACTATTCATCCATCTGTGCCTTCAGGCCACCGGTTTGGTCCTCGGGTCCAGCAAGGCTTTCGAGCCACCCAAGGCCTTCGGGCTAGTTTATTCTCAAGGCCTTAGGGCCACCTTAAGGCCTTAGGACCACCCCAAGGCCTTTGGGCCACATGAATGCAGGACCCAGACACACTACAAAAAAAGCATCCCTAGAAGAGGATTCATAGTAGGTGCACTCACCATAGAAAAACCAAATGGATTGTCAGAATGAGAGGGTATATTTATGCCATCGGTACCAGCTTGTGCTTGCACTAGAAGCCTATCCAGATGGTCATGCAAAGGTGGAGATCTACTATCATGATGCAGATTCTAGGGAGGGGCAGTTCCCTATAGATATTCTGGTTGAATTTCCTAAGACCTTCGGGAAAGGTAATCTCCTAAGCCTACGGGCCATGTAATCTCTGAGCCTATGGGCCTTGTAAGGGTTCCCCCTCAACCCTTGAAAGGGGGTTTATCAAAAATCAAAAAAAAAATTAAGGCCTTCGGGCCATTCATGTAATTGATTTCATTAGATTTTATTTTGATAAATTTTTGAGACATTTACTTCTTGATTTGTTGAGATTTTATTTTTTTTTTTAATATTTTCATAATCATATTTTCATCATGGATTGAAAAATTTCAACATGCATAATTTTTTGGATTACATGACATGAGGCTTTTCTCGAGAGTAAAAAATGGTAAGTGTGTAGGAGTTGATAATAAATTTTTTTGTTGAATATTTTGGTGATATTAATTTATATAATTTCCCCACATTAATATTTATTTCACTATTTAATGGAAAAAAGTTTTCTCGGCTTACATTTGGAAATTTCATGAAAATTATGTTTTATCATTTCAATATCAGCTTAGTATTTTTATCATAACATTTTCCATGTGATAAAATATGACTTGAAATTTTACTGTAATAATAAAATATAAATTTTTTATTCAGACTATGATATATAGATCACACATTTGGATGGAAGAAAATGGTCATTAATGAAGGATGAGACATAATTCAGTAAAATAGACCCCACCTCACTAAAGTGTCGATAACTTCTTCATTACTAATTGTATTCATCAAAAATTTTAGGAGGTGTTAAAGGAATATTTTTGATAATTTCATTAAACTGGAGTTAAACTTGTTTCTAAAGTGAGAGTGGAAAAAATTTAGACCAATATGAAGTAATTTTTGGAGACCAAAAGATGCATGTACCCTATTTGGAATTTGAAAACCTATCCCTCCCAAAATCAATTTTAATGAGATTTTAACTCTTTAGGAGGGTTTTTAGTGGTCTTGGGATGGTTTTTACAAAATAGAGTCTTCTTTAAACATCTAAATCATCTTAAAATAAATAATGATTTGTGAAAATATATCTTCCTAGAAGGCTCTCATCTCCCACCTCCACGTTGTGTTTCTTTGTTTTCAGGCTTCTAACTTGAATTTTTCTTCAATAATTATTTTGTATTATTATCATTTAATGTTATTATTTTTCTTCTTTGTGCTATAATTTAATATTGGAGAGGATATTTTGTTTTTTCCTTTTAATCCATTGATTATGAAAAACATATGCATGATGACAACTCAACCATTGGATGAGTGATTTCGTTTGTAGTTTATCTAATCCATACACCCTTCATTTATTTAATATGAATCCATAATAATAATATAATTAATTAATTATGATCAATTAATTGAGTATTCATTTCTATGGAACTCGATCATCTTACACTTGACCATGAGGATAGACTTGTGTGAATCGTGTGAGTGAAACTTTAATCAAATCAAATTAAAATAGAATTGTAGGGTTTATGTATCTTATAAAAATTGAATTAATTATCAAATTCAGGGAGGTTATGATATCATAATTGGAAATTTTCAATAATTTGGATTTTGGATCACAATCTAGGTAGGGTACTATGATTGGATGTCCCAAAACTGAAATAGGGCTTATATTTTTCAATATTTGTGGTCAGGTTAATTTCTGTAGAGTTCGGGGGTTGATAAGATTAGGAGATTGCAATTGAATGAATTATAATAAAATGGGATAATGATAAATTAATGGTTAATTAGGTATATTAGATCAACTAAGTATTCTCATATTATTGTTTTAAATAAATTGTGTCCATGACTATTCCTTCTTGTTTGTTTGTTTTGTTTATTGTATGAAAATCACAACCAAACCCCACATATTTTGTCATTTGTTTTCACCTACTTCCTTGGTTTTTTAAATCCTATTAAGAGTTGTTTAATTCACTTAATCTTTGATAGAATAAAATAGTTCAACAAATATTCCACACTTAGTAAAATCAAAAATATTTTTGAGAGTGTGTGCGGTAACTCTCCGCCGTAGTATGTGTCTTGTTTTCCTCAGACTCAGCCACTGAAAATTATTTATGGGATACCTCAAATATATGTACCTTAAAATTATTGAGATCCATTTTTTCATCAATAGGTTCATGCTCAGTTTCTTTATCTTATTTTTAGGAAAAATAAGGATTTACCATATCTAAAAATTCAAAGTGGTTAGGAGTGATAATAAAATTATTTTGAATAAAATCATAAAATAAGGAGTTAAAAATAAGATCATATCCTTGAGTAGGTTTTGGTTCAATCCCTTTCTCAGTGGTATGTGCCTCTTGAAGTTATATGGTAGAATGTATAGGTTGGTAGTCAAGATCCTCTATATTTTCTTCAAATTCCACCACTTTGGTGGTATCTTCCTCCATGGTTATAGAGATATACATTGGTTTTGTCTCTTCTAATTTTCATGGACTATAGAGATCAAGTAGTACCTAAAACACATTCTATAATTTATTTATATCTTATTGATCTCCCATATATAGCTTAGCAGGTTATTTATTAGGTTCTAGTTTCTCTATTAATTCATGAACATATTCGAACTATCTTTAAATTTTTCTCTTGAGTTTTTCTATGTCTTTTCAAAGTTCATGCACTTGGATTTTATCATAACCATTTTTTTCTTCTTGATGCTCCAACACCTATGAGTAGTAATTATATGCAAAATGATATGGAATGTTTTGATACATCATGGGAAACAATATTTGTGGTTATTTTTTAAAGTAATGAAAACTATCTACTTTGTGAAAATAAAAAATAACAAATCTTTGATTAGATCCCTAGAAATGGCACTAGTTTTGATCGATTCCTATCATGGGGTACACAAAAAAACAAATTTCTATTTTTTTGTAGTGTAACATAATGGATGACCATGGTCATATCATGTGAGGAGCTTTATAATTGTTTACTTACTTATTCTGATTAACTTAAAAATAATTTTTTTGGGTTTTAATTATTTATGAATGAAATGAAATATGATTATGGATTTTTTTCTAAATAATGAAAATAAATCTAGAATAAAAATTTAAACTAAACTAATATAAAATAATAAATAGAATGTTATTATAAAGAAATTACTTTGACATATGTTTGTTTTTAGGTTCTATAATTATTCTCCTTTTTTGGAAAATTAACTTTGATACTTTAGCTATGAAATATCATTCATGAATCATAATAGTTTTATTTTGTTTTCTAATCTAAAATTTATTAGGTAGTCTAAATTACTCATCCTCCTATAATTAAGGTTTATGAAAAACCTCAATCGAGAGTGTGGCATATTCTAGGACCCAACTCTATCGTATTCTGTTTCATCCATTGTTTGATGTTCTAATCAATGTAAAAGAGGGAAAATAAGTAAAATAAAACTATATAAATATATTTTAATTACAGTTTATAGGGGGAAACAATCACCACAACCATGTATTTAACTCATATATAACCTAAAAATAAAATAAACTATAATAAATAATTGAAGAACACCTAACCTCCCATGGGAAAAGCCTCAGTTCATCCCCTCATTGTCAAGGGTGATAGATCACAATGGTGGAAATTGGGAAGAGAATAGGAAGATAAAATAATTATGAATAATAAAAATATAAAAGAAACAAGAATATAAATAATAAAATAAAAATGGAAGAAGTATAGAGAGATATGGGATAATAAAGTAAAATACAGAAAATAATAATAAATAGAATTAAAAATATAAAATAATAAACATAAAATAATAAATAAAAAAAATGTGTAGAGGATAAATTAGAAGAATAAGAAGAATAAGAAAAAGAAAAATAATAATTAAATGGGTTAAATAAATACTTGGTTAATAACATTCATGAATTCCATTTATAAAATAAATTAAATTAAAATTACTTAAAGTAAAATATTAAGTATAAAAAACCTAAAAGAAAACAAAATAGAAGAGTTGCTGCAGCTTCGGCCACTATGGTGTTCAGTGGGTTTCCAACCACCCTCGGTAGTCACCAAGAGTCTTATTTTATAGACCAAGGGAGTGAATTAGCTGAAAAAAATGAACTGGATATCCTGTGGCCCTAATTAGATAGCTTTTATGTCATATTTGAGACCCTTAATGTCTATTCCTTTGTGAAATTCCCGTGATTGAGGTGTTTTAAGGGGAAACAATGACTCATTTCAAGATTTTTTCAAAAATACAATTTTTCCAATAGTGAGTCAAACAATGGTGACTCATCCACCAATATCTCATCCAATGGTGACTCATGGTAGTGACTTATGAACTGGTAGCACATCCAATGGCAACTTGTCCAATGGTGACACATCCACAGGTTGCTCATCCACCGGTAGCTCATCTAATGATGAATCATCCAATGGTGCCTCATACAAGAGTGAGTTGTCCAATGGTGACTCATAAAATGGTGAGTTTTCTAATTGTAGGACACATAATGGTTATTCTTTCCAATTTTAGGTCATCCACCGATGACTCATTTCCACAGTTTTTAAAATTTCTAGTTTTTTGTAGATTTCCCAGATTCGCCCCTTTAATGTTTTATATGAAGTAAAACAATTTTAAAACCACATTTATGTAATTTTTAAGTTTTTTAAAATGATTAAAAATATACCTTTAAATTATTAATGCCTAGGAGGCTTTTAGATAGTCAAAACATGTGGTCTTGATCGTGGTCCGACTTTAATGGCTTTTGAAATTGTTTCTTCCATTGATATAGGATCTAGCCTTTCTAAAGTTAAGAACCTTTCTTCCTAATATGTTTACATTTAATATTGATACTAGGAATCCCCAAAAAATTATTCCCCAATTATATATGCATTTTTTTTGCACCCTCAAATCATGTTTCCCTGGAGCCTTGTGCACCCTCTGTTTGGCCCAAGGTAGAGGCACTGGTCATATGTTTCTCATGGAAGAGATCCCGTCATCTCCCTTGTAACTGTCTAGCATGTGGGGTGGGTTTATTAATGTCCTATTCTAAAGATATAATAATTTCAATTATGTAAAGTTAATTGAATCGGATTAAATATTAACAGGAGGGGCTGGGGAAAAGTGAGTTGTATTCTGCTTTGTTATCTCTTAATATTTCGATCTGTATGGGCTATATGCCTATTAACAAACATTGTCATTGGTGGTCTTTTTGTGCACAACTCTAATGGATTGTGATGACTTATTGTTGATAATATGTTGAATGACTATATATATGAAATTTATTAACCACAAATGTTTGTTTAAATAAATGGGTGCCCTAGGATTGAACTTGTTCTATGATCACCCCTGAATTTAAAAACTAGAATTAAAGAATGAGAGCCTTTTTAAATCAGGAATTTTTTCCTTGTATGGTAGCGTGGTGCTACTGTTGAGGGTATGACTATGTATGTAGATGTTTAAGTGGTTTAATGGAATCTCATTTTGAGATATTGGTTGATTGTGGAATGGATGTGCAGTGTTGTGTAGTGTGACTACCAACAGGTTTTGTTCTGATTGTGTTGCTGGGTGTGGTGTGTTTGTGCTGTGGGGATTTAGGGTTTGGTTGTGATGATATTTTTTGATGGGTTTGGATGCGATATGGGGTTTTATTTTTTTATAGGATGTATTGGGTAGAATGACATTGAATAATGATGATGGTAGTGGTTGGTATGAGTGCTTCACCATCTATAACATGTTGTACGATGTGTCTTAATATGAGGTGCATTGATTTACCATAGTTATTATTCCTCTATTTGGATTTGGATATGTACTGGTTGGTGTGTTGTTCTTGGTAGTGGCTCATATATTAATAATGGAATTAATAAATTAATTTATAATAATAAATGAAAATTTGTTAAATTAATTGGATGGGGGTATGAATTAAGTTTCGGGATTGTTTTGGAGTTGTGAATTTATAGGTAGTCAAAAAAACATTTTTTAGGTTGGTTGTTTATTTGAAAAAACCCATAGTATGGGATTAGTGTTTGACACTTATATATATAATTATACATCCTTGTGATTTCTATATGTGCCCCAGCCTAGTTGAGCTCTTTTTTCGAAACACCCTCATTTTCCTAGGGGATGGTGTCTTTCCCAACATCCCAATGGGAGGATGGATGGTTAGTTATTAGATCTTCCATGCTCTATCTTCAAGTCATTGGTAGCACAAGACTCTTTAGGCAGGTTGTGGTGCGGTTTCAAGGCCTAGTTTCCTGCAAGCAAGGTGTTCTTTTCCTAGTGTCTATGGGATGAGATGTGGTGTTATTTACTAGGTGTCATTGGGATGAGGTGTGGTTGTGGCCCAGGTGTCTATGGGTGGGATGAGGTTTGGTTGTGGCCTTGGTGTTTGCAGGAGGGATATGGTATGGTTGTGGCCTAGGTGTATGCGGGCAGGATGTGGTGAGATTTTTTTGAAGAGGTTACATGACTAGATCTGAGGCCCAGGTGTGTGTGGGCAGTTTGTGACATGGGGATTGTGGAATAATCTGGAAGCATGCGGAAGCTTTTTGTTGTGGTATGAGTAGTTAACTAGTGGGAAGTGGTTCCAGCTACCCAAAAATTGATGTTCTTATTATATTACTTTACATAACATGAGTTACATGGTGAGTGTGCCTTTGGTCTGGTTAGGGTGGATAGTATTCCTTATTAGGTGTTATTGGTTTCTACTATTTTCTCACAGAGGTGTTAGTATTCTTCACCCACTTATGCATGAGAGAACTTGGGTTTTTTTACTGAGTATACTTGTATGCTCACCCTATATATATAAAAATATTTTCTAGTTTCCAGGAGGAATACTTGGACCATGATGGGAAATACTACAACATACATGGGACAATTTCCATGTCACTACGTAGCCTTGTTTTTTTGGTATTTACTTTAGAGAATATTGTTTTTTAATAATTATATTTTTAAATATTCATGTGGGATTGATTTTGGATTCATTATATATATATATATATGTTGGATTTGTTTCAGGATGAACCATATTATTACCCAATCTTGTTTTTATTATAAAGGGAAATGCCTCCCATATTGTGAGATATTTGTACCATTGGTGCTAGTCTCCACCCCGGGGCCTACTGGAGGTGGGGTTCGAGGGTCATTATCTCTCTTCCTTTATTTCCAGCTTAGGAGGGGCATCTTTTGAGGGATGGGGTCGTGACATAAAGGTATGAAAGGTAGGAATTTGATATATAGAATAGAGTTTGGAGTTAGGAACAGGTACTATTGCAGGGGTTGGTAGGGAAACTGTGTCTGGGGATCATGGTGTGTGACATAGGCAAGGGAAAACCATCTATGAAATTGGATTTTAGGTCCCCTGTGATCTGATTCAAGGAATCTGAGTCTACCGAATGACCAAGTGAGGAAACATTGATTATAGGGTAGAGACCCTAGGGATGATACATGCATCATATGATGAGTGTTATTATTTCAATTGGGTGTCTTGGGGACAGTTTATACAAATAAAAAGAAAATGAGTTAGAATGAATCTTAAATAAAATTCCATACTACTTGGTCTTAGGTGTTCCTTGTTTACCTTTTTTATCCAAGGCACCCAGTCTTCTTTCGAATGTAGTGTAGGCAATAGAGGCTCTACAGGATAACCTAGTTGATTGAAAGAGGGGAGATAATGTAGAGGAGGATGATATGGGGTAGAATGTATTATGTTCTTACCAGTGGTAGACTCTAGTAAAGTATGAGGTTAGTGTTTCGGATATGGAGATGGAGAGATGGATTGTGCATCTTGTGATCACCTTTATTTTGATCTGGTATCTGAAGGAGTACAGA
Source organism: Viscum album (assembly GCA_963277665.1). Classification (NCBI taxonomy): domain Eukaryota; kingdom Viridiplantae; phylum Streptophyta; class Magnoliopsida; order Santalales; family Viscaceae; genus Viscum; species Viscum album. Next base: position 1,872,297,254 of record OY728146.1, on the reverse strand, counting down.
GTTCCATTAGTGGTGATTTAGATATGGGGAGATATGAATCAATGGTGGACATTGTACTGGGGGGAGAGGAAAAAGGATGGTGTTCTATGAGACTGTTTTGAGAAGGATTTCTGAATAGAAGTTCTTTCTTTGATCATGAAGGCCGACAGGAGGTAGGAGTTACTCTCCCTCCATCAGGGGAGTATATTGGTATAAGAATTGGGGATCAAGTTCATGGATATCCATCATTTTTATTCAGACCTCTTTCCAGATCTGGAGCGTTGTGTGAGACATCTAGAGGAAAACTTCTTCTTTCCCTTTAGTATGCGGTTAACCCCATTACGTTGCCAATGGACTGGGAGCTCTATAAGAAGGTGGAGGTAGTTGAGAAGATGCACTTGCGAGGAGGTCTACCATGATAGGGGATTTATTACAGTTATTCAAAGGAAAATTCTAATAAAAAAGGTATCATAATCCAGGGCCTTGTAGGTTTCAGTCGGTGGGGACTCCACCTCTGTAGTTCCCCATTTGGCCTTCAGGTCCTCATTCTTTTTCCTGTGAAATTGGTACCGAGGTCTTTCACCTGTAGGGCCTACGGGAATATTCAGAGTCTATGCCTGATAGTTTTTTTTATCTCATCGTGGTGGAGGTGGGTAGGTCCAGCACCTACCTCAGTAGCAGTTTCCATCAGGGTAGTTCCAGCAGTAGGGATAGAAAGCTCAGGCTCCACCAGGGAGAGATAGATCAGGTAGAGGAAAACTGCAGGGTCTTCTTCAAGGTCCTCAAATCCATCATGGCTTAGGATAGGGTTATCAATAGAGGTTAAGAGGACCTAGGCATGGTCAGTTACACATAACAAAGGCATCAGTTCTAGTAGATCCAGAGATCATTGAAGGTACGATCAGTTTGTTTAGTACTCCTGATTTCACTTTGTTTGATTAAGGATATTTGAAATCCTTTTTTGCACCTGGTCAATTCCATGACTTAGGACTAGTTGTATAGAGGCTTCTTATTCCCCTTATGTTGAGTATACTAGTAGGAGGTCATACAATCTTCTTTGATGTATGACATGGATGTAGACTGAGGATGGGGCCACATCATTCACGTGGGGATCTTTTCATGCTAAAAATGTAACCATAAGATATCATCATTGGCATCGAATGGTTGTATTATGTGCATACTGTTATAAACAGATTCCAGAGGAGATTCATTTTTCATACATAGATAACTGACGTGTGGCCTTCATCGGTGAGCAGAACTGTCAGGTGTAAGTCAACATGTGGAGCCTCTTCTTTCCTTATTATCCAATCTTTTAGTATAATAAATTGATGCTGAGATGAAGGAGGTTCCCATAATTTTTGGCGAGTTATTGTAAGTATCTACTGATAAGGTTGTGACTCTACCCCCTCAACATGGTGTTGATTTTGGAATAGACTTATAGCTCAGTACATGTCTAATTTTGATGGCTCCATATTAGAAGGAAAATTCTATGTTGAGGGAGTTAATGATTTACATATATGAACTAAGGATGAAGTGATTTATCTAGACCGTTTTTTCACCATGGGTTGATCGGGTCTTGTTTTTGAATAAAGAAGATGGTAGTATGAGGTTGTGCGTAGACTAACAGATGTTTAATCAGGTAATGTCTAAGAACCATTACCCTCTCCCAAGGATAGATGATATTTTTGACCAATTGAGGGGAGAAAGTTATTTCTCTAAGATCTATTTTTGGTTTGGATATCACCAACAAAGGGTTAAAGAGGTTGATATACCGAAGACTACTTTTAGATTTAAGTATTGGTACTTTGAGTTCATATTCACGTCATTTGGAGTTAAAAACACACCATCCATGTTCATGGGGATTATAAATTTTGTATTTCATGAGTTTTAGGATGTTTTATTGTTGAATTCATTATTGACATCAAAATCTACTTGAATTCATAGGAGGAGCATACTGAGCATCTCAGGACTGTCTTGGAGTTTCTTATATGCCGCCAGCTCTATGGGATGTTGTCCAATTGTATATTATAGACACTAGAGGTGCACTTACATGGGAATGTGGTGTCTCAAGAGGGTGTAGCGGTGGACCCTTTGAAGATCTAGGTAGTTGTTTCTAGGGAACCACCAAAAAATATTGTAGAGGTTCGTAGTTTTCACATTCTGGAAGGCTATTAACAGATATTTATACCCAATTTATCTTGATTTGTAGCTCTATTGAATTCATTTACTAGGAAGGACCGTGATTTTCTATGGACTGAGCAGTTTTTGGCAGCCTTCATCTATCTGAGTGGGAGGTTGGTCAACACTACAGTGCTCCAATTTCTAGAGGAAGGGGTGATGTTTGATGTGTTTCGTGATGCCTCCCATCTTGTCTTGGGATACATTCTAACAAAGTAGTTGGTATTTATCTATTATTGTTCTAGACAGTTACATATCCATGAACATAACTATTCCACCCATAATATGGATCTAGTAGTGGAATATTTTTCACTAAATTTGTAGAAATATTACCTCATTGTGAAGAAATTTGGGGTCATCAAAAACCACAAGAGTTTGAGGTACATCTTTTCCCAATTATATCTGAACTTGCGACAGTGGAGGTGGATGGAGTTTCTTTAGGAATATGATTTTGAGATCTTCTAGACCTTAGGGAATAGTAATTTCATGGATAATGACATGAGTAAGATGTCATAGAAGGAGGTAGTTTGGGAGTCTGTGGACACTTGGAAGGTGATGGAGGAGTTGGAATCCTTGCACATAGATGATGGAATGGATGGTGGTAGAGGAAATCTATTTTAGATAAAATTACAGTCATATATAATATAGCTGGTGGAGGAGTCTCAGTGGGGGGACTCAAAGGAAGTGGTGATGCCTGATTGAGTTGACAATGGTGATGAACTAAAGGGATAGTCAGAGGACGGTCAGAATAATATGTTCTTTCGTGTAAGGTTGTATGTTCCAATGGCGATGTGTGAGGGAGTTCTCCATGGGTTTCATAGCATTCCTTTAGTGGTACAACCAAGAGTTTCCAAGATGTACCACATCTTGATAGAGTAGTTTTGGTGGCCTGAGATGAAATGGGTAGTAGCGAAGTTTTTGGATAAGTGCTTAGTCTGCCAGTAGGTGAAGGCTGAGCACCGTGTTCCCGGTGGGTTGTTGAAACCCCAATATTTCCTCAAGTGAAAGTGGGATGACATCTCGATTGATTTTTTTATAGGATTACCCAAGTCAAAGGGAGGTTGTGATTCGATCTGGGTAGTAGTGTATTAGTTTTTGAAATCAGTTCACTTCCTAGTGATTATAGATTCAAGTACAGTGGTGCGGCTACATGGGGTTATGAGATCCATTGTTTTGGATCAGCATATGTGTTTTACATCATGAGTCTGGAGGGGATTATAGCTTCATTTTGGAACTCAGTTACACCTCATCATTTCTTTCCACCCTCAAAGAGATGGGAAGATAAAACGGACCATCCAATCATTGGACAATATATTGTGGGCATGTGTCTTGGATTTGGTGGATCTTGGGTGTGTCACATTCCCTTGGTGGAGTTATGTTACAATAATACCTATCACTCTTCTATTGTCATGGATCTATTTGAAACCTTTTATAGAAGACCATTTCATTCTCTTTAGTACTAGATAGAGGTTGGGGAGACAACTAATCCTGGTCCTGAGGTTGTGCGTAGCATAGAAGAGAAGGTTCATCTTGTTCATGATATGATGAAAGAAGCACACGACCAGAAGAAGTTGTATGCTGATCACAGGCAGAGGCCCTTGGAGTTCAATGTTGGGGACTATGTGTTCTTAACATTTTCACCTTTAAATTGGAAATAATTTTTTGGAAGAGGGAGTATGGTTCTTCCTAGGATCATCAGACCCTTTGAGGTTTTGGGGTGAGTTGGCAAAGTGTCGTACCAGTTGGAACTTCCACCACAATTGGATAGGATCCTTGATATCTTTCACATCTCTTAACTCTGATGGTATCTTCACGATGACTCCCATTTCATTGACTAGGGATAGTTAGATATCAAAGATGACATAAATCTCATGGAGTGACTAATAGATATCTAGGATCATTAGGGGAAGTTGTTGAATGGACAAACCATTCCCTTGGTTTGTGTGCTGTGGAGGCAAGGTGGCCAGTAGGAGAGTACATGGGAGCAAGAATCTCAAATACATTCCCAGTACCGTGAGTTGTTTTGAGTTTTTCTTTTTTGTGTTTTCCTTTTTAATGTAATGTTTGAACTTTATTTGTTATGAGATGAGTTATTTCATTATTCTGAAATGTGTGATGAAGTCCTGACACATAAGAAAGGGAAGACTTTATTTCTAACTGAGAGACATTAATTTAAATGTGATTAAACCCATGTGGGTGAGTTAGTGCTTCCCTGAGAATATTTTATTTTGAAGTGGAGTATGGGATTCTATGATTCATTTTTTCAGACATTTTGTTTATTTTTCTTGTTTTTTTGTATTTTGACTAGTTGGGTTAGTAAATGTTGGAGGGGTTTCTCTTGGATGTTGTGGTTTCACTCCAGCATTCAAACAACACATTGTGGTTTATCATTGAACTTTGGTGTGATGATTCGGTAGCGGTGTTTCAAGTATAGCAAGATCCTTGAGAGGAATCTTACGTGGTGGTTGTTCGGACCCCTCTTTATTCTGGGCATGGTTTTGTATTCTCGGGGGTGAGAATATTTTTATAGGTATCTGATGTAATGTCATGGACCTCTTTGATCCATTCTTTTGTGAAAATCTATTTTCTGAGGTGTTATGGGAGGAAACATTGACTCATTTCAAGAGTGTCAAAAATACAGTTTTTCCAATAGTGAGTCACCCAACAGAGACTCATCCATCGGTAGCTCATCCACCGATGACTCGTGATAGTGATTCATCCACTGGTGCCTCGTCCAATGGTTACTCATCCAACGGTGACTCATCCAATGGTGAGTCAACCTATGGTGACTCATCTACCTAATTCTCATCCACCAGCTGCTCATCCAATGGTGACTCATCCAACAATGACTCATCTAACATTGACTCATTCAATGGTGATTCATTCAACGGTGACTCATACAATAGTGATTTTCCCAATGGTAGGTCACCTTATGATGAGTCATCCAATGTTAGTTTATCCACATGTGAGTCATTTCCACAGTTTTTTCAAATTCCCAGTTTTTCAATTTTCTCCCCTTTGACATTTTATTTTATGTAAAATGATTTTAAAACCATATTTAGGTGATTTTGAATCCATTTCAAAGGATATAAAATGTATCTTTAAATTACTAAAACATTGGTGGCTTTTAGTTAGTCTAAACATGTGGTGTTTATTATGATCCTAAATTCATGGAATTTGAAATAGTTTCTTCCAGAGATATAGGATCTAAACTTTCTAAATCCAAGAACTTTTTTCCTTTTATATTTCCCTTTACTCTTGATTTTGTGAGTCCTTAAACCTTTTTTCCCTGAGGACTGAACATGTTGTCATGATAAATCTAATTTATTATGATTTAAAGATGATTATATATTCTAGAAAAGACCCTAGGTTGTCTCCCAATGAGCATTGATAGGTTTAGAGTGTGTATTCTTAATAAAAATCACTAAAAGAGGGGGTTGTTTTGAAAACATTTTAAATAAAATAACTTAATTTAAAGAGTTTAATAGTTGAAGAACCAAGTGGATTTTGACAAATATGAGACAAAATGTTTTTTTTTGAGATCGCTATACAAATTTCAAGTTCATCATTATTGGAGATTAATTAGGGTTTAATGTATGTATTTGGTTAAAATTAATCGGAATCCCAATTACTTTTCATGCTTTTATATCAAAGAACATTGAGGAAAATGTAGACATAAGAATAGTATAGCCAAGGTATAGATCTAATGCATGGTATAATAACTTTAAAAGAAAATTTTAATCTCAAATATTTGGAGAGGAAAAGTATTCTTGTGTTGTCCAATTGTAACAACACAAATCACACACTCAAGACTTCACACCGATCGATTAAAAGTAAAGAGAATTCCATTCGATTTAATAAAAAAAGAATTATAACATGAATCAATGAAATATAAAACGAAATTAAATGTTTCAAAATCCAAAATAAATAAAAATAGTAGTTCTACAAGTACCGAAACACCCTTTACAAGATGTGTAGCTCCCTCACAATTAATGCCCACCGTTTAGCCAAACATCGAGAGGAGGAGAAATGTTGGGTGGAACTCATTCTACATCTTTGATCCCCCTATGAGGATAGGAGACTTAATAATATATAGGATGAATATAGGACTCCTTTGGAACTCCAAATTGGTAGATCTTGGATCCTGGCTTGAACATTCAAATGAGGTTCCCAGGGTGCCATTTTATAGAAAAAATGGGAAGTGTTTTTGGGAACCCAGTTTTCTAGATACTGGTTGTGTCTCAGTTTTGGACAAGTAAATGGCCACACAACGACTTGGAAATAAAGGGATTGTTGTTTAAAGGCATATTGAATATCTACCTATTAAATTTTTCAGCCATTGGACATTTTTATTAGGATATATTGTCAAAATACCAATCCTAACTTCTGACATCAGGAAGAGTCTATCCCCAAAATAGATTAATTGTGATGGGCCACTAGATGGAAGAATTTATCTTTGTTTTCTTGATATGAGTTGTATCACATGATGTTTTGGATTAGCCTAAAAATTTTCTATCCATTTTAATGCACTAATATTTTGCAATATGCAAAATAGTGGACATGTGTCCTTCAGCTCCATGTAGTTTGGCCAATTTTCCTTCCGGATAATCTCTGTGGTCTCCAAATCACCTCCTCCTAAAATGAAAATATTTAAAAAATTATATTTCCACTTTTAAATATGATAAATTTTAAATAATTGAGTAAAATAGGAAGTGAAATTTGATATTATATTTTGAATTTACAATACAAAACTAGTTTAGCACAATGGTGTAAGGGAGAAAAATAAATAGTGAATCGTGGTGCGATCACACCCACATACCTAAAAAATTTCACTCCTAGGAAAAGTAATATTTCCAAAAATTATTCATGTAGATATTTTCAACATCATAAAAATTTAAAATTCAATGAAAATTTAATTCCACGTAGAAATATGATCAAAGAAAAAATTCACTCCAGGGAGTTATTCTTAGTGATCATGGAAAAAGACATCTCAAAAATTGTATCAAAATGAAATTATAAGAGATAAATAATACCAATGAAAGAAAATAATTTAAAAGTTAATCATGTCACTAATTATCGACATGTGTGTGATAAAAATTTCATGCTATTCTTTCCACTTTCCATCAAGTAAATATAAGTTATTTAAAAAATTATCTACTTACATGATCCATTCCACCGAACCTGACCTACATCCTTTGCAATAAAATTTCAAGACCCACTCACTTAAGCATTCCCTGAAGTCAAAAAATATGCTCATGACCTAGATATCCCAATATATTGTACATTTCATCAGTCCCCTCATTTATTATTTTTTTTCAAAAGTTTCACTTGGAAAAAATCTCACACGCTTCTCTCAACACTTTTTAGATCTCTTCCCTACACTAATTGTAATAGTTGTAACAAAATAAAAAGTCGAGGAATGGTGTTTTTTGACCCACCCAATATAAAACCCTTTTTTCGGGCGTACAATAGTAGGATAATAGGTAGACATGAATATATCAATCTGGTAAAGTAATGAAATATATTTTATAAATAACGAATGTATTGAAAAATAATTTTTGAAGGTAAAGAAAAATTAACATAACTTATATTTACCTTCTATTAATTAAGATATCTCTACACTTCATGGATGGGTGCAAAGGTGAGTGGAGAAATTAAGTGACCTAATTTTCCATTAAAATACTCACACAAATGTTACCATTCTTTTCAAAGGTTTCAAAATGATACAGCCATTTATATCATCGACTAAGAAATAAATTTCAAAATAAAGTCACATCACAACATTGAATTCGTGCTAAAATTAAAATTTCATCGAAATAATTTTTTCTGAATGTTAAAAAAATATTAAATACAGAAATTAATCTTGCATTTTCAATAACATTCATGATTAACAGGGTATCATTTTCCCTGATAAAGTTGGAAAATTAACATTCCAGTACAAAAGTGAGGATGAAACGAGGGGGGAGTGAAAATACTATACTACAGGTTAAAAAGTGGAAAATAAAGAAATATGATGAAAATTCATAACTAAACTAAGAATATACCCATCCCTCACATTTAATGTTTGTAGTGTCATTACTATAATAAAATAAAATTTCTGAAGGAAGGATAAAACCTGATGGGTATCATTCATTGAATGCTTCTTGAACTTAGAGTTCCTCCATCGATGATTCTAGAATGTATTCATGGAAGTGATTCAACCATTTCTATTTTACAGTGAAGGTTTTCTTATTTTCATCATTTTGAACCAGAAAAAAACAAATGGAGAGACAATAGTAACAGTATATGGTCCAATCTAGAGGGAATGAAGCTTACCTAGATGGAAATTCAGCCATGAATTATAGAGAAGGACCCTCTACCCAATATATAACTAAAAATGAAGGATGAGACGATCATAGACAGCCTTGGTTTTCTCCTTACAAATCCTAGTATTCTCATATGAATCTCTACAAATTTCCTCCAAATCATTAATCTGTAACTTCCTTTTCTCACCTGCATCTCAGAGATTCATATAACATTATTTGAAAGATCAATATGCCTGGTGTTCTAACTCCGTCGGGAGGTGAAATGCTTTACCAAACACAATTATATATGTTGAAATTCCAATAGTTTTTTTAAAATCTATATGGTATTCCCAATGTGCATCGTCCAAGAATAAACTCCAATCTTACCTATTGGGTTGTACTTTTTTCACAAGATTCGCTTAACTTCTTGTTTTGAGATTTTTGATTGTACATTTGATTGGAGGTGATGTTCAGTGGTGAATTTATGAACAAAACCATACTTATAGATCATGTTTTTCATGATACGATTAAAAAAATTTGAACCCTGATCACTAATGATTAATCTAGGAAAGTCAGACCTTCTAAAAATTTGGGACCTCACAAAATCAAAAACCACTCGAGAGTCTTCAGTCTATGTGTATTTCATTTCCACCCATTTTGAAATATATTCAACATAAAATAATATGTAAACAAAAATAAATGAATTTGGAAAAGGTACAAAGAATTCAATACCCCAGGAATCAAAGATATCAAGAAATACAAGGGTTGTTGGGGCATTTCATTCTTCTTTGAGGTATTCCCTCTGAATTAACATATTATGAATGACTTAAAAAATATATGAGAATCCCTAAAAAATGTAGGACAATAAATTCCAGAGTCAAGGACCTTTTTAGTTGGAAATTAAGAGAAAAATTGGCCCCCATAGTCCAAAGTGTGGAAAAACCTAAGGGCAGAATGAAACTCATGGTCAGAGACACACCTTCGAACAACCTGATCACTAAAAATTCTCTACAAGTATGGATCATCCCAAATTTACCATCACGACTCATGCCTAAGTCTATAGGATTTTGAAGTGATAAAATCTATGGAGATGCTAGATACTACCAAAAAGTTCACAATGTCTGCATACCAAGGGGTAAGTTCAATTACATCACAAAGTTTCTCACAAGTAATGAATTCTCTAATGGGGATGGATGAGTCCACATGGTGGTCCAATGGTGGGTAAATATTTCAAAAGTAGTTAGCTTAATTTTTTTCTATTCCTCTCTGATCACGAATATCAATGTCAAACTCCATGAGTAGGATCATCCACTGAATGAGGAAGGTCTTAGATTTAGATTTTTTAAGATAAAACTATGGGAATAATGATCAGAAAACAAAATTATTTTTGTCCAAATAAGATATAACTGAAATTTTTCAAAGGAAAACACAATAGAAAGGAGTTATTTGTCAATGTTGGTGTTGTTTTCCCAGGCATGGTCAATGGTATGTGAGGAATACACAATGACATGGGGATACTTCTCAACCCTATAGGATAAAACTACCCTAACTACAATGTTAGAGACATAACAAATAAGTTCTAAGGGGAGATCCCACCATGGTGGTTAGATAATGGGAGGTGATGTGAGACTCCTTTTTAGTGAATTGAAATCATCCTCACAATTTTAACCAAAAACAAATTCAAAATACGTTTACAATAATATAGACATGAGAAGTGCGGTATTACTACAATATTTAATGAATCAGCGGTAAAAACTAGCATGAACCAAGAAAGATCGCACCATATGAACATATTTTGGATATGGAAGGGTTGATATTTATTCATTTTTTTATTTATCCACTTGAATTCCTTAATTTGAAATAACATGAAAATGAAATATCCCCCACTCAAACATGAAATGAAATTTCTTGTAATTTAATATGAGGTCTTTTTCAATGAAATGATAGAGGAAATAACCTAGGTGTTCCAAACAGTCACCAAAGTGCTATAAACAATGAAGTCATCCATAAAAATTCCATATATTTCTCAAGGTTCTCAGAAAAGACACTCAAAATGCATAGCTAAAAATTACAAGTATCATTACATATACCCAAAGGAATACATCTATATTAAAAAGTTCTGAATGGATAGGTAAATTTTGGCTTTTCTTGATCCTCATGGGCTATATGGATTTAGAAATAATCTGAATAGCCATCAATGAAATAATAATCGGACTTACCAGCCAACATTTTTAGAATTTTTTCAATGAGAGGAAGAGAAAAGTGGTCATTTAATGTGGCTTGAATTAGTCAATGGTAGTCAATATAGACTCTCCAACTATTTTACACATGTGTTGGAACCAATTTATTATTTTTATTCGACACAATCGTTATTATAGTTTTTAGGCACAATTTTCACTGATATAACCCATTTACTATTAGATATAGGATAAATGATCCCAACATCAAGTATTTTACCAACTTCCAATTTTACCACTTCAAGGAGATTTGGATTTAACCAACATTGATCTTTCCTTATAGGCTTATCCTCATTATCTACAGATATATAGTGCATACAAATAGATGGGATAATCCCAAGAATATCATCTAATGTCCACCCTACCAGCTTTTTACACTCTCTCAAAAGGTCAAGAAGTTTTTATTTCTATTGTGGAGAGAGGTTATTAGAAATAATAATGGGTAATTGGTCAATAAACTCAAGATAGGCATATTTTAAATTATGTGGAAGTGTTTTTAGTTCCAACACCATTGGTTTTTTGGATTTATAGAGGGGATTTTGGTGGAGTGATTTCCATGAAACTATCTATCTACTCATGTTTATTCTCAAAAGAATGAGAATCTCAGGAAATGGGATTTTTACAACCATCAACAGTCATGGGTACCTCAAAATGAACACACTCATCAATTAAAGCATAGAATTTACATTATCTCGACCCACAAAACACACACAACATAAATCAAAAAACAAATCATCCAATGGTTAAGAAGAGTAAGAATTAGGGAATGGGTCGAGGAGAGAATTTTGTGTGAGTGTGTGTGTCATTAGAGATCACTTCCATTAAATAGATAGGAAGAGTGGGGTGATCTTCAATAGGGTGGTTCACAACATCGAGGATGTTAAAATTCAACTTTTCTCTACCAAACTCTATGGACAACGTACCATTATGAACATTGATGATCATCTTTGTTGTCTAGAGGAATGGACTCCCAAGTATGAGAGGGTAATGTCCTTAGGTTCGGGTATTTTTAAACTCAAGAATGTAGAATTCAGTGTGGAAGATGAGATTATTCACTTTTATGAGGTCTTCCTCGACCACTCATGATGGGTGTGTTGTGCTCCAATTGGAATGTTGAACTATGATTCCTATTAGTTTAAGCTCTCCAAACTATAGATAAGTCTACACAGAGTAAGGAATTATATTAAATTAAGTACCTAAATCTAGCATAATACCTGAAAATAATGTCTCCTTAATGGTGCAACGTATCATGGAATTTCCGGGATCCTTGTATTTAGTTGGCATTGTTTGTTAAATCAAGGCTAAGACATTCCTTCTCGGGTTGGCTCTCGCATTCCCCTTCATCATTCGTCTATGGGTGCAAAGTTATTTAAGAAATTTGGTATAATGAGGAAATTATTTAACTACATCGAATAAAGTAATGTGAACTTGACCATTTTTAAATGTATCCATTATTTCTTTATTAATATCATTATCAAAAAAAATATTAGATTTAGGTAGTCTTTATGGGAAAGTAAGAGGAATGGATTGTTCATCGGAATCCGTAATGATAATTTTCTTTTCCTTTTGTGTTTTTTCTTTAATTGAAACATTTGATGTTTAAGAAAGAGATTTTTCAAGAGGGGGAAAACCTATTGGTTATAATCATTAGATGAAGCAACTTATTTATCAATACAAAGTGTGATTGGACAAATATTACCACTGTCTTTTGTATTTGAAATAGGATTGGATGGTAGTTGTCCAGAACCTTTCATCTTAATCTCACTGATGGTATTTTCCAATTGTCCCACTTTAGTTTTTCAATCTTGAATGGTCAATTGTGTAGTCTGTGGGAACTGGAGATTTTGGGAATCCATTTGTTTCATCATGTCTTGTGTTCTAGGTTCGGATTTTGGAGGGGATTTTTTGAATGTCCTTTGGGTGGTTGATGATTTCTTGGTAGTGGTGGGTGACTACTCTTCCCCTGTTGGTTCCATTATTATTGAGGTTGTTTATAATACTTCCCTTGCCTATAGTCTTGGTTGTCTTTAACCCCAGGGATTGGATGGATAATAACTTTCTTTCTTAAAGGGTTTGTTATAGCGTCAGCCTTGAAATATCACCTCACAAATCTCATAAGTTTCTCTTAGTTAGGGTAATTGGTCAGAATAGTGGGTTTAAAAAGAACATATACCATAATGGATGATAGGAGAATATTTTTATTTCCCTTGGGAAAGAGCATGTTGTCTAATATGGGTACTTACCCCTTGAAACTTTGTGTCCACTTTCTTATAAAATTTTATTACTTTTCACCTCATGGAAACATTGAATGGGTACACTGGACCTTGAACCAAACTGTTGTGTATTTCATGCCATGTTCGCAATTAAAGTTCATGCAGCAATTGGGGTCTTAACAAATTGCGAAATACCTACAAAAACATCAATCATATTTCTATAAATAGGAATTAAACCATCATACAAATACTGTATTAAAAGTTGATCACTTTTTTGGTGGTATGGGAAAATTGAAAAATATTTTTAAATATTTCCTAGTACTCATGAAGAATTTCCCCTTGATATTGTCTTATACCACATATTTCTTTTCTTATTGTTGCAGTTAGAGAGGTTGAGAAATATATTTCAAAAAAAAGTTTTTTCATGTCTGCCCAGCCTCTAATAGGGGAATTAACATAATATAGCCAATCATTTGCAGTGTATTTTAATGAAAATGAGAATTCCCTAAGAATTTATTTTTCTTCATCTACATTAGTAGGTTTTAATTTAGAACACACAGAATGAAATTATTTTAAGTGCTTATGTGGATCTTCTCTCTCGAGTCTATGGAATCTTGGTAATAAATGAATTAAACCAGACTTAAGTTCAAAATTGGGTGCCTTGCATTGTAATTGAATATAAGTGGATTTGATATCAATATCATGAGAGGTTAATTATTTTAATGTCTAGTTATTTTCATACTTGTTATGTATATTTATTTTTATTTTGATGTCGGTTTTAGATGGAGAAGTTTAAGTATAAAGAAGTGTGTCGATGTTTTGTGTGTCCCCCTTCAATGGATTGTTTTGTACTTCTTTGTGTAGATGACGTAAGATCTTCTCTATTTTGTGTTTGAATGAAGTCGTTCCACAAATGAATATGGAATCATGAATAATTCCTACAAAATGATTATTTTATAAATAAAATTTAATAAAATTAAGGAAGAAAATAAGTGAACAAATACCTACAAAATACACAATACTTCTATTAAAAACACTCACTAAAAAAAGTGCTCCCCGGAAATGGTACCAAAATTTGATCATGTTGTCATGAAACATCAAATGTATTATCATTTAATGATGATTTTATAGTCTAAGTAAGACCCTAGATCATCTCTAAAAAATATTTGATAGTTTTAGAGTGTGTATTATTAATAAAAATTACTAAAATAGGGGGTTGTTTTGAAATTTGTTTAAAAAAACTAACTTAATTTAATGACTTTAGTAGTTTAAGAACTAAGAAGATTGTGAAAAGTACGAGACAAAAGGGTTTGATGTGAGTTAACTACAAAACTTTCAAGTTCATTGTTCTTAGAGATTAATTAGGGTTTGATGTAAGTCTTTGGTTGGAATTATTCATAATCCCTCACAATGAATGCCCACCATTTATCCCAACATCGAGAGGAGGAGGAAAGTTGGGTGGAACTACTTCTACATCCTTGATCCCTCTATAAGGAAGGGGGCCTTCAGAACTTATATGATGAAGAGAGAACCCCATTGGAACTTCAAATTTTCAGATCTTGGGTCCTGGTTTGAACATGAAAATGAGGTTCCCATGGTTCCCTTTTATAGCCAAAATAGGAAGTGGTTTTGGGAAACAAGCTTTCGAGATACCACTTATGTCTCATTTTGGGACAATTAAAGTTCCATAACAATACTTGGAAAAAATAGTAAAGTTGTTGGTGGGCCTCTTGAATGTATCTCCTTCAAATTTTGTTTCCATTGGACATCTGTATTAGGAGATATTTTTAAAATACAAAACCTTACTTTTGAATTCTTGTAGATTCTATCCCCTAAAAATCTTTGTTTGTATGAGCTACCAGATGGGATAATTGATCTTTAGTTTCTTGAAATGTGTTTTGTCCCATGAATTTTTGGATTAGACCACAAAATATCATCCCATTTGAATGCACTTATTTTTCTAAATGTTCAAAATATGGATAGGTGTCCTTGGGCTCCAAGGAGTTTGGCCCATTTTACTTCTAGATCATCTCTGGGGCCTCCAAATGAACTCAACCAATAATGAAAATATTAAATAAATCATAATTTACCCTTTTAACAATGATAAATATTAATAATGGAATAAAATATGAAGTGAAATTTGATATTATAATAGGACTTTATAATACAAAACTAGTTTAGCACAGTGGTATAAGGGTGAAAATGAAATAGTGAATCATGTTGTGATCAAGGAGTTATGAATCTATATTGCACCCTGGGATCACATTTCCTTGAAACCTTGTTCTCCCTCTGTTTGGCATATGGAGGTTGTTCTGATCATCTATTCATCAAGGTAGGGATCCCTTCATTGATCTTTTAATTGTGTAACATGAGGGGTGGGTGTATGAATGTCCTCTTGTGAAGATAGAAAAATTATAATTAAGTAATGGTAATTCAATAGATTTAAAGATTTACATGTGGGGATATGGAAAAGTGACTTATGTTCTTCTTTGATATCTGTGGATATTGTGATCTGTATGGGTTGTATTCCTACTAAAAAAACATAGATATTTGTGGTATTTTTGTGCACACCTATGATGGATTTTGATGAATTTTTATTGATCATATGTTAAAAAAAAGTATATATGAAATTTATTAACCATGTATATTTAGTTATATAAATGGTTTCTTCAGGATCAAACTTTTTCTATGATCACCCCTAAAATTAAAAATTTCAATTAATGAATTGGAGTCTTATTAAATCTAGAAGTTGTGCCTTTTATGGTTGTGTGGTTCTTCTGTTGAGGGTAAAATTTTGTGTGGGGTGGTTCAAGAGGTGTAATTAAATCTTAGGTTGAGAGATTGATTGATTGTGGAATGTATGAGTAGTTTTGTGTAGTGGTAATACAACTAGGTTGTGTTTTATTTGTTGTTGGGTGTGGTTTGTTTGTGAAATGGGGTTTCTGGGTTCTGTAGTGATGAGATGTGTTGATGGATTGGCTGTGAGTTGGGGGTTTGCTTTGTTGAGAGGATGGATTGGGAAAAATGAATTTAAAGAATGATGATGTAAGTGGTTGGTATGGGTGCTTCTTCATTGGTAACATGTTGTATGATGTGTCTTGATGTGATGTGAGTTTAATTAACATGGTTCTTATTCCTCTATTTGGCTTTCGCTATGTATTGGTTGGTGTGATGTGCTTGGTAGTTTCCTAGATAACAATCATGGAATAAATAAATTAATAGATAAAAATGAACGAATATTGGTTAAATGAATTGGTTGGGGGTATAAATAAAGTTTGTGGATTGTTGTGTAGTTTTCCATTTAGAGGTAGTAGTAAAAGCGATTTTTTGGGTTAGTTGTCTATTTGAAATAACCCATAGGTTGGGCTGAGTGTTTGATAAATATAAATAGTTTTAATTCCTTGTGAATTATTTATGTGCCCCACCCTAGTTGATAACTATGTTCCAAACACCCCCATTGTCACTGGGGAGGGTGTCTTTTCTCATACTTCCAGTGGGAGGATGGATGATTGGTTATTGGATCTTTCCATATCCCTCTTCTAGGTATTGGTAACCCAATACTCTTAGGGTAGGTTGTGGTGAATTTTTTAGGACCCGGTGTCTATAGGAAAGGTGTGATTTCCCTAGTTTCTACAAGATGAGATGTGGTGTGATTTCATAGGTGTCTTTAGGATGAGGTATGGTTGTGGCCCAAGTGTCTATAGGTGAGAATGTGGTATGGTTGTGGCCCATGTGTCTATGGGTGGGATGTGGTATGGTTTTGGCCTAGTTTTCTGTAGCTGGGATGTGGTGAGACTCATTTTCCTAGGATGTGGTACTAGCTCTGAGGCCTAATTGTGTGTGAGTGGGTTGTGACATGGGGCTTGTGGAATATTGTGGAAGCTCCAAGACCATTACTATTAGTGTTTGGGTAGTTCACCAATGGGAAGTGGTGCAACAAAACCAAACATTTATTTACTTATTATATTATATTACATGACTTGTGTTACTTGGTGATCATTCCTATAGAAGGTTGGGGTGGCTAGTATTTGTTGTTCGGTGTTGTTGGTTTCTATTGTTTTCTCACAGAGGCATTAGTATACTTCTCCCACTTATGCATGAGAAACCTTGGGTTTTCCTACTAAATATACTTTTATTCTCACCCTATGTATATAAAACTATTTTTCATGTTTCCAGGAGGACCATGTGGACCGTGATGGGCATTACTAGCTTAGACTTGGGGTAATTTCCATGTCATTACTTAGCCTTGTTTTTTTGGTATTTACATTAGAGACTATTATTTTGTAACATTTATATTTCTAAGTAGGAATATGGGTTGGATTTTTGGTTCCTTTTATCTATATTTATTGGAGTAGTTTTGGGATGAACCATCTTATCTCCAGATCTTGTTTTTCTTATAAAGGGTAACACCGCCCATATTATGAGATCATTGTACACTTAGTGCTAGTTTCCACCCTGGGGCCTACTAGAGGCATGACTCAGGGTTCATTATCTCTCTTATTTCATTTAGAGATCAAGAGGGATATATTTGGAAGTATGGGCTCATGACATGGCCCCTAGTGGTTGGCTATGTGGCTGGTGGTGGATGTGGTTGAGGGCTAGCCATGGCTGACCCCTTTTTAAACACCTAAAAACATAAGAAGTTCAAAATACATTAAGTAAAATTAAACATACATTATTAAATTCTAAATTTAAAACTTAGACATTTCCATTCACATTATACCTATTTTAATAAATAATTTATAACTAATCATTTTTTATTAAACAATGCATTATAAGGGAATATCTACTAAAATCCATCAAAAAATCTTTAGAAAACAATGAATGTTATGGATGAAAAATGTGTGTGTCACACATATAGAGGTTGTTTATGATGATGTGTTTAATTTATATAAGTGATATTCATGAAGTATTTATCATTATAGAATATTAATATATTATATATTTTCTTACCTTTATATTCATTTAAAGATGGTAATGTTATTCATGTGTACGTTAGGATTTTGAACTCCATGAAGCGATATGATTAATTTTCCTCACATGAATGGTATATATATTTGTATTTAAATAAATGATATGATAATTATGATATAATTATAATTATTTAAATGTAATATAATTCTTACCTTCTATCCAGCATGATTTTTTAAAATTTAGATGTTATTAATGTGTACATATGACTTATCATCTCCATGATTATAACATAGTCAGTTTTTCATAACCATATTACATGATTGGTTTTAAAATTATAATTTATATATAAAAATGGTAATTATTTATATATTATTATTCTATATGATTAAATATTAACTTCATTGACCATATTCATCCTATCAAATTTATTTTTAACATATGATCTAGATATCATCAAAGCATCTGATGTGAACATAATTGATTAAGTAATTGTATATAACATAGTAATGAGTGAAATAAAAGGAATGATAAACTTGATTAAAGATACTAAGAAAAATAATAATTAACAGTTATTAAGAATCTAAATAATTAATATAATATTTTAATTTAGTAAGATAAAGAACATTGGTTATGAATCAATCTTGAGGTAAGGAAATTTCTTTAAAATAATCATTTAATGATTCCCTTCAAAAAAAATTTATTCCATGTCCATATTCTTATAAATGTTTCAAAAAAAATTATTATTTATGATTAAATCGATTATAAATGTTTTTTAACCATATAAAACATTCTTTACAATTTTTTAAAGGGGAATATTTTTATGGTTTTATGTAAGGGATACATTACTTTATAAACCTCATTTTAAATGTTTGAATGTTTCTTTCTAAATATTTTTCTTCCACATCCATATTTTATAAGAAAAATTGAATAATGGTTTAACTATTATTATAATATTTTTAAAACCCATTTTTACCTATATTTTAGTTTTTTCAAAATGTTTTTGAAGGATTATTCATACTGTTTTATAAACAAGGTACTTTTAAATTTTTACCAAACAAGTTAAAGGAATATTTATTTTAACATACATGACATAAACAAAATTTCTATCCATAATGACCACAAAATTATTTTAATCTTACTTTAAACGTTACCAATTTTATTTTTAAAGAAATTTTTTCTTTAATATTTGAAAATTTCATAGATTTTAAATAAGGGATCTTTCAAAACCGCCCTTTTCCTTGAGTTACAACATTTCTCTCTCTAAATTAAATTATCTCCCTATTTAATGTTATATAATGATTTTGAAATATTTATATAGGTCTATCACATATATATCTAAATTTTTTATCCCTTACTTATATGGGATAATACATTCATTATGATCATTTCTCAAAATTATTCTTTAATAAATCTCATTTAATTATGATATGAGGCAAGATTATTCAACCCATTTTATTTCTGTCGGTAATTTTTTGGTTTATGATTTAAGATAGATTTTATTTTTTTGGCAGACATAATAATGAAAATGTTATGATTGGTGTACCTAGATAGAACTCCTATTTATTTGGTAATGATTTAGTTTCATGAGATGTCAAATATGGGATTAGGGAGTAAACCAAATCCATTATGGAACTCTGTCCACCATATGATTTTTTTGTTAGTTATCCTTGGCTTATTTCTATGTCATGTTATATGTTTCTATGATAATTATTATGATTCCATATCCCTATAATACTATGTTATTTATGTTATACTTACATTTTATTACCCATGTGCCTTATATTTTATGATATCATGTTCAACCTTTGAATCACACATTATATTTCCTCATCATGTTTATTCCATTGTTGATATTTTTTGTACTAATACCATATTATTAAAAAATTTTCATAGGATTTTGAGGTTCGTTATGGTAAATTATTTGGTTATGATGAAAATTGTGAATATATTTCAGGAAAATAAAACTTATTATATCATAAAAGTTATGTTTTAAAAAAAATGGATACCAAGTGGAAGTGTACAATTGGTGAAGTAATATTTATTTACAGTGATGGCATAATTTTCAAAAAATATAAAATATGAAGAAACTAAAATGTAAGAAAATTAATTCAAGACTTAAAAATCATGATTATGTCATGTTTAAGGATAGTCCCTTATAATTGGTATCATAGGTATGGTTTATATAACTTTGAAAATTAGGATGTTTTCATGTGAGGTCAACTTTAGAGTTATGGATACTATCATGGGTTTATGAATTTATGTTTAATAGTAAGTTTATAATCTTATACACCCCCTTTTTTTGGTTTTAAGTTATGGTATTTTAATGTGATTTATAAAATTTTGGGAGATGTTTTATTAGATTGAGTTTTATGTAAAACTTAGGTATAGAATTTAATATTATTTGAGGAAGAATTCAATTTTCATAATAATAAATGTATTTTTAACCTTCATGGTTTATATGATCTTTTATGAGTAAGTTTATTTTTAGGGATGTACATCATATTTTTTGGGATGTTATAAGAGTTATATTAATATAGTTTTAGAAAGTAGAAAAACCCATCACATCTGGAGGGTAGAGCTCTTACTTTTTCAGAATTTGTAACTATATTTGTTTACCACCCAAATGAAAAGTAATGGCATCATCGAAGGAATGTATTTTCTATTGGTAGGCTATACTATGTTCCTCCAACAACTGGAGAGCTATTTTACTTACAGATACTTCTAACAAAAATAAAATGTGCTACTTCATATAATGATCTAAAAATAGTGAACATCATTACTCAAAGAACATTTAGAGAGGCCTACTAATCTTTGGGACTACTTTCAGATGACATGGAATTTATTGAAGCTATAGAGGGGGTTTCAACTTGGGGAATGGGACATTATGTACACAGGATCTTCACAAGAATTTTATTTCACAATAACATTTCTTGTATAGACATTGTTTGGAAACAAACCTGTCACATTCTATTTGAAGATATTTTATATGCCCAAAGTCATAAGCTACAAATACAAGGTAAAAATATGTTTCTTTGATAATATTTTTTAAAAAATTACTACTAACTAATTTTTTTCCATATTTCTTATATTGTTCATAAATAAATTTAGATAATATTTACGTAATAATACATTGAAAAATGTAGGTTAGATAGTACTTACCTACATACTGCATATTTGTTTCCTTGTACTTAGTGACATCTCAAATATAGTTGTGATCATTTAAAGCTACTACAGTTACATTATATTAACTTAATGTAATATTATTTAAATAAGATTTAATATATAGTTGTTTACATATTCCATTAAAATCTAAGGGCTTAGCAGCTGTCTATATGATAGCATAAACATGATAACTAAAAAGGACTACTGATATTTTAATAGTGTTGGTTCTATGTTATTATTACACTGAGTTCTTTCCTACAGTAACCAAATTTATCTACTTTATTACTAATAGATATGTGCACAAGGTTAATGTCACTCAAATATTAGTTGGCATGCATAATAAATACTTGAGTCTATTTAATTAGTTCATTCACCACCAGTCCAGATTTATCTTTTTGTTACTCTAAATTACTTGATTCAATGCATGAAGTTTATTTTATAATAATCTAAAAAATGTTCCTCAATTTTCTAGATTACAATATAGAAATACTACACAATTATTATAGAACATTACAAACTATGCTTATCATTGAATAGAAAGTGGTGATGGATGTCATTTTGTCTTCGTTATCTATAAATACTGGGGGATTCATCTTCTTACACGGATATAGAGGCATAAGTAAAAAATTTAGTTGGAAGATCCTTATATCATTGCTATGGTCTGAGGGCTCTATTGTACTTGCAGTTGCTTGGAGTGGAATAGAATAATTACTGCTTCCTGGTGGAAAAAATGCACATTCTAAATTCTTTATTCCAATCTCCATTACTGAGTAGTCTTTTTGCAATATTCAACAAGGGAGTGATCTAGCCTAACTTCTACACTCTACAAAGCTGATTATTTGGGATGAGGACTCTATGGTTCATAAGTACTGCTTTGAGGCTCTATAACATACTCTCAGGGATATAATGACAGTAAAAATGTTAGTGCAATGAATTTATGATTTAGTGGTATAAAATTTATATTGGGTGGATATTTCAAGAAAAATATTACATGTAATACTGCGTGGTAAGAGAAATGAAATTTCCTTTTCAAGTTTTAAGTCATCGTATCATTGGAATCACTATCGAGTATTAAATTATACAAAGAACCTGATATTTCATTCATCTACATCCACCGATGATTAAAATGAGGTCTGTGATTTTGCTAAATGGACATTGGATATTGGCAAAGGTTGAGTTGGGTAACCTAATGATGGTGAAGTGATTTTCCAAATTCCATCAGCATATCTTCTTACCTATACTGCAACTGCAATGGTTTTAATTATAAAGCATACTTATCCTAATTTAATGAGAAAAATAGTGATGTATCCTATCTGAAAGAGCATGCCATTCTAGCTCCAATATGTGATGTTGTTCAAGAAGTAAATTATTACTTGTTGCCTCTCAAAAACTCTGAAAATAAATAATAGTTCAACTATGATTCAGTCTGCAATTCCAGTTTTGATAAATATTGGGAAAAACATATACACCTCTGAGATGTTAGATGGTATAAATGTCTCTGGTTTTCCTGCCCACGAAATTTCTCTAAAGATTAGTTTCCCCATTATGTTACTAAGAAATGTAGTTCAATTTGTTGGTTTATGTAACGACACCCGTATGATTGTTACAAACTTAGGTGATCATGTCACTGGAGAAAAATATTTGATGGGCTGTCATTTGGGGTATTCTGTATTCATTCCAAGACTAACTATGACAGACTCTGATGTTAGGTGGGATTTCAAATTATAAAGAAGACAATATCCTTTAACAGTTTCTTACGCAATGACTACTAATAAAAGTCAACGACAATCATTGTATTCTGTTGGGTTATATCTCTACAAACATGTGTTCTCTCATGGTCAATTATATGTTGCGGTCTCTTGGTTCACATCATTAAGTGGTTTGAAAATTGTTATTGATGATAATAATAACACATCATCTGATCCCACACATAATATTGTGTATAAGGAAATATTTTATAAACTATCTTAAGTACCATTTCAAATAAAATTTCAATATTTTACTTCTTTTTGGAAATTCAATGTGTACTTTCAGTAGTGTTTAACTATTTACTATGTTTTTTTCAACAGTAATATAAAATGTACAGAGTAAAAGAAACACATCTAGATAAATTACCCCATTGAATATGATTACCTGAGAGGATGATGAAACACTTAGGATTGAGGTTCATGTTCTAAACATGTGGTGCAATTCGTCACCCAACTACTCTAATGTAGTTGTTTCTATTGATCTAATACTTGGTGATAAAGAGGCCAGTTTACATTACATGACTAATGTATGTTTTTTCACCCTATTTTTTTGCTATAAAGTATACATCTGTAATTATATATATATATATATATATATATTATTTCTCTGTTCATTCTCATGTAAATTTTTAATCTATTCTCCTACATCTTGACAAGCTATCTAAAGGGAACCAAAATTTTGTGTACAATTACTACCTGCCAGCTTATCTCCCAGTACAGAAATATCTTGCATGAAGGACTATGTTATATGATACAAAACATAAAAATAGAATCAAACCATGAAAGTTACGTGGGAAGTAGACATGCTTGTAGAATAATGTTCACATCCACGATGTTTGTTCATCCATGTGATGCAAAAAATCCTCTTTCAGTTTTTTTTACATCATATGATGATATTATTCAAATGAAGGTTCTAGAAAAACATTTAATAGGTAAATTACACTACCAATTTCATGTTAATTTTTTTTCTAGATGAGTTTAATAAATTAAACATTACAATATTTCATACTTCATTCATACTGTCTTCAAAATAAGTCACTTTATGTCTTTTATGTTATAGAAGTAATTGGACTTCTACGATACACAAATATTGTTTAATATATGGATCCTTCCAATTTTAGGATGCAGATTAATATAGAGGATGATAGGTCATTAATTTTCTGTTCTTATATTATATGACTGCAAAAAAAATTATTTACTCATACTGTTACTTTATTTTCATATAGTGATTTTCAACTAAACTACAATTTATAGGGTGATTATTTTAATGAAATGATGCATTACCTATAATATAACAAGTATTCATCCACCATTATGATATTACAACTCATTCGGGTGAAGTGCTTGAGTAGTATGGTTTCTATCTATATTGTTTAATGCTGCTATTTATAATTGTGTCATTTAATATGTTTCACAAACACCTTACTCTCTAATTCTTATTTCAAGGACATCAAACTTCTTTTAGACTCTTTTATTTTGACAACTACTATGAATGTAACAAAAATTATTTACAACCATCATATTCCTAAAGTAAACAATTTTAGAAGCAGGTAACATTATACCTACTATTTCTAGTGTGGTTTTACAAGTTTATGCTCCCTGCATCACTACTGTAATACACACAAGTTCTTATTTTTATTCAAGTCACTTATTCAATATTTATCAGGTTTGGGTTTGTAATAACATCTCAGTTACACAACCCACCACTGACTAATGTCAACCCCTCTACAAAATTCTTGTATTGGAATAACAGGAAAACAATATCAGATGTAAAAAGTTGTCTTGAGGTAACTAAAACATCCTTAATTTCAGAAATTCAATATGCAATATTAAGTATTGTTCACCTCTATCCAGTAATAATGAGTATATTATTATGTAATTACTATACTGCATCCTACACAGTTCTTCATAGCAGCTACATTATTAAAAATTCAAAGCACCCACAACTAGTTTTTTGATTCATGCAACTTCTTCATGAAGAAAGTACATGTTTTAGAAGACAACATTTGGTTCCACAATTTCAAATTATCTCTTAATAGAACTAATCCCAAGATTCTTATTATTTTAATGTACTTATAGTCACTATGGTACTATAAATCTAATAAATAAAAATACTAAATATCACTGACCATTTGATCACAATATTAAATCCAACAAATTTAGAGTACAATTGATGGTTACTGATAGGACAGACTCATGTTTAATTGTTCAATTTGACAAACAAGCCATACAATTCTTACATAAAATAGCTTCATAGTTGAGAACTTCTTTGATATAGGTAGATCCAACTTCTGTTATCACTTTAATATATTTTTCAACTAATTATCCTAATACTGCTTATTGTTTGTAAATTACGACAATGATGAGTATGGTTTTCCTCCATAGTTGATCATTTTCAAATCAAATAAAGTGCTATTATAAATTGATGTAACCAATTATAATATTCAAAACTGTCATCGTTCATTTGAACAAAACAGCTTCAAAGTACTATTTATCAGTGATAATAAAACTACATCACTAGCTTTACTGACAGCTTTAAACACAATTAGGTATTAAAATATATGTATTCCTAATTTCTTTAGATAACTTATAATTACAAAACATTACTATTTATTTTTATTTTACTATATAGGGAAATCAATCTAGTGGGTCTTCACAAGTCAGTAGTGGCATTGAATATATCAATGTACAATCTGCTTTAGTATTTTACAATTTTCTTTAATGACAAACATAAATCATCTTACTGTAACTTTCCTTCCAACCTTGCATAATAGGAACATCAAACCGGTAGGATAACTCCATCAAGTTCAAACATTATCGTAATATTTTTTACTTCTACCTCAGATATGTCATCTACTTAGGTATGTAACCATTATCTTTAGTGACTACAAACTTCTTTCCACTACTCTAAATATACATGAAAGATTAAGATAGAGTTTCTAGGTTTATTATATTTCTTATTTATAGTTATTTAAATCTATAATTGTCTACTATTAACTATCTGATATGTGTTTCATTGATTTGAACTGCAATAAGTACCATCAAATTCTTATAACTATATTCTCTATGTAGAAAAACATGTCACATGAATTTGATATAGAGTATGAGGTACAACATGATCTTTAGAGACGTCGAGATAGTTTTAGTAAAACAAGTCACTGTACTCAACTAAAGTGGCAAATGAAGGGTAATTTGGGCGAGAAAACTAAAAAATCAGACTGAGATGTTCTGCTGCAATGTCGTTGTAATAATACTCTTTTGGTAATTAATTGGTTTTATATCCTTTTTTCTAAAATCTTATGTGCATTAAATACTGATATAGAGTTTACACATTACAATTTCCTTATTATAAAATGTATACTGCTCAGTTTTAAGGTTTTTATATGATTTACATACCAAATTTACTTTATACACATGTTACACATTATATTGGGTATTCTTTGGGCTAACACCAATTCCCCCCAAATGAATGAATGTAGAAAAACTCGTTAATTTTAATTCTTGTTAGTATATTATATATCTTCAATCTGTACATGTTGGAAATTTTTGTATATGCAGATTATTATATTTGGGATTTTACATGATGGACATTTTAGTATGTCTTTTTTTAAGGTTTATTATTATTTTTTCGTGCTATATGTTTTTTAATGTATGAATTTTTTCATGCTGGAAGGTTTTCTTTTTGTGATGGATGATTTTCATGATGGATGATTTTGTATCAGTTTTTCTTTCAGTATGTTTTTCATTAAGCTGGACATTACTCATGCTGGAGGAGGAGAAACCTAGAGGATTTTGATACTAAACATTTTTTAGCATATTGATTAGCTTGGTTTTTTCTTTCTAGTCATCATTTTATACTGGGAATTTTGTTATATTTTATGTTTTTAATGTTTCTATACATTTTTCATGATGGATGTTACTCATTTAATGACATTTTCCCTTATATTTATGATTAAATGTTTACAGTTTTATTTGACTATTTTCTAATTTTTTTCTCAGTACATGTGAATACATCAATAGGAATTGGAAATGAATCCAAGTATTTTGTTGTAAAATTGTGGAGTTAACCTCTCTTTCGTCCAATATATGAATGCAGGTAATTTGTCTTCACTATTGACTATAGTGTGTATTTTTTTATTCACTAAAAACATATGACACATATGATTATATTTTTTTCATCCATGACTAAAAAAACATTTCATCTAGGCCCATGAATATGTTCAGATTTTCAAAACATATATCAATGAAAATGACTTTGTTTCAAAATATAGAGATCAAAATCTATGAAAAAAGGTGTTCTATCCTCATTTCATGAAAAACAATTGCCTTCTATTTCATGATTAAACATTACTAGTTTTAATGAGAGGTCTGTAAATATACTACAGGCCACGTTTTTAATAGTGTTTAATGGATTGGTGTATAATAGTCAGTGATATTTCAATTCTGTTTGACCATGGTAATAGTATATGAGTTAAGTCATGTAATGATATATACTAAATAAGTGAAAATCTCATGAAACTCTCATTTTAATGAAATTTATACTTAAGTCCTCTGGATAAGATCGTTCATTATGAATTACGTAGTCAACTAAGCTTATGGAAAATGATGCATTTTCATCGACTGTTGATTCATATAATCATTTTTCATGATTGGAGAAATATGAGATGAGAAAAGTATGTTTTTACTGTATTATATTATTTAGATTTTTTTTATGGATGATACCATGCCTCTAATACCATGTAATAATCATATAATTGGACTGTTTATCTATTCTTGTTTCCATAACTATATATATATATATGGTGTGTAATGTTCAAATTTCCTAATAAATTAAATCAAGATTGTGTTATAGTATATTGTTTATAAACTCATTCCATTTCATCATTTTCTAATTATACTGATGATTTGAAATTCCATAAAACCACTATAAATCTTTAATTTCACAAAAATGTGTAGTGTATATAATGAAAAAAATAGTTATATTGATTATGTATTCAATGATATTTTTAACTTAGTTGATTGAAATTTATCTCTTTTTTGTATCTGTTGGGAAAGAATTTGTTTAGATACCTATTTTTATAGAATACCTCAGTTGTTGAACACCTTTTTCTAGGTGAAACAGTTTCATATGTCTTCCCCCACTGCATGTTCCTAATGAAATGATGTCTGTTAATTCTGATTTTTATGGAACAATTTTATGATCATATTCATTTAATTATATTTTTACTTAATACATTTTAGGGAATAGATGATGATTGAATATACTAAAGAATTGTTCACAATGAGAAGCTTGCAAGGTTGAGGGAAAAACTTGAGTTGAGTACAGAACAGCTCATGAAAGGTTGTATGAATTATTGTGTTACAGATTTGGCACTTGCACGCAAACACATACAACAAGACACACATGCTAAAAGATATATTTATTGGGAAGGATAAGATTTGGATGTTTACAAGTGATTGTAGAGGCAAATATGGGTTGTTGTAATCAGATCTATCATTGTTACTAAAAGAATTGTCCAAAATAGAAATTTTTATGTTTTCATTCACCCTATTATCAGTATACTATAATGATATTGTTTTATTTTATAAGTTTTATAATTGTAGTTGGAAAGTAATCATGTTAAAAAAATGGAAAAGATTTATCCATATCTTATTTACAATCAGAGTTTAAATGTTGTGATATTTTTTACTCTTA
Source organism: Viscum album (assembly GCA_963277665.1). Classification (NCBI taxonomy): domain Eukaryota; kingdom Viridiplantae; phylum Streptophyta; class Magnoliopsida; order Santalales; family Viscaceae; genus Viscum; species Viscum album. The sequence goes on along the minus strand of OY728146.1, from coordinate 1,872,268,844 downwards.
TCTCTCATTTTCCCATATACAGTTCTCTGATAGTGATACTCCATATCTTTGAGTGTTGTTTTTATTTTCTTCACATGAAATCCAATATTTCTTTCCACTACATTCTACCTTCCTTTTCAGGTTTCTAATTGAAACAAAAAAACCATCTTTATGTGATTATATGTTTTCTTTCTTTTGGGTTCCAATCTATGGAAAATCAAAGGATATGGTTACATCTTCTACATGGGTTGTGTTTGGTATTTTGATAGGTGTTTCCTCAACACTGTTCATTCTTGAATTAGTACATGAATCCATACATTGTCATCTTTCATCAAATTTATTTTCATTATGAATATTAATCTTTTTTATTAGATGAACTCTCAGTCAACAAAATATATTTAAACTATTCCATTCCTGACACACCCTTAGGCTATTACTAAAATATTTAACACCACCACAAAGATAATTCCACACATTGTTAATTATCTTTTGATTAGGTGTGAGTTTTTATTTTTTTAGGTAACTTAATTATAATAGAACATTTCTATTTTTGGTTTGACTTTTCAATTGGAAATATATTTCTATTTTTTCAATAGTCGTAATGTTACATATTTTTGTATTAATTAAGTTCTTATTTATAGATAACATAACTTGTTTTCTTTTGTAGTTTTTTAGTTAATATAAAAAACATGAATTATGTTTTTATTTTTTTATTTAAATAGAAAATATCAATTTAAACTATTCAATAGTAGTTAAGGTCTAGAAATGTGTTGATTACATGGGAAATTGATGGTCATGTAGCCATGGATATGATTGAATCCAATATAAAATATCAAGACAATAACTTTTCAGTTTTACTAAATTAGTGGCGAAGAATTGATACTCAAATAAAATTTTTAACATTTGTCATTTATTCATTTCAATTCAACAAGTTTTGGTCTGCTTTTTTTACTGTGGTTGTTGGTTTGTAGCAGGTTGTCTAGTAAATTCAGCATGCATGGGCTGGTTAAGCCCAAACTAACTGTATGAAGACTTGATTCCCTGATAATTTTGTTTGATGGAATGGGTGAGGATGTCCCAAAGAAGTAGGAAAAACTGATGGATAGACCCATGTAATCTGAACATGATTGTGAAAATCTTGATTACAATACCATGTAATAATTTTAGAATCACTCCTTGACATTGATTTCCCAGAATCAATCATGTTTTAAAAAAAATACGTTATGAAAACTCCCAAGAATGAGTCAAAAAAACATACCTTAAGGGAACTAAACTAGTATGTTTTCTATTAAAATTTGTTTTGTATTACAATGACTTGTCAATCTGTATTTGTTGATTGTTTTTTGGGTATCAGAATTAAAATAATGGACTTTTATAATAGGTTGCATTACCTGACAAGGATCGGTGTAAAATCAAATTAGTTAAGGGAACAACACAAAAAACACATTTCTGTTCAGTCTGATTGATAACTAACTATAAAAGGTGATGGTCGATTGGAAATTTATATTTATATTTATTGAAATTTTTTTGTTAAGATTTATTGACAATTTATCTTATTTAGGATATCTGAACATAACTGAGACATGTTTGATTCCCTGTGGTGGTTACAAGGGTTCCATATTTGATAGTTAAGGTAAAGTTGAAACATGTTTGTTTCCCTTTGGTGATTGACAAGGGTTATAAATATGTTTCAAGATGTTGCATTTGGTGGTTATAAGGGTTCCATATTTTATAGTTAAGATGTTAAAACATGTTTATTTTTTGTTATATTCTGATTTTTATTACAGTGAGTTGTCAGTCAGTTTTTACGACTTTTTGGGTATCCAGTTTACTCTAATGGACTTTTATTTTTCATCCAGTAAAACTTCTCCTTTCTCCTTTCCTCCTATCCCTTCTTATTATTCACTTTTATATTATATTTTTGGTGTTCTCTATATATTGAGTTATATTTTTATATAATTTTTCTGGCCTGCATCAAATCCCAGTTAATCCCAAATTACCTTCAATTGCATTACAGACAAAAAAATCTACTACAACATGTATTTTATTTCCTATATTAATGGTTACAATTATATTTTACTGACCAGGAACCAATTTCTTCAAGGGGTTAGAGAGGATAAACTCACATTATACAGCTTTTTCATTATGAGTTGGTTTCTACTTTTAATCAGGTATATAATTTCCTTCAATCATCATCTTTATGAAGAAACCAAGATGTTTTAACCATTTTTTCCTTCATTGTGAATTTTATGATAAGGTATGGAGTTTTATTTTTATTCTCTTCTTATAGGAACCTATATTGGGTGATGACAATAATACCTTCACGACTTATGTTTCCAATTTGACTTAGAGTTATTAAATTCATAACCATATCATGGTTACTATACCTGTAATATTTTTCTATATTTGGAAGGCTCAAATGTAAATATTCTTTGATGATTAGTATATGATTTTTTTATGAATTCATGAAAAAATTTTAAGTTATTAATGCTATATTTGTTTGTTGTTCATACCTATTAATTTCTACTATATTTTTGCTAATCATACCTACTCATTTCTACTATAATGATGATGAATCCTAATTTTAGAGGAGTGGATCAATTTTTGATTGATACATTTTTGTTATGTGTCTTGATTTAGATACTTACCTGACACCACCATGTTCCTAAATAAATTATTCCTTTGTACTGTCTCATGGTATGAAATTCAAATCATTGCAATACTTTCTACCATAAATAATATTACTGGCACAGGAACATATAATATTTTATTATCTATTGGAAACATGATAAATTATTCATATTCATTTCAAAAAATCATGTTATTAATATGTACATAACATATGGTCATTGGAATGTGTTTTTTATCTTTAATGTTTATCAAGCATTAAGAAAGGAAATTTATACTCTCATTGTATAACCCTGATTTACAAGCAGTGAAGATGGAAATGAAATAGTAAGGAATTTTTTGTGTTTTGGAAAAATTATGTACTACTATATGTATTTAGATATTCTATATTCAGTTATTATGTATACAGATTTGACCTTTTATATAATTGTGATATTAATTCTCATGATACATCAAGATTCAATCTATATTCAAATAATTTTTTTATTCAATTTCATGTTGTTTGGTCTACTAAAGTTGTTTTAGAATCTCTGTTGATGATTCTTAGCATGGGTGAATGACTCCACCTAGGGAATAGAAATATTTATGAGCCTTTGCTTACCTTTAAAGGATTCTATTCAATTGAAATTTTAAAAAAAATAACCCAAGACTACTGAAATTAAGTTAAGAAACAACCAGATTCAATTTGTATTCATCAATTTTTATTCAATTTCATCTTGTCAAGTTTTATGAACTTGATGTTGACTCTCTGTCTTGATCTATTTATTTTTTTCAATTGCATACTATGTTTCATCTTTGTCTCTGATGTCTACATCCCTCATTACATATTGTTTCATATATGTGATGAATAGTTTCACTCAGTTTTCTTTTTTCCCAAACAGGCCACTCATTCAATTTATTATTATTTCATTTATTTTCACATTTCTAATTTTTATTATTACAACCACAGTCTTATATTTTATTTATCTTTCAATTTTTATTTTAGATCCCATACTATAGTTATTATGATCTAAATTGAAAATTAATTCAAATCATCTTCCTCAAAATTTAAAAATTCATATACTTTTACTCTATCCTTTTTCTTGATCAATTATTTGAATGGTGTCTTCATATTTTATGCACTTCTATTCCATTATCGTACACCATTACTTTCTAATTAAAACTTATTAAACATTACTATTTCTTCTCAAATTTTATAAATATTAATCTCTTATTAAAATAAAAACTAGTAATCGAATAAGTCGTGCAATAAAACAGGTGAGTACTCATTTATTTTGAAAATATGATATAGATATCATCAAAACATTCGATGTGAACAAAATTGATTAATTAATTGTATATAATATGGTAATGAGTGAAATAAGAGGAATAATAAACTTGAAAACTTTATTAAGAAAATTAATAAATAATATTTATTAAGAAAGTAAATAATTAATAAAATTTTATAATTCATGAAGATAAAGAACGTGCGTTATGAATCAGACTCAGGGTAAGGGACTTTATTTTAAAAAATCCTTTAAATATTCCCATCCAAAAATTTTTCTTCCATGTCCCTATTCTTATAAATGTTTAAAAAAATTATTATTTATGATTCAAAAGATGATAAAAGTTTTTTTGACAATAAAAATTTTATTTACATTTTTTTAAAGGGGATTATTTCTATGATTTTATGTAAGAGATACTTTAATTTTTAATCCTCATTTTAAATGTTTTAAAGTTTTTTCTAAATATTTTTATTCCCTTGCCATATATTATAATAAAAATTAATTAATGTTTTAAATATTATTCTTCAATTGTAGAAAATAGTTTTTAACTATATTTTACTTTTTTCAAAATGTTTTTAATGGAATATTATTACTGTTTTACAAATAAGGTACTTTTGAATTTTTACAAAAAATGTGAAAGGAATATTTATTTTAACATACATGACATGAACAAAATTTCTACCCTTAATAACCATAGAATTATTTGAATCTTACTTTAAATGTTACCAATTTTATTTTTAAAGAAACTTTTTCTTTAATATTTGAAACTTTCATAGATTTTAAATAAGGGGTATTTCCAACCCACCCTTTTTTCCTTGAGTTATAACATTTATCTCTCTAAATTTCTTTATCTTATTATTTTATATTATATAATGATTTTAAATTATGTATATATGTCTCTCACAAATATATATATATATATATATATATATATCCTTTCCTTTAATGGGGTAATACATTCCTTATGATCATTTCTCAAATTTGTTCATTAATAAATCTATTTTAATTATGATATGAGATGAGATTATGCAACCCATTTTATTTTTGTGGGTAATTTTTATGTTTATGACTTAATATTTATTTTATTTTTGTGGTACACATAATAATTAAAATGTTAAGATGGTTGAACCTAGATAGAACTTCAATTTATTGGGTTATTATTTAGTTTAATGAGATGTCATGTATGGGATTAGAGAGTAAACATAATCCATTACGGGACTCTATCCACCATGTGAATTTTTTTTGCAGTTATCCTTGACTTATTTTTATGTCATGTTATATGTTTATACCATAATCAATATGATTCAATATCCCTATGAAACCATTTTATTTATGTTAATCTTACATTTTATTGCTCATGTGGCTTATATTTTATGATATCTTGTTATACCTTTGACTCACACATTTTGATTCCTCATCATGTTTTTTCCATTAATAATTTTTTTTGTACTAATACCATATTTTTAATGTTTTGGATAGGTTTTTAAGGATTATTATGGTAAATTAATAGTTTATAATGAAAATTATGAAGATATTTCAGGAAAAGAAAACATGTTATATATTAAATTGTTTTTATAAAAATGGATACTGAGTGGAAGTGTAAAATTGGTGATGTTATATTTATTTATGTATCATTGATGGCCTAATTTTAAAAAAATATAAAATATAGAGATACTAAAATGTTATAAAATTAATTCTAGTCTTAAAACAAAAGATTATGTCATGTTTAAGGAAAAGTACTTACAGTTGGTATAATATGTAAGATTTATAAAATACCACCACTTATAGTTGGATGTTTTCATGTGAGGTCAACTTAAGAGTTATGGATACTATCATGGGTTTATGATTTTATGGTTTATCGTATGTTTATAATACTATACACACCCTTTTTGGGTTTTAAGTGGTGGTATTTTAATGTGATTCTTAAAATTTTGGGAGATGTTTGATTATATTGAGGTTTATGTAACACTTAGGTTTAGAATTTAACATTATTTGAGAAAGAATTAAATTTTAATTACAAAAAATGTATTGTTAACCTTCATGTTTTATATGATCTTTGATGAGTGAGATTATTTTTAGCGATATTCATCAAATTTGTGGGATGTTATAAGAGTTATATAAATATAGTTTTAGAAATTAGGAAAACCCATCACATCTGGAATGGCTATAGGGCTTGAACCCAAAAATGAAGTGAGACAAGGGTGAAAAATCTAACATAGGCCTCAGTGATGTATTGGTTAGTATAAAATTTATTATTTTTTTAAAATAATTTGATATATAAAGATTAAGTTGTTTTCTGGAACAAATTTTTTATCCTAGAGATAACCATGGGATTAAAAATTAATTTTGTGATTAGGAGATTATCTATTTTGAACCGTATATGATTAAGGTAAACAAAACAATATTGGATTTTGTTTAGGGAAGAAAGGTTAAATTATCTTTTGGAAGAATATATTATTTTAATGTGCCTTTATATTTATTTAGGTTATTAATGGAAATGATATACATATATTGGAGATTATATTATTTGGGAATATATATTTTTGTTAGGAGACATTAAGAGTAATTAATGTTATTTAGATATAAATGTTTTATTTATCTTGAAGAATATTTTATAAAAAAATTATAATCATTGGGTTTCAATCTTAGTTTGTAATATTTTCAATAATATTATGGTTAGTTATTTATCAAACAATCTATGTTTAATTTTTTCTGTTATTTATGAGGCCTTTGTGATTAGTGATGTATTTATTCATATGATGGTTGATTAATTTTTAAAATTATATTGTGATAATCATTTTGGTTTTGGTTAATATATAAATATAATAGGAATTGGTTTTTATCCTTCTGTAGATTATTTATTCTATTATAAGTTTATTTTAGTGCTTTTCGAATGAAAAATTCATATTTAATACTTATCATTTAAGGAAAAAGATGAGATTATGATGGAAATTGGTTAAAGTATGAAAATATATTTCTCAGGTTAGTATGTTTCCTTATGTTATTCATCTAAATCATAAATTAATTCCTCAACTCTAGGAAAATTATTTTTAATCAAAAATGTTATCCTATTATCTTCATTTATGTTAGATCAATGGTCTTTTTCCCACCTCATCATTTGTGGTTTTGTGGCCATAACTTGATATTGATCATTGAATTTATTAGGATCAATGATCTTTATCACTCTCCATAATTATTTATATATTAATATTTTATCAATTTCAGTATTTCCACATCCCACCAATGTTCTCTTTATCTTGGAACATGAATATGTGATATTTCAGGTAACCTTTATGTTTCTCACTTTTCTTTTTAAAAAAAGTTTTATTATCACACTTTATGATGATGTTTTTCAACAAAGGTTGGAAATTTGATGATCGAGATATAATCATGAGGAAAAAAATTTATTTAATTTGCATATAATGTAACACCACAAGATTTTTAAAAAATAAAACAGTGTTCGATATCATATACAATATGCAACACCGAGGTTAAACGAACCACCATTATTTAAATTTTTTCATTATAACTTAGCCAATAAACTAATAGGTGTGAATAGGATTAACTGCATCATAAAATAATTATAAATTTCCAAATCAATATAAATTTATTTATAAATTCATAATAAATAAGAACTCAATTTTTAATAAGCACATTTTATTCTTCAAAAAATACATTTTCTTCAAAATTAATTTTACTTATATTTCTGAGAAAAATAATAATTATTTTCTAGTAATTTTATAAAAAGTATTTGATAAAATTAACTTTTTTTTAAATCACCATATAAAAATTATCTTAGGGTAAAATTTTGTATTTTCCTAAAATGATTTATTTTTCAACGAATTGTAAAAATTACCATATTTTATAATACTATCATTTATTTTCATTAAATAATGTAATTTAAATTTCAAATTATATTTCAGGTTTTTTTAAATGTGGAATATGAAAAAATTATTTATAATAAACTATTTATTTTTATTTAAATTTTCAATTCTTATTATTTTGGTATAAATTTATTTTTATGCTTAAAACACTGTCTTTAAAAAAATGTTTTTTAGTGCATAAAGATTATCCATTTTAATTAAGTAAAAAAACACCTAATAAAAAATATTTAAATTAAATTTATATATATTATATCTATTTAAATATATTTTAGTTCATAAAATGATGATTTCTAGTCATAGGGTTAGTATAAGTTCATCTGCTGCTTAAAAAATGCAATTTTCTGAAAGATCATTTTTCTTCACAATTTATGGGATTAATATAAAATAAATTTATTCCACTTATAGGGTTTGAATTTTTTAAAATTGATTCAATATTTGGCATAAAAATAATTTATATTATTTAATAATGTTAAATTAATTTTTGGTCATAACGAATAGTAAAGAGTAAAAATTTGTGCCACAATAAAAGGGTAAATTTGGTTAACTTGGGTTAGAACTAAGTGATAAGGCCACCATTTTATTCTTAAATATTATAGGATGATGTCATTTTGACCCTTATCACCTTATGATTAATAATTTTTATGGTAAATAATTCCATGATAGTGAACTATATAACAATTTAAGTAAAGAAATGACAAAATATCACCCTCTTACTTTTAAATTTCATTTATATGTTCACATAGGGAAAAAATAAATTTGTGAAGGAATATTAATATTTATTTTTAAATTAACAAAATTATTTTCATGATATTGATTTATTTATAATTTTTATTAGTTATATAATTACCTAAAATTCTTACATAACCACGACACAATAATTATTTAATTAAAATTTAAATGAAATAAATTATTTTCAAAATATTAAAATTAATTTAATATGAATGAGTTATTATGTTCCTAAATTTTTTTTATATACCATATTTTTTATATTTTAAATGTTTGTATTATTATTTCCTATGTTTTGATTTTTTAAAGTGATATTAATTGAATAGTGTCAAATTTGATATTAATAGTATTTTATAATAAATAATATTTTATTAAATGGATATTTTTTAAAAACCTATAATCATCTAAGTTATTTTTATTTTTTCATATTTGGTCCATTTATGGACAAATTTTCTTTTTATAGTAACTAAATTATCCCCTTAAAAGTAAAAACATTGTTACCATGATTCTGGATAAAATGGGGTTTTACGCATTACATGTGCTTGAGTCAAAATTAATTTTACACACAAATAAGATTTTTATTTTAACATTTTTTTATATTTATAATTAGTGGGATTAAATTATATAATAATACTAAATTTAATTTTAGTCTTAAATGATATATTACCTAGGTAAATTACTAATTATTGTAGTGAGAACTAAAATGGAAAAACTGAGTAAACATAAAGGTAAATGGAATAAAATGTTTATAAAATATTTATTTTTAAATTTTTTAGGTTTTTATTGATCTTATATTATATATTATACATAATTTTACAAATTTTTAGGAACTTTTATTGAATGTTTCTTCCCATTATTAAATAGTTGTGGGTGTTTATAAAAATGACCATCCCTCCTTATTATAAAAGGTCTCCTCCAATCTACTTTTCTTCACACATAAAAATCCTTTTGGGATTTCAAATAAATTCCCACATATATTCTTTAAATCACTACCCATATCCTTTAATACTTGTTCTTATCATAAATTCAATCTAGTATGGATTTATGTATAATCATAAAAAGGTTGTTCGAAGAAGAGGTATAGTTCTTAACCAAGAATTTTCATTTTATTTAATATTCCACCTCCTTAAAATATTTTTCAAGACTGATGAAATAATAAAAACATTACATTAGTTATTTTAATATTTCATTATATTAATTTCACAACCTATATCCATCTCCTATTCTATCAAATGGGAAACAAAACCATTGTTCGTGTGCACAGAAGACTACCACCTTGAGAACCGATGTAATTCATTTTCTATCATCAACTCTCTCATATATTTATGATGATGTATTTAAAATATATATAATATATATATATAATATTAATAATTATGTATGTTTAATATATAATATAATTTATTACCTTCCCATTCATTGAAATATGACAACATCGTTCGTGTGAACAAGTGGATTACCAACTCCACAAAGCGATGTGATTACTTTTTCAACAATGAATCACATGGATAGTATTTATAAGTGAATTTGAAGAAATAATATTTTATTTATGATATAATTATCATTATTTTAAGAAAATATAATAATTAAGTTTTTTTCTTCATTATTTTTTTAAAATAGAGGTGTTACTCATGTGAACATATGGACTAACATCTCCATGATCGTAACACATTTCCTTTTTCATAACCATCATTCATATTTTATTTTAAATGTATAACTTATGTATGGAATTTATAATTATTTCATTATTATTATTATAAATATGATTAAATAATATAGATTTTGACCATAGTCACCCTACCAAATTCATTTTGGACATATGATCCAAATATCAACAAAACATCATACATGAACATGATTCATTAACTAATTGTATATAACATGATACTAAGTAAAATATAAGAAATAGTAAAATTTAAAAAGTTTACTAATAAATTATATAATTAATATAATTTTATTATTCATGAAGATAAATAATGTACATGATTAATTGGGCTTAAGGTAAGGGAATTTATTTTAAAAAATCTCTTTAAAGTTTTCCTCCCAACACATTTTCTACAAAGTCTATCTTATTATTAATGTCTCAAGAAATGTTTTGTGAATAAATGGAAGATAAATTACATATTTTACCATATTTAACCTTCTTTTCATTTTTTAAAATGTATTATTTTTAATGTTTTACATCGGGGATAGATTACTTTAAAACCCTCATATTAAATGTTTTAATGATGTTTTAATATATTTATTTCTTCCATATCTATGTTTTATAAAACAAATTCAAGAATTTTGTTAATATTATTATATGAATTATAAAATTTATTATTATACATGTTTTAATTTTAAAAAAATGTTTAAAAACTAATATTCTTACCATTTTTTAAATGAGGTAATTTTGAATTTTTACTAAAAATGTGAAAAAAAATATTTGGTTTAATATACTCAGAATGAATATAATTTTATACCATAACAACAAAACAAATATTAATTAAAAAATTTATAAGCTTAATTTCAAATAAAGTTTTTTATTTAATATTTGGTAAATTTTTAGATTTTAAATAATATACCTTTCCAAACAACCTTTTTTCATTTTCTTATGACCTTTCTCTCTTTATCTCACTTTATCTCCCTATTTAATGTTATGGAAAGATTATAAATTCTATATATATCTGTATCAAATAAATATTTATCTTGTTCTACCTTCATTTTATGGGGGTAATACATGCCTTATTATCATTTATCAAATGACTTTTTAAGCAATCTCTTTTGATTATGGTATAATGCAATATTATGAATCCCATTTTATTTCCATGGGTAATTTTTATGCTTATACATTAGAATTTATTTTAATATTATGGAACACATAATTATGAGTATGTTATGATGGGTGTGCCCAGATAATGCTCCAACACATTTAGTAAATATTTAGTTTCTTAAGGCATCTTGTATGAGGTTAGGGAGTAAAGCTAATCCATTTTGGGACTCTATCCATGATGTTATATTGTCTTGGAAGATAATATTGACTTATGTTAATGTCATGTTGTTATTTCTTCCCCAATTCATTTTTTTTCATGTACTTATTGTATCATGTTCTTTATTTTATGATTTTATGTGATTACTCATGATCCTTGTCTTTTATAATATCATGATATACCTTTGAATCACAAATTATGTTTCATCATCATGTTTATTCATTTATAGATATTTTTTGTTCTCATTCCACATTTTAAAATGTTTTTCATAGGGTTTTAAGGATGATTAGGGACAAGGATGAGGTTGAGATGAAAATTGTGAAGATATTTCATTTAAATAAAATAGTTTATATCATAATTTTTTTAAAAAAATGGATACCAAGCTGAATATTTCACTTTGTAATGTAATATTTATTTATATAAGGGTGATGACTAATTTCTCTAAAACTCAAAAACATCTATATCGTAAAATTTAAGAAAATGAATTTTTAACTTAAAATCAAAATAATGTAATGCTTAAGGGTGGGTCCTTATCTTGGGGGAAGTGGTCAAATGCTGATAAAGGGGGTGGTTACAATGATCAAGGGGGTATTGGAGAGCATCATGTGTAAATAGGAGTGGGTATGGGGAGAGAGAATTAACAAAGGTGGGGGAAATTAATGGTAAAGGGTGGTGGGGTGTGAGTTGAATACCTAAATATTTTTTACAAATATTTTTATAGTTCTTTAATTGGGTTTTTAATTTTATTAAAACTTATAAAATTTTAAAGGCTATTAGAACATCAACACTTTTATAGAACTATAAAATACCATTTTGTTTGCCGATAAAAGGAAATTATATAATAGTGATTATGATAAAAACAAATGTTATTTTTCATATAAAACTGCTAATATCTAATAACAATTTAAAAATATCACATAAAAATGAGAAAAATGATGAAGACGAGTAACATGGGTGTCATAGACGAGCATATAATAACATGAAAGCCAATTTTATGATAAAATATATATGAACATTTTTAAATAAGCATTCCATTGGTATATTCCAAAACGGGGTTAACCAATAACTCCTTGGAAGAAGAGATGGGATGTAGGAGAAAATTGAATGATCATTGTAGTTTAGTGAAGGGAAATATGATTCATAGGAGAGTTATAGATATAGGTGTAGTTTTATTGGAATATAGATTGATATTATGGGTTGGCATTGTAATTTAATTTAATTTTCCAATTAGTTTCTATCATTGAGACTAAAAAAAATAAACAATTTAATCATATATATCATATTTAAAAAATATAAAATAATATTAGTTCATGGAAAAGAATAATTAAAACTTAAAAGAATAGTATCAGTATATATATTACTTCATTATTCATGTTAATTTGATGTAAAGTTTTCTTTATCACTGAAAATTGGTTGCGATGTAGAATAATTGTCCATAAATATAGATAACTAACTCAATGTTTTTATTTTTCTAAGTGATAAAAAGATGAATATAACCATTACTAAAAAATAATGGAATAATAAACTTCATGATTGAGTTAAAAAAACTAAAATTATTAGGGTGTATCAAGATTATATTCATTTGGATAACACTAATAGTGACAATATTTTATTAATAGTGAATTAGGCCTCATATATAGGATGCTAGAAAAATATGTGGGAAAAATAACATAATTTTAGTGAATAGAAAAACATATATCATTCTATAAATATGTTTACTATTTTATAGAAACCTTTTAAAATAGTTAAAACTTGCTAAAAATGTACAAAATAAATTCATTGAATGAAAAAACCAAAATTAGATTAATAAATATTACTATGATTTTATTTTTGAATGTTGACAAAAAATAATCACCACCATAAATAATATAACTACCGTAAATTAAAAAAATTTAGTAGCCATTTAAATATTTTCATTAGAATTTAATTATTCTCCTATCATCTGCTATAAATATGGGTGAAATTCATGAGAAAATACAATATAATCTGTCAAATTTCTCAATTTGAATAAAGCTCAATTTCCTTCCCAATGGATATAGGTGATCCGACTGAACAATTTAATTTTTTTCTCTATTTTAATTTATTAACTACATTTATGCATGAGTTTTATTGACATAGAATCACCATATCAAACTAGTACCAGAGTCCATTATTTTACTATGAAGGAATCACACCACCTGTCTAACATTTTTTTGGGTTGACACATGATCCTATGTAAAGTTGATTATATATACACCATCAATGCTGTTATATATGACTTTAAAAACAATCATATATTGGAATCATAACTGTTTAATTATTTCATCATAGAAAAACCAGTGTTCCACTAACATGATATAAACTTTATTTTTCTTTGGTGTGATCTCTCTTTGTCTAATTCATCTCTAACATTCGAAAATTAAAAAATATAAATAAATGAAAAAAAATTAAAAGAGGGATGGTATATTCTTATAAAAATATGTTTTTTAAAACTTATGGGGATCCACGTTTCTCATTTAATGATAAAAGAATTGGGATGAAATTTTTATTATTCATTTTTTATTCGATTGATGAAATTAAATAGTTGTTTTTAGTATTTTCAATTGTTTTGGAATCATTGGTACCATCAGTTTTTAGATATTCTAAACAATTTTTGATTTTATGTAGAATACCCAAACCATTAGCACTACCGTGACACATTACCACCCAAATAGTTGATTTTAGAAGAACATATAGGGATCCCAAGAACTTTTAAAAAAATAAGTATGGTGTCCAAAAACAAATATTAAGTGGATAAATTCAATGAGATGAATAACTTTAGTATACTGAAATGAGAAGTTCTAGATGTTCTAACTCAACAAGATTTATATTTTAGTGGATAAACATGTTGAAATCTCTGATGGTGATTTGAGAAGACTCGACAACAATGCTTGTGACACGATTAGATTCTATTTAGAAAAAGATAAGAATTATATTATGATGTGAGAGGCCTCTATGAAGAGTGTTAAGAATATTTTTTAAAAATAATTACATGTCCTAAACCATCAAAAAATGAATCTACATTAAAAAGAAATTATTTTTGTTTTTAGTACAAGAAAGCTATGTCCATGATTGAGCTCCAAGACAGTTTTTAAAAAAATATATAAGATTTAAAAAGTTTAGAGGAAATCATTAAAAATGAATATAAGTTCCACTTTTTGTTGAGTTATTTACCATAGATTTATGATTATATAACCAGTATATATTTATATGATATATATGTGTAATATTTTTTGTTATATCAAAATACTTGATTAATAATGTGTATAAGAGGAAAGGCATATATGACCACAGGGATTCTGCATTTATGGTATTGATGGAAACTATAGGAATATCATCTAGTAAGAATCTAAGAGGATTAAAAATAGGTAAAGAATGATTAAATTCATGAGGCAAGTCCACCTATATTTGACCAAAAAAATATGAGTTTGCCTATGATCACTATAATGGAAACCATAAGAAACAATTTCTAAATATTAGGAAACTAGTGGAAGATATTATACTATAAGTAGAGGATGTTAAATATTCAGATTACCTATTTCCCTCAAGTTTAATCCATTTAGATTATTGGATTCTTGATTCCAGTTTTTTATTCCACACATATAGAAATTGAGATTGGGTTTCAATCCTCAAGAATTTAGATAGAGGTGTGGATTTTATGACAAATAACTATCCCTACTACATAAGAGGAATTGGAACAATAAGGTTGAGGGTTCATGATGCAAAAATTAAATGGATTATATATGTGAGATACATAATATAAATGTATAAGAACCTCATTTATTTATGTGTATTAAATATTATTGGCTACAAGATAAAGATTGGATATAGTGTCATGAAATTAATATATAATTCATTCCTTGCAATGAAAGTTACTCCAAAAAATTATATTATTTTAATGCTGAAATGTTAAAAGTGGAGAATCAATATCAGAGGTGACTAATCCACGCACAACTAGATTGTGGAATATGATACTTGGACATATTCGAGAGAAATATATTTAGATCCAAGTAAATAATTCTATTTTAAAAGTTTTTAGGATAGTATAACTCAATGTATGTGAGCATTGATCGATGGGTTAGAAAACCTGAGGAAGTTTTAACATTGCCACCCATTGTATAAAGGGAATAATTGAGTACATCCATATCAATTTCTAGGGACTTTAAATAAATTATTCATTTCGAGATAATCATTATTTTCTCACATTTATTGATTATTTATCATGATATTTTTGGGTGTATGAATTGAAGCATAAGGATTAAGTGATATATGCCATTCTTAAATAGATGAATATAATTAAGAATTAGATAGTAAGAAAAATAAAGAAATTATTATTAGATAATGGGGGAGAATTTGCATCATATCCATTCAGGAATGTTTTTTAATATAAAGTTATTTTGAAACACTTTATAGTTCCTTGAATGAAACATAATAATAGAGAGGAATAATAGATTAATTATACAGTTATTGAAAAAGTGTGGTGTATGTTATCCTAGATTGGTTAGAAAAATTCATCTTTAGGAAGAAGATTTGATGTATTAATTATATATTATGAATTGATTACGTATATTTCTTATTGAGGTGAAATTATAATAGAGGTTTTTTCTAGTGATAAAATTTGTGATTATGACCGACTACATATTTTTTGTTATATTTTTTATTTTCATTTCACAGACTTAGAGTTGGATGTGAGAGTGAATAAATCCATATTTTTTTGTCTTTAGTGATGTTGTGAAAACATTCAAAAAATTGGATCTAGAAGAAAATATGTTCATTCATATTCATGAAATTAAATTTGAAGAATTTGTATTGGTGAAGTTGAATGATCCTGAAAAGGATATGGATGTCATAGATAAAGTTGTGATTTAAGTGTAGAAAGTTCCACCACTGACTGATCAGGCGATAGAGTAAAGTGATCATACTAATAACCAAACTGTGGAAAAAATTCATTACAATAGCATAATCATCATCATGGGAGCGTCGTAACTGGAAGATCATGATGGACCATGTGGATACCTTCCTGGTAAGATGATATGGTTTGTTGTGCTATTTTAGTAGTAAAATATGATGTTTCAAAAATAGTCAGAATATTTTTTATAATAAAGAGATTGGCCAGTGGAAGAAATCTATATAAGATTAAATGATTTTTATACACAATATTTATACATGGGATCTTGTTCTGATTCTAAAGAACAAGAAGGTAGTTTGATGAAAACATGTGTTTGGGAAAAATGAATATGACACTTGCAAGAATTTTATAAAGTAAAGGTGTATACTTGTTTTTAAGGGTTTTGTATAGAAATAAGGGATGGAATATAATGAGGTATTTTATCCTATTGTTAAGCATGCATCTATCTAATTTTTTTTCATTGGTTGCATAGTTTGTTTTACTATTAACTAAAATTGATGCCAAGATGATATTTCTACATGGTTTATTTAAGGAAGAGATATATATATGACAAAAACTAATGGTTTTTTTGTACCAGTATTTTAGAATTGGGTTTTTATATTGAAGAAAGTAATTTTAGGTCTTGATGTGGTAATTGGAAAAGTGGCACAAGAGTTTTTATACTTCTATATTTAATTATAAAAAGGTCTATAGTTGGTTTGATTATTTTTCTTACTTTATGAAACTTCATGATAGTACTTTAATCTACCTAATATTATATGTTTATGGTATGCTGATTTCATATAAAAGTTAGGTGTTAAATTGAAATATTATCTTAAATTATAATTTTAGATGAAGGATCTTAGATATGTTAAAAATATTCTTATGATGGAGATCATACATGATAAATCCAAGGAATTTATTACCCTCATGTAAATGAAATATTAGTAGAAAATACTATAAAATAACGGAATTGAAGATAAATACAAACATATAAACACCCCATTAATTCCTTTTTTAAATATTAAATTATTATCTCCAAAGCTAGATGAAGAGAGGAAACAGATGGATCAGGTTCCATATGAAAGTGTTGTTCCATCCTTAATGTATTTGATGGTGTGTACAAGACTAGATATATCACAGGTAGTGAGTATAGTAATTCAATACCTAAATTAACTTAATATAGGTCATTAGTAGGTATTCATATGGATTATATGGTATATTAAAGGTACTATAGACATTGGGTTAAAGTTTACGAGAGATACAAATATTAGGAGATTTCATAGCAGATATTTTGATTCTGACTATAAAAGAGACATTAATAGACAATAATACACAATTTTTTATGTTTTAACTATAGGAGTACTATTAAGTTTAAGATATACTATACAAACATTAGTTTATTTATCTACTAAATAGTTAGAGTATATGGTAGTGATAGAATATTTTAAAGAAGCTATTTGGTTACCTGAATTTATTAAAGACTTGAGGATCATCTTGGAGAATACTGATGTTTTTTTTGTGATATCCAATGTTCTATTTGTATTTTAAATAATAAAGTTTATCATAGAGTAACCAAGTATATTTTTGTTCAGTTCTATTTAATCTAAGATATTGTCAACAAGAGGTATATCTCACTTCATAAAATCATGACAACAGAAAACCCATCAGATTTGTTAATGAAGTTAGTTATAGAGACCAATTTACAAAACTATTTAGACTTAATAAATATCTATCATGCTTGATATGATTAAACTAATTTGGAATAAAATAAGAATATTTTTTGTGTAGTATAACTTGGTGATATTTTTCATCAATGTGTAAATTGTTTAATATTGAAGAAACATAATCACCACATAAATGACTTGACTGATCAAATTTAGAACCTGCAGTATCCATTAAAAATATATATTTATATTTTAATTATACTTATCTTCCATGATATAAATACAGGTGAATATAATGGAAAAAATGTAATCCATTATTTTCCTTGTTTGAATAATGATTCAATTCCTTTCTCATGGACATTGGTCACTAAATTGAACCATAAAAATTTTCTTTCTCTCTTTTATTTTCTTTACTACTTTTGTGTGTGAGTTTGAATGAGATATAGTTAGTACATTAATTATCAAATATATATATTTATAATGGTAAACAACATGTTTATTTATTTTCATATATTGGTAAAAATATGCTTCTTTTGAATAAATAATTCTAACAATGAATATATCCTTCTAAGAGTAAATTTAAATACATATTTATCATACTAATGGAATATGCAGTCAATATAGTGAATGCATAAAAAGTAAGTGACTGAGATCAAATACATATGATGTTAATGGTGAATTTAAAAACATAATCAAAATTATATTAGTATAGTTTGTGTGAGTAAATAAGGATGTATGGTAATAGTACAAGTAATTAGATGATAAGAAACTAAATTTATAGAATTCATACTAAAAATATGGTATCAATGCATCAAATATATATATAACGAAACTAATTTTCTCAAAAAAATTATATTTTCCTACAAACAATAATATAGATAAAATGAAAATTTAGATAACAATATAATATATAAAATTACATTAATTTAAAAATATATTGAAATTAGAAATTTAAATTTATAGCATTAAATCATGAAGTAAAAAACCTATAATTTGGTATTAGTAAGTAATGATAATTATGGTTTTAAAGGATTAATAATGAAATAATATGGGCATGGGTTATTCCCAATGACCTAAAAATTTTCATCAGTTTATCTAGAAGAATATATTCTATAAAGTCTTATATATATGATATATATAGAAAGTTTCATATTGGTTGAAAATTATGATTTTCATGCATGGAATATTTCCCTATGTAACTTGTACAAAAATGATAAACTCTTATTATTTATGTTTCCTTCCATGTAAGCTATAATTTATTAATTATTCATATAATTTGTAATGGAATGTGAATTATACATGCATTAGATGCATAATTTTTCTGAATCATCATTTATTCATGCGTTATAATTTCATGAATAAATACAAAAAATAGAGATGTTTTTGCAGTGGTTTATATAAATTCTATTATAATGTAATAGTATAGTGTGTTTGGTTGTACATATGCTTGCCTAAAACTCCCTAAAACTCATATCTTTCTTCATTATTTTCATTTTCACGTGATGCACTAGAATTATATAGAGGAAGTATGGATCCCATCCAAATGCTAGATAATTATATCCAACCCTTGGATATACTTTAAAAATTGAAAGATTTTGTTTACACTTTGAAAACATTATCAAATGCATCAAATGAAGATCTAGGAATATAGTAGCTTATTCGGTGAAAGTTAGTCTAGTATAGTATCTCTACATTTTAGTAATTTATACATAGTCTCATATTATCTTACATGGATACCTTGAGACAAGGTTTTTAATCACTTCCACAACTTCTGATAATTTTTATTGGAATATAACAAAACCCTTCAGTGGTATCGTAAGGATATCATGTTTTAGTTTAATTAAATCATGTGTGTAAATGAAGAATAAAAAAATAGGGCATAATTTTTCATTTTGTTAAAAAAAATCTAGAAAAAAATTGATTTTCCGTTACATAGTTGGGCTACATAAGTTCACCATGTCACTACCCTTACATATCTATGACACATAAGGGTATCTAGGATGTTATGTATATTTGAGTAGTCATGTAAAGGTAACATGTGGCTTACCTTTATGTAAATGGATTCACACAAGGGTAAAAAAAGTTTACTTTAGGTTTTGTGAAGGTAATGTTCTTCTTTAATAGTTTGTGTAAAGGTAATAGTGTTTTTAAAAGGGTTTCATAAAGGTAACTCACTACTTTCCATTACCTAGAATGTGACTATGTAAAGGTAACTATGGCATTAGCTTTACGTAGATGGATTGTGTAAGGATAACCAATATGTTACCTATATATGAGGGTTCCAGAATAAGACTCACCATATTCAAAGTGTTTTCATAAGGGTAGAGGGAGTATACCCTTATACAAAATATGTATTCTTCATAAAGGTACAAAAAATTATTTTTTATTTTCATTATTAAATGGTTTTAGTGATTTATAAAATGTTTATAAATCATAATAAAATGTATTATGGGAATATTTAATTTATATTGATTTTTTAAGTAAATTAATAAATTATAAATGGTTAATAATTTATTAAGATAATTTTTATAAAACATTTATTTATCCTAAATATTAAATGTTAATATTTGGAATACATTTTAAATAAATTATATGGCATTAATTTTGATCTATAAATAAATGTGTTTTTCTAGAAATCATAGGTGATAATTTATAAAGGGTAATAAATAATTAAATAAAGCCAAAATATAAATTTTTTATATTTAGATTATGAATTTTTCATAACTAATTACAAATATTTCATCAAATTAAATGTGGGGCCTTATTTTGATATTATTTTATCAACATCAAAAATTATTTTGATGATTGATGTAATCAAAGTTTAAATAATGATTAAGTGTATGATATTTAGTTTATATAAAATTTTTACATTATATAAATTAGATTATAAATAATTTATAACACATATAATATAATATATATAATAGGAATTCTAGGTAACGATTAATATGAAATATTTAATATTGTAATGAATATAAAATTTTTATATTCAAAATTATATAATGACTGTAATGGGAAAGATGAAATTATAAAATGATTTATAGTTTGATTTTATTTTTAAATTATTCATAAAATTTTATCTCATGTTTATGTATTTCAATTGTTCATTTGTTTAGGTTTTATTCCATATTATATTCGTGTTTAGTAATTTTCTTCTAAATTATAATCATTTTGTATGATTTAGTTTAAAATGATAAAATACATCGAGAATAGTACCTTTCATTACATGCTGCATATGATAATGCATTTTTCATATAAACTCACTAGAATCATGCATACCTAAAAGTTAATAACATGAGATAAGATGGTTAGATTAAAACCTCTTTTAAATACTTAGTTTGATATTCCTTCAAAAGTGGCACATTCCAAGACCTCGATTATCCAGTGAGGTAGGTCATGCTAAAATAAGATGCCACTGGATTATCTTGTATAATACAATAAAGTAATAAGGGAATCTATATTATCATGTTGTATAGGTATTGAGAAAGCTAAGTTCCTATAGATTTCCCCTTGTTACCTTGTTTTTGGAATTTGATTTAGAATACACATGTTGAGATAATCTAATAGGATTTAGTTACCAGAGGAATAGAGTTGAGTGTATCCCTATGATGGATTTAGAAAAAAAGTTTCCCACTGAACTTTATAAGAGTGACAACTATTTTTATTGAGATGATGTGTTACAAAAATAGTTAAGCAAGGGGATAAATGATAAAGTGACCTAGATCTTAGTGAAATATTGATCTTGGAACACTAATAGATATGATTAACTTTAAAATGAGGTAATAATTTTAGTACGATCCAATTCAATAATATTATTTTTTGAATGGTTATAAAAAAATTATACCCATTTGATAAAATATCCAATTTTAGATAATATCATCATCATCATCAAGATAAAATTTTTATTAATCCTTTATAAGGATAAACATAATGTAAGCATCTCTTATAATAGTAAACTTAAAAAAAATTCTTCATAAATATTGGTGATTTTAGAAATGTTATTAAAGAAAATTTTATGTTTCAAAATATTCCTTCCTACGTAATTATGCATAAAATTTATTCAAAAAGTGAATCTATATACCTATGTAAGTATAGAGTGATTCATATAAGGTTACAAAGTTAGTAGATGAAAAATAACTAAAGGAATCTTATCTTCCACTCATGTACTCAATATTATTGGTATATCAATTCTATAAAAAATTTCAGTCTCATATACTTAATATGATTGGGTGTCTCAAATTATATTAAATATGATTTAATATGTTAACTAAATTGGTGAGACTATATTTTTATTTAAATATTTATTAGTTTTATAATTCAATTCTATTTTTCTGACAAATATATGATATCAATAATAGGATTTTAAAGTGTTGTAAGTATATAAAAGTATGGAAATAGAAATAAAATGAAGTTTAGATCTTGATGGTTTCTTTCATGTAATGGAGTATAATATTTATTGTGTTGGTAATTTGGATTCCCCAATTTTGGATAAACTCATCATATAATCTTTATTTTATCTCATTTTTCTCTGTTGAAGAGCATGAAAAAAATTGTTGTTTAATGAAATTTGATAAGTTGTTTTTTATACAGATAGTTATGATTTTTTTAGTTCTACAATATAATTTAAGGGGTTACTTGAAATGGATTTTAATGGTTAAGGATTTTAACCTAGTTCCAATTATGGAAATGTTTTGACAATATTATTGAATTCATAAAGATTTCATTGTATTCTCAAGGTATTTAGAATAAGTGAGCTAGGAACATAATTTCATGGTAATAATTTCATATAGAAAGTGATAATAGGTAAAATTTCAAATCATAAAAAGAGAATATTGTTAAATAAGTTCAAAATTGATTTTACAAGAAGTTAGTCAAGGTCATTGAAACCTATTGATATCAGGTAGGAAGAGTAATAATTAAATAGGATCAGATTATCTAAGATATAATTGAAGTTATTTAGGAAACACCGTGGAATTTCTATGTTAGGTATAAATTTTATTGAAATTAATTATTTGATTTCAAAATTTATGTGATATTGAATGCATATTTTACAAATATACATGAGTTCAAAATAAAAGGAATAATTTAATGAGCATGTAATTTATATTCATGACACAAAGTAAATAGTTACTATATTGGGGATTTGATTATAAAATATTTTATCATGATCAAATGAATCTAAGTGAAATATTTTTATCTCTATATCATTTCTCTTATGTGATAAGAGAAGATGTTTGATAACAAAGAGTTTTTATGAATAACATTATATGGTTATTTGTATGCACATATTTTATGTGGTTTTATAATATGTTTTGAGAAGAATATAAGGATAAAATCTTTATCCATTTTCTTGTTAAAAAATAAAGGAATGTGTTCCTTCCACCCATCAATGGTATGTTTTAATAAATTATTCATTTCAAATGAAAATGTTACAAACACATGTAATACGATATATGATATGGAAATAATAGTTTATTTGTTTTATATTCCTACTAAATAGAAATAAATGTTACTTTCTAAAACAAAAAATTTGTGTTATTTATTATCTAGATATTATAAATATATACATAATATCTAATATGATATTGGGAGTTTTTTTGACATAAATAAGTTCAAATTTAGAAAATGGAGGATAACACCAATATTAAATTAAATTGATTTCCAATTAGTAACTAAAAATTTTTAAGATATGTGATGGTAAATTAAAATGTAAAGTGTTATATTTAGATACCATTTAAAAATTGAATATAATAATTTTATAAAGTCTTGTACCATTAAAAATGATATGTAGATTAAACTTGATATCCCAAAAAAAATTTGTGTATGTAAATATAAATGTAAGAGTTATATTTAGTTATTGTAGTAATGTAATTATCACACAATCCTAAAATAGTTTAGGAGGAACAAAAAAATAATGTAAGAAGTTAAATTATTTCAAGGAAATGGTTTGATGGAATATTGTTCTAAGGATGAAAATGATGAGATTAGAAAGTGTTCTATGTAGAAAATAGAATTTGATATTTTAAAATTTGATGTTGTGAAGTTAAGAAGTCCGATGATGTTCAATAAGTTGAAAAGTTAGGAATATGATACCTAAGTCTCACCATTATTCAAATTGGATTAATTCATATATGTTTCTCATTGGGTAATTTAGTAGGAGGTTTTTATTATATGTTAAAATATGGATTTGAAATTAAGTACATATTATTTAATTAGTTAACAAAACATAGAAAGTATAACAAATATAAGGCTAATATGGAAGTTTATTATATATGATATGATAAACCTATTCTAATATTGGTCTTTTAAAAAAAATTAAGGGTTTAAGAATATTAAGATTTATCATATTAAATGCAATATTTATTTTATCATTCTTTCAAATTAGCTACATAAATGTATATATAGATATATATTTTTTGAAGTGTAATGATAATTGACCACTCAATGTATGACTTTGAGTTTATCCATAACTAATATTCTTTATGGAGTATTCTAGGATATTATGAGATGTTAATGTTATAATGAGTAGAAATATTTTCAATAGATGTATAGTATTATCATGAGGCATAAAATATATAATAGATTTCTTTTTGTTCACTGGATAACCTACTAAGTATACCACATGGAGTGTCATACAGATTTCGTTGGTATACTAGGTGTACATCAATCATATTTGTGACCTCATTACCAGAGGTTGGAAAGATACCTAGCATGAAAACCTTTGTACATTGATACACTACTTATGAATGTCTAAATATCTTTTTAGCTAATATGGGGGTGGTTTGGTAAGTTTATACTCATTTTATTAGTTTAAGCTTAACTAAGATGGGATTTTTCCTCTCATATGATGAGCATGAAATATTTTCTCGAGATTAAGATAGATAGTGGGAGTATACCACTGCACCTAGATATTGTATATTAATCCAAGTAATGTACATGTTATTTTATCATCCATAAAGATGAATTACCTGTTTTTTATTTATTAGTCGGATCAGTCTACACTCTCAGAATTGAGAATAGATGAATTGGAAATGTGGGATTGAAATTTTCCATGATCCATAGTCACTATATGTCTTAGAAAAGGGGAAATTATAAGAATTGATATTCTTATATGTTTCATACTAATAGAAAAATGTATAAAGATTCAATATTTTGATATAGATCTTGGTGGATCCATTTATACCTTGAGTAGTATTGATTCTTTTCTACAAGATTATATTTTAATACATATATGGATCTTGAACTTCATTTTTTGTCAACGCTACAAATACTTGTGGTGTCACACTTTGTGGTTGACTGAATGAGGATTAAGTATTCAAAAAGATTTACTATTAATGTGTTTTACAATTAAACCATGAGTGTTTTCATGGTAATTTACAAGTTATTACATGTGATGTGTTATAAGGTGAAGTTAGTGATATATTTCTAAAAACGTTTTGGAAAATATGAAAATAGAGTATTGGATATGGTTTCAAAAGTTATTTTATTCAATACAATATAAGATGAAATGGTAAAAATTCTAGTAGTCTTTAGTAAAAGTGGGATATTTAGGGTCATATTACATAAATCCTTATATATGTATAAATGATATATATAGACAATTTCATAATGCATGAAAATTATGATTTTTCATACATAGTATATCGCTCCATGTAAATTTTAGGAAAAAAATAAACTATTATCATTTAATTTTCTCCCATATAAGATATAATTTATTAATTCACTACATTATATGTAATGGATTGGGATTTATATATTCATTAGATAAATAAGTTAGATGAAGTGCAATTTATTCATTTATTTTAAACGCATGAGTGAATCCAGAATACTAAGAAGTGTTTTTAACCATTTATATAAATACTATATTCTAATGACATTATGGTGTATATAGTTTTAATTATGCTCGATTGAAGCTACCCAAAACATGTAACCGTTTTCATTATTCTTTTTTCACATGAGGCACTAGCATGCCATGGAGGAATAATGGATCACATTTGAACATAGAATGATTTTGCACAACCTATGGATACAGTACAGAGGTAGGAATCTTTTGTTTTTTAATTTTTTATCCTTATTAAATACATCAAATTATGATCAATTATTTTAGTAGATTATTTGGTGTAATGTACACCAGTAAAATATATCTTCATTTTAGTATTTTATACATAGTTGTATATTATCTTACATGGAGATATTTAAAAAAATGTTTTAATTTTTTCCACAGCATTTGATAATTGTTATTAAACTCTGAAAAATCCTTCACATACCAAAATATTAAGAATGTGATATACCTGATGACTAGAATAAAATAATATTAAATTAAATTAATAGTTTTTGAAAAATATGTATACTAAAAATGCATACAAAATAAGGAAATTCATATTACAAATTTGTATTGACAATTCATATAGGAAATGATTATATAATATGTTGAAGAATAAAAATAAAAAATGAAAAGAGAGACCATATTCTAATTAAAAGGGCATGTGCTATGATAAATTGAAATATAGAAAAATATTATAATAGAAACAGATTATGTAAAAGGGTAATTCACCAAAATATTTGGTAAAGATAGTCTGTATAATCAGAATGATTTTTAGTATGTGCATATCACATTTTTCATTATACGATTATACACTACCTTTGAAACATGTATATACATATTGGTTATTAAAAAATAAATTAGTGGCTTTGATATGAAAAAGAATTTTTCATTTAAAAATTTTATCTAGTTTTGAACGAATCAATTATTTCAATATTTGGATTGAACATCACTTTTTTTCCATTATCATTCTAAATTATGAGTAGCCAGAATATAAAATAATGGTTACAATAATCAGATGTAAAAAAAATATACACATTGATATAAAAAAATTAAAATTAATTATAATGTCTTATTCTTGAAATTTATTTATAGTGATTTATTCAAAAGAATAAATTCAAAACCAAGATATAAAAAATTCTTTCCCAGGATGCGTATTCATGATCTAACTAAAACAAATCAGTTACTATTATAATAACTAAATAATATACAAGTATGATGACCAAAATTATTGACATAAAAATAAGTTATAAATATGATAGTATGTCATATTTTCTATGAACAAATATATATATATATAATATGAATGTAATATTAGTTCTAATTCATATATTGTAACATTATTTCAAATACTATAATAATAGAACTAGTGTTGTGATTTAATATGTCTCAATCAAAATACATATATGTAAATATTTTATTGTACGGATATTTGTTCTAACATATGTTGGATCATAATGTAAGTTCTAAAGTAATCTTTATTGGTCAAAATTCATAAATGAACTTACTTCTAATATGTATTAATCGTTATATATGCATGTCCTAAACTAATATTAGTTATAAAATTATATTAGTTTTAAACTAATATGGTTATCAATCCATATTTTTCTGATGAAAAAAATATAAAATATATATGGATACAATATTGTTCTAATGGAGGTCTTTATAATTCCCCTCCACCCTATACCCCTAGTTAGTGTCTAAACTGATTGTCATTAATGACCTTACGCATGCCTCCTTAGATTCCAGAGGCTTCCAACTAGTAGTAGGTGTCTAAATAGGTACTATGTGGAGGCTATACCCCATGTATGAGAGTACACAATAATAATATAAATAACTAAACATCGACCATGATAGTAAATCATCATAATGATAAGATAAATAACATCCAACAACATTAGTATGATGGGATAGAAACATACATGCAGTCATACAAACTCAATATCCCACTAGTATGATCACATATATGGAAATATAAATTGAAATATTGGAAAAAAATAAAATTTCATAGGCTTTACTATAATCATCCTGCCTCACCTCACCCCAAATTCCAACTCCTATTCTAGATGCTCTTTCTCAATGAAGAAATCTCAAGACTTATCCAAACCAAGACCTAAAAAATGTGAGGGTTTCTCAGGTACCCAAGCGTAATTGTATCCTAAGTATAATATGAGTACATAACTCAGTATGGAACAACCAACATAGTCCCATACTATACTAGAAATTTAGTTATACGTGCATGTGTTATGATGAGAATCAATTAATGAATTTTTGAAATAAATAAACAAAACTTCCCATAATACCTTCTTCGAACCAATGTTGAAATGTCTCTAAGAACATCATGTGGACCATGCCATACCATGTACAATATAATGACCATTTTGATCCTTAGGTTTGTGACCCCCATTGAACATTTCTAATTCGACCAGTTTTCGGGTGTCCATGAGTACATCATGATGATCATGTCTCACAATAATAGATCTAGTCCTCCCATGTATACAATATAGTATCATGGACCTCTCCTATGATATTTTTCATAGCCCAATAATATCTCTAATGTATCATATACATAAATAATAATTATAGAAATATTAATCACTATATATTGGATCAATGCTGACTCTATATCTATTGTATTCTGAATAATTGTATCACAAATCTTCCCTAGGATAGTTTTCTTGAGTAAGGAAATAATCCACTAGTATCTCAAATGTCCCCTATGTTATTTTTCTCACCTAGGTACCAAAAAATAAAATACTACCCCTAATGAGTAAATAATACATAAAAAACACCACCTCTATGTTTTTTTTCTTAAATATTTACAAAAAACCACCACTAACATTGTTTTCTATTCTAACCTGACCACCCGGAGGATGCACACCGGGTAACATAAAAATTAAAAGAAAAAAAAGGTTGGATGAACACCCAAAACCATATTTTCAATCCATACCCATGTAAACCCCCTCATTGAGGTCCAAAAATCATTTGGTAACAAGTACCTTGAAACCCTTAATAGCAACAAGGAACCCCACTTGGGGTTCTTGGTCTTGGTAAAGTATAGGGTAATCTCTCAATACAATGAGGTCATCATTCTCCTCGGTAGCATCATAAATTGAACATGGACTCACATGCCACATGTGGATCACCACATCAACCTAGGTCAAGGGAGATGGATCATAGACCATCTGATGGTACACGACCATCCTAGGTGAGTCGACTCACCCAGCCCAATCCCATCACCCCTCAAGGGGTTTAAGTATTAAGGTCCCTCTATTAGTCTAAGCCTCAACTAGCAGCAGTCAAGGTGTTAATCTAGAGAACAAGATCTATAGTGGCCTTGGAATTTTTATCATTTTTATATTATATGTTCATACAATTTACAAAAAAAAATTAAGTTAGAGGAAAGACTGAACTGTACATGTGTCATAATAGGTCATAAATTCCATATTAATAGTATTCATACCACCTAACTCGTTTAAATCATTCATCATTTATTTTCCTAAGGATATCAGTTACTGCCAAGGTCTAACCATGCCACTACAAGCTAGAAACATCCCCAAAGAATCAATCATAATCCATTAAAGAAAGTTAATTTACTATCATCAAATTCATAATTTATTTAACGAATAATAATCGAAAAATAGACTATAATCAATTTTTCATAATTGATAATATCTCACCAAGCATATGTGGATCTTTAAAATCATGATAAACGGGGTGTTGACCATCCCTGACACCCACACAGGCCCATTGTGGGTCAAATATCCATCCTAAACTTCCGATTACACCATTAAAAAAATTTAGTTTTAAATAAAAACCATATTAACATCCATTACAAGATGCAACTTTATCAAATCCATGGGAAAAAGCACTCAAATTACATGTCCAAACATACCCTATAATGTAAGAGTAGGAGAACTATGAGAATCAAACAATTCAATAATGATTTAGTGGAATTTTAACTAAATCAATAAATATTGAAACTAAAATTAGCAATGAATGAATGAGAAGGAAGGAAAATACCAATGTAAGCAAGAACATTCCTTATATCATAAAATAATTCCCTTAAAACAACCCCCATGAAGTGGATTATGTGGGGAAGGATGGGGAAAATACCCATGGATGCATGAGAGAAAACAAGGAGGAGAATAGTGTTTGCCTCCTAACAAATTTGAGGTGGGAAATAGTAATCCCCCCTTTTAACCCCACTAGCTAGTTGGTGGCATGCAGAACACTAACAACCCCCCGTCTTGCCTAACTTCCTTCTTAATCCCTTATAATACCCCCAACCACTAAACTAACACCATTACATGTCAAAATAACACCATTACATGTCAAAATAACACTTTTAATCTACAAGAAGTCACACTGAGAATTATATCATTGGTACCAACCTACTTAATCCACCAATTCCCATTCAAATATACTCAATATATCCTTGAGAGTGAAATGTATCTCTATAAGTGATACTTTAAACATAAGTAACTCAACCTCTAAAACATGATAAAAAACTATAACTCATTACCTAAACTTTGATATGATTCTCTCACATGACTATATACATGGAGACACCTGAGGTGTCCTTGTATAATCCCTCATCAGGCCTCTGGTGATCCCCACTATAAGGATTGAATCAAAATCAAATTATAAACCATGGCGTGTAAGAACTTGACTTTTCTATGAGGTAAGGGTCCTTTAATTTCTAGTTTAAAGTTTTTTTTTGACCTAATGTGTATGATTAGTGGGGATATGGAGAAAATGAGAGTGTATGAGTCTTTTTTAGATACTAAAACCCCAGCCGGTTGAAGAAGGAAACAAGGAACATGGTTTCTCCTAACCACATCAGGTAATGTAGTAAGAAGAATAGGGGGAATTGTTTTCCCTAAATATGTTCCCATGTTATCGAACCCATGTTGGTTCTCTATGGTTTTTTATTAAGGATAAATGCATGGTTGGTGCATGGTATATATAACTATGCACTATGACCATGTGAGGTAGGTATTGAGGCAATGAGGTGTGCATGGTTAGCTCACAGTTTGGCCAACCATGCAACCAAACTTTGTAGCCAAATGATGAAACCCATTATTTGGGTTGAATTTAACAATTTTACCATAAATGATTATAACATTAAAACCATCCTCTTATTTCCCATTTCTAGAAGATAGGTGATCTATTTTTTCTCCTTTGAAATATTTTCTTTCATTAACCTAGGTTCATGGATAAAACTTCCATCCAAACTCTGATTCAACTTTTGGTTATCTCGTTGGATAAATTTTAGTAATGTATACATTCATATTTCACCTTTAGTCAATTTTATTTTTTTCAATGGAGTTATTTTGTTGCAGGATAGTATACCCTATTTTTAAGGAGTTCATCTTTTTTTTCTATTTTCTTTCCATATGGACCAAACTAAAGGTTAATAATGGATGAGTTCTACTCTATAAAAAATAAGGTATGTGATCTAGTATTTATACCTAAAAATTGAGATACTTTATATTATTTTTCTTGTGATGCATGCTAGTTTCACCATGTGTTTCCCCCTAAATTGAATCCTCCTATAATTGGTTTTTCGTTTTAGTTGTTGATGATTCTCTTAGGTCCCCTTTAATTTTTTCCACCCCTTGAGTTGTGGTGGTTAAATTTTCATTGTTTATATAAATACCTAAATGGTTAAACCATTGTATATATGGTTTTGGAGTGACATATAATTGTGATATCTTAAATGAAATAGATTATAGTTGTGGTATAGAATGGATATCACACTTTTCAATCTAAACTTAATTGAATAGAGGTGAGTGGAAAGACTACATATCCTAATTAAATTGAAGAATGGTTACACCCTTGTTATTACTGAATGTTAATGAGTTATGAATTAATTGTTGGATATGATTTAAGACATGAGTATTTATAATTGATATATTCATGCATGGGAACCATTTTATTATAATTTGGGCATGAAGACCCTCATATATTATGTTATGGGAATGGACTCCCTTTTACTAAAATTGTGATATGGGAATGGCATCCCTATATTATGACACTTGGGTATGGTTTCCCTATATAATACGGTCAGGACATCCCTATATCATGAAACTCAGGCATGGAATACCCATAATATCACAAGAACATGGAGTCCGTATATTTTGATATGAGAATCATGAACCACCTAATATGACATGGGCAGGACAAACCTATAGTTATGATATATGCATGTCATTCGTATAATGTTATGATTTGGACATGAGGACCCTATTTATGTGATATTGTTCATGCTGACTTTTACTATAATGATATAAGCATGATGTCCCTTATACTATTATGATACTGGGCATGGAATCCCTATTTTTATTATATATGGAATTTTTTCCCTTTATACTTGTAAGACTCATGCTACAACTTATGGATTTAGAAGTTATTGGGCATGGATTGTAGTAGTTTCCACATATATGGCAGTAGAAGTCACTATATAAACAGTCCATATCTTTGTATTAAAATAGTTCCTTATTTCTATATCATCTGGAACTAGCTGGAGAAGGTAGTGCTAGCTTATTATCATTCAAAAATCATATTCAAACATTATACAATTTATATTACCACTTTCCATTATTATCTACACACATTCACAATATATGCTTTGACTAGGTATTTATAAACATTGTTGGTGGTGGCCCATTGAGTTTTTCTCACACCCTATGTGGGCCATCGATGTTACTTGGTCAGATTATAGGATGCAGGTAGGTATAGGGGAAAGTATCCAGTGGTTGAGACTTGATTCATTGATATCATGGGAGCAGGGGAGGACATGACCGAGATGTATCTCATGATGCTATTAAAGATAGTTTTTTTGATCCTTTTTCACATTTGATACATGTATCATATTTTACACCTACTACTATATATTTTTTATTACTTTTATGGACATACGACATATCATCATTTTGTATATGATACTAGATGTTAGTTATTTATTATTTGTGAATTCTTTAATTGTAACAGCCGAGAATTTTATGAGAAATATTTTGTTTTTATGTTATATACATCATCAAGGGAATATTTCACTACACAAAAAACTAGCTTGTATTTCTTTACACGCAATCGCGACCTTCCTCGATAGCTTGTGTTGTACGCAATACCGAGTTTCACTAAACAACGATATGCTATTAAAATATTATTAAAACTAGCTATTATGAATAGTAATACCCACTTTTTGAAATTTTTTAAATTGTTAATTTCAAAATGGACTTCATTTTTGGATTCAAAATATCAAAATTATCATAGGGTGAAATTTTGGTATTTTTCTGAAAACTTTCAATTTTTGGTGAATAGTAACGTTTTACTTTTTTTTACCACGGTTAAAAGTAAATAGGGTAATTAAGGGTAAAAATGAAATTATTATTACCCTAACACATGTCCTAATTCTATTGGATGAGTTTAATTCGACCAAAAACAACCTTAGAAATAAAATATGACCATTTAGGTCCACTTGGATTAGATTAGGACATTTAATATTATTTTATTTAAAGAATAGTTAAAATAGTTAAAATCAAAGTTTAATAACTAAAACATTTTTAATATAGGGTTATAAATAAGATAAATTCGACTATAAATATTCATTAGAAATATAAAAATATTTCCTACATAATGGTATTTTATTTATAATTTTTAGATTTAAATAATTTAATTTATTTATGACACAACGATGATGCAGTAATTACCTTATTAAAGAAATATTAATATAATTGATGTTATAAATACCCAAATAAATGTAATTTGAGACTTTTTATGAATTCCAATAATTTTCTAGGTTACTATGACATGTTATTATTTATTTAATTAACTTTTTTCAAACTAATCATGTTGTTATGATTTTCAAAAAAATCAATTACCAAATAGTGTCAAAATTGACATAAAATTGTTTTTAAAACAAATATTATATTATTAAATGTTATTTTATTACTAAAAATCTAATTTTCTGCAAAATGACTTATATAAGGTTATATATGTTAATAATAAACAACTTGGGGTTCGTTTGGCTCGTTATTGTAAGTTTATTAACCATATAGTGTAAGAAAACAAAAAGACACGGTAAAAGTTAAATTATTTAACTTAGATTTAAATCTAAATTATAAGGATAAAATAGTAACCTAAACTTGTCTAAAATATATTGAATGAGATTATTTATACCCATACACACCTTAGCTTCTAAATAAATAAATTTGGAGCTATTATAAACCGAATATGACTTTATAATAAAATAATATTGTATGTTTTTCCTAAGGTGCCCCTCCCCTCCCTTATAAAAGAGAACCTCCTCCCTCTCCTCCTCACACTAATTTGAGCCTTAAAGCTCGGCCAACCCCTGAAAATTTATTATCTCCACTTCCCTTGAAATATCCTAGAGGTCCAGGTCTTCTTCAATTACCATCTTTAGTGCCCTAAGAGAAGATTAAGAAGAGGCACTTTAAATAAGAGGTAATGTCCGTTACCAATTCTTTCAACTTTATTTCCTATTCTACATCTTCTTCATTAGTTGTTTTATTATGAATTAATAACATAATTATCACTCATATACTGACATGTTATTATAACTATGAAACAACCCTATTTCACCATCTATCCATCCTACGGAAAACGAAATCACTACGCGTGCGTACGTACGGAATACCGTCTCCACGTCGTGGTGTAATCTTTTTTCCACCACCACCATACTTGTATGGGTATAATGGTGTAAATAATAACTATATTTGATTATTGTAAATTGATATTAATTCTGAAATAGTATACATACACTTCAATACAATTCCACGATCATGGGAACGATATCATTGCTCGTGCGTACGTATGGCCTACCGTCTCCACGATGTGATGCGACTCATTTTACATGATCTTCAATGGTTAATGATTATATAAATGAATTTAATGAATAAATATGATATATATTAAACTAATACCATTTTATAAATGAGGTATCTATAACCTAAAATAATAATAAGAATTTATTCGACAAAACATGCATAAGAACAAAAAGCAATAAACACCCGAATAACAAGTAACAATGAAATATTACTAATAAGAAGCTAAGAATATGAACATATATTATATCATAACAATGATTAAGATTCTGAAATAAGTTATTAACATTATTTAAATCATTATACAAGAGGTTCGGACACGTACGAAGCAAATTGGACCTAAGGTAAGGGAAAATCTCGCTCTCTCATTTTTATCCGAGATTGTTTATACTTCAGAATTTACTGAGAAATATTTATCATCCACATCCTTGTTTCATTAATATGTAATATTATTTATATCCTCCTAAAATTTTTTAAATCCATTTTTACCCTTCAGTGAGTTTTTAGTAAAAGATATGAAAGGAATCTTTTGTCGTTTTTCGTACGAGGTACTTTTTGACTTTTCCGACCAAATTACGAGAAGAATGATTTTTTAACTTATAGGACATGAATGTATTTTTAGAACATTATTTCCATGAAGCTTACTTTACAAGTTTTCAAGTTTATTTTTAATCATATTCTTTTAGTTTAAAATTATATGACATTTTAAGAAAGGAAAATGTTTTTGAAGTAGAAAGGATATTTTCCTCAAGAATGGAGTTCAAGCGTTTTATCAAAATTATTTTCCATATAAGATAATATTGGGTTATGTTTCTATCCCTATTTTTACATTGATTTGATTATGTTATGATGGAATTATTTTTATTAAGTCCTTTTATCTTATATGGATTATGTTATGATGGCATGATGATTAAGAATCCCATTTTTATTACATGTGTTATGCTATGGTGTATGATTTATGATCTTGTGGAACACATAAGAATGGTATCATTATGAGATGGGTGGGACCTATATCTCCCTCAAATGAATTGGGTAAAGATTTATATCTCATGATATAGACATTCCTAGAACGACAGGTTAATCCGGTTCAGTGATATAGGACCGAAACGAGGAGTGAACTCGGTTCAGAAATGGACTTTTTCCACTAAGATAGTCTTGGAAATGAGTCTTGACTAATAAGAAATAATTCTATATGATTATGTGTGTATGCAACAAAGTTTAATGTTTTAAGTTATGATTATTGGGATTTCATTTCACTACTATGATTTATCCCATTTTATGAAATTATAATCTTTTTTGCAGTTTAAGATTTACACAATGATATGTTCTTATGAATATGATGTGATTGATATTTCTTTTGTTTACCCTTACTGAGCATTTGAGCTCACCCTTTTGTATGTTTTCTTTTCCCCAGGTTAGGAAGAATGATATTAAGTAAGATATGCCAAAAGAGACTCTAGATATGATAAAATAGAAGGGAGACAGTGTAGATGATTTATGAACCAGTTTTTTATGTTTCCTAGTTTCTAAAGACACTATACGTATACAGTCCTTTCATGGTTTTGCTATATGTTTTAATAAGTGTGCTTAAATTTTGAAGCAATAAAAATGTATGTAAAGTATGGGTCGTTATAGTTGGTATCAGAGGCAAAGGAGGTAGGAATGAATCTGATCCTTGGGAACTCTCACATGTGAGCGTTGGATGAAGCATGGCTCTCCGCCCAAGGGCTTCATGAGGAAATTGCTTCCACTGGGGATGGTGGTGTGTCCCACCAAGGGGGTGTATCCACCCATGGAGTACCCTGATAGGTATCAATTATAGTCCACGGGAAGAATTCTAGACTGTTATAGTTGGTATCAGAGGAAAGGTACAGTCAACCTTTGGAAACTAGGATGTGAAAGTCTTAGTAAGAACCCTAAGTATATATCTAAGCATAGAAAACAATACTAATGTTTTAGAAATGGCCATGAACAACCTATGATAAGACCTTAAGTGTGAAATTTTATTCTTGATTATGTGGATTTCCTATTATAAATTTTGTTGCTCACACTATTCTTCTTGGTTTTAGTCAATGGCTGGAACCCGAAGGAACCGTGTTAATGAGGAATGTGATGGGAAATGCAATGATTGTCCCCCTGAGCAACCAAACATTATGGGAGATGGAATGAAAAATCTTGTAGCCATGCTCACACAACTTTCTCAAGCTATGAATCATGCAGGAATTCCAAATGAGCAAAGGAAGGAGAAACATTCTGTTGAATCCTTCATGAGGCAGCGTCCACCCTCATTCAGCGGGTCTACTGATCCATTAGTGGTTGAACAATGGATCAGTACCACTGAAAAGATATTTTCAGTTCTTCAATGTTCTGAACATGATAAAGTCATCTTAGCAGTTTATCGTTTGGAAGGTGAAGCTGATCAATGGTGGATTCTTATCAAGAATACGAGGTCAAGAGAAGAAATTGAGTCCATAGAATGGGATGAGTTCAAGAACTTATTTTAAATAATTACTTACCTCATATTCTTCAAACAAATATAGAGAAGGAGTTTCTTGAACTAAATCAAAAGGATGATGAATCTGATGGTACCTACAAAGCAAATTTTATAAGACTTGCAAGGTATGCTTCTGGGATTATTATCCAACCTGAGAGTAAGATCGATCAATTCTTTAGTGGCTTAAAACCAAGTCTTTGAAGGGAGTTAGACATAAGGGACTTCAATAGCTACGAGGAAATCGTTCGATGTGATCTCAAAGTTGAGATGGAGATTGGAGTAACCCATCAGTCATATGCGTTTGATAAGAATAGGAAAATGTAATTCAAAGGGAAATCTAAAGAGCACACTAAAAAGAAGATGAGTTTTCCCTTATGCTCAAAGTGTGGAAAGAAACATGGAGGGAGTTTTCTTAAAGGGACAAGTAAATGTTTCAAATGTGGAAAGGAAGGTCATCGGGCATTTGAATGCCACAATTATGGGAAGAATATGTATAATGATGCGAACAAAGAAAAGGCTACACAGAGTGCACCTCCTACACATCAATGTTACAAGTGCATGGAAATGGGGAATTATGCCAATAAATTCCCTAATACAAGTGTTGTTGATGACGATTGACATCAACAAACTCTTAAGGATAAAGACAAAGGAAAGTCACATGCAATTTCTTTCAGCGATGTGGAATACAATAATGAAGTGGTGAAAGGTACACCTACCATCCACTCTAAAGTAGAAATTTTTTTATTTGATTCTGGATCCACCCAATCTTTTATTTCTGAAGAATTTTCTAAGGATATCACCGTATTACCTCAACAATTAGATGTTGAGTTAGCTGTGACAACCCCTAATGGCACAACAGTCGCAAAAAAAGTTTATAATTCTTCTCCGATTGAAGTTTATAAGAAAGCGCTTCCTACAAATCTTGTGATCCTTCCTATAGTGTTATTTGATGTGATTCTTGGCATGGATTGACTTTCATTATATGGATCTCATATCAATTTCCAAATATGGTAAGTCACATTTCATCTTCCAGATCAATCTATGATCGTCTATCGATGCAAGGATGAACATAACCTTCCGGTGGAAATTTCTTCCATCTTATGGGTCTTGATTCCAATAAATGAAGGTTATTTATCTCAAATGGTTGGTGAGAAACTCACAATTAAGAATATTCCCATTGTACGGGAGTTTGATGATGTCTTTCCAGAGGAATTTTTGGGTCTTCCACCAAATCATGAAGTTGAGTTTTCAATAGAACCCGTACGAGGTGCTTTGCCTATTTCAAAGACACCTTATAGAGTGGCCCCAATTGAGTTGCAGGAATTGAAGAAGCAACTTCAAGAGAATCTTGATAAGGGATTCATATGCCCTAGTGCATCACCTTGGGAGCACCTATTCTGTTTATTAAGAAGAAATATGGATCAATGAGACTCTGCATTGATTATCGAGAACTTAACAAGATCACTATCAAGAACAAATATCCTCTCCCGTGCATTGATGACTTATTTGACCAACTACGCGGAGACCAATACTTTTCCAAGATTGATCTTCGTTCAGGGTATCATCAATTAAGGGTCAAAATGGAGGATATACCAAAGAAGGATTTTCATACAAGGTATGGACACTATGAATTTATAGTGATTCCATTTGGTCTTACTAATGCCCTCGTTATCTTCATGGATATGATGAGTAGAGTATTTAGAGACTATCTTGATCAGTTTGTGGTAGTCTTTATAGATGATATTCTTGTCTATTGAAAGAGAAAAAAAGAGCATGAAGATTACTTGAGAATTTTATTGAAGACCCTGAGAAAGGAGAAGCTTTATGCCAAATTTACCAAGTATGAATTTTGGCTTCAAAAGGTTGCATTTTTCGGTCACATAATCTCAAAAGAGGGCATATATGTGGATCTAGAAAAAACAGAGGTTATCCAAAGATGGTCGAGACCAACAACAGTAACTGAGATCCGAAGTTTTCTTGGTTTGGCGGCATATTATCGACATTTTGTGAAAGATTTTTCACAATTATCTAATCAAATCACCAGGTTGACTCGAAAAGGAGTTATGTTCATCTGGACGGAGGAATGTGAAGATAATTTCAAGGAGTTAAAATGAAGGTTATCCAGTGCACCTATGCTCACATTTCCTTGTAGTGGAGAAAGGTTTTTGATCTACAGTGATTCATCCAAGAAGGGGCTAGGGTGTGTTCTCATAAAAAATGACATGTTAATATCTTATGCCTCACGACAATTGAAAATCCATTATCAAAATTACCCAACTCATGATTTGGAGTTAGCTGCGGTAATATTTGCATTAAAGATTTGGAGGCATTATCTTTATGGAGAAAGGTGTGATATTTATACTGATCATAGAAGTTTAAAGTATATTTTCACACAAAAGAAGATGAATATGCACCAAGGAAGATGGTTGGAGTTGATTAAGGATTACGACTGCTCAATTCATTACCACCCTAGGAAAGCAAACAAGGTGGCAGACGCATTAAGTCGACAAGACCATTCTAGCTTATCCATGATGAGGATCACAAAAGATCCAATATTTATGGATTTACAAAGGATGGATCTTGGAATTATAATGGAAGGGGGAAAATCTTATATTTATCAAATGAATGTTCAACCATCTATACATGTGAAGATTAAAGAGGCACAGAATGAAGATGTAGATTTACAAAAGGAGGTGAGAAATGTTCCTGAATTCAACTTTGATTGTGATGGGATAATAAAGTTCAGAAATCGGGTTTGTGTTCCTCCCATTCCAGAATTAAAGAAGGAGCTGCTAGATGAGGCTCATAGTTATTCATTCTCTATTCATCCTGGAAGCACAAAGATGTATAGGGACCTGAAAGATTAATTCTGGTGGTATGGCATGAAAATATATGTTGCTGAATATGTCTCTCGATGCTTGGTTTGTCAGCAAGTTAAAGCTAAGAGAAAAAAGTCTAAGGGGATGTTACAACCATTACCCATACCCGAATGTAAATGGGAAAACATCACTATGGACTTTGTCACCGGACTTCCTAAAAAATCCAAAGGTAATAATGCTATCTGGGTCATAGTTTATCGTCTTACAAAGTCTGCACACTTCATTTCTATTAGAGAGGATTTCTCTCTGGATCAGCTTGCCAAGATATATGTAAAAGAAGTAGTAAGATTTCATGGAGTACCACTTTCCATTATATCTGATCGGGATCTGAGGTTTACCTCAAAGTTCTAGCGAAGTCTTCAGCATACTCTGGATACAGATTTGAGTTTCACCACTTCTTATTATCCTCAGACAGATGGTCAGTTTGAGAGAACAATTCAAACTCTAGAAGATATGTTAAGAGCTTGATCTATTTATTTCAAAGGTGGTTGGGATCAACACATACCTTTGGTGGAATTTTCTTATAATAATAGCTTTCACTCCAGTATTCAGATGGCTCTTTATGAAGCTCTCTATGGAAAGAAATTCCAAACTCCAACTTGCTGGGATGAAGTTGGGGAAAGAAATCTATTAGGACTTAATCTTGTTGATGAGATTATAGAAAAGGTCAGATCGATTCAACAACACATAAGAGCAGCTCAGAGTCGACAAAAAAGTTATTCCGATAATCGAAGAAAATACCTAGAGTTTGAAGTAGGTGATAAAGTGTTCTTATGAATATCTCTTTGGAAGAGAGTAATGAGATTTGGAAAGAAGGGAAAGTTGAGCCCTAGGTATATCGGTCCTTTTGAAATACTGGATTGTGTTGGGAAGGTAGCTTACCGATTGGAACTTCCACCGAATCTCTCTCAAGTTAAATATGTGTTCCATGTATCTCTCCTAAGAAAGTACACACCTAATCCTTCAAATGTACTCAGCTCAGAAGTTGTACCGCTGGAGCAAGATCTTTCTTATGAAGAACAGCCGATAGAGATTCCAGATCGTAGCGAAAAAGTCCTACAGAACAAGACCACTCGCTTGGTGAAAGTTTTATGGAGGAACCACCAATTATAAGAAGCTACATGGGTGCTTAAGGATATGATGAGGGAGAGGTATCCTCATTTTTTTGTTACAAAGTGACGAATTTCGAGGGAGAAATTCATTTTAAGGGGGGTAGAATGTAACACCGGAGACTTTTATGAGAAATATTTTGTTTTTATGTTATATACATCATCAAAGGAATATTTCACTACACACAACACTAGCTTGGATTTCTTTACACACAATCGCAACCTTCCTCGATAGCTTGCATTGTACACAATACTGAGTTTCACTAAACAACGATATGCTATTAAAATATTATT
Organism: Viscum album; assembly: GCA_963277665.1. Lineage (NCBI taxonomy): Eukaryota > Viridiplantae > Streptophyta > Magnoliopsida > Santalales > Viscaceae > Viscum > Viscum album. The sequence continues at coordinate 1,872,227,370 of OY728146.1, read as the reverse complement.
AAAACTAGCTGTTATGAATAGTAATACATAATTTTGGAAATTTTATAAATTTTAACTTTCCAAAAGGACTTCATTTTTGGATTCGGAATATCGAAATTATCCTAGGGTAAAATTTCAATATTTTTCTGAAAACTTTCAATTTTTGGTGAATAGTAACTTTTTACTTTTTTTTACCACAGTTAAAAGTAAATAGGGTAATTAAGGGTAAAAATGATATTATTATTACCATAACACATGTTCTAATTCTATTGGATAAGTTTAATTCAACCAAAAACAACCTTAGGAATAAAATATAACCATTTAGGCCCACTTGGATTAGATTAGGACATTTAATATTATTTTATTTAAAGAAGAGTAAAAATAGTTAAAATCAAATTTTAATAACTAAAACATTTTTAATATAGGGTTATAAAAAATATAAATTAGACTATAAATATCAATTATAAATCTAAAAATATTTCCTACATAACGGTATTTTATTTATAATTTTTAGACTTTAAATAATTTAATTTATTTATAACACAATGATGATGCAGTAATTACCTTATTAAGGAAATATTAACATAATTGATGTTATAAATACCCAAATATATGTAATTTGTGACATTTTATGAATTAAAATAATTTTCTAGGTTAATATTACATGTTTTTATTGATTTGATTAACTTTTTACGAACTAATCATACTGTTATGATTTTCACAAAAATCAATTACCAAATAGTGTCAAAATTGACATAAAATAGTTTTTAAAACAAGTATTATATTATTAATTGTTATTTTATTCCTAAAAAACTAAGGATAGGAAAAATGACCTATATAAGGTTATATATACTAATAATAAACAACTTGGGGTTCGTTTTCCTTTTTATAGTAAGTTTATTAACCATATAGTGTAAGAAAACAAAAAGACACGATAAAAGTTAAAATATTTAACTTAGAGTTAAATCTAAATGATAAGGATAAAATAGTAACCTAAACTTGTCTAAAATATATTTTATGAGAGTATTTCGACCCATACCCACCTTAGATTCTAAATAAATCATTTTTTAGCTTTTAAAAACCAAATATGACTTTATAAAAAAATAATATTTTAAGTTTTTTCTAAGGTACCCCTCCCATCCCTTATAAAATGGCACCTCCTCCCCCTCCTCCTAACACCACTTTTAGCCTTAATTCTTGGCCAAATCCTGAAAATTTCTCTTCTCCACTTCCCTAGAAACATCCTATACATCCTGGTCTTCTTCAAAGACCATCTTTAGTGCCCTAAGAGAAGGTTAAGAAGAGGCGCTTCAAAGAAGAGGTAATGTTCGTTACGGATTCTTTCAACTTTATTTCTTCTTCTAATTCTTCTTCTTTAGTTGTTTCATTATGAAGTAATAAAATCAGTATCACTCATATACTGATATGTTATTATAAGTTTGAAACAACCCTATTTCACCTTCTATCCATCCTACTGAAAATGAAATCACCGCACGTGCGTACATACGGAATACCTTCTCCACGCCGTGGTGTAATCTGTTTTCCACCACTACCATAATTGGATGGGTATAATGGTGTAAATAATAACTATATATGATTATTGTAAAGTGATATTAATTCTTAAATAGTATACATACACTTCAATACAATTCTATGATCATGGGAACGATATCATCGCTCGTGCGTACGTACGGCCTACCCTCTCCATGATGTGATGTGACTCGTTTTACATGATCTTCAATAATTATTGATTATATAAATTAATTGAATGAATAAATATGATATATATTATACTAATACAATTCTGGAAATTAGGTATCTATAACCTAAAAAAACAATAAGAATTTATCTAACAAAACACGCATAAGAACAAAAAGCAATAAACACCCGAATAACAAGTAACAATGAAATATTACTAATAATAAGCTAAGAATATGACCATATATGATATCATAACAATGATTAAGATTATGTAATAAGTCAATAACATTATTTAAATCATTATACAGGAGGTTCGGACACGTATGAAGCAAATTGGACCTAAGATAAGGAAAAATCTTGCAATCTTATTTTTATCCGAGATTGTTTATACTTCAGAATTTGTTGGGGAATATTTATCATACACATCCATGTTTCCTCAATATTTAATATTATTTATGTCCTCCTACAATTTTTTAAATCCAATTTTACCCTTCGGTGAGTTTTTAGTAAAATATATGAAATGAATCTTTTGTCGTTTTTCGTACGAGGTACTTTTTGACTTTTCCGGCCAAAGTACGAGAAGAATGTTTTTTTAACTTATATGACATGAATGGATTTTTAGAACATTATTTCCATGAAGCTTCCTTTACAAGTTTTCAAGTTTATTTTTAATCAAATTCTATTAGTTTAAAATTATATGACATTTTAAGAAAGTAAAATGTTTTGGAAGTATAAAGGATATTTTCCTCAAGAATGGAGTTCAAGAGTTTTATCAAAATTATTTTCCATATAAGATAATATAGGGTTCTGATTATATCCCTACTTTTACATTAATTTGATTATGTTATGACGGAATTATTTTTATGACATCCTTTTATCTTATATGGATTATGTTATGATGGTACGGTGTTTAAAAATCCCATTTTTATTACATGGGTTATGCTATGATGTATGATTTATGATCTTGTGGAACACATAATAATGGTATCATTATGAGATGGGTGGGACCTATATATCCCTCAAATTCATTGGGTAAATATTTATATCTCATAAGATAGAAATGGCTGGAATGGCAGGTTAATCTGGTTCAGTGATACAGGACTGAAATGAGGAGTGAACTCGGTTAAGAAATGGACTTTGTCCACTAAGATAGTCTTAGAAATGAGTCTTGACTAATAAGAAGTGATTCTATATGATTATGTGTGCATGCCACAAAGTTCCATGTTTTATGTTATGATTATTGGGATTACATTTCACTACTATGATTTATCCCATTTTATGAAATCATAATCTCTTTTGTAGGTTAAGATTTCCAAGATGATGTGTTCTTATGAATAGGATGTGATTGATATTTCTTTTGTTTACCCATACTGAGAATTTGAGATCACCCTTTTGTATGTTTTCTTTTCCCCAGGTCAGGAAGAAGGATAGTAATTAAGATATGCCAAAAGGGACTCTAGATATGATAAAATAAAAGGGATACAGTGTAGATGATTTATGAACCAGTTGTTTATGTTTCCCCGTTTATAAAGACAATATACCTATACGGTCCTTTCATGGTTTTTTTATATGTTGTAATAAGTGTGCTTAAATTTTGAAGTAATAAAAATGTATGTAATGTATGGGTCGTTATATTAATGTTAACCAAATTAGGTTAAATACCCTGAGGGGGTGAATCATGGTATAAAAGATAAAAACAACTACCCCTTTGAATCTTGTTTCATTGCTAAGAAAACACCATTATCTCTCCTTACTAACGCAATGTATGAATAAAATTTAAATCATGCATGAGACACATCAGTTTTACTTGGTTAAACCTCATTGGGCCACATCCAAGGAACATACAATGAAGATGTGCCGATGTACCAAATCCACTAAGTCTCACTTCCAAATTACAAGGTTTGGGCTAGATCACTTCTATTCCAAGGCTCACTGACTTTACAATGGTTAGGGTTAGATCAATGCTTTCCCAAGGTTCAATCCCTATATCTCTTTTCTTGGATCCCTATAGGTGGAAAGAATCACCATCTTCCTTTTCTCAATTCTTTGGAAGATATCCACACAAAGATTGTGGACTTGTAGGTCCCATTATTTTTATGAATGCACGTATCCTAAACTGTAAGTAGATCCTATATTGAAGTCCTATTTTCAAATGTAGATTAAATCCAATTTATCATGAACAAACAATTTGCAGAAATTACTTTTTTGAACTGTTTTAGTAACTTTGTTAACTTATATGAATCCTTTTTTATCTTCCTTGAATACTCCATGAACTTTCTTTCCTCGCATGGCGTGAGTGCTTCATAGACTGTGTCTTATTCCACAGAACATCTCCTCTTCATAGATGGTTGATTCCTTGCTTACCCCCTCACCTACAAGGTCCCTTTTCATTTCCATGATATTGATCCCCATAAAACCTTTTTGAAAAACTATCCTACAAACTTCTTCCTTTGCAGAATCCTCTCTCCCAAACCACTTCACTTCATAGAATCCTCCTTTGCGAACCACTTCATACATTTCCTAATTTCCCTCATAGTGATGATATTTTCTAATGAAATTCACTCTTGGTAATTATGTGATTAGAAGTATTTATATATTAAAATATTTCCAAAAGAAATATTAATATGATTTACCAAATACATTGATGTGGTACAGCCTTCACCACAGACTATGTTATGTGGTCCACATAATGCCTTTCTTCCTTTGCAGTGGCTAATGTCTTCTATTAATGAATCACTACTTATCAACCACAAACAACATGCATCTCGTGAATTACGATCCTTCCTTGAACTTTTTTATGCAGTCTACATAGCATGCTTCACGGTCCCCATAGTGTTGCTATGAATAAATATTCCTTTAATAAATTCCCTTATCCATTCTATATACCTCTTATGCGGTCCACAAAATGCACTTCACGGTCTGCAAACGATGAACCCCTTTTCAGAAAAACATCATTTTCCCAGGAACAAACTCCCAATTTGGAGGCACAAAAATTTGGAAAACATTACGAAACTATGCCACCATAAAACCTGCTTTGACAACACCAACCATACTGATTCAGGATTTTCTGGTATTTTAAAAAAAACCCAAACACCACAAAAACATTAAAAATGATGCTTTGATGGATTTTTTACAAACATTTACCTTCTGATATTATTTATTTCTTATGATAATGCTATTTATTTATCTATTTCACCAATATTATTCTCTAATAAAGAGGGTATAGTCTCCCCAATATACCACCTTGGACCCATGATGCTAGTCAGGAGCATCTGGTATAAAGAGAGGTGATCTTGACGCCATGTGGGCTATCGGCTTAGGGAACCGTTAACTTTCATCGTAGTTCGGACATTACAAAGTAGTATCAAAGGAAATTTATTTAAATTTGTATTATTATTTTGTAATATTAGATAGGAGATTAAGAATATGTAGGAGTTTTTAAATGGAGAGTTCTTGGGAGTAGATAATCCACATATAGTGAAAGGCCAAATTACCTGGGATGGTATATTATGTTCTAGTTTGTCATGACCCGTCCCCCAGGGGCCATATCATGACTACCCCAAGCCCTCCTACCATAGGCCTGGGGCTAGAGACTAGAACCAAAGGCATAAATCCCTAAACTGGGAAGGCATTACCTTTATAACTGTAAACAAACACATTAGAATACACAACTGGAAGCAAATCACTAGTAAAAGTGTATACAAAATGAATTTCTGGAAAGTAAAGGGGTCAGAAATACATTCCCAATAGGAAACTACAAGTACAACTGAAAGAAAGTACAACTTAAAGAAAGTAAGCAACTACTGGGTCATCCTCTGGGGTTCCTACCTGAAGGGTAGGTACAAATGGCCTCCTCAGCAATCCATATCCATCTGTCCGCTCCATGTATTGTCACGCCGAGTGGTCCACCTCCGAGTACCATCCAGTCCTACTACTCTCCACCTCAGTCAGTGTTGTCCGTCATCTGTAACCAACACAATGAGGTGCGGGCATATCCCGTGTAGGGGTGAGTATAATGATACTCAGTAGGGACCTTGAGACCATGAAGGTCTCAATAAATCCAACAAGGATAAACTACAAAGTATAAAATCATCATATTACCCCACTTAGGTATTTTCCCATACATATACCTAAGTTATCAAGTAATCCATCTCAATCATGGGGAAATCTCAAAAGTCATTGACTTAGCTCAAAACCAGGATTTTATGATAGGGGTGGTAACATGTCACACTCCCAGTCAAACTGTCGAAACCTCGAATACGGGTTTACTCCTCCTCTATAGAGTACTGTGGGCCTTCTGCATCCCATAGAGGTGCTTCCCACTATCCTGAACTATTGTAGTACTCCTCCTGTCTAGTACTGTGGGCCTTCTGCGTCAAACAGAGGCGCTCCCCACAGTGGGTATGTCACGTCACACAGAGGCGCTCCCCCTTATAGCCAGCTGAGGTACTCCTCCTATCGAATACCATGGGTCTACCGCATCACACAGAGGCTCTCCCAACTGTGGGTATGCCGCGTCACATAGAGTCACTTCCCACTGGAATAGTCGAAACACTCTGAGTTGAAAGGTCAGCAGTCATCAGGTCACAGCCAGCTACTAAGTCTCTGTACTCTACTCGCTCATCTTCAAGAGGATCCACTCCACGTGTTATTGGTCAATACTCCAACTATCATGAAGTCACATGTACAAGTATTTCAAAGGTTCACCTCGTTATAGGGGTCTCAACGCAATAGATGACAGGTAAATCGGACGCCTGGTCTGTGAGTTATTGGCATTTCCATTCCAGGGGCCCAGTTGGTCTTTAGGTTCAAACCAACCTGACCATACCCCAACTATTTCCAAACCTCAAGTGGGGTATTCCAAAAGAACCATCTTGCTCTAAGATTTCTATCCCCGCATACGGTTCATCGATCAGGCACTTGTAGCCCATGATGTGAGCAAAAAAGGTGTAATCTGGTCAAATGTGTCTGGGTCCGGTCTGACCTAGTCGGACCGACTTGACCTGACCCAAGTCAGGACGGGGGGTCTGACCCAGTCCGTGGGTCCGACCCGGCTCGAGGGTCCGGCCCGACCTGAGTGGGTGGTCTGGCCCGAGTGGGCGGCCCGACCCGAGGGCGGCCCGGCCCGAGTGAGTGGCCCAGCACGGTGGCCCTCATGGCCCAGCTGGCTGGTGGCCCGTAGCCTGGATGGGTGGCGGCCCGATGGTCTGCCCTAGCTGCGCCCAGGAGGGAGGCACACGCCCCCTGGCTCTCGAATGGTTGAACTGTTTAGGTGGAATCAAATAGGTTCCAGGCGGCGTCGGTTCAGTTCATGCGGGACCCAGTAGGGTCCCGCTCCTCCTGTCTGGCCGAGCGGCCATCCGCTTCGCACCACAGGCATGGCGCATTGGCGTCGCTCCCCTCTACCGTGTCCCACCCTAGCCACAATTCTAGACCTCCATGCGATGCAATGGCACTGCGCCCCTCCACCGCGACTCTCCTCCTCCGTGCATCGTGACGGCGCCTAGCTCTTCCAGTGATCCGGCAGCATTACATCGCTGGTTTCTTCGTAGCTAGCCAGACGTCCATCATGTTGCTCCACTACTGTCCATCGGCCATGGTATTGTTGTGCCACCACCATCGTGATCGAGGGATGAAAATCTGAGGGTGAGGGTCGGGATGTGTTCGTGCGGTCCGAGCCCTCCACGTTATGTTGATATAATTCGGCAATTCATAATCCATAAATTGAACAACATAGAATGAGAAAAAAACAAATCAAATCTCTCTACCTCATTTGACAATGATCGTTGACGAAATTGAGGGAAGGAGAGTTCAGAGAAGATGGAGCCGAAGACAATGACAGCGTTCTTCATGGGTGATTCTTCGCTTTCTTTCCCCAGTTGAAGTTCGTTCTTCGTTGGCGGAAGAGGCGTTCTTCAGGGGTGAATTATTTCTCTCCCAAGTTCTTCCAAGGCTCCCCAAATTAAAATATGCCAACGAAAATGAAACAATAGGTTTTTCTATTATTTAATTGTTGCCATGAATTCAAAAGGTTTCAAAATTAATTAAAAGAGATAACCCACTTAATTAATGGGGGAGTTCTGGCTCTATTAATTAGTGGGGAAGTTCAAGGGTTTTATTCCACATTAATGGGGGTTCTGAGGGTTACAATCCCCGGGTGGTCCCCACCAAAGATATACTCCCAAGGGAGGTTATGTGCTGGTGGGACCCACCACCATAACCTCTCATGGGAGGTTTTGGTGTGGTGGCCCCCACCTATAACCACCACTTGGAGGTTTTAACCATCATAAATAAAAATAAAGTAACAATTTATTTTATTTTATTTTATTAAAAATCCCAAAATCTAAATTCCATTTTTGAACATCTATTGTCAAGGAGAAAGTCTTCTTAAGCGAATACCGGCACTACGAGTTCAACGGTGCCCTCAGACTTTAATTCTGAGCACCGGTCCAAAAGTTATAAAATATCGCTCGTACGTTTACTGAATGTACTCGAATAAAACTTCAGGAATTTATTTCGGGCACACTGGGCCTTGGAATCAAGCTCCGTAAATTTTCGCGGACTCGTAAAATTCCCATGTATTTAAGAAAAAAATCCACAAGAATTTTGGTTCTTTACATAGTTTATGCATATTATAATTTATTTTATTCCACTAATTTGTGACACATAAGATGTGCGATGTTTGTTATTATGATTGAGGTTTATATATTATCTTTTCCCTAATATGGGAAGGAATCTTTGATCATGCATCATTTTAGGAACCTGGTAAGATTTATATGTCATGCATTATGTTGTGCTATATTTAGATTATTGTGTGCATTGTTTGCAACATTTTTTTGTGCTTATTCCTATATACATGAATTGTGATAAAATTTCGTGCATGGACTTGATATGTGATTGGTTGAGATTAAATAGATGCAACACTTCAATTTTTATGGATTATGGACCTTATAAATTGTAAGTGGTGATCCATATAGTTCAACCTTCAAAAGATAATGTTTATAATTGTAAATTCAATTAAATGAATCTGAATTATAAAAATAAATTTTCACTATTAAATTTGGGATTCTAATTTCTTTTAAAAGTCTTTTTTCCTATGTAAATTACAATAAAAAATCTGTATATCATGACCTTGGACATAAAAAACGGATCTTGAACCATATCTTACCATAGTTGTGGGAAGTATGTAGTGTCCCTAATGTTCTATATAATTTTTCCTATCACCTAGACCAAGATTTACAAGCATGAATAGGGGTGTGACTGTTACATATGAAGGATTTTGCCTATCCTATTTGTGTATCTAATATATTATCATGATCAAACCTATATTAAGAGTGTTTTTGAATTGGTATAGCTATGCCACCATGATGTCCTCATGTCATGCACTTGGAGGGTTGTGAAAAACATGCTCGAGAGGTGGTGGGACTTGATGCACTAGTGGTACCAATAGTACTACCACCTATGGAACCACGTATTATCTATGATGTGGGTGATGATGTTTGATTTTTAGGGATTTTTCTACAGCGTATGCATACAATATAGGGAGCTCTACAACCATCTTTATCTATGGAAGAGCTTATGCAAGAGTTCCAGCAGCAACATCCACCTATATTTTTAGAGGATATTGGCCCCTGGGCTATATAGTTATGGATGATGATAGTCATATATATCTTTATTCACCTTGAGAAACCTCCTAAGATGAGAGTGAAGATAACTATTTATATGCTTCATGGATCTGCCAAACACAGGTGAAATATTTTATACAAGAAAGGTTTGTAAAAAGAAGTTATTTAGAGGTATTCCTAGTCTATCTTCAATGAGTCTGATCATTCCAAGGATCTTATTAATGAGAAATAGGGTTCCATGATAGTTATGGAAAAATCATATCATTTTATAGAGCTTCGAAACTTTTCACAAATCTATAATATTGATGAGATAACGAAAGATATTCTACTTGAGGATGAACTTAGGCATCAAATTTATTCTCTAGTGATTTTTTTGGTTGAATATCATTTTTGATATAGTAAAATGACCCCTTATCACTGGGAAGAATCTAAGGGAAGTTGAAAATGTGATCTAGGGCAGTTCTTAACTAAAATAGAGTAGTGGTTTGACTAGTGGTTGGAAGCGATATTTTGATATTTCATGTGTGAGCATCCACAACCAGGTATCACCCAGTGATAGTTATATGGTTTGTCACTAGTTTGGGAAGCCTCGACATAAGAGGACACAGTTTACTAGATACCCCATTGAGTGTTGAGGATGTTGAATATTGGGAAAAATTCAGTGTTTTTGTAGGACTTTTCCACATATTCTCGGTATGATAGGATATAGACCTGCTCCATATTCAAGAGAATTATTGGTAGAACCTCACCAGACAGGTTGTTGGAGTACTATAGACTATATAGGAAGAGGAGGTTTTTGTGATTGAGGTAGTCAGGCATCGGATATTCAACACTAGTAGATAGACCTACTCGGGGTAGTTGGGTTGTAGAACATGGCCATGGTCCATGCTATATTTATTTAGTGTAACCTACATTATAGGAGTAGGGTGTCATGCCATCTACTATTCGAGGTACCATTATGATATCCTCTACTATTGTGTTTTATTTATTTGAAATGGGTGGTATTCATTACTTTATCTTTATGGATATTTTGTAAAGCCTCAGCCTTCTTATTTAGTACACCTTTGTCTTGATGAAACTTGATACACTATGGTGTATGTTTCTAGATATTATACCTTTTCAAGTAATTCCCCCTTAAGGAAATGTATAATCATTTCTTATGGGACATATTTCTACCCATGATTAAGGGATTTGATTTCATTCTTGATATGGTTTGGTTGGTCCACTATCATACCTATATGAATTGTATAACCATTGGGTGTCATTTACATCAGCAGAGGGAAGTACTTATACTCACAAGGGTGAGTGGGTTGTCTAGGATAGTAGATCTAGACCAGATCATATTGGGACAGGTGGAGTGACCACCCAGATTGTTAGCCTTTACATGGATGAATTGGGGACTACATCAGGATAAATTACATCCTATATTAAATTGATTTAGGGATGTTTTCCCTGATGACATTTATAGATTACCTCTTGAGAGAGAGGTATAATTTACTATCAAGCTAGTGCCTGGAGCTACACTGGTATACATTCCTCCTTATAGGATGGCTACTATTGTGTTGTAGCAGCTCAAGCGGCAGCTAAGTTATATAGAATCTAGGGATTTTATTTAAACTTATAATTATACCTATGGTCCACCTATCCTTTTTCCAAGAATGTGGATGGATCCCTCGGGACCTGTGTGGATTATTAGAAGTTTAATTAGTTGATGGTTAAGAGTTAGTGTCATTTAACTTGTATAAATGATCTCTTTATCTAGATTAGAGGAGAGAGGGTTTTCTCGAATATTAATCTAAGATAAAGTTATCACCAGGTCCATTTTAAACCTTCAGATACAACAAATATGGATTTCCATAGTTGGTACGGTTTATATGAGTATTGGGTTATGTTTTTTGGCCTTACAAACGTACATTCCATTTTCATGGCCTTGATGAATATGGTTTTCCATCCCTATTTGGATTAAGATTTTTTGTGGTTTTTATATAAGGTATCTTGTTGTATTCTCATAATCTAAGAAAACATTCCACTCATCTTCAAATCATTTTTTAATACTTTGAGGGAGCACCCACTATATTATAATATCTTCTAGATTGAAAAGGTTTACTTCTTGGGTCATATTATCACAAAATTAGGGGTTTTTGTTGACCCAAGGAAGGTGAGTTCTATAGTTACCTGAGAGAATCCAAATAATTTATTTGATAAATGGATTTTCTTAGGGATGTATGGTTATTACAATACTTTTATACAATAACTATCATGGATAGAATCACATTTTATGTGATTGAATAAGATATTTGAAGTTTATATGGTTTGAATCCTACGAGAGATCATTTTAGAAGTTGAAAGGTATATTAACCTCAACACTAATCCTAATTCTTTCAGAGATGAGAGGAAGTTATATGATATATTATCATGAATCAGTTAACATTTTAGGAGATGTTCCAATAAAGTAAGATCAAATCATTGTGTATGTGTCTTAGCAGGTAAGGCCTCATGAATGGAATTACCCGATGTATGATCTCCAGTTAGCGTTAGCTACTTATGAATTGTGTTGTTGGAGGAAATAACTATTGGTAGAGCATTTTGTGGGGTTTATAGACCAGAAAATTCCTATGAGTATATTTACATAGAATATCTTGAATCTTAGGAAACAAAGGTGGGTTGAATACCTATGGACTTTTGACTTGAAGCATGATTATATGTTTGGGAAGGGAAATGCTATCACTGATTATTTGAGCAAGAGGACACAGAAACATACACTTTAGGAAGCTTGTAGAAAGTGGAAACTTATGGTTTTGTTTTCTAATAGGCACATCAAGGATTAGTACAGTCATGGAGAGTTTTTTACTTGCATCACTATCTATGACGTCTTCACTTCTGGAGAGAGTACATATGACGCAGTTTTTAGATCATAAAAGCTTGGTCCCATGAGGGAATATTTCTGGTGATAACCCCCTTTGGATTGGTTTGTTAATGGAGATGAAATCCTATATATAATTTAGAATATCTAGATCCCTACAAACATGAGCGAGGAGTTGATGTGAGAGTCACATTCTTTTCAAAGGGATGTTTAGCCATGTATCTTCATTATGTATCATGATATGTGTTGATATTATTGGTGTCTAGGGATGAAACATTAGATAGCGAGTTTTATCACTAGGAGTTCCAACTATCAGCATGTGATGGTGGAAAACCAGTATCTCAATGGCTTGTTATGGATATTAATGATCCCAAAATGGTAATGGGAAGATGTTTTGATGAATTCTATCATCGTATTATCGAGGTATCCTTGAGGTAGTGACAAAGTTTGGGTAGTCTGAGATCAACTTAAAAAGGTAGTTCACTTCAATACAATTTAGGACAGTTTCATAGTTGATTACTAAAGAAGAATATATGTTCATGAGATCATATATTTACACTTGTACTATCATTTTAGATATGGATGCTCATTTTGAATTGAGGTTCTAGAAGGGGTTATGATGATCTTTGGGTACATTGGTGCTTCTAAACACATCTTCTAACCCTCATATCGATAGCTAGCCAAAACAGAGTATATAGGTGTTATAGGACATCCTTCAGGCATGTGTCTTTCATTTTGGTGTTTCTTGAGAGAAACATATCCCTCTCATCAAAGTTTCTTACAATAATAGCTATCAGGAAACCATTAATATGGCTCTTTATGAGACATTTTATGGTAGTTCATGACGTTCACCCCTATACTGGTTAGATGTAGGAGAGGTATCCCTACTTGTTCCTCATCTAGTTCAAGATACTTTAGAGTAGGTACCGTTGATCAGGAAACACATGTCTACCTCTTAGTCTAGATAGAAATTTTTTGTCGATTTTCATTAAAGACCTCTAGAGTTCAAGGTCATGGATTGTTTTTTCTTAACATTATCAACCATACATGGTGATATATAGATACAAAGGAAAGGGAAGTTGTCACCTCACTTTCTTATACATTTTTAGATCCTGGATAGAGTTCGTCTAGTATCCTATATGTTACTTTTACCTTATATGTATTGTTCATGTATGAATTCCTCCATTTTTCATAGCTTCGCCGTTATCATGATGATCCATCTAAAAATTTTGATCATGAGAATGTTGAGTTGGATATTGATTCTTATTTTGAGGAGTATCCAATATTAATTATTGAATGAAGCATGGATGATCTATAATTCTAGTATATCCCTTTATTAAAGGTTCTATGAAATCATGATCAGGTATAAGATGATACTTGGGAGTAGGAGAATAATGTATGTGCTCATAGACCGAAGTTATTATTATGTGATGTCATAACACCCTTGGAAGTTTAACTTGGAGATCAGTTCCTTTAAGGGAAATGGGGAAGACTGTAAGAACCTGAATTTTCTATGAGGTATATATCCTTTAGTTTCTAGTTTAAATATTTTATTTTTGACCTAATATGGATTATTAGTGAGGTTATAGAGGAAACATTGGTGTTTGGGGATTTTTTAGAGCCTCTAACCCTAGAGAATGAATGAATGTACCAGGGAGAACAATTTGTAGAAACTGTGTGGCCTAGACCACATGGTTTCGCCTAACCATGTGGGGCACTTCAATGAGAAAAATAGGGTGCATAGTTACCCCAAACCATGAGCCTAGGGTTACATAACCATAGAGGTTCTATATATTTTTTGACTTAGTTTAAACACACGTTCACCACATGATTTGTCTAACTATGCATTATAACAATGGTATTGAGGTAGTTAGGTGAGCACAGTTGGTGCACAGTTTGTTCAACCATGCGACCAAACCATGTGACCCATTATTTTTAGTGAATTTACCAAATTTACCTATAATTATTATAATTTAAACCCTTAATCCTATTTCTTATTTCTAGTGGATAGAAGAACCATTTCTACCTCCTTTGAGAGTTTTTCATCCTTCAACCTAAGTTCATGGATAAAAAATCCATCAAGACTCTGATTCGACTTCCGATCATCTCATAGGATATTCATTGGTAAGATATTTATTCATATTGCACCATTCATCATGTGTCCTTGTCTTGAAGGAATTTCTTAGGTGTCGTCTCTTATGCCCTATTTTTAGGTCATTCATCTATTTTACTATTTCTTTCTAATATAGACCAATAAAATGGCCATTATAGGATGAGTTCTCATCAACGTACATATAGAAAGTAATCTAGTATTTATCCTTCAAAGCTGATATTCTTTATATTATGTTTCATGTTCCACACACCATTTTTACCATGTATTTCCCACTAAATTGAATATTCCTATAATTGGTTGTCTTTTTTAGAACCTAACGATTCTCTTAGGACCCCTTCAATTGTTTCCTCACCTTGAGGCATGTCGATCAAACTTCTATTGTTGGTATAAACTCTTAAATATCAAAACCCTCTTCTATAAGGTTTTGGGGTGAAATCTAATTGTGATATATAATATGAAATGGACAATATTTTTGGTATATCTTGAAAAAACACTTATCAATATGAGGTGAAGTGAATGGAGGTGAGTGGTGAGACCAAATCACCTAATTATACAAAATAATTGTTATTACCTTATTATTACGAAATTTTAATGAGTTATGAATTAACTATTGGCTCTAATTTAACCATTCAATATTTATAATTGATATAATCAGGCATGGAGACTCTTATTTTATAATTTGGTCACATCGAACCTCATGTATTATGTTACGGTCATAGAGTCCCTTCTACTACAATTATGATATGGGAATGGCATTCGTATATGATGACACATGGACATGGTGTCCTTATATGATGGCACATGGGTATGGAATCCATATTTGATAAGGTCATGGAATTACTATTTGATGACACTTAGTTATGACATCCCTATGTTGTGATACAGTCATGGTGACCCCTATAATATGTTACAAGCATGGAAACCCTATAGTTTTGATATTGGCATAAAATTCCTATACTGTTATGATTCGGGAATAATGACCCAATTGATATGATACTGAGTATGAAAACCCTTACTATAATGATACAGGCATGATGTCTCTTATAATATTAGGATATTGTGCATATAATCCCTATTCTTGTTATATCAGACATTGTATCCCTTGATACTCATGTGACTCATGATATAACTTATAGAAGTCTGAGTAACACCTCAAGTCAAGGCTAGTAGTAGAATCCACATATATGGCCATATATGCCACTATGTATATAGTCCATATATGTTTATACACATGGTTCAAGGATCTGAGCACAGCAGAATTGTGTGATGGGTCATGCCCAACTTTTCCTTTTGTCATGATTGAAGACTAATCTGAGATTTTACACAACATTCAACATCACGATCAATGGAATTAAATCAATTAATATAGATATGGGATATAACATGAGAACCAAGTATAGGATCATCACATATTATTTATAATTAATTAAATTAATTAATAATTTTCTTGTAGGAATTAGTTCTTAGTTGATAGACCTGACTACAAATTTACATTGTACTGTCATTTCATTGTAAGAATAAAGAGAAGATTCCCTCTATTTGTGATCCACATGCATTCCAAAAGTCTTTGAATGTCATCATAGTAATCTCTAGGTTCTAGAAGGAATGATCCTATTGCTTTCATATTTCACCTTTCATCACCACATGAATCACTTCCAAATCATGCTCCCTAATCTCTCTATACTTGAGAGTGGATGGAAAAGGGTGACTGATCTCCATTATTAAGAGGATTCTTGGAGAGGTAACTCTATAGTTCTTGAGTGGATTCTCTCTAGATTCATTGTGAACTGCAAAACAAATTAATCTGATCTATTAAAAAAATAATATAATATGGTTTAAATACCACTAGGGTTCATAGAAAAGTATTTTCTCAAGTCCCCTTTAATATTTATTTAATCCCTTATGGAACCCCATGTTTAAAATAATAATATTATTATTATTTCCTTGACATGCACTTAACTTTAGAATTTAGATAAAATATTATTCAATCAAATAATATTCAATATATAATAATTATCACTAGATATAAATATCTAGTTCTCCATTCCATCGAAATATTTATTTTGACACGAATAATGCATATTTATTTAATAAATAAATATCACTGTATCATTCACCAAGAAATAAATATTATATTCACTAAATATAAAATAAATATTTATTAAATATTATACTCAATGATATTCTCTCAAACAACTGGTAAGATAATATATGTGATCAATCATACATGAATAATTATTAATCCACATATAGGATAAATATATATTCAACATATTAATAAAAAATAATACTATATTATTTAACTGAGACTCTAGATACACCTAGTGTCTAACCCTCTATGCCACTTTCTCAGTGGCATTTGGAAGAGTAGAAAAAAGGCCAAGGTTAGCATCTAGAAACATGACAAGACAACCATAGAGAATGAATTTAATGCCACAAAGACATAATACCACATACAGATTCATACTATGTAATATAATTCCTTTATCACTTTATCTCTAATCAAGCAGGTTGCATGCTAGTGTCATCAACCTATGTGCTCGATGTCTCTTTCTTTGAATTTATGATAATATAACATTTCTATAGAGAACCATGGAAATGAATTTATTTATTCTATATCATTTCTGTCAAAGACCTAAGATATGATGTTTCATTATATAATAAAAGGGAAAAATCTTTTCTCACATTATTCATTAATGAAATATCACTCGTGATGCACCCAACATATCCTAACTCACCAAAAACATAAGCCCTGATGGTATTAATCAGTACATAAAATAAAGAGACTTATAATACTAATTAATAATAATATTAATTTCTAAGTATTGGTACACACATCTGTAGATAGAATCATCCAATGACACATATAAATGTGGATTTTCTACTAGATGGTATTGTTCCCATAATATCCTGCACTAGATATTACTAAGGGATTACACCATGAGAAAGTGCCTAAAATTCCTATGAGTCGCTACTCATGAAATCCTATATCATTTTTTTCACAAAATTATATCATCCAGATATATAACAAGTATTTAACAATAGTGTCATAGCATTTCTGGGTTGTCATCATAGCGGGGTACTCCTATGACCTTTTAGCATAATATATAATCTTAGGAAATTATTATATTCTATGTTACGTATAAGAATAATAATAATGTGATTAAGATTTTATTAAAAATAAAAACTCTAAATACATGTTATCATAAAGTATAGATAAATTGGTTCTAGGGAAAAAATTCAACAGACTCTCACATGCACTAGAGCCAACTACTAACAACATTCAGTCTTCCAGCTATCACATGATACTCATTCTTATGATGAGATTAGCCTTTAGTCTAGGGGTCCACTATGTTCTCTTCTATGGGTACTCCTCTTATATTAACTTCACCCTTTTGATAAAAATGCTTCGAGAGGTTATACTTTCATAGTATATTCTTTTTCTGATGGTGTGTCCTTAGAGATTTTGAAAGAGACACCTCTTTAATATTATCACAATAAAATATGATAGGGTCTTTACTTCTAGGTACCACATAAAAATATTGGACAAAGTTAATTAACCAAATTTATTACTTGGCTTCATCAAAAGCCACTATATACTCAGTCACTGTTGTTGAATGAGTGGAAACCAGATTATTTGGACTATTCTATCTCAAGGGTCCTCCAATGGGACTGAAAACATATCAATATTATGATTTTAAATCATTATGATCTTTTTGAAAACTATAATCAATATAACCTCTAAGGAATAGATCCACGTCTTCTCCATAAAGCAGGAACTTATCATTAGTTATTTTTAGATACATATGGATAGACATAATTGCAAACCAATTTTTTTCTTCTTTATTAGGTTAATATATATGTACCATTCTTAATTCATAAGAAACATCATGTATAGTACAAAACATGGAAAACATTACTGATCCTATCATTGAACTGTATGGGGTTGTAAAGACCCGTAAAATTCAAGGGAATTTTTTTTTTAATTTTCTTTAGAATTTTACAAGAGCGCGGTTTCAGACGGCACCTGATTCCGAGGCCCGGAGTGCCCGGAATTAATTTCTGAAGTTTGGCTCGGGTACGTTCAGTGAACGGACGAGCGGGTATTTCTAACTTTTGATACGGTGCTCGGAATTGAAATCCGAGGGCACCGATGAACTCGCAGCGCCGATATTCGCTTAAAGAGACATTTTCGGGAGTTGCGTTTGTTGCGGGATGAAAGTTAATTTTAGGGGTTTTTAGTTTGAGTTAAATAAAATTTGTTTAGAACAAATTTTATTATAACTTGTTAAAAACCTACCAAAGGAGGTTGGAAGTGGGACCCACACCCACTTAACCTCCCTTGGGAGGATTAAGTGTGGTGGGGCCCACACGAACCCCTAAACCTTTCAAATCCTCCCAACTCCTTTAACGCCTCTTTTAATGGCTTAAGTTACTTATTTAATTAAGGGAGTTAAACCCTTTTTGAATTTCAAACCTTTGAAATTCTTGTGGTTAAGTTATGTAATAATATAAGTTAAAGCTTATATTATTCTAGGGGATTCTTTTACCACCTTGGGAGGATTTCTTGAGAGCTTTGGAAGCTTTTCTTCTTCTTCTTCAACTTGACGAAGAACCTTCGAACTTGACGAAGAACGCCGTTCTTCAACGAAGAACTTCTTCGCCGAAGAACACGGTCTTTCCGCGACGCCATATCCGCGACGTGACGTTCTTCTTCCGCATCATCTTTTCCGCGACGAACGCCATCGACAACGACTCTTCCTCCGACGTCAAAGGAATCGACACCGATATTCCACGACTCCGTCAACGTGCGACTATCTAGGTAAGGGTTCTTGAGTTCGTTGTTTCCTTTTTATTTGTCTTTCCTCGAGACTTGACGTAGAACGCTCAAGTTCCGACGAAGAACGTCGCTCCGCTCTTCTTCGTCTTCGGTGTCAACGAGAGAGAACACCGCACCTTCCTCGGACAACCTTCGTCGGTGTACAAGGATTCGCCAATGACGTGCCTCTTCGGACGCGCCTCTTCGTCGTCGAATTTGACGAACGACGACCGCGACGCCCGACCTCCGCGACGTCGTCTTCCGCGGAACGTTCACAATCTTCGAACCTTATACCGAGGTAGGGGTTGTCGAATTCTTTTTGGTTTCCTTATTTTATTCTTGATCGTGATTTAGCAAGACTAACGTGAGGCTTGGTTAATTTTAAGTTGCGTTATTATTTTAACGTGAGGGGGGCCGGACCGCACGAACACGGCCGAATCCCCCTCCATCGTTCTTGTTTATTTTTGCGGATAGAAGCAAGTGGCGTGGTGCCGTCGCACCACGCGGATGATCGTACTTTTTTTTTACGCGGCGCCGTCGCGCTACCCCAAGGAAAGAAACATCAAGAACGCGACGCCGTCGCGCCGCGTTGAAAGAAATTAAAGTGCGGCAAAAGGGGCGCGGTGTCGTCGCACCGCGCCGGACGACGAACACCGCGGCCGGTTCCGGGCCGCGGCGGGACGAGAAGACCGCGACCGGTTCCGGGCCGCGACGGGACGAGGAGACAGCGGCCGGTTCCAGGCCGCGGCGGAAGAGAAGACCGGCGGCCGAGCCGCCGGCGTCGGAAGCCGAAGAGGGGACCGGAAATTCCGGTCCCGTTGGAGAAAACCGGCCGGCCAGCTGGTCGGCCGGATGCCGTTAAAACCGGGGGGATTAATCCCCCGGTCACCTTGCAAAACCCCCCTCTTTATGAGGGGGCGGCTCTTTGAAGAGGGGGGGGGGGCAGCCGGCCCCCCGGTTGGTTCCAGCCGGCCCCCACGTGCGGGGGCCGTTACCTGCAAAAAGGGCGCGGCCCTTTGTGCCGCGCCGTCCCTCAAAAACCGCGGGGGGTTGTTCCCCCGCGTGCAGCAACCTCGCGGCGCCAGGCCGCCGCGGCCCGCCGCGCCGCCGCGCCGCCCCAGGGGGGGGTCGGGCCGGGTCGGCCCGGACCCGGACCCCCCCGTTTCGAACCAGATTTGGTTTTTGGCTCATAACTTGAGCCTCGGACCTCCGATCGACGAACCGTCAGCGGCAACGCGATCCTTGGATCGAGACGGTCGTTTCGGTATATCGCACTCAAAGTTTCGGGTTACTTTGAGTTCGGCCGGGTTGGTTCGTTCACGGAACCAACCGGGCCTTCGGAGCAGAAACGCTCATATCTTGAGCTACGGACGTCCGATTGACGTGCCGTCAGCCGCGTTGTGTTCCTCTTAGAGAGACGGATCTTTTGGCATACTCCGCCCGAGGTTTGGACGCAGGTGGAGTACGGTCGGGTTGGTTTTGCCTTAAAAACCAACCGGGTCCCGGAGACGAAAATGTCAATAACTCTCAGACCGGGCGTCCGATCGACGCACCGTCTGTTGCGTTGAGTTTCCGTTTACGATACGGAACTTTTGGTATCCTTCGCCCGAGATTTGGATACAGTTAGTAGTGGCCGGGTTGGATCGCACCCGAAATCCAACCGGGCCCCTGGAACGGGAAAGCTGATATCTTTCAGACAGGACGTCCGTTTGACGAACCGTCAGCGGCGTTGGTGTTTACGTTTAGTAACGGTCCCTATGAGTATACCCTATGGGAGTTCGGGGTACAGTTGAGATACGGCCGGGATTGGTTCGCACTCGAAACCAACCGGGCCCCTGGGACGAAAAGGCTAATAACTCACAGACCGGGCGTCCGATCGACGCGCCGTCTGTTGCGTTGAGACCCCTGTGACGAGACGGACTTTTGAGATACTTCTTTGCGGGGCTTTGTGATACTTGGAGTATCGACCAGTAGCTCGTGGAGCGGACCCTCCCGGAGACGAGCGTGCAGAGTACGGAGACCGTGTAGCCGGCTGAGACCTGACGACTGCTTGACCGACTCGACTTGGAGTGAGTCGACTAGCCCAGTGGACGGAGCGCCCGGTATTTGGCGGCAGACCCACGGCGGACGGAGCGCCTGGTAGTTGGCAGCAGACCCGCGGTACTCGACAGGAGGAGTACCTCAGTAGGCTATCTGGGTAGCGCCCGGTATTTGGCAGCAGACCCTCAGTGGACGGAGCGCCTGGTAGTTGGCAGCAGACCCGCAGTACTCGACAGGAGGAGTACTTCAGCAGTCTTAGGTTAGTGAGCGGCGGCCTCGGAGTCGTGACAGGACCACTGTACACTCTAGAGACGGAGCTCTTCAGCAGTTACGGTTTCGATAATGAAAATCCTGGTTTGAGATGAGACTTTTGACCTTGTGTTTACCTCATGATTGAGATGGGTCACTTGGTAACTTTGGTATATGTATGGGCATATACCCGAGTAGTGGTTATCCGTCGTTTTCACAATCCTTGTGTTTCCTCATGATTGAGATGGGTTACTTGATAACTTAGGTATATGTATGGGCATATACCTAAGTAGAGTTTATCTGTTGAGATCTTCTTGTGTTTATCCTTGTTGGTTTTAGTGAGACCTTGAGGGTCTCGGGGTCCCTACTGAGTATCGTTATACTCACCCCTGCACGGGCTATGCCCGCACCTCGTTGTGTTGGTTGCAGACGACGGACAGTGCTGACAGAAGCCGAAGGTTCGAGGACTGGACGGTACCTGGAGGTGGACTATACGACGAGGCGGTACCCAGAGGTGGACCACTGGGCGGGACATACTCGGAGCGGATGGCGGGACCCGAGGAGCAGAGGAGCTATCTGTACCCACCCTTCAGGTGGGATTTCCAGTGGACATCTCAGCGTAGCAGCTTTACTTTTCAGTCGCTGTTTTCCCTTTCGAGTTGTACTTTACAGTTGGGCTTGTATTTCCGGCCCCTTTTTACTTTTCAACTCTTCTTTTTGTACTTAGTGTTTTACTCCGCTTGTACTCTGTGGTGCTTGTTTTCTTTATAAAGGCAATGCCTTCCCAGTTATCAGGATTTTACGCCTTTGGTGCTAGTCGCCAGCCCCTGGCCTATGGAAGGCGGGCTTGGGGTAGTCACGGCACGGGCCCCGAGGACGGGTCGTGACAAATTGGTATCAGAGGAGTTCGGTTCTACCGCAGAACTTATAACTCTGATCTTTCTTTCTGTGAAGCAATAGTGTTAAGGGTACCGAGTGTGGTTTTCAGTTCAGGGAGTCCAGTGTTGGTGCGGGCGGCCGACGTATCCATACACCAGGACCCTGACAACTGATTTCCGACTTTGTGCACGAAAACACTGATTGCGTGTGTGTTTTCAAAAGTTTTTTTCCCTTAAAACAGCTCAAACCAGGTCAGCTCACCAGGTATAATCGTTTGATCGTGTTACGTTGTTTCTTTCAGGATGGCCCCACGACGGCAGCCAGCTAGGGTTCCGAGAATCGAACGTGACGACAGCCCACCGAGCGACGAGGCCTCGGTGCAGGGCCCTTTGTCAGCAGTGGCACCGGCGGTAGCTCTACCCGCCGAGCCCCCGATGCTTCCAGCAGCAGCCGCTGACGATGCACGTCGCCTCAGCGCACTGCATGAGTTTCAGCGCCAGCGACCGCCCAGGTTTCGCGGGGAGACGGATCCCCAGGCTTCAGAGGACTGGCTGGAGGCAGTGGTACGAGTGTTTAGGCTAGTGAGGACACCAGCAGACCTCATGGTGATCCTCGCTGCGAGCCTACTACACGCAGCAGCAGGACGATGGTGGAGCTTGATGCTCCAGGTGCACGATGAGGCATCTCTACTTTGGACGGACTTTGAGAGCCTCTTCCGCTCGGATTTCGTCCCAGCCACCCTTCGTGCGGTGCGTATCCAGGAGCTTCTGCAGCTGCGGCAGGGCAGCATGACAGTCGCTCAGTACTCGGCGAGATTTACCGATCTCTCGCGCTACTCGACCGACATGGTACGGGACCCATTCTTCCGGGCCCGGACCTTCGAGCAGGGTTTGAGACACGAGATCAGGGCATCGCTGATCTCCCTCAGCTTACCGACTCAGACAGGAGTACTGGAGCGGGCCCTTCTGATTGAGAGCTTCCTTGCTGAGTCTTCACCAGCGCAGCGACCCACCGCAGGGCGGCACGTAGCGGAGTCTTCGGTAGAAGGTAGCCGACAGATGACTCAGGGGTCCAGACAGACCAGACCTTCAGGCAGACGACCTCAGGGCACTGGCTCAGCAGTGCAGGGCACACAGCGCGGAGTCAGTCTTTTGAGTGGAAGACAGTGCTTTGCATGCGGCGGGCAAGGCCACATGGCTCGTGACTGCCCGACCCGCCATGCGGAGGAGCAGCAGACGGTTGAGGAACCACCTAGGCAGAGGCAGAGGTTCGACCGTGGCGGTCCGCAGGGAGGAGGCGGACGAGGCAGAGGAGCTGGCCGAGCAGCAGGTGGTGGACGACGCTTTGAGGCTCTGCCACCACCACCACCAGGAGGTCCACCCCGACCACAGGGAATAGGTGAACATGCGAGAGCACAGCTTCAGGCAGCTGAAGCTTACGATCATGGAGCTTTGGGAGCAGGTGGACAGGGGAGGAACTAGTGGATACGTCTTTTGTACTTCTAGTTCCATGTTGATGTTGCTTTTGTGTAGCGTCTTGTATTATGAGCTGCAATAATAAAAGACGCATCCTTGGTGATGTTTTCATTCCTTTCCTCTTTTGTGATATTACTAAGAGGTTCCAGTTGACTGTTGACTTGACCCTCACTTGTGAGACATCTACTGGAGGAGACCAGTTACCACACACTGATGCCGACTGTGTGACTCAACCCTTGGAGGCGAGAGTAACGGTTGGATCTCTTAGTAGTAGCGTCGAGGCCTTACGACGTCATCCTTGGTATGGATTAGTATTATCCATGTTAGGATTGACTGTTTTAGGCAAAGAATGTGGTTCATCCAAGGGATGAGACCAGGTTTCTCTTATCGGCAAAGAAGAAATCTCGCAGCTCTTGTGGGACCAGAGATGGTCCGGGCCACGTCAGAGGAGGTCCAGGTCATCCAGGAGCGGATGAGGACAGCACAGAGCCGGCAGAAGTCATTCGCTGACAGGAGGCGGAGGCCACTAGAGTTCGAGGATGGTGACCACGTCTTCTTGCGGGTCTCACCTCGACGTGGTATTCGGAGATTTGGCCGAGGAGGCAAGTTATCTCCACGCTTCATCGGACCCTTCCAGGTCCTCAGCAGGGTTGGTGAGGTGGCTTATCGCCTGGCTCTACCACTTCAGTTACACCGGGTGCACGACGTCTTCCACGTGTCTCAGCTGAGGAGATACGTGCACGACCCGACGCACATCTTTGATCATGGGGAGCTTAACGTTGACGATGGGGCGACTTTTACGGAGGTCCCGGTGGAGATAGAGGATCGACAGGAGAGGGTCCTATATGGGCGATCGATTCCTCTTGTGCGCAACAGTTGGCGGCACGGGAATCTCCAGGAGAGCACATGGGAGCGAGAGGCTCAGATGCGTGCTCAGTATCCTCTTTTGATTCCCTAGTTTTTGATGTATCTTTACGGGGACGTAAAGCCCTGAGGTGGGAGTAATGTAAAGACCCGTAAAATTCAAGGGAAATTTTTTTTTAATTTTCTTTAGAATTTTACAAGAGCGCGGTTTCAGACGGCACCTGATTCCGAGGCCCGGAGTGCCCGGAATTAATTTCTGAAGTTTGGCTCGGGTACGTTCAGTGAACGGACGAGCGGGTATTTCTAACTTTTGATACGGTGCTCGGAATTGAAATCCGAGGGCACCGATGAACTCGCAGCGCCGATATTCGCTTAAAGAGACATTTTCGGGAGTTGCGTTTGTTGCGGGATGAAAGTTAATTTTAGGGGTTTTTAGTTTGAGTTAAATAAAATTTGTTTAGAACAAATTTTATTATAACTTGTTAAAAACCTACCAAAGGAGGTTGGAAGTGGGACCCACACCCACTTAACCTCCCTTGGGAGGATTAAGTGTGGTGGGGCCCACACGAACCCCTAAACCTTTCAAATCCTCCCAACTCCTTTAACGCCTCTTTTAATGGCTTAAGTTACTTATTTAATTAAGGGAGTTAAACCCTTTTTGAATTTCAAACCTTTGAAATTCTTGTGGTTAAGTTATGTAATAATATAAGTTAAAGCTTATATTATTCTAGCGGATTCTTTTACCACCTTGGGAGGATTTCTTGAGAGCTTTGGAAGCTTTTCTTCTTCTTCTTCAACTTGACGAAGAACCTTCGAACTTGACGAAGAACGCCGTTCTTCAACGAAGAACTTCTTCGCCGAAGAACACGGTCTTTCCGCGACGCCATATCCGCGACGTGACGTTCTTCTTCCGCATCATCTTTTCCGCGACGAACTCCATCGACAACGACTCTTCCTCTGACGTCAAAGGAATCGACACCGATATTCCACGACTCCGTCAACGTGCGAATATCTAGGTAAGGGTTCTTGAGTTCGTTGTTTCCTTTTTATTTGTCTTTCCTCGAGACTTGACGTAGAACGCTCAAGTTCCGACGAAGAACGCCGCTCCGCTCTTCTTCGTCTTCGGTGTCAACGAGAGAGAACACCGCACCTTCCTCGGACAACCTTCGTCGGCGTACAAGGATTCGCCAACGACGTGCCTCTTCGGACGCGCCTCTTCGTCGTCGAATTTGACGAACGACGACCGCGACGCCCGACCTCCGCGACGTCGTCTTCCGCGGAACGTTCACAATCTTCGAACCTTATACCGAGGTAGGGGTTGTCGAATTCTTTTTGGTTTCCTTATTTTATTCTTGATCGTGATTTAGCAAGACTAACGTGAGGCTTGGTTAATTTTAAGTTGCGTTATTATTTTAACGTGAGGGGGGCCGGACCGCACGAACACGGCCGAATCCCCCTCCATCGTTCTTGTTTATTTTTGCGGATGGAAGCAAGTGGCGTGGTGCCGTCGCACCACGCGGATGATCGTACTTTTATTTTACGTGGCGCCGTCGCGCTACGCCAAGGAAAGAAACATCAAGAACGTGACGCCGTCGCGCCGCGTTGAAAGAAATTAAAGTGCGGCAAAAGGGGCGCGGTGTCGTCGCACCGCGCCGGACGACGAACACCGCGGCCGGTTCCGGGCCGCGGCGGGACGAGAAGACCGCGGCCGGTTCCGGGCCGCGACGGGACGAGGAGACCGCGGCCGGTTCCGGGCCACGGCGGAAGAGAAGACCGGCGGCCGAGCCGCCGGCGTCGGAAGCCGAAGAGGGGACCGGAAATTCCGGTCCCGTTGGAGAAAACCGGCCGGCCAGCTGGCCGGCCGGATGCCGTTAAAACCGGGGGAATTAATCCTCCGGTCACCTTGCAAAACCCCCCTCTTTATGAGGGGGGCGGCTCTTTGAAGAGGGGGGGGGGGGGCAGCCGGCCCCCCGGTTGGTTCCAGCCGGCCCCCACGTGCGGGGGCCGTTACCTGCAAAAAGGGCGCGGCCCTTTGTGCCGCGCCGTCCCTCAAAAACCGCGGGGGGTTGTTCCCCCGCGTGCAGCCACCTCGCGGCGCCAGGCCGCCGCCTCCCGCCGCCGCCGGCCACCGCGCCGCCCCAGGGGGGGGTCGGGCCGGGTCGGCCCGGACCCGGACCCCCCCGTTTCGAACCAGATTTGGTTTTTGGCTCATAACTTGAGCCTCGGACCTCCGATCGACGAACCGTCAGCGGCAACGCGATCCTTGGATCGAGACGGTCGTTTCGGTATATCGCACTCAAAGTTTCGGGTTACTTTGAGTTCGGCCGGGTTGGTTCGTTCACGGAACCAACCGGGCCTTCGGAGCAGAAACGCTCATATCTTGAGCTACGGACGTCCGATTGACGTGCCGTCAGCCGCGTTGTGTTCCTCTTAGAGAGACGGATCTTTTGGCATACTCCGCCCGAGGTTTGGACGCAAGTGGAGTACAGTCGGGTTGGTTTTGCCTTAAAAACCAACCGGGTCCCGGAGACGAAAATGCCAATAACTCTCAGACCGGAAGTCCGATCGACGCACCGTCTGTTGCGTTGAGTTTCCGTTTACGATACGGAACTTTTGGTATCCTTCTCCCGAGATTTGGATACAGTTAGTAGTGGCCGGGTTGGATCGCACCCGAAATCCAACCGGGCCCCTGGAACGGGAAAGCTGATATCTTTCAGACAGGACGTCCGTTTGACGAACCGTCAGCGGCGTTGGTGTTTACGTTTAGTAACGGTCCCTATGAGTATACCCTATGGGAGTTCGGGGTACAGTTGAGATACGGCCGGGATTGGTTCGCACTCGAAACCAACCGGGCCCCTGGGACGAAAAGGCTAATAACTCACAGACCGGGCGTCCGATCGACGCACCGTCTGTTGCGTTGAGACCCCTGTGACGAGACGGACTTTTGAGATACTTCTTTGCGGGGCTTTGTGATACTTGGAGTATCGACCAGTAGCTCGTGGAGCGGACCCTCCCGGAGACGAGCGTGCAGAGTACGGAGACCGTGTAGCCGGCTGAGACCTGACGACTGCTTGACCGACTCGACTTGGAGTGAGTCGACTAGCCCAGTGGACGGAGCGCCCGGTATTTGGCGGCAGACCCACGGCGGACGGAGCACCTGGTAGTTGGCAGAAGACCCGCGGTACTCGACAGGAGGAGTACCTCAGTAGGCTATCTGGGTAGCGCCCGGTATTTGGCAGCAGACCCTCAGCGGACGGAGCGCCTGGTAGTTGGCAGCAGACCCGCAGTACTCGACAGGAGGAGTACTTCAGCAGTCTTAGGTTAGTGAGCGGCGGCCTCGGAGTCGTGACAGGACCACTGTACACTCTAGAGACGGAGCTCTTCAGCAGTTACGGTTTCGATAATGAAAATCCTGGTTTGAGCTGAGACTTTTGACCTTTTGTTTACCTCATGATTGAGATGGGTCACTTGCTAACTTTGGTATATGTATGGGCATATACCCGGGTAGTGGTTATCCGTCGTTTTCACAATCCTTGTGTTTCCTCATGATTGAGATGGGTTACTTGATAACTTAGGTATATGTATGGGCATATACCTAAGTAGAGTTTATCTGTTGAGATATTCTTGTGTTATCCTTGTTGGTTTTAGTGAGACCTTGAGGGTCTCGGGGTCCCTACTGAGTATCGTTATACTCACCCCTGCACGGGCTATGCCCGCACCTCGTTGTGTTGGTTGCAGACGACGGACAGTGCTGACAGAAGCCGAAGCTTCGAGGACTGGACGGTACCTGGAGGTGGACTATACGACGAGGCGGTACCCGGAGGTGGACCACTGGGCGGGACATACTCGGAGCGGATGGCGGGACCCGAGGAGCAGAGGAGCTATCTGTACCCACCCTTCAGGTGGGATTTTCAGTGGACATCTCAGCGTAGCAGCTTTACTTTTCAGTCGCTGTTTTCCCTTTCGAGTTGTACTTTACAGTTGGGCTTGTATTTCCGGCCCCTTTTTACTTTTCAACTCTTCTTTTTGTACTTAGTGTTTTACTCCGCTTGTACTCTGTGGTGCTTGTTTTCTTTATAAAGGCAATGCCTTCCCAGTTATCGGGATTTTACGCCTTTGGTGCTAGTCGCCAGCCCCTGGCCTATGGAAGGCGGGCTTGGGGTAGTCACGGCACGGGCCCTGAGGACGGGTCGTGACAGGGGTCCTACTCATTATCTCTTTCTCCAGTTGTTCCTGAGGACAAATTTTCTTATAAATATGTATACCATGTGACACCATAACCAATACCCTCTTGGATTTTTCCATACTAAATATCTTTATTATCTTATCAAAATATATAATAATACTCTTGGATCTATCACAAATTATCTTGATCCCTATAATATAGGATTATTCTCCTAATTAATTCATGGAGAAATACTTTTTAAACCGGTACTTAGCAGACTATAATACCATTATACCATTTCTAATAAGTAATATTTCATCAACATACCATACTAGAATAACGACTTCATTCTCAATAAAACTCTTGTAAACACATGGCTCACATTAATTTTTAATTAAACTAAATTATTTTACATCTTTATTGAATTGAATGTTCCATGAGATAGATTCTTTCTTCAATCCATAAATTAATATATACACCTTTTAAATCTTTTTAGCTTCACTTTGAGTCACAATCCCATATGGTTGTGTCATATAGAATTCTTCCCATTAAGGAAAATAGTTTTTACATCCTTCTTCCAAATTTCATACTCATTGTAAGCTACTATAAGAAGTACAATTTAGATGGATTTGAACAAGTAAACTTGTGAAAATGTGTCATCATAATCAATTCCTTGATGATGTTTAAACCCTTTAGCCACTAGTCTTTCTTTATTGGTATTTAATTTACCTTACATGTCCAGTTTTATCTTGAATACCCATTTTCACCCAATTGGATTTACATCAATTAGTGCATTAACCAGAAACCAAATTTGGTTTTGATACATGGAAACTATTTCAAAATTAATGGACTATTTCCATATTACATCTGTTGATCTCTCAACTACCTATTTTAAAGAGATAGTGTCATCATTTTAAACCAATAATGAGTCACATTCTTTAGTGACTTGAAAACCATACATATTTATTTATCTTACCTCTCTTTTAGTCTTATTCAGTACTTTTGTTTCATGAAATACTTCATCTATGGATACCTATTCCTATACCAACTCTTATGTATATTGAGCATCAACTTTATCAAATCCAATCTTTATCCCACTATCTTTTTTGAGGATGTGATCCCTCTCAAGAAATATGGATTTTATGGTGATAATCACTTTCTTATCTTTGGGTTTTTATAGGTATTATCATTTTATTTCATTGTGATACACTATAAAGATACACATTCTCTCCCGGGGTGCTATTTTGTTCCATGAGAAGGCCTTAACAAATGCCATGTAACCCCATACATTTGTATGCGACAAAGATTTTCTTTCCACTCTATAAATAAAAGGTAATTCCATTTTCTTCTTTAGTTGGTACTAAGTTTAATGTGTATGCTATAGTTTTTAATGAATATCACTAAAATGATAATGGAAGATCTAGATGACTCATTATCAACCTTACCATGTCTAAAAATGTATGGTTACTCCTTTAATTAACACCATTCCACTATGGTGTGTAAGGTGGAGTGAGTTGAGATATAATACCAAAATCATATAGAAAATCAATAAACTCTTGAGATATTCACCACCTCGATCTGATCAAATCATTTTTTATCTTATTTCTCAGTTTATTCTATAATCCATTCTTTAATTCGTTGAATTTATCAAAGGTCTTATACTTATACATCATCAAGTAGACATAAAAAAATATACTCAAGTCATCATTAAAAGTTATGAAGTAAGAATATACACCTCTAGATTATACTAAAAATTATTCATACACATCACTGTGTACTAATAATAGAGTCACGACCTGTCCCTTGGGGCCTATGTTGTGACTACCCCAAGCCCGCCTCCCAAAGGACAGGGGCTAGCGACTGGTGCTGAAGGTGTCAACTTGCAAGTGGGAGGCATTTTCTTGAATACCTCTATGCACACACACACCCAAAAAATTCCCACACACTAAAAAGGAAACATGTACCACTAAACCCAAGCTGACTACAAGTACCACTAATAAGAGTGGGCCGGAATACAAACCCAACAAAAGACTGAAAACAACAATGTACAAAAAATGAAACTCTGATGGCCATCCGTGGAAAATGCCACCTGATCGTGAGAGTAGTGTAGCTACTAGAAGAAGAATTATAACCTCCCATCCACCTGATCCTAATAGGCCCCTCCAGGTCCTAGGACACCAAGTCCACTATCGTATCATCCATCGGTCCCATCTCCTAGAGCACCCTTGGGTCTTAGTCCACAAAAGCCTCTATCGAAACTTTGATCGTCTGTACTAGACACAACACGTGTAGGAAAATCCCGTGCTGGGGTGAGTAACAAAGTAATCAATAGGGACACCAAAACAAAAAGGAAATACCTCATAGAAATCTTGAAGGTAAATCAAGAATCATAATAATAATCACACCAGGTATACATTTAAGGTAGTTATAGAAGAATCACCAGTAACATCATCAAACACCTTTGTTGTTGGGGAACTCCTCCTCAATCAAGTACAGTGGTCCTGCAAAGTAACACATAAGTGCTTCCCACTAAACATGGACTGCTTTGGTACACCTCCTCATCACGTAATGTAGGTCTACAGAGTGACACAGAAATACTTCCCACTAATATTGGACAACTGAGGTACTCCTCCTTGTCGTGTACCGTGGGCCGGTAACGTCACAAATAATTGATTCCCATCATGGGTCTGAAAATTCACATAGATCTAATTCCAAATGGTCCATGGTTGAGTCCCATAGATTCAAAATCCAGTAGTCCTCAGGTATTATCTAACCATAGGGTTCTTTATGTAGCTCCCTTGGGAGAACCAGTCCTCAAGCCATTTTTCACATCTCAACTTCCATGAAATCCTCCTCAGGGAATGCCATAAGATCTTCCACGTTGAGAGGGTCCCAAAACCACAAATGTATCATCAATAGGATGCACATACTACAAGGTAAGTGAGTTTTAACAAACAATGGCCTATTGAATCTGGGCTCAATCCGACCTGGTCAGGTCAACCCGACCAACACAGCCTAGGGGTCCCACATACCCCAGTTTAAATTCAACTGACTCGACCTGACCCGGTTTATGTCTGGGTGAGTCTGGTCTGTCGTAGCTAGTGGTCCAGGCCCAATGGGCCTCGTTGGACCCAGCACGGTTTGGCCAAGGGTCCAACCCGCCGAGTCGACTTGCGAACCGGTCTAGTTTGGCTCGGTCTAAAGGGCATGGCTCCGGCCCACTAGGTGTGGGTTCGGCCTACTTAGCTGTGGGATCGGCCCTCTAGGCCGCTGGTACAGACTGATCATAGGGGCGCAGCCAGCTAGCCCGAAGCTTTACCCACGCATTACGGGATAGTGGTACGCCGCCTGGCTGGGACGTAACTGGTTTCCGCGTCCATCCCCCAGTGGCCCCATGGATGTACATGGCCCATCCTTCCATGGTCAAGCGACCTTAGCTCGCCAAACCATCAAGACGGCCAGGACACGGTTCATCCCTTCATGTGGTGCCCAAATGGCACCACGTCACCCCACGGCT
Organism: Viscum album; assembly: GCA_963277665.1. NCBI lineage: Eukaryota > Viridiplantae > Streptophyta > Magnoliopsida > Santalales > Viscaceae > Viscum > Viscum album. Next base: position 1,872,195,081 of record OY728146.1, on the reverse strand, counting down.
GCTGTGGCCAGCCGGCCGTAGCCTCTTGCTGTTGTTGTGCACCAATGGATGCACCGATATCATCCATCACAGCCGATGAGGGTCGGCTTACTCATCTTTCGTGGAGCCAATTGGCATCTCCCCCTCTACGCGGTCGGTGACACCTTCCACATGCCACCAGAGTTTCTCCGATGGTACATTTTTTGATCCGTCTACACCTATGGGACTCTCGGGTCGCCTCCATCTCTGTGATAATATTGGATGTGACTTTCTTCCATTATGATCAATCTGTTCATAATTAGTGCACATTTGGTGGGGTTTGAGCCTTTATTCTAGTCGGCCCATACCCTCCGCGCTAGAAGTTGTAAAACCAGCGAGGCTCAGGGGAGATGTTCAATCATAACAAAATAGAAACTAATCCTGGATAGATAATCTCCCAAATAAAGTTATCTTCCCGCATAAATTCATGATTCGTGGATAAACCTGTTCATGGGTTGATCAACATTAATCATTTCTAGAAAATAAAGGGGAAGAACTTAAAAATAAAACAACTGATACCTAGATACGTTGGATCTGTTGATGAAGAATAAAGGGTTATGTGTCATCATCGATCTATGATCATTGGCGTTCATCACCACTCGTCAACCTCCAGATCCGATATGTTAGCGTTCGTCTCTTCATTCTTAATTCTTCATTGGAGATGGATTCCATCAGTGGTTCATCAGAGATTTTCCACATATGTTAATTCCCAAAGTAAAACATGTATGAATATTAAAAAAACATGGGTAGCGATTTTTCACTCATTAATGATGCTCATTAATTAGCCATGCTTAATGAGCCATTAATGAACCATTAAGATAACAGTTTCATGGTTATAAATGAGCCAATAATGACCCTCCATTAATGATCCTCTTCATTTCACTGATGCACTGTCGTCTACTGCTCAATTGTGAGAAAGGAAATAAAATAATTCTTTTAAATTATTTTATTATTTTTTTCACGAAAAGTCTGAAAAATAACTTTTCCACTCGGCCCTTACCAGTAGAATTTAAGTCATTTCTATGTAAATCCCGACGTTCTAAGTTCAACGGTTCCCTCATATTTTTGATACAAGAACCAATTAAAATGTTAGAAAAACAAACTTGCACGTTTACTGAATGTACCTTAAAAAAATTTCAAAATTCATTTCTGGGATCACCAGTCCTTAGAATCACGTTCTGTCAGAACGTGTAGTCTCAAAATAATTGCATATAATTTAAAAAATAAAAATTAATTAGAGACATTACATTCTCCCACCATAGGGATTTACATCCTCAAAATCCAAAACAAAAAACTAATCAAACAGATGAGGGTGCTAAGCATTAATCTGAGCCTCCCACTCCCATGTGGCCTCCTGGAGATTCTTGTGCTACCACTGAACTTGCACTAGAGGAATCGACTACCCATGCAGGACCTACTCCTGTTGATCCTTTATCTCCTCTGAGAACTCCACAAAATTCACCCCATCGTCAATGTTCAACTAGCCCCAGTCAATGACGTGTGATGGATAATGCTTTTACTTCCTCATCTATGACACGTGGAAAAAAATCATGAACTCGGTTCATCTGTTAGAGAAGAGATTGGCGGTACGCCAGCTCGGCAACTCTGATCAGGATCTGAAAAGGTCTAATAAACCTCAGAGATAGTGATCCACCCTAGTCAAATCTCGGTAATCCTCGTCATGGGGAGACCTAAAGGAACACATGACCTCCCTCCTCAAACTACAAGGGTCTATGATTCCTATCAGAATAAGACTTATGCCTACTTTGTAAAATTATCATCCGCTCCTAGATTATTTACACCTTATAGGTGTTAGTCCGTACCAGCTATGGACCCATGAGTGTCAACTCCTATAAGTATGTCCATCATAGGGGTGATCTGCAAGGCCTCCCATACAAAGCCTCAAACGGTTCCATTCCAATGGTGAAGTGGTAGATGTTGTTGTATGAAAACTCCACCAGTGGCAGGTGGTCCTCTCAACTGTGAAAAAAATCTTGGATGCAAGCACATAGCATGTCCTCCAAGGTTCATATGGTTATCTTTATCTAACCATCTATTTGGGGTTGAAAATATATGCTCAAGCGCAGATGCATCCTGAACGCCTCCTATAATCCACTCCATAGTAGGGATGTAAAGATAGTGTCATGATCTAAGATGATCATCAAGAGAACCCTATGAAGCCGCACTATCTCCCAGATATAGAGGCATCCCAAGCCCTCTACCAATCCCTTCTACTAGATGGGTTGTGTAACACCCCAAGATTTCATAGAGTGTTATTTCTTCAAAATAATTCAATAACTTGCACTACATGCAACACCGAGTTCAATGGCACCATGACTTACCAAAAAGCCATTCAAAAGAGATTATGAATAGTATTAACTAAATTTTAAACTTTATATAATCCTTATAATTTTTCCATATTATGAGTATCTTAGACATAATGCAAGAACAAATTCATTTTCAGTATTGCACTTTTATCAACTTTTAATAGTGAACCCTTTTTAAATAAAATATTTTAAACTTTTTGACTAAATGGGGACATCAAAAATTTAAAATGAAACATCCCAAGCTTCCACGGTACGCTTTCCTTTGAATAAAATAGTAGCGTGTGTTGTACGCAACCTTGAGTTTTAACACACACCATAACCGATCAAAATAACCGTTATGAATAGTAATACCTACTTTTCCAAATTATATATATTTTATATTTTAAAATGGACTTCATTTTTTGATTCGGAATATCGAATTTAGCCTAAGGTGAAATTTTGGTACTTTTCGGATAACTTTCATATTTTGATGAATAGTGAAAATTACTAAATTTTAATTAAAAACAACTTTTTTAATCAAAATAATTAATAGTGATAAATTATGAATTTGAGTGGTTTTAAAGTATATTTAGAATATATTTTTACCGTTTAATATAATTTTGGTCATTGGACATAATTTTACAATTAAACCGAACATAAACAAGTGTCAATCTTTTGATAGTTATTACCTCTTAAAAACACGCTTTTTGTTTTGACAGCGGGAATTAATTTTAAATTAATTTCTGCCACTTCTGTGTTTTGAATTTAGAAAAATGGATTCCATATTTGGAATCAGGATGTCCAAATTGTGTAAATAGGTAACTTTTATTTTTAGACATTTTGAATAATTACTGTGGTAAATAGTTTATTTACCATGGTTAAGGGTAAATCCGGTAAATAAGGGTTAAAAATAATATTATAATAATACAAAATTACCCAAAAACGTGTCCAAACATTATTGGTGGACACATACCCGACCATGAGCATCCTTGGGTCAATTTGGGGACCCCTTGGAGCCACTTGTATGTGGTAGGGACACTTTATATTAATAAAGTTAAAATAAAAATAAAAATGGCATAAGCTTACGTCTTTTAGAAGAAAAATTTTTACATAGGGTTATACATGTTGGATTTTCGATTATAAATATTCATTAGAAATCTAAAACGATTTCCTACATAATGATATTTTATTTATAATTTTTAGACATCAAATAATTTAAATTATTAATGACACAATAATGATTCAATGTTTACCTCATTAATAAATCATTTAAATAAATAAGATTATAATGATTAAAATATTATCTAAAACCTATCCAATTCTTATTGGTTTATGTTATTTAGAATATGAGTCATCTTATATTCGACCTCAATGATTTTTGGACCATTATAAACCGAATATAATTATATTATAAAGTAATACTTTCACTCTTTCCTAAAGAGCCCCTCCTCACCCTTATAAAAGTAGACCACTTCTACTCATTCCTCACACCTCTCAAGCCACTTGGCTCGTCCAAACTCTGCCCAACTAAGCTCCCCACATCCCTCTCCTCCTCCTTGAAGCTTCCCCTTAGGCATAAAGCATTTCAAGAAGTCCTTTGGTTCCAACCAAAGTGAGTTACCTAAATTAAAGGTAACGATTTCTCTTAAATTATTTTCATTTATTTTGCTTCTTCAACTCCCAAACTCTTTTTATTTCCCTTCTTTTGTAACAACACCAGTATCCTCAATATACTAGGATGTTGTTATAAGAAGTATTCAAACTACACATACACACAACTCCATCTAATGGATGATGAACATAATGTTTCTGTGGATGGCAAATTAACGCCTCACGAAACGATGATTGTTCAAATACATCTTACCGCCTCTCATGGTGGCCATTTTGATGGCACTGTAATTAAATATGATATTAATGATATATATTTTATATATAAGCTTCTGTAATTCCATTTTATTTCATACCATTATTCGTTTCATGTTGTATATACATACGATAATTTCATTTGAGGAAGTGCGGACTACCGCCCCCTTAAAATTATATGACTCGTTCATACCACACATGGAACATATAAAGGATTGTGTTAATGAACTTAAGTAACATATATAAAATATTATATTGAAATAGTAATATACCTATGTATCATTTGGATTCGATTCTTTTAAAATAAAAATTAAATGGAAGTAGCGTTCATGCGTACGTACGAACTACCGTCTCCACGAACGCGGTGAGATCCATCCTCCATCGTATCCATTCAAGTCTAATTCTAATTTTAGGGTTAAAAATAATGTTAAAATCATTCTGATTATGAATAAGATATAATCTATCCATTACAAAAATGTCTTACGTAACCAAACATTTAAGAAGAACGAATCGATTATCACCTGAAACGACGATAATACTAAGATATTATTAATAAAGCAATGTTAAAAGATCATATATGATATCATATTAATGTATATGATTCTTGTATAATTTAATAACAATTATTTCACCATTATACAGGAGGTTAACCTACCCCATCCAAGGAAAAGTACAAGGTAAGGGTTTATTTCACAATCTCTTCATTATCCGAGGTTGTTTATACGTAATAATCTACTGGGATATCTTTATCATCCACATCCAAGTTTCTTAAAAATGTATTTCAAAACATTTTTACTATTTACAAGGATATGGGTTAAAGTCATTTATACCCTTGTTTGACTTTTTATAAGAGGTTTATAAAGGAATCTTTCCGTCGTTTTCAAAACAAGATCCTTTTTAACCTTTTCGACAGAATTGAGGTAAGAATGTTTTTTTTAACTTATACGGCGGCTGCGGTTATTTTCCGCCGTTATAAAATCGTCAAAGCTTCCCTTACAAGCTTATAAGAATATTTTCAAGAAAATGTTTTATTTTATATGGCTCTTAAATGATTTCAAAAATAGAAAGAGATATTTCTCTAAAAAGTGTTTTGATTTCATCTATGGCAACATCCTTCGACGGATTTTACGCTTAATTGAAGTTGATTTATTATGATACAAAACTTCTATATTGTATTGAAGGTTTTGTGATATGTTTGACTATGGATGTGCTATTTTTATACCATTCATAGTTTATGGTGAAATTATTGACATTTCGTATGCTAGTTTTAATACGAATGTTTATGTTATGTTTAAACCTTTTCATATGGGAATGCATTGGACTTAATATGTGACGGGTGGAGCCCGCTATAGCTCCTCGATGCATCGGTAGGTCTCATGAGACAAACTAGTGTCTTGGCACAAGGCCATGACAAAATCTTATTTGTAGTCTTGGCACGAGGCCTTGGCTATGTGGTTATGATAGTCTGGCATTATGCATTCCAACATTATGAAAGTGGTTATTGATTTTTCATGTGATTATTCGATTAGTAGAATATCCATGTGAACAAGTAAATGGATTTATTTCATTTTACTTTTGCCATACTATGTTGAAGTTCAAGTTTAAAAGGCTTTTGTTTTAGTAATTCATTTCCTTAAATGTTTATGCTTATTTTTGAATGTTCCGCTATATTGTTATCCTTACTGGGCATTTGAGCTCACCCCTTTTCTATGTTTTATTTTTCCCAGGATGTGAAGATGTAAGTTATGAATGACCTGCAGGGATATTATGAGGGGATTATAGTGTGGACTGTGGAAACATTATATTGTTGTAGTAGTTTTTCATTTTATGATGTAATGTAAAACTTATGAATATATCTAGTATTTCCAAGGCTACTAAACCAATCGGTCTTTCGAGATTTGATCTTTCTTGTGATCATGCCAATGTTACGAAGTAATGCACCGACTCTGGGTAACTGGGGTCGGGGCGTTACAGTTGGTATTAGAGGATGTTTAGTACAAACCTTGGAAGCTAGATTTAGATAAACTCTGATTAGAGCACGTAGACCTAAGATGAACTTTGAGGATTAGTATAGAAGAACTTCCTAGAATTTTGGTATTGTAGAGATTTTGTGAGTTTTCCGAGCAATAAATCCATGTCTGGATACGAGCAGGTAGAGGCGGCTCTGGCACAGATGTACCTAGGGGTAAAACCCGAAAACACCGCTTTGAGCTAGACTCGAACGGGAACTGGTGCACGACAACGGGCCTTGCTGCACTCTTGGTTACGACACTCCCGGGGGATATGCTTAGGATAAATCTCATTTTCTTTACAAATCATTATGAAGGGTTTATGAGTATATACTTCCTCAAAGAAAACATTTTTATGATTATGGATTATATCCATAAATAGTTCAATTTATGTTAAGTGTTTTATAAGTATGGGATTATGTATTTTGATTCATAAACTGATCTAGTTTATGCCATTGTTTAGAAATGGCGCCCAGTAGAAGGAATGAGAACTCCAGAAATGCACATGATCCAAAGAGAAGGAAGGATCATATCTTTCATGGTCTTAAGCTAGAATTGATAAGAGAAATAGTCTCCCATGTATTATCATCATATGAAGAAATAATATCATGTGTTGATAAGATAAGTAAAGAGTTTAATGAGTCCTATGGCTTTGAAGGGAAGCAAGAGAAGAAAAGGATGGAAGAGAGAAAATTGTATAAAGGGAAGAGGGAAAAGAAGAATTTTCCCATATGTGGTAACTGTGGGAAGAAACACCCTGGAACTTGCCTGAAAGGAATGGGAGTTTGTTATAAGTGTGGAGGAAAAGGGCACAAAGTACGTGACTGCAAGGGTGAGAAAATGGTTTCAAATGTACAATGCTTCATTTGCAAGGAGTTTGGACACTACGGGAACCTATGCCCCAGTCATCAGACTATGCCGCAAATGATGCTATTGGATAATAATCAAGTTATGATACTACCATAGATGAAGAGGAATAATTAGAGTTCTTATGTTGATTATGTCAATTGAGTGTTGTATCAACAATGTACTTGTTATAAAAATTATGGAGTATATAAGGATTGTACTGCAGTACTATTTCATTAAGGACTTGAGATTGTGTGGAACAAAGAAAAGTGACTCAATAGCAGGATAAATTTTTGGAAAATATATGGTTGAGAAAATGATAAACCATAATATAGTTCTGATACCGAGGTAGTGATTTTGGAATAATACATGATTGTTTTGGATAAATTATATTGGATATTCTTGACTACCATGGAACTGATTAATGATTTGTATATTCCATCATTGTTGGGGTTTAAAACATTTTTTTTTTATTGATGAAGTATATCCAGCATTCTATATGGAATAAGGGAGAATGAATGTAATCAATAAGGAATATGGTAATTCAGGATGTTTCAGTAAAAGAATACATGATGAAGGTATTCACATGCTATTACGGGGTAAAAAGGATCTACATTATGTTTACCTTCCTTATAAATGTTGGACTGTGAGTTTGGACAGAATTATTTTGGATAGTTCTAGTTTGGATTATTTTGGATTTCCATAAAAGGACAACCCGGAGGTCGGGCGACAACCCGTTGCGTCCGGCAAGGCTGCGAGACTTGAACCCGCAACCGAAGGGAGACAAGGGTGTATCACCTACCACTAGCCCACGAGATGTCCTGGATTAAATAATGTAGTTTTTTTAAAAGATCTGGTAGATGAATTATAAATTCATTTATTTTGGAACCCTGTACGAATAGTATAAATAGAAAAAAAAAATTACATTCTATTATCTTTTAGAGTGAAAGATGAGTTTGTGGTAGGAATTTATTAATGGATAAAACTCTAATTATAAAGTAAGTATATCTCCTTATTAGCCAATCTCATAAATAAATTCCTCAATATTAATAAAAGGAACTTAGAACAAAAATATTGTCCTAGATGGTACCTTAAATCATCACTAATTTATGGCTTTGGGACTTTTGGCCTTTTCATAGCCATGTTCTCTACCACTCTCCATCAGATAATTGATGGTTAGATTTCTCTTCCATATCCAAATTTTCCTACATGGAACCCGTGTATGTGTTATTTTCGGTAATCTTCATACTTTCGACTCTTTATTTTAAATAGAGGCCTCGTTAATTCATTTTTCGATGTGGGATTTCAACTAAGATATTTTGAAACGTCAAAAATGTGTTATCCCAATACCCTATATTTTGTTGAACCGATGGTACTTCAAATAATCATAGATTGATGAGTTTAAGGACCTCAATTTTACACTTGTTTGTGATTGATAACCTCAATCACTACCTATAAATATTTATGTTTTTCCTCCAATTATATGTCTCTAATTGCCACCAATGTTCTCCTAATCGAGATCATAATTTGGTGGTGACCCTTTCATTTCTCTTTTCCTCATATTAAGACCAAATTTTAGTAACCCAATTTCCGATGTGGGTTTTCCCACAAATATATTTTCTATTTTCAACCTTTTATTTTCGAAGAACAATTTCAAATTGCGAGGACGCAATTTATTGAAGGAGGGGAGAATGTAACACCCCAAGATTTCATAGAGTGTTATTTCTTCAAAATAATTCAATAACTTGCACTACATGCAACACCGAGTTCAATGGCACCATGACTTACCAAAAAGCCATTCAAAAGAGATTATGAATAGTATTAACTAAATTTTAAACTTTATATAATCCTTATAATTTTTCCATATTATGAGTATCTTAGACATAATGCAAGAACAAATTCATTTTCAGTATTGCACTTTTATCAACTTTTAATAGTGAACCCTTTTTAAATAAAATATTTTAAACTTTTTGACTAAATGGGGACATCAAAAATTTAAAATGAAACATCCCAAGCTTCCACGGTACGCTTTCCTTTGAATAAAATAGAAGCGTGTGTTGTACGCAACCTTGAGTTTTAACACACACCATAACCGATCAAACTAACCGTTATGAATAGTAATACCTACTTTTCCAAATTATATATATTTTATATTTTAAAATGGACTTCATTTTTGGATTCGGAATATCGAATTTAGCCTAAGGTGAAATTTTGGTACTTTTCGGATAACTTTCATATTTTGATGAATAGTGAAAATTACTAAATTTTAATTAAAAACAACTTTTTTAATCAAAATAATTAATAGTGATAAATTATTAATTTGAGTGGTTTTAAAGTATATTTAGAATATATTTTTACCGTTTAATATAATTTTGGTCATTGGACATAATTTTACAATTAAACTGAACAGAAACAAGTGTCAATCTTTTGATAGTTATTACCTCTTAAAAACACGCTTTTTGTTTTGACAGTGGGAATTAATTTTAAATTAATTTCTGCCACTCCTGTGTTTTGAATTTAGAAAAATGGATTCCATATTTGGAATCAGGATGTCCAAATTGTGTAAATATGTAACTTTTATTTTTAGACATTTTGAATAATTACTGTGGTAAATATTTTATTTACCATGGTTAAGGGTAAATCCGGTAAATAAGGGTTAAAAAATAATATTATAATAATACAAAATTACCCAAAAACGTGTCCAAACATTATTGTTGGACACATACCCGACCATGAGAATCCTTGGGTCAATTTGGGGACCCCTTGGAGCCACTTGTATGTGGTAGGGACACTTTATATTAATAAAGTTAAAATAAAAATAAAAATGGCATAAGCTTACATCTTTTAGAAGAACAATTTTTACATAGGGTTATAAATGTTGGATTTTCGATTATAAATATTCATTAGAAAGCTAAAACGATTTCCTACATAATGATATTTTATTTATAATTTTTAGACATCAAATAATTTAAATTATTAATGACACAATAATGATGGAATGCATACCTCATTAATAAATCATTTAAATAAATAAGATTATAATGATTAAAATATTATCTAAAACCTGTCCAATTCTTATTGGTTGATGTTATTTAGAATATGAGTCATCTTATCTTCGACCTCAATGATTTTTGGACCATTATAAACCGAATATAATTATATTATAAAGTAATACTTTCACTCTTTCCTAAAGAGCCCCTCCTCTCCCTTATAAAAGGAGACCACTTCTACTCATTCCTCACACCTCTCAAGCCACTTGGCTCGTCCAAACTCTGCCCAACTAAGCTCCCCACATCCCTATACTCCTCCTTGAAGCTTCCCCTTAGGCAGAAAGCATTTCAAGAAGTCCTTTGGTTCCAACCAAAGTGAGTTACCTAAATTAAAGGTAACGATTTCTCTTAAATTATTTTCATTTATTTTGCTTCTTCAACTCCCAAACTCTTTTTATTTCCCTTATTTTGTAACAACACCAGTATCCTCAATATACTAGGATGTTGTTATAAGAAGTATTCAAACTACACATACACACAACTCCATCTAATGGATGATGAATATAATGTTTCTGTGGATGGCAAATTAACGCCTCACGAAACGATGATTGTTCAAATACATCTTACCGCCTCTCATGGTGGACATTATGATGGAACTGTAATTAAATATGATATTAATTATATATATTTTATATATAAGCTTCTGTAATTCCATTTTATTTCATACCATTATTCGTTTCATGTTGTATATACATACGATAATTTCATTTGAGGAAGTGCGGACTACCGCCCCCTTAAAATTATATGACTCGTTCATACCACACATGGAACATATAAAGGATTGTGTTAATGAACTTAAGTAACATATATAAAATATTATATTGAAATAGTAATATACCTATGTATCATTTGGATTCGATTCTTTTAAAATAAAAATTAAATGGAAGTAGCGTTCGTGCGTACGTACGGACTACCGTCTCCACGAACGCGGTGAGATCCATCCTCCATCGTATCCATTCAAGTCTAATTCTCATTTTAGGGTTAAAAATAATGTTAATATCATTCTGATTATGAATAAGATATAATCTATCCATTACAAACATGTCTTACGTAACCAAACATTTAAGAAGAACGAATCGATTATCACCTGAAACGACGATAATACTAAGATATTATTAATAAAGCAATGTTAAAAGATCATATATGATATCATATTAATGTATATGATTCTTGTATAATTTAATAACAATTATTTCACCATTATACAGGAGGTTAACCTACCCCAACCAAGGAAAAGTACAAGGTAAGGGTTTATTTCACAATCTCTTCATTATCCGAGGTTGTTTATACGTAATAATCTACTGGGATATCTTTATCATCCACATCCAAGTTTCTTAAAAATGTATTTCAAAACATTTTTACTATTTACAAGGATATGGTTTAAAGTCATTTATACCCTTGTTTGACTTTTTATAAGAGGTTTATAAAGGAATCTTTCAGTCGTTTTCAAAACAAGATCCTTTTTAACCTTTTCGACAGAATTGAGGTAAGAATGTTTTTTTTAACCTATACGGCGGCTGCGGTTATTTTTCGCCGTTATAAAATCGTCAAAGCTTCCCTTACAAGCTTATAAGAATATTTTCAAGAAAATTTTTTATTTTATATGGCTCTTAAATGATTTCAAAAATAGAAAGAGATATTTCTCTAAAAAGTGTTTTGATCTCATCTATGTCAACATCCTTCGACGGATTTTACGCTTAATTGAAGTTGATTTATTATGATACAAAACTTCTATATTGTATTGAAGGTTTTGTGATATGTTTGACTGTGGATGTGCTATTTTTATACCATTCATAGTTTATGGTGAAATTATTGACATTTCGTATGCTAGTTTTAATACGAATGTTTATGTTATGTTTAAACCTTTTCATATGGGAATGCATTGGACTTAATATGTGACGGGTGGAGCCCGCTATAGCTCCTCGATGCAACGGTAGGTCTCATGAGACAAACTAGTGTCTTGGCATAAGGCCTTGACAAAATCTTATTTGTAGTCTTGGCACGAGGCCTTGGCTATGTGGTTATGATAGTCTGGCATTATGCATTCCAACATTATGAAAGTGGTTATTGATTTTGCATGTGATTATTCGATTAGTAGAATATCCATGTGAACAAGTAAATGGATTTATTTCATTTTACTTTTGCCATACTATGTTGAAGTTCAAGTTTAAAAGGCTTTTGTTTTAGTAATTCATTGCCTTAAATGTTTATGCTTATTTTTGAATGTTCCGCTATATTGTTATCCTTACTGGGCATTTGAGCTCACCCCTTTTCTATGTTTTATTTTTCCCAGGATATGAAGATGTAAGTTATGAATGACCTGCAGGGATATTATGAGGGGATTATAGTGTGGACTGTGGAAACATTATGTTGTTGTAGTAGTTTTTCATTTTATGATGTAATGTAAAACTTATGAATATATCTAGTGTTTCCAAGGCTACTAAACCAATCGGTCTTTCGAGATTTGATCTTTCTTGTGATCATGCCAATGTTACGAAGTAATGCACCGACTCTGGGTAACTGGGGTCGGGGCGTTACAGGTTGAAAGTGATTTGAAATAGTGAGTCAGTCAATGATCAACCAAATATAGTTTTTTCCACTGGATATATGTAGTAACCCCGTCACAAAGTCCATCGAGATACCATCCCATTTCCACTCTGGTACCACAAGTGGTTGGGCCAAGCCCGCTGAAACTTGATGCTCGGCCTTCACATAAAAACAATTGAGGAATCATTAAACAAACATGGCCACCACTTTCTTTATCCCTGGCCACCAGTAATGACATCAGAGGTCCTAGTACATCTTCACTACTCCAAGATATACCGCCAAAGGGGAAGTATGGAACTCCCTCAACACATCCTCCCGCAATGTCACTGGTACTATGGTGCACCCAATGAAAAGGATGGCATGCTTCACACCTATCAAAAATCCATCAGGATCCCATCTTAAGGATAACTAAGCACGTCGATCCACACAATCATCATCTTCTATCTATGCCTTCCTAACTCACTGTAGGAGTGGGGGAGTAACATTCCTCGACTAAAGGTAAGTAACTCCACCATAATCCATGAAGGATATATGCATCGCAGATAACTGATTCTTTGCGTCACTCAGCAGGTGAAAACTAGTCTTTCTACTGAGCACGTCTTCCAACATGTTTATGTCATCCTGCCTTTATGTTACATAACTTTTCATTAAATTTTACCAAAATAGGATCTTTAAAGTCTAGTGTCTTGGAAATCAGGAACATAAAACATGAAAACAACATAAAACATTCTTCTAATACACTTTTAAGGATTCATCATAATTTCATACTAAGTAAAAAATGCTTCATCGCATAACCTGGAGATATAATTCAAAGGAAATGGTGAGTAGAAGACCCAGTTAAGAAATCAAGAGAATCAGTTTACTTGTGATATCAATAAGAACTTGATGAAAACCACAAGACATGAGCAACATAAAAAGAGCCATATCATAATAAAAAGAACATGAATCAAAACATGAATATGTGGATATAACATTTCATTTATACATTCATGAACATATCATGAAGGTTCATTCCCAAGGTGTCATGAAAACATTACCAAGGTTATTCACCAAGGTATTGTGAAACTTGTCATCTCTAGAGATTAATTCTTTACCCAATGCGTTGGAGTGAATTATGGGTGCACCCTTAATATGTCTTTATTTTCATGTGATACACATATATCATAATCAAACATTTCATAAATAACCCAAATAGAATCAAAGAAATGGGTTTCATGTCAAAATCGTGACATTTAAAAAGTACTTCAAAATAAGATCATTATGTCATTTATAACCCATGGAAAGGGAGTAAGAGTTATATGTATGTAAATTACAGAATAAAATAGATCAATTATATATATTGATGAATACCCCTATAAATGAAAATAGATTTGGGTATTTACATAAATAATACAATGGAATTTCTTGAGAAAAATAGAGAGATTTTGAGATGAAAATTCTGCAGCATAACGGCTATATAACATGGTTTTAGAAAACATTGAAAAGAGAGGAGAAAATAGTCACCCACTCATAAATAACTCATAATATAGTGTGGGTTTATAATAAAAATAAATAAGATCATCATATGGATATTTGAAGAAAATAACATATGAAAATGAAACTCAAAGGAAAAGAGAGATGTGATTTCTTTTACGAAAATTTGGTGGCCTAACAGCGTCGCATAAAAATTCAGAAAATTAGTTGATGAGAGAATAAAGGGTCTCTCGTAAATTGAACATGAAATGGAAATTAATAATTATATATAATAACACACCCCCACATAATAAAATGAAAACTAGAAGACATAACATAAAGGAAGTCATGACTTAAAAGTGGTGGGTGAATGATTCACTTACCTTAAAGAGTAACTTAGAAAGCATGAAGGTTGGGACCTTGAGGGGATTGAGGGCACATTGGGAGGACTCATTGGGAGGTAAAAGGACCAGTAATTTGTTTAGGGGGATTTTTTAATGAAATTAATGAGTGAATGGCTTGGTATTTTTAGGGAAAGCGAGGGAATATTTAATTAATTTCCATGGGACACCTCATCGATGGTATTTAGAAAACCATGGGCTTGCCCATGGTTTTTTCCCATGGTATAGTCCACTTGGGACACCTCGTAACATATATTAACATTAAAAAGTCTACCAGATTTATTACATAATGATTACATCATCAATGATGTCATTAAACACTTGAAACTCAAAACTGTAATTTTACTATTCACTGAAAATTCAACTGTTTCAGAAATATCCCTAAAATTCACCCTAACCTAATATCGATGCTCTGAATTCAAAAATGAACTAAATTTTATGAAAATAATTTTCTAAATATTTTTAATTCAATTTTTAAATAAAATCATTATTTATTCAAAAAAACAACTCTAAAACTATAACTTATTTTGTAACACCTTGAAAAAGTAATCAAGGTCCCATAAAATTATCGTATAACCATAAGGAAGTAAAGTATAAATTTATAATTAAATTTTATGACAATAAATTTTTATTTTAAATTATTAAATTAATTATAAAATTGTAATTAAAATATTTATGACATACAAGAATACCAATACTTATATTATGACCATTTCTTCACTTTTAAGATGTTTAAATTATATTTATACATTCAGGGGTGAAGTTTCTTTTTTTTTTGTATATTAACTATTCATTACTATTCATATGGGTATATTACTATTCATACTTTACTATTCATGAAAAATTAAGTTGATCTTATTAGAGTCTAAATTTTTTTATGGTCACAATCGTAGAAGACAATTTTTTAAAAATTATTTCACATTATTAATTATTTAATGTCTACAAAAATATTTTAAAATACCCCTATTTCCAAAATTCCTCAAAAATATTTAATATCATCCAACATTTATCCATACATCTGAAATTAAAAAATTCAACATAATAAGAAATAACAATTTTATTTATACAAAAGTATTACACAACATAACTAAGGTCTCGTTACATATCCCCTAATAACACTTGTATATGACCTAAGTGTAAGGTGTGCTATGGTGATATAATCTTGGGGAGACTCAGAAAACATACCCGAGCAGGGATTTCTATCATCTCGAACTTCTCTTTTAGGAGATTCCATTCAATCTTCACATGTTGAAGCTCATCTTGGGCTTGGTCCAGAGAAAACACAGAGATGCTACCTCTTTCCCAAGCTCTGACAGATGGGCTTTGTACCGCCTGAATCTACTGGATGAGGCCATTGAAACTTCTTTCTGTTTTAATTAACCAAGATCACTTGTATTTATAAACAATAATTGAAACATTAAGAGTTTAGTTTCCAATGGTCATATTGACCAACGGTAATATAACAATTGAAACCCAACATTATCTCTTCATTAATAAAAGGATATAGTTTGTAGAGTATAAAATGAAATAACACAAAAATTTAGGAAACAAATATTATTCAAAAGTTTGGGTCGTTACATTCTTCCCCCCTTAAGAAATTTCATCCCGGAAATTTTAACTCATACCCTCATAAGAGAAAAGTTGTGGGTACTTCTGCCTTATAGACTCCTCTAGTTCCCACATGGCTTCTTCACATTTGTGGTTCCTCCAAAACACCTTAACAAGGTGGTTAGTCTTGTTGCATAGAACCTTGTCTCTATAATCCAAGATCTCTACTGGTCATTCGTCCTAAGAGATGTCATGTTCTAGTTATACCACCTCTAGATTTAGTACAGTTGAAGGGTCAGGTATGTACTTTCTCAAGAGGGATGCATGGAAGACATCATGAACTTGTGCTAGATTTTGAGTAAGTGCAAGTCAATAGGCCACTACTCCTACGAGATCAAGGATTTAATAAGAGCCAATGTACTAAGGGTTAAGCTTCATGTTTTTTTTTCAAACCTTATTAGTCTCTTCCAAGGTGAAATTCAAAGAAATACTTTGTCCCCAACATCAAAGTCCAATTCCCTTTGACGATTATTGGCATAACTCTTTTGCCGACTCTGAGCAACCTTAATGTGTTGTTGGATGGCATGGAATTCTTCTGTCATCTCTTACACAAGATTAGGACCAATAATCTTTCTCTCACTAGCTTCATGACAACAAGAAAGAGTTTCTACACCTCATACCATATATATATTCATAGGGTGCCAATTGAATGCTCTATTGTAAGATATTGTTGTAAGAGAACTCATCTAAAGGGAGATGTTGACCCCATCCACCTTTAAATTCCATTGATCATGTTCTTATCATATCCTCGAGTGTTTGAGTATTCATTTCAGATTGACGATCATTTTGGGGGTGATAGGTTGTACTGAAATTCAATTCAGTGCATAGAGCATGTTGAAGACTTCTCTAGAATTTTGATGTGAACCTTGTACCATGATCAGATATGATAGAAAATGGAACTCCGTACAGCCTTACCACTTCTTTCACATAAGTATTGGAAAGTTTATCAAGAGAGAAATCATCCCAAATAGAGATTAAATGGACAGTCTTGGTGAGACGATCCCCAATAACCTATATCACATTGTTTCCTTTGTAAGTTTTCAGGAGACAAGGGACGAAGTACATAGTGATATTGTCCCACTACCATGCTGGTATGGGTAGTGGTTGCAATACCCCTTTAAGAAGTTGTCACTCTGACTTCACTTGCTGACATACCAGGCACCTTGAAGTGTAGTCATCAATCTGCCTTTTCATATTATCCCACCAATAATGATCATGAAGGTTCCTATACATTTTTTTTCTTCTAGGATGTATAGAGGAAGTAGAGCTATGAGCTTCATCCATCAGCTCCTTTATTTACAGAATAGATGGAATACATAGTCTGGTACAAAATTTATTTTCACCTTCTTAATCAATATTGAAATCAAGAAACTTCCAATCCTTTATAGCCTCAAACTTCTTTTGTAACAAAGGAACTTATTTATGACCTTTCCTATTATTCTCTTATAATGACCGTTGAGAAATAATTTGGGTTAGGGTTGATGATGTCCCTTACCTTATAATTCCCATGTCCATATTTTCTAGGTCATTGATCAAAAGATCTTTTTGAATCCTCATCATGGAAAGAACAACTTGGTCTTTCCTTCTTAATGAATCAGAAACTTTGTTTGCTCTTCCAGGATGATAATGAATTGAACAATAATAGTCTTTGAGAAGTTCCAACCATCTCCTATGTCTCATGTTAAATTCCTTTTGTGTAAAAATATACTTCAAACTTTGGTGGTCTGTGTATATATCACATTTCTCCCCATTAAGATAGTGCCTCCATATCATCAGAGCAAAAACGACTGCAGCCAGCTCCAGATCATGCGTTGGATAGTTCTGCTCATGAGTCTTCAACCATCGAGATCAATATGCTATGACTTAGTCATTTTTCATGAGGAATCACCATATCCCTTTTAGATATGAATTGCTAAAAATAATGAATCCTTCTCCACTTGAGGTCAGAGTTAACATGGGTGCAGCAACCAACCTATTCTTAAGCTCTTGGAAACATTCCTCACACTCCTTTTTCTAGATTAACTTGACACATTTTGAGTTAACTTGGTTAATGGATTAGAAATCTAAGAAAAGTTTTTCACAAACCTCCTTTAATATCCCGCTAATCCAAGTAAACTACAAATCTTAGTTATTATTGTAGGCTGAGGCTACTCCTATACAAATTTTGTCTTTGTAGGGCCAACTGTGATTCCTTCATTGGTAACAATGTGCCCCATGAAAGAAACTTGTTGCAACCAAAATTCAAATTTGTAGAACTTTCCAAAAATCCTTTCCTTCTGTAGAGTTTTCAAAATACCCCTCAGATGATCTGAATGCTCCTCACGACTTTTGGAATATATTATAATATCATCAATATAAACTACCCAAATTTTATCAAGGCAGTACTTAAAGACTCTATTCATCAAATCCATAAAAATAGTAGGTGAATTAGTCATTCTGAAGGGAATAAGAAAAAACACATAATGACCATATCTTGTTTGGAAGACAGTTTTTGGAATATCTTCTTTATTCACCCTCAATTGATGATAACCAGGTCGAAGATCAATATTAGAGAAGAAATGAGCCCCACAAAGTGGGTCAAATAAGTCATCAATTCTTGTAATAGGGTATTTTTTATTCACTGTGATCCCATTCAGTTCTCTATAATCAATTCATAGCTGCATCGATCTATCCTTCTTCTTCACAAAGAGAACAGGTGCTCCCCAAGAAGACACACTCAGTCAGATAAAACCCTTCTCCAAAATATCTTTTAGTTGTTTCTTTAACTCCTCCAACTCTACATTTTCCATCCTATATGTGGTATTTGATATCGGATGGGATCCAGGTACGAGTTAAATGGAGAACTATACATTTCTTTCTAGGGGATATCCAGGTAACTCCTCAATAAATACATCAACATATTCTTGGACGATGGGGACATTTTCTATCATCAAACTCACATTTCCTTCTTCTTATTTACCGATCAACACCATAAAGAATAATATAAGAGGTTCTTCAAGAAAAAGATCAGTTTGAGATATCTCTCCGTGGAAGATAACTGTATGTTTTCCATTTAAGACTACTGATATTTTCTTGCTTCTGCATTTGATCTTATAATTATACTTTGAGAGCTAGTATATCCATAGTATAATGTCAAATTATAGCATGGGAATGACTACTAGATTTGCAATAATATTATGCTCACTAAAGTAAATAATAGAGTTTCTAAACACTAATGATGCTTGGATAATCCCACCATGAGTCTTGACTGATAACTCTACTTTTAGAAAATCAGTGCTTGATTCTAAATTCATTGCAAACATGGAGGAAATAAATGAATGCATAGAACCAAATTCAAAAAAAGTACTTGATATCTTTGAGAGAACAACAAGAGTACCTACCACCACATCATTTGGCACTTAAACTTCAGACATAGTGATTGAAAAAGTATGACCTTGTTCCCTTGGCCATTGTTGAGGCTGATGGTGATTCCACTCCACTGCCCTCAATTTTGGATAGTGATTGGAAAAGTGCCCAAGTTGTTCACACTTATAGCATTGGAAATCAGGTAGGTCCTACACCATCTTCCCTTTGTCATTAGTGTTGAGAAGTTTTGGCTTCACCTCACTATGACAATTCCGCACAATGTGTCCATCTCTACCACACTTGTAGCACTTCCCACTCTCAAGCTGGCAGTTCCCCCGAATACTTCTTCCCACATTTATTACATGTGGGATGTTGCAATTTCTTGACTACTCTTACCAGATCAAAGCTCCTCCCTACACTTGGATCCATTGATCTTTTCTTGTAATTGGATTTATGTGACTATTGCATCTCACTAAACTCTAGTTAAACTTTCATCGCACTTCGCACGATCTCCTCATAGCTATCATAATATCGATTGGCTAGATTCTTCTGCTAATGAGGTCTCAGTCCACTAAAGAATCTATCAACCTTACCATTTGGATCCATGAAAAAACTAGAGGTGTAATGTGAATGCCCTGTGAAGTTCATCTTGTAGCTCCCACATATTCATTCTCCTTCTTCTTCAGCTCGAGAAACTTCTTCTCCATTATTGTTCTCATCAATCGAGGGAAATACTTGTTAAAGAATATCCATCTGAACTCTTCCCACTCAATAGCTTCAACTTCCACTCTTGGCCTTGTTTTTTTAATTATTTCCCACCACTGATCAGCTTCTCCCTCTAATCTATAAACAACTAAGGTAACCTTCTCTTGTTTAGAATACCAGAGCACAGAAAATATCTTCTTGATAGAGCTGATCCATCATTCAACAATAAATGGGTCGGTAGATCCACTTAAATTTGGTGGCCATTGATTCATAAATGATTCAACAGAAAGTTGTTCCCTTCATGTTAAGGTCAATCTCTTAGCTTGATTCAAGTTATTTCCCATAACTTGAGTCAGTTGGTTCACCATTCGCATGAATGTTTCCATTCCAGCTTCTATCAAAGGGTCGTCAGCGCATAGTCTATTATAGTCACCATTTGCATGGTTCCTCCTTTTTCCCACCATTTTCTAAAAGAATAAAACCTTAGTGAGAATATTATTTCATTTATGAATCTTTTAACTATAAAGGATTTTATGTCTTAAAACATCATGCTTTAAACAATTACATTTCTATATAAATCCTTTATAATGATTCATAAAAATATTATGATTAACCAAACATATCCCCCGGGAGTGTCATAACCAAGAGTGCATCAAGGCTCGTTTTAACACACCAGGATACCTCGGGTCAAGCCCAAAACTCCTTGTCAGAGTTTTCACTCCAAGGCACATTTTCCCCAGATCCACCTCTACATGCTCGTATCCAGACAGGGATGTATTTTCTTGATAAACCACTTAATCAATACTCACAAAAACACCAGGAATTATTCCTATATTTAAACTTTTCTATATGGTTATTCCTAATTTCTTCATATCCTAACTTCCATTAATAACTAATCATTCCTTTGATACCAGCTATGACATTTCTCCTTTATATTACATTACTTTTCATTTCATTTTACAAACATAGGTTCTTTAAAGTCTAGTGTCTTGGAAATCGGGAACATAAAAAATTATTTTAATATACTTTTAAGGCTTCATAATAAATTCATCCTAAGTAAAAAATAATTCATCTCATAACATGAATGCATACATCAAAGGAAAGGGTGACCAGAAGTCCCAATAAAGAAATCAAGGTAATTAGTTTACTTGTGATATCAATAAGAACTTGATGAAAACCTCAAGACATGAGCAATGAAAAAAGAGGAATATCATAATAAAAAGAACATTAATCACAACTTGAATATGTGGCTACAACATTTCATTTAGACATTCATGATCATATCACTAAGGTTCAATCCCAAGGTGTCATAAAAACTTTACCAAGGTTATTCACCAAGGTATCGTGAAACATGTCATCTCTAGAGATTAATTATTTACCCAATGCATTAGAGAAATTTCTAGGAGAACCATTAATATGTCTTTATTTTCATGTGATCCACATATATCATAAACAAACATTTGATAAATATCACAAATAGAATCGAAGAAATGGGTTTCATGTCAAAATCGTGACATTTAAAAAGTATATAAAAATAAGATCATTATGTCATCTATAACCCATGGAACGGGAGTGTGGGTTATATGTATGTCGATTACAGAATTAAATAGATAAATTTTATGTATTTATGAATACCCCTATAAATGAAAATAGATTTGGGTTCTCACATAAATAATACAATAGAATCTCTTGAGAAAAATGGAGAGATTTTGAGATGAAAATTCTGCAGCATAACGGCTATATAACATGGTTTTAGAAAACATTGAAAAGCGAGGGGGAAAGATTCACCCTCTAATAAATAACCCATAATAAATTATGGGTATATAATAAAAATAAATAAGATCATGTTATGTATATTTTATGGAAATTACATATGAAAATGAAACTCGAAGTAAAAGAGAGATGTGATTTCTTTTACAAAAATTCGGCAGCCTAACGACGTCACTTAAAAATTACAGAAAATCAGTTAATGAGAGCGGAAAGGGTATCTCATAAATTTAACATGAAATTTACAGTAAGAATGATATAGAAGAACACACCCCCACATAATAAAATATAAATTATAAGACATAACATAAATGAAGTCATGACTTAAAAGAGGAGTGTGAATGGTTCCCTTACCTTGAAGAGTAACTTTGAAAGATAAAAGGTTGTGACATTGGGGGGATTAAAGGAACCTTGGGAGGACTCCATGGGAGGTAAAAAGGATATAACTTCATTGAGGATGATTTTGGAATGAAATGAATGAGGGAATGGCTTGGTATTTATAGGGAAATAGAGGAAATATTTAATTAATTTCCAAGGGACACCTCATTTGTGGTATTTGCAAAACCATGGGCTTTCCCATGGTATTGTCCACTTGGGACACCTCATAAAATATCATGCTATTCAAAATTAGACTATATTTATTACAACTTGATTACATCATCAATGATGTCATTAAACACCCGAATATCAAAACTGTAATTTTACTATTCACCGTAAAATCATCTGTTTCAGGAAAAATCCTTAAAATTCACCCTAAAATAATATCAATTCTCTGAATTCAAAAATGAAATCCATTTTATAAAAATAGTTTTCTAATTTTTTTTAATTTAATTATTAAATAAAATAATTATTTATTAAAAAAACAACTCTAAAACTATAACTTATTTGTAACACCTAGAAAAAGTAATCAAGGTACCATAAAATTATCGTATAACCATAAGACAGTAGAATATCAATTTATGATTACATTTTATGACAATACATTTTTATTTTAAAGTATTAAATTAATTATAAAATTTTAATTAAAATATTTATGACATACAAAAATACCAATACTTATATTATGACCATTATTTCACTTTTAAGATGTCTCAATTATATTTATACAATCATGGGTGATGTTTTTATTTTTTGGGCCTATTAACTATTCATTACAATTCATTACTATTCGTAATGGTATATTACTATTCATACTTTATTATTCACCAAAAATTAAGTTGATCTTATTAGACTCTAAATTTCTTTCTTGTCACAATTGTAGAAGACCATTTTCTAAAAATCATTTCACATTATTAATTATTTAATGTTTAAAAAAAATATTTTAAAATTCCCCTTTTTCCAAAATTCTTCAATAATATTGAACTTCATCTCACATTTATCAGGACATTTGAAATTCACAAATTTAACATAATGATAAATAACAATTTTATTTATACAAAAGTATTACACAACATAACTAATGTCTCATTAAATAGTCCCTTATAACACCTGCATAAGACCTAAGTGTAAGGTGTGTTGTGGTGATAGAATCTTGGGGCACCTCGAACAACATTGCCCAAGTGGTGATTTCTATCAGCTTGAACTTCTCCCTTTGGCGATTCTTTTCAAGATTCATAGGTTGAAGCTCATCTTGGGCTTGGTCTAGAGAAAATCCCAGAGGTGCTACCTCCTTCCCAAGCTCTGACAGATAGGATTTGTACGACCCTAGTCTACTGGATGAGGCCATCGACTCGTCTTTCTGTATTAATAAGCAAAGATCACTTGTATTTATAAATAGTAATTGTAACGTTAAGAGTTTAGTTTCCAATTTTCATATTTACCAATAGTCATATAACAATTGAAACCCAATGGTATCACTTCATTAATTAAAGGATATAATTTGTGGAGTATAAAATGAAATAACACAAAAATTTAAGAAACCAATATTATTCAAAAGTTTCTGTCATTACAACATTCCCCTTCCCAAGCGTATAGACTATCTCAAATTCATAGTCCTGGAAGAACTCTAATCATCACCACTATCTCAGGTTCAGGTCCTTCTGGGAGAAGATATACCTAAGACTCTAGTGGTCATAGTAAATTGTAAACCGCCCACCCATTAAGTAGTGCCACCACATCTTTAAGGAAAATACCACTACTGCTAACTCCAGGTCGTGGGTCATGTAGTTCTACTCATTCTGACTCAACTATAGTTAGTTGTAGGAGATCACTTCTCACTCCTTCATTAGGAAACAACCCAGTCTATTCCCTGATGCATTGCAGTAAACAACATACCCATCTCCCTCCTATGGTAGTCTTAAGATGGGGGAACTAGTTAATCTCTGCCTTAACTCCTAGAAACTCTGCTGACATTTCTATGTCCACATGAAGGGTTTTAACTTCCATGTCAAATACGATAAGGGTGTTTCAACTCTAGAAAAGTTGGGAACAAACCTCCAATAGTAACCAACCAACACCAAGAAGCTATACACCTCGGTCACGCTCCTGGGTAGCTCCCAGGTAAGCATCGCCTCTATCTTCGCCATATCTACTGCAACTCTAGCCTCTGAGATGATGTGTCCTAGAAAATAGCCTCTCGTATCTAGATAATACACTTTAAGAGATTACAATAAAGCTGGTGCTCTCATAGTGTATCCAGGAATCTCTACAGGTGTGTAGCATGCTCCTCCTCTAACACTCAGTACACCAAGATGTCATCAGTGAGGACCACAACAAATTGGTCAAGGTAAGGCTGGAAGATCCTATTCATGAGTCTAATGAACACTGTTGGGGAGTTTGTCACACTGAAAGTCATTACCAAGAACTCATAGTGGTCGTATGAACACCTAAAGGCTATCTTCAGTACATCCTTGTCCAATACCCGAAGCTAGTGATAGCCTGATATGTGGACTATCTCTGAGAACCACTTTACCCCCTTAAGTTGGTCAAAGAAGTCATCGATCCTCAACAGTGGATATTTGTTCTTCACAGTTTCCTAGTTCAGGCATCGAAATTCCAAACACAATCTCAAACTTCTATATGCCTACATGGAAAAAATCATGAGGGCTTCCCATGGTGAAACATTGGGCCTTACGAACCACTTCTCCTACAATTCCTCTAGCTATACCCTCAGCTCGTGAATCTCTGTAAGAGTCATCTGATATGTTGGTGTGGATATCAGTGTCATCCTGGGGTATAGGTCGGTGAAAAACTATACCTCCCTATGAGGAGGTAGTCCTAGAACATCCTCAGGAAAAACATCCTCCTATTCATCCACCACTATAGGAATACTTTTAATCCCCTCATACACTGCACTAAGGGTGAGGCTATCCAACTAGTGAGTAATCGGCTGCACACTCTTCTGAGAAAGTCCATCTTGCACTGCAAGGGTTTCCTTCTAACCGGTGAAGGAAAACCAGGTCCCATATTTATTGACACACCACACTATACACCTAAAATAGTTTATATGGGAATGGACTGTAGATAACCAGTCCATACCCAAGATGACGTTGTAA
Organism: Viscum album; assembly: GCA_963277665.1. Classification (NCBI taxonomy): domain Eukaryota; kingdom Viridiplantae; phylum Streptophyta; class Magnoliopsida; order Santalales; family Viscaceae; genus Viscum; species Viscum album. The sequence goes on along the minus strand of OY728146.1, from coordinate 1,872,169,670 downwards.
GGCCTAGACATTTCTACTAGGAGATCCTAGACGAAGCTCTCACCTCCTAGAGTAATCTAACACTACCATCACTAGTCTGTAGTCATAAAATCCCCTCCCATTGGAATCTCTATCCATAAGGATCGAGAAAACATCTCCACTTGAATCTCCGAGCCTCGAACGAGAGTTGTGGAAATGAAGGAGTGACTAGAACCTGTGTGTATAAGAACTCCAACTTGTATAGAGAATACACAGATTGTTCCTCAGATCATCTCTATAGTGTCATGTTCAAAAGCCTCCACTGCCTGAAGTTGTGCTCTTCCCTGTCCTCCTACTCCCTGAGGTCAAGGTGGACCACCTGGGAGTGGTGGCGGTAAAACCTCAAATAGTCACCCACCACATGTTGCTCGGCCTACTCCCCTGCCACGTCCAAAACCCTAAGGACCTCCTCACTCAAACTGTTGTCTCTACCTCAGTAGCCCCCTAACCGTATGTTAGTCATCTATTTGGTGGATCATGAAGTCACGTGCCTTGTGTCCCTACCTTCTGTATGAGAAGCAAATCCTAGTTTCCAGCTAACTACTTATAGTCTGTGAGCCTCGCACTACCGACCCTAAGTCCTGGGGTCATCCTCTAAAAGACCAGGCCCGATCGGGCACTCACGTCTATTGTCTGCTTCCAGCTAAAGACTCCACCACCTAGGGTGTGCTATTGCCTCTAGCTATCAGCACCTACTCTGACAAGAAGGTCTCTACCAGAAGGGCTTTCTCCAGTACCATGTCCTGGGTAGGGATGCTGAGAGACAACATCGATGCTCTAATCTCCCTCTTGAGTCCATGATTAAATGATCAAGCCATAAAGAAAGGGTTTCGCACCATATATGTCATGTAGAAAGATGGCTTGGTGAACCTCGTTGAGTACTTAGCCACCACCATGATTACCTACTATAGGTGAAGCAGCTTCTGAATGTGCACAGAGCGCAAGGTAGTGGGGAAAAACTCCTAGAAAATCTTATAAAAGTATACCTAGATGAGGGTTTCCTCATCATGTGTTTGGATGGTCAAGATCTTCCATCTCCCTATCGATCCCTACAGAATGCCCGCTGCCAAGATCGCAATCTGGTCAAGCAGTGTCCTCACTAAGTGGAAGACCCCCATCACTACCTCCATCCAGTCCTCAGTGACCTGAGCATCTGTATCTCCCCTGAACATGGAAGGTCTATATATATGAAACTCAAGCAGGGAAATAACTCTGAACACATCCTCTACTGGAATTTATGGTAGTAAATTCTGACCATCGGGTGGTTGTATCACTAGTGCACCACCCAATGGGGCCATCTTTAGAACTGGTCCCTGAATGGATACCTCGTCTCTAGTCGGGCTATCCTCATGACCTTGTATCAGGATCCTGGATGGCCATCCACGTGGATGCATCCTGAGATAGATCTAGATGTACCACAGTCAGAAGGTTATACCTGGTGAAATGAATTTTATTCAAAAGAACCTAAGGATACACTTATGAAAATTTCAGTTTCACATATAAATCCAAAAGGCAGAAATCAAGGTCCTGATGTATGGATACGTTGGCAGCCACACCAACACTGGACTCCTAGAATCTAAAAGTCAGACTTGAAACACTCAACATTGTTACCCCATAACAAAAAAGGGACTCTTTGTATTTTTAGTAGGACTGACCACCCTCTAATAGAACTTTTTCATGACCCATCCTCTAGGGCCTGGGCCATGACTACCCCAAGACTTCCTCCCAAAGGTGAGGGGTTGGGTACTAGTGTCGAAGGTGTCAACCTGTAAGTTAGAGGCATTTTCTTGAGTACCTATATGCACACACATTTCCAACCAAGACCCAAACACTAAAATGGGAACAAATAACACTAAAAAAAAATTAGTATAAGTATAACTAATATGAGCGGGGTAGAATACAAACCCAACAAAAGAACTGAAAATAGGAAGGTACAAAAAAGGAATCACTGATGGCCAATCATAAAAAACCCCACCTGATTGTGAGAGTATTATAGCTACTAGAAGCCGAAGTATAACAACTCATCATCCCTATCCTTCTGGGTCCCACCTAGTCCTAGGACACTAAGTCCATTGTTGTAGCGTCTGTCGATCCCATATCCGTAACACCTCTAGGTTCTGGTCCACCAATGTCTCTATCAAAACGTCTATCGTCTGCACCAGACACAACACATGCGGGAAAATCCCATGCAAGGGTAAGTAATAAAGTAATCAGTAGGGACCCCAAAACAAAAAGGAAATAGCACACAACAATCCTCAAGGTAAAGGATGACATACAAGACATCTAACACCAGATATACATTTAGGGTAGTGAGAGAAGAATCATCAGTCACATCATCGAACACCCTAGCTGTTGGAGAAATCCTCCCCTATCGAGTATAGTTAGACTACCATGTCACACATAAGTGTGTCCCACTAACCTTGTACTTCATAGGTAGACCTCCTCATCACGTACTATTGGCCTACAAAGTCACACAGAAGTTCTTCCCACTAATCTTATCCAAATGAGGTATTTCTCCTCATCGCGTACCATGGGCATGAAAAGTCACACAGAAGTGTTTCCCAATGTGGGCCTACAAAGTCACATAGAGGTGCTTCCCACTGGGCCATGGTCAAGTCTCCCATAGTTAAAATTCAGTAATCCTTGGGTCTTAGCTAACCGTAGGGTTACGTACGTAGCGTGCCTGGGATAACTGATCCTCAAGCAATTTTTTTCATCTCAATTTCCATGAAAGCCTCCTCTGGCTATGCTAAAAGATCCAACTCATTGAGAGGGTCCCAATTCTACAAATTTCTTGTCAATAAGATGAGCAATTTGCAAGGTACGATCATTTTAGTAAAAAAGGTTCAGTTACTTCTTGTCCCGGTCTGACCCGGTCAGACTGACCTGACCAAACCATCAAGAGGGTCCCACATACCCCAATTTAAACTCGACCAACTGGAATTGACTCGGTTTGGGTCTGGGTTGGTCTAGTCCAGCTGAGCCACTAGGCCAGGCCCAATGGGTATCACTGGACCTAGCCCTGTTTGGCCGAGGGTCCAGCCCGCTAGGTCCCCTGGCGACCTGGTCTAGTTTGGCCCGGTCTGAAAGGTGCGGGTCCAACCCACTGGGTGCTGGTTCGGCCCATAGGCGTGGGTCTGACCTGTATGGTGAGGCACGGTGGTGTGTCGTCGGGCTAGGGCACAACTGAATACCATGTTTGGTTCTCGTTGTCCCCACGGGTGCGTTGGGCCCCTCCTGCTACGGTTGAGCGAACGCAGCTCACCAAACCACTCGGATGACCTGGATGCAGGTCGTCCCTCCACTTAATGCCCACTCGGTGCTACGTCGCCCCATGCTTATGGTGGCCAACCTACCGCAACCTCTTTCCCCAGCCTCCTTCCACCCCAAAACACCTCCATCCTCCAGTGCGGCTAGCAAGGGTTGGCTACCTCCTCTTCCATGGCGCTAGTTGGCACCACCCCCTCCACATGACCAGTGTAAGCTGGCTACAGCCGCTAGTCACTAGTGCCACCAAGCCGTAGGTGCTGCCGTGCTGGTGGTGTCGTACTGGCACCACCTTTTGTAGGCCACCAAAGTTGCTCGGATGGTCCATTTTCTGAACTGTCTGTGCCTACATGCCTCTCAGGTCTCCACCATGTCTGCGATGGTCTCGTACGTGCCTTGCTATCATTTTAGACTATCCATTCATAAGAAGCGCACATGCGTAGGGGTCTGGGAATTTGTTCTTGTCAACCCTCTCCCTTCACATTAAAAGGTTTAAAACCAGGGAGGCTCAACAGAGATGGTTAATAATAGAAAAATATAAACTAATCCCTAATAGAGAATCCCCAAATAAAGATACCCTCCCGCATAAATTCACTATTCGCAGATCAACATGTTCATGGGCTGATTCACGTTTGAAATTTCTAGAAAAGAACGGGGAAGAAATTAAAAATAAAACAACCCCTACCTGGATTCGTTAGAAACAATGAGGAAGAAGAATGGGTTTTGCGTCATCGTCAAACCAATATTGTTTGCATTTGTCTCCACTCATCAACATTTGAGTCAAATCCTCTAACATTCGTCACTTTGTTCTTCATTCTTCATTGCAGAGGGATTCCACTGGTGGTTCTTTAGAGATTCCCCACATTTGTTAATCCACAAACTTCAACACGTCTGAATATTAAAAGAAACATGCATAGTAATTTTTCACTCATTAGTGATGCTCATTAATGACACTCATTAATGAGCCATGTTTAATGATCCATTAACGAACCATTAAGATAATAGCGTTGTAGTTACAAACGATCCATTAATGACACTTCATTAATGATCCTTTTCGTTGCACCTCTATGCCGTCGTCCGCTGATCAAAATGAGAAAAGATATAAAATATTTCTTTTAAATTATTTTATTATTTTTTCCCTCAAAAAGTCCGAAAAAATAACTTTTCCTCTCAACCCTTACCGGAAAAATTTATGTTATTTATAGGTGAATCTTGACATTCTAAGTTCAAAGGTGCCCTCATATTTTTTATTCAAGAATCGAATCATATTTAGAAAAAACCACTCACACGTTTACTGAATGTACCTCAAAAAATGTTCAAAATTTCTTTCCAGGATCACTGGGCCTCAAAATCATGTGTTGTCATAGCCTGTAGTCTCAAAATAATTCCATATAATTTAAAAAATATTACATGGAAATTCTGAGGAATTACACATAGAATATCTGTGTCCCTTTCACCCTACCCACTAAATGACATTCTGTTCATTTTCACTTTTAAATAAACATGGAATCATTCAAGTGGTTTTAGATTAGAAGAGTATCAATAAACATATTGACAAATATTTATGAAATGATTCTTGTTTATATGACCAAGATGGTGATTCCATAGATGGGTGTTATATGATTCATTTAAACATGATTCATTATCAATTAACAATACTTGGTTTTCATAATTTAATACAATAATATTGTTATTTAAATGTTCCATACCATAAGATATGTTTTCTTTATAAAAAACAACTTTTATTTTAAAACATGAAAAAATAAACCCATCTACATTTAGTCATGATACAATAATTATACTCTTAGTGACATTTGGTATATAATAACAATATTTTGAAACCAAAATCATTCATGTTGGCAATGAAAGGTGGCAGTCACCAATGGATAAAATAGCCTACCCCACACCATTAGAAGATCTCAAATCCACCTCTCCTCTAGGAATATTTTGTAATCTACTTGGTTCCAATATTTGGATTCATATGTGAGAACCAAAAGCTATACCAAATACTCAATGTGTAGATATTGAAATATTACACTCGATAATGAACACACCTTTAGATTTACCTTGCTTATGGGGGTAATTTTTCTTCTAATGGCCTTGATTTCCACATGAAAAACATACTTCCTCCTTTTCCTTTCCCTACCTATGAATATTCTACTTCTTGGAAGGATAGTTATTGGGATTTTTAGACATATTTTGAGTATTGGGTCCCTTTTACATGTTCTTAATTTTATTATTCACCATAAGGACCATGTGTTTGTTACCCCCCATTCCCTTATCCACTTGGAGAATCAATGTAATAAGTTCTAAAAGAATATTCTCATTGTTTCTCATGTTTTTATTAATAATGAAACCTGATAAGGTCTTGGGTAGTGGTGAAAGTATGAGATATGTGTGTGAATAATCCATGAATTTAATCCACAAGATGTCTAAGAATTCAATGTAGCTAATAAGATTTACTACTTGAGCCTAGCTGGTATAGACTCTCCAAGCTTAGTTGTAAATAAATCAATTGGAGATCCCATATCTCTCTTGTCTTTCCTTTTATTGATAGAGATCCCAAATTTGAGACATCATGATATATGCATCCCTGTACTCCTGTTTATTCAAAGGATCATTGGTTATGGATGATAGCATGTAACACTAAACACTTATAGAATCATTAAAATTTTTCTCATAGAGATAAAACTCTTCATCACTAGACTCATTTCTAGGCACTTTAGGAATTGGTTCTTCCATCACATACAATTTCATTTAATTGAGAATGATAATTCATAAGCTTCTTTTCCACTCATGGAAATTTTTTCTAGTTAGAAGGTTATCCTTATCATGTATGGAACATAGTGATATGTTTGAAGTCATTTTATTAATTCTTATACAAATAATATGATCATAATTTTAGTACCTTATCTAATTAAATTTAGACAAATAAAAAAATTATTTATTAATCTCCCATTATTTTATCGAAAACCAATAGCTTTCAATATTGGCTTCAAAATATCCTATTTCTTGGAAATTATAGTGGAAAGGATCCATATTATTATTCTCGTTACCCCCATATTTGGTTGGTTAAATAACTTGAACGGTTTTTGGAAAGAATTCCAATTACAAACTTCATTAAATCACAGTTTTGTGATCTGTTGAGTGGACTCCCCAAACATGAAATCCTTAAATTGGATTTCTTCAATCTATTTTCCACCAGTTAAACTAAGATATACATTGTAAGTAAGCCCTTGATGTGAACTAATTTAGGTCATTCCAAAACTTCCTATTAGAATTCCCCTATAGTTGAAATCACCCTATATTTGGTTGTTCAAGCCATTTGAATTAGGGTTGAATTTTAACTGATGTAGTGGAAGGCTATACAGACTTAATATATATTATGGAAAGATTTTATCCTTTTATGTGTAAGTTTAAAATTATTATATTTATTATTTGATTTTTAATATTAAGTGGATTTACTTAAGTGATTTACCATGTATTCGATAATATTTACACACAACCCAGTTTAATTTAGTTATATTTTTCATTATTGTTAATTCATTAATTCAAGTGATCGTGACAAAACATCCATAATGAAATAGACATGAAACTTGATAGAAAATAAAATAACAAAGTGTTATGATCATAATATTTAAATAATTTTTAGTCTATATAAATTATTATAAATTAACCATCGACCAAAGGGAAAATGCCTTAAACCAATTAAAGTTCAAGTTAAATCTTTCCACCTATCCACCTATGTATCTCTATTGGATTGGTTTGGAATCTATTCCAAACATAAATTATCTCCACTAACATGGGACATACATCCTTTACATATGATTTTACTCATTTTCAGGTGAGGGGAAGGGATTTACATAAAATAAACCATGGGATACATGACCTTTCATAATAATAGGAGAGACAAAACAAAAGTGAACAATTTACTTTAATAATAAATTAAATGAAACCAATCACATACAATGGTATGATCTAGGATTTCGATTATCCACATACATGAGACAAATCAAAAATTTTATAAAATTTGAATTCAATTCTTAATAATTATTATTTAAGATAAATCACGATAAATTCTATTAATTATATTGTTTAATTAATCAATTATTTTATCTTAAATCTCATCCAAATTTTATTGAGATTCCCATTTATCATAATTTTAATAAAATTAAATAAATTTATGAAAAATTAACTACCTACATAAATATACTATGGATCCAACATGTTGAATACTTGTCCAAATATACCCAACATGTATTATACTCATATACTGTTTAATCTTATGAAATATGGAATACCTGACTAATCATGTACTTTCATGACATGTACTATCAAATTAATGATTATAGAAATTACATGATTTTTTTTGGTCATGTGAAATGCTATAATGTGAATAGAGTAATAAATTTAATATGAATCACCCATGATATGTAGATATGAACATTATAAACAACTTAATTAAATTATTTATATATAACAAAACCCATCACATGGTTTGTCCTGTCAAATTAATGACCACACACAAGAACATGTCGATATGGTTTACACAGTATAATAAATTAATTTTAATTCCATGCAATTTGGAATATGTAATGGTGTGTACAAACAAGCTACACAGCATGTACATGTATCAACGTCTATCCAAGGCATACTCCTAGGGACACAGCGTGTAAACTGTGGATTAGAAAAACTAGAGTACATCGTGTGTACAAGGAAAACACAGCATGTGGTCTCCGAGTTACATGATCACCAATCAGGTAGGACATTTAAACTGATACACAACTGAACTATGACTACAAGACTACATGATGTGTACGTGGTCTACACAACATGTACTCCGGCTAACCATACGCCAGGCTGGCCTGGTTAAAATGAAGTGTAAAATTAAATGCTCCATGTGTATTTAATGTACACGGTTTGACTTAATTACAAATTAATTCCTGGTACACTAGAAACTAGTACACAACGTGTACACTAATACAAAACAATCCATTAATAGTGATAGAAATGGAATTTATCAGAACTAGAAAAGATATAACAAATTAAGTTATGTTAAAAGCCCATGAATTTTATCAGTGCTGAAAAAGCATTAATAAAGAACCAATTTTTCAGTGCTTTTTAAAGCTCCGCTAAAAGAATTATTTATCAGTGCTTTCAAAATTGATGATAAAATGACATACTGCAATATGCTATAATAGCACACTACAAAACCACTACAGTGTGCTGTTACAACACACTGCAACACCAGAAGCACAAGAAGCACAAGAAACACACCAGATATATCAATAAAAACAAGTCCCAAAGAAGGATTTAAATGAAATGAAATTTACAAAAAAAATACTAGGAAAAACATTATATTATACAAATTTCCAACATTTTTTATAAAATTAAATAAATAAAAAATTATATACATTAAAAAAGAATCCTAACTGTCAATGTTATCATGATTTCCATTGACATTGTTTGTTGAACTACCAACACTGCATGAGTAGCTTCAAACAAACATCATCAACTTAAATAAAAGAATACACCTATATAAAAAGTTATTATTTGAGCGATACTATAAGAAACAAATTAAAACTAAATTTTAAAAAATAAATTAATTATATAGATAATAATTTTATTGTGAAAACATCAAGATTACCTCTATGATTGAGTAGAGGCAGCGCCATTTCTCTTCTTGCAAAAGAAGGGGAGGTAACTTAAAATAAAGTGATAAATGAACCATTGTATGGGTGAAAATATTTTAATGGGTAAGAATCCTGAAATATGGATAGGGAACCCCAACTTGAACAAAGTAATCCACCTGTATAAGTAAAATATTATTATGTGAGTAATACTAAAAAGAAATAAATTAAACATAAATATGAAACAATAAATTAATTCTATGGGAAATGATTTTACATTGCATACATCAAAAGTACCTATGTTATTGAGAAGAGGTAGCATCATTTCTCTTATTACATTGGAATTGGAGGTAACTTTAAAGAAAGTGATAAATGCACCAGTTCGTGGGTGAAAAGATGTTAAGGGAGCAGGAGCATGAAAGTTGGACAGAGCACCCCAACTCCAACAAAAGAATCCACTGGTATAAGGAAAAAACTATTATATGATTAATACTAGAAATAAATTAATTAATCATAAACATGAAACAATAAATTAATTCTATGGACAATAATTTTACTATGAAAACATCAAGATTACCTCTGTGATTGAGTAGAGGTTGCATCGTTTCCCTTATAGAAAAATAAGTGGAGGTAACTTGAAAGAAAGTGATAAATGAACCACTAAATAGGTGAAAATATTTTAAGAGAGAAGAAGCATCAATGATGGATAGAGCAGCCCAACTCGAACAAAAGTATACACCAATATAAGAAAACAATTATTATGTGAGTAATATTAAAAATAAATGAATTAATCATAAATATAAAACAATATAAAAATTTTATGGACAATGATTTTACTATGAAAACATCAAGATTCCATAACATAACACAATCAAGTTACCGAATTACCTAAGATTCTCTTTTATTTGCACTCAATCAAGCTTCACATTCACATATCACTAACACAACACATTTACAAACACAATTAGTGCCAAATAATGTACACATAGTGTTCCATTACTTTCACACCCAAACCCCATTTTAAAACATACACACACCAAATCATTTCACAAACATGCCTCAGACCTTTTATATTTGTTAATAATTCATTTAAATGGTTTTCAAAAATAACCCCTGGAGGCACCATAAGGCTTTACATCAAAAACAAACCCAAATTAAAATGAAAATTATACTTTTAAAATTAGATGCTCTGTATAACCGCGTTGAACATAATTTTCAACACTTATATAATTTATTAAATATATTAAATAATTTATAGAACACTTTAAATTTACAAAACTAGAGTTTGAACCAATTCACAACCAATTCCATATCATGTCCCTTTTTTAAAAATTTGTACACAACCCAAAATCATTTTCAAAACATGTATTCCATCCTTTAAAACAACTTACAATTCATATTTAAATAATGGTACAACATGTTCAACATGGAAATGTACGTCAATTTCCCTTAGGAACTTACTTCCAAACCTTTCCACATTTATGCACCTTTGAAAAATGATTTGAACCATTCTAAAAACCAATAAAACCCTTCCATGGAACACCACACTAAAACACACACACACAACATAGCCATTTTCTGTTAAAAATCTAAAACTCAACACAAAGCATGCTAACCCCTTTGAAAAAACATTTTTCATCACTCAAACCATTTAATAAACCATTTCCAAAACCCAAATTTCATTTTTAAAATGAATTATTAATTATTTAAACACTTCACAAATCAAACTCAAAAGTTCACAGTAAGAATAATAGGCCCAAAATCATCTATTTCCAATAAAAATCCTTTTTCAAAACACGTGAACCTTAAGTACCCACAAAAACACATTTTTTAATACTCAAAAAAATTAATTGAACACTTCCACTAATTATTCACTACAAGGCCTTTATAGAAATAGTATAATTTCTCTTTAGAAAATTTATTTTCAACACAAATGAATGTCAAAGAATTTCCAAAACAAATGTTTTCCACCAAAATAAACTATAGAGCATGAAAAAATAACCAAGTGAGAAAATTAAATTATTTAATGTTATTAGGGCATGAAACCACCTACCTCAGGCAGATAAATTTCCAAAAAGTGATGTGAAACCCCACACACATCGCAAATGCAATCGTAAATCAGATGTCAGACGATATGTTAGTGCAACTGGAGCACCAACAATAGTGGAGTGGTGTGATTTGATCTTCAATTCACCAAGGAGGAGCACTGGTAGTGGGTGGTTTCTGTATAAATCTTCTGATATCGTGATGAGTTCAAAAATAATTAGACTTTTTAAAATAGATTGGGACACATTTATCATCGTTAGAATTATAGTGCTAATAAATTTTCATTTTATAAGTGCTTTATTTAGTGCTGATAAATCCTCATCTTTATCAACACTTTTTCCACACTGATAGAGATCCTTTTACCAGTGCTTATTAACGAAGCGATATTAAAGGATTTATAATTATAAATATAAATAAAAAATGTAAAAAATTATAAATGCTTAATAAATATATATTAATATAAATATAGTATATATATTTCTTTTTAAATATATTTATTATAATTAGTAATTTCTATTAATATAAATATTTTTAAAAAATATTATTTATATCATTATATATATTTATATAATTAGACATATATATTTAATAAATATATATAAATATAAATATAGTAACTATATTCATTTTTGAAGTAAATTTATATTAAATTTAATAATTATTTAAATATGCATAATTATTTATTCGTTATTATATACATTATTTTAAAAAATATTTATTTATTTATAATTATAAATATATATGTTTATAAATATAGTGATTGTACATTTATATATATATATATATATATTTATAAATATTCCTTTAAAAATATATTTTTAACATTATTAATGAATATATCCTTTTGAGTGCATGCATATATATAAAAACTAATTGAAAATAAATAAATCAAGAATAAGTACACTTTAAAAATATTAAAAAAAATGGGTAAGTTTGGTTTCTGTGAATTATATCTAAAAATGCATTAATTTTACATATGTAAAATCAATATAACACACATTGGATGTATATTAAATTGAAAAATCAAACGACATTCAATTATATGTCGAGTACTATGTAATTATTGTCAATATTTCTAATTCATATTAATTTTTAATGATAAACCATTATTTAATGAACATATAAATATTTAATATAAAGAACAAAAATATTTTTTAATACATAAATAATATTAATATACATTAATATATATCTATATATTTAATTTATAAAATTTAATAACCTTAATTATCATAATTATCTAATTAATGAAATGATTAATAATTAATAATGTATAATCAATGTATTCATTTTTATCAATAACTATTTAATAAATAAAATTTGTAATATTTTTTTAATAAACACATTCTGTATTTTTTTATTTATTTAATTATTTCATCTTATTTATATAAATATTAATCACCACTAAAATAAAGTGCTGATAAAGGATACCCTTTATTAGTGCTATAATTAAAGTAGTGATAAAGGATACTCTGTATCAGCACTAAAAATAAAGCACTGATAAAGGATACCCTTTATTAGCACTAAAAATAATGTGCTAGTAAAGAATACCTTTATCAGTGCTATAAATAAAGTGTTGATAAAGGTTTTCTTTTATCAGAGCTGAAAAAGATGCACTGATAAAAGGATAAATTTATTAGCTCTTTATTTTGTGCGGATAAATATGCCATTTAACTACATTTTTTATAGCACTGATAATTTCCAATGATATAAAAGGTGTGTTTTTTAGTAGTGGTAGTTATGATTACACATCGTGTACTTTTGTGTTATCGGGCTAGAATCCTTAGAACCTCTATATGATTTCTTTGATTTTATTTCATTCATAAAATTAATTGATTTGATTATATCTATGAGAAACAAAAGAGGAATAATTATATCTCTCAATTTGGTTTAAATAATAATTAAACAGGAATTGAATACTAAATGAAAAATGTATACATCAATCAATGATATTTAAATATATAAATAATTTTGCGACCCCTCTGATATAACGTGAAGATTATGGATGCAGTAAAAGTGTGTGATAGGTCATTACCAACTTTTATTCTTTTTATGATTGATGATTAATTAGTGATTTTACACTACATAGAAATTCCCGATCAAAATAATAAAATCAAATAATATATACAAGGAATAAAGCATCAGAACCCAGAAAAGGATCATCACATATTATTTATAATTAAATTAATTAATTAAGAATTACCTTGTGGAAATTATTTCTTAATTTATGGATATGACAACATATCCATGTTATACCATCATTTCATTATAGTAAACAAGGGAATATTTCCTCTAGAAGTTTCCAACACAAGTTCCACAAATCTCCAAATGTCACTGTTAGAATCTATTGGTGATAGAATGATAGATCCTCTTAATTATGTCATCCACCTTTGATAGGCATGAGAATTACTTACAATGTTTTATTCTTGATCTCTCTATACTCAAGAGTGTATGGTGGAGGAAGATCACTTTTCATTATTAAGAGAGTTCTTGGAGAGTGATCTATGTGGGGCTTGAGATGATTCTATTTGGATTTTTGGTACACAACAAAAAAAATGAATTGGATCTATTAAAAAATAATATAATTTGGTTTAAATACTAGTAGTGTTTAGAAATAAATAATTTTTCAATTTTCCATTAATATTTATTTAATTCCTTTCGGAACCCTAGGTCTGAAATAATAATATTATTATTATTTTTCCAACATTTTTTTAACTTGTGAATTTAAATTATATATTATTTAATCAAATAATATTAAATATATTTTATTTGTCACCGAACCTAAAAAACTAGTCCACCATTACTCCATCATATTTATTAGTCCTTGAATAATTAATTTTTATTTAATAAAAAAATATCACCACATTATTTTCCAATAAATAAATAAATATTATATTCACCAAATAAAAATTAAATATTTATTAAATATTCTGATCAGATAATATTCTCTAGAAAAAATGGTGATAGAATATATAAAATAATTTATACATGAATAATTATTAAACTGTATGCATTAATAATATTTATTCAACTTGTTAAATAATAAATAATAAAATATTATTTAATTAAGATTCTTGATACACTAAGTGTCTGAACCTCTTGGCCCCTTTCCTTGTGGCATTAGGTGAAGCATCCTAAAGTCCAAATTTAGTGTCTAGAAACATGCCAAGGCACCCGTAGAGAAAGAATTTAATGCCATAATGATACAATACCTTATAAAAACACTTACTGTGCAATATAATACCTTTCTCATGATATCTCAAATCAAGAAGGTTGCACACTGGTGTCATCAACCTATGTTCTCAATGGATCTTTCCTGGACTTTATGAAAATAAAAAATTCTTATAGAACACCATAGACATAGAATTATTTAGGCTATATTATCTCTATTAATAGGATTGATAAATAATATTCCATTAAAGAATAGGAGTGAAAAATCCTTTCTCACATTATTCATTAATGAAATATAACTCATGACACACCCAACATATCTTACCTCTCTACGAACACATGTAGTCATAGTTTTCATCAATACATCAAAGTTTGTGGATTATAATAATCATTAATAATAATATTAATGTATAAGAATCAATGAACATGTCTATAGATAGGAACATCCAATGACACATATAAAGGTGGATTTTTTTTCTGGTGGGTCTCATTCTCATAATATATTATACTAGATATTTCTAAGGGTGTACACCAAGATTAGGTGCCTCAAATACCTATGATCTCCCACCCCTGATATCCTATATCATTTTTATCCCTAAAATGATATCATCAATCTATATAAAATATATTTATTAATAATGTCATAGCACTTCAACGTACTCATCATAGTGGAGAAATTATATGAAATTTTAGTGTAAAAACTACTCTTAGAAAATTATCACATAATATGTTACACAGAATAAAAATAATGATGTGATAAAGACTTTATTAATATTAAAAATTATGAATACTGGTTATCATAAATTACACATAAGTGGTTTGAGGACATATACCCCAATAATGGTTACTTATTAAGAGATTATTCCTCACGATCTAAAGCATGCAGTGTCAACCAGGTATATTTTATGAACCAGAGACAACCTATTTATGGTTTATATTACTTATTTCCATTATTATCTGCACACTATAATAGTATATTCACTGACTGGGTATTTATAGACATTGTTGGTGGTGGCATACTAAGTTAATCTCACACCCTATCTCGGCTACCGATGATACCTGGGAAGATTATGTGGATGTGGTTATGGATAAGAGGAAGTGCCTAGTGGATGAGACTTTATTAGTATATAACTTGGGAGGGGGGATCATAAGACTGAAATATAGCTTGTGATGCTATTGGAGATAGTATTTTTGGTCTTTTGGCAATTTTGATACATTTTTTGTATTGCATTCCTGTAGCTATGTCAGTCTGATTACTTTTATGGGAATATGACATATCATGATTTTGTATATGATATTGAAAGTTATTTATTTATTATTTTGGGATTATTTTCCCTCCACTTTATTTATTTATTATTATTCTTCTATTTATCTATCTATTTTACTACTCTTCTACTCTAATCATGAGGGTATAGTCTACCCACTATACCATCTTGGACCCTCACTACTAGTCAACATCCTACAATATACAGGGAGGTTCACTTGAGGTAATGTGTCCCACTATCTTGAGATATCATTTATTGTAATCCAGTTCTGTACTTCATATGGTGCTTCCATACTATCAGAATATCCTTCCTAAAAAGACAAGGGTCCTCGTGATTCATTTGGAGTGGTTCCTAACTTATCACACCTAATAATATATTTTAACGCTGTAATAACATTGTTACACCTACTTATATCAAAAAATCCAATCCAAATGGATGAAACTACCTTGGATGAGACCTTTTCCAAACATGTTGGCTTTCCCAAAATATCCTCAACCAAAACATGAAGCACATATTTTATATCCAAAATTACACACTCGATGCAATTTCTAGCCCTCCACATCCAATAATACACAATAGAACTGGTTAGACCTCCTCATCCTAAGTTTTCTCAAAATCACTTGTCCTTTTCCATTAATTCACTCTTAAATTACCTAATCATGATGCCTCTAATCTTGGAGACATCCTTTGATAATCTAAATATTCTCACTGAAGTATAAAATTGACTCTTAGTGTAATTCATTAGTTGGAACCCCAATTAGCAAACTCTATCATAGTGATTTTGTTCGATAGAAAGAGTATCTTAGATGGTTATACTTATAAAGGGGGGTAAATTATAGTTTCAAAACCCTTAACTAAACAAAAAACAATACCTAATAAAGTAAAATTATCAAACTCAACCTTTATCTTATAATGAGAGTAAGATAATCAAAATCATAGTTGATCCAATTATATCGGATTATGTTTGTATCATATTCACTCATACAAAAATAAAAAAATAGAATAGAAATATAAGTAAAAATACTAACTTTTTATTACATGAACATTGAAATTGAAAATTTTAAAAACAAGAAGTAAAATAGATAGTAATAGTAAGAATGAATTACAAGATATATTAAAAAGAATAAAAACTTTTAACTTTAATAGTAAGGTAGAAATAATCCTAAATATAGGTACAGACAATTTAATACTTACTATAAATTTTGTCTTTACTTAACAATAAATCCTTCAATACGATGATCAGAATAAGCTCTGTATTCATATCCCCACAATCCCACGATATGATGATTATATTCTATCTTCTTATCCTCAAAATCCCTAGATATGATGGATCAAATTCACAATCTTACCATACTAGTAATACCTCAATCATAACAATGATTGGATGTATGATTATAAAATAAAATTAGTTTTAAAGGAAACAATCCAGAAAAGGATTCCTTAGAACTTCAACTGTCTAAATATTATAAAACGATAGAACTAGATGTTCAGGTAGAGAATACTTTAGAAAAATTGAGTTTCAAATGTGATATAGTCCCCACTCTTTAAATAATTAGATATTTATAAGAGAAGATCCAATACTCTTATTTTTGAGTTATTTTTAATGGCCTCGAACACCTGGTGCTTGAAAACTCACAATTCTTGGGAATAACTTAATGCCTCACATCATTTTGTTTTAGAACCATTATAGTGAAAAAATTATTCCTTACAATGGAAACAATTATTATGTTCTTATGATTATAAACTTTAGTCATTCTTATGGACTTCCTTATTGATTATGTATACAATGAACTGAATGAGTATTAGTCCAATGTATCAGTACCATTTTTAGTACGATGGTCATTAATTTTTTTAGTTAGATAGACAATACCTCAGTATAACAACATGTATGAACAAAGGTCATTCAGATAATCAGATGAAACTTTAGTATGATATATCATATTTTGTAATGTTAAGTTTATATTCACAACACATTAGAATATACTTATGTATGGTGGAAAGTAATGTTTTATACAAAATCATACCAAAATACGAGGGATATAAAAAGTTTGTAAACATAGTTTTAAGAAATTATTTTTCATTTAAAATACTAAAGGAACTGAAATAAAATCAGTAATACTTATAACTCAACAATCTCCCCTTTCTTGGAAAGAAAAAACTACAAAACATAAATGAAAAAATAACTTGAAAATTTTACATCCCTTTTTTAAGAACAATGAATTAATTCTTTACAACTTAACTTACCCTTAGTTTGTGACTCTTTTGAAATATGATGGAAAGTATTCGAATATTTATTTCTTAAATAATAGTTATCCACCTTTAGAATAATTCATTCTCTTTAAAATAAATTATCCCCCTTTATAAAACATACTCCCCCTTTAAAAAACACTCTCCCCATTTATGATACAATTTCCCCTTTATAAAATATTCTCCCATTTGTTGTTTTTAAAATGGATTTGTAAAGAATATGATATTTCCTAAAATGTTTAAAAAATAACATATTAAACAATATTTAACTAACTAATCATTCATATAAAATATGAAAGAACATACAACCAACCGGAATTTTAAAACATTCAAGCACAAAGTATTTGGATGAAGATACAGTTACATTCAAGAACAATTCGAATGTTTTCTAAAAAATACATAGAGAGTTAAAAGAGAAAATTATTAATTCTTCATGAGAGCATTCATTTTCTTGAACTCATGCTGATCCTTTTCTTTATTTTCAAACTTTTGTTCCAGAGGTTCCTGCTTCTAAAATTTAGCTTTTAGACTATTAATTTCCACAGAAAACTCAATATTCTATTACCTTATTATGATTAATTCATCTTCAAAAAATCTGAGTTTGTTCATCTCCAAATCCATATCTTGAATCTTTTCTTTTAATATTTTCATATCCTTAGTTTTCTCCTTTGTAGTGTCTCTTAATTCTTTTACAAACTTAACTTTTTCCACCATATATGAGGACAACTTGTTGAAGGAGTTAGCTAATTATAGAAAAAGTTGTTTTACTTCCTAGAACTGATCATCATGTTGACTAATATTGGTATCTATTTTATTATACCATTTCCTCATATTAAAATATGATTAGTTTTTATTTTTTAAAATTTTCTTAAAAGGGATTCTTCTCTTTCTCAATCCTAATCACTTTTTCAGACAATAATTTCATTGATTATAATATTTCATTCATAGAATCCTATATAAAAATAAATCTTGATTCAATGTTGTGTAGATATGGAATCTGATTTACTAACCTTTTAAGGGAAAGAAAAATATATTCAAAACCTTTTAGATAAATTATAGCTTCTGAGTCTAATGGATTGGGTTCAAGTTGGGGAGGTTTTTGTCTACTCGGTATAAAACTTATTTTACTTTATTTTAAATTCCCTTGAAACATTTCTAACTTATGTAACTTTATGAATTTAAACATCTTTATTAGTTTCATCTTTTTTCAGATAGATTAGTTTGAGAATGTTTATCTTGTCCTTCTTTCTTAGAGGGCGACTTTACTTCCTTTTCTAATGAAAATCCTTATTCATGAGTACTTTATGATTTTTCATCCATATGAGACTATAAAGGTAAATATGATGTAGATGATTATGATTCTAATTATTCCCTTTCTTTTAATCCTTTATTTGTTTGGGTTTATTCATCATCATCCCCTTATTTTTCTTCATAATCTTGTTCTTATTCAACTTTTACTTCTTCTATATATTTTTATCCAAATTATTATTCTTCTCTTTATTTTTATTTTTATTCTTTTTCATATTATTCTATTTTTCCATCTCAAGATATTTCTATAGCTATACTATTGTTCTCAACGTACACTTTCTAGCTGATTCAGGTTCTGATTGTTTATCTGGTACATTTGGATCAGATTCTTCAATAACTGAATTTCCCTTTCTATTATCCGCCACAAAAGGGATATTAGTGGGAATGATAGATGTTTCCTAAAAACTATTACATATTCTAGATTTAATTTATTGGTGTTATATATTATGTTGATCAAGTGTTGTTTTCAACAACACTCTTTTATAAAGGGGAGATCATTGAGAGCTATACTCTATCTTTGTGATTATTTTGATGTTCACAAATACCCTTATTTGTTGTTCAAATGATTTTACTTTGAGTATATTTCTGGAAATTAATATTACATTTTTCTCTATTTCAGAATAATATTTATGCTTTTAATTTGTGTGGAATGTTTGATAAAGTATTCAGAAATTGTTTTAGCACATTAGCGTGTTTTGGATACACTGTTCATGCTCTACGTGTTCGGAAATAACTTTAGTGTGTTTTGGAAACACTATTCATACCCTACATTAAGGAGCGTAGAATAAGTATGGAATTTGTCACTTATGCATTATCAGAAAATTATGGTTAAGAAACCATACGTTATCAGAAAATTATGGAAGGAACCTTATGTTTGGAAAAGTTTGGAAGGAACCATACGTTATCAGAAAAGTATAGACGGAACCTTACATTTTGAAAAGTATGGAAGGATCCTTATGTTATCAAAAAATTATGTAAGGAACCTTAAATTTTGGGAAATTATGGGAGGAGAACCATATGTTAGTATGGAAATTCATTTTTGTTTCTCATAAGTATGGTTCACCAACCTTACTTTTGTAAACAACCTTACGCTGGATCAAGTACTGTACGTTTGAAAGTTGAAGAGAAACGTATGGATGATCAACCTTAAGTTTTAGATCAACCTTACATTTGAAGAATGGATCAAAAAATCTTACTTTCATTATCAACCTCACGTTGTGAACCTTATGTTCATAGAATGTAATCTATGCATTTCAAACCCTACGTTTGGCATCAGAGATTTAAAATATGACTTTATTGAGCAAATATCTTTATGCAGATTGTTAGGCTTATTTTGAGCCTGATTAAAAGCCCAATTTTAAAATGCATCTTTGAATAATTCAAGGCCATTTATTTTTGTTTCAAAGGATTGATTTAAGAGGAGCTTTTTATGCTGAATATTAAGGGAAGTTGTGAATGCTCTGTTATTCAAACTTTTGAATATCGCGATTCGTAAGGTAAATTTTGTAAATCTAAATTTGAAAGGAAAACAATTGTATTTATTATATATATCTGTGTTATTTTTTAAATATAGTGTGCATGATGAATCATTGTGAAAAGATTAGAAGATAAATTCCTTGAGTTTTTCACTATAGTTTTATAGAGATATAAGAGTCACACAGATCTACAGCTACCACGTTCTATCAAAATTTGTTTTCTAAAGAAGAAGAAACATATTGAAGATTCATCATTTCTAAATCAAAGATATATTGTGAATTCATTGTTATTAGAGTTTCTGAATTTATTTCTATATCTATTGCAATTGGATTAGATCAGAACTACTTATACCAGAAGATCATTCTTTCTGAAGATGACGATCTATTTACTGTCAATTTTGTGTTGTTGCAACTATAAAGAAAAAATTGGAAAGTATTTTCAGAAAAAATACGCTTTTTATTTTGAGTAATCAGTTTCTCATACTAAGTTGTATATTAGGTTCTGTATATGAACCAGAAGGATCTTTTTTTAGCATTAACTTGTAAAGGTGTCAACTACCTGCACTCAGTTGTGGACGATCTATTAATAAGACAACCAGATAGTGAAAATCACCAAGCTCGTAGAATAGAGTGTTGGTGGAGTAGACTAGGGGCCTTCAATTCCCCGAACCACTATATATCCTTGAGTTCTTTAACTGTTTTTTCTTTCGCTACATTAATAATCTGATAAATATACAATGACATATTTTTCCATCATCTTGATTCGTGAATAATTTGCAAAAGACACAATTCACCCACCTCTTGTGCATATTTGGTATAACCCAATCCAACAATTGGTATTAGAGGTGGTTATTTTGGTAAATATATAACATGCTGAATGTTTTTGGATTATACATATCACAATGGATGATACATGAGAGGGTATTTTAATGGTTTGAGCTCCCTAATTCAATGGTGAAAATTATGGATGTTGGAAATCAAGGATGGTCATATATTTAAAGAACCTTGGATACAAATTCTACTAAAAAATTATAACTCCCAATGTGATTCCAGAGAAACCTGAAACATGGAGTGATGATACAGAAGTAGAGTATGGCATAAACTCGAAATCTATGAATGCCATCATCAGTGGTCTTGGACCAGATGAATTCAACAGAGTATCTCAATGCCATACAGCTTATGAAATGTGGTAGACAATTGTAGTTTCCTATAAAGGAACTGACAATGTCAGACAGATGAGGTATTCCACAACTAAATTGAAATTTGACACATTCATAATGTTTGAAGGAGAAACCATCATCCAGAGGAATAGAAGGCTTACAAAAATTGTTAATAACATCACTACCTTGGGATATCCTATCAAAAAAGTAGATCATACCATAAATGTTCTAAGAGTACTACCACCTATGTGGAATATAATTTCGACTGCTATTAAGCAATACTCACCAGTCAAAGATCTTACAATGAGAGAGTTAATTGGAAATCTTATGATGTATGAAACTAATATGAAAGATGAATCAAATGAGAATAAATTTTTAATCAAAAAGTAAAATACTGCTTTGAAGATTTCATCTCAAGAGAAAATCAGAAAAATTAAGAATAAAATGAAAGTGAAATCAGAGAAATCTGATTCATCTAATTTAGATGTGGAACTGGATTAGCTGGCCAGAAATTTCATTAAATTCTAAAGAAAGAATAAAAGATTTAGAAAATACATTAAAAAGTATAAAAAATAACCAAGGGAATCTAGATACTATGAATAAAAAAAGATGTGTCACATTAGACCTGACTATCCTCAATTAAAATGAGAAAATAAGAAGAAATTTTCAAAAACATTGATTATGAGTAAAAATACAAAATAGAAATAAAATCTACTTGGAGTGTTTCTAAAGACTCCAGTAGCTCATCAAAGTCTGACTCAGAAAAGGAAGAATCCAATCTGAAATAAAATATGTGCTTTATGGAAGAAGCTGATGAGGTGAAAATCTATTACTCATCTGATTCAGATTCTAGTTCTAGATATTCAAATGATAAACTTGCATCCTACTGCAATATGATAGAATAGAAATATGATTTTTTATTTAAGAAACATAAATCACTGAAAAATATTCACATTTCTGTTTTAGGAGAAAGAGACACTTTTCTTAAACAACATCAAGAGTTAATTTAAAAATATAACTCATCAAACACAAATTGTACAGATAATGAATCTAAAATAAAAACATTGTAAACAGAAGTAGAAACATACAAAATTTTAGCTCTTATTTTTAGAAAAGGAGAAAAGAAACTAAATGAAATACTTGGAAAGAATGTGATTAAAAATTAATGATATGGAAAATACAGTAAAGATGAGAAACCTAAACTGTATAAGAACTATTTTTTCCCAAGTATAAAAGGTAAAATTTAGAACTACGGTGGAACAAAAGGTCAAATATCTAAAAACTATTATTTAATAAAACTAAAAGTAAGTGGGATTAATAAATACTTTATTTCAAGCAGTTTATATGATTCCATTGAATATATAAAAATAAACAATGTCTGGATTCCCAGGTCTTTGATAGCTTACACAGCTGGACCCAAAAAAATATGGGTACCAAAAAAACCCTTTGTTTAGATGGCTTTTTAGGAACTAGGTCACATAATCCAAATTGTAATATGTTATATGGAAAATTTTTGTTCTAGGAATACGAGTGGAAATTCATCAAACTTTAAAACATTAACTCAAAAGGATAGTGGTCTTGTCAGATTTGGTGACAATGTCAAAGGTAAAATTATTGGCATTGGAACTATTGGAGATCCAGTAATTGTCTTAATTAATAATGTACTCTATGTAAAAGGATTGAAACACAACCATATAAGTATCTCTCAACTCTACGATGATGGTTATTTTTTTGATTTTTTTTAACAAATGTTGTTCTCTTTTTAAAGATAAATTGCTTAAATTTAGGGCACCTATAACTGATAATGTTTATACCTTGGACTTAAATTACTTTTGTAAACAAAAAGTAAAATTCTTATCTGCTAAGATAAATTAATCTTGTATCTAGCATATAAGTCTTGGACATTGCAATATATATGCTTTACATAAGTTATCTAAGAAATAATTAGTTTTTGATTTTCTTAGTCTCAAATTTGAAAGTGATAGATTTTATGATGCATGTCCACTTGGGATGTAGCATAAAGCATCCTTCAAATCTGTTAACAAAATTGCTACATCTAAACCTCTAGAACTTATCCCTGTGGATTTGTTTGGAACTTCAAGAATAGAAAGTTTGGGTGGTAAATTTTATGTATATGTTTTAATTTATGACTATTCAAGATTTACTTGGATTTATTTTTTAATATATAAAAATGAAACTTTTAATATATTTGAAAGTTTTTGCAAAGCTATTCAAAATGAAAAAGATTATAAAATAATTTCATTAAGAATTAATCATGGTGGAGAATTTGAGAATCTATAATTTAATTCTGTTTACTCAAATATGAGTATTAAACCCACCTTCTCTGCACCAAGAACACCTCAACAAAATGAAATTTTTGAAAGAAAAAATAGGACTATTTAGGAAATAGCTAGGACAATGCTAAATGAATACAGTCTTCCAACCAATTTTTGGGCAGAAGCTGTAAGCACAGACTGTTATATAATGAATAAAATTTCAATCAGACCAATTTTTAAAAGAATCCCTATGAACTCAGGAATAACAGAAAACCTGAATTAAATTACTTTAAAGGTTTTTGATGCAAGTTTTACACCTTCAGAAATAAGTACAATCTTGGTAAGTTTGATCCAAAATCTGATGAAGGCATTTTCTTAGGATATTCTGCTACTTCCAAAGCTTATATATTTTTTAATAAAAATTCAAGGATTTCTAAAGAATCATTTCATGTGAAATTTGATGAATCTGATCCCTTTGAGAAAAGGAAAGTCCAAATTGATGAATCTGACTCTAATGATTACATGAGACTTGAGAACATAAAGGATGACTTTGAAAAAGATTTAAATGAGATTAATTCTAGTTCAGAAGGATATGACATTAAAGAACCTAATAGTGTACTACCTAAATATTCTAGAACCATAAATAATCACACTTTAGAAACTATTATAGGAGACCAAGACACTGGAATAAAAACTATAAGAAATGTACGAAATCTTGTGGAATTCTATTACACTATATACCAATTAGAAAGTAAGACATTAGAAAAATCCTAAGCTGATGAAATTTGGATGATAGAAATGCAGGAAGAACTAAACCAGTTCAAGAGAAATGATTTTTGGAATTTAGTTGAAAGACCTCTGAACTATCCAGTTATAGGAACTAAATTGGTATTTAGAAATAAACAAGATGATGAAGGAATAGTAACTAAAAATAAATCAAGACTAGTAGCTAAAAGATATAATTATAAAGAAGGTATAGATTATGATGTGACCTTTTCCCCCATAGCTAGATTAAAATCTATTAGAATCCTTTTTTACTATGCATATCATATGATCTTTAAAATTATTTCAGATGGATGTTAAGTCTACCTTTTTAAATGGTTACTTATTTGAGAAAGTTTATGTTGAGCAACCTCCTAGTTTTAAAAATTCACAAAAACCAGATTTTGTTTTTAAACATACTAAATCTCTTTATGTCCTTTAATAAGAATATAGATCTTGGTATGAAAGATTAATTTATTTTCTTTTAAAAAATGATTTTACTATTGGAATGGCAGATCTAACATTGTTTAAGAAAACAACCAAATATAATATTTTATTGGTTCAAATTTATGTTTATAATGTAATTTTTGGTTCAACAAAAAAAATCTTTGTCATGAATTTTAAAATTTAATGAAAAAAGAATTTGAAATGATTGTGATGGGAGAATTAAATTTCTTTTAAAACTTCAAATTTATCAGAAATATTTTTGGAAATGTTTTAAATCAAATCAAATGCATTATTGATTTACTAAAGAGATTTGGACTTGAAAACAACAAGACATATACAACTCCTATGTGTACTAATATAAAACTTGATTTGGATGAAACTATAAAATCCATTGACAACAAGTTATATAGAGGTATAATTGGAAGTTTATTATATCTTACTACAAGCAGGCTAGATATAATGTATTTAGTATGTCTTTTTGAAAGATTTCAATCTGATCCTAAAGAATATTACATAAGTGATGTTAATTTAATGTTTAGATACATAAAAGGAACTGGTTTTCAATCTCTTCTATATCCAAAAACTTCTGATTTTAATTTAATTTCATATTCAGATGCTAACTTTGGAAGTTGTAGATTATATAAAAAAACCTTAGGGACTTGTTTCTTTTTAAGAAATTTTTTAGTGTCATGGTCTAGTAAGAAACAACACTTAGTTGACCTGTCAATCGTTGAAGCAGAATATGTATCTACAAGAAGTTTTTGTGTACAAGTTTTGTGGATGAAAAACAATCTTATGGACTTTGGACAAAATTGTAATAACATAAGTATTTTATTTGATAGTACTAGTGCTATAAATATTTCAAAAAACCCTATGAATCATTCTAGGACTAAGCATATTGATATCATACATCATTTTCTAAGAGATCATGTTCTTAAAAAGGATATATTCACTGAATTTTTTAAGTACTGAAATTAAATAAGATGATATTTTTACTAAACAACTTCCCACTCCAAGGTTTGATTTTATTAAGGGGAGCTAGGATTATTTATTTTTAAATGAAATTTTAATTTTAATTATTATTTTATTTGTTTCTATTATTACTTATTTTTAGAATAATTTAAAAACTTCATTAGTTCTATTTTAAACTATTTACCTGTAAGTTTTTAGTTTTAAATAATGAAATAATTATTATGTGTGTAATGACATAGAAATAAAAAATGTCAGAAACTGTTTCCACTTCAAAACCCGTTCATTTTCTCAAAACCTTTCGAATCACCAAATAACCCTTACCACCTTCATATAAATTTGACTAAACCTTCAAAACCCTAAACTTTCGAGCCATCAAAACATTAAAATATAAATGGACAAGATAAAGAGAATCGAGGATGGAGAAGCTATTAATGTCAAGCATCAGTGCATAGCTGGAAGAATGATTCTATAGAAAAAAGTAATCGACCTGGAATGGTTGTATCAAATAGATCTTATGATATGGAAAGCCCTCGCTTTTCAGAATATCAAGCAAACTTTTAGTGGAAAAAATACAGAGTTTCTGTATGAGGTATAACTTCTTCACAATTTCAAAACTATTTATTTTAGTCTTGCAGATACAGAGGTACTATATTTGTGAAAATTGAAGATCGGGATTTTTCAATCTCATATGTGGAAACATCTAGAATCCTAAACTACCCTCATGAGGGAGTTTATCATTTTGATTTAAAGAATATTGGAGATAATGAACAAAACTCAAAGGACATGATGTCATCTTTATTTGGTTCAAAAAGTATAAGAAAATTTTTTGTAAAGGATCTGGCACCTGATCAGAAGATTATTGTTAAGTTTGTGAAAACAGGGATTGCACCTAGGATGTTAGAGATGGAGAATATTTTGTTTCATGACATGTATTTAATGTTTTTTACTTATGAGTGAAATAAAGTTGAATTTTCTGAGATATATGGTCAAAAATATCAACTACTACTATCAACCAGAGGCTAGAACGATCTTCTATTCCTATGGAAGGTTCATTTCAAAATTATTGTTTAAGTCTGATATAGTGAGATTAATAGATTCCAAATTTAGATACCATCACAGCAACATTTTCAATGCTAGAACTCTAAGTAAGATTGGATTCTTTTGTAGTACTGTTAAAGGCAACCTTATGCCTGTTAGAGCTGAGGAAGACCAAGAATTGGCTCAGGGGGAGAAACCTACTAAATCTAAGAAATGCATGGTAGAATCTAGAGTAAGTGGAACCTTAAGAAGACTGAGATTTGAGGTAGTTGATACACCTGTGGATGAGGAAAGTCAAGAAGTACTTAAGAGGAGAAGGCATTAAGTGGATCAAGTTGGTGAGGAACCTATTCAACCAAATTTTTTAGCAACTGAACCTCTTCTAAGATAAAATATTATTAGAGAATCTACAGTAAAAGGAATTTCACAACCAATAGTTTCTCATATTAATGTGACTTCACAAGTAGAAAAAGAAATTGTACATCCAACTATTGAAAAGCCTGGAGAAGTTGAAGTGGCTAGATCTGAAACTATAAACCCTACTGAAATTGTTCAAGAGGAATTAGTTCAAGAGGAACCTATATTAGAGGAACCTGTATTAAAGGAAATCAATGAAGAAGATGCTCAGGATGAGACAAAACTTGTAGATATTAATCAAGAAGAAAACCCTTATGAAATTCATACTAAGATTATTGGTGAATATTTTTTTGTGGATGAGAGTTAGGAAAGGACTCGAAGGAAAATTAGTGGAGAAGCCAGTACAGAGGAACAATGAAGAGAAGTCAGATGCTAACTCCCCACCTCTATCTCTAATAAATCCGATGGAAGCTCAGACTGAGAATCAAGCACAAGGTGCCTCTGATTTTGATAATGATCATGTGGAGGATTTAATCTGAAAATTTAATAAATTTGAAATTAAAAATGAGTATTTGAGAAGATCATTAGAAAATGAGAGACATAATTTTTAGAACTTGATAGATAGTTCAGTTTCAAAAATGGACGTGGAAGTTTTTAAGAACGAAATGTTAGGTGAAGTTGGAAAAATAAAATCTGAAATGATAATGAAGTTATATTTGGAAGATTTTAAGATTTTCATGGTTCAATAGTTTTCAACTATTAGGGATAGTGAAGAAGGTACCTTAGGTACTTCGCTTGATCATATAAGAATATTTTAGGCCATTACAGTAGCAATGAGTAATATGAATGATAGATTGTAGGACTTACAGTGTAACAGTGCTCCCTTATCTATTCCGATGGATAATCAAAATCATTGTGTAGACCAACATACCTCGGATAAACTAGGGATCAGAGTTTTTTTGAACAAATTCACAGAGAAAGTCAGTTAGTTTATATAGAAGGAAGAGAGGTTACATGAGTTTTTCATAGTCTATTTGATTGAATTCATCCATATGACTCTAGAAGGAAAAGATATCATAGTATAGTTAGGTGATGCACTGATGAAAAGGTTGAGGATGCAAATTTCAGAGATCAAGGAAGTCATTCATAGGCTTTGAAACCCATTTATTAAACTTTTTAGCCTAACCTTGATTTTCAATGTTCTTACTGAACATGTAATTGTATTTTCAATAAAATATATTTGAATCCAATGTTTATGTGTTAATTATTTATGTTTCTCTAAACTATATATGTTATAATTCCAGTAATCTAGATTTAGATATTGATAAATAGTTTATCATAGCATTTACTTAAGTTCAGTACTACATTAAATTGTGTTCTATTCCTTCTTCTATCCTTATTTTTGATATCACAACAGGGTGATAAATATGGATAAACGCATCATATTTTTTTGGATAAATATGGATAAACAAAACATATTTCTTTTGTTGAAATATGGATAAACACAAAAATATTTTACTTACAGTGTAACAGAAAAGAAAGTTTTTCATTTTAAGGGGAGAAATTTCTAAAAGTTTTTTTTCAGAGAAATTTTTGTATAAACACAAAATTATTTATTTATAAAGGAGAAAATTTATTTTTCTTTTTAAAGGGAAAAATGTAAAACATAAGAATTTTTTTTAAATAAAATATTGCTTTTATCTTTGAAAAATTATAAATTATATGAAATTAATTTTTCATTGGTTATTTCATTGGTTTTGTGATCACAAAAAAGAGGGAGATTGTTGAGAAAGTGTTATTTTCAACAACACTCTATTTTATAAAGGGGAGATCATTGAGAACTATACTCTATCTCTTTTTTATGATTCTGATGTTCAAAAATACCCTTATTTGTTATTCTAATGATTTTATATTGAGTATATTTCTGGAAATTAATATTATTTATTTCTCTATTTCTGAATAATATTTAAGCATTTAATCTGTGTGGAATATTTAATGAAGTATTTGGAAATAGTTTTAGCTCATTAGCATGTTATGGAAACAATGTTCATGATTTACGTGTTTGGAAATCACTTTAGTGTGTACTAGAAACACTATTCATACCCTACGTTGAGGAGCATAGCATAAGGATGGAATCTGTCACTTACGCGTTATCAGAAATTTATAGTTAAGAAACCATGCATTATCAGAAAAGTATGGAAGGAACCTTATGTTTGTAAAAGTATGGAAGGAACCTTATGTTATTAGAAAAGTATGGAAGGAACCTTACATTTGGAAAAGTATGGAAGAATAACCCTATGTTAGTATGGAACTTCATGTTTGTTTCCCAAAATTATGGTTCACCAACCATACTTTTGTAAAAAACCTTACGTTGGATCATGTATTGTACGTTTGAAAGTTGTAGAGAAAACGATGGATGATCAGCCTTATGTTTGAGATCAACCTTACATTTGAATAATGGATCATCAAATCTTAAATTCCTGATTAACCTTACATTGTGAACCTTACTTTCAAAGGATGTATTCTATGTAGTTCAAACCCTATATTTGGTTTCAGAGATTTAAAATACAACTTTATTGTGCAATAGTCTTTATGCATATTTTTAGGCTGATTTCAAGACAGATTAAAAGCCTGATTTTAAAATACGTCTTTGACTAATTCAAGGCCATTTGTTTGTGTTTCAAAGGATCATTTTAAGAGGATATTTTTATGTCGAATATTAAGGGGAGTTACGACTTCTCTGTTATTCAAACTTTTGAATATTGTGATTCTAAAGGAAACTTTTGAGGATCTAAATTTGAAAGTAAAATGATTGTCTTTATTATATATATTTGTGTTATTTTTGAATTACAGTGTGCATGATGAATCATTGTGAAAAGATAAGAATAAAAATTCCTTGAGTTTTTCACTACATTTTTACAGAGATATACGAGTTACATAGATCTACTGCTACCATGATCTATCGAACTCTGTTTTCTAAAGAAGAATAAACACATTGAAGATTCATCATTTCTACATCAAATATATATTGTGAATCCATTATTGTTAGAGTTGATAAATTTATTTCTATATCTATTACAACCAGATTGGCTCATAACTACTTCTACCTGAAGATCATTCTTTCTAAAGATGATGATCTATTGACTGTCAGCTTTGTGTTGTTGAAACTATGAAGAACAATTGGAAAGTATTTTCAGACAAATACTCTTCTTTATTTTGATTAATCGTCTTCTCATACTAAGCTATATATTTAGTTCTGTGTATGAACCAGAAGGTGTTATTTTCAGCCTTAACTTGTAAAGGAGTCAACTGTCTACACTCAGTTGTGGATGGTTTGTTGATAAGAGGACCATATAGTGAAAATCACTAAGATCGTGGAATAGAGCATTGGTGGAGTGGACTAGTGGCCTTCTGTTCCCTGAACCACTGTACATCCATGAGTTCTTTAACTATTTATTTTTGTGTGGAATAAATAATATGATAAATATAAAAGGAAAAATTTGGCCATTATCTTGATTCGTGAAGAATTTTTAAGAGACACAATTCACCCCCATCTTGTGCATATTTGGTATAACCCGATCCAATATATTATAGGTACTAGATTTTCAGATTATCTCTCAACTCCTTTCAACAATATTTTAACAACCCTTTCTTCTTGAAATATCTTCCTTTGTTTTCCTATTTTCTCTTCTTCTTCAAGCTGTCTTGTAGTCTGAATTTTCAAATCCTTATCCTCAGCCACATCAACATAAAAATATGGATCCCCTAGCTTCTTTTGAGCTTTATTTTTCATAAACTTCTCAAAAACTTCTTCTGAAATTTTTTCCCATTTGATTGGAGAAGATGTCTTAGCATTTCTATTATTTTTATTTTCAACCTCCTCCACTTTCTTTGAATGTTTGACATTTGAAGTATCCCAAAAAACTTTTTATAAAAAAATTGATTTATAATTAAATACTAACTTAATTCATCTCATTGTATCTTCACTAATGATAAAAATAATTTCCCTGATTGTGTATGATTTATTCTCCACCTTGAACAATTCCGTACATTTCACAATAATCTTATTGATAAATTAATGAAACATTATTATTTTTGACTTGATAAAAGTGTCTTTTATATTATCCACTATAATGAAGATGAACTTGAAAAATCCAATATTCTTCATGTGAAAAAGTTAATCAAGAAAAAATATATTATAAACCTTTAAGGTATCCCTTTCAATTTTCCTAGGGATATGATATCCTTTCAACCATAAATAAATTACTATAATGTCCAAATTCAGATGTGACAGTTTTTTAACTATCACATATAAAGAAAATAAATAACATTTTGATTTATTCCTATCAAAGGTTCCATGTGTATTCAGTAATTTTTGAAGGGTAATCAAGTTTCACTACCAAAATGAACTCCAACCAAGTACGCTACTATTTTATATAAAACTTTTTGTAATTTACCAAACATGGTAAAGGAAACCTTATCATTACCATTCTCTTTAGAAAACTGTATAAAAGCATAAAAAATCTAAAACTACATCAACATAATAAAAATAGAATCTTTATTAGGATTTTAAACACAAATAGTTTCCTAACCTTGAATCATAATAACCCTTTTGAGTGTAGAATAAAAAATTTTAAACCATTATCTTTCAAAGAGTCTTTCTATGAAAACAAACCACTTTTCATAATCCTCTTTTTTCTATTAGAACTAGTTCTCAGACCGGTGATCAAATGTAATGGAAAAGAATAGTACTAACTGTAACATCCCAAGTAATTATTGAATAAAACTATTTCATATTAATTAATATTTATGAATTAGATATTAATTTTACTTTAAAATGGATGCTATTTCTAATAGTGTTACTGATACACAAGAATGGGTTTCTCTGAAATCTTATGATGCACACAAGACTGAGTTATTCCAAAAAAATATATTATTATTATTATTATTTTAAGTTGTAGTTATCACATAACGGTTAGAATGGAAGAAATTAATTATATTAAAAAATTATAAAAAAAGGTTTTACATATATTTATATATGGATACATTGGTAAGAAAATTAATTATAAATTTAAATAAAAACAATTTTAATATAATGGATGTGTTTTTATAAAAAACTATTTAAGTGAAAATATGTGTGTTTATAAAATAATAAAATCACTCTTTTTGGATTATATTAAAGAAATATTAATTAAATATAATTTTTAAAATGTATCTTATGTGTTTTCTAGACATTATATAAGAACCAATACAATTTTACGGATAAAATGAGTGTTTTTATAAAAATGCACTTTTACCACCTTTTGATGGTGAACCCATTTTAAATATGGTTTTGAAACATTTATAATTTATATTTGAAAAATATACTTATTCTTTATAATTTGGGACATCAAAATTTACTTTGGTTGAATTTTTTTATTTTTCTAATAAGATTCATTTTTAATGAATATTGATAAACAATGCATTTTAATTCAAAAACTGATTTTGTGTCTAAATTATTTCTACTGTTAGATTTTAATTCCAATTGTTTTAAAGGTTTAATTATATTAAGTGCTTATCATTTAATCCAATTTAATTCATTAGAATAAATTTTATATTGAAGTTTAATAGAAAATCTATGTGAACTTCTGAAAATTTTACTTACAAACCTATTTTCTCATTCTAACAATGGGATTAATTTTAATTTTAACTTTTTCACTTATGTGAGTTGAAATTTCAAAAACTAACATACAAGGTTGTAATTAGTAAAAAAAATTGGTCTAATAGGATCAAAATAATTTTTGTGAATAGTAACTTTAGTATTTTATTTACCACGGTTAAAGGTAAGTAGAAAAATTAAAGGTAAAAATAATATTATAATAATATAAAACTACCCAAACACTTGTAATAATTTTATTGAATGAGTTATTATCAACCAATAAAATACTTTGGTATAAATTGTGACTTTTTATGCCACTTGGGTGTGATTGTGACATTTATAACATTTAATTTAAAATAAAGGAAAATATGTAATAATTATGTCTATTATTATTAAAACAATATTAATATTGGGTTATATAAGAGATATCTTAGACTATAAATATTCCTTATAAATCTAAAAATGTTACCCACATCATGGTAATTTATTTATAATATTTATAAATTAAATTATTAAATTTAATTATGACACAAAGATGATGCAGTAATAGATTTATTAAAGAAAGAATCAAATAAATGATATTTTTATTATTAAAATAAATATAATTTGAAATATTTGATTCCATCCAATAGTTTTATGGATGAAATTTAAAATTTATATATGATCTAATGATTATTTTTTGATGGAATCAAGTTGTTATGATTTCTTAAAAAGGCCAATGGTGAATAGTGTCAAAATTGACATTATTCATAACTTAAATATAAAATATTTAATTAAAAGAAATATTTAAAAAAAATATGATTAAAGAAAAAAGTTTATATAATTATAAAAAATTCATTGATGACTCATTCATAGGTTTTTTCTCATGATTTGGTAATTATTTTAACTATCAAAGTGTAAATGACTTTGTAAAATGGTAAGAGTTAAAAGGGGTTTAAAATGATAAGGATTAAAAAATATCCAAAAGTTGTATAATTATTATTAGATGAGTATATTTAAACTTATAATCATCTTATATTCTAACTAACTTAATTTTTACCCATTTTGAATCGAAATTGAATTTATAATAATTTAATACTTTTAATAATTCCAAGGGTGCCCCTCCCCTCTCCTATAAAAAGGTATTCATTCCTTTCAATTACGCATACTTACAAAACCATTGGTTTTAGAACTTATCTACCCAAAAATATTCCTATAATCTATCACCACATTATTTAGACTTTATTTTAATCATAACACTCTTCTTAAAAGTGTTAAGGTGTTAAAAATGGTACTCATCTGAAGGAAGTGTAATGTTTTCATTTAGGTGTTTCAATTTCATTTATTCTTCCACTTACTTAAAATCCCCTCCAAACATGATGAGACAATAAATAAAATATAATCAATATAATTATATGATTTTATGTTAATATATCCACCCAAATACATCTCTAATTTCATCAAATGGGAAATGAACATTTCATTCGTGTGTACGACGGACTACAACATTGTGAACTGATATAGTTTGTTTTTCATTACCCACTCTCCATACTGGTCATAATTATATAATTAATATTTTTATATGATTTTCTTGACACATTTATCATTATAATATAATAATATATCAATTATGTTCTTACTATCCGTGCACATAAAAATAATAACATTGTTCTTTCGTACTAGTGAACTATCTCCTTCAAGATGCGATGTGAATCGTTTTTATTCATCAAATAACTTGAATGATATATATAATTATATTTAAATTATTATTATGATGTTAATTATATTATTATAATTATTTAAATTTAAAATAATAATTACCTTATTTATATAATGATAATGGAAAAATGGAAACATCACTCATGCGTACGTACGACCTACCGTCTCCATGATTATAACGTTGTTCATTTTTCATACCATAAATAAATGGTTTGACTTAAAAGTATAATTTTTTTATAATTTTGATTATTATATCATGAATTTTATTCTTCAGATGATGGTATTAATTAACACATGGACTATTAACATCATAAGAAGTTTATTTTCGACTCAAGTACTGAATATCGACAAAATATCCGATATGAACTTAAAAATTATGTAATTTTTATAACATGGTAATAAATGATATAAAAGGAATAATAAGATTGAAAAAGGTTATAAAGAAAGTATAAATTAACCTAAGTTTATTATTCAAGAATTTAAATATTGTATGTGAAGAGTCGGACTCAAGATAAAGGAACGTGCCACAATATCATTTCATTGAGGCATATTTCAATAATATACACAACCTTATTTAATACGGTGTTTAATTAACCCATTTGAATTTTAATTTCACTCAAATGTTTTTTAAAAGAATATTTTTCTATATATAATTTTACTAAAAGATAAAAGGAATTTTTTAACGTATGCGGTGACAACGACTTTTCCGCCATCATGACCATTATTTGATATTTGGATTCCTATATAAGCCTTAATGTTTTTAAAAGTAAAATAAATAAAATATTCCATTTTCATGTATTTTGGTATTAAAAATGGTTTTGAGGATGGATTTATTATTTCAATATCTTGAAATGACATATAATGAAAGAAATGTTGGAATGTTCTTTTTCCTTTATGCTTGTTAATGTGTTATGGTTATGTTATCGTTCGTGGGAATTTCTTGTGTATACGGATGGTTCCATGATAAATAGAGGGTAGGTGAGCTTATGATAGCCCCCCAATTCATTGGGTAATGTGGAATAGTGAAATTATAAGGTTTCTCCTATCAGATTTAGGTAATATATTGTGATCGGTTTTCCAAATGTAACAATGAAGGTTACTCCTTATATAGTCAGGAAATCTACAATTTAAGTATGATATGGATGAAACAAGTTACCTTTATAATTTATGATTTATAATAATTTTTTCATTAATCATATGATATCATGAGGTATGTTAAAGAGTTTATGTTTTATAGGTCAAATGTATGATTTTGTTAAAATGTTTTCATGAGTGTAAAGTATTCATGGACTTATAGTTTATTTCTTTTTATATCCTGACTAATATTTTTGAGTTAATCCCAAATTTTTGAAAAAAAATCATAGGATTTAAAGTCGAATAGAGTCATGTATGGGTTCAAGTAAATGTCATGACATTTAAACATGAAACCAAACCAGGTATCTTTTTAAAAGTTTTTGTTTTATAAAAAAAGGATAGTGAGTAAAAGTGTCTAATTTGTAATATTTGAGTTGTTATTTAATATTTATGGAATAATTATCTAAAACTCTAAACCTAAAAAGATCCTCAATGTGAATTATTGATTTAACTTAGTATTATGTAACATTTAAGTCAGGGTCCTTATACTAATGACTATAAAGGTTGCAATAGCTAAGGGGAGAAAAATTGAATAATCAATGTGGTACATAGAGTGAACCATCCTTATATAAGAACTATGGGTGATTTTTTGACTTCTATAATGAAACATATGGTTGAGATTGAAATCCTTTCTAATTTGATTATAGAGATTTAATTGAAGAAAATTTTTAAAATTTTATTTAAACTATCAATGTGTTTAAAAATAATCATTATGATTTGGAAAAAATTTTAAAATTTGGAAAGAAATCTACATTTTTATAAAACTAAAATATTTCAAAAAAAAATATAAACTAAAGTAATGAAATAGTGGAAAACCAAAAATAATAGAAGATTACATTTTAGTGTGTAATGTTTTATCAGTGTGGTTAACCTATTATTTTTTTTTTGTAATATAGTCATATTATGATGGTTTGGAAATAAAAACTAATTATGATAATTTTTAAAAAAATGAATATGATTGTTTTAAAAATAAAAAATGATTATGATAGTTTATTAAATTAAAAAATATTGTAAATTTTGAGTCCAGAATTTTTATACAATTTCTGATTTAGAAAACATTAAAAAAAATTCATAGTCCACAAAACATTTTTGATAATTATGACACTGAAAATTTTAAAAAAAAAATTACATTTAGAAAAATAATTATGAAAATAATTTTTTATAAAAACTAAAAATTTAGAAAACTAAAATTTTTTAAGAAGAAAAAAACAATGTTTTTGAAAAATAATTGCATATATACTCCCCCTATGTAAATGAGTATTTTAATGTAAATAGATGGATCAATAATAAGTATATATGAATGATAAATTAACATTGATCATTCCTTGATTTTGTTTAATATATTAAATTCTATCAAAACTACAAGATTTTGCAAAAATATCTACATGTTTTTCTTTCATTACTATGAATTGTAAAATTATATCTCCTTTAAGTGTGTGATACTGAAATAAATTGTGTCTTATATATTTGTTCTTAGAATACGTGTGATGTGTGGGTTTTTACAAAAATCAATGGAACTTGTGTTGTCAAAAAGTATTTGAGTTTTAGTAAAAGTCATGGAATAGTCAGTGAGTGTGTGTTTCATCCACAAAACTTGAGCACAACAAATTCTAACTACCACATATTTAACTTCAGTAGTGAGAATTGATACTAAGTTTTGTTTATCACATGACTAGGGAAAAATAATATCCTAATAAATGACATGTTTCAGATGTATTTTTCTATCCATTCAACATCCACAAAAAATATCATCTAAAAAAATTGTTTGATTTTTTTTTCAGAAGAATAAAATAAGCCTAAATAGATAGTTCACTTAAGATAACAAAAATTTTGTTTTACATCATTATTATGTGATTCTTTTTTATTGGATTTATATGTTTCACATAATCATACAATAAACATTATATCTAGATGACTATCTATTATGAAAATTAAACTTCCTATCATACCACTAAAAATCTTCTGATCAGCTCTTTTCCTAGCCTCACCAAGATCTAAAGTATTTGAGATACTAATGGGAGTAATAATACCTTTATTATTGTCATATAAAAATTTATTAATAAGATATTTTTTATAATTTTTTTGAGATATAAACCTTCCTTCTAGTTTTTGTGAAATTTGGAAAACAAGAAAATATGTTAACTCACCCATCATTCCCATTTCAAACTAAGACATCATAAGATCTAAAGAGGAATATTTTATATATTTATGAATTGAACTAAATATAGTTTCACCAACATAAATTTGAACAATAATAATATTTTGAGTAACTTCTTTTAAAAAAATATTTGGATCTGCAGCTCCCTTAACAAAAATAATTTTGTAACAAAAATATAGTTAAGCTATCGTACCAAGATCTAGGGGATTGTTTAAGTCCATAAAGATATTTGGTATGTTTTCAAACATATTCAAGACTTTATTATTTTCAAAATTAGTTGGTGGTTCAACAAAATATTTATATTAAATATATCTGTTAAGAAAATCAGACTTTACATCCATTTGAAATAGTTTGAAATTAAAGAATGCTACAAAGGATATAGGTAATCAAATAGACTCAAGTATAGTTACCAAAACATAAATTTCTTCATAATATATTATGTCTTATTGATTATATCCATTATAAAAAAAAGTTTATATTTATTTATAACTATTATAACATTTCCATCACATTTATTCAGAAAAACCTATCTTACTCCAATTATCGAAATTTCTATAGGTCATTCAACTAAAGTCCAGAAATTGTTCCTTTCAAACTTGTTGAGTTTATCTTGCATTTTATTAATTGAATCCTTGTCACATAAATACTCATTATTATTCTTAGGTTCAAATTGGAATAAGAAATATATATGTTCAATTTCATTTTTTAAGGATCTTCTAGTCATAACTGGTTGACCTACATCACTAATGATACTTTCACTATGATGCTTCCTAATAAACAACAGGATTCATGGGTTTTCAAACGTTTTTTCTTCAAAAATAGTTAGAAAATAATCATGAGTAATATATTAAGAAACATATTTTTTTAGTAATTTCCTTATGATAAGAATATTCTAACATGGGATGAAAATTAGTTCTAGAAATAACATTCTAAGTTGTAGGTTAAGGTTGTTTGAAAACAAAGGGTTAAATTTAATCAATCTTAACATGGAATGTTTCCTCAATATTAAAATTTTATTTATTAAACACTCTATAAGACTTAGAAGTAGTGGATTAACCTAAAAATGTTCCTTCATAGGATTTGGGTCAAAATTATGTAGATTATCTTTACTATTCAAGATGAATAATTTTCAACTATGTACTTTAAAGTATGAATATTTGGGTGTTCTTCCTTTCCAAAACTCAAAATGAGATTTATTAATAAAAAGTCTCACTGAAAATTGATTTATAGTATATTGGGAAGTACTAACTACCTCATTCCCAAAATGATTAGAAACTGAGTATTAAATTAGAATGGTTCTAGTTATTTAATGAAGAATTCTATTCCTTTTTTCAACTACACCATTTTTTTGGGGTGTTATAGGTGCTGAAAAGTTAGGTTGGGTACTTCTATTACTACAAAAAAATTCAAAATAAGAATTTAACAATTCTCCACCATGATCACTATGGATAGTTATCAAGAAAATTTTACTCTAATTTTTAACCTTAGATATAAAAGTTTCAAAATAAAAAATGGCTTCAAATTTATTTGAAATAAAATAAACACATGTGTATCTAGTGTAGTCATAAAATAATATGTATACATAGT
The DNA here is from genome assembly GCA_963277665.1 of Viscum album. NCBI lineage: Eukaryota > Viridiplantae > Streptophyta > Magnoliopsida > Santalales > Viscaceae > Viscum > Viscum album. The sequence goes on along the minus strand of OY728146.1, from coordinate 1,872,130,016 downwards.
ATTTTACACCAATACATCCAGTTTGCGTAGGGATAAAAAATTCAATGTTAACTAACTATAAAGAATCAGATGTTAAGACTCCATTAATAGATTTAAAACATGACTTATTTTTCTTACCATATTGACACGGGTCATTGACTTTTGAGGTGTCAAACATAAGTTCTAGTAGATACTTAACAAGACCTTTACTAGTAAACTTAAATAAGTTTCTAATGTTATATTATCCTAATATTCTATTCCATATCCAAGATTTATCTTCCATTTCACTAAGTCAAGGTAGGTATTGGATCCTAATGTCTTCTACAATAATTGTGAAAGCATTATCATGCTAATTGGAAGAAAGAATAAACTAATACATGGAACTATGTTTAGTAAATTAATCATAACTAAAGATCAAAAGGTAACCTTTATCACATTATAGAATTATTCTTATAAGGGTGTGATTAATTCCAACAATAAACCAAACATTTGAAATAATATCTTTTCCATGAATTAAAATGTTACATATACCATTGATTTCTCCTTGAGAATTTTATCTGAAATATTCTTTTCCACCTTTAATCTTGATTATCATATTGAAGAAATATTTATTTCCAGTCTTGTGCCCATAATAACCAATATCCATGTACCAATGTTTTTATTTCTGGTACTATCATTCTTTTCCTAAAAACAAAAATATTAGTTTTTCTGAACCCAAACCTTAATGGGTCCTCTATTTTTAGAAAATTTAATCTTAGGTATCCACATTTTGTCAACCTTAATTTGTTTAGAAAATTTCATTCATTATAAAAAATAATCCTTATAGAATCCTATATATTATTCTTTGTTCAAGGAACAACTTTTCTTCCAGTGGCCACCACTTTGAAACTTAGTATAAAAAGGTGCACTTTTAGGAACAAAGTAATTGTTACTAAAAAATGTTTCTAATTGGTAAAATCCATTCTGGTATTATCATTATATGGTCTAGATTTATTATACATTTTAGAAATTTTTTCCTTAAAAGTGGTAAAATTAGATAAAAATTTATTCAAGATTGAAATTGTATACTTTAGTTTTAAAACTAAATTCTTATCCTTGTGTGTAATAGTACTAGAACTAAATGTTTCAAAATTATATTGTAAAATATTTTTCTCAGAAATAATGTTTTCAAGATATTTTACAATAGTTTATTTTTAAAAATTAGTCCTATCCAGATATTTATAACAATATGATATTTAATTAGTTAAAACGTTTATTATTGAATCTTCCTTAGTACATTTTTCTTTAGAATTATCTTGTTTTTTATAAATCTTATAATTTTCATACACAAAAAGTTTTTTAAATTTGGAAACTTATTTATAAATGGGTATAGTATTGTCTTCCCTAGTTGAGTAATTTTCTTCATCAGATGATTTATAATTTTTCTCACTATCAATTTCTGGATAATTGGAATTTGAAGATAAATTCATAAGAGACTCAACAGTATGTATCTTTTCTATGAGAAGTTTATTTAACAAAGGTGCTTTAGAAAAAAAATTCCAATGTTACGTTGTCTAAAACTTTCATTATTAGAAGAATTATCAGAATTATATTTACCAATGGAATTCCATGTGTTATAAGATTTCAAAACTTTATTTCCTTAAGATTTTTAGTGTTTATTGGAATTTATATCTGAATTTATTTCCTTTATGTCTTTCCTTTTCAGCATTGGATAATTATGTCAAATATATCCTGTTATTTTACATTCATAACAAGTGAATTTTGAATCTTTCTTATCACCTTTATCATTATGACCGTTCTTATATTTATATTGAAAATAGTTCTTTCCATCTATATTTCTCATCCTTATTGAAATATTAGCTAACTCATTTTTTGAAGGAGGTAATGAACATGAATTATATTCAACAATAACTTTCATCTTTCTTGAATATTTCACTACTTTCTATAGTGACTAAAATTTAAAAGGTATAGAAGATGTTATAGTATTAGAAGCGGCACCATTTTTCTTTTTTTTCATTATTAGAATCTATTTTAAGTCTTCCCTCATACTACATGAGAGTACTAATCAGATCATCAAGAGTAAGATTAGAAAGTTTTCTTATATCATCAATAACTTTTGTTTTAGACTCTCACTCATTAAGAATTATGTAATTAATATTTTCAACAATAATTTTATCATCAAGGTATTTCTCACTAAGAGACTATAAATAACTTATAATAGTCATAAACCTTTTATACAGTTTGGTAACATATGCATGAAGTGGAAAATTAGAATCATGGTAAATAGATCTAAGTGTAAATTTACTTTTTTCATAACATTTGATATACCAAAATTTGTTACATTCAATTTAACCCGAAATACTATTTACATATTCATAGGATGATATATATCTATTGATATTACTTATCATAAAACACAATAATGTACTTCTAGATTTGAATTTCAACTTATATTTTAAATTCTCATGATTTTTAAAAGCAGAAACTTCCTTATCAGGAATATTATTTTTTCAGTAAAAATAAGGAAGTTATCAAATCACATATTGATCAAAAAAAAATTATTTTGTCTCCCCAATACTCATAGTCATTCCCATAAAATATAGTTGGTCTAATTGGATTCATACTTTTAAGAGATCTAATATTCAAACCTGCCATCTTAAAAAAAAATTAAAACCCTTTTTTAAAAATACACATTAGTGTAACAATGTTTATAAATAAGGATTTTATATAAAAAATTAAAAACTTATAGTAAGTAAAGGAAGTAAAAACATAGCACCCATATAAGCAGAAAAAACCTATTCTGATACCAATTTTTTTATCATAATATTTGGTTAGATGGCTATAATTACAAAGGGTGTGATTTATAATTTAAAAACCCTTAAACTAAACAAAAAAAATACATCTTAAAGTAAAATTATCATACTCAAACTTCATCCAATGATATGTGTAAGATTATAGGAATCACAGTTGATATGATTTTATCAGATTATGTTTTTACTAAATTCATAGATGTAGTGATAAAACAAATAGATTAGAAAATATGTGCAGAGACCAACATTCAATTACATCCACAGTGAAATAGAAACTTGTAAAAACAAGTAGTTTAATAGATAATAATAGTAAGAAAGACATTTAACCTATATTAAAAAAAATAATCTCTTTTAATCATAATAGTAATGTATTTAATGACCTTGACTAAAGTTATCCATAATTTTATAGTTATTATAAAGTATGTCTTTTCTTACTAGAAAATCACTTGATACAATGATCAGAATAAGATCTGTCTTCTTATTCTTCGAAGCCCTGGACAAAATGATCGGTCCTTGTATTCCTATCCCCAAAATCCCTCAATATGATGGATCTTATTCACCACATTAATATCCTCATAAGGCCTTTACTATAACAATGATGGGATGTGTGATTATAAAGGAAATTTTTTCTGAAGGATATAACCCATAAAAGGATTCCTTAGAACTCCAACTCTATAAAGTATTAAAAATACTATGGAATGAGTTGTTCATATAGAGAAAAATTTAGAAAAACTGAGTTCCAAATGTGATCTTCTCCCAACTCATCAAATGGACATTTATTTATAGGTGAATCACTAGAAGTAATATTTCAGAGTTAGTTTTAATGAACCTCAACACCTGGAACATGACATCTCACAATGTCATGGTGTAATTAAATGTCTGAAATTGTTTTTAATAAGAAAAATTATAATGCTAAAATTATTCATTATAATAAAAACAATTATTATGTTCATATGAATATAAAATTCTGTATTTTTGATGGAATTGATTATTTATTATAAGTATTGTGAACTGAATGATGATTAGTTCAATTTTTCATTACCATTGTTAGTCTAATGGTCATTACTTTTGTCAGTCAGATAGAAAAGACATTAGTTTAACCAATGTTCTGAACAAAGGTCATTCCAATAATCAGACAAACCTTTAGTCAAATGTATCATATAGATTAATGTAATTGTTATATTCATAATAAATTTTAATATTTCTATGTTTGGTAGAAATAAATTTCTTATAAGAAAACATACCAAAATACTTGGTATATAAAATTTTAGAAAATATATTTTTAAGAAATTGCTTGTAATATCCAAAACTAAAGGAATGAAAAATTAAGAAGTAATACTTTTGAATCAAAAGATATATTATAATAACTAACATATCCTTGATTTTAAGCAACCTTGGATCATTCCAAATTCATCCCAAGTCCAACACAAATGCCGAAACTCTATCCTGAATCATTTTTGAGTTCACAATCAACATTCACTAAGGAATTTGGATGAAACCATACTTGATTACTCATTAGTATCTCAATTCAAAAACAATAGTACAAGAACCAATTTCATGAATCCATGATCCTTCTGATGTAATGGTTTCATACACATGATAGATGTCACAATCCCCACCATAGGATTGACCTTATCATTACATAACTAGGTCAGAATCTTTATTTTTGTGGCCCATGTCTAGCCCATCAATTAACATAAGAAATCATGTGGCCAACCCACTCATTCCCAAGCACCATCACCCCCAACTAGTCACCGGTTGATCCCAACCATATTGACTCACTTATACCACCCCTTGAGTGAAATTATCAAAAGGTCAGATCAACATCACACTCATGTCATTCCTCTTGACCAAAAGCTATTAGTTTCATGTGCTATTTGGCCCGCATGAAACTCAAAAAACCCCATTGGCCTCCGACATTGTCAAAAATATATTCATTTTTAAATTCAATAGGTTTCACACATGAACAACATGAACCCCCTCAATTTCCTTCCAAATATAGATGGTGTACACTCTCATAACACCCAGTCACTAGAACCTAACCCATAATCTCATCAGTCTCACAGAACCAACTAGGTTGTACATACTCCCTAACATTTTAGTTCATCAATCCAAGAACATCCTAGATGTTCTTTTCTGAAATTCAGACTTTTTACCCATACCAAGGCCAATTGTATGCTTAACTACCACCCAACATTGTTCTATGTCATGGGTGTCTACCCACACTCTAACATATGACACCACACATTTATTAATAATAGGTTTAGACACCTGAATAGTCCTTCCCTTTGAAGTTTTCCTCAATACCAATATTACAATCACCCTAAGTGATTCACATCCAAAATCAAAAGGAATATCACATGAATTTCCATAACTCCTCCTCAAGGGTATTCCCACATTATAGAAACCAATTTTTTCAATCCAAATGTCACCACCTTGGCCTACCCCACCAATATAATCATTATCAATACATATTAATTCCTAAACCACACTTAGTAGCACCTCACATGTACCATTCATAACCTAAATCACCCACACATGCTTCCCATATCCAATAAACATGAAAGCCTGAACTAACCCATCACTTGGGTTACCCTTGTAAGAAAAAATAAGCATTAACCCATTAAGGTCATAGTGAAGTCTATAGTTCTCTATTTCTCCTCCCTAGCCCAATATGTATAGTCTCATAGACAATCAAAACTCATGAGAAACACTCTCATTACCATATCAAAACCCATGGGAACTCACATGTTGGGCCACCCATTAAAGATGTCCCATATTGACAAACTAGCATCACATGCCAAATAGAAACCTACTAGGTCATAGTTCTTCATGAGAATCCACCCACAGGACTGATCCCTCGAGAACTGAAGCCTCATTGACTATCTATGTCATCACTAATGGAATCTCCACAACAGATCCATATTGGGGAACCATAGTCACTAGCTTAGTTAACTAGAATTTAATTCTTATATATATCATAAAAAATCATATATGTTATTATTAAAACATTAAGTAGATAAACCCAAACACTAATGAAACATTATGTGTCACTAACCATCATATTGGGGCTCATGATTTGACTTCCCAAACCCACCTCCAATCGGTCAGGGTATGGTGACTAGAACAGAGTAGGAATATCACTATCTTGGGAGGAATTTCTTAAGTACTTGTGCACACACTCACATCTCCAAGATCACCAAATGTGGAAATGTAAAAAACCACTAAGCAACCAATGCATGAATAAATATATATCCCACAACCAGATTATGACATGAAGTAAAAAAAGTAAACAAGGCCAAATACAATCCCACCATAAAGAATTATGTAATAGAAGTCCAAACTGAAAGTAAAGGTAATGGGACTACTATCTAAAATCAGTAGGAAAACACCACAATCTGTTTGGTATCACTAAGAACCCTATAATCCTAGTCTACCTAGGACTCCATCAAAAGATAAATCGTCTGCACAAGACACAACACGTGCAGACAAATATTGTGTAGGGGTGAGTATAAAAATACTCAGTAGGGCACCCCAAAACTATAAAGCATATAACAAAGGAAATATATTCATCACTACATAGGTATATTTCTACAATAAATATAACAAGAATATCTTGATATAGTAAAAACAAGACAAAATTTATAGAGGTAATCCACAACCATAGTATACAACCTTAGATTATAGCTCTTAGATTCCACGAACCACTCATCTAGGAGAACACACTCTTGAGTCTGATAGAACTGATGATGTCTGTTTGAGAGTTACTGTTCATTGAGTCCCATCATGAGAATGATATTATGATAGTATGAAGAGGATAAAATACACATATAAGGATCACATCCAGGGCTATGGGGTGGTACCAAAAACTCAATTTAGATTAACCTTACTATGTAAAGGATCATCTCCCATGAAGTGTCGGTCACATAGATACCAAGAACTCCACCTTGGGCATGAAGATGAATAGGGGATCCCACTATGGGCCTTATGAAGTTATTCTAATAACTTTATCCAAGAAGTCCAATTGAAGGGATCGTATCCCTGGGAGTAGGAAACGATTAATACCAAGCTTCAGAAAAATAATAAAGGCAACAAATCCAAATGAAACTTGTATATGAAATGAAGGAAAAGAGATTCTAACCATGTAGAAAAGAGTACACGAGGTGTATAAGGGTTACACACTGTGTCCCTTGACCTCAGGTTCTAACCATGTAAATGGATCATGTAATTCAAATAGTTTCTATGTAGAAGGAGAGTATACAACATGTAGAGGGGTCACATGTAGTGTCCTTGTGTCCAGTGTACAACCCATGTACTCTAGTCGTGTTCCAGTACATGAAGTCGTCCCATGTATCCATTCCCATGTGCTAGTATATGGTTTAGACCATGTACATGGTACAGGCCATGCCATGTAGGGAGTACAAGCCATATAGGTTAGACATGTAGTCCAACCTGTGTCCGTGTACTACCCAAGGTACACGCCGAGTATCTAGGGAGTGGTCACATGTCGTGTAGGTAAAGACACATGTTGTGTGGAACTCATATCCTACCCTAAACCCTAGACACTTCTCAGGGATCCCCACATGTTGTGTAATCCCAGATTTCATGTCGTGTAACATGGGATTTTCTAGAAAACCTGGTTCACACTTTTATCGTCTTCTCCATCCCTCCGGCCACCATTACAGCCATGTATTTCTAGGAAATTAAAGTGAGAACCTCACCCAAGCCTTTTCATTTTTAATCTTCCACTTCTGGGCCCCCAATAATTTTAGAAAACAAGATCATTTTCATTCTTCATTTCACACCAAAGAATGTGAAATCGACACCAACTGTCATCCGATCAACTACAGTAACCACTGTCGCACATCCTTCGAGTCATACCGATGATGGATCTATGGGTTTGGATAATTGTGCCAAGAATGATATACAAAACAGTTGATTATTCAAGAAACATAAAACTACAGGAAAAAAATAAATAACATCATGATGAATGGTGGTTTGAGGGAGAAAATAAAAAAATAAAAACTAGAGGAATGAACATTGATCAAGGTTTGTGGAGATCTAGATTCATTTCCATTATAAGTACAAAAAAATCAACACCCATGAGGAAGTCTCCTAATAAACCCTAAAAATATAATTACATCCTATAATATTCATGATCCGTAAATCAATATGTTCGTCGACCGATTCATGATCATAGCAAGAACAAATAACAGTGACAAAATATAATTAAAACACACACCCTGCATCAATTTAGATTTCTTATTGATGAATAATGATTACTGCATTATTTTCATAGGAAAGATCCATTGAATTAGATGAGTGTAGATCTTTGATCTATAATTCCATCATCATTAATCTGAAAGGATTCTCTAGATCTCTCTATAATGGTCCTACAGAGGTTCCAGTGTTATGAGGATAACCATAGGTTTCTAAAAAAAGATATATTTAAATATACACCCATTATTACATCAACAATTTGAAATAAAATTATTTATTTTAAAAAATTTATTCATTTCTACGCTAACAATGATTTTTTCACAAACAACCCACACTGACTAATGTTATGTTGTTATATGGTAAACAACGTGTTCTGATATCAATTTTTCCCTCATATTTATGATTCAGGTACCCATTTATATGTTATTCAATTTTTTCAGGAAAACTATGCAAACATGCTATTTAATATATTTAATATATTTCTAAAATTTATTCTAGGCATACCTTTTCTCAGAATCACATGCGATCACTACCCCTGGTCTCGGAAATAATCCACATAATATTTAAAAATAATACAAAAAAAATTAGAGTCATTAAATTATTTCCACCTTGGGGATTTGCATCCAAAAAAGAAAAAACAAAGGCAACTCAAAATGATGTGGCTATTGAGCATGAATCTGAGATTCCTACCCCAAAGTGATCTCTTAGAAATTCCAATTCTTCCACAAAACACACAAAAAAATGAATTAATAACCCACAAAGGATCCTCTCCTACCAATCCTATATCTCCATTGGGTACCCATCAAAAGTCACTCCATCCTCAATGTCTAGCTCTCCCTAGTTGATAATTTGAGATGATTATTGCACATACCTCATCGGCTACAACATGAAGAAGATATGATGTACCTAGTCGAGCTATGATTTTATATCCAATAGATATACCACCTCACCAACTCTACTTAGTATCTGGAAAGGGTTGATGAACCTCAGAGATAGCTTACTTCTAGGGATAAATCTATGTAATCCACTTCAAGGTGTAACCTGTAGGAACTCATATTCTCATTCCTTGAACTCAAAATTCCTTCATCGTCTATTAAAAAAATACTTTTTATGGATTTTTATAGTCCTCATATGGACGTGGATGATTTTTGCCTTCTTGGTTGTAGCTCGCACCAACTTTGGTCCCATGAATGTTGACTCTCCTGGTTTAATCCAATAAAGTGGTGACCTTCAGGGTCACCCATAAAAATCATAGAATGGTGTCATAACAATGGTGAAATAGTAGCTATTTTTGTATGAAAACTCCACCAGTGGTAGGTGATCCTCCCAAATATGGCCAAAGTCCAACATGAAAGTTCACTACATGTCCTATAGAACCTGAATATTCTACTCAGTCTGACCATCAGTTTTTGGATGAAATGTTATTCTCAAGCATAACTAAGTCCCAAAGGCCTCCTATAATCCCTTCCACAACCAGTAGGTAAAGTGATCATCATGATTAAAAACAATCGTCGATGAAACTCCATGGATTCAGACTATCTCCTAAACATAGAGGCATCCCAAGCTCTCTACTAAACTCTATTCTCAGATAGATAATAAGTGGGTCAACTTGGTGAGTTAGTATACAATCACCCAGATTGCTTCATGTAACCTATACGTTCATGGTAATCCCATAATAAATTCTAGAGATATCCCATACCACATCTATTTTTTCACTTCAAGGGGTTGAGACAAACTTTCTGGAATATGGTACTCAACCTTTACTTGTTTACTAGATAGGAATCCTGAGAAAAACTCAACAAGTCCCTTCTTTATTCTTGACCACCAAAACTAGCATCAGAGGTCCTAGTATATCTTTTCTACAAATATATATACCTGAAAATGATATATATGAAACTATCTTAAACCCTCCTCCCATAATTCCATTGGTACCATGATCTGTCCTATGAAATGAATGACTTGCTCCCTACCATTATAATATCCATCATGAGCATGCCCTGTAGATATTTAGGCATGTAGGGTCTCACAGTCAGTATCCCCAATCTATTCCTCCCTGACTTGTTATAGGAGTGGAGGGGTGAAAACCATTAACTTAAGGTAAGATGATCTATCTCCATCCACAATTTATAACTACAATGAGGCCAACTGCTCTAACACATCATTCATAAACCATGAACTAGATCTCCTGCTAAGAGCATCTGCTACCATATTCCCCTTCCTAGGAGTGTAGAAAATTTTTAAGTCATAATCCTAGAGTAAATATATCCATTACCTCTATCTCAAGTTAATATCCTTCTAAGAGAAGATATACTTGAGACTCTTTTGATCAGAGTACACATAAAACATTCATCCATCAGGTAGTGTTTTCACATATTCAAAGTGAAGACTATTATTTCTAACTCAATATCATGTGTCATGCAGTTCTGCTTATGTGGTCTTAGCTAGCATGAAACGTAGGCAATAACCACTTGCCTCTGTATTAGAACACAACCAATCTTGGTTCTTGATGCATCGTAGAACATTATGTACTTGACAACCTCCACCAAAAATCACAATATTGGAGTGCTCGTCAGACTCTACCTCAACTACTAAAAATACTACTGGCACTTTGTTGTCCACACGAAAGGCTTCCCCTTTCGAGTCAAAGATGTCATGGGTGCTGATACTCTGGGGAAATCAGGTATGAATATCCAATAATATCCTACCAACCCTAGGAAACTTCATACCTCCTCCATGCTCTTAGGTGGTTCCCAAGCTAACATTGCCTCGACCTTGGCTGGGTCCACTTGTACTCTATCTAAAATGATAATGTGTCCCATAAAGTGGAATTCCTAAATACATAACTAAAACTTCGATAGATTTCCATAATGATGGTGATCCTGGAGTATGCCAATAACTATCCTTAAGTGTCTCACATGCTCCTCCTCATACACCAAGTACACAAGGCTATTGTTGATGAAGACTACCATGAACCGGTAAAATAAAGGATATAATATATGGTTCATGAGTCCCATTAACACTACTAGGATGTTTTTCACACTAAAGGTAATCACCAAGTACTCATAGTGATCGTAGTGACATTTAAATTTCATATTCGGTATATCCTCATATCGTACTCACAGCAGGTGATATCCTCATCTTAGTTCAATCTTCAAGAACCATCATGACCCTATCAACTAATAAAATGTTTCATAAATCCTTCATAGTGGATACTTGTTATTAATGGTCACCTAATTCAAGTGATGATAGTCCACACAGAATATCATTCTCTCATCCACCTTCTTTACAAACAAAACATGGGCTTCCTAGGGTAAAACATTGGGTCTCAATAATCTCTTCCTTTGTAAGTCCTCCAAATACACCCTCATCTCATGAAGCTCTTCAGGATCCATCTGATATGCTGGAATATATATCAGTATCGTCCTGGGGTGTAGATCAATGTAGAATTCTATCTCTCTACGGGGAGGTAAACTTGGAACATTTGTAGGAAAGGCGTCCATGTACTTCACCACCACTATAGAATAATATAAACTCATAACATTCACTATAATAAGAGTTAGTCAAGACAACTTATGACTAATCGTCTACACCCTCCTATGCACGAGTCCATCATTCACTACCTAGGGTTCCTTTTCACCAAAAAAAAAAGGAAAACCCATTTTTATCCCAGTATACACACTATACCCTTCACCTAAAATAGTTAATCTGGTCATGAACTATAAATAACCAATCCATACCAATAATGAAGTCATAATGCCTTGACGCTGTTACCAAGTGGTTCCAATCAAAACTCTCACCTATAAGGGTCGAGCCACACTATCGGCATAGGTGCATCATCACTGAGTCTAATTTTTTTGGATTATCCAAGTATTAGGGTCAATTCAATGGTTCAACTAGAATCTCTAAGTCTTAAGCAAGTTATATGGAAAAAAGTAATGAATATCACTTGTGTTTATCAGTACTGTATCCAATGTATATAAGACATATATCTTACCTTGGATCAGTCCCAAAGCTCCTGGGTTATAAGCCTCAACTGCCTGCAGCTTCCCCCACCCCTATTATCCAGCTCCCTGAGCCTAGTTTGGACCACATAGGGGTGGTGTAGGTAACATATTGAAAATTAAAACACCTCTTGCTACTCTACCGGCTTTTATGGTACATCCTCTATCCTGCAGAACCACCTGCTCCTGACATTGTCTCTACCTTAGTGGCCTATCTACGGTCTATCTATCATCTGTACAGTGGGTCAGACAATCATGGGTGAGATGTTCCCTACCATCACATGAGTTGTACTACCTCTATCTAGGATTATTAGTCCCACCGTAGGAGACATAAAATGCAGATCCTTTGTCCTAATACCACATCATGAAATGTCTTCCATGTCTAGGTCTCTGAGACTGATGTCAACTCCCTATTTCTAAGGTATCTACTCCTGCTTTCCCACTGGTGATATCCACCAACTGTACCTACTCAGCCAAGAAACCCTCGACCACCAAATCTCACTCTAGAACCCCTAACATAGGAAGTAATCCAAAGAGGGATAACACTATCTCAGATGTATCTATACAAACCACACATGATGGTATGATCCCTGAAGAACTAATCTAGAATCATATCCATTGAGTACATGGAAAGGTTGGTAAACCTTGAGGATTAATAAATCACTAGCATGATTTCCTACTAGAGCTTTAGAGTCTACTAGAAACGTACACCCCTCATCATAGCTGGTGAGAACTCCTCCCTGAAGAGAGGATCGAACTCAGTCCACAAATGAGTCACCTAGTGAAAAGAAAAGTTAACTAAACCACACCATCATTCTCCTGAGTCATGAAAAGGATCTCTTCCAGAACCCCCATCTAACATTTTGGTGTCCTAACAAGATGGAAAACTCATGTCACTACCTCAATCCATTCCTCAGTCGCCTGTGGGTAAAGATATCCTCATAACCTGAGGGTTCTCTATCACTGAAACTCATAAAGCACATTCAGTATGTGCACCTCATCCGCCAGTACTGCGTGTACCACATGTTTCTCTATATGTGCTGGTATGGCTAGTGCACCACATGGAGGTAAAATCTTAGAAACTAGTCCATGTATCGAATCCTCATCACTAAGGGGAGTGATCCTCATGATCAATCTACTGAATTCTACATTGTATATGTCATAGAGGCATGGTGAAAGAGAAAACGTTTCACCATGGTCAATGAGTATATCTGGAGAGATGACTCAAGATGGAAATGAAAACCACAACCCATCACTATATGATGAATGTACAATTTTCCCCCAAAAACTAGTGTTCTCATGTATCAAGTCAAAATGAAGGTGATCAGATTCCTAGTGTATGGATATGTAGGCTGCTACACCAACATTGGAGTCCCTAGACTAAAATCTGAACTCAAAATACCTAACAATGTTTCACCAAACCAATATCACAGACTTCTGGTCCTAAATTAGAACTGACCTCCTATAATGACACTATCAAGACCCATCCATGTGGGGCACATTAAGTGACTCCCCAATCTTGCCTTTAATAGGCCAAGGTCTTGTGACTAGCACTCAATAGGCATATCACTTATAAGGGAGGCATTGCCTGAACACATATACACGCACACACACATCTCCAAGATCACAAGGTTATAAAATATAAAATAACTACTAAGAAACTAATGAATGAATACATATATATCCCACAACTAGAGTAAAAAAAGAAGTAAAAGAAAGTAAATAGGTTAAAATGCAAGCCCAACACAAAGAATTCTATAACACAAGTCCAACCAAAAAGTAAAGGTACTGGGACAAATGTATGAAATTAGTAGGAACAAACCTCATTCTGTCATGTGTCACTAAGATCCATCTAGTCCAAGTCTGTCTAGGACTCTGTTAAATGGCTAATCATCTTCATAAGATATTACACGTGTGGGAAAATCCTATTCAGGGGTTAGTATAACAATACTTAGTAGGATACCCCGAAAACACAAAGCATATAAAAAAGGAAATATAGTAATATCTACATTGGTATATGTCTACAATACATAAAATAATAATACCCCAATATACAAAAACCCAGACACACAGTCTAGAGGTAATCCACAACCATAGTATACAGCCTAGTATTATAGCTTGTAGATTCCATGAAGCACTCATCTAGGAGAAAACACTCTTGATTCCAATAGCTCTAATGGAATCTATCTAAGAGGTACTACTCATATTGTCTTATCATGAGAAAGATACACTGATAATCCAAAAAGGGTATGATACATTGATGAGGATCAAAGTTAGGTCCATGGGGTGATACCAATAACTTAATATAGATTAACCTCACTAAGTAGAGGACCATTTCCCATGTAGTGTTGGTTATTTTGATACCAAGAACTCCACCTAGGTCATGAATATGAATAGAGGATCTCAATCTGAGAATCTTGGAGGGATTCCAACGACTCTATCCAAGATGTCCTACTAATGGGACAAACCTTTAGGGAAAAATAAGGGGAACAAACCCTAATGAAACTTTTCCAAGATATGGAGGAAAACGGATTCAAACCATGTAGAAAATATTACATGACATGTATAATTTTTACATGACATGTCCCTTGACCCCAGGTTCTAACTATTTAAACTGATCATGTAATTCAAACCCTGTCCATGTAGAAGGAGAGTGCACAACATGTAGACGGGTCACACACCGTGTCCTTGTATATGGGTCCTGCCCCTGTACTCTAGTTGTGTTCCAATTAATGGAATCATCTCGTGTATCCATTCTCATGTAGAAGCACATGGGGTAGACCATGTACATGGTCCATGTCATGCCATGTGGGGGAGAACACACTGGGTAAGATGGTTCTGTATTCCACCCTGGGTGCATGTATTACCCAAGATATACATTGAGTATTTAGGGAGTAGTCAGATGTCGTGTAGGAAAATCAACATGTAGTGCAGTACTCATATCATACCCAAAACCCTATCCACCTCTTAGGGGTCCCCACACACTATGTAATTCTGGATTACATGTTGTGTAACAAATTTTTTTCCAGAAACCATGGTTCGTGCTCTGGTCATCTTCTTAGTTTCTCTAACCACCATTCTGACCATGCCTTTCTAGGAAATTCAAGGGGAAGCCTCACCCAAGACTTTCCTTCATCAATATACCACATATTATCCCTTGATCTTCTCTTAAAATAAGATCATTTCCATTTTTAATTTTTCACTTGAGAACATGAAATCATCACTAACCATCATTTGATCTATTGTCGCAACCACCATCGCACCTCTATCAATTCGTATTGATGTCGTATCTATGGTTTTAGATCATTTTACCAAGAATAGTATGTGCAAAAATCGATCATTCAAGAAATTTTAAACTATGGGTAAAAATCAATAACATGATAAAGAATGGTTAGTTAGGGGAGAAAAGCAAAAATCTGCACATGAGGAACAAATCTCGACCGATGTTCTTGTCGATATCAATTCATTTCCATTTGAATGAAAAATTATTAAATTAGCATACATGAACAAATCTCCCAATAAACCCTGAAAATATAATATCATCCCAAAATATGCATGATCCATGAATCAATCTATTCATCGATTGATTCATGCTAATTGTAGGAACAAAGAACGATGAAGAAATCCAATTAAAACACACACCTGACCTAGATTTGAATCACTTGAATATAAATAATGATTATTGCATCATTTTTATCGGTAAGATACATTGAATTAGATGAGCATCGATCTTCATTCCATAATTCCATCATTGTTCATCAGAAAGGATTTTCCAGAGCTCTCTCTAATGGTACTCCCAAAGTTCTAGGGTTATGTGGCTAACCTTAGGTTTCTGAAAAATTATATATTTGAATATCCACCCACCGATACATCAATGATTTGAAATAAAAAAAATTATTCTAATTATTTTATTCATTTATTCACCCACAATGAATTTTTCACAAACTTCCTGTTTCGACTAATGTTAATTCATTACTAGGGGAAACCTTACATTTTGACTTTATCTGTTCCCTTAGATTTATAATCGGAGAAACCTTTTAGATGTTATTCAAATTTTTTAGGAAAATGGTGCGTGTGTGATATATAATATATTTTATATATTTCAAACATTTATTCTGGGAATAATGGGATTCAAAATTTCACTTCGTATTAGTGCCTAATGTTGAAAATTATCCATATAATATTTAAAAATAATATAAGGAATGTATGAGTCATTAAACTATGGGATTCACACTAAAGAATGGTGTACATTAATTAACTACTAGGGTCAACACATGTATCACATAGGAGGGGATTTATCATCTTCATACTCATCATCGAGCATCTAGTTATAGATACACATGTCCTTCTATCTGAAAGAACTATGCGTTGGTTGTTCCAGTTGAGTAGAATACCACCAATCACATACATGAAGAAATGTAGTATGTTAAGTTACAGATAATTTAATTAGTTGAATCACTCTTTAGTGATTAAATAACACATAAGAAGGCATAAATTTTATGTGGATCTTATGTGCCTAATCTTGATTCATGTGAAACATATTTCCTCTATAGACCAAGAGTAAAAATCCAGAACTGGCCTCGGGACAGTGGAAGAAGTATCAAAAATAAAATATAAATACTAATATCATCACACATCCATGATACCCACTCAAGTTTTAAAACATATATAACCATAACATTGGATATCAAGAATAATAATATCGAGCCCCTAGTAACCCAAACATCCTATCAGAACAATTTTTTATGATGCACTAGGCTGATATACATTACAGGATTCAAAATATTCTTATCACTTGACTATAATATCCTAAATATTAAATCAAATAAAAAATTCTCTAATACCACTTCTTAATTTCCCACCACCCTAGACCAATAGTCGGTGTCCAAATTAGCAGTCTTTATTGACCACAGACATGCCTCCTAGGACTCTAGAGGTATTTAACTAGAAGTGGGTGTCTAAATAGTTACCATGGGGAGGAATACCCCTATATCAAAGTGCTCAACAATAAAAGAAATAAATAATCATCATCTAGAAAAATAAACCATCATAGCATGTAAATAAATAACATCCAACAATATTAATATGAGGTATAAGAAACAAACATAAAATCATATAAGCCACTCTAACATTATCATATAATCCTAAGGATTATCCTAACATGTACCTTCAATAAGTGAGGGCCACTCTGGTACCCATGTGTAGTGGAAGCTTGAGTTGGGTGTGAGTATATAACTCAGTAGGACACCACCAACATGGTATCATAACATAATAATAATTAAATGATATATAGATGTGACATGAGAAAAATAAATAAATAAAATTATAAAATAAACAAACAAAACAACCCACAATACATTCTTTAACCTGATTTTGAAATATCTCTAATAAAGTCATGTGGATCATGTCAACCCATGGGCTATACACTGACCAGTATCCATCCTTAGATATGTGACCTAGATCAATCATACTTTCTTTGTCTAGTATCAAGGTGTCTATAAGAATGTTGTGATGTTCAGGCCTCCCAATAATAGGCCTAGGTCTCCTTGGTATACAATATAGTTTGAGAGACCTCTCTTATAGGAGCATTCATAGCTCAGGCATGGCTTGTAAGTATCATAGACCTTAGGAATTATCCTAGAAAGCTCCATCCTAGTATACTAGATTAGACTTAGCTCCATATACTTGGAATCTCAACCAATAGTATCAGAGTCCACTTCTATAGGAGTTTTCTCATCCAAGGGCATAGTCTAAAAGTATCACGAACCTCCCATATGAGAGTTTTCTCACCTGAGTACCACAAAATAAAGCACTTCCCTTAGGGTGTTTCCCATACATAAATAAAACACCACCAAAATGGGTTTTTTTCAAAATATAAAAAAATGACCACCCCTAAATGAATTTTACATTCCAACTCAACTTCCTCAAGGGTGTATATCATGTCACATCAAAGTTAAAATATAAAAAGGGATGGTCTAATGCCCAAACCTATCACCCTGATCCATACCCATGTCCACCCACTCATTGGGGTCAAAACATCATTAGGGAACCCACTAGGGTTACCCCTGGAACACATCACAACATTGGGGGACCCCACTTAGGGTTCCTAAACTTGGCCAAGACTTGGTTCATCATATATCCCCCTAAGGGTATCATGAACCTTGGTAGTGTCATAAATAGTGAATGGCCTCGCAAACCACATGGGTCATGTTATATAAAAATAGGTCAAAGGAGATAGTTCACAACACTTATTATGGTCTTTTTTCTTCCAAGGATTGTCCAATAACCCTACCCAAGCCCATCACTCCCTCCTCAAGGGGTTTAATTACTAAAGTATTTCTTTTAGTCCAAGACTCATCCATCAGTTGTCAAGGCATCAAGATAGATCATTAGGCTCATATTTTCATAGGCACTTTGTTCCATTTGTTTTAGGTGGTTATATGATTTAGTAATCAAAATTAAGTTAAAATATTCATTTTAAATTATCTATTCCAAATTTAAAAATGTTTCATTTCTTTAGTGGCATGAATGTACATGAACATGCATCATAACAAGGAATAAATTCCATAGGGAAAGTACATGAACCACCTAACTATTTTAAATATTTTCTAATTCATTTTTCAGAGTCCAGAAGCTATTTCCAAGGCTAGTTCATGCCTTGCCAATCCTAACAAATCCTCATGAAACCTATCTCAAGCTAGGGTTTCCATGTTATTTTACCAACATCAAATACAAAACTAATTAAAATAATAATAAGTAAAATCCAACTATAATAAATTCGGAATAATTATCAAAATCTCACTGGGCATCTAACGATATCCAAAAATATCAAGAAACAAGGCGTCGACCATCCTTTTCAAACCAATAAACACATTCCAGTTCAAAGACCCATTTTACACCACCAATTATATTATTAAAAAAATTAGTTTTAAGAAAAACTTATATAAAAATATATGATATGATGCACCTTTTTTAAGTCAACTATAATTGACACTCAGACATTGTCTTAATATGTCCCTTCCCTAGGAAGAGTAGAATCCTTATGAGAATTGATTGATTCCACCATGCTTCAGCGAAATAAAAACTAAATACCTAAACCTAAAAATAGAAATTAAATATTAATGAAGTTAAGGGGAGGTGGAGACCAATATAGTAAATAATGTTCCTTAGATCATTATAAATTTCCACTAAAAAAAACCCCCTAAAGGGGACTAAGGAGGGAATGAAGGAAGATAAACCCCTATTCATGTGAGAGAAATAAATGGGAAGAATATGGTTATCCACTTAAAAATTAAATGGTAAAATAGTAGTTGTTTCAATTATAACCCCACAAGTTAGTTGATGGGCTGGTATCGGCTAGCTATTGGCTATAGACTATAGCCTCAATTTTTTAAAAATTCCCCCAGCTTCCCTGAGACACAAACTAACCTATGTTCCATGTCCAAATTAATTGTTTGAGGTGTTACACCCTTTAGTATCACATTAAAATTCCATACTTAAAATATGACTCCTCTAATAATTTAAAAGATCAAATTATTTTTGGAATTTTTCAACATGGACATACACGGGATCTTACTGTCTTACTTTTAGAGACGGTTAACTCCAAGAACATTATTAAACATTATAATTTGAATGTGCATATGGAACAAATACCTATATAAAAAATATAATCATATATGGTTATGAATATATTTTATTAGAGGGGATTAGTCAACATTACTTTTCAGCTTTTATTTATTAATTATCATATAATCACCATTTGAATCAAGATGATTTTATAGAGATAAATTATTATCATGATTCCACAAAGCTGAAAAAACTATAATAAAAATATTTAGATTATTGGGACTTTATTTTGAAGGTATTTAATTAAAAATTTCGTAACTAATATGGGATTAATGAATTACAAAATATGAATTAGAATGATTTAAGTAAAATTGAGAAACTTAATAAATTTGGAAATTAAAACTATACCTTGTATAAAAAAATGAATTGAATTTATAGATAAGATTAACATACAATTAGTTTTTGTACTTAATTAAATAGATTTTCATAGTTTAAAATTTATTGGAGAGAATAAGATTTTGGTTTTGTATGAGATAAAATTCATTGTACAGGTATGTGATGATCAATTTTATACTATAAAATTGGAATATAAATTATTATATAATATAGATGTTATTATATTAGTAATAGGTGGACATATAATCTCATTATATAAAAAATTTATTTTCAAACAAATATTGAGAATATATTTCAGTACTATTAGTTATTGTTTTATTTATTGAATATAATTATCATAATTTTTAAGGTGAGAACAAATAGAATTCCACTTTCATTGGTCATCACCTTGTGAAAACATTTTTCATAAGACTTCATATGATTTCTCTCATCAAGATAAAATGAAAGTAAATGTCATAGTTCAACTTATTTATAGATACCTAATCATTATTAATAACTCTTCAAATTAAAATTTTATGAGGTTATAAAAAACCTATGGTAGCATTTATTCATTAAAAAAACATATCATAAAATACAAAAAAAAATTATTCAATAATGAATAAACAATGTTAAGGCCCCATGAATGTTTTTTTCCCAATAAGTTCACCCAAAAACATGGAACAGATGAAGATCTATATATGTGGTTGATTTAATATATATGTGGTTCAAAGTGACCCTTTAGAAAAATAAATAAATGAGAAGAACAAAAATAATAAATCACCTCTATTGGTTAAATAAGAATACAAGGATGAAGAAAACATGGAATTGGTACCAAAAACATAGGGATTATTTAAATCACTCTTTTCTTCGAGGTAGATAATAGATGTGAAGTGGAAAAGGGACTTTATGCCTTTTTATTTAGGGAATGATTTCTCTTTGAATTTTTTTTCACTATTAATACATCTCTTTTTAGTCAATAAGATAAGAAAAAATATAACAACAAAACCATCTCATTATTTTAGAATAATTGAGATAAGAAACATTAACAATTAAACTATGATAATTTGAGACAAGTTTTTGCATTACTGGATAAACTCTAAAAAATAAACTGAAAAAATTAAATATGGTAAAAGTAAATAGGAAGAAAATAAATTTACCATTGACATGTCATGTTTATATACATAACATATATATATATATATATGTAATATATAAGTTCTATTTATATATAGAACAAACATATGTTCAAAATATTTACATACAAAACATACAAAGTGTGTTTATGTGTGTGTAGAGCATGTATGGAGAGAGAACATGTTGTATGTATGTTTGTATGTATCTATATTCAAAACACACAGACACACACACATATTTGGAGCTCATATATAAAAATAAATGTATATAGAATATATATATCCATAAAATTTATATGTACAAAACATAGTTAATATATGTGTGTGTGTGAGTAGAACATATATAGATAATATATATTCTATATTTATATAAAAAAATACATATGTTTTCTATATATTCTATATACAAATATACATATATATATACACACACAAAACATACATATTATCTGTTTATATACAAATCATACATATGTTCTCTATGTGATTATATATAGAACATATTTATGTTTTCATTATATTTATAATATATATATGTTTTACATATACAAAATTCATACCCACTAAAATAATATATAAAGGGGAATAAAAACTAACCTCAAAAAATAAAATTATTGAAATTTTGAAATTACTTATTGTATAGAATTTTATTTTTCTAGAAACAAACACCATCAAACATAAAAAATAAAACATTTATGTTTGAAACATCTAATATATTGGAATTTATTATCAGATTTAAAGTATATAAAGATATTTTTACATTAATACTATCAAAAAAAATTATTCATGACCTCATTAATCCACATCTTGGAAAATATTAATCTCCTACCTTTATTATTTTTCAGAAACATCAGCATTAATACTATCAATTAGTTGATAAGAATAATTAATAAGGGAAACTATCAACTCAATTAAATGATATTAAAATAAAAAGGGGTCAATGAATATTTTTAGGTTAATCATTGAGATAAATTCATTCATTTCCAAAATATAATAATTTTATTTGTTATATAATTTAATTACACAACTCAACCTTTATAAAACTTCCTACTATGATATCTCAAACCTCAATTTTATACATACAACTAGATGGCATTAAGTAAAAAAGGTTCATAAATATTGAAATAGAAAAAGTCATGTAAACTATAGAGAGAAATATATATTGATTAAATATTTAAATTATGGTAAATTCCTGGCTAATTGTGATGAGTTATAGACCAATTTGTTTATGTTTTCAACCATTGAACACATTATTATCACCAAATCTAATTTAATCTCCATGGTTTCATAATCCCTTTTATTGAAAAAATATAAATTAATTGAAACATGATAACATAAAGAAAATAAATTGTTAAAAAACACTTTACTAAATGGATTCTATGAAAAATATCATAGCACTAAGAACCATGAAAATTAATTAGAATGGGATTGAGTAGACTATAAAAGAAAATAATTTTTAATAAAGTTTAATTGAATATAAATATGGATAATTATAATAGAATGTAAAATAAAAAAAATTTATTCATATGATTTATTTTTTAAATAAAGGGAGAAAAATTATTTGAAATGGGTAGATCAAATAACATAAATTTATGTCTGAATACTATTTGAAATTAGAATGAGTAAATAAAGGAAAATAAAAATAGATTTGGGAAAATCAATATTAATTATATAAAATTCAAAATTTTATAAATTTATTATTTTTATTACAAATAAACACTATAATTTAAAAGTAATTAGAATTATAAAATGGGGTTTCAATGCTTGATATACTCTATTTTTATTTTACTTGGAATCAAAATTTTGACATTAGAGGAAAAATACTATCTTCCCATTTTCCCTTTTCTTACCAATTAGATTCAAAATAAGGACTTAATATTTTCTTACCTTCACACTACACCAATACTAATTGATTCCCCTAAAAACACAATAACAAAAATAAGATAGTTAGAAAATAAAATTTAAAGAGTGTTTATAAGGAATTGCAGATCAATGTTATAATGAAATAATATAACAATTGTGTATAAAAACTCATGTAAGATCATATAATAGTGAAAAATGTAAAATTAATTATAATATGGAGAGTTAAATATAATAAATTATATAAAAAAATATTAATAAATGAAACTGGTAAGATCTTGTTTCTCAAATAAATAAATCATATTAACACAAATTTATTGTAAAAATTTCTTGAGGAGAGAAAATAAAATTGAATATTTTGATCCCAAATTTGATGTGGAGGATCCCAAATTAGATATGGATATTATGGATATTAAATAAAATAAACCATTATTAATATGATAAATTTAAAGACTATGAAAGTATTCAAGACCCTAATGCCCTAAAGGAGGCTATCATGAGTTGATTATATTGGTGGGAGTGGAAGATATCATAGGTAGAAAAAACCCTAATTAAATAGAGAGAAGGATGAATATGTGAGGAGGTAGAAATGATAAGGATAAAGTGACATGGATAATTAGGTGAAGGGTGTGGGGATAAGTTAGTGAATGTTGGGTTTTTAGTGTCCAACATATGGAAATGGAAGTAGATGAAAACCCCAAATATATATGATCTATCTTTGATTGAATAAATGTGTGATAAATGAATAATATAATTGTGTTGAACTGGATATAAAATGAAATTATCTCTAATGAGTTTTCTTGATAAATATCATTGTTTCGATAAACCAATGATTCCTTCCTCTAAAGTATTACACTGGCCCGCTGATCCCAAACTCTATTTGAGGACTCCTATACACTTGAAGATATGTTATTTCCTTCATCTAAGGTGATAAAAAACTATAAGAGGGAATAGATTTTTGAGAGGATTTCATATAATTGGTTATTCACATAATGAGGGATCTCAATACCTATATATATCCATCTATGATGAATTTCATTTAATAAAACACACCATCCATATTCATTGTATTCATACACATTTATTCCCATTATCATTAATTCATTCAATCATATTCAATGAATATTCAAGTCATTTAATCAATTCCCAAAGGATTTTTTTCAATGAAACTATATGGAAGAAAAAATAGAAAAAATTTAATATTTCATTAGTTATTTTAGTACATATTCAGTAATCTCCCACTTATACTAAAATCCAAATAGGTTCTATTAAAAACTTTATAACTCTTTTTTAATCCATAAAAAACTCCTTTGGATTTGGTTTTATCATAATCTCTTAAATTTAGAATGAAAACTTTATTCAAAACATTTTCCTTATCTAAATGCCAATCTATGTGACCCTACAGGCCTTAGTAGCAATTAAAAATAAATACAAATTCTATATTTCATAGATGTAATCAAAGAGTCGCATCTAGAAAAGTATCAGTACTACTCAAGCTACTAAGGTGTCATGTGTGATGTCAATCAAACATACTCATATCTCTATATGAACATGTACACCACTATATGGATCATATACATCGTATATATACCTATATATTAATTTTTTTCATAAGATTGAGTGACTACTAGACATAGAACATGTAAATCTAATATAGTCATATGACCTTGTGTTGATTCTCTAAAAAATACTAACCAAGTTGATGAATACATTACATGTCATTCATCTTCAATATGAGAACACCATATGACCCTCATCCATGTAGTTGAACACATCATATGTGACTCAACTAATCATGGCCATAAATTTACTCATTATCATTCAATCAAGATCTAGATGTATTTTCTTGTTATAAAATTAATCAAATTCTATCTAAGTTTCACTATAACTAAAGAAATGATCTGAAAAATACCCAACCACCCCCTGATTAGATAAGTTCATATTTTTACTTTCATAAGTAAATTATCAAATTATAATTGTTCTCATGCAACGTATATCACTAATATCATGTAAGAAGTATTGATAATAAAAAAACACCCTTTGGTATATCTATTGTTGTTTGATATTTCTTGAGAAATACTTTAATGAGTCAGACCAAGTAATAAGTACCTAATTATTACATTGTGAATCCATTATATGTAGGTAATATAATGTTACCATTTTTAGGTATTCCAAAAAAAAATTATAATTATTTTTTTGGGTTATATTTAATGGTGAATCGGGTGAAATTTTAAATGTATTGAAAGTTTCTAGGCTAGTGCACAGTTGGCGCACAATTTTCCCAAACCGTGTGCCCTCTCAAGGAAAACCATGAAAACCTAGGATGTGGGGTTTTTCATGGTTAGTGAACTATTTGAAAAACTATGTTCCCACTTGTATAAACTGTGAATCCCATTTAAAATTAGTACACATCTAGGGCATATAGTTTGTTTAAACTGTGTGGCCCTGCCCAGCTAACCGTGCGTATGGGATTTTTAATCCAAAAATTTATTTTTATTGTAGCTAAAACCTTATTTTTAGGTCCTAGGTAGACCTGTATGACCCCAAATTCAATTATAATTGCAAAATATCTCCCAAGATCAGTTTTTGGACCATTAAAACCCTCCCAGAAGCATATCAAAGCTTGGAAAATGACATTATGTCTTCTCTCGGTTAGTTTTATCTCCTCGTTCTCTATCTCCCATTCTATCTATTTTATTTTCTATGGTTTTTTTAATATATGTGTTTGTTATAGGATCTAATCCCCTTTGTTTATGACCAAGGTTTTATTCTGTAATTTTATTGTCATCATTCTCCATTGGAAAATCCCAATTAGGGTTTGGAGTTTTGAGATCGAGTGATTCTGAGGTTGGTGGTTCCGTCATGACACCCAATTATTATTAACCCTAAATTCATTGATTTAAATTAAATTATTTATTTGAATTAAATTTCTATTATAAATGAAATTTCATTTAATTGATTGATTAAAAACCCAATTCCATTTAACTGGGGTTTTTAGAAATTTATTTTTGGCATGAAATTGGAAAAACCCCGTATTCCATTGAATTGGGGTGTGATTGTGAAATTGATGGAAAATTATAGAGATTTAAATTATTAAATTAAAATTATAAAATTTATGGAAATTATTTCTATTAAAAGTTTGAATTTAATTGTGAAAATTGAATTGGGAAATTGAATTTTGAAATTATTTAAAATTTTAATTTGGGAAAAATGGCTTAAAATGGTTTTAATATAATCCTTTGGTTTTTATTTGGGAAAATGAATTTTTTGATTAAAAAACAAAATGGAAAATGGAAATTTTTGAAATATAATAATGTTATTTAATTTCTTTTAAGTTTTCTTAAAATAAATTTTCCATCGTGGATTTTTACTAGAAGACATTTAAGCCTATAGAGTTACTGTGTTATTAGGGGAAAACAAGCTAGGATGAGAATGTGATAATATCGTATTTATGTTTTACAACTCTAACATAAAATGTAGGGAACATTTTATTCCTTGGTAAGATGTTGATGAGTACTCTTTAAAAAGTGTCAATAGATGTGTGTACACATTGTTGTTATCATTATACAAGTGTGTAAGGATCCCATAACCTGGTAATATCTTACCTCTTGGAAGCTGAAAATGTTTCTTGCATATATATATATATATTAGATGTAAATGTATTCCAATGTTTTTTAACTAATTTAAATTCCTTCAGAATTCATATAAATTGTTTTATATAAATTTTTTATTTATTACATTTGTTTAAAATTACTTATATCATATGAAATCTAAAGCATTATTTTTTTAAATATGATTTTGAAATTCCAAACCTATTTATTTAAAATCAAAATATCTTTATTTGGTTAATTAAATGTGGCAACTTATTTTTGAATACTTGGTGATACCCTATTGGGATTTTAGATCACACCATAATTGTTCCTTCAAGTTTTTGTAGATTATCTCCTTCCAAGTTCAAGAAGGGGTAAAGCACAGCTTGGAGGTGGTTCTAGTTGTTGATATATGGACTTATAGTGCCATTTCCATCGGGACTTGGGTTGTTTACCTTCCTATTTTTCTAATAATTTTTTTAATAATTTTTATGTTTATACTTATTTGAATTATGGTACATTACTATCTACGGAGTTACCTTTGTATGCATACTGATTAGTTATCTTTCTTCCACTATGTTTGTGGAAAAATCATTCCCACTAACATTTTGTATGATTCCAGGTGATAATTTCCAACCCATGGGGATTGAGAATGCACTTAAGGCCATGTCAGCATCGGATCATTTATTGGGTTACCAGGGTACTTGGGATAGTTCATGACAAAGTGGTATCATAGCTCTAGGTTGATCTTCTTGTCTTCAAGGTAGTATGAATTTTTATATTATTATTAAGACATAGGAGGTGGTTGTGAATGAGTTACTAGCCATATCTCACCACAATGAACATTAAGTCACTAGGGGTGGTTAGGTTAAGGCGTCTTGAGGATTAGTTCTAGTATTTTCCCTACTTTTGATTTGGATATGTTGAAATCCAAATCATTATTATCAATATGTTGGGATTAATTTCACATTTTGACCTATTTAAGTGTTAATCTAATATCTTCTTTGTTGTATACTGATGCTATTTAAAATCATGTCTTTGAGAGGATGTGTGAATCGGATCTGAGAGGAAGATGTTGGTGAACATCAATGAGAAAATCCTCTTGTGGATCAAAATTTTGTTGAAGTGATCATGCATACTATACAAGATTTGGGATAGGCACCACCATGAGATCTCATCTAGGCTCTATATGTGGAACCTCAAAGGGATGATCTTCAGAATATTTCTTAGTAATTCCTTCACTATAATCTTGCAGGGTTTAAAGGCACAAATGATTCTTAAGAGGCTAAGGAATGTTTGATCTAGATGGATAATTTATTTGGGTTCTTGGAGAAACATGGAAGAATCAAGGTGAAGTGTACCACCTTCATTCTTGATGGATTGAGCAGGAGATGGTGAGACACAATGGTGACATCAAAGAAGCATGAGGTCTTAGAGTGGAAAGACTTTAATGTTATTTTCACCAACTAGTTCTATTTTAATTCAATGTTGTTGGCTAAGGCTATGGATTTTTCCAAACCTGATCAGGCTAACATGATCATAAAAGAGTATGAAAACAATTTTTCTATTATTGTGCAGTTTTTACCTGAGATAGTATCAAATGAGAATATTACGGATATAAAGTTTGAGTTGGGAATTTGATATGATATTTTCTATCAAGTTTTCTTACAAAATATTCCCTCTTATGCTAATGTTCTGGATAGAGTGATGATTGTTGAAATGGAACTATCTATAAAATTAGAGTTCTCAGGGGTTTCTTTTACTCTTAGTGCAGTTCAAGTTCCTTCAAAGGAAACTAGAAGCGTGACGATTCACATGATGGTTCTCAATAATAGGGTTCTTCTAGACCTCTTGTAGTTACTATAAGAGGTCCATTTATTTTTTACCAGTGTGGAAAGCCATGGAATTCAAAGGGGGTTTTCAAAGAGGTGCCCAAGATATGTTGCTCCTGTGGAAGATCAAGTTACCTATTGAAGTTTTTCCATACCTATTTTAATACTCATAGAGGAACGAGATCATCATGTCCTTTTAAAACTATGGGGAAATCATATTCTTCACAAAAATGGTTTCCAACCATAGAAATATGGAATAAAGCAACTTTATATAGAGGAAGAGTCTCCGGAGGAAGCAGTTATGGGTCCAGTGAATGTGAGAGGTACCATCACTATAGCTCCATTATTAATGACTACTTTATTTGATATTGGTGCATCTCATTAATTTATTTCAACTCATATTGTTAATATTTTAAATCTTTATATGATTCTTTTATCTTATGTGAGGGATATTACTACATCTGCCCAACCATTTCACAATTTAAACTGCAGTTGTTCTCGTATGATTTCATGGCATTATGAGGTCTTTTGGGTGGTTTTGAACACCCAGCGCGCCCTTTTAGAGCGCGCTGAACTGCTGAAAATGACACATTTGGCTGTACCACGCACACCGCATATCTGATAGATCTGCCATATCTTCCTTCATCTCAAGAATAATATTATTATAGTTATCTTGTGGTTTCAAATCATTCAGAACACATTTTCTTTGAATTCGATCGTGACACACCGTTTGGGTCTTTTAGGACTCCGGAAAGGCGTTTCCAGTCACCGCGGTCAAGCAGAACCTCCGATTGATGTGTCGTATGCCTGACCATTTCAAAATTCACACCTTGGTTGTTGTTGTATGATTTCATGGCATTCCGAGATCATTCGGGTGGTTTTGACCACCCAGTGCGCCCTTTTAGAGCGCATCGAACTGCTGGAAATGACACATTCAGTCGTACCACATGCACCGCATGTCCAATTGATGTTTCGTCTCCTCCCGCATGTCACGAATAATATTCCTATCGTTCTCATGTGGTTTCAGGTCATTCGGAGCACGTTTTCTCTGAATTCCACTATGAAAAGCTGTTTCGGTCTTTTATGACTCCAGAAATGCGTTTTCGGTCACCGCCATCAAACAGCACTTTCGATTGACATGTCGTCTACCCGACCATTTCAAAACTCACATCGCGGTTGTTTTTGTATGATTTTATGGCATTCAGAGGTAGTTTGGGTGGTTTCGACCACCCACCGCGCCCTTTTTGAATGTGTCGAACTGCTGAAAACGACACATTCGGTCGTACCGCGTGCACCTTACAACTGATGGATGTGTCGTCTCCTCTTGTATGTCACGAATAATATTCCTATCGTTCTTGTGTGGTTTCAGGTCATTCGAAGTACGTTTTCTCTGAATTCGACCGTGACACGCCGTTTTGGTCTTTTGTGACTCTGGAAACACGTTTCCAGTCACTGCGGTCAAACGACACCTGTGATTGATGTATCGTCTGCCTGACCATTTGACAATTCACACCGTGGTTGTTGTCGTATGATTTCATGGCATTCTGTGGTCGTTCGAGTGGTTTTGACCACCCAGCGCGCCCTTTTAGAGCGCTTCAAACTGCTGAAAATGACACATTCGGCCGTACTGTGCGTACCGCATGTCCGATGTATGTGTCGTCTCCTCCTGCATGTCACGAATAATATTTCTATCATTCTTGTGTGGTTTTAGGTCATTTGGAGCTCATTTACTCTGAATTCGACCGTGACACGCCGTTTTGGTCGTTTATGACTCCGGAAACGTATTTCCGGTCACCGTAGTCAAATGGAATCTCCGATTGACGTTCCTTCTACATGAACATTTCACAATTTACATATCGATTATTGTCGTATGATTTCATGGAATTCTGAGGTCATTCATGTGGTTTTGATCACCCAACGCGCCCTTTTAGAGCACGCCGAACTGCTGAAAACGACACATTCAGTCTTACCGCGCGCACCGCATGTCTGATGGACATTTCGTTTCCTCCATCATCTCACAAATAATATTCCTATCGTTCTCATGTGGTTTCAGGTCATTTGGAGCACATTTGCTCTGAATTCGACCATGACATGCCATTTTGGTCTTTTATGACTCCGGAAACGTTTTTCCAGTCACCACGGTCAAAGGGCACCTCTGATTGATGTTCCGTCTGACGAAATATTTTACAATTCACACAGCAGTTGTTGTCGTATGATTTCAAGGCATTCTGAGGTCATTTGGGTGGTTTTGACCACCCAACGCGCCCTTTTAGAGCGCGTCGAACTGTTGAAAATGACACATTCGGTCGTACCACATGCACTGCACGTCCGATGTACATTCTTTATCCTCCTGCATCTCATGAATAATATTCCTATCATTTTTGTGGGGTTTCAGGTCATTCGGAGCACGTTTGTTTTGAATTCAACCGTGACATGCCGTTTTGGTCTTTTATGACTCTGGAAACGCGTTTTCGATCACCACGGTCAAACAAAACTTCTGATTGACATGTCATCTACCCAACCATTTTAAAATTCACACCACGGTTGTTTTCGTATGATTTCATGGCATTTCGAGGCCGTTCATGTGGTTTTGACCACCCACCATGCCCTTTTAGAGCGAGTCGAACTGCTGAAAACGACACATTCGGTCGTACCGCGCGCACCGCAAGTCCGATGGACGTGTCGTCTCCTCTTGCATCTCACGAATATTATCCCTATCATTATCATGTTGTTTCAGGTCATTCGGAGCATGTTTTACTTGAATTCGACCGTGACATGCCGTTTTGGTCTTTTATGACCCCGGAAACGCGTTTTTGGTCACCGCGGTCAAACAGAACCTCTGATTGACGTGCTATCTACTCGACCATTTCACAATTCACACCGCAGTTGTTTTCAAATGATTTCATGGAACTCCAAGGTCGTTCGGGTGATTTTTCCCACCCACCGCGCCCTTTTAGAGCGTGTCGAACTGCTAAAAAAGACACATTCGGTCGTACTGCGCGAACCGCATGTCCGATGGATGTGTCATATCCTCTTGCATGTCACAAATAATATTCTTATCGTTATCGTATGGTTTCAAGTCATTCGGAGCATGTTTGCTCTAAATTTGATCGTGACACACCGTTTTGGTCTTTTATGACTCTAGAAACACGTTTTTGGTCACTGCGGTCAAACGACACATTTGATTGATGTGTTTTCTACTCGACCATTTTACAATTCACACCACGATTGTTGTAGTATGATTTCATGGCAATCCGAGGTCATTCTGGTGGTTTTTACCACCCAGCGCGCCATTTTAGAGCACGCCGAACTGCTGAAAACGACACATTCGGTCGTACTGCGCGCACCGCATGTCCGATGGATGAGTCATCTCCTCCTGAATCTCACGAATAATATTCCTATCGTTCTCGTGTGGTTTCGGGTCATTCAGAGCACGTTTGCTCTGAATTCAACCGTGACATGCCGTTTTGGTCTTTTATGATTCCAGAAACGTGTTTCCTGTCACCACAATCAAACGAAACCTCCGATTGATGTTTTTTCTGCCCGTACATTTCACAATTCACACTACAGTTGTTTTCGTATGATTTCATGGCATTCTGAGGTTGTTCGGGTGGTTTTGACCACCCACCGCGCCCTTTTAAAGCGCGATGAACTATTGAAAACGACACATTGGGTCGTACCGCATGCACTTCATGTCTGATGGACGTCCTCTCTCCTCCTGCATGTTACGAATAATATTCCTATCTTTCTCATGTGGTTTTAGGTCATTCGGAAAATGTTTTCTCTGAATTCGACTGTGACACGCCGTTTTGGTCTTTTATGACTCCGGAAATGCGTTTTCAATCACCACGGTCAAATGGAACCTCTGATTGACATGTTGTCAGCCCGACCATTTAAAAATTCACACCGCAGTTGTTTTCATATGATTTCATTACATTCAGAGGTTTTTTGGGTGGTTTTTACCACCCTGATCGCCCTTTTAGAGCACACTGAACTGCTGAAAATGACACATTCGGTCGTACTGCACACACCGCATGTCCGATGGACGTTTCTTCTCCTCCTTCATGTCACGAATATTATTCCTATCATTCCCGTGTGGTTTCAGGTCATTCGGAGCACGTTTTCTCTGAATTCGACCGTGACACGTCGTTTTGGTCTTTTATGACTCTAGAAACACGTTTCCGGTCACCATGATCAAACGACACCTCCGATTGACATGCCATCTGCCCGACCATTTCACAATTCACATCGTAGTTGTTGTAGTATGATTTCATGGAATTTTGAGGTCGTTCCTGTGGTTTTGACCACCCAACACGCCCTTTTAGAGCGCGCCAAACTGCTCAAAACGACACATTCGATGGTACAGCGTGCACCGCACGTCCGATGTACATGTTGTCTCCTTCTGCATATGATAAATAATATTCCTATCATTTTTGTGTGGTTTCATGTCATTTGAATCACGTTTTCTCTAAATTCGACCATGACACGCCGTTTTAGTCTTTTATGACTCCGAAAACGTGTTTCCGATCACCGTGGTCAAACAGCACCTCCGATTGACGTTCTGTCTACCCGACCATTTCACAATTCA
This sequence comes from Viscum album, assembly GCA_963277665.1. Classification (NCBI taxonomy): domain Eukaryota; kingdom Viridiplantae; phylum Streptophyta; class Magnoliopsida; order Santalales; family Viscaceae; genus Viscum; species Viscum album. The sequence goes on along the minus strand of OY728146.1, from coordinate 1,872,097,062 downwards.
CATTGCGGTTGTTGTCATATGATTTCATGGAATTCGGAGGTCGTTCGGGTAGTTTTGACCACCCACCGCGCCCTTTTAGAGCGCGTCGAACTGCTGAAAACGACACATTCGGTCGTACCGTGCACACCACACATCCGATGGATGTGACGTCTCCTCCTGCATGTCATGAATAATATTCTTAATATTATCGTGTGGTTTCAGGTCATTCGGAGCACATTTTCTCTGAATTAGACCGTGACACGCCATTTTGGTCTTTTATGACTCTGAAAACGCATTTCTGGTCACCGTGGTCAAACGGCACCTCCGATTGACATGTCGTCTGCCCAACCATTTCACAATTCACACTGCGGTTGGTTTCGTATGATTTCATGGAATTCTAAGGTTGTTTGGGTGGTTTTGACCACCCAACGCGCCCTTTTAGGATTCCATGAGGGATTTCTCAACTAGCATACTATTTCTAAGGATTCCAATAGGAATGCATCTTCATACATATAGAAACTAAGGACTCAAGTGGGTGCCCTATTGATAGAATGATCCTGAGTGGATGTGTATGTTTGGGTAGTGATGCTTGCGAATGTTACATTATAATCGGAATCGATGTGGAATCCTGGTTTGGGATAAGATGTTGAGGTCAGTTGTGGATGATTCTGTAACCATTGTTTTATTTTTATTTCTGTTTATGCATGGTGCTTGAGATTCACCAGGATTCCGGGGGTGGGGCGGGTGGTCCGGGTGGTGCGGGGGGGCTGTCCAGGGTGGGGGGGATATCCGAGGTGGAGGTGTGGTCTGAGGGTGGGGGGGCTATCCAGGGGTGGGGGGGCTATCCAGGGGTGGGGCGGGCTGTCCGGGGGGTGTGGGGGGTTGTCTGGGGTGGGGGGGATGTCCGGGGTGGGGGTGTTGTACGAGGGTGGGGGGAGCTGTCTGGGGGGTGGGGTGGGCTGTCCGGGGGGTGCGGGGGGGGGGGGGGGGGGGGCTGTCTGGGGGTGCGGGGGGCTGTCCGGGGTGGGGTAGGCTTTCTGGGGTGGGGGTGGTGTCTGGGGGTGGGGGGGCTGTCCATGGGTGGGGTGGGCTGTCTGGGGGGTGTGGGGGGGCTATACGGGGTGTGGGGGTTGTTCAGGGTGTGGGGGGCTGTTCGGGGTGTGGGGGGTTGTCCGGGGTGGGGGTGGTGTCCGGGGTGGGGGTGGTGTCCGGGGTGGGGGGTGGTGTCCAGGGTGGGGGGTGGTGTCTGGGGTGGGGGGCTGTTCGGGGGTGCGGGGCTGTCCGGGGTGAGGTGTGTTGTCCGGGGGTGGGGGGCTGTCCAGGGGTGGGGCGGGCTGTCCGGGCGGTGCGGGGGGGCTGTCCGGGCGGTGCGAGGGGGCGGGGGCTATCTGGGGGGGCCTGTCCGAGGGTGTGGTGGGGGTGGGGGGCTGTCCGGGGACTACAAATAGGGAACCTGAGTTCAGTCATCAAAAACAAGTTTCATGGTTTATATTAGGAATCACATGGTTTTTTCAAAACTATTACAGAACATGCAATTTAAAACAATAAAGAATTAAATGAACAAAAAATATCCAAATCATTAATCAGTTTCATGGTTACTTCTCAATTCATGTACGCAAACATTGTGTCTGGCCAAAACACACATGATACACCCAAATCACAAAAAATATCTCTAGAAACCCAACCTATACATCAATAACAACCCCGCCAGTAAAAACAGAAACACACCTCGTGAATATGATGCGTCGTGCATGGTCATCACTGCTACATCCATCCGGTGGGCCGGGGGCCTACAACAAATAAACATTATGAATATTTTCATAACAAAAATAATATAAATTAAATAAATAAATAAAGTATAAACCTACGTCATATGATCCCCTGGACCATCACCTGGACGCACATATTCCCACAGTGCTCTAACCTCAGCGGTCAATTGCGCATTTACCTCCTCGGAAGCGTGCAACCATGCCTTGAAATCTGACAACTGTTGTTTCATATGAGCAATAGCAGGACCAAAAACCATAGCGTGTGACACTAAAGAATGAGGAATCCCTATTCCATAGGTCAAACTATATCCATGCCCATCCCGACCAATAATGCGATGAAAGATATCATCCCTTCGCATGGGAATTTGTCGATGGTCCTCTGGAAGATGTTCTAACTCAGCTTCAAATTGAACCTGTGAAATATTTAAATATATATACATATATATGTTAATATATAGATTTATGTAAGTATTGGTAAGTACAAGAACTTACTATCAATGTTGCAGCCTCTGGATCATTGCGATCACGAGTCCTCATCTACACCAACATTTTATCAGTCGGTGCACCTTGCTCCCGCAACTGTATATGAATAGAATATAAACACAAAACCAAATTAATTAATAAATTAAAAAATGAATAATAAAAACCTCATGTCGGATCAGAGAAACGTGATGAATCCCGAGCCTGTGAGGTGGTCCCTGCAACGCTCGATTCTCAGAATAGCGTGCTGACACCTCCTATATTCAATTCATTCAAATTTCAAACAAATAACACATTCTTGAAAATATATATACCCCAAAATAAATATACAAACCACAACACCCTCAGTAGACAAATATGCAACTAAGTCACGCCACTGAGTTGGGAGGACACCTCTCGGGACTTTTTCCAGAATGTATGAGGCACCCACATTTGGTACCCAGTGGTCCCTCTTCACTTTGCCTTTATAGTCTTTCCACATCTTACTGCATTTGCTCATACACACGGGCCGAAACTCATCAGGGCATACTTTCAAATTTTTCTATTAAAGAAAAAAATAACACATATTAGTATTTTTTATACATAGAGAATAAAGTAAAATGGTCTTATTACCTGAACCTCCCTCCAAAGACGATCTAATGTGTCCTGAGGGATAGAAGCCCAATCACACGTGGTCAATAGAAATCAATGTGGGTCACGTATGATATGACCCAGCTGACAAATAAATGCAGGGGCATTCGGTCCCATGGGATGAAATACCACATCAAAGGAAACATCAATCGTTGTGTCTGAATTCCATGATAAAATACCACGATCGGGGCCTCTCTTGCGAGAGGAATAAGCAATCGAGTCTGATCCTTTTGAAATTTTATATATAATTTGACAGATGTTATATATATATATATATATATATATATATATATATATATATGTTAATCAATTACATAAAAAATAGAGACAATGACATTCAAACATACCTCAACCCTGAGACATAGATGCTTCAGATGGATGATGTGGATCTGCTGCCTCTTACCCTGACATGCCTGCAGTCATAGAAACCATTAGTAAGGGGACTATCCAAAGTGTCTAAAAGATAAATTGGATTGTTCTTAAAAAAATCAAACTTTTACAATTGTTAATCAAACAGAAATGGATTGAATAATTAGTTGTGAATGAATTTTAAAAAATCAAAAAGTTAACAAAACAGATATACAAATTATGTACAAAACAAATCAATGCATATCCAAATTTCAGATTGAATTAATAAAAATTCAAGCAGCACATGAACCAGATGAAGAATACCTCAAAGGGAAGGGTTGTTCGGGGTGCAGGGAGGGTTGTCTGGGGTACAGAGGGGCATGTTCGGTGTGTGGGGGGGTGTTTGGTGTGGGGGGGAGGAGGCTAGAGGCCAGAGGGTAGAGGGGTAGGAGAAGGAGGGGGTGGAGGCCGGAGGCCAGAGGGTGGAGGGATGCCGGAGGGGACGGAGGGAAGGGCGGAGGATGGACGGATGGACGGAGGGCACGTAGAGGGCTGAGGATGACGAGGGAGGAGGGTGGAGGGCGGTGAGCGGTGGAGGGCAGTGAGGGTGCGCGGCAAGGCGACGGGGAGGGCGTGCAGGGAGGGCGGCAACGGGGGGCGGCTAGGTCGAGGACGAGGGAGGAGGCGGGGGGGCCGAAGCCCTTTTTTTGGAAAAGTGCAGCGACCGCCAAAGGCGGTCGCCCATGTTAGGGGGTTCAAAGCCCAAAATTGTAGTAGTGATGGGAATTCCCTAGTACCAAATTGATGCTTTACAACTCTAACATAAACTATTAGACACATTTTATTCCTCAATAGGATGTTGATGAGTCCTATTTGACCAGTGTCAAGGGATGTGTGTAGACATTTATATTATCATTATATAAGTGTGTGGGGATCACATAACATGTAACTATTTTACCTACTGGAAGATGACCATTTTTCTCACTTATTTATATATGAGATATAAATGTATTCCGTTATTTGTGATATATTTTACATGCCTTCTGAATTTATATAAATTTTATTATATAAAATGTTTATTTAAGTCATTTGTTTAAAATTTATTCCATCATTTAAAATGTAAAGCATGATTTGTTTAAATATTATCTTGAAATTCCAAACCTAATTATTTAAAATTGAAATCTCTTTATTTGGTTAATTAAATGTGGAATCTTAATATATAAACCTTGGTGAGACCCCATATATATTTTAGAACACACCCTACATGTGCATGCAGGTTATTGTAGATTATCTCCTCTAGGTTCAAGCAGGGGTAAATCACAACATGGACGTGATTATAGTTATTGATCTGTGGAATTGTAGTGTCGTGTATGTTGGGACTTGGATTGCTTATCTTCCTATTTTTCTAGTACGTTACCTTAGTACTTTGGGTTGTTTATACGAGTTTGAATTCTAGTGCACTACTCCCTATGGAGTTTATTTTTTTTATTCATACTTATTTGTTATCTTTCTTCCACATTTTTTGTAAAAAATTCATTCCCACTATCATTTTGTATGATGCAAGGTGATAGTCACCAAACCATAGGGATCAAGAAGGCCCTTTGGGCCATGTCTGTGCTAGCTCAGTTATCAGGTAACCAGCGTACTAGGGCAGGTTCATGACATAGTATCTCATGTAAAAACTTTTGTAAAGAGTGCAAGAATATATTCAATTTAATATTAATATGTCATCAAAACCCATAATAGTATGTGATGATAATTAATTAGGGACAACTCCGTGTTTTTTCATTAAGGGGATATTTATCATTAGACCATTTATTTAAATTAAATTTCAAATTCCATGAATGAATGTTAAATAGAAGTTGACTTTATTACAATTACTTGTTATGCTTACAACCATTACAACCAGTCTCATAATTGTTTAATATCTAAATATTCTATAGGCATCTCACATTGTTTCTATAGTATTTTAAAAAAAATTACATCCATATATAATTCTTACTACATCCTTATATGACCATATGATCAAATATTCACGATAACATCTTAGAGAGTAACATTTATGAGTATAGTTTAAATAATTGAGAGACATAGGAATCATATTACTAATATTCAACTCTTTGAACATATTCAAACTCTATAACTTTACAACATCAAATTTTATGATTTTAGCTTTTGTTATTAACTTATATCTATTTATAAGTACATCATCATCATCCTTGGAACCCATTTTATCAAAAAAATCCCTTCAATTATTTTTTAAATAATGTAAATATATACATTATCACATTACAGTGCATCCTAAATGGTTTTAGAATAAACAAATATCCACATATTTATGATAACTAATTTAAGTCTTCATATTTTATACCTATATACCCTAAACTCTTTTAGGATACTAAGTTATGCACTTTGTGTATTGGAATGTATAATCCTTTAGGAAATATTTATGTTCACCTATTATGGTAACTAAATGTAACACATTTATATTTTTATTTACCACCATATATATTAAACTTCATTACATTATTAAGTGAATAATCCATATAATTTTATACTGGTAAAATACTTTAATAAATATTAATATTAATTATCATGTAGTAACTCAATTTAACCATTTACATAATTATAACCACATATCCTAAAATCTTTTGGGATATAAAATAAAAAATCACTTATGTATTAATTTTTATCATTGAAATTCTCTAACTTCATCCATTTTCCCACTAGCCTCTTATAAATTATGTCCTTCTCAAAATATCTTTGTAAGATTCAATACAAACTTCTTTGTATTAGGAAATAAAATTTACTTCGTTTTAGTGGGACTATTAAACAAACAATATTTTGTTTCCATATATAATATTATATCATATGTGTTTAGAGTATTTTTCTTGAAAAAGAATATTTTATTTATTTAAATACAAAATGATTAGGTGGGAATAAAATTCCATCATATTTTAACAAATAGCTTGATAAACACTTTATCCTGGTTAAAACTCTTTTATCCATATATTCTTCTCAAAACATGATATATAATTATATGAATCATAAGCCTAGTGTATACAATTAATCATATCATATTTTGCATAATAACTCTTTTAAACACCTTTTACCAAATTAGATAAGTGATATGAAGATAGACTTATTTTATTAGACCCATCCAGTCTTGATAAACATATTTACATTCAAATTTATGATGTAGCTATTGTTTACTTCAGAACATGAGTGAAAAATATTGCCACATTAAATTCTTCATATTATTTTGGAATTTTGAATATATACAAATATTGTAAAACATATACTTGGTATAGCATACCCTTCAAAATTGAAGAATCAATTTCTATAACATTAATACTTTACATGGAAATTCTAGGGAGTTCCCAAACACCTTCTTATATTATAGATAGTCCCATCATATGAACTCATTACTCTTTCCTGATAATTCCCTCAAGTTTCAAAAAGTCACAACTAGATTCTTGAAGAAATATTATTGTAATTTCTAAAATTTTCTCTTCTAGATTTGAACTTTTAACTGCTTTTACTATCTATGAAGTACCATATCATAGGTATCATATTCTTTGTTAATTTGTTCTAAATATTTTGAGAATATCAGAGTTTTTTAACTCATTCATATTTTTGGAATGAAAATAGGATGAATTTATTAACCAAAACAAACTTTATAGAAATTTTTCATCCTCTTATATCATTTTCAATCATATTGAATATTTTCGACAAACCTAATATTATTGAGTACATTGGACATGAATTACTTAGGTCAATTATCATTTAATGAATTTAAAACATTAAATGAATCATTCCATGCTTATATAAGAATCAATATTTACTTGTTAATTTGTTTTAATGATTGGTTATGTAGCAAGGAATTTCTCTAACACATGGAATATTTATTTTGAATAAGAAATTTTCATTAGATACTATTCTTAGGAGTTACTTTAAGATTCTCATTTAAAGGATTAATTTCAACATATACAATTATGATAATTATTTATTAATATATAATAGAATTTTTAAAATGAATATAATGATTTTATATATTTTATTTAGGAATTTTGATGATATTTCCCCCCTCCAAAACTGATGGCCTCGTACATGAAATCTATTTAGTGAGCCACGATATATATTTCACTAGTAAATGAGTCCACTTTGGATTTTTTATCACCACATAGTTATTTAGGTTGGGTATAATCCCATTAAAAATATTTTTGACTCTTGAATAGATGAGTGGATTACCCTTTATCTAAATTCATCATATGGATATACTCAAATTTATTTCTCTGGTAACATAATCTTATCAGGGTCTCTTGGATAGTGTAACCTAATGAAAACACCAAGAATAAGATAATAATGGATGATCAAGGGGAACTCATATTTGGGATGACTTACCCAATAGGATAATCCAATGTTACCCATAACGTGATTCCCTTACACAAGATAATCTAGGGGAACCCAGCTTTGGCATGACCCAGCCATTGGATGATAAAGGTATTGACAAGTACTAATTTGGAAGGAATCTTAGACTTATTTATTGAGAGTTTTTATATTTTTAATGTCTCATACATTTATTATACATCGTATTCATATTAAATTCATTGTTATTACATATTATTTAATCATTATTTCCCCATTTTTATTCACTTTTTGTGTATAGAATATTTTAGCATTTTATATTTTTTTTAAAATCCTTATTCAATCCACCAGATTAATATGTTCACACCACATTAATATGTAACTCTTTACATAACCCACATGTTTTTGTTATTCACCTAAAAATAACAGTTAATCATATTCAAACATATTTGAATTCATCATAAGTATATGGCACATGAACTCTTCAAATAAAGGCATAGAACTATATGATATTGGGAATATCCTCATGAATAATCCACGAGAAACATATAGATAACCCCATTCACCTTTCTAGATAAGGCATAAGCCTCTAGGATGGTAGGTGGTTTGACCCCAAGATCCTCTAATTGTGGATAATTTACTCAAGAGATAATTCAATTCATTTTATCACTGACACATAATATGAACATATTACTCTCAAATAATAAATTCATTCTAATAACTTCAATTACAAATTGAGGTCAAGATAGATAGAAACTAAATTTTATAGAGTCATACATAGAATGTAATACAAGTCTCAATCTCCAAGAAGGATTCTCAAAATTAAACTAAATCATACAAATTCATAATATATTTTTTTCATTGTAAATAAATTATGTAATAAACACTAAATAAATGAAAAAATCAAACATTTAAGCATGGGATGACCATTTATAAACTATTCATAAATAAAATCTAACAATAAAACACTTTTTATAAATTACCTAACATTATGGGAATTCTAGAATTTTGATTTTAAACTCTTTTATACTCAATCCAATTTGAGTTCTTTCATATTATTTATTATAAGGAATTTCAATTTATTCTTTAAACCTTTGATCAAATCAACAATCAAAACCATTTTTATGCATTTTCAATAATCCCTTTATATAAGGTCCCCTTTCAATCTGAAAATTTTAAAAATAATAAATTTCGAAAAAATTATAATCATGAAAAGAAATAATTTTTATATTTTGACCATATTTATCAAATTTATAAACTATTTTTGGAATTATTTTTATAATCCATAAATAAAAACATTATATAAAGTTGAAAAAAATTCCATATATTTTTAGATAAAATGGTTATAATATACTTTATTATAATTAATAACCATTAAAAATCATATTAATGGGAAAGAGATATTCTAATTATCAACTCTTTAATATTAAATGAATATTTGAAATAAATGTTTCAAAAACATTTAATTAATTAACCATAAAAATTATATAGTCAATTAATATTTAAAACTCCATTTTTATATTTTTTAAAAAAATCCATAAAACATTTTCATTATTTATAAAGAATTTATAAATTATATAATTTAATTCCCAATTATATTTTCTTAATAAATTAAAAAATTATTTATTTACCAATTTTTTTGATAATTACTTAAAATAATAACTATTTTATTTGTCTATGAACGATTTATAAATTCAAATATAAACTTTATATATTATGGTATTACTTTATAATTTATAAACCTTTTACCTCTATATCATATGGCATGACAAATAATTTGGAAAAATATTTTTAAATATTAACATTTAATATTTTGAATATTTTGTTAAAAATGTTTCATAAAAATTTTTATAATTAATTATAAACAATTTATAATTAATTAATTTATAAAACTTTTATAAATTAAAATATTCCCAAAATACTATTTTCTCTTAATTATAAACGTTTTGCAAACCAAACATATTTGAAAAATATTTATCAATTATCCATAAATATTTTATAGTTGATTAATGTATAAAATAATTTTATAAATTTTTATAAATATTTCAGAATATATTTTTCGTTATTTATAAAATATATATATAAATAATATAATTCAATTCATAATTGAATTTTATTAATTAAAATAAAAATTTATTTGTTTTCCTAACCAATAATAATAAATATAAATTTTTCATATTTGATAAATTCTAAAACAAAAAATTTTATTAAGACTTGATCATCAATGTTATTCCCATTTTATAAACCATTTTATAAACATGAATAACATAAATAATTAAATAATTTTTTTATTTAATTATAAAATATAAATATGAATTTTTATATTTATTTTCATGCTTTACATTTCCCATTTAACCATTTTTAAAAGGTTTTCCTCATTAAATAATAAAATGATCACATTGATTCATTAAAGAAGTATACCCTTTGATGCCATTATTGGGTTTTTAGTGTCCATCATATGGAAATTTCACTAAAAGAAAAACCAAAATATATACAATCTATCATTGATGGGATTTAATGTGTAATAAATGAAGAATATAAATGTCCTTACCTAGATATCCAATACATTAATATCCAATGTGTTTTATTGATGAAGATCTTTGGAATAAGAAACATATGATTCCTACCTATGAGGGATTACAATGGATTTCATATCTTGATCTCAATCAAAAGACTCCCATACACTTTTATAGGCATTAGAATCTCTATCAGATGTGATGAATAAGCTACATTAAGGAAGAGAGTTTAGAGAGGACTTCAAATAATTGGTTGTTCACAATAGGTGGGATCTCATCCCTTTATATTATTATAATAGTTGGTTCCCTAGATCTAACTAAAATGTACTTATGATTACCATACTTTGTATGCAGTTATATATACATGATTTATTCCTACCATTACAGTGTATACTTTTCTATATCCACTATTGAAATTGTAATGTACATAGACTAATTGTTATATGAAAAAGTTATAGAATATCCCAGACTATAATGAGAACCTAGAGATACTATGAAATTAATCTTAAACAAAGGTATTATGATCTAGATAAAGCATACTAACTGGAAATATTTGATGTTTTACTATCAGGTACTTGGGGATTATAAACATTTAGACTTCTTCCCATGATATTTGCTCTTGGTGATCTCTAGTAGTGATATCATGTGGACAGACCTACGAATAAGAACACCACATGTTTTTGGTGTAATTGATAGTTCCTATCTACTAACATGTGTATGAGTCTCCTAACTTGAGATCATTATCATTGTGGGCTATTTTATCACATACATTGATTCATGTCAAAAACCATGATAATGAAATCATAGTGAGGTAGTTTGTTTTGGGTATGTCATTGGTGGTATGACATTAGTTGAATGATCAAGATAATATTTGTTTCTTTTTAGTTGAGGATGTTATATCTTGGGACTGGTTGATCGGGATGGTAGTTCATTCATGAGTCATTGGACAAGGTAGTCGAGGGTAAATCCATCTTGTTATATTAACAAACAATAAATCAAGAAAGTATGGTGGCATAATTATGTCTCCTTCTTTATGATATATGAAATACAAAGAGATTATATTACATAGTACGTGTTCATAGGTTGGTTGTTGTTTCTATGACTACTCCTTATCTCTTTAGGGGCCTTGATGGGCGGCAACTCTACTCTTTTTCTGTTAATATTATTCACTGATATCAAGATAAGGGCCTAGAGGGTCACACGCAATATCATATTTCAGAATCCTCCCAATTCTGTTGAATAGGTATATCAGACATTATGGGACCCACTATTGGGGTCAAAGATTTTTCTATGGATGACTGATCACAAAAGGAATAAATAAACTGATATTATTTATGTAAAAAATAATTTGGTTGAATGTATTTACTAAAATTATTCAAACGATACTTAGTGAATAAAAAAATTATTCGAACGTATATTATTTTAAAATTTTAGGTTCATATAATATTGGTAGGAATTCTGAGTCAAGTTAAAGACTCGATTTTACCACATAATCTATTTAATATATATATTACTGGTATGTGATAAAATATAAATAATATTTATGACATGGTTTATTTATTCATACTTTTTATTTAGTGGACGTCAAATATACGGGGGTCGGGGAACCATTTCGAGTATTTTAAACATCCACTATAAATAGGTGAAGTGAGGTTATCACTAGTGACAATTCATGGCGTGATTTTAATAGAATCTCTCTCCTATATTGCTTTCTAGAGAGAGAAAATTTGGATTCAAGTGATCAAATTGATTAATCCCTCTCGCATCACAACCATGTCATTGCGGTGATCGTCGGGGTGTTGAAGGCATCATTGGATCTCTGCACTAGCACACAGAATTTGAAGATCCATGCTCCTACAGATTTTTCAAGCAAATGTGGATGGTGTAGATGGATTCTGATATGGATCCTTTGAGCAGTGATCATCGGCGTTATCCAAATGTTAAGAACAAATTCCAATCAGAAAAGGTTGGTTTTTTATTCTATTTTATGCTTTGTTTAATTTATATAAAATCCTCAGACCGTATCAGGGTTTGGATCATCAGATACGACAAGTCTCCTTGTATCGATGATGAATTTTTTTAAAAAACCCTAGCCCACTATCTTCAGTTATGACCCCAGTACCTTTAATTAGTATCATAGAATGGTGTGTAAATTTTATGAGTTGAAGAAAAATTAATTTTCATTAAATTATGTAGAGGGTTTAATTTTGGTCTCAAGAACACAAACCACATGTCGATCCAATTTTAGGCATCCATGTTATGGTCGTCCGGAATTTTTAATATGGATTATGTTTACAGGTATGATTATTAAAATTCAATGAATAATTCTGATCATAAAAATAAATATCCATTCCATATTTGGTTAGAGTCTAGTGAACAAAAATAATACTGGCCAATAGATGTAATTCCACAAATAATTTGGATTTTTCATAATAATAATATTTATTATTACTTTATATTAATAATTATTATTATTTTTATTCAAAATATATTATAATAGGATGTGAAGCTTTTATAACATAACAAACATTGGTGTGGAATTTTTAGAACCCCTTTTAACATTCTGGGGGTAGAAGGAAGATTGTTAAAATTATTTTTATGTAAAAAACATTTAATATGGAAAAGAAGGGAGGGTCTCTCCCCTACACCTTTTGTTTTTGTTGGTCGGTATCATTCCACAATAAGGTGAGCAGCCTCCCTCCTGTATCTACCCATCCCACCAAAACTTCAAGCCACACCTCCCCTTCACAGTCGGCAACACCTTCTCCCTTAGAGAGAGCTTTCATGGCACCGCCTAATCAAAGGACTGATGATCCTTCCACACCACTAGTCAAACCTGAGATAGTTACCGACCAAGTACCCTTCTTGTCAACCATGATGGAAGTCAAAATTTATTTTTCTATGGACAACACCTACCATCCACTGCTGGGATGCAGGATTGAGGAGTTCCATGAAGATTTCTTGATGTGTGAGGATATGGTGGATTGGGTGGAACCTACTACAACGAACTATGGAGTTGTTTTCTATCTATTTTACATCATTTTTCTCGCTATGTATTTGTATCCCTATAAATAAGGAGTATCATGTGTGTTGTAATATGAATTCCCAGTGAAATAAATAATTACTACTTTGTGTTACCTTCTAGGTTTATGTTGTTGAGATCACCAAAAGCGATCCGATGCAAAAGATACTCAATCAGTGGTATGAGAGGAGGGTTCGTAATTATGGCGAGGAAAGATAGATCCATTATATTTTCTTCCACCACTGCTTCCAAAAACCACCTTCAGTGGAATCAGAGTGCCAGGTTTGAAGGTGTTCAGTACTGAAAGAGATCTATGATATCATCTTCTGATCTATTGTAGGGGTGACATGAAGAAGGCAATGAATATTCAAAACTATTCACATCCTAAGTGTGAGAATTTCAACGCATGATGGTTTTCCTTTTTTTGAAATTTTCCCAAATTGATGTTTGTTTTTCCCATTTGTCAAAAAATAAAGTGATTTTTCTCCACCACGTTTTTTTGTCTAACAAGGTGACCTTATCTCTCCAATTTGTGAAAAGAAAATTTTCTTTTTTTTCCATGCCTCTTTTTTAGGGGAATTTGTCTCACCCCATTTCCTCCCACCAAAATCCACTTCCGTTTTCAACCTAGTGTTATTAAAAAAAACACACTCACATGGTTTTTTATTACATATCCTCACACATCCTCTTTTTCCTTTTATTATCATCAACAATAAGAATCACCTCATTTCCATATCCCTCCACCCATTATACATCTTGATACAAAAAAAAAACTCCAATCCTATTCTGGAAAAAATATTTGGGTGATCAAAGAGAAATTGTTACAATTTGAAATTCCCAAAAAATAAAAAAAAACAATCTATGCTATTTGAAAAAATGGCTTTCTTGGATATTGAATTCAATTTCATCCATGATCCCTTTGACTTATTTTCATACATTTATGATGATGACATAAAACCGCCCTGCCACCTTCATCTTTCACCTCTCTTTCTCATCTCTGAAAGATGAATCAATTGTCTTCATCAGAAGCTACCAAAGAAATGGAGTTTCTATCCTATGTAGATTCCTTCTGAAAAGGCACCAAAGAAAAAATTTTGTTATCAAATGTAGACATCTTCCAAAAAGTCAAGACAGATATTGAAATTGTATCTAGAAAACCATATTCTAATTCAAGATTCTTAATGCATCAATGACCTATGTTAGTTCTCCTGGTGAAGAACATTGATGCCCCCTTCTAGTGTGTCCATGTCCTGATGAAGTCCCACAACAAGGGGACATTTTGGAGAACCTAAACCTGATACATAGGATTCTATGAAGAAGAATATGATCATAGAAGATGATTACAAGCTATAAGAATTCCAAATCAATGCAATAAAAACTATTTTTCTTCCTAAAGTTGATATTTTTGTTCTTATGATCACCTCTAGTGATCTACTTATCTACTGCCACATGTGCTTTTGAATTTAATGTAATTAATGACTATGGTGAAGTCATTATACCCATGGGGTTACCCACCTGGAGATGCTGAAAATATTTGGGTCATGAGGAAAACAAGTTTAATGGGAGATGTTGGAAGTTAAACATGAGTTTTCTATGGATGTAACCTACCATCCACTACTGGGATAAAGGCTTGAAGAGTTCCACGAGGACAGCTTGATGTGTGAAGATCTGGTGGCTTGGGCGGAACCTACTACAATCAACTGTAGACTTGTTTTCTCTCTGTTTTACATCATTTGGTTTTCTATGTATTTATATCCCTATAAATAGAATGTTTCATGTGTGTTGTAATATTAATTCCCAGTGAAAGAAATAAATACCAGTTTTTGTTACATGATGTGTTTGTGTTGTTGAGATCACCACTAGTGATCCGTTGTAAAAGATCCTCCATTAAATAGGAAGAATCCTGGTTAGTCGAGGCCTCATCCACCTATGTTTTCAGATCCATTTGGAGCCACTGGATTTGGTTCAACCACCACATGCTCTTACCTTCAGCGTATCAAATCTGATCAGGCACCATAGAACTGCCAGTCACCAGCTCGGTCCATCACTGTTGCAGTTCCTGCTCTGGTAACTTCGGTGTGCCATCGTCTGGTCAATATTTGGCATCAAAGTAGCATCTAAGACCTCTAGCTGACCTCCTTCATGAATTCTCCTGGACCAGACATCATGTGACCCCATGGCCTCCCGGTCACATGGACCATCTCTGTTTCCACGGTTCCAAATCCCAGTGTCGGTTTTCATCAACGGACCCTTCCTTTTTTTAGATCCACTTTTCCACCTCCTTCTCTACTATAGCACTACCTCCCAGTTGGTCAGACATGGTTGGGATCCCCAAATTCAAGGTAACCCATTACATAGTCCCTATCTGCCCCAAAAGTATGGTTCTAAACGGACCTATCTGGTCCAGAAAAGCCCCACACTGGATTTGTTTGGCCCGAAATGGGTCTATGTGGGTTCATCATGACCCTCAATGAGACAAGGTCAGGGTGGGGTTTCAGGGCCCATTTTAATCAAATTAATTTAATCAGTTAAATTAATTTTAGAATTAAATTAAATTAATTGAAATCTTAATTTGTGGTTAACAATAATAAATTTAGTACCTGGGGAGAAATTTAATTCAATTTAGAAATTTCATTTCATTAATTAATTAATTTTTTTTGTATTAAAATTAATTTAATAATTGAAACTAATGAGAATAAATAATTTATTTTAATTTTTTATTCATTTAATTTATTTAAAAGCTCTCGTAGTTTAATTATTGCAATTTAATTTTTATTGTGCTTATAATTATTCTGACTGGTCTTAAGGAATTGATCAGACCTATGTATGTCTGTTTTTATCTCATTTAATTATTTAATATTTGTATGTGATAATTGTAAAAAATTATTTAGTTTATTGACGATCTGTGCATCATCTTGTTTTCGGTCAAAATGTATAAGGGCTTGCATGTCCAATTAATCTGTATTTGGTACTCCCGTGTTCTCGTTTCCTATGTGCAAGTGCAATTGTACTTTTGAATGAGATGATGTATGGCATGGACCCCACTATGATGAGGTGGTATGCTAGGATGAGGATGGTGTCAGATGCCAAAAACCCCAAGTCGATGCGAAATTCAGACAAGAAATTGACACAATGGATGGGGAAAGTTGCATCATGAGTCAGGCCACAACTCAGTTTTGATGCCCCTAGGTCCCGGTTGATCCATTGAGTTTAAATGGACCAATCAATTTTAGATTCTCAAACTATTTAGGTAGTTTTTTTCTTTATGCATTTATTTATTATTTTATGCATTTTAATGATAGTGGGAAATACATAAAATAATAAACAATAAAATGCATAAAGAAGTGATGAATGTTTTTCGATTAATATTTAGTTGTGAGCACAACAACATAGATGAACAAGATTAATAGAAATGGATTACATTTTTTGAGAAAAAAACAAAAACCCTCAATGAAATATTAAGCCACAAATGCCTTCCGTCATTTGAATTTGAACACAACATGGTGTTTGGGGGGCTCGATCATCCATAGATGAGGGTGCCTCTTAGTACTGGGAAGTTCTTACGATAATTATGCGTTGAATTAACTAAATATGTTAGAATTAATTATCCATAGATATATTTCTATCACTTTAGAGGAAATCATTGATGGAATAAAGTTTACAATGCCAAGAAAATAAGACTTCACTCAACAGATCAAAAAGCCACTAGTTAAAGTATTTGGCCAGTCAAATTCCTAAGTTCAACTCTCTGAGTAGTGGCATAGCCATAACTTGCAGACTATAAGGGGAGGCTCAATGATCTTTTCCACTAGAATAATAAAGTAATAGAGTATTCCGATTTTTGTAAAAAGGGTTCCTAGAATTTTGTAAAATAGTGGGAGACATTTAATGATTTAATTAATTAATCAATAATGACTAATTCAGTAATCAAGATAAAAGTACAATCTGCGTGAATTTATTTTTGTAAAAAATCTCACGTTATACCATAAGACATAATATGATAATCTCAGAAAAACTAAATGGCCCAACTAGCATGATTTTTCAAGTGTAGTACAGGCGCTTTCTCCCAGTACTACGATACAAGAATTTCAAGGTGCTGGTATCTCTAAACCTATTAAGCCACCTCAAGAAGTGAGGGTTATAAATATGCTTATAGGAGACTCATGTGTTAAGCATATGATGAAAATTTTATAATGTTATCATCTATGTCTGATGTGAGTTGTGGATACAAACATCAGGACATTGATGATTTTACATGTTATCTCTTCTCATGGAAGCTAGTAAGGGAAAATTAAAGCAAGATATTAATGGTGATGATTACACTAGTTACGTGTAAATATGACAAGCGGACCACGATCTTTCAAGACATCCCATTCTTACATCTTTTTCACCCAATTACACCAGTTTCTTTTAAATATTACAAAACGAGCATGATGGAGTAAACGCTTCATTACCTTTTAGGTAAGGTTCGCTAAGTAAATAAAAATATTAAAGATAGATTAATTGTTAATTATTATGGCGAATAAGTTGAAAGACATGGAAATAAGTCTAATTTCATGACCGATTCCAAAGGCACCTTCACAACGTCCTTCAAAGAAAGAGGTAATCAACAATATGTTATTTGCTTCCAATATAATGAAATAAATCTATGGAAGTTTAAACGTAATAATTTGAATTAAAGAAGAAAGTTATCGCTTCTTCTTCAGGTATATTCATCAATATAAAAACTAGTGTTACTAACATACAACATGGGTATTAAATAAAATATTCTTATTAAATATGTGTATTGAAATCCAATTACCATGTTAGTATAGAAACATTACAATAAGTAAAGTGTATTCTCAAAGCGACTGAGAAAGGTTGATTCATAAGTCAGCAGTGAGAAACACATAACTTCTAATTGCCAAGTTAATGATCCAGGACTAACTATTATTGAGTATAACCAAAAAAATTATCTCATGTGTCCTTTGGATACAAGGAGACATTATTCCAAGTTCAGGAATGAATGTTGTTTTTGGTGTTTCAAACTCAACTAATAGTTCAGTGATTCTTGAATCACAAGCATTACACAATGAACAAGAAATGTAAGACTTATATACCCAGTTGTAGTAAGATAATTCTTTGTCTTCTAAAACTAAAAGTAGACGTCAAGGATATACCCATCTTGGTAATTAAACTCTCTAGAGATAAACACCTTTGGTATTATCTGGGTATTTAGTTCGGACAAAAAACCCTTTAGAAATAATGGTATGCCACAAAGCTTTTAGAATTAGTTTAGCTAGTAAGAGTGAACTATTCGAAGGGCGATATTGTGGTAAATATACTTCATAAGATTTCTTTAAGTATTTAAGGAATTAGAAAGTGAAGTGTGCATGGTTGATGTGGCCTTAAAATGTATGATTTTGCCATGTATTTTTTTTTATTTTCAATCATTTAATTAATTAACTTTTCCCTTTTTACTAATTAGTTTCACCTTTTAAATTTTATAATTAAATTCATCATTTAATCATTTTTTTATAATTTATACTGTACTTTTTCCATTAAAATTATTATTTTTCTCTTGCTTACATTTCTGGTTGGTTATCTTTCAAAATAATATTTTAGCTTTTATTTTGCGTTACTCTTAAATTTTATGATTGTTTATTTTTATTAATTAATCAATTAATCAATTTATTTTACATTTAATTAACTTAAACTTTAATTTAATTTTTAATCTTTTAATTTTGTGTTTTTAATATTAAATAATTTATTTTATCAATTTAAGAAATTAATCTCATTTCACTTGTTAATTTAAATCTTTTTAATTTAATGTTTTAAATCAATTTTAAAAATCAGGAATCAAATTAGTAAACTGGAATGTGCAACCACCGGTGAAGCCCCTGCTACCGCCAATGAACCAGAGCCAGTAGCCGTTGCTGCCTGAGCCGTCACATTATGGGCTTTTCCATCGCTGCCATGCTGAGCTTTTCCATGATGGAGGGAGTCGGGAGAAGGAACTGTTGCCGCCGCTGGGTGTGGAGGATCGAGGCCGAGACACCCGTGGAACCCAGCTGCTGTCATCTGCCTCTCACGATGCCGATTGAACACGCCGCCCTCGCCGCCAAGGAGATACGCCTTGGCGGAGCCGTGCGTGGAAGAAAACCCTTCCCGAGAGACGCAGTGGGGAGAAAAGGGAAGATAATAAAAATAAATGAGATAAATAATAATACTGAAATAAGAATAATAATAAAAATAATAATAATTGAAATAAAATCTAATGAAATAGATTAATATAAAATAAATAAGCCTTAATAATTGAATTTAAATCTAATAATAATAATAATGAAATAACATAATAAATAAATTAATTAATACAAATACTTTATAAAATTAAATAATTATAAATTAATTAACTTAATAAAATAATCCTAAAATATAATTATAATAATTATCTTTTTATGTAGTCATAAAAATATCATCTCTAATATTGTTAAATAAATAATTCAATCAAAAATAATAATTAATAAAATGTTTAAATAAAAAATTATTTTTCAATCAAAATAATAAATAATTAATTTATAATTAAACTAATTTTACAAATAATTTTTTACAATAATCTAATATTTGTAACAAAAAATAATTTAAAAAATAATTATAAAACGTTAAATCCTTACAATAGTATTTTATAATGTATTAATGAATGTTTGTTTTCTCTCTGCGGATCCCAACCTTAATCCTATCCAAGTTCGTAATTTTCAATAGTTGTTAATCAATTGTAGGGGATTTTCTAAAATCAAAAGGACTAGAGGTGTCTGCAAGACATGTTCAGTGAATGGGGAGGAGACCGACCTGGTTCGGTGGAAGATGTGGTGACCAACAGAGAAAAATAGAGGGCTTTAAAGATATAAAAGGCGTACAACACAAGGGGAGTAATTCATTCGAGAAACAATTTAAGTGATTCCTTCAAGAATTTCTTGGAGACAAGAGGAGTAGGGGACGTACCCAAAGACCTCTAGAGGAAGCAGAGCACCACTTCGTCAATTTTCATCAGGGAGATCACTTCTCATTGTATTTTCTTTCATCATTTCGTACTGTAATCATTTCTTTTTGGACGAAATAGAATATGATTTGTGGGTAATCTTTTCTTTCTCGGGGGTTTTAATATGTTGGTTATTTTATTTCACTTCTTCCCTATCTAAATTCATCAATACTCAAGATCAATTGGAGAGATTGATTCTGAGATTGACAAAATTGTTATGTACATTTTGAAATTCAATTTAAAATTTAAAGATCGATTGGTGAGATTGATCTTGAATCCTTTCTCTAAAATTCAAAACTCAAAACTTTGGAATATTATGGTGAATTTTATTCCACTGAATCTTTCTAATTTTTATCTCAGTTTGATGAATCTTGGAGTGACGAACTCTAAAAATTATTATGCTTCTTGATTAATCTTCTGAAGAGGGAGATTGTTCAATCATTTTTCAAGTAGTAATTTCAATAAAATCATTGTGAAGAAGTTATCTATTCAATTAGTCGATTTGATTTATACTTGCACATTTCTTGATTGTTTTTTTCCATCCCCTGTTTTCATTGCATGTTCAACATTAATTCTGATTGTTTCTCCTTGTTCTAGCACATTACATTCTCTATTTAGTTTTATAAAAATCAATGTTTCACCTTTCTGTTTTCTTCAAAATACAAAAAGGTCGTAAAAAAAATAAAAAAAATATTTTTACCCACTGTTTTCAACAGTGGGTTTTGTTTTTGAGAATCCGGTCACTCAAATGTATTTTAGCCTTCCCTGTGGGTTTGACCCTACCTAACACTATATAATAATTAGTAAGAAAAAAGTAAATTTTTAAACTTCGACACATGTTCAATGACGCGTGTGTTAAGTTTTTGGTGCCATTACTGAGGAAGTTTTCGATCAACCACTGTTTATTTCTAATTTTTTTTTTAAAAATGACATATAAAAAAGTCAAAAAAATGAAAAATGAAAACTGTTTCTTAAAAATTTATTACTGTTTTGTCAAGTACCACATGTTTCTATTGTTTTTTCATTTTTATGTTATTTTCAATTTTCTTTCACTGTTTTTTAATGTTTACTACTATTTTTTCTAAATTTAAAATGTTATTACATCTTATGTGAGCACAAGGTCTTATCTTGATAGATTAGAGCCAACAATCCTTGAAATAAAATAGCATTTACGTTTCCTCTAAAAAGGGAAAAAATTGAAATGGAAAACATAGGTGAGAGAGTTCTTTTTAATAACCGTTTGAATTTTCAACCTGAGCACAATGAGGATATAAAGAAGCCTGGGATGAGGGGGTTTCAACTCCCTCAAGTTTCATGTAGCCAATATTCGATTATACTTTCATCTAGATCCATAAACTA
Organism: Viscum album; assembly: GCA_963277665.1. Classification (NCBI taxonomy): domain Eukaryota; kingdom Viridiplantae; phylum Streptophyta; class Magnoliopsida; order Santalales; family Viscaceae; genus Viscum; species Viscum album. The sequence continues at coordinate 1,872,075,573 of OY728146.1, read as the reverse complement.
TAAACTCAAACAGTCACACATTTCTCTACTGCCGGCTTTTAAATTGACTATACAATGAGGACTCTCTAGCCTTTATTAGATATTTCTATAATAAAATGCAACGACTTCCACTTTTGAGGATCATAGAAAATGAGAAAATAATGCGTGTATTTCCATTTTTCCTTAAAAGGAATGCTTGAAGCTGGTTTATGAGTTTAGATTAAAATATCTTTAAAAACTGGGAATAAGTCTATAATTACTTCATCATGATATTTTATCCCCAAAGAATTAAGATTAAATTAAGAACCAAAATAACAAGTTTCTAACAAGAGGATGGAGAAGCCTTTCATCATGATTGGGACAGATTATGGGACCTACTTAGGCAGTGTCCCCGTTATCAAACCCCATCCCATGTTCTCATGGACACCTTCTATGAAGGACAATCCTCCTTTGGTCAAAACCTTGTTGATCAATATACTGGGGGTAACTACAATGATAAAAAAAAATGAATAGGTGAGTCAAATTTTAAACAACCTTACCCTAAGCTCTCAACACAAAAAATCAAGGAGAAAGAGAGTGAATAGAAATTCTAACAACATTGGTTCTGGAACAGAATTGAACTCTAAACTTGATGAAGTAATAAATCAACTCCAAACCATAATGAACCAAAATTCCAAGCAAACTATAAATCAATTGGGGTTTCAAAATCCAAACCAATCACATAGGGAACAATGCAATCAATGTGGGATTTTTGGGAACCTTGGAAACTTATTTCCAAACTTTGACATGTTATCCCAACAAGAAAATTCGATCTTTGTCAGTTATGATCCTAAAATGCCTGCTAGAGATGACCCATTTTCAAATAACTATAACCAAGGCTATAAAAACCATGCCAATCTCTCAGGGAATGAACAAGGTATAATTAAAAAAACCCACTACCCTTGGTTACCAAAACCAAATAAGAAAATAAAATCAAAATTAACCAAGGGGTGAATCTTATAATTCATATAGAAATTTGGAGGATCAAATGTTTTCGAAACTGGATCAAATTTTAAATATAATGTACTATTAAGATGAAAAATTCAAAACTCAACTAAATAAACAACATTCCTAATATGATTATGATAAAATTAAGACTATTTCTAGAATTAAAAATATGGAAACTCAACTTGGACAACTTGTTAGGAGTTTGAATCAGATAGAAAAAGAAAGACTACCTAGTACAACTGAAATCAACCTTAGGGAGAATTCCATTTATATTGTTACAAGAAGCGGGTTTAAAACTCAAAATAACCTAAAAGGACTTAATAAATGACCCAACTGAAAAAGAGAATGAATCTAGAAATAAAAATCTGCTTGGCACAAATTATGGAAATGAGGAGAAAATGATGAAAATGAAGATAATCTGATTTTTTCACCAGAAATTCAAGTTAATTTTTTTTCGAAAAATAAAAAGGAAAAGGGTAAGTAGAGAACCTTAGAAGTTGTAGGGGACATGCCTACTCTTATTTGATTTTTACCCAACTGATACCTTTCCCAGAAAAATTTAAACTCAAAAGAAAGAACAAGGATAAACCTCTTCAGTTCCTTGGGCTTTCGACCAAGATCCAAGTAAACATCCCTTTTATCCAAGTTGTGATCAAAATTTCATCATATCTGAAATCACTTAAAAAAAATTTCGAAAAAAATAAAACATGAAGATTTTTCCACATACATCCTCACTAAAGAGTGTATTATTGTAATCCAAAATAAAAGCCTTCCCATGATCAAAGATCTCGATAGTTTTGTCATACCCTAAACTTTAGAAAATTCTAGTCAACTCAATTTACTGTGTGACATAGGTGCTAGTATCAACCTACTCCCATAATAACTATTACAATAGTTAATTTTGGGTGTTCCTCAACCCACCACTATCATTCTACAGTTGGTTGACCGCTCATTCACACATCCTTTGGGAAGGGTAGATGATCTTCTAATTGGTGTAGGAAAATAGGTTCTACCTATTGATTTCTTAGTCTTATACATGGAGTGTGACCAGGAGGTGCCCATAATTCTGGGTTGGCCCTTCTTGGACACTAGAGAAGAAGTCATAGATGTGTCTATGTTTCAAATGATTTTCAAAATTGGAGAATAATAATAAGAATTCAATGCCCAGAAAAAATGTCAAAGGAAAAACACCTTCTAAAAATTATTTTAAGATAGAGTGTTTAGAAACTGAAAATCAACATGAACATTTAGAAGAATCTAAAAATAAATCATTTTCTAATGAAATAAATTTTTAAGTTCAAAATGAAAATTCTCATGCTATAGAATCTGTTCAAAATGAAAATTTGGAAAATTTTCCAGAACTGGACAATTGTCCAATTTATACTAGAGATGTGTCATATGATTTTGAACTAAAAGATATTATGAGGGAACTTGACGGTAATTTTTTTTCACCAACAATTTTCAAAAATTTGATTTAGTAGAGTGACAGATGATAGAACAACTGTATGGATTTTCTTTGATAAATATTTTGAATTCAAATATGGAGAGTTATAAGAGTGAGTTGTCAACTATGGAAAAAAGTGAGAAAAATATTAATTATGTTTATGAAATTGAAAATTATTCCACATTCCAAACTTTTTACAAGATAAATGTTGAAACCTTCAAACTCCCAGGCCCAAAATCCATCCTTCAAAATAAAAATCACCCACTCTGGAGCTAAAACCGCTCCCAACACACCTTAAATATTTATTTCTAGGTGAGAATTACACACTTCCTATCATTATTTCTACTGAACAGAAAGATGATCAAGAAGAGAAACTACTGTGTGTTATGAAGAAATTCAAATCTATAATAGATTGGACCATAACTGATATTGCGTGGATTATACCTTCATTATTCATGCATAAAATTCTAATAGAACTGGATCACAAACCTAGAGTTGAGTGCCAAAGGATACTGAATCCTAACATTAAAAAGGATGTGAGAGAGGAAGTAATTAAACTACTAGGCACTGGAATTATATATCATATCTCTAATAGTACTTGGGTCAGTCTGATCCATGTTTTCCTTAAAAAGTGGTTTTTATTTATAACTAATGATAAAAATCAAGAGATTAAAGTGAGAAAAGAAACCAAATGGAGAGTCTATATAGACTATATGAAGCATAATTCAGCCACTAAGAAGAAACATTTTCCAATTCCCTTTCTTGATCAAATGCTTGAAAGGATTATTGGGAATGAATTATTCTATATTCTAGATGGTTATTTTGGTTACAACCAGATTCCAGTAGCTCCATAGGATTAGAAGAAAAATACTTTCACATGCCCCTTTGGGGCATTTACCAACTAGCAGATGCATTTTGGGTTATGTGGATCACCATCAACCTTTTAGAGATGTATGATGGATATCTCTTCTGATATGATTGAGATGATCATATATGTTTTCCTGGATGACTTCTCCATTGTTGGTAGCACATTTGATACTTGTTTATAAAATTTAGAATTTGTGTTAGAGAGATGCTTAGAGACTAACCTCATTCTTAATTAGAAAAAGTGTTATTTTATGGTCACTGAAGGTATAGTGCTGGGAAAGAAGGTGTCTAAGATAGGTTTATAAGTGGACACTACCATGATATAAGTTATTAAAAAAATTATCACCTCCTAGAAATGTTAAGGGTGTTAGGAGTTTCTTAGGACATTCTAGTTTTTACCAGAGGTTTATCAAGGACTCCTCAAAAATAAAAAATGGATGCACCATTCAATTTTTATAAAAAATGTCTTCAATCATTTAATCTACTAAAAGAAAAAATCACTATATCACCTATCATCATTGCACTTGATTGGAAACTTCCTTTTGAACTAATGTGTGATTATAGTGACATGGCTATTGGAGCTCTCTTAGGATATATGAGAGATAAGAAGTTTGATGTAGTCTATTATGCTAGAAGGGTTCTAGATGAGGCATAAAGGTAATATACCACTACTAAAAAGGATTTTTTAGATGTGGTATATGCTCTAGAGAAATTTAAACAATACCCTTTTGGATCTAAGGATATAATCTTTATTGATCATTATGCCCTAAAGTAATTTCAATCTATGAAGGAAGCCAAACCTAGGATTATTAGGTGGATTATATTTCTGTCAGAGTTTGACATGGATAATAGAGATAAGAAGGGAGTTGAGAATTTATTTTCAGATCATCTTTTTAGGATTCCCAATACACATTGTGAAGATTCTAGGGAGATAAACTCTTCCTTTCCTTATGTGAATCTTTTCCTTATCTCAATTAGGCAGTCTTCTTGGTTTGCATACATTGCTAATTTTCTGGAAGAAAGTTTAAATCCTAAGGATTTATCAAATAACTAAAGAAATAAATTCATTTTAGATCTTAATTACTATTTATGGGATGGCCCCTTTTCCTTTAGAAGATGTGCTAATTGAATTCTTAGATGATATGTTTCATAGGAAGAGATGCTTCCATACTGGAGAGTTTTCACTCCTCTCCTTGGGGAGGATATCATGGTGGTGAGAGGGTAACACAAGAAGTCCTTCAAGTGATATTTTATTGGCCCACCTTATTTAAGGATTCTAGGATTTTTTTGTTGGTTGCGACAGATTCCAAAGGCTTGGAAATGTTGGGAGGAAACAGGATTTACCACAGAAAGATATTTTATAAGTTGATATTTTTGATGCTTGGGGTTTAGAATTTATGGAACCATTTCCATCATATCAAGTAAATGATAACATTTTAGTGTCTATTGATTATTTTTCTAAGTGGGTTAAGATAGTAGCACTGCCCAAAAATCAAGCTAATAGTGTGATTTAATTTTTCAAAAAGAACATCTTTTCTAGATTTGAGGTTCCAAGAGAATTTATCACTAATAATGGAACCCAGTTTAAAAATTATAAATTTAAATATTTACTGGAAAAAATATTTATTCACCCATAAGAATTATACTGCCTACCATCCATAGTCCAGTACACAAGTAGAAATCTCTAATAGGGAGCTGAAACAGATTTTTAAGAAAACTATCTCAAACTCTAGGAAAAGACTTGTCTCTGAAGTTATATTAATCATTATGGGCCTATAGAATATCTTGCAAGACTCTAATTAGTAGGTCTTCATATAGGTTTTTATTTGGTAAATGATATCATTTGCCTATGGTGTTGCATAACAAGTCATATTGGGTAGTTAAGGCTTTGAATTTTGATTTTAAGAGTGTTGGAGAGAGAATACCTCTTGAGTTGAGTGATATGGATGAGATAAGATAAGATTCTTATGACAACTATTGGATTTAAAAAGCGAGTTCCAAGGTTTTTCATGATTATTTCATTCAAAACAGATAGTTTAAACCTATACAGAAGGTCATTCTATTTAATTCCAAACTTAAACTCTTTCCTAGAAAGCTAAAATAAAAATGGTTTAGGCATTTTATAGTTGTTAGAGCGATGAATAATGGAGAAATTGAAATTTTTGGAGAGGAAAACAAACCCATTTTTGTTAATGGACAAAGAGTCAAACTTTATTTTGAAGGGCAACCAAAGGGCCTGGCTGCCATAAATGTTCTTGAAAACTGATTCGTAATAATTTATAATCGAAGACTTAAAACACAGTGCTTCATGGGAGTCAACCCATGGTATTTCTTTATTTTTAATTTTATTCTTATTATGTTCTGAATTAAGTTTTTTCCTTTCTATTTTTTTGTTCAATATATACTAAATATGTATTCTTGGTCTTGTTAGTTCTTGTTTTTAGAGTGAAAAGTATGGTGTTGTAAGTGTCACTAGAGGAGCATAATTCTTTTCAAATCACATTGAACTAGATGATAGAGCATCTATGGTTAAAATTTAATTAGGGAAGTTGTTTCATTTAATTTTTTCATTAATTTATGATCCTCTATTACTGTCTAAAAGGAAAAACAATTCACCATTAAGTAACTTTTCCAAAGCACAATGGTGATTTCTTGACTCACTATTGCACTTGAGTCACCGTTCCACTGCTGGCGGTGATTCACCACAATAGTGACTCACTGGTAAGACAGTGTTAGTGATTCATTGATGATTTTATGTTACTATAACATTTTTCTCCATGTTCTTATTTTCAAGAAATTGAGTTTCATTAGACTTAAAATCTCTTCACTGTATAGAATTAAGTGTGGGGGGAATTACCCCTAGTTGGTTGTTCTTTAGGTAGGGTGTTTAACATGAATTTTTCTTCTTTATTAAACATTTGTTTGAATATAAATTTTAAAATTGTTGTACCTACTTCACTATAGTCAAATGTTTTACATGCAATTTTTTTGAACATAATTGATTTTTTTGCACTCGTTATAATGATAATGCATGAGTTGTTGTGATATTTTGTAAAATAATTTTTGGGGAAAACATAATTTTTGAACTTCATTATGACCCTTTAACATTTGACTAGTATAATAAAATGAATATCTATTTTGAGCTTTAAAAGTCCCAATTTTTTTTATTCCACATTTTAATTCAACATTTGGGATAAATTTGTGTTTTAAGTGTGGGGGTGGGGGTCAACTTATGCTTATTCTAAGCTAATCTGTGCTTGAATCCCATAAAATCCCTATGCCTCTATTTTTTTGTAAAAAACTTGTTGAAATTTTCAAATTAAAATTTTAATATTTGATTTTTTAGGCTCTTTTCTGCATTCCAAATTAGTCTTTCCTAAGAATAATTACTTATTGGTAGTTAAGAGTTGTTTTGAAATTGAAATTTTTGATGATGAATGATTGTTGAGTGAATTTTCAGAGTGTTTTTAGGAATATTATATTTTGGAACTATGTTTCAGAGTCATATAGTTTAAATTCTTGTAAAGTTATAATCATAACCTTAGGAAACCGGATGTTTGAACTTCTTCCTAGGGGATTCACTTTTTTAATTATTAAAAAACAATCACTTTAGTGAGAAAAATTAAATAATATCTATGTAAATATTTTGAAACTATAGTAAAATATGCATTTGGGAACCCACCGTGTACCTTTGAGACATTAGGCATAGTGTGTGTGAGTAATCCCTCTGTATAATTCTAATATGTGCATATGCATATTGCTTAACATAAGTTACATGGATGGGTAAAATTAAAAAAAAACAATAATTTGCATAGTTCATTAAGGTAAGGGGAATTTTGAACACCAGATGAATAATGGAAAAATTGATTTATATGAAAATCATTTAAATTTTATCAAAAAATTGATTCAAAAATTTAATAATATAATTTGTTCCTTTTGGAACCTTAGAGAAAGTAAAAGTATAAGGTGATTTTTTTTAAGATTTTAATTCCACTTATATTTAACATTTTATCATTCTTAGATTTAGAAAATGGGCTTGAATTTAAGTAAGTCAAAAGGTAGTTTCATATATGAGACATGAAATCCTCAGAAGTAAATGATTCATTTCTTATTGGATCACCCAGTGAGTATTTGGTTTAGGAAAGATTTATTTTACTCCATTTAGAAGTCTGGTAATCAGTTTTTTGTTCCTCTATTATTAAATGGCTTAACCTGCTTCTTTTTGAGCTTAATGCTTAAAAACATTTTTATGTTTTAAAATGACAATAAATTGTGTTATTGATTGAGGATAAACAATGACTATGTGTGGGGAGATTTTTTGTGGCCTTAAAATGCACAATTTTCCACATATTTTTATTTTATTTTCAATCATTTAATTAAATAATTTTTCACTTTTTTACTAATTATCTTCATGTTTGTAATTTTATAATTAAATTAAATATTTAATCAATTTTTATAATATACATTGTACATTTTTTCGTTTAAAATTATTATTTTTCTCTTTCTTAATTTTCTGGTTTATTTTTCTAAATACCCTTTTAGTGTTTATTCTACTTTACTCTTAAATTTTATGATTGTTTATTTTTATTAATTAATCAATTAATCAATTTATTTTACATTTATTTAACTAAAACATTAAATTAATTTTTTATCTTTTAATTCTGTATTCATAATATTAATTAATTCATATTATCAATTTAAGAAATTAATCTCATTTCATTTTTTAATTTAATTATTTTTAATTTAATGTTTTAAATAAATTTTAAAAATTCAGAATCAATTTAGTAAACTACACTGCTTGTTAATTTAAAGTAGTTTTTAATTTATGTTTACTTTTAGTTTTTGATTTTATTTTTCTATGTTGAATTTATTAAATATTTAAGTATTTTAACTAACTAAAATTTTTATTTTAAGTTTCATTTATTAAATTAATATAATTAAGTTTTTAAATTTAAGTCTCTTTAATTATTAATTATTTTAAATTTATGAATTTTTGTTAACTATTTTGTTTTTAGTTTTACAGTTTTATTTTCTGTTTCCGCTGCACTTCACACGAATCTTCCAACAAAGTCTGACACACTGTCAGACCCAACGATGTCACCTAACACCCCCCCACTTTGTCGCCTCTTCTATATTTCACACACCACCAACCTACAAGAGAGACACCACCATCATTGCTTCCACTGTAATGACACACCACGAGCCCAGCTTCAAACTTCACACCACCAGTTCACTGGTGGTGTCTCACTTCATCTGCCAGCTTACTTGCATTGATGCACCACCACATTCTCATACCCCTAACATCTGAAATAACACACCATCACACTTTTTCTTTTGCCGAATTTCTTCTCTTGAGAGACACTTCTAGAGTATTTTCTCTTGACACACCGCTAGGATCAAATTGTCACAGCGCCACACCTTCAACGAAAGAAAATCCGACACACCGCCGGTATGTAGTTCCATATTCTTTCACCAAAGCAGAAATTTCCAGTACATCCTCCCTTCCACCGGTGACTCCAATTTCACACCATCGAAATATGAGCATCCACTGGATCAATAACACCATCAAATCTTTTATGTGCAACCACCGGTGAAGCCTCTGCTATTGCTAATGAACCTGATCCAGAAGTCATTGCAACATGCGACATCACAGTACAAGATCCCCCATCGCTACCCGGCTATTGTGGTTCGCTGACCACTAAGAGAGATAATAGAGAAAGAAAATGGAAGAAAAATGGGCTTTATTTCAACGTGAACAAAGCTTATAAAAACTTCTCTCTAAACCTCTCTCACATGGAGCTCTCAAGGCTCTCTTGGCTAGAAGATCTCTCTTAGCTCAAATTTAATGATTTTAAGGAATCTCCCTTGGACCTCCTTAAAATCATTAAATCTGAGCCAAGAGAGATCTTCTAGCCAAGAGAGCTTTGAGAGCTCCATGTGAGAGAGGTGTAGAGAGATGTTTTTGTAAGCTTTTTTCATATTGAAAGAAAGCTCATTTTCTTCCATTTTCTTTCTCTATTATCTCTCTTCGTGGTTAGCGAACCACAACAAGTGGTATCAGAGACGGTCCCGATGAAATGGCAACGGGCAGTGTAAATTTTCCATTGGATGGAAAATTCATGTTGCCCGGAATTGTATTTTGAAGGCATATTCTAAAAGCCTGTGTCAAGACGATTCCAATGGCACAAACGACATCGAAAACGAAGCTAAAACGAGCTTCCTAGGGCTGGTCAAAGTTTGGTCAAACTTTGGGTGCTATAGTACCCAGTTGCTAGAGAAGAAGGTAATGTTCTGGAGCCGGTGACCTTTCCAATGAGTTTCTAACAGCTACTCCATTGTGCCATGTCATTGCCACGTAATCGACACGTCATCACCACATCATCGGACGATCTCGACCGTTGATACTGTTTGATCATAACGTGATCAATCGATATCCGATTTAGACGGTCCAGGAGTTGATTCCACCATTTGCGACCATCCCAGATGCAACCGTGAGCTCCGTTTTTGTAGATTCAGCACCACTTGTAACGGAATTGAAATCCAATGGAGGGATCATCCATGGGAGGGATGATCATGTTTACTTCTTCGAACTAATCCATTTGGAAGTCTCAAATGGAAGATCTCCTCAATGATAAGGATATTTTTGAACCCATTGAGAATGAGGGAGTCTACCCTGATGCCACCAAGGAAGTGGAGTGGAAGAAGCTGAACAAGAAGATGATCAGCCAAATCCACCAATGGATCGATTACAGTGTTTACCACCATGTTTCTCAATATACTGGTGCATATAAACTTTGGACAAAGTTAGAAAATATGTACCAATCAAAGACAACTCAAAACAAGATCCTCTTGTCAAAGCGGTTGATGAATCTTCGATTATAGAGTGGAACCTCTATAGCCGAACACACTAGCGAGTTTTAAAACCTGGTGAACCAGTTTGTGGCTGCTCGTAAGACTCTAAATGATGAAGATCAGGCGAACCACATACTCTACACACTTCCTGATAGCAGGGATACACTTGTCGTCTCACTCAGAAACTTGGCGCCTGGAGGTAAACTTACCATGACGATGGTAAAAGATGCATTTTTCAACGAGGAAACCCAAAGGAAGGATGCAAGTTACAACCAGACACAAGCTATCATTCTGAAGAAGCAAGGGAGACAACAAGGAGGAGGTCGTGGGGAAGGAACCAGAGTTTGAAGAGAGAATATAGAAAGATCCATAGATGGTAGGAGGACAACATACACATGATACCATTATGGAATGGAGGGACACATTAAGAAGAAATGCAAAAATTTGTTATAAGAAAATGGTCAAAGTAGAAACCAGCAAATAAGAAATGAAGAGGCACATGTGAGTGTAACCAGAGAAGTTATTATCTTCTCCAAAGATGAAGAAGAGACATTATTTTATACATTAGGCCAAGAAATAGAATGGGTGGTCGATACTGCAGCATCGTACCATGCCACGCCACATCTTGAGTATTTATTGACTTATCATGCTGGTGAATTTGGTACAGTCAAGATAGGGAATACCAATTCAGTAGAGATTATTGGCATGGGTGATATCCAAGTCAAGACGAACATTGGATACACAATCACTTGAAAGGATGTTCGGCATGTTCCAAGCCTTTGGCTCAACCTTTTATCAGGTATAGTCTTTGATCGACAAGGCTATGACAACATCTTCAGCAATGGAGCATGGAAGATGAAAAAAGGATCCATCATCATCGCTCGAGGAAAAATATGCAGTGTGTTGTATATAACTCATGTGAAGATATGTAGAGAAAACCTCAACATAGTGGAAAGAGAGACATCATCAAATATGTGGCATAGGAGGCTCGCCACATGATTGAAAAGGTTTATATACCCTAAAAAAGAAGAAGTACATCAGTATTGACAAGGATGCATCACTTGATCCTTGTAAATACTACTTGTATGAGAAGAAAAATAGAGTCTCATTCAATACTGCTTCATCATGAAGATCAAAGTTGCTGGATATGGTGCACTTTGATGTATGTGGACCCATGGAGGTGGATTCACTCAGAGGTAACAAATATTTCTTATCCTTTATTAATGATTCATCTCAAAGGGTGTGGGTGGTATTTTTATAGACAAAGGACCATGTACTGAACTACTTCAAGATGTTCCACGCTATGGTGGAGCGTGAAACTGGAAGGAAGCTGAAGTGTCTTTTTTCATACAATAGGAGAGAGTACACATCCAGGGAATTTGATGCCTATTACAGGAGTCATGGCATCTGACATGATAGGACGGTCCCTTGCACCCCACAACACAACATATTTTCAGAAAGGATGAACAGAACCATCATGGAGAAGGTTAGAAGCATGATGAGTTTGGCTAAGCTCTCTAAATTATTCTGGGGAGAAGCTGTTCAGGTTGCTTGCTACCTCATCAACCGATCACTGTCAGTACTGTTGGATTTTGAGATTCCACATAAGATATGGTCTGATAAACACCCCTCTTACTCTCATTTATGAGTATTTGGATGTTTAGAATTTTCACATGTATCCAAGGAGCTCATGAATAAGCTAGACGAGAGATTTACTCCATGAATATTCATCAGCTATGAAGATGAGAAGTTCAGATACACGCTTTGGGACCCGAAGGAGAAGAAGGTGATCAAAAGTAGAGATGTCATGTTCCATGAGAACCAGACGATCAAAGAAAATCAAAATCCTAGAATTTATCAAAGGGAAAGTGTTGAGGAATCAATTCATGATCCAACACCTATACAAGCACCACCTTCCATTGAAGAGGAGGAGGTGAAATAAGACTCATCAACAAAAAACTAGGAGGGGGCGGAGGAGGATATTGAGTAGGGGGAGACTCAATCCTCTCCACAAGAAGTTGCAGAACCATCATAGGATCTTGATGACTTTGTGCCTACTAAACCTAACATTTCATAGGTTCGAAGATCTTCATGAGGAAGGATTCCATCAACAAAATATTCGAAGTCAGATTACCTATTGCTAACTGATGAGGGGGAGTTGGAAGGATTCCAGGAAGCAGTGTCTCATCCTAAAAAACTCAAGTGGCTACATGCAATGGAGGATGAGATGGAGTCTTTGATGAAGAACCAAACATATGATTTGGTGGAATTACCCAAAGGTAAGAAGGAACTAATGAACAAATGGGTGTTTAGGCTGAAGAAGGATGGAATCAAAAGATAGGTCAAGAAAAAATCTTGGTTAGTTGTCAAGGGATTAATTCAGAAGAAAGGAGTTGACTTTGACGATATTTTTTCACCCGTGGTGAAGATGGCTTCAATCCGAGTCACTTTCAGATTAGTGTCTAGCTTGGACTTGGAGCTTGAATAGATGGACATGAAGACAACTTTTCTTCACTGTGACCACTCTGAGGAGATATATATGAAGCAACATGAAGTATTTGAGGTTTCTAGACAATAAAACCTCATCTGAAAATTGAAGAAGAGCTTGTACAAACTGAAATAGGCTCCCAGGAAGTGGTACAAGAAGTTTGACTCATTCATGGTGAGTCATGGCTACAAGAGGACACAGGCAGACCAGTGTGTCTATATCCAAAGATTTCAGGATGGTAACTTTTTCACCCTTCTACTTTATATTGATGACATGTTGATCATTGGGAAGGATTCTGGGGAAATTAGCCAGTTCAAGAAAGAGTTATCCAAGACTTTTGATACGAAATACTTGGGAGAAGCTCAATATATTTTAAGGATGCAGATCATTCATGACAGAAAGAGGAAATTGTTATGGCTACCTCAGGAGAAGTATGTTGAACATGTTCTGAAATGTTTCAGCATGGACAAATCCAAACCAGTGATCATTCCTCTTCCAGGTCATTTGAAGTTGAGAAATAGTTCATGCCCATCGTCCAAGGAAGAATTCGAGGCGATGGATATGATACCATACTCTTATGCAGTTGGAAGCTTGATGTATGCTATGGTTAGTATGAGACCAAATATTTCCTATGCAGTGGAAATCATGAGCCGGTTTCTCTCTAATCCCAGGAAATATCATTGGGTTGAATGTATTTACTAAAACTATTCAAACGATACTTAGTGAATAAAAAAAATTATTCTAACAAATATTATTTTAATATTTTAGGTTCATATAATATTGGTAGGAATTCTGAGTCGAGTTAACGACTCGATTTTACAACATAATATATTTAATATATATATTACTAGTATGTGATAAAATATAAATAATATTTATGACATGGTTTATTTATTCATACTATTTATTTAGTGGACGTCAAATATACAGGGGTCGGGGAACCATTTTGGGTATTTTAAGCATCCACTATAAATAGGTGAAGAGAGGTTATCACTAGTGACTATTCATGGCATGTTATTAAGAGAATATCTCTCATATACTTCTTTCTAGAGAGAGGAAACTTGGATCCATGTGATCGAATTGATTAATTCCTCTCGCATCGCAACCACATCGATGCGGTGATCGTCTGGGTGCATCGTTGGATCTCCGCGCTAGCACACAGAATTTAAAGATCCATGCTCCTACAGATTTTTGAAGCATATGTGGATGATATAGATTAATTCTGATATGGATCCTCTAAGCAGTGATCATCAGTGGCATGCAAATGTTAAGCACGGATTCCAATCAGAAAAATGTTGGTTTTTTATTTTGTTTTATGATTTGTTTAATTTATATAAAATCCTCACACCATATCTGGGTTTGGATCATTAGATATGACAAGTCTCCTTGTATCAATGATGAATTTTTAAAAAAAACCCTAGCCCACTGGCTTCAGTTGCGACCCCAGTACCTTCAATCGGTATCATAGAAAGGCGTGAAAATGTTATGAGTCGAAGAAAAATTAATTTTCATTAAATTATGTAGAGGGTTTAATTTTGGTCTCAAGAACACAAACCACATGTCGATCAAATTTTAGGCATCCAAGTTATAGTCGTCTGTAATTTTTAATATGGATTATGTTTACAAGTATGAGTATTAAAATTCAATGAATAATTCTGATCATAAAAATAAATATCCATCCCATATTTGGTCAGAGTCTAGTGAACAAAAATAATACTGGCCAGTAGATGTAATTCCACCAATAATTTGGGTTTTTCAAAATAATAAAATTTATTATTACTTTATATTAATAATAATAATTATTTTTTATTCAAAATATATTATTATATGATGTGAAGCTTTTATAACACAACAAACAGTGGTGTGGAATTTTTATAACCCCTTTTAACATAGTGTGGGTGGTAGGAAGATTGTCAAAAATATTTTTAAGTAAAAAATCATTTAATATGGAAAAGCAGGGAGGGTATCCCCCCTATACCTTTTGTTTTTGTTGGTCGGTAACCTTCCACAATCAGGTGAGCAGCCTCCCTCCTGCATCTACCCATCCCACCAAAACTCCCAGCCACACCTCCCCTTCACATTCGGCAACACCTTCTCCCTTAGAGAGAGATTCCATGGCACCGCCTAATCAAAGGACTGATGATACTTCCACACCACTAGTCAAACCTGAGATAGTTATTGACCAAATCCCATTCTTTTCAACCATGATGGAAGTTAAAATTTATTTTTCTATGGACAACACCTACCATCCACTATTGGGATGGAGGATTGAAGAGTTCCATGAAGATTTATTGATGTGTGAGGATATGGTGGATTGGGTGGAACCTACTACAATGAACTATGGAATTGTTTTCTATCTGTTTTACATCATTTGTCTCGCTATGTATTTGTATCCCTATAAATAGGAAGTATCATGTGTGTTGTAATATTAATTCTTAGTGTAACAAATAATTACTAGTTTGTGTTACCTACTACGTTTATGTTGTTGAGATCACTACAAGTGATCCGATGAAAAAGATACTCAATCAGTGGTATGAGATGAGGGTTCATAATTAAGGTGAGGAAAGATAGATCCATTATATTTGATTCCATTACCGCATCCAAAAACCACCTTTAGTGGCATCAGAGTTCTAGGTCTGAAGGTGTTCGGTACTGAAAGAGATCTATGATATCCTCTTCTGATCTATTGTAGGGGTGACATGAAGAAGGCGATGAATATTCAAAACTATTCACATCCCAAGTGTGAGAATTTCATCGCACGCTGGTTTTCCTTTTTTTAAAATTTTTCCAATGTGATGTTTCTTTTTCCCATTAGTTAAAAAATAAAGGGATTTTTCTCCACCACATTTTTTCATCTAACAAGGTTACCTTCTCTGTCCAATTTGTGAAAAGAAAATTTTCTTTTTTTTCCATGCCACTTTTTTAGGGGCTTTTGTCTCACCCCATTTCCTCCCACCAAACTCCAATTCCTTTTTCTACCTAATGTTATTCAAAAAACACACACACACATAAATTTTTAATGTATATCCTCACACATCCTCTTTTTCCTCGTATTATCATCAACAATAAGAACCACCTCATTTCCATATCCCTCCGCCCATTATGAATCCCGATACAAAACAAAAACTCCAATCCTATTTTGGAAAAAAAAATATTTTGGTGATCAAAGAAAAATTGTTACAATTTTCAATTCCCAAAAAATACAAAAAAAATCTGCACTATCCGAAAAAATGGCTTTCCTGGATGTTGAATTCAATTTCATCCATGATCTCTTCGACTTATTTTTGAACATTGATGACGATGACGTAAAACCGCCCCGCCACCTTCATCTTTCACCTCTCTTTCTCATCTTCGAAAGATGAATCAACTGTCTGCATCAGAAGCTACCAAAGAAATGGAGTTTATATCCTATGCAGATTCATTCCCAAAAGAAACCAAAGAACAAATGTTGATATCAAATGCAGACATATTCCTAAAATTCAAGACTGACATTGAAATTGTATCTGGAAAACCATCTACCGATTTAGGATTATTAATGCATCAAAGACTTGTGTTAGTTCTCCTGGTGATGAACATTGATGCCCCCTTCCAGTGCGTGCAAGTCCCGATGAATTCCCATAGTAAGGGGACATTTTGGAGAACCTAAACCCGAGACAGAGGATTCCGTGAAGAAGAATATGATCCTAGAAGATGATTACAAGTTGGAAGAATTCCAAATCGAATCAATAAAAACTATTTTTCTTCCTATAGTTGATATTTTGTTCTAACAATCACCTCCAGTGATCTGTTTATCTGCTGCCAAATGTGCTTTTGAATTTAATGCAACTAATGACTATGGTGAAATCATTATACCCATGGTTTACCCACCTAAAGATGATGAAAATGTTAGGGTCATGAGGAAAAAAAGTTTAATGGGGGATGTTGGAAGTTAAACATGAGTTTTCTGTGGATGGAACCTACCATCCACTGCTGGGATAGAGACTTGAAGAGTTCCACGAGGACAACTTGATGTGTGAGGATATTGTGGCTTAGGCAGAACCTACTACAATCAACTGTAGACTTGTTTTCTCTCTGTTTTACATCATTTTGTTTGCTATGTATTTATATCTCTATAAATAGGAAGTTTCATGTGTGTTGTAATATTAATTCCCAGTGAAATAAATAAATACCAATTTGTGTTACCTGATGTGTTTGTGTTGTTGAGATCACCACTAGTGATCCGCTGCAAAAGATCCTCCATTAAATAGGAAGAATCTTGGTCACCCGAGGCCTCCTCCACCTATTTTTTCGGATCCATTTAGAGCCACCAGATTTGGGTCAACCACTACATGCTCCTACCTTCAGCGTATCAAATCTGATCAGGCACCATAGAACTGCCAGTCACCAGCTCGGTCCCTTGCTGCTGCAGTTCCTTATCTGACAACTTCAGTGTGTTATCGTCTGGTCAATATTTGGCATCCTAGTAGCATCAGAGACCTCTAGCTAACATCCTTCATGAATTATCCTAGACCAGACATCATGTGACCCCATGGCCTCCCTGTCGCCATGACCATCTCTGCTTCCATGGTTCCAAATCCCAGTGTCAGTTTTCATCAACGAACCCTTCCTTTTTTTAGATCCACTTTTCCACCTCCATCTCTACTATAGCACTACCTCCCAGTTGGTCAGACATGGTCAGGATCCCCAAATGCAAGGTAACCCACTACATATCTGCCCCAAAAGTACAGTTCTTGATGGACCTATCCAGTCCAGAAAAGCCCTGCACTGGATTTGTTTGGCCTGAAATGGGTCTACATGGGTTCAACATGACCCTCAATGGGAAAAGGTCAGGGTGGGGTTTTGGGGCCCATTTTAATCAAATTAATTTAATTAGTTAAATTAATTTTAGAATTAAATTAAATTAATTGAAATAATAATTTCTGGTTAAAAATTATAACTTTAGTACCTGGGGAGAAAATTAATTTAATTTAAATATTTCATTTCATTAATTAATTAATTTATTTTTTATTATTAAAATTAATTTAATAATTGAAATGAATGAGAATAAATAATTTATTTCAATTTTTTATTCATTTAATTTATTTAATATCTCTCGTAATTAAATTATTACAATTTAAGTTTTATTGTACTTATAATTATTCTGACTGGTCTCGAGGAATTGATCAGACTTATGTATGTCTATTTTTATCTCATTTAATTATTTAATATCTGCATGTGATAATTGTAAATAATTATTTATTTTATTGACGATCATTGCATCATCTTATTTTCCGTCAAAATTTATATGGGCATGCATGCCCAATTAATCTGTATTTGGTACTCCTGAGTTCTCATTTCCTGCGTACAAGTGAAATTGTACTTTTAAATGAGATGATGTATGGCTTGGACCCCACTATGATGAGGTGGTACGCTAGGATGAGGATGGTGTTAGATGAAGAAAACCCCAGGTCGATGTGAAATTCAGATGAGAAATTGACACATTGGATGGGGAAAGCCGCATCATGAGTCAGGCCACGACTCAGGTATGATGCCCCTAGGTCTTGGTTGATCCATTGAGTTTAAATGGACCAATTAATTTTAGATTCTCAAAACTATTTAGGTAGTTTTTTATGCATTTATTTATTATTTTATGCATTTTAATGATAATGGTAAATACATAAAATAATAAACAATAACATGCATAAAGAAGTGATGAATGTTTTTCGATTAATGTTTAGTTGTGAGCACAACAACATAGATGAATAAGATTAATAGAAATGGATTACATTTATTGAGAAAAACACAAAAACTCTCAATGAAATATTAAGCCACAAATGCCTTCCGTCATTTCAATTTGAACACAACATGGTGTTCGGGGGGCTCGATCAGCTATAGATGAGGGTGCCTCTTACTGCTGGGGAGTTCTTACGATTATTATGGGTTTAATTAACTAAATATGATAGAATGAATTATCCATATATATCTTTATATCACTTTAGAGGGAATCATTGACGGAATCAAGGTTACGATTCCAAGAAAATAAGACTTCACTTAACAGATCAAGAAGCCACTAGTTAAAGTATTTGGCCAGTCAAATTCCTACCTTCGACTCTCTGAGTAATGGCATAGCCATAACTTGCAGACTATAAGGGGAGGATCAATGATCCTTTCCACTAGAATAATCAAGCAATAGTGTAATCTGATTTTAGTACAGCGGGTTCCTAAAATTCTATAAAATAGTGGGAGACATTTAATGATTTAATTAATTAATCAATAATGAATAATTTAGTAATCAAGATAAAATTACAATCTGCTTGAATTTTTTTTTTTTTAAAATCTCAAGTAATACCATAAGACATAATATGATAATCTTGGAAAAACTAAATGTCCAAACTAGCACGAATTTTCAAGTGTAGTACATGCATTTTCTCCCAGACGATACAAGAATTTCAAGGTGTTGGTGTCTCTATACCTATTAAGCCACCTCAAGAAGTGAGGGTTATAAATATACTTATAAGAGACTCATTTGTTAAGCATATGATGGAAATTTTAAAATGCTATCATCTATGTACGATGTGAGTTATGGATACAAACATCGGGACATTGATGATTTTACATGTCATCTCATCTCTGAGAAGCTAGTAAGAGAAAATTAAAGCAAGATATTAATGGTGATGATTATACTAGTTATGTGTAAATATGACAGGCGGACCATGATCTTTGAAGACATCCTATTCTTACATCTTTTTCACCCAATTACACCAGTTTCTTTTAAATATTACAAAATGAACATGATGGAGTAAATGCTTCATTACCTTTTAGGTAAGGTTCTCTAAGTAAATAAGAGTATTAAAGATAGATTAATCGTTAATTATTATGGTGAATAAGTTAAAAGACATGGAAATAAGTCCAATTTCATGACTGATTCCAAAGGCACCTTCACAACGTCCTTCAAAGAAAGAGGTAATCAACATGATTTTATTTTCTTCATATAAAATGAAATAAATCTACGGAAGTTTAAACGCAGTAATATGAATTAAAGAAGAAAGTTATCGCTTCTTCTTCACATATATTCATTAATATAAAAACTAATGTTTCTAACATTCAACATGGGTATTAAATAAATTATTCTTATTAAATATGTTTATTGAAATACAATTACCATGTTAGTATAGAAACATTACAATAAGTAAGGTGTATTCTCAAAGCGACTGAGAAAGGCTGATCCCTAAGTCAGCGGTGAGAAACACATAACTTCTAATTTACAAGTTAATGATCCAGATCTAACTATTATTGAGTATAACCAAAAAAATTATCTCATGTGTCCTTTGGATACAAGGAGACATTATTCCAAGTTCAGGAATGAATGTTGTTTTTGGTGTTTCAAACTCAACTAATAGTTCAGTGATTCTTGAATCACAAGCATTACACAATGAACAAGAAATGTAAGACTTATATACCCAGTTGTAGTAAGATAATTCTTTGTCTTCTAAAACTAAAAGTAGACGTCAAGGATATACCCATCTTGGTAATTAAACTCTCTAGAGATAAACACCTTTGGTATTATCTGCGTATTTAGTTCGGACAAAAACCCTTTAGAAATAATGGTATGCCACAAAGCTTTTAGAATTAGTTTAGCTAGTAAGAGTGAACTATTAGAAGGGCGATATTGTGGTAAATATACTTAATAAGATTCTTTTAAGTATTTAAGGAATGAGAAAGTGGAGTATGCATGGTTGATGTGACCTTAAAATGTATGATTTTGCCTCGTATTTTTATTTGATTTTCAATCATTTAATTAATTAACTTTTCCCTTTTTACTAATTAATTTCACCTTTTAAATTTTATAATTAAATTCATCATTTAATCATTTTTTATAATTTATACAATAATTTTTCCATTAAAATTATTATTTTTCTCTTGCTTACTTTTCTGGTTGGTTATTTTTCAAAATAATATTTTAGCTTTTATTTTGCATTACTATTAAATTTTATGATTGTTTATTTTTATTAATTAATCAATTAATTAATTTATTTTACATTTAATGAACATAAACTTTAATTTAATTTTTAATATTTTAATTTTGTATTTTTAATATTAAATAATTTATATTATCAATTTAAGAAATTAATCTCATTTCACTTGTTAATTTAAATATTTTTAATTTAATGTTTTAAATCAATTTTAAAAATGAGGAATCAAATTAGTAAACTAGAATGTGCAACCACCGGTGAAGCCTCTGTACATCCACTCACCTTCTGATTTCAATTCAGGGAAGCTTTGCTAGATCTGATGAAACAAGTCGCCGCCAAGATGAACTTTTCCATGATGGAGGAAGTCGGGAGTAGGAACTGTTGCCGCTGCTGGGTGTGGAGGATCGAGGCCGAGACACCCGTGGAACCCAGCTACTGTCATCTGACTCTCACGATGCTGATTGAACATGCCGCCCTCACCGCCATGGAGATACGCCTAGCCGGAGCCGTGCGAGGAAGAAACCCCCCTCCCCGAGAGACGCAGTGGGGAGAAAAGGGAAGATTATAAAAATAAATAAGATGAATAATAATACTGAAATACTAATAATAATAAAATTAATAATTAAAATAAAATCTAATGAAATAAATTAATATAAAATAAACAAGCCTTAATAATTTAATTTAAATCTAATAATTACAAAAATAACATAATAAACAAATAAATTAATACAAATATTTAATAAAATTAAATAATTATAAATTTATTATCTTAATAAAATAATCCTAAAATACAATTATAATAATTATCTTTTTATGTAGTCATAAAAATATCATCTCTAATATTGTTTAATAAATAATTTATCAAAAATAATAATTAATAATATGTTTAAATAATATAATGTAATTAATATACTGGGGGGTAACTACAATGATAAAACAAATGAATAGGTGAGACAACTTTCAAACAACCTTACCCTAATCTCTCAACACAAAAATTCATAGAGAAATAGAGTGAATAGAAATGCTAACAACATTGGTTCTAGAACATAATTGAACTCTAAACTTGTTGAAGTAATAAATCAACTCCAAACCATAATGAACCAAAATTCCAAACAAATTGTAAATCAATTGGGCTTTAAAAATCAAAACCAATAACTTAGGGAACAATGATATCAATGTGGAATGTTTGGGAACCTTGGAAACTTATTTCCAAACTTTAACATGTTATCCCAACAAGAAAATTCGATCTTTGTCAATTATGATCCTAAAATGCCTGCTAGAGATGACCCATTTTCAAATAACTATAACCAAGGCTATAAAAACCATGCCAATATCTCATGGAATGAACAAGGTATAATTAAAAAAACCCACTACCCTTGGTTACCCAAACCAACTAAGAAAATAAAATCAAAATCAACTAAGGGGTGAATCTTATAATTCATACGGAAATTTTGAGGTTCAAATGTTTTCAAAACTAGATCTAATTTTAAATATAATGTACTATTAAGATGAAAAATTCAAAACTCAACTAAATAAACAAAATTCACAATATGATTCTGATAAAATTAAGACTATTTATAGAATTAAAAATATGGAAACTCAACTTGGCCAACTTTCTAGGAGTTTGAATCAGATAGAAAAAGAAAGACTACCTAGTACAACTAAAATCAACCTTAGGGAGAATTCCATGGATATTGTTATAAGAAGTGGGTTTAAAACTCAAAATAACCTAAAATAGACTTAAGAAATTCCCCAAATAGAAAATAGAATGAATCTAGAAACAAAAATCTACTTGACACAAATTATAGAAATGGGGAGAAAATGAAGAAAATGAAGATAATCTAATTTTTTCACCAGAAATTCAAGTTGAAATTTTTTCAAAAAATAAAAAGGAAAAGGGTAAGTATAGAACCTTAGAAGTTTTAGGGGACATGCCTACTCTTATTATGAATTTTACCCAACTAATCCCTTTTTTAGAAAAATTTAAACTCAAAATAAAGAACAAGGATAAACTTCTTCAGTTCCTTGGGCTTTCGACTAAGCTCCAAGTGAACATCCCTTTTATCCATGTTGTGATCAAAATTCCATCATATATGAAATCTCTTAAAAAATTGTTTCCAAAAAAATAAAACTTGAACAGTTTTCCACATACATCCTCACTGAAGAGTTTAGTACTATAATCCAAAATAAAATCCTTCCCATGATCAAAGATCTCGATAGTTTTGTCATACCCTACACTTTAGTAAATTCTAGTCAACTCAATTTACTGTGTGGCATAGGTGCTAGTATCTACCTACTCCCATAATAACTATTACAATAAATAATTTTGTGTGATCCTCAACCCACCACTATCATCCTATAGTTGGTTGACCTCTCATTCACACATCCTATGGGAAGGGTAGATGATCTTCTAGTTGGTGTAGGAAAATAGGTTCTACCTGCTGATTTCATAGTCCTATACATGGAGTGTGACTAGGAGGTTCCCAAAATTCTAGGTTGGCCCTTCTTGGACACTGGAAAAAAATTCATAGATGTGTCTATGTATCAACTGATTTTTAAAATTGGAGAATAATAAGAAGAATTCTATGTCCAAAAAAATGTCAAAGGAAAAACACCTTCAGAAAATTGTTTTAAGATAGAGTGTTTAGAAGGTGAAAATCAACATGAACATTTAGAATAATTTGAAAATAAATCATTTTCTAATGAAATAAATTTTGAAGTTCAAAATGAAAATTCTCATTCTATAGAATCTGTTCAAAATGAAAATTTGGAAAACTTTCCCAAACTAGACAATTGTCCCATTTCTACTGGAGATGTGTCATCTGATTTTGAACTAAAAGATATTATGAGGGAACTTGATGGTGATTTTTTTGTCACAAAAAATTTTCAAAAATTTGATTTAGTAGAGGGACAGATGATAGAACAACTGTATGACTTTTCTTTGATAAATATTTTGAATTCTAATCTGGAGAGTTATAAGAGTGAGTTGTCCACTATGGACATAAGTGAGGAAACTATTAATTATGTTTATGAAATTGAAAATTATTCCACTTTCCATACTTTTTACAAGATAAATTTTGAAACCATCAAACTCCCAAGCCCAAAATCCTTCCTTCAAAAGAAAAATCACCCACTTTGGAGCTTAAACCGCTCCCAACACACCTTAAATATTTATTTTTAGGTGAGAATTTCACACTACCTATCATTATTTCTATTGAACTAAAAGATGATCAAGAATATAAACTACTAGGTGTTTTGAAGAAATTAAAATCTATAATAGATTGGACCATAGATAATATTAAGTGGATTGGACCTTCATTATTCATGCATAAAATTCTAATGGAACCGGATCACAAACCAAGAGTTGAGTGCCAAAGGAGACTGAATCCTAAAATTTAAAAGGTTGCGAGAGAGGAAGTAATTAAACTACTAGGCACTGGAATTATATATTATATCTCTAATAGTACTTGGGTCAGTCTAATCCAAGTTTTCCCTAAAAAAAGTGGTTTTCAGTTATAACCAATGAGAAAAATGAAGAGATTAAAGTGAGAAAAGAAACCAAATGGAGAGTCTATATAGACTATAGGAAGCATAATTCATCCACTAGGAAGAACCATTTTCCAATGCCCTTCCTTGATCAAATGCTTAAAAGGATTATTGGGAATGAATTCTTATGTATTCTAGATGGTTATTTTGGTTACAACTAGATTCCAGTAGCTCCATAGAATCAGAATAAAACTACTTTCACATGCCCCTTTGTGGCATTTACCTACTAGCAGATGCATTTTGGGTTATGTAGAGCACAAAAAACATTTCACATATGTATGATGGATATCTCTTCTAATAAGATTTAGAGGATCATATAGGTTTTCCTGGATGACTTCTCCATTGTTGGTAGCACATTTGATACTTGTTTAGGAAATTTAGAATTGGTTTTAGAGAGATGATTAGAGACAAACCTAGTTCTTAATTGGGAAAACTGTTCATTCATGGTAACTAAAGGTATAGTGCTGGGACATAAGGTGTCTAAGATAGGTTTATAAGTGGACACTACCATGATATAAGTTATTGAAAAAATTATCACCTCCTAGAAATGTTAAGGGTGTTAGGAGTTTCTTAGGGCATTCCAGTTTTTACCAAAGGTTTATCAAAGACTCCTCAAAAATAAAAAATCCCATGTGTTCATTACTGGTTAAGGATGCAACATTAACTTTTTATGAAAAATTTCTTGAAACATTTAATCTATTAAAAGAAAAACTTTCTAAATCACCTATCAACATTGAATTTCATTGGAAACTTACTTTTGAACTAATGCGTGATTCTAGTGACATGGTTATTAGAGCTCTCTTAAGATATATGAGAGATAAGAAGTTTGATGTAGTCTATTATGCTAGAAGGGTTCTAGATGAGGCATAAAAGAAATATACCACTACTAAAAAGTATTTTTTAGATGTGGTCTATGCTCTAGAGAAATTTAAACAATACCTCTTTGGATACAAGGATATAATATTTACTGATCATTATGCCCTAAAGTAATTTCTATCTATGAAGGAAGCCAAACCTAGGATTATTAGGTGGATTATATTGCTTCCAGAGTTTTACATGGATAATATAGATAAAAAGGGAGTTGAGAATTTAGTTTCAGATCATCTTTTTAGGATTCCAGAAACCCATTGTGAAGATCCTATAGAGATAAACTCTTCCTTTCCTGATGCGAATCTTTTCACAGTCTCAATTAGGCAGTCTTCCTGGTTTACTTACATTGCTAATTTTCTGGAAGAATGTTTCATTCATAAGAATTTATCAAATAACCAAAGAAATAAATTTATTTTAGAGCTTAATTACCATCTATGGGATGCCCCCTTTTACTTTAGAATATGTGCTGATGGAATTCTTAGATGATATGTTTCATAGTAAGAGATGCTTCCATACTGGAGAGTTTTCACTCATCTCCTTGGGGAGGATATCATGGTGGTGAGAGGGTAACACAAGAAGTCCTTCAAGCGAGATTTTATTGGCCCACCTTATTCAAGGATTCTAGGATTTTTGTTGTTGGATGCGACAGATACCAAAGGCTTGGAAATGTTGGGAGGAAATAGGAGTTACCACAAAAAGATATTTTATAAGTTGAGATTTTTTATGTTTGGGGTTTAGAATTTAGGGGACCATTTCCATCATATCAAGTAAATGATAACATTTTAGTGGCTCTTAATTATGTTTCTAAGTGGGTTAAGACAGTATCACTACCCAAAAATCAAGCTAATAGTGTGATTAAATTTTTCAAAAAGAATATCTTTTCTAGATTTGAGGTTCCAAGATCCTTTATCAATAATAATGGAACCCACTTTAAAAATTATAAATTTAAATATTTAATGGAAAAAATATGTATTCGCCCACAAGACTTATACTGCCTACCATCCATAGTCCAGTAGATAGGTAGAAATCTCTAATAGGGAGTTGAAACCGATTCTTGAGAAAACTATCTCAAAATGTAGGAAAGACTTGTCTCTAAAGTTATATTAATCTTTATAGGCCTATAAAATATCTTGCAAGACTCTAATTAGTAGGTCTTCATATAGGTTTTTATTTGGGAAATGTTATCATTTTCCTGTGGTGTTGCGGAACAAGTCATATTGGGTAGTTAAGGCTTTGAATTTTGATTTTAAGAGTGTTGGAGAGAGAAGAACTCTTGAGTTGAGTGATATGGATGAGATAAGGTAAGATTCTTATAACAACTATTGGATTTAAAAAGCGAGGTCCAAGGTTTTTCATGAATCTTTCATTCAAAATAGATAGTTTAAACCTATACAGAAGGTCTTTCAATTTAATTCCAGAGTTAAACTCTTTCCTAGAAAGCTAAAATATAAATGGTTTAGGCCTTTCATAGTTTTTAGAGCGATGAATAATGGAGAAATTGAAATTTATGGAGAAGAAAAAAAACCCATTTTTAAGGGAAAAAGATTCAAACTTTATTTTGAAGGGAAACCAAAGGGCCTGACTTCTATCAATGTACTTGAAAACTAATTCTTAAAAATGTATAACTAAAGACTTAAAACTCAGTGCTTCATGGGAGTCAACCCATGGTATTTATTTATTTTTACTTTTATTCTTATTATGTTCTGAATTATGTGTTTCCTTGCTCTTTTTTTGTTCAATATATACTAAATATGTATTCTTGGTCTTGTTAGTTATTGTTTTTAGAGCAAAAATTATGCTGTTGTTGGTGTCACTAGAAGAGAATAAATCTTTTCAAATCACATTGAACTGGATGATATAACATCTATGGTTAAAATTTAATTAGGGAAGTTGTTTCATTTAATTTCTTCATTCATTTATGATCCTCTATTACTGTCTAAAAGGAAAAAACAAGTCAAAATTAAGTAACTTTTCCAAAGCACAATGGTGATTTCTTGACTCACTATTGCACTTGAGTCACCGTTCCACTGCTAGCGGTGAGTCAACACAACAGTGACTCACTAGTAAGCCAATGGTAGTGATTCATTGATGATTTTATGTTACTATAACATTTTTTCAGTATGTTCTTGTTTTTGGGAAATTGAGTTTCATTAGATTTAAAATCTCTTCACTGTATGAAATTAAGTGTTGGGGGAATTACCCCTAGCTGTTTGTTCTTTATGTAGGGTGTTTAGCATGAATTTTTCTGCTTTATTGAACATCTGTTTGAATATAAATTTTAAATTTGTTGTACCTACTTCACTGCAGTCAAATGTTTTACATGAATTTTTTTTGAACATAATTCATTTTTTTGCACTCTCTATAATGATAATGCATGAGTTGTTGTGATATTTTGTAAAATAATTTTTGGGGAAAACATAATTTTTGAACTTCATTATGACCCTTTAACATTTGACTAGTCTACTAAAATGAATATCTATTTTGATCTTTAAAAGTCCCAATTGTTTTTCTTCCACATTTGAATTCAATATTTGGGATAAAGTTGGGTTTTAAGTGTGGGGGAGGGGGTCAACTTATGCTTATTCTAAGCTAATCTATGATTGAATCCCATCAAATCCCTATGCCTCTATTTTTTTTGGTAAAAAACTTGTTAAAATTTTTAAATTAATTTTTCAATATGTGATTATTTAGGCTTTTTTCTGCATTCCAAATTAGTCTTTCCAAAGAATAATTAGTTATTGGTAGTTAAGAGTTGTTTGGAAATTGAAATTTTTGAGTATGAATGATTGTTGAGTGAATTTTCATAGTGTTTTTAGGAATATTATATTTTGGAACTATGTTTGAGAGTCATATAGTATAAATTCTTGTAAATTTATAATCATAACCTTAGGAAACCAGATGTTTGAACTTCTTCATAGGGGAATCACTTTTTTAATTATTAAAAAATAATCACTTTAGTGAGCCAATTTAAATGATATTCATGTAAATATTTTTGAAACTATAGTAAAATATGCATTTTGGGAACCCACCATGTACCTTTGAGACATTAGGCATAGTGTGTGTGAGTAAGCCCTCTGTACAATTCTAATAAGTGTATATGCACAGTGCTTAACATAAGTTACATGGCTGGGTAAAATAAAAAATACAATAATGTGCATAGTTTTCAAAAACAAGTTCATTAAGGTGAGGAAAATTTTGAACACCAGATAAAGAAGGGAAAAATTTATTTATATGAAAATCATTTAAATTGTATCAAAAAATTGATTCAAAAAATTAGTAATATCATTTGATCTTTTTGGAACCTTAGAGAAAGTAAAAGCATAAGGTTCTTTTTGTTAAGATTTTAATTCCACTTATATTTAACATTTTATCACTCTTAGATTTAGAACATGGGATTGAATTGAAGTAAGTCAGAAGGTAGTTTCATATATGAGACATGAATTCCTCAGAAGTAAACGATTCATTACTTATTTGATCACCCAGTGAGTATTTGGTTTAATTAAGATATATTTTACTCCATTTAAAAGTCTGGTAATCAGTTTTTTGTTCCTCTATTCTTAAATGGATTAACTTGCTTCTTTTTGAGCTTAATGCTTAAAAACATTTTTATGTTTTAAAATGACAATAAATTGTGGAATTGATTGAGGATAAATAATGACTATGTGTGGGGACATTTTTTGTGGCCTTAAAATGCACGATTTTCCACATATTTTTATTTTATTTTCAATCATTTAATTAATTAATTTTTCACTTTTTACTAATTATCTTCACATTTTTAATTTTATAATTAAATTCAATATTTAATCAATTTTTATAATATACACTGTACTTTTTTTCCTTTAAAATTATTATTTTTCTCTTGCTTACTTTTCTCGTTTATTTTTCTAAATACCTTTTTTTTGTTATTCTACTTTACTCTTAAATTTTATGATTGTTTATTTTTATTAATTAATCAATTAATCAATTTATTTTACATTTATTTATTTGAAATGATGATTTAATTTTTTATCCTTTAATTATGTATTCTTAATATTAATTAATTTATACTATCAATTTAAGAAATTAATCTCATTTCAAATTTTAATTTTTTTTAATTTAATGTTTTAAATAAAATTTTAAAATTCAGTATCAATTTAGTAAACTTCTCTCCTTGTTAATTTAAGGTAGTTTTTAATTTATGTTTACTTTTACTTTTTGATTTTATTTTTCTGTATTGAATTTATTAAATATTTAATTATTTTAACTAAGTAAATTTTTTATTTTAAGTTTAATTTATTAAATTAATAGAATTAAGTTTTTAAATTTAAGTCTCTTTAATTATTAATTGTTTTAAATTTATGAATTTTTGTTAACTATTTTTGGTTTTAGTTTTACAGTTTTATTTTCTGCTTCTGCTGCACTTCACATAAATCCTCCAACAAAGTCTGACACACTGTTAGACCCAACGGTGTCACCTAACACACCCCCACATTGTTGCCTCTTCCACATTTCACACACCACCAACCTACAAGCAAGACACTACCATCATTGCTTCCACTGTAATGACAGACCGCAAGCCCAGCTTCAAACTTCACTCCACCAGTTCACTGGTGGCGTCTCACTTCAACCGTCAGATTACTTGCATTGATGCACCACCACATTCTCATACCCCTAACATCTAAATTAAAACACCATCATACTTATTCATTCACCGACTTTATTCTCTTGAAAGACACTGCTAGAGTATTTTGTCTTGACATACCGCTAGGATCAAATTGTCACAGCGCCACACCTTCAACGGAAGAAAATCTGACACACCGCTAGTGTGTAGTTTCATCTTCTTTCACCAAAACAGAAATTTCCAGCACATCCTCCCTTCCACCGGTGACTCCAATTTCACACCATCGGCATATGATCATCCATTGGATCAATAACACCATCATATCTGAAATGTGAAACCACCGATGAAGCCTCTGCTATTGCTAATGAACCCGAGCCAGAAGTCATTGCAACCTGAGACATCATAGTATAGGATCCCCCATCACTACCCGGCTATTGTGGTTCACTGACCACTAAGAGAGATAATAGAGAATGAAAATGGGAGAAAAATGGGAGTTTTTTCAACGTGAACAAAGCTTACCAAAACGTCTCTCTACACCTCTCTCACAAGGTGTTCTCAAGGCTCTCTTGGCTAGAAGAGCTCTCTTGGCTCGGATTTAATGATTTTAAGGAAGCTCCCTTGGACCGCCTTAAAATCATTAAATCTGAGCCAAGAGAGATCTTCTAGCCAAGAGATCCTGGAGAGCTCCATGTGAGAGATGTGTAGAGAGAAGTTTTTGTAAGCTTTGTTCACGTTGAAATAAAGCCCATTTTCTTCCATTTTCTTTCTCTATTATCTCTCTTCATGGTCAGTGAACGACAACAAGTGGTATTAGAGCCAGTTCCGATGAAACAACAATGGGCAGTGGAAATTTTCCAGTGGCTGGAAAATTAATGTTGCCCGAAGTCGTATTTTCAAGGAATATTCTGAAAGCCTGTGTCAAGATGATTCCAACGGCTCAAACGACATCGATAATGAATCTAAAACGAGCTTCCAAGGGCTGGTCAATGTTTGGTCAAACTTCGGGTGCTACAATACCCCACTGCTGGAGAAGAAGGTACTGTTTTGGAACTCGCGACGTTTCCAATGAGTTTCTGACAGCTACTTCATTGTGCCATGTCATTACCATGTCATCGACACATCATCGCCACGTCATCAGATGATCTCTACCATTGATACTGTTTTGATCATAACTTGATCAATCGGTATCCAATTTCGACGATCCAGGAGTCAATTACACCATTTTCGACAATTCCGGATGCAACGGTGAGCTCAATTTTTGAATATTCAGAATAAATTTTATCTGAATTGAAATCCAATGGAGGGATCATCCACGAGAGGGATGATCATGTTGAATTCTTCGAACTAATCTATTTGGAATTCTCAAATGGAAGATCTCCTCAATGATAAGGATCTTATTGACCCCATTGAGAATGAGGGAGTCGAACCTAATTCCCCCAAGGAAGCGGAGTGGAAGAAGATGAACAAGAAGAAGATCAGCCAAATCCACCAATGGATCGATCACAACATTTACCACCATGTTTCTCAAGAGAATAGTGCATATAAACTTTGGACAAAGTTGGAAAATACATACCAGTCAAAGAACACTCGAAACAAGATCCTCTTGTTAAAGCGGTTGATGAATCTTTGACTATAGAGTGGAACCTCTATAGCCAAACACACCATTGAGTTCCAAAACCTGGTGAAACAGTTGGTGGCTGCCAGTAAGACTCTAAATGATGAAGATCAGGCGAATCACATACTCTACACTCTTCCTGATAGCAGGGATAAGCTTGTCGTCTCACTCAGAAACTTGGCGCCCGGAGGCAAACTTACCATGGAGATGGTAAAGATGCATTGTTCAATGAGGAAGCCTGAAGTGAGGATGCGAGTTACAACTAAACGCAAGCTCTCATTCTAGACAATCGAGGGAGACAACAAGGAGGAGGTCATGGGGTAGGAACCAGAGTTTGAAGAGAGAATAGAGGAATATCCATAGATGGCAGGAGGCCAACATACACATGCCACCATTATGGCATGGAGGGACACATGAAGATGAACTACCAAAAGTTGTTATAAGAAAAGGGTCAAAGTAGCAACCAGCAAAGAAGAAACGAAGACACACATGTGAGTGTCACTAGAGAAGTTTATCTATTCTCCAAAGATGACGAAGAGACAAGATTTCATACATTAGTCCAAGACACAAAAGGGGTGGTCGATACTGCATCATCATACCACACCATGCCGCATCCGGAGTATTTATTGAATTATGAAGTTGGTGATTTTAGTGCAGTAAAGATGGGGAATACCAGTTTGAAAGAGATTGTTGGCATGGGTGATATCCAAGTCAATATGAACATTGGATACACAATCACCTGGAAGGATGTTCGGCATGTTCCAAAACTCCAGCTCAAACTGTTATCAGGTATAGTCTTTGATCGACAAGGCTATGATAACATCTTCAGTAATGGAGCACGGAAGATGACAAAAGGAGCCATCATCATCTCTTGAGGACACATATGTGGTACGTTGTACAAAACTCATGTGAAGATATGTGCAGAAAACCTCAACATGGTGGAAAGAGAGACGTCATCCAATATGTGGCATATAAGGCTCGGGCACATGAGTGAAAAAGGGTTATCTACCCTAACAAAGAAGAATTACATCAATATTGACAAGTATTCATCACTTGATCCTTGTAAATACTGCTTGTATGAGAAGAATCATAGTGTCTCATTCAATACTGCTTCATTACGAAAATCAAAGTAGTTGGATCTGGTGCACTTTGATGTATGCAAACCCATGGAGGTGGATTCACTCAAAGGTAACAAATATTTCTTATCCTTTATTGATGATGCATACCAAAGGGTGTGGGTTTTCTTCTTACAGACAAAGAACTATGTACTGGACTACTTAAAGATGTTCCATGCCATGGTGGAGCGTGAAACTGGAAGGAAGCTGAAGTGTCTTCGTTCATACAACGGGAGAGAGTACACATCCAGAGAATTTGATGCCTATTATAGGATTCATGGAATCTGACATGAGAGGAAGGTCCCTCGCACCTCAAAAAACAACAGATTTGTAAAAAGGATGAACAAAACCATCATGGAGAAGGTAAAAAGCATGATGAGTTTGGCTAAGCTCCCTAAACCATTCTGGGGAGAAGCTGTTCAGGTTGCATGCTACCTCATCAACTGATCACCGTCAGTCCCGCTGAATTTCGAGATTCCACAGAAGAGATGGTCTTGTAAACATCCCTCTTACTATCATTTATGAGTATTTGGATGTTTGGAATTTACACATGTATCCAAGGAGATCAGGAAGAAATTAGACGAGGGATCTACTCCATGCATCTTCATCGACTATGGAGATTAGGAGTTCAGATACAAGATTTGGGACCCAAAGGAGAATAAGGTGATCAAAAGTAGAGATGTCATGTTCCATGATAACTAGATGATTGAAGACTTTCAAAATCCTAGAATTTCTCGAAGGAAAAGTGTTGAGGATTCAATTCATGTTCCAACACCAATACTGGCACCACATTCCATTGAAGAGGAGGAGGTGCAAGATGACTCCTCAGCAACAAAATAGGAGGTAGAGGAGGAGGATATTGAGTAGGGGGAGACTCAATACTTTCAACAAGAAGTTGCAGAACCATCATAGGATTTTGATGATTTTGTGCCTCCTGAACCTAACATTTCATAGGTTCAAAGATATTCACGAGGATGGATTCCTTCAACAAAATATTCGGAGTCAGATTACCTATTACTGAATGATGAGGGGGAGCCAAAAGGATGCCAGTAAACAGTGTATCATCCTAAAAAACTAAAGTGGCTGCATGCAATGGAGGATGAGATGGAGTCTCTGATGAAGAACCAAACAAAAGATTTGGTGGAATTACCCAAAGTTAAGAAGGAACTAACAAACAAATGGGTGTTTAGGCTGAAGAAGGATGGTATCAGAAGAGAGGTCAAGCATAAAGCTCAGTTAGTTATCAAGGGATTCCTTTAGAAGAAAGGATTTGGCTTTGATGAGATTTTTCACCCATGGTGAAGATGGATTCAATCCGAGACACTTTCAGATTAGTGGATAGCTTGGACTTGGAGCTTGAATAGATGGACATGAAGAAAAATTTCACGGTGACCTCTATGTGGAGATCTATATGAAGCCGCCTGAAGTATTTGAGGTTTCTAGAAAATAAACCTCATCTACAAATTGAAGAAGAGATTGTACTCCCAGGCAGTGGTACAAGAAGTTTGACTCATTCATGGTGATTCATGACTACAAGCAGACACAGGAGGACCAGTGTTTCTACATCCAAGGATTTTAGGATGGTAGCTTTGTCACCCCTATACTTTATGTTGATGACATGTTTATCAATGGGAAGGATGCAATAAAGATTATCTAGTTGAAGAACATGTTATCCACGTCTTTTGATATGATAGAATTGGGAGCATCTCAATAGATTTTGGGGATGAAGATCATTCGTGACAGAAAGAGGAAATTGTTATGGTTATCTCTGGAGAAGTATATTGAACGTGTTCTGAAATGTTTCAACATGGACAAAGCCAAACCAGTGAGCATTCCTCTTCCTGGTCATTTGAAGTTGAGCAAGAGTTCATCCCATCGTCCAAGGAAGAATTCGAGGTGATGGAGATGATACCATACTCCTATGAATTTGGAAGCTTGATGTACGCTATGGTTAGTATGAGACCTGACATTTCTTATGTAGTGGAAATCGTGAACCGGTTTCTCTCTAATCCCAGGAAACAGCATTGGGATGCAATTAAGTGAATTTTGGGGTATCTTAAAGGTACTTAAAAGTTATTATTGTGCTATGGGGGAGATGAACCTATCTTGGAGGGATATACAGATGCAGATATGGTTGGGAATCCTGATAGTAGAAATTCTACATCAGGATACATCTACACTTTTGTTGGTGGAGCTGTATCTTGGAAGTCAAGATTGCAGAAGTGCATCGCTTTGTCCACGACGGAAGCAGAGTACATTTCTACTTCAAAAGCTGGAAAGGAGATGTTGTGGATAAAGAGTTTTCTCTAGGAGCTTGGATTCAGCCAATAGGAGTACAAGGTTCATTGCGATATTCAAAGTGCATTATACTTGAGCTAGAACTCCATGTACCATTCCCGGATGAAGCACATTGACATTCTCTATCATTGGATATGCGAAGTGATGGATCAAAAGTTGTTGCGACTTGTGAGGATCCACACGAAGGAGAACCCGACAGATATGTTGACAAAGGTGGTTGCTCAGGAGAAGCTAGACCTTTACAGATGATCCAGCGGATTGCAGCTAGAGGGAGAGAATTGATGAATATTCTCCAACTGCCATCATTGGTGGGTGTTGCACCAACCACACCCACCATTGGAGGACTTCCAATTTGGGGGATACACATTCCACATGTGTAGTAACTATTGTTTTGGATGCCATTGGAGTTGTCAAAGGAGATGGTGGCCACCATGTTTGAAGTCCAAGGTTGGTGGGGGGATTGGTGGGAGAGGTTTGTCAAACTTGACACCTCCCACCATGGCTATATAAGGAGGCCAAGGGAGATTCCATCAAAGCCAAATATTAGAGAGCCAAGAGAGCTCTATCTTTCAAGAGAGCCGGGAGATCTCCACGTGTGAGAGGAGAGGTGTAGTTACGGAGATTTTTAAATGCTTTGTTCTTGGTGAAATAAAAGCTGGTTTCTCCCTCTATTCTTCTCTTTTAGTGGTTAGTGAACCGCAACACTGGCTTCAACAAAAATCACCACCCCAGCTTTTCCATCTTCCTTGCCAATTCTGATACAGTACATACACTCGCATTGCGCCTTCGATTCAGGGAAGCTTTAATAGATTTAAAGAAACAAGTCACCACCGAGATGAGATTTTCAATGATGGAGGGAGTCGGGAGAAGGAACTATTGCCA
Organism: Viscum album; assembly: GCA_963277665.1. Taxonomy (NCBI): domain Eukaryota; kingdom Viridiplantae; phylum Streptophyta; class Magnoliopsida; order Santalales; family Viscaceae; genus Viscum; species Viscum album. Next base: position 1,872,040,078 of record OY728146.1, on the reverse strand, counting down.
CCATTGGGTGTGGAGGATCGGAGCCAAGACACCTGTCGAACCAAGTCGGTGTCATCTGCCTCTCCCGATGCTGATTGAATGCACAATGGCCACCGTGCAGATACACCATGGAGGATGAGGCACATGAGGCGACTCTACTACGAGGAATAAACCCCCTTCCCCCTATGTGTGGATAATGGGAGAAGTAGGGGGAGAAAAGGAAGATAATAAAAATAAATAAAATAGAATACAATAAATAATAAAACTAAAATAATAATAATAATAAAATTAACAATTAAAATAAAATCTAATCAAATAAATTAATATAAATTAAATAATCTATAATAATTTAAATTAAATCTAATAATAATAATAAAATAACATAATAAATAAATAAATAAATAATAATATTTTAAAAATCTAAAAAATTATAAATTAATTAACATAATAAAATAATCTTATAATATAATTATTATAATTGTCTTTTTATTAATTGATAAAAATATAATCTCTAATAAATGTTAAATAAATAATTTAATCAATAATAATAATTAATAAAATGTTTAAATAAAATAATTTAAATAAAATAATATTTTTCAATAAAAATAATAAAAAATAAATTTAAAATTAAAAAAATTAATAAAATAATTTATAACAATAAACTAATATTTGTAATAAAAATTTATTGAATAAATATTTATAAAAGCTTATATCCATAAAATAGTATTTAATAAATTATTATTTAATTTTTGTTTTCTCTGTGTAGATCCCAACCTTAATCACATCCAAATTTATAATTTTCAATAGTTGTTAATTAGTTGTAGGGGATTTTATAATATCACAAGAACTATAGGTGACTAAATGATGTGTTCAGTTAATGGAGAGGAGGCCAACATATGTCGGTGAAAGATGTGGTGACCAATAGAGAAAAACAAAATACTTTAAAAATATAAAAAGCTTACAACACCAGGGAAGTAATTCATTCAGGGACACAACTAAATTGATACCATCAAGACTTTATTTGAGACAAGAGGAGTAGGGGACACACCCAAAGGCATCTAGAGGAAGTAGAGAAACACTTCATCAATTTTCTTTAGGGAGATCACATCTCCTTGTATGTTCTTTCATCATTTCGTATTGTAATCATTTCTATTTGAACTGAATAGAATATGATTTATGGGTAATATTTTCTTCCTTCGGAGTTTTAATCATTTTTTCATTTTATTTCACTTCTTCACTATCAAAATTCATAAATACTCAAGATCAATAAATGAGATTAATTCTAATATTAACAGAATTGTTATACACCTTTTGAAATTTAATTTAAAATTTCAAGATCAATCGGTGATATTGATTTTGAATCATTTTTTCTAAAATTTAAAACTCAAAACATTGGAATATTATGATGAATTTTATTCCAATGAATATTTTCAATTATCATATAAGTTTGATGAATCATGGGTTCATGAACTCCAATAATTATTACGTTTCTTGATTAATCTTTCGGGGAGGGAGATTGTTCAATCATTTTTGAAGGTGTGATTTCAATAAAATCATTTTGAAGAAGTTATCCATTCAATTAGTAGATTTGAATCACTCTTCCACATTTAATGATTATTTTATTTTCAGACCCTATTTTCACTGCATGTTCATTATCAATTATGATTGTTTTTAGTTTTTTTAACACATAAAATTATCTATTTAGTTTTATAAAAATCATTGTTTCACCATTCTGTTTTCTTAAAAATAAAAAAAATTAAATAAAAAATAAAAGAAATACTTTTACCCATTGTTTTCAATAGTGGGTTTTGTTTTTGAAAATATGGTCACTAAAATGTATTTTAGCCTTTCCTATGGATCCGACCCTGCATACCACTATATAGTAGTTAGTAAGAAAATATAAAATTTTTAACTTTGGAACGTATTCAAGGATGTGTGCATTAATGGTTATAAGATAAGAGTTTCTTTGGGTTATCACACCAAATAATATCTTGACTAAACATTCATTACTCAATATAATATAGTGTGGATTAAATCTTAAATTAAAATTACCTTATCTATATCACGACGTTGATGTTAATAAGGAAGATCAATGACGAGTCTTACATGTTAACATTGGTCAATAAAATGTAGCATGGAGCAATTCCCAAACATATATTACTTTATTTACATCACGTCATTGATATTAATAAAGAGGATCAATGATATGTCTTACATGTTAACATTGGTCAATTTTTTTTACCATGGATCAATTCTGAAATTTACATTTCTATAGACACATGAAAATCATGATGTAAGTATAAAAATCATCAATATTGTTATATATTGTAGAAACTTCCATTATATTTCAAGATGTGCTTTGAAAATAATGATGACATCCCATAACCATATTATAATTATAATGGAAAATTGATATCATATGAGTCATAATATTATGTAAATCCATTATTTCATAAGACAGGCGGTTAGATGCAAAGAGTTTACAAGGATATAAAAAAACTTACATCAAGAAAAACACAATGTGTATCTAAAGTGATTATCCAATTTTTTTAGTATATTACATAAATCCCTAGGATAGAAAGGTTGTAGTCAAAGTAATTGACTACATTTCTATATAATGATGAACAAATATACTTGAAATAGTGGGATTAATATTGAACCGGGTTTATTCAATGATAACAATTTCCAAATAGTTGGTATAAAAATGAGTTTCACAAGAGTTCATTGAAGAGAAATGTCTAAAGATAAATACTTCATAGGAAGGTTAAAAACATAGTAATGGTTTTGTTTTCACTTCTTTTGGTGATACATTATTCATTAAGAATAATAAATACTATAGGTAAGCAGTAATGGAAATAATCTAAGATTTACAAGGTCAATTAAAATTCATTAATGGATTCCATGTATCAAAGTAAAATTGGGCTTATTATATTGAATAATACAGTGGTAATTCAAGTGAGATGATACATGGGTGGTACAAGAGTGGTACCAATAAGGGTCGACTGGTTATACGAATTCTTTATGCCTAAATCCACTAGAATTTTTGTTGTTGTAGATAATATATATGATCATTTTATTGTGAATTTGATGTCATGACCCAAAATTGTGGAAGGTTTCTATTCGATGCGACTATAATGGGATGGTGACCTCATAGAATTCTGATAGGGTTACAGGTTACTGAAATATAGTTTAGGATTAAAGTAAGAAAAAAGATCATTTAATATTCATTTGGAATGAATATTTTTCTTATGTTTACTAGATGTTAGTGGGAGCACCATTGTTTTCAAGTGAAATATGTTTAGTAACATATGGAAAATATATATTGGTATTACAATTAATTAAGACAAGAATATAAGTAATTTCTATAGATATTGACTTAATGTATCAACTTATGTTCTAGGGAACATGGTATACTGAGGTAGATCTAATATTTTCTTGGACCTAGTCAAACATACATATAGTAACATGGTATTGAATAATATAAGATGGAACAATTCAAGATATAATTGCTGTCAATCTAATATGGAATAAATCCCTCCAAAAAGACATGCATGGGCATAAGAGGAGATTAAATTAGTGGTGAGTTTAATTACATACATTTATACAATGGATCACTCATGTATTCCATGATATGAACAAGATTTTATATTACCAAGATATACTTTATAGTAGGAAAATATTAGATACATCTAGGAGAACTGTAAGAGAAGCAACCGGAACTATCCAATTATACATGATAGGTATAAAGGATATATACCTCAAATATGTAGATGAAGGGATACTTTTTTTTTGGGATGCAAACTAGTCTTAATTTGGATCAATTTGATCTAGTATCATAGTCAGCCTAAGGTGTTAAGCAAGACAAGCTCCTAAAATCCAATGGTTTCCATAACTACAAAAATCGTGTATGTTGAAGCTTTTGAGGTAGCTAATAAGTAATTATTAAATGAAAATATTTGTTCTAGTTCTTGTAATCACACCAAACAAGTAATGTTTTATCATAATGATAATTCTATTAGTGTTACTATCCACGATTTCATGTTTTGACAATGGAAAAAGGGATATACTCAGGGATCCCACCTCTTGAGAAGTTTCAATAAAGGAGGTGTGGTAACTCTTAACATAATATCCATGTAGTGGAAACATGGAATAACTAGTAAGTAAGTCACAACTCAATTTAAACATGATCATAATCATGTGAGAGCTAGAAAATATGGTTAGAAAGTTGGCTCTAGTAAAAGTGGGTGTTTTGTAATAGTGGGTTCCCTATACCCAACTGAACAGTAATTTTGATTTCCATATCTTGTATACAGTTAGATACACATGATGTATTCTTACCATTATAGTGTATACTTTTCTATTTCCACTATTGAAATGGAAATTTCCATAGGTTAATTTTCATATAAAAAGGTTATAGTAGATCCCAGGCTACAATGAGAACCTTGAGATACTATAACAATAGTTTTAAACAAAGGTCTTGCGGTCTACTTATATCATACCGACTGGCCACAGTTGATGTTTCACTATCATGTTCTAGGGTATCATAAGCATTGGTACTTATTCTCATGAAGTTCTCACTTGGGGATATCTAGTGGAAAGATCATGAGGATAAACATGCTAATAGGAACACCACATGTTTTAGGTGTCATTGGTTTTTCTTATCTAAGGACATGTTTATTGGTCTCCTCACTTGAGATCATTATCAATGTGTTCCACTTTATTGAATACTTTGATGCATGAAAAAAACCATGATAATGAAATCATGCCAAGGTAGCTTGTTTTGTGTAGTATGACATTGGTTGAATGATTATGATAGGATTTTTCACTTCCAAGTTGAGGAAGTTATATCTCAGGCTTGGTTGATCAGGATGAAAGTGCCTTTATAAGTCCTTGTCCAAGTCAGTTGAGTTTAAATATTTCCAATTATATTAATAAATAATAAATAAATAAAGGACAATGACACAAGTACACAACAGGATTTATTAGTTATAAAAGACGAAGTTATTATATTACATCGTACGTGTTTGTAGGTTGGTTGTCATTTCTATGACTACTACCTATCTCTTTAGAGGCCTTTATGGGTTGTTAGACTCCACTCTTAGCCTAAAAATATTATTCACTACTCTTGAGATAAGGTTCTAGAGGTTCACACATAATAGCATATTCAAGAATCCATAATATTCTATTGAATAAGTATATTTCACATAGTGGGCCGCACCACAGGGGTCTAAGATTTTTCCAAGGATGAAAGATTACCAAAAGAATAAATAAATTCATATTAATCAAATAATGAATAATTGGATTGAATTTATTTATTAAAATTATACACAAGTTATATAGTGAATATGAGAAAATATCATTTGAACGAATATTAATTCAATATTCCAGGTTCATTTAATATTAGCGAGGATTTTGAGTTGAGTTAATGAATTGGTTTTATCACATAATATATTTAATATATATTACACGTATGTGATAAAATATATATAATATTTATGATGTAATTTATTTCATCAAAATTATATATTTATTGGACATTAAATATATGGGGGTCAGGGAACCCTTCTGGGTATTTTGAGAATCCACTATAAATAGGTGGAGAGAGGCTCTAACTAGTGACTATTCATGGAATATTATTTAAATCCTCTCATACCTATACCAATTTCTAGAGAGGAACTCTGGATCGAGGTGATTGTATTGAGTTATCCCTCTCGCATCGCAAGAACATCGATGTGGTGATCATCAGGGCGTCAAATGCATCATTCGATCCCCGTGCTAGCACTCAGAATTCGATAATCAACACTCCTATGGATGTCTGAAACACATGTAGACCATCTATATGGATTCTTCTTTGGATCCTGCAATCAGTGATCACCGACAAAAAAAATATGTCTAGTGATGCTTCAAATCAGGAAAAGGCATGTTTTATATTTTATTTTGTGCTTTATTTAATTTAAATGAGATCCTCAAACCATACCGGGGATTGGAGTGTCAGAGATAAAAATTATTGTCATCCTGGAAATGATTTTTTTTAAAATCCCTAGCCCAGTGGCTTCCACTGAAAACCCAATACCTTCATATATTTCAATCCATGATTCTTTTCATTTAATGAAACACACCAACCATATTAAATGTATCCATATACATTTATTTCCATTTTTATTAATTAATTAAATCATATTCAATGAATATTCAATCCATTTAATCCATTCACAATGAATTATTAACAATGAAACCATGTGGAAGGTAAATTCACTTAAATTAAATGTTCCTTTAATTATTTTAGTTCATATTCAGTAGTAAGGGCGGTGAGGTGGAGGGGAAGATGATGAGGCTGAGTGGATGTGGGGATATCGATATGTGGATTATCATGAACGAAAGGGGGAGGAAGCAGGTAGGTAGAGAGAAGTGGGATGTTTAGGGGAGTCAGAAAGAGATGTGTGGAAAGGGGAGCATGGAAAGGGGAAAGGGAAGAGGAGGTGGGGATCAGAGTTAGGGAGTATGGTAATGGTGACATGTGTACTATGAGCATGAAAATTGTGAAATATATACCGGGAGGCATGCCTCTTAGTATAATTATAGATTTTTATGTGGTCTAACCATGAGTGTGTTTCTAGGTATCAAATAAAATATATTCTTATGTATTGTCAATAAAAATAATATTAGAAATAATAATAATAATAATTTTACAATCAAATGAATTGAATAAGTCTCATTACCCACCACCTCTTGTAAAAGTTGGGGCACCACCCCTACGAGACCCTTTTTAGCTTCATCCATGGATAATAAATGTTGAGAAACTGTTCATTTGGCAGTCATGGTAGAAGTTCAAGTTATATGGGTGTTGTTAGGTTTAGTTGGAACACCACTAAAAAAAGGACCATAATCAACCACAAAATATGTATGCTCAAGGTCTATAATATCCACCCCATGATCACCAAATGGTGTCCCATTTTTTAGTTTCTATAGGCCATGTCATCGTAGCCTATAACAATTTCTATTTAGTAGTTGTTATAGGCCTTTACCGCATGGCCCATAAAGATCACCAAATGGAGGTCAATATAAGTAAATAATAATTTTTTAAAATAATTAAATCGAACAAATTCCAAAACTAGTTAAAAAAAACCCATAACCAAAAACAACCATATGTGCATACATTATATATAATTTAATAAGCTAACACATAACCTCATCGAATCATCTTCCAAGATCTACATCCATCATTTTATAAAATGGAAATCAAATAAATTTTAAAAAAAGTAGTAAAGTAAAAAAAAATTACTAATTAGAACACACAATTTTATTTAAATTAATTTTTATTATAATAAAGAGTTTGATATCTTATGTTTTCAATATATTACTTGTTTTTCATAATTTTTTTATTCTAAAGCAGTTTATTCAGTCATTTTAAGCACACTTCATATTAGAATGACATGTGATCTTCGCATACAAATAAAAAATAATTCAGATGATGTTTTCTTATGAATTAAAATCAATCTAAGGTTTTTTTTTGAATTTTACCCCCTAACATATGATTTTAAAGACTGCCAAATATTTAAGAACTACAAATTCATTTATTATTATCACATTAAAAATTGGATTGATGTTTTTTCAACTCATAAATTTCATAAATAATTCAAAGATAGTTTTCCTTTAAATTAACATAAATTTTATGTTATTCTATGGGTTTGACTGTTAAATGGATGCTTCGGTGTTTAAAACACTAAAAATGTGTTTTCAGTCATCCTAAGTAAGACAAAAATCATATAGATGTGATTTTAGTTACTAAATATTAAAAATAAATCTATGTTTTGTTTTATATGTATTCATAAAAAATATGAGGCCGTTTTGTTGACATTGACCACATGAAACATGTTTTTAAAGACTTTCAAATATTTAAAAACTGCTTATTTAGTCATTTTGAGCACACTATAAGTAGAGTTGATGTATTTTATACGTTAACATGTCAAAAATAATTCCAAGATAGTTTTATTTTGATCTAAAGTTAATATGATATTTTTATGAAATGATTCGGACCATTACATGCATGTTTTAGTGTTTTAAAATCCAAAAAATGTGTTATTTGTCATCCAAACCAACCGACAACTCAGATAGATGCACAAAAATTTACTAAATTCACAAAATAAATCTTTGGTTGTTTTCCTATGATTTTATAGAAATAAGAGGCCATTTGATTTCTTTTAATCCTATGATATAAGTTTTTAAATACTTTTATAGATTTTAAAACTAATTATTCAGGTATTTCAATCACACCACACATCAAACTAACCTTTATACTTCTCATAAACATCAAAATAATAATAAAAAAACTATTCTATGATTTTATGTCAATATGAGGTCATTTTTATGGTTTTAAATATTAAGAACACATTTTTATGTTTTAAAACTTTGGAAATACATTTTCAATCCCTCAGATAAAAAAACCATAGATTTATGGGGTTCCAATTTCTATATTTGAAAAATAAATATATGGTTTTTGTCATTTGTCTTCCTATCAATTAGAAATCATTTTCATTGTTTTGAAACATGGAATCATGTTTTTAAAGACTATAAAATACTAAAAAATTATTTATTCATTTTTTATGGTCAAACCACATGTAATATTAATGTTCCATATACAAATAAATAGGAAAAATAATTCAAAGTCATTTTCCCTATGATTTCACGTCAATCTGAGATCGTTATCAATGATTTTGACCATTACACGTACATTTTAGTGTTTTTAAATAATAAAAATGTATTTCTAGTAATCCTAAGAAAGTAATAATTTGAATTAACATGGAATCAGTTCATATATTTCAAAAATTATTCTATGGTTGTTTTCCTATTATTTCATAGAAATCAGAGGTTTTTTAGGTCTTGACTCCATGAAATATGTTTTCAAGACATTAAAATATTTGAAAACTATCTATTCATTTATTTAAACCATAAAAAATTTTGTATGGACATATTTTTTACATGTAAAAGTTAAAAAATATTTAAAAAATATTTTATTATTATTTTATATCGATATGAGGTTGTTTTTACAGTGTTGACAGTTACACACACATTCTAGTGTTTTAAAACAAAAAAAATGTGTTTTCGGTCATCACAGGAGAATGAAAACTTTTATTGGTTCTGTTTCATTTTCTAAATGTCAAAAATAATTTTTTGGTTGTTTTCTTATGATTTCATAGCAATATGAGGCCATTTTACTGGGTTTAACCCCCCTAACACACAATTTTAAAGACTTTCAAATCATAAAAAACTACTAATTCAGTCATTCTGAGCACCCTACATGCCTAATTCATGCTTTATTTAATAATTAAACTAAAAATTAATTCAATTATAGTTTTTATATGATTTCTAATCAATATTATGTAATTTTCTATGGTTTTGACCATCATATGTGCGTTTTAGTGTTTTAAAACAATATAAATATATTTTCTGTCAGCATGATAAAATGAAAACTCTTATTGATGTAGGTTAACATATTAAATATCAAAAATAAATATATGGGGTTTCCAATTATTTCACAGAAATATGAGGTTATTTTATTGGTTTCAACCCCCTGACACATGTTTTTAAAGACCATTAAATCATAAAAAAAACTACTTATTCAGCAATTCTGAGCGCACCACTTGTCAAAATGATGTATTATATACTAATAAATTTTAAAAATAATTAAAATAAAATTTTATGATGTTTAAACATTAATAGAATTTCATTTTTCATTGGTTTTGACCACGACATGTATGTTTTAATGTTTTAAAAAACAAAAAATGTGCTTTCCGACTTCTCGAGGAAACAAAATCTCAAATTGATGTGGAATAAGTTAATATATTTAAAAAATAAATATATGGTTTATTTTATTTAATTACATGGAAATTTTAGGTTGTTTTCAGGGTTTTTTCCCCTATATATGTTTTTAAATATTATTAAATCATATAAAACTATTTATTTAGTCAGTTTGATCACACTACCCATCAAATTGATGATACATTTTATTGTACAAATAAAATATAAATAGAAAATAATTTTATGTGATTTAATATCAATACTTTCTCACTTAATTTTTTTTAGAAATTAAACACATGATTTAGAGCTATAAAATACTAAAAATCTATTTTCAGTTATTTCGAGAAAACCACAACTCAGATTGATATGGTGTCAATTCCAACATTTAAAAAATCAATGAGAGGTTATTTTACTTTGATTTCATTGAAATATATTGTCACAAACCCCTCCCTTAATAGATTCCCCTCCTGAGCTGGCAATATAGAAAGAGAGATAATGAACCCCAAGTCCCGCCTCCAGTAGGCCCCGAGGTGGGGACCAGTACAATGGGTACAAAGATCTCACAAAATGGGAGGAATTACCCTTTTTATAGTAACCAATATTAGGAGATAAGATTTATCAAACTCAAAAAACTCTGAGATACACATATATATAAAATAAAACCAAAACCATCCCACATACATGTTTAAAAAAAACTGCTACACATAGAGTAAAACACCAATGTAAGTACCAAAATAAAAAAACTAAGCATAATCATGAAAAAAGTCCCAAAATTTGAGCTAGTAATTCCCAACACAATCCCCACAGTCCTCTTGGAAACTTGAACGAAGTTTTATGTACATTGGGTGAGCATAAAAGTATACTTAGTAGAGAAAAACCAAAGTCTATCATGCACAAGTGAAGAGGCATACTAATTCCCCCATGAGAAAATAAAAGAAACCGAAAGAACCTATCAAGGTATAATAACCACCCCAACATCACCAAATACACACTTACCAAATAACAAAATTCAAGTAAATTAATATAATGAACTTTGATGATATAGTACCCTGCACCACTTTACCACTGATTTGCTACTCTCACACCCTAACGATAAACATCTTGACACTCCCACCTATTACTAAAGTACCACGTATCAACCTTCCCACACACACATGGCCCCCACAACTAGATCTCATCTACAGACACATGGGATACACACCACATAACATCCCTCTTGCACACACCTGGTCCTCACAACTACATCTTTTTCGAAGACACATGGGCTAAAAACCTATCGTGGGACCCTCTACCCTATTGGGGAATGGCATAAGCCCAAGGTTTGGCCACCTTGGGCATCACTGGGGATGTTGGCATGCAGGTGGGGAGGCCACCCCAATACCTCATTACCCAATAACACATTTGTCGCTTCGGCGGTGGCATAATGGTGGGTGGTCGAGGTCCATAAAAACAGTGTTCGGTGAGGTTTGGGGTTTGATTCCTAGGAGCCCTCTATTGGGGGAATTTCCACCTCCCATGTACCACTCATCTTGTCGGGTCACCCGATATCTCACCGGGTGGGAAAAATGGGTGCACTTCACCTAGCCAATAGATTGCTGTGTCGAACCATTTCTGATCGCGGTGTTACCCCGTCAGACACTCTGTCATCTTGGCTGGAAACAACTCCTTTGCAGTTGGGGCTTTTCCAGATGACCTCTTCATGGGGAGGTGGGTTCCTTGGTGTGGAGGGTTCGAAAAGGCCACTCCTAGGGATTCACTTTTTAAGAAGAAAATACAACTCACCCACACACACCTGGGCATCACAAACCACTACCTACCCAAAGAATCTTGGGATGTCACTGCCTAGAAGACGGAGCATGGAAGAGTGGGTGGCCAACCATCCATCCTCCCACCTGGATGTTTGAGAAATACACCCCATGATAATGGGGATGTTATGGACATAGTTCTTAATGACGGTGGAGTGTATATATAAAACACAAGGAAAATACATGTAAATATATATAGTACCAAACAATCCAGAACAACCTATGGGTTTTCAATAAAAAATACCCTTTGATACTTCCAACTATGTTGCTACCTCTAAATGCATTATATAAAATCGATAATAGTCACTTCATAATTTTATAAATGAAATCCATTCACAGTGATCCATAACTGAAACATACCCCATGATAACTAATTTAACCGATTATCATTATTTATTAAGGATACCATTTATTTATTCCATCCCTACTTGGGAAACTACCAATCACATCATGCCATAATCCACACAACATAAACCAAACATAGGAAAAAGGAACTATAATAAGGAAACTCGCATCATATTTCCACCCCATTTAACACCCTTAATGACCACTGCCATCATCATTCTTCAAATTCATTCCTCCCTGTACTTCCTATCAATAAGAAAATCCCCAACATACTGCCAAACCTTGCAACACACCTGATCCCAACTAAACCTAACAACCCCACTATATAACAACACCATACCCATCACACTTAGCAAAATAAACATACCACAACCCAAAGCATCAGTCTTGATACTCAAAAACATCCCATCCATTCCACAATAAAACTATCTCTCAACCTGAGATACCATTTCACCACCCATATCACCCCAAAAATAGTCATGATCTCAACCCTTGCACCAGAAAACCACACAAGGAATAATTGGGAACAAATCCACACATAACACACTACCATACCAACAAAGAAAGGTGTATTTAGATTTAGAAAACACTCATTATTTAATTCCATTTTGATAATTTAGGGGTTATCATAGAGAAAGTCTGATCCTGAGGAATCCATTTATTTAACTGAATATACATGGTTAACCAATTTTGTATTCATACGGTTGTTCACATAGGATCAACAATAAACATCCACAAGCCATCACAGGTTCACAAATAAAGGCCACCAATGACCATGATTTTAAGTAAGCATATAGCCTTTACAGATGAAAATATCATTAACTATTAAAACATAAGTGTAACACCCCAAGCTTCTACGGTACGTTTCCCTTCGAATAATGCGATAGCGTGTGTTGTACGCAACCTCGAGTTCTAACACACACCACAACTAATTAAACTAGCCGTTGTGAATAGTAATACCTAATTTTTGAAATCATATATATTCTATATTTCAAAATGGACTTCATTTTTGGATTTGGAATATCAAAATTAGCCTAGGGTGAAATTTTGGTACATTTCGGATAACTTTCATATTTTGATGAATAGTGAAAATTTCTAAATTTTAATTAAAAACAACTTTTTTAATCAAAATAATTAATAGTGATAAATTATGAATTTGAGTGGTTTTAAAGTATATTTATAATATATTTTTACCATTCAATTTAATGTTTATCATTGGACATAATTTTACAATTAAACCGAACATAAACAAGTGTCAATCTTTTGATAGTTATTATCTCTTAAAAACACGCTTTTTGTTTTGACAGCGGGAATTAATTTTAAATTAATTTCTGCCACTTCTGTGTTTTGAATTTAGGAAAATGGATTCCATATTTGGAATCAGGATGTTCAAATTGTGTAAATAGGTAACTTTTATTTTTAGACATTTTGAATAGTTACTGTGGTAAATATTTTATTTACCATGGTTAAAGGGTAAATCCGGTAAATAAGGGTTAAAAAAATAATATTATAATAATAAAAAATTACCCTAAAACGTGTCCTAACCTTATTGGTGGACACATACCCGACCATGGGCATCCTTTGGTCAATTTGGGGACCCCTTGGAGCCACTTGTATGTGGTAGGGACACTTTATATTAATAAAGTTAAAATAAAAATAAAAATAGCATAAGCTTACATCTTTTAGAAGAACAATTTTTACATAGGGTTATACATGTTGGATTTTTGATTATAAATATTCATTAGAAATATAAAAAGCTTTCCTACATAATGATATTTTATTTATAATTTTTAGACATTATATAATTTATTTTATTTATGACACAATGATGATGCACTAATTACTAAAATAATGAAAAATAAAAATAATTGATCTTATAAATACCCAAATAATTATAATATGAAACTTTTAATGAATTAAACTAATTTTCTATGATAATATGATATATTAGGATTGATTTAATTGACTTTGTTCGAAGTAATCAATCTGTTAGGAGTTTCACAAAAATCAACTATTGAATAGTGTCAAAATTGACATAAAAGAGTTCTTAAAACAAATATTATATTATTAATTGATATTAAATTCCTAAAAATCTAAGGTTCGGCCAAGAGACTTATATTATGATAGGTTCCTCATTAATGGACCACTTGGGGGTCGCTTGGATGTATATAGTAAGTTTATTAATCATATTATATAAAAATACAAAGAGACATTGTAAAAGTGAAACTAATTAACTTAGAGTTAATACTTAAAGATAAGGTTAATATAAGTACCCAAACCTGTCTAAATTATATTGGATGAGTTGTTTTCGACCTATCCCCACCTCATCCTTTGAATATTCAACTTTGGAGCCTTTGTAAACCGAATATGAATTTATTATAAATTAATATTTCTAACTTTTCCAAAGGTGCCCCTCACCCCTCTTATAAAAAGGGAACTCCTCCTTCTCATTTCTTCACACCTTCAAAGCCTTTTGGTTTGGCCAAACTCTGCCCAAATACTCTCCCAACATCCCTCAATACAACCTAGAGGCCTTAGTTTGATCAGAAAGCCAACCTAAGGAGCCCTTTTGATCAAATCAAAAGGAAGAACCCGAAGAAGAGGTAATGATTTCACCACCCTTTTCTAAGTTCATTTCTTCTTCCACTTCTTCTTCCTTTGTTCTTACCATTCTGAAATAATAACTCCAGTATCTCACATATACTGTGATGTTATTATAAATATGGTACAATCATATTCAGTATTCTATCCACCCTTTGAATAACATGTCACCATACGTGCGTACGTACGGCTTACCGTCTCCACGTCGTGGTGTAATTGTTATTCAATATAATATTATTTGGATGGGTATAATAATGATGTGTAACTCATGTAAATAATAAATATAACATGTTAATGATTCTGTATATATGATATACCATCCATTTATATATTATTTTAATATCAAAAGAATGATATTGTCACTCGTGCGTACGTACGGACTACCGTCTCCACGAACGCGATGAGATTCATTCTCCATCGTAACCATTAAAGCGTAATTATCATTTTATGATTTAAAAATGATGTTTAAGGACTTGATATCATTCTGGATATGAATAATATACAACCTATCCTTTACAAACATGTCTTACGTAACAAAACATATGAAAGAAAACAAGTAAGTTAACACCCGAAACAACGATAATACTAAGATATTATTATCAAATCAATATTAAAAGATCATATATGATATCATATTAATGTATATGATTCTTGTATAATTTAATAACAATTATTTCACCATTATACAGGAGGTTAACCTACCACAACCAAGGAAAAGTACAAGGTAAGGGTTATTTCACAATCTCTTCTTTATCCGAGGTTGTTTATACGTAATAATCTACTGGGATCTCGTTATCATCCACATCCATGTTTCTTCAAAATGTGTTTCAAAACATTTTTACTATTTACAAGAATATGGGTTAAAGTCATTTATACCCTTGTTTGACTTTTTATAAGAGGTTTATAAAGGAATCTTTCCGTCGTTTTCAAAACAAGGTCCTTTTTAACCTTTTCGACAGAATTGAGGTAAGAATGTTTTTTTTAACTTATATGGCGGGTGCGGTTATTTTCCGCCGTTATAAAATCGTCGAAGCTTTACTTACAAGCTTATAAGAATATTTTCAAAGAAAATGTTTTATTTTATATGGATCTTAAATGATTTCAAAATAAAAGGAGATATTTCTTTAAAAAGAATTTTGATTTCATCTATGTCAACATCCTTTGATGGATTTTAAGATTATTTGAAGTTGATTTATTATGATACAAAACTTCTATATTGTATTGAAGGTTTTGTGATATGTTTGACTGTGGATGTGCTATTTTTATACCATTCATAGTTTATTGTGAAAGTATTGACATTTCGTATGCTAGTTTTAATACGAATGTTTATGTTATGTTTAAACCTTTTCATATGGGAATGCATTGGACTTAATAAGTGACGGGTGGAGCCCGCTATAGCTCCTCGATGCATCGGTAGGTCTCATGAGACAAACTAGTGTCTTGGCACAAGGCCTTGACAAAATCTTATTTGTAGTCTTGGCACGAGGCCTTGGCTATGTGGTTATGATAGTCTGGTATTATGCATTCCAACATTATGAAAGTGGTTATTTATTTTTGCATGTGATTATTCGATTAGTGGAATATCCATGTGAATAAGTAAATGGCATTATTTCATTTTATTTATGCCATACCATGTTGAAAGTTCATGTTTAAAAGGCTTTTGTTTTAGTTATACATTGCCTTAAATGTTTATTCTTATTGATGAAAGTTTCCGCTATATTGTTATCCTTACTGGGCATTTGAGCTCACCCCTTTTCTATGTTTTATTTTTCCCAGGAAGTGAAGATGTAAGTTATGAATGACCTGCAGGGATATTATGAGGGGATTGTAGTGTGGACTGTGGAAACATTATGTTGTTGTAGTAGTTTTTGATTTTATGATGTAATGTAAAACTTATGAATATATCTAGTGTTTCCAAGGCTACTAAACCAATCGGTCTTTCGAGATTTGATCTTTCTTGTGATCATGCCAATGTTATGTAATAATGCACCGACTCTAGGCAACTAGGGTCGGGGCGTTACAGTTGGTATCAGAGGAAGTTTAGTACAAACCTTGGAAGCTAGATTTAGATAAACTCTGATTAGAGCACGTATACCTAAGATGAACTTTGAGGATTTGTATAGAAGAACTTCATAGAATTTTGGTATTGTAGAGATTTTGTGAGTTTTCCGAGCAATACATCCCTGTCTGGATACGAGCAGGTAGAGGCGGCTCTGGCACAGATGTACCTAGGGGTAAAACCCGAAAACACCGCTTTGAGCTAGACTCGAACGGGAACTGGTGCACGACAACGGGCCTTGCTGCACTCTTGGTTACGACACTCCCGGGGGATATGCTTAGGATAACTCTCACTATCTTTACAAATCATTATGAAGGGATTATGAGTATATACTTCCTCAAAAAAACATTTTTATGATTATGGATTATATCCATAAATAGTTCAATTTATGTTAAGTGTTTTATAAGTATGGGATTTTGTATTTTGATTCATAAACTGATCTAGTTTATGCCATTGTTTAGAAATGGCGCCTAGTGGAAGAAATGGAAACCGTATCAATGCACGCACTCCATGTAGGGATTGCCCTCCTGCTCAAGATAATTATAGTGGGGCTGGTGATGCAACTGGTGCTGATCAGCTAATCACCATACTGGGACAACTTACTCAGGTTATGAATAATAACCTTACCCGTATGGAGCACCCTGATCCGCAGCGTGGAGGATCAATGTTAGATCGATTCATGAGACAACAACCACCAACGTTCAATGGGAGTACAAATCCCTTAGTAGCTGAGCAATGGATATTTTCCCTAGAGAAAATATTTCAGGCTTTGGGGAGTAGTGAAAGGGAAAAAGTTACCATGGCAGTTTACCGCCTCACTGGAGATGCTGATCAATGGTGGTCATTGATTCAAAACATGAAGGAAGATGATGAAGTATCAAACATGGAATGGAGGGAGTTCAAAGATCTGTTTTTAGAAAAATACTTTCCTCGCGACCATCGAGCAGATATGGAAAGACAATTTCTGAGTCTGAGACAAAAGGAGGATGAGAATGTCACAAAGTATGAGGCTAACTTTACAAGGTTAGCGAGATACGCTGGTGATTATATTCGCAACCCAAGAAGTAAGATTGATCGTTTCTTTGATGGGTTAAAACCATTTCTCCGTCGAGCATTAGTCTCACAATCCTTTTCATCGTACGAAGACATTGTCTCATGTGCTATCAAGACCGAAAAGGAATTCTCTAAGTCTTATGACTTTAAAGCAAAGCAAGGGAAGAAGAGACCTGCTGATCAATCTGGGAATGGAAATAAGGGGAAGACGGGAATGGTTGAATATCCATCTTGTGGTAAGTGCGGGAAGAAACACCCCGGTGCTTGCCTGAAAGGAATGGGAGTCTGTTACAAGTGTGGTGAAAAAGGCCACCAAGCTCATGATTGCAAGGGGAAGAAGGAAGCTACCAACGTTCAGTGCTACAATTGCAGGGAGATGGGGCATTATGCAAATGCATGTCCTAAGCGTCAGGAGAACTTACCTCAGAAAAGGCCAAGGGATCAAGGCCAGGCTTATGCTATCACTACTGCTGAGGTAGAAGCTCCGAAAGACGTGGTGGCAGGTAATTTAATGGTTTCCTCAAGTTTAGCAAATGCATTATTTGATTCTGGATCATCGCATTGTTTCATATCTTCCCAGTTTGCTAAGAAAATTAGATATTTCCAATTTGATTTAATAAGGGAGTTGTCAGTTAAAACTCCTAAGGGAAGTATCGTTGCAACAAAGTTTTGTGAATCAGTCCCCATTAGAGCACATAAATTTTCTTTATCTGCTGATCTCATCGTCATACCTATGATTGAGTTTGATATAATCCTCGGTATGGACTGGCTTTCGGACTATGATGCGAAGATTTATTGTAAGAAGAAAGAGGTTACGATTCTTGATGATAATGATAAGGAACACCTTATTTTTAGAGCAGAATCGTCACCACCTAATTCTTATTTAGACCCACCCCCAGTAGCTCAACTTAATTCAATTATTAAGGAGGAAGAGAATGAAGTAACTATCGGTGAGGAAAGAAATGTTCAAATAGAGGATGTACCTGTTGTGAAAGAATTTGTAGATGTATTTCCGGAAGATTTACCTGGACATCCTCCAGAACGAGAAGTTGAGTTTTCTATTGATTTGATTCCTGGATCAAGGCCTATATCGAAGACCCCTTATAGAATGGCCACTGTAGAGTTAGTCGAACTAAAGAAAAAACTAGAGGAATTGAGTAATAAGGGATTTATTCGCCCTAGTGTTTCTCCATGGGGAGCCCCTGTTCTTTTTGTTAAAAAGAAAGATGGATCTATGAGGTTATGTATCGATTACAGGGAGATCAATGCTATAACGATAAAGAACAAGTATCCCCTACCTCGTATTGATGATTTATTTGACCAACTGCATGGAGCTCAATACTTTTCAAAGATTGACCTTCGATCTGGATACCATCAGTTGTGTGTGAAGAAGGAAGACATTCCGAAAACAGCATTTCGAACCAGGTACGGGCATTACGAGTTTACTGTAATGCCGTTTGGATTGACCAATGCACCCTCTGTATTCATGGATCTGATGAATAGAGTTTTCAAGGAGTATCTCGATGAATTTGTGGTAGTATTTATTGATGATATATTGGTATACTCCAAAACCTATGAAGATCATGAAAATCACTTGCGCATTATCTTGAAGACTCTGAGGAGGCATGAATTATATGGAAAGTTTAGCAAGTGTGAATTCTGGCTTCGGAAGATTTCTTTTCTTGGCCATATTGTCTCTAAAGATGGAATCTCTGTTGATCCTTCTAAGACCAAGGCAATCCAAGAATGGCCAGCACCTACGAATATAACTGAGGTACGTAGTTTTATTGGTTTGGCAGGTTATTATCGACGTTTCGTCTAGAATTTTGCCCGATTAGCAAACCCATTAACGAAGCTCACACGTAAAGGGGTTAAATTTGTTTGGACAAAAGAGTGTGAAGAATGTTTCGAAGAACTGAAGAGAAGATTAGTCAATGCTCCTATATTGACTCTACCATCGGGGAATGATGGGTTCGTTATTTATAGTGATGCATCAAAGAAAGGACTTGGCTGTGTCCTTATGCAGAATGATAGAGTTATTGCCTATGCATCACGACAGTTGAAAATTCATGAACAAAACTATCCTACTCATGATCTTGAGTTAGCAGCTGTGATCTTTGCTTTGAAGATATGGAGGCACTACCTCTATGGTGAAAAATGTGAGATTTATACTGATCACAAGAGTTTGAAGTATATTTTCTCACAAAAAGAACTCAACATGAGGCAAAGGAGATGGCTTGAATTACTCAAGGATTATGATTGTACGATACACTACCACCCGGGGAAGGCAAACAAGGTGGCAGATGCTTTGAGCAGAAAAGACCATGGAGTTTTGAACATGATGAGAATTGAAAGGGATCCAATTTTCATGGATCTAGTGAAGATGGACATGGGAATAACCAGGGAAGGTGAAACATCAATGCTTTTTCAAATGGTTGCCAAACCATCTTTACTAGAAAGGATTAAGAGTTCTCAGACCGATGATGACGAATTCCAAAAGAAGATTAAAGCTGTGAATGATGGGAGATTGAGAGACTTTGTGTATGAAGATGGAATTTTGAAATTCGGGAAGAGACTTTGTGTTCCCAATATACCTGATCTAAAAAGGGAATTGCTGGATGATGCTCATAGTTCCAATTTCTCTATACACCCTGGGAGCACCAAAATGTATAGAGATTTGAAGGAACATTTTTGGTGGGACAACATGAAGAGGGAGATTGCTGATTTTGTGTCAAGGTGTATGGTTTGTCAACAAGTGAAAGCTGGAAGGCAACAGCCTGGAGGAGTCATGCAACCTCTTCCCGTACCGGAGTGGAAATGGGACAATATTACGATGGACTTTGTCATGGGGCTACCAAAGACTCCTAGAAGGAACGATGCAATATGGGTTATTGTTGATCGTCTTACCAAGTCAGCACATTTTCTTGCTATAAGAGAAGATCTACCCCTGGAACGTCTAGCAAGACTATATATTAATGAAGTTGTGAGACTTCATGGAGTACCCCTATCGATTGTTTCTGATCGTGATCCCCGTTTTACTTCAAGATTTTGGAAAATTCTTCAGAAATCCCTAGATACTGAACTTCATTTGAGCACTGCTTACCACCCTCAGACAGACGGACAATCAGAACGGACTATTCAGACCTTAGAAGACATGTTGAGATCTTGCTCACTTGACTTTCAGGGTATGTGGGATCAATATTTACCACTGGTAGAATTTTCCTATAACAATAGCTTCCATTCGAGTATACAGATGGCACCATATGAAGCGTTATACGGAAAGAGATGTCGTACACCAACCTGTTGGGATGACGTTGGTGAAAGAAAACTTGTAGGCCCAGAACTGGTGGAGGAAACGGTGGAAAAGGTGAAGGTAATCCAAAATCACATCAAAGCAGCTCAAAGTAGGCAGAAGAGCTATGCCGATAATCGAAGGAAGGATTTGGAATTTCAAGTCGGTGATCATGTTTTCCTAAAGGTATCTCCGTGGAAGGGAGTCATACGTTTTGGTAAGAAAGGTAAATTGAGTCCCAGGTACATCGGACCTTTCGAAATTCTAGAACGAATTGGGGCTGTAGCTTACCGATTGGCAATGCCGCCAAGTCTCTCCAAAGTTCACGATGTGTTCCACGTATCTCTGTTGAGAAAATACATGCCTGACCCAACGCATGTACTCACCTATGAGGAATTAGAACTGGAACCCGATCTGTCTTATTGCGAAGAGCCCGTCAGGATTCTTGATACAAGAGAACAAGTACTGAGAAACCGGACGACGCGTCTGGTAAAAGTTTTGTGGAGAAATCATAAAATGGAAGAGGCAACGTGGGAACCCGAGGAACTTATGATGAAGAACCACCCGAGTCTTTTTATGCAGTAATACCCTAGAAATTGCGAGGACGCAATTATTTGAAGGAGGGGAGAATGTAACACCCCAAGCTTCTACGGTACGTTTCCCTTCGAATAATGCGATAGCGTGTGTTGTACGCAACCTCGAGTTCTAACACACACCACAACTAATTAAACTAGCCGTTGTGAATAGTAATACATACTTTTTGAAATCATATATATTCTATATTTCAAAATGGACTTCATTTTTGGATTTGGAATATCAAAATTAGCCTAGGGTGAAATTTTGGTACATTTCGGATAACTTTCATATTTTGATGAATAGTGAAAATTTCTAAATTTTAATTAAAAACAACTTTTTTAATCAAAATAATTAATAGTGATAAATTATGAATTTGAGTGGTTTTAAAGTATATTTAGAATATATTTTTACCATTCAATTTAATGTTTATCATTGGACATAATTTTACAATTAAACCGAACATAAACAAGTGTCAATCTTTTGATAGTTATTATCTCTTAAAAACACGCTTTTTGTTTTGACAGCGGGAATTAATTTTAAATTAATTTCTGCCACTTCTGTGTTTTGAATTTAGGAAAATGGATTCCATATTTGGAATCAGGATGTTCAAATTGTGTAAATAGGTAACTTTTATTTTTAGACATTTTGAATAGTTACTGTGGTAAATATTTTATTTACCATGGTTAAAGGGTAAATCCGGTAAATAAGGGTTAAAAAAATAATATTATAATAATAAAAAATTACCCTAAAACGTGTTCTAACCTTATTGGTGGACACATACCCGACCATGGGCATCCTTTGGTCAATTTGGGGACCCCTTGGAGCCACTTGTATGTGGTAGGGACACTTTATATTAATAAAGTTAAAATAAAAATAAAAATAGCATAAGCTTACATCTTTTAGAAGAACAATTTTTACATAGGGTTATACATGTTGGATTTTCGATTATAAATATTAATTAGAAAGCTAAAAAGCTTTCCTACATAATGATATTTTATTTATAATTTTTAGACATTATATAATTTATTTTATTTATGACACAATGATGATGCAGTAATTACTAAAATAATGAAAAATAAAAATAATTGATCTTATAAATACCCAAATAATTATAATATGAAACTTTTAATGAATTAAACTAATTTTCTATGATAATATGATATATTAGGATTGATTTAATTGACTTTGTTCGAAGTAATCAATCTGTTAGGAGTTTCACAAAAATCAACTATTGAATAGTGTCAAAATTGACATAAAAGAGTTCTTAAAACAAATATTATATTATTAATTGATATTAAATTCCTAAAAATCTAAGGTTCGGCCAAGAGACTTATATTATGATAGGTTCCTCATTAATGGACCACTTGGGGGTCTCTTAGATGTATATAGTAAGTTTATTAATCATATTATATAAAAATACAAAGAGACATTGTAAAAGTGAAACTAATTAACTTAGAGTTAATACTTAAAGATAAGGTTAATATAAGTACCCAAACCTGTCTAAATTATATTGGATGAGTTGTTTTCGACCTATCCCCACCTCATCCTTTGAATAGTCAACTTTGGAGCCTTTGTAAACCGAATATGAATTTATTATAAATTAATATTTCTAACTTTTCCAAAGGTGCCCCTCACCCCTCTTATAAAAAGGGCACTCCTCCTTCTCATTTCTTCACACCTTCAAAGCCTTTTGGTTCGGCCAAACTCTGCCCAAATACTCTCCCAACATCCCTCAATACAACCTAGAGGCCTTAGTTTGATCAGAAAGCCAACCTAAGGAGCCCTTTTGATCAAATCAAAAGGAAGAACCCGAAGAAGAGGTAATGATTTCACCACCCTTTTCTAAGTTCATTTCTTCTTCCACTTCTTCTTCCTTTGTTCTTACCATTCTGAAATAATAACTCCAGTATCTCACATATACTGTGATGTTATTATAAATATGGTACAATCATATTCAGTATTCTATCCACCCTTTGAATAACATGTCACCATACGTGCACACGTACGGCTTACCGTCTCCACGTCGTGGTGTAATTGTTATTCAATATAATATTATTTGGATGGGTATAATAATGATGTGTAACTCATGTAAATAATAAATATAACATGTTAATGATTCTGTATATATGATATACCATCCATTTATATATTATTTTAATATCAAAAGAATGATATTGTCGCTCGTGCGTACGTACGGACTACCGTCTCCACGAACGCGATGAGATTCATTCTCCATCGTAACCATTAAAGCGTAATTATCATTTTATGATTTAAAAATGATGTTTAAAGACTTGATATCATTCTGGATATGAATAATATACAACCTATCCTTTACAAACATGTCTTACGTAACAAAACATATGAAAGAAAACAAGTAAGTTAACACCCGAAACAACGATAATACTAAGATATTATTATCAAATCAATATTAAAAGATCATATATGATATCATATTAATGTATATGATTCTTGTATAATTTAATAACAATTATTTCACCATTATACAGGAGGTTAACCTACCACAACCAAGGAAAAGTACAAGGTAAGGGTTATTTCACAATCTCTTCTTTATCCGAGGTTGTTTATACGTAATAATCTACTGGGATCTCGTTATCATCCACATCCATGTTTCTTCAAAATGTGTTTCAAAACATTTTTACTATTTACAAGAATATGGGTTAAAGTCATTTATACCCTTGTTTGACTTTTTATAAGAGGTTTATAAAGGAATCTTTCCGTCGTTTTCAAAACAAGGTCCTTTTTAACCTTTTCGACAGAATTGAGGTAAGAATGTTTTTTTTAACTTATACGGCGGGTGCGGTTATTTTCCGCCGTTATAAAATCGTCGAAGCTTTCCTTACAAGATTATAAGAATATTTTCAAAGAAAATGTTTTATTTTATATGGATCTTAAATGATTTCAAAATAAAAGGAGATATTTCTTTAAAAATAATTTTGATTTCATCTATGTCAACATCCTTTGATGGATTTTAAGATTATTTGAAGTTGATTTATTATGATACAAAACTTCTATATTGTATTGAAGGTTTTGTGATATGTTTGACTGTGGATGTGCTATTTTTATACCATTCATAGTTTATTGTGAAAGTATTGACATTTCGTATGCTAGTTTTAATACGAATGTTTATGTTATGTTTAAACCTTTTCATATGGGAATGCATTGGACTTAATAAGTGACGGGTGGAGCCCGCTATAGCTCCTCGATGCATCGGTAGGTCTCATGAGACAAACTAGTGTCTTGGCACAAGGCCTTGAAAAAATCTTATTTGTAGTCTTGGCACGAGGCCTTGGCTATGTGGTTATGATAGTCTGGCATTATGCATTCCAACATTATGAAAGTGGTTATTTATTTTTGCATGTGATTATTCGATTAGTGGAATATCCATGTGAATAAGTAAATGGCATTATTTCATTTTATTTATGCCATACCATGTTGAAAGTTCATTTTTAAAAGGCTTTTGTTTTAGTTATACATTGCCTTAAATGTTTATTCTTATTGATGAAAGTTTCCGCTATATTGTTATCCTTACTGGGCATTTGAGCTCACCCCTTTTCTATGTTTTATTTTTCCCAGGAAGTGAAGATGTAAGTTATGAATGACCTGCAGGGATATTATGAGGGGATTGTAGTGTGGACTGTGGAAACATTATGTTGTTGTAGTAGTTTTTGATTTTATGATGTAATGTAAAACTTATGAATATATCTAGTGTTTCCAAGGCTACTAAACCAATCGGTCTTTCGAGATTTGATCTTTCTTGTGATCATGCCAATGTTATGTAATAATGCACCGACTCTAGGCAACTAGGGTCGGGGCGTTACAATAAGCATGCATCAAATTTTACCATCCCCTATTTATTGGTTTAAATATGATTCTATTATCTCTATTAAACTTGGATTCAATTTACTTCATAAGAAAAACATTCATATACCCACCCTATATGATACACAATAATGAGGAATGAAGAGATCCCTACCTCGAGAAATGGATGATCATCAATTCCTCCTTGCACCCTGAACATCAGGTGCGTAATGATCCAAGGAAAACACGGTCAAAGGGTGAGACATAAATGCACGAATTCTTAGGGAAGAAAGATTATAAGATGATCAGTAGCAAGATTAAAGAGAAAAAATAGAAGGGAAAGGGATATTTGCTTTAGAAATGCCAAATCCTATATCAATAGAAGAGTGGTTTTAAAATCCATTAAATTTAGATCACAACCAAGACCACATGTTTTGAATAAATTAAAGTCTCTTGAGTGTTAGGAATTAAATATATAATTTATATCCTTTGAAACAACTTCAAAACACTTATACATGGTTTTAAACTCATTTTATGTCAAATAAAATATTAAAGGGGAGAAATTGGAAAAACTTGAGAAAACTGGAATTTTGACAAAATGTTGGAAATGAATCACTATTGGGTGAGTCACCAACATGATTCACTGATGGATGAGTAAATGATGTGACCTAATGATGGAGAGTCACTGATACTACCTACCGTCAGTAAGTCACTAACACGAGTCACCGAATATACCTACTAATGGTGAGTCACTGATGCGACCTACCTTCAGTAAGTCACCGATGGATGAGTCACTGACGCGACCTACTAATGGTGATTCACCGATGTGACCTACCATCAGTAAGTCACCAATACGAGTCACCGACGCAACCTATAAATGGAGAGTCAATAATGTGACTCACTGACGGCATGTCACTGATGAAACTCATAGATTCTACTTAATGACGCCACCTACTAAAGCCACCTAGCAATACTACCTACCGGTGACACCTAATGATTCCACCTACCATGGGAAAATTATATTTGTGGAAAACTCCAAAATAGAGTCACTGTTTCCTCCTAGAACACCTCAAACACCAGATTTTTGCAAATTTATGGACTGGGGAGGTCTAGGCCATTACATTAGATATTTATCAAACTATTCTCATCCTCAAGAATCCAAAAACAATCCCAGAAGCAAAATAGGGTTCCGAACAACCACCCCATGAGATACCTTTCAAGGTTACCACTATAATTGAAACACTGCTACGACATCAAAGTTTCAATGATAAACCACCTTGTGTTAGTCAAAAGCCTGGGTGAAACGTTGACATCCAATAACACCTCTGACATCTAAAAACCCAACCGACCAAAAGACACACCACACAAGTAAAATAACCACACTTTCCTAAATACACAAATTAAGGAATTCCTCCATCCATGTCAAGATACTATCCGCTCTGGGTGACACTGACTCACCTGTATTGGTTTAATCACATCTCAGTTAATTCATCTTGATTAGGAATCTGGTCCTCCACTTTTTACATTTCAGGACTTTATCACACATTAAGGAAAAAAGGAAACAACTCATCTCATAGAAAACAAGGTTCATGAATCACATTATAAAGAAATACATAACAAGAAAAAACTCAAAAAAAATCTAGGTACTGGGCATGCATCTGCGCTTCTTGATCTAAAGTAATATCCTCCAGGACACCATGCGTCCACAACACATGGACCAAAGGAATGGTCCACCCACACAAAACCATGTATCAAAAATTCTGGATCTCTACTGGACACTCCATAAACATCGCGTCATCTTCAACATAAAACTCTCCCTATTCAATGACATGAGAGTAATCGTGAAGATATTGGTGAAGCTAAGACACGTAAAAGAAATCGTGGATCCTCTCAAACTGTAGTGGCATCAACAACTTGTATTACACCTTACCAACTCACCCCAACACATAAAAGGTTCCAATGATCCTTAGATAAAGCTTTCTCCCCATACCAAACCTACACTTCCTATATTGAGGGGAAACCTTTAAGAATATGTAGTCCCCAACCTCAAACTCCAAGGGCCTCCTCTTATGATCGATGCATGACATCTGCCGATCCGGTGATGCTTTCATCCTCTCACAGACAAGATGAAACTTCTCTATTATGATATGTACTACTTCAGGACCAAGAAAAGTTGTATCCCCAACCTCTTTCCAGCACAAAGGTGAACGAAATGGTCTCCCGTACATGGAGTAAAACGAAGCCATGCTAATGTAAGAGTGATAACTATTATTTTAAGCAGACTATACCAAGGGTAGGTGTCGTACCAAAGATCCACCAAAGTCGAAGATCCATGTTCACAATATATCCTCCAACATATGGATAGTCGGCTCTATCTGCCCATCTGTCTGAGGGTGGAAGGCATTGATGAGGTGTAACTGAGTGCCCAAAGAATTCTGTAATCCCCTCTATAATCATGAGGGAAAATGTGTCTCTTGATTTGAAAATATTGATATTTAAACTCCATGAAGCTTCACCACTTCATCCACATACCTCCTTACCAAGGCATCCACTGTGCCCGACTCCTTAATCGCTAATAAGTGAACCGATTTTGTCATCCAATCCACCACCACCCAGATTGAATCATAGCCTCCCTGAGCCCTGGGTAATCCTGTGATGAAATCCATCGATATGTAATCCCACTTCCACTCAGGGACATCTAAGGGATGCAACGAACCATTGGGTACATGGTGCTCATCCTTCACTTTCTGGAACACTAAGAACTTCACCACAAACTCCGTTACCACCCATTTCATCCCGGTCCACCTAAACTATTCTCTCCAACCGTGGTACATCTTAGAAATTCTTGAGTTTACCACTAAGGGTGAGATATGAAACTCAATGTGAACTCCCTCCCACATTACCGCTGGGACAAACAGTCTCGCATGGAGAAATCATCCGATTCTAACCATCTTATGACCATCACTCATGTGAATCACCCTGGTCAATGCGACCTCACATCACCTCTGCCTCTGAGTCTCCCCACTAAGACTCCTCCATATACTGCATCAGAGTAGACTACACCTTCATCTGAAACAGACATCCCATGCCACCGTCCATTCCTGCATCTAAGTTCAAGGAGGCCAACTCCTCCATCACATTCCAAACATCCATAGATTCATGAACAACCACATTATGCATCTTCTTTCTCAATTCATCATCCAAAAAATTCCCCTTACCTAAGGTGTAAGATATCTATAAATTGTAATCTTGAAGAAACTTCATAAACCTCTACTGTCTCAAGTTCAGATCTTGCTTGGAAAAGATATACCTCAAGTTCTTGTGAACTATGAAGACTAAAAAGCACTCCCCAATGAGGTAATGTCACCACAACT
This sequence comes from Viscum album, assembly GCA_963277665.1. Classification (NCBI taxonomy): domain Eukaryota; kingdom Viridiplantae; phylum Streptophyta; class Magnoliopsida; order Santalales; family Viscaceae; genus Viscum; species Viscum album. The sequence continues at coordinate 1,872,011,377 of OY728146.1, read as the reverse complement.
TCAGTGAGTAAATGACCGCTTCTAGATAGAGATATTGGGCGCAATAGTTATATTCATGGGGACAAAACTGCCTAGACCTATAAGAGATCACTCCCCACTATTGAATCACCACACATCCCAAGCCCATCTTAGAAGCATCCCAAAACACCTCAAAAATCACTCCTTACTCTGGAAACTAGAGCACTGATCAACTTCCCTTTTAGGTAGCTGAATCCCACCCCACACTTTCTACTCCACACAAAGGCCTGCTCCTTCAAGGTCAAGGTTGTCAACGGAGCTACTACTCAAGAGAAATAGGGTACGAAACGACCTGCTAGACTGAAAAAACTATGAACCCCTACAAAATTTTTGTGTTCTAATCAAGAATAAACTACATAGACCTTCAATGGGTCAATTTCTATACCCTTTTGAGACAACACATGTCCAAGGAAGTGTACCTCTTGTGTCCAAAACATACACTTGGTAAACTTACCATAGATATAGTGGTGTCAAAGAACATTCAGGATGGTACGAAGATGCTCGACATGTTTCTACTCAGAATTAAAGTAAATTAGGATATAATTGGTGAATAAAATGATGAAATGGTTCATGAACTCATGAATGATTGAGTTCATAAGCCCCATGAACATGGCTGGTAGGTTTTTAACACCGAACGATGTAACCACAAACTCGAAGTTCCCATATCTACACCTTAAAGAAATATTTAGGATATCATATTCCTCGACCCTAAGATTGTGATACCTATATCTAAAATTGATCTTAGAGAACCAACTCTCTCACCTCAGCTGGTCAAAAAGATCATCTATTCTTAGGAGCAGGTAATAGTTATTGACCGTTACTCGATTCAACCTCTGGTAGTCTATAAAAAACCTAAGACCACCATCCGCCATTTTTTTGAACAAGACTAGAGAACCCCAAGGTGACACACTAGGATGAAAAAATAATTTATTCACCAGGTTATCTATTTGAATCCTCAACTCCTTCAACTCTAATGGTGACATCCATTAAGGACCCATAAAAATTGTAGAAGTACTAGGTTGCAAGTCTATCCTGAAATCAACATCACGTCGAGGGGGTAAAGTCACAAACTTATCATGGAATAAATCCAAAAACTCCCTAAAAATGTTAGGAACCTCCTCCATATTAGCATCCACCAAATCCATCAGCATCTTATCTAATAAAAAAAGAAGGGACCCCACATGCTGATTTCCCATCTGACAACTCTTCTTTCTAATGAACACTACACACTGACCATGCATGTCTGAAAACATGAATCTCCCCCAGAAGTAGTAGATAACATCATGAATAGAGTAAAAATAGTATATACTAATGATGAAATCATTACATTGAATCTATAATAGGAAAATATCCACATAGTACTGATGCAATCCCATCATCAGTATACATCCATGTCACACATCAAACAAGCTGGTCTGACCTCCGACTGGTGTGCTCAACACCAGGTGAATGAGAATCCTCTCTACTTATAGTCATAGATAATGGGCTAGAAAAACTGAAAAAAGAGGTGATAGGCTCCTGAATCAAACAAAATGCAAGCAAGAGTATTGAATAAGCTGATCATAGAATGAACAATATCCGACCCTATTAGAACTGCTGCCTATGCGGTGTGTAACTAACCACACCCAGATCCTATACCCCTATGATGATTACATCCTCTTTGACCACACCTAGGTCAAGGGCCCTAAGGAATCCACTTATTGCAGCCTATACTTGATCCATCTCCTCTTTGTGGTGCATGAGGCTAGAGTCCCTGCTGTTGGAACTGCCATGCCACAACTACTACTAATGTAGGTGCTGGACCATCCTACCTCCACCATACTGAGCTCCAATGATTGTCGGTCACTGAATATAAAAATTCCCATGGACTCCATAGATAAAAAATTCTGGACCTAGGCCCACAAGATAGACATGAGGAACAAAAGTTCGAAATGGAAACTATTTAGGTCACCTCCTCGCCAGTCGGAACCTCGAAGGCCCTGGTGCCTGAGACCTGCTACTAGTAACCATTCCCTTTGAAGAACTAGGCTGACTCCCATATTACAATAGAACTCATCATGAGTTCATCCTATCAACTAAATATTCCTTCTTTGGGACCTCTAATTATGTCGTCAATGTAAATGGAGTAACGACGTACTAGAGAGAAGGATGAAGTGAATCCCCTAGGAGTCTCACACGAGACTCCTCTTTCGGAAAGAGATCTAGATAAAAATAAATTAGATCCTTGAATTTGATCTCCAGAACACATATTGACATACTCCCATGATATAGGGAGAGTAAATCCTACCTCTTCTCAGCCTTCATGGTCAAAGAAAGGAATTCTAATTAGAACTCCTTCTCAAAATTTTCCCATAGAACGTCAGCCTCCTTTATCTCCCCCAAGTAAAGTGTCCACCACTAACACACATATCCTTATATTTGGAACACCACCAAGGGAACCCAGTACAACATTAGATCCTAGATCAAGCTGAAAGTGATCAAAAGATTCTTGAGCCAACATTCCATCTCTATGTTCGGAATGTTTCACTCATACTTACCCAGAGTCTATCTCTAGAATGAACATCATGTTTTCAGCCATTGGTCATCCTCCCCCACTAGGTAAACCCTTCATCGATCTGCTGGGTTAGCCAGCTGAGCCTATATTTCCTATATTACACATGGATGATGACTAGGTTCTATAACCGAAAGGTAAATAAGTAATTCCTAAGCCTGAGTAGTATGTAATTTTATTTAAATTTCATTATAAATAATTTTATTGTTATCCCTTACACATTTCTCTAAGACACCATTTAAAAGAAGAACACAAGTCATTATGATGCATATATATTTCCTAGGGTCTCTACACTACAAACTATATAGACTAACTTGGTCATTAGGTAGGCTTAGAGTCCTTGCATCGGATAAAAGGAGGTCCTAAAATCCCATGTCATATTCGGTCTTCTCGGGTCTACGTCATGCACCAAGATCACCTAACACTATTGACCTACCAACCCATGAAATCCTCACTGTGCCTAACTCCAAACTCAATTGTATCTCTCAACCATCACCTCTGATACCATTCTATCATGACCCCCTCCCTATAATGATGCCCCTATTACGATAGAAATGGAGAAAGAGAGATAATGAACCCGAAGTCCCACCTTCAGTAGGCCATAGGGTGGCGACCATCACCAAGGATAAACAAATCTAAAAAAAGGGAGGCATTACCCTTTTTATAGTAACCAAGATCGGGAGATAATATGTATCAATCTAAAACAAATCCAAGACATGTATATATATATATGAAGGAAAACGGAAACCATCCCACATGAATGTTTAAAACAGAACTGTTACAAATATAATAAAACTCCAAAGTAAGTACCAAAAGAACAAAGCTAAGAAGTGTCACGACAACTATCCCAACGTTTGAGCTAGTAATTCCTAGCACAATCCTAGTAGTACTACTGGAAACATGAAATCAGTTTTATATATGTAGGGTGATCATACAAGTATAACAAGTAAGAAAAAACTATTGTCTCTCATGAACAAGTGGAGAAGCATACTAATGACCCCGTGAAAAAACAACAGAAACCAAAAGAACCTAACAATGTATACTAACCACCCCAACCACACCAAAGGCATTCTCACCAAATAACACAAGTCATGTAATGTAATATAGATCGAATCGATGATAGGGTACCCTGCACCACTTTCCTATCGATTAGCCACTCACACAATCTAATGAAAAGCATCCTGGCAGTCCTACCTCTTCCAAAATAACAACATCACAACCCACCCGCACACACCGGGGCCCCACAACTACATCTCAACTATAGACACATGGGACACATACCACATCACATCCCACCCACACACACCTGGGCCTCATAACTACATCTTTCTCATAGACACCTGGTCCACATACCACATCACATCCCGCAAACACCTTAGAGCACAACACATCTCATCCCAAAGACACCTTGGAAAACACAACTTGCCCGCACACAATTGGGCCTCACAAACCACTACCTACCCAAAGATTCTTGGGCTATCACCTCCTAGAAGAGGGAGCAGGGAAGAGAGGGTGTCCATCCATCCATCCTCCCACTGGTATGTTTGGGAAAGACACTCTCCCCCATGACAAAGGGGGTGTTCAACGTATAGTTCTCAACGAGGGTAGGGTATGTATCGAAAAAACAAGGAAAATATAGGTATGTATATATAGAACCAAAAAATAAAGCCCAATATATGGGTTCTCAATCAAACAAAGAACCACCATATGATACTTCCAACTCTACTGCTACCTCTAAATGAATTATTTAACACCAGTAACAGTCACTTCAAAAGTTGATAAATGAAATCCATTCACAACAAACCACAACTCAAACTTACCCCTAACCAACTCATTTAACCAATTATCATTATTTATTAAGGAGACCATTTATTTATTCCATACATACCTAGGAAAAAACCAATCCTAGCATGCAATAAGCTACACAACATTAACCACATATAGGAAAAAATAACCACAATAAGGAAACTCACTTCTTATTTTCACTCTGTTTAACACCCATACCGACCACTTCCATAATCATTCTTCAAATTCATTCTGCCCTATCCTTCCTCTCAATAAGAAAACCCACCAATGTACCACTAGACCCTGCAACAAACCTCATCACAACCAAACCTGATAGCCCCACTGTATAATAACACAACAACCATTACACCAAGAAACATAAACATACCACAACCTAAACCTGCAACCTCGCTTCTTAGAAACTACCCATACATTCCACAATAAAACCATATCTCAACCCTAGATACCATTTCACCTCTATTATCACCCTAAAATAGCCGTTCTCTCAACCCCAGCACCACACAACCACACAAGGCTCAATACGAAACAAAGCCACACACATCACACAACCATACCAACAAAGTAAGGTGTCTTCAAATCTAGAAAAAATAATTCTTTAATTCCACTTTGATAATTCAGGGGTTATAACATAGCAAGTTTGATCCTAAGGAATCCATTTATTTAACCGAAAATATGTGGTTAACCAATTTTATATTCATATGGCCATTCATAGAGGATCAAAAATAAACATCTATAATCCATTACAATTGAGAAAACAAAGTCCACCAATGACTATAATTTTTAGTAAGTATATAGCCTATACAAATTACAATATCTGTAACAAATAAAACATAATAATGGTTCACTTTTTCCAAACCATATTTATTGGTTTAAAGTTGATTCTATTTTTTTAATTAAACATGGATTCAACTGCCTTAATAGGGAAAAAATTCATACACACACCCCACACAATACACAATAAAGAGGGATGAATATATACCTACCTCAAGAAACAAATGATCAGAAATTCCTCCTTACACCCAGAACAGGTGGTGCACAAGGCTCTAGGGAAAAGTTTATCCAAGGGTGCAACATAGATGCATGAATCCTCAGGGAAAAAGGTTCTGGGATACCCTATATCAAGAGTAAAGTGAAAAGGAACAAGGGAAAAACAATCTCAACTTTAGAAAGGCCATATCGTATATCAACGGAGGAATGTTTTTGAAATCCATTAAATCCAGATTATGATCAAGACCACACTTTTTGACTAAATTAAAGATTTATGAGCATTAATAATTAAAGATATAATTTATATCATTTAAAATAGATTAAAAACACTTATTCATGGTTTTGATATCAATTTAATTCAAAAAAAATATTAAAGGGGTGAAACTAGAGAAATTGGAGAAAACTGGAATTTTGACAAACTGTTGGAAATGACTCACCGTTGGGTGAGTCACTGATGGATGAGTCATTGACCCAAGCTATCTATGGAGTGTCACAAATGTATCCTACCATTTTTAAGTGACAGACGTGAGTCACCAACACAACCTATCGACAATGAGTCACCGACATGCCCTTCCATTAATAAGTCACCAACACGAGTCACCGATGGATGAGTCACTAACATGACCTACCGATGGCGAGTCACTGAAGCGACCTACTGTTAGTAAGTCACTGATATGAGTCACCAAAATGACCTAATTATGGAGAGTCACTAACGCGAATCACTAATGGCGAGTCACTGATGCGAATCATCGATGCCACTTACCGACACCACCTACTGACACCACCTACTAACTCCACCTACTAAAGCCATTTACTGATTCCACCAGCCATTGGAAAACTGGTTTTTTTGGAAAATGCCTGAAATGAGTCATAGTTGCCTACAAAAACACTTAAAACTCTATATTTTTACAATATAATGGTCTGGGGGAGTGTGTTCCATTTCATATATAGACATTTTCATTATTTTGATCCCCTAACACATGTTTTTAAAGACTGCACAATCTTTAAACACTCCTTATCTAGTTATTCTAAGAACACTGCACGTTAGATTCATATTTCTTATACATATATACCTAATGGATAATAAAAAATAAATTTCCTATGATTTCACATCTATCTGAGATCATTTTATATTTTTTTTTTGATAGTTACATGAATGTTTTAGTTTATAAAACACATAAAAATCATTTTTGGTCATCCTAAATTTTTTTATTAAAATATATTCATTTCCTACATTTCAAAAATAATTATATAGGTGTTTTAATATGATATCATGATAATCGTAGGCCATTTGTTTTGTTTTTTACCCCCTAAATCACATTTTCAAATACATTAAAATATTTCAAAACAACTTATTCAGGCATTTCAAGTATAGATGTCTTCATAATTTCATTTATTCTACTCTTACATGTTTAAAATTATTCAAATACAATTTTAATAGGATTTCACAATGTTCAAAGATCTTTTGATTTGGTTTTTACCACTACAAATATGTTTTAGTATTTTAGAATGATAAAAATGTGTTTTGGGTCACCCCATGAAAAAAATAATTTGGATTAATATATATCCATTTCCTAAATATCAAAAACAATTTTATGGTTTTTGTACTATTTTTTTATAGTAATAAAATGTTCTTTAGTTGGTTTTTACCTTTTAGTGCTTATTTTGAATAACTATCAAATAATTAAAAACTACATATTCATTCATTTTGTGTACAAGACATATCAGTTTTACATTATAGATACTTGAAAAAATAGAAAATAATTAATATAAAATTTCCTATGATTTCAAAAGTAAATTCCTAGATTCTTTTAGATAGTTCATTTTCATTTTCTACGGTTTGTGGAACTTGGAGGAATCCTAGAGTAGGTTTAGCAGAGTTTGGGAGAGGAAATATATTTGAAAAAGAATTTTATGATGTTAATATTAGTTCATGATGTGAGTGAGCAATTCAAATCCCCAATAGGAACTTACATCTTGAGAAGAGTGGTTCATAGTGGTTGATTTAGGATGTCAATCATGGTTTCAAGATGGGAACGAATGAGGTTTGGATCTGATAAATTTTCCCAAAAAACTAATGATGTGAATATGATATTCATGACATGAATTGATCTAGGTTTATTTGATTGATGTGAAATGTTTTTTGGTGATTTTTATAACTCACTCCATTCATGACATAAATTACCCAATCACATTGTGGATCAATTTATGGAAGTGTGCTTATAAATCTAATAAAACACTAATATTTCTGAGAAACCCTCTAATTCCCTTTCAACTTTAGCCAGCTAGTGGTTCTTATTTAGGGTGTTTTGAATCCCTTTCAATAGGAGTTTATCCCTAACCTACCAAGTTTAATCTATGGTTATTTTAGGTGAGTCTTACCTATTTATATTGTGTTTTATTCTTCGATCAGTCTATTTCCCCGTGTTATATCTTTCCAGGCTATGGAATTTAATCTTCTTTGTTCTCATGGGTTTTCTTTGTGGTTTTGTGGCATGTCATTCTTAGATGGATATAGAATCCTTGTGGGAGAGGTGATAAGAGTTTTTCATTATTGTTTCATTCTCATTTGAGGAATGTTGAAATCCTTGATGTAGGGTATTTGTTGCTTATCCTTGTTTTTATGTGAAATCATGAAGTTATCAGGATTTATCTCTTTGGGTGATCAGGGAATTAACCATAATAAATATTAAATCGGATCAATGAAAGAAATGTGTTATAGATTTTAGTGATCACATGATTTCTACCATGATAACAGATTGCATCTTATTTTTCTAGATAGTCTTCTATTTACTTTTATGCTTTTTAGCATGCCTATTATGATTTTATTTATCATGTTTATATGATGAAAATAGTTTAAGAACATAAAATCAATAATGATATTCTATAAATAAGATGAAATTTTTAGTAGACTATTCTTGATATGTTTTTATGGTAATCAAAGTTGTGATTAATGCATGTTTAATTAATTTATTCTTCCATATGTTAATGTTATTGGATAAAGAACCTGGAGTTGGAAGTGATTGTTATTTTAAATGATTAATGCATATTAAATTAAATGTTCTTCTATAAAATTTTTATGAAACTTGAATTTATAATTGAAATAATTTTTAAAAAATTAATAGTTTGGGGTATAAAATATATTAGGTTACCCGTAGTTGTAACCTATTATAAATGAATTAGATAATTCAATATAGAAAATAACTGTTTTTTTTTGAAAATGAAAAATGTCTGGGTCTGAGTGAGATCCTTTTCTATAAAGGCTAGATGCATTGATTTTGTAGTCCTTATTTCCCCATTGAATTTGTTTTTTGTTTTCTACCTTCTGTGTTTACATTGGATGTGACTCTTACCATGTGACGTGATTTCAGACTGGGATAAATAATAGTTGACAAGATATGGGTAGGGAGTCTTGTGTTTTTGGAATCCATTGACATATATAATTTAGATAGGTATGGTGATATACATGATGGTGTTGGGGATAGAACTAGGAAAAATGGAATTATTTGAATTAGGGATTTCTAGTTTTTGTATTAAAAGTTGGTATTCTTTCTTATTAATGTTCTTCTTGAAAGGTCAGATGATTGAGTTTCTTGTTTACCTTCATTCCTTTCCTGGCTACTTGAGGTAGTTGGTTGTTATTATTTTATGAATCTATTTTATGGCATCTTCGGAAGTTTCCTAACGTACTTATAATTATGGAATCATAATGAATAATAAATTTTTTAACCCATGGGGTTGGTTATTGAATGAAATTTTAATGTTGTAAATCTTGTGGAATAGTGGAATTGGTTGGATTATGCATGGAGGGAATGGATTTCACTTGGTGGTTAATGAAATGTGATTGGAATAATATAAATTAATGGATAATGAAATAATTAACATAAATTTAAATGTTAAAAGTATTTTTTTAATTAAATGAAGTTCCTTGATTTTTTTTGTTCTTATAGGATATCTATTTCATAGCGGTGGAAATCAGGTGTTCAAGAGATGATAATAGATGTTGAGCCTAAGAATAGTTTAATTCCCATAGTGTGGTTGTGAGTTATATTATATCATGTATGTTTTTTGATTTTATATGATCCCCCTACCATTTCAATAAGTTGACTAACACCTAGTAGATTATGGGATGGTGTTTTTTCCGACATCCAAGTTGGTGAGGAATAGATGGTTAACTACCTCTCTATCCTTACACTACTGAAAAATTGGTATATACCCACAGTTTTCCCAAAAAACATGGGTATAAACACCTATATACCAACAATTTTCATGAACCGTGGGTACATGTGACATTTTCAATACTTTACCCATGGTTCTTACTAAACTATTGGTATAGGCTACCCGCGTAACTGTGGGAAGCCAAAAAATTGCGCGGGAATTCTGTGGGAAAACCTATACTCATAGTTTAAGTTGAACCTTGGGTATAAGTGGAATCTATACCCAAATTTTTCATGAACTGTGGGTATAGACTTCAGTATTTAAGCCTATACCCATAGTTTATGAAAACTGTAGGTATAGATGGAACCTATACCCACGGTTCTACTAAACCATGGTTATAGGATACCTTATTTTTTGAGTACAAAATAATAATAATATATGTCTATGTAATCATAACTGCAATTGGTGTAGTGGTAAGGAGGTTCAACAGTGGTGCAGAGATGTGGGTTTGAAACTCTCGTGGAACATTTTATTTATACTTGGTTTTAGAAATATATTTATTACACAATATATATTTATATATAAACTTAACTATAATTTAGCGTAGTGGTAGTGGAATTTAGCAGCAGCACAACGATGCAATCACGAAACCCAACAAATTTTTTCATTTATACCCATGTTATATATATATATAAGATAATATATATATATATATATATATATATGTGAACAAAAGTTTAATTGGTCTTACAGAAGTGGAATTCAGTGGAGTAACAGAGGTTGGGGTTCGAAACTCTGTGTCGTCAAATTAATACAGACAGTTTCTATTAATATATTTACCTAAATATAAATAAATACTTATGTAAGTTCAGGAACATGGTTGGTGAGACATTGTTCATTCGTAGTGTAGGTCGAAGTATCGAAACCTTTTGTGAATTTTATTCTATACAGGTGGTCTAATTTAATATAATTAGGTAGATATACATATATATAGACATATGTGACACAGTTGGGTTGGTGAGATGCTTGGATTTAGAGAAGTAGGTTACTGGATCGACACCCGATGATCGATTTTTTTTCCAATACAGACGATTTATATTAATATATATCTACAGATATATATATATATATATATGAAGGTTAAATAGCTCAGTTCGTGAGGCACTCAGTGTTTGATGTGTTGGTCACGGGAACGATACTCACTGGGCACATTTAAGCAATGTTTCATGGATTTTCTAATATTTTATCCATGGGTATGTGAATTTAATTGATTTTTATACCCACGATTCTTATACCATGGGTATAAGTCTATGACATGGTGGAAAAAAGCTATAGCTACGGTTTATAAAACTATGGGTATATGCCGTGGATCTATACCGACACCTCAGTTTCCCACAATTCCCAAAACCGTGGGTATATGTCATTTTTCCAGTAGTGTGACTCTCTTATCTTGGTAGTATAATGTGTTTTTATACACATTGGTTACCTTTAACATATTTGTTTTTAGAGGTTTATAATGGATTATTGTTATCTTAAACACATTTATATCTAAATATAGTATCTTATGGATTTTTATAGGTATGAAGTGTATGGGTTGTGATGGTTTGAGGTATGATTCATGACATACTTGCTATGGTGGCCCCTAAAAACTACTCAGTTATAATTTAGGGACATGGTACATGATGATGAGATAATGTGATGCATTTGATGAATGGTATGTGATGATGAGATACTATGATGAACATTGTGAATGATAAAATAATTTCGCTTAGGTGACTTAGAGATAGCTTCTTTTGGAGAAAGATATATTAGGACGTGTGAATTTGGGTTTAACTTCCAGTTAAAGCCTTTTTGGTATATCCCTTATCTTTATTCATTTTCCTCTTTAATTGGGTGTATCTTGGGACTCCCAAGGTGGGAGATCATTTGTTGGGGAAAATGAGCTAAAGTTTAAGGATGTATGTTTGTTTGAATTAATGGAGTCCAGTTATAAATGTGTAAAATTGAAATGAGGTTCTTCCTATGTTCGAAGAATTCTTGAGGTAGTTCAGAGTTTTTATGTTGAATACTATATCTTTCATTTTATGGTAGGAATTTACACATTGTGTAGTGGGAGTAAATGATGCGTATTGTTCACCAATATCATGTTGTCAGATGAATACACAAAATGAGCGATTATATATTCTGAAAATAATTTACAAAATATATAATGTTTAAAGATATTTTTTTTTGTAAAAACAAGATAGAATTTTCACCATATATGTACCCTATGGATTAAATGATTTGTAAAGGTATTACATACTACATAAGTCTAATGAGAGTGGATTTTTAGGGTGTAGTATGGATTATTTGTTTATTTCATTCACTAAATCCACTTTTATTTCAACCCAAACCACATCCCTAACGATTTTGGGAACCTATTCTCCTTTTATAATGATTCGTTAGGCATTTGATCATTAGGGTTTTCATAGTGGATCTTATGGTAAGTGAATCCTTATTATTCTTTATTATTTTTGTTCATGGTAGAATTTTTTTGTTTTGTTATTGGATTTTCTGATCCATGATGGCAATTATATTTTTCTTCTTCTAGATATGTTGTGTGACATTCCTTAGGGGGTAGCTTCTTTATTGGTTGTTGTGTGGCTAGTGCACATTGTTCAAGGTTTTTAATGATCAACCATTTTCACCATCTATTTTTTTGAATCATTTATAATATATGTGAGGATTGATTCTAGGGACTCTGTTATCAATGTTGTGTTCTTATTTTTTGTGCATCCCTTTAAGGTTATGTACAACCCTGAGTTTGAGGTAGGTGGTTCTGTCTCTTGCGTATGTTAGATGAACTATGTTACTCTGGTTTTGAAAAATTGTTTTATATATGAAATGGAAAGATGGAATGATTTCATTTATGTGTGTGGAAATGGTTTTTGATAAAATTTGAGGATTCCCTAATATTGGTAAATTAAAAGGGGTTTCAAGGCATTGTGAAATGGTTCTATGAAATGTGTTTCAAAACATGATTTTGAAGAAATGGTTTGATGAATTGGTTTTGAAATAGAACACATGGGAATCCTTGGGTACTTAGGTGGAAGGTGTATTAATATTCGACGTCTGTTGATACTACCATGGGGTTATGTTATGGGGTCTTACTCTAATATCTAGGCCTATTATTCTAGGGACTTATTAGACACTATTAGGAGGTTAATTTTTTGGGGTGTCCCTATACTACCTAGATTCGATGCATATGTATTGGATCTTGATGTGTGCGTGATTATCTATGTTGGTGGTTTGAGTTTCCTAGCAACCATGACCTAGAGTGATCATTGGCATGATGTTACACATGATTTTGGATTGTACAATTTTTGTTGTACTACTATTGATTTGATATGATATGTGATACCTTTTTTCCTTGATTTTATTTATCTATTTTAATATATGTATATGAAATACTTTGAAACTCTTATATTTGGTTTATTTAGAAATGTGAAAAATGGTAAAATTAAATGTTTTTCTATTATTTGGATATAAATAACTACTAAATTGTATATCATGCCTTTTTTTATTTAAATTTTAGCATGCTTGGATTATTTGTATTGAGACTTGTTATGGAACAACTGAGTTAGATCCTACTAATCCTGTTAGCTCACACCCCGTGCTCGCCATCATTGGTTCTTAGAACTTTTTATGTATTTCTATGATGGGAAAGGAAAAGAACCATAGTGTTGAGTGAGGTTTTTTACTAGTTATCTTTTTGTAGAGATGGTTAGATGGTGGGAGTTTAACCACGCTATCACATAGAGAATTTTGGAGTAATTGTATTTTTTAAATTTTTCTTTTCTGCTGTAATTGTTAGTTATAGATTTTCTTCTACTTTTGAGTTGTGCAGTTTCCATTTTTTCTTTTAGTTATGGAATATATTTATCTATTCCATTGCTTCTCTCTATTGCGTATATATATATTCCATGTTTTCTACTTTAGTTTTGGATAAAGTTTTCCCTATGTTTGTTGTTTGATTCTTAGGTGATAGTCGTTAGCCTCTGTGGTTCGAGAACATCATTTAAGAATGTGTAAATTCAGGCCGGGTAATAATTTGAGTGGGTATCTGGGTTGGAGTTTTCATAGTTTGGTGTTAAAGATGGTCTTCCATAAAGATTCATTTTCTTAGGATGTTTAGTAGAATAGGTATAGGATTGTTGAGACATGAGGTATAGGATATGGTGAGTTCTTGGCCATCTCTTACCATGATGAGACCCAAGTTACCTTTCGGTGTTTGGATTTGTGTCTCCTATTTGGAAATATTGACCTTAATCTTAGTTTTTTATTTAAGGGTTTATATTTTGAACTAATATTATTATGTTATTTGGTCATTTATTCTATTTCATCATGTATCAGTATGCCTCTGAGATGTTTTCCTTGGGTTCTATAAGATGGCACAACCAATTCTTCTCAAGGGAATCCTCTAATAGATCATAATTTATCAAGGATACCATGAAGGTAGTTCATGTTATTGACGAGAATGTTCTAAAAGTACTGAATGTAGTTATTGAGGTATATACAATATCCATAAGAGATAAATATCAATAGTGGGAGTAATTTCACAAGAATCTACCATAATTTAAGTGTATAAATGAACCTCAAGAGGTGTAAGACTAGCTTGACAAGATCGATCATATTTTCGACTTATAGGATACACCTGGGAGTATCAAGGTGAAGTGTGTGGTGTTCATACTTGAGGTTCCTAGTAATAAATGTTGGGATTCCATGGTATATGTGGATAATAACAAGGGATTGAATTGTAAGGGTTTTAATACTCACTTCTTGAAGTAGTATTTTACAAAGTCACTGATGATGGAGAAGTATCTGATGTTCCTCTCTTTGTAAAAGGGAGAGTGTTTAATGTCATCTTACATCAATTAAATTTCTAATATGGTTCATTTTACTCTAGAGGTGGTGTATAATGACCAAATAAAATCTCAAAAGTACCTTCTAGGTTTGTGACAAAATATCAGATCGTATGTATTTATGTTGAATCTTTTGACCTATCTGGAGATACTGAAATAGGATATGATTGAAGAGGTGAAGATGTAAAGAAATATTTTATATTAATCCTCTTATCTTCAACCTAGTTTCAGATTTATTGGTTCTACAGGAAAAAATATAAAGTGGAAAGATCATTACAGGAGTGGTGGGGGTGGTTCTTAGTGGCAGGCCTCCTATGAACCACCAGTTACAACTGGTGGTGTCCCCCTGAATTTCTATCATTATGGAAAGGTTGGACACACCCAATATTTTTATCCTTCATCTGAAAAGATTTTAAATATTTTTCTACATTATGGTTATATATAGGACAAGCCTAGGAGTGGCGGTTACACTCCCATCGTGCGACTTAGCGTTTCCTCATTGGCGGCCTAGAGGGGGGGAGGCTCGTACAGTCTTCAGTGTTGAGCTAGGGGTTCTTTGGAGTTTTTTCCCTTTCCTCTTATTCTTCCATTTTTATTTTTCTATTTCATAGGTTTCAGATTTGTTTTTATGGATTTTTTGGTGGAACAATGCTGGTGTTCTTGCGGTGGTGTCTTCACTAGAGTGAACCTTTCCTTCCTCACTAGTCTCTTCTGCTTTATGAGGTTTGTCCGATTCAGAATTTGGAGAGGGTTATTCCGTGGCATTGATCTGATTGGCTCCAAGCTCTGAGCAGCATTTCTAGCTCAGATCCACTTGGTTCCCCTCAATGGAGATGCTCCATCGATGTGCTGTTGGATCTTCCAGTCCTGGGTGGTGAAGAATCATCTTTTTTCTCCTTGGTTCATCTTCCTCTTTTAGTTGATACAGATGTGGTGTTAGAGGATTCCTCGTGGTCATGAAGGGGTTTCTCTAGTTTTAGTTCTAGGTCCTCATTTCATTGGGAGAGTCTGTTGTCTACTCAGCTTCACCCTTTAAGTTTTCTTTTAACTTTCAGTGCATTTGAGAGATCTAGAGGAGGTTTCCTTTCTAGTTTTTCAGATATGTGTTTTAAATTCATTGAAAATGGTATCCAAAATGGATCAAATTTGGTCTATTGCTTTTCCAGTGTCTCTCGAGTGAATATATCATGATTAATTTCTTTTGAGAAGTGAACAATTTTCTCTGGATGATGATTTTTATTTGGTATTGATTTTCTATATTGGTGGAATGGTTTTTTTGTTGTATGTTGGAATGGTGATGCACCCAGACTTGACCACATGGAATAGGCCCCAGAGGAGGTTTCAAATTTGTCTGTTCATCTTTGCAAAGCTTTACAGATTTGGATATTTGAGAGGGTATGACATCAACCATTGGATCGAGCCTGTGCTTTGAGATAGGAAACATTTTCGCCAAACAACCATGCAACAATGGAGGATTTTTAAAATTCAAATGATAGGGAGGGGTACCTCCATGTTGTCAGTCTAGTTTTACTTGCATAGTCCTTCTGTTCATGATATGTCTTATGTTAATGAAGTTTGTTTGGGTTTCTCCCTTCTTCCCTTAAAATGGGGTTTTATTATGATAAAATAAGTTTGAAGGCCTTTGGGCTTTTAGATGGATGGTCATATACAACATTTCTTCCTGACTATTTCTACTTATCTATATGGTTTGGAATCATCATCACCAAATGCTACTATAGCGTAGTCATATCCTTCAAAGAGTATAGGGATTCATCCATTGGCCTTACGAGTGACGTAACTTTACATAGTATATGAGTTTCTAATAGAGGTAGATGTGGGTCTAGAGATAGTGAGATAAACCATCTTTATTTCATATTACATTGAGATTTATTTATTTGATATTGGTTCTTCTCTGTTTTTTTATATCTTGGAATTTGGTTAATATGATTAAACTTCCAATGGAGCTCATGTCCTTTTATATGGGGTTAGAGACACCTCTTGGGAAGAGGAAAGATATGGGGTTTTGTTTTCCTTGTACACTACCAATAAAACATGTATAATTAGTTGATGATTTTTTTATTCAAAATATGTATTTGTTTTATATCATTATTTGGATGAATAGGTTTGTTGCACATCAAGCTAAGGTTTATTTTTATCATCAACATGTCTCATTTATTGTATCTTCTGGAAGCTCATGGGTTTTTAGGGAGAGTGATATATGAGGTATATTCTTGTAGTACCTTCCCTCCTAATGCTCATGGGTTTGTTTTATGTTATAGCAATTGATCCCCATGAAATTTCCTTTTTTGGTTATCTTCCCACTAATGTTTAGAATTTTCATGACATTTTTATTGTCTATTTATATAAGATTCTTCCAGATAGGGAGCTGGAGTTTATGTTTAACCTAGTGTGAGGTACAAAATAGATTTCAATACCTTCCTATTGTATGTAACCATCAGAGTTGAAGGAGTTCAAAATTTAGTTGGCTGATTTCATGATGAAGGGGTTTTTTCTACCTAGTGTTTCACCTTGGGAAACCCCAGTGCACATTTCCATGATAGAGGATGGTTTAATATGATTTAGTGTGGACTATCAGAAGTTGAACTGGGTAACAGTGAATAAAAGGTATCATTTTCCTTGTGTGAATGAATTGTTTGATCAAATAAAGGTGGAAAATTGGTTTTCAAAGATTGATCATTGATTGGGTTATCATCAGATTAGAGTTAGGGAGTATGATATTCCAAAGATGGATTTTAGGAGTAGGTATGACCATTATGAATATCTTATGATGTCATTTGATGTGACTAAATATCCTACAGTTTTTATGTATTTGATGAATTGGATATTCCATTAGTATCTTGACACTTTTATGGTAGTGTTCATCAATTATATTTTGGTTTATTTGGGATCCAATTGCAATCAAGAGTACTATTTGGGTTTAGTTTTATAAATACTTAGGATTCACCGTTTTTATGTAACTATTTCAAAATTAAATTTATTGTTCCAATAAATGATGTTATAAGGAAATTTTATTTCTTATCATGACTAATCTGTTGATTCTAAGAAGGTGAATGTTGTTTTGTCTCAGGATGAACCATGGATTGTCAGTGATATGCGAAGATTCCATGGAATTGTTGGATATTATCAATGGTTAATCAAATATTTCTTAAAGTTGGAATAACCATTGAATACTCATACCATGAAAGGGGTGAAATTTATATTTTTTGAAAAATGTGAGTCCTCTTTTGATGATTTGAAACAACTTCTAACTTCATCTCCTCTTATAATCTTAACTGATCCTAGTAAGGGGTATAAGGTTTTCTATTATTCTTATGGAACTAGTTAGGGTTTTTTTATTATGTAAGGTGATCATGTGGTATCTTACATCTCTCATTATATTCAACCTCATGAGAATAATTACCTCACTCATGATTTGTATCTTTTCATGGTTATGAATGTACTTAAGTGATGGCAGAACTATCTTTTAGGGGAGAGGTTCATGATCTTTTATGAATATAAGAGATTGAGAAATATATTTTTTTAGAAGGAATTTAATCTCAAATAGAGGTAGTGGGTGGAATACCTTCAAACCTTTGAATTTTATATTTCCTACAACCAGTGGAAAGGGAATGACATTGCAGAAAATCTTAGTAGTAAAGTGCCATCACATGCTATTTTGGCATCAAAGGAAGAGTGGAACCTTTTGAGGATTTTTTCTTAGCTGTATTTAGATAGTTAGGAGGATGTTTTAGGTATGGTTATCGAAAGTGTTCAGAAATCAACATTTATCCTTGATTCCATTACGTATATTCATCCACAAGATGATGAGTTCATAGGAATTTAAGAAACCCTTTATAGTGGGGAGACTTTTATTGGTTAGTATATCTCTTTAGATGATATTTTCAGTTATGGGGATTGGTTTTACATCCTAGTATCATTAAGGAGCTTGTGTTTATTTTATTTTTACATTTCTTCATGGTATAATTACTCAGGAACTATTAAGATGTATTATGACAAGAGATAGTGATTTTCGTTGCTGAGAATGAATTGTGACATTGTTGATTATGTGTCCCATTGCTACACTATAAAAAAAACTAAAGGCATAGTATTTGTATACTTCTAGTTTTCTTTATCCTATTCCATTACCAGTTCAAAAATGGGATCAGGTGTCCATGGACTTTATTTTTGATTACCATGGTCTCACTGAGGAAGTAATGCTATCTAGGTGGTGATTTATTGGTTAACAAAGCAAGATCATTTCATTCCAATTAGCGAAACTGGTAAAATTGATGATATGGGTAAGCTATATGTGTAGAAGATTGTGATGTTACATGGGGTTCCATATTATGCTGCATTATAAAGAGATCATATGTTTACTTCAAGGTTCTAGAGGAGTCTCTAAGAGGTGATGGGGACTCCAGTCAGGTTGAGTATGGTTTACCATCCATAGACAGATAATATGATTGATCATTCTATTTAGATACTGGAGGATATAATCTATGCATATGTCTTGGATTTTAGTGGATATTGGGGTAGCCATCTAGGACTGTTTTATTTTTCTTATAACATCAGTTATCAGTCATCAATCATAATGGCGCCTTTGGAGGCTTTTTATGGGTTTCTATATAGGTAACCTATTTTTTGAGAGGAGGTGGGTGAATCCTCTTTAGTGGGACTAAGTTTTGTTTAGGAGACATCTGTGAGGATTTAGGATATTCATAAGCTTCTAATTACATATTAGAGTTGATAGAAATATAATATAGATCAGTGGCTTCATCCTTTGGAGTTTTATATAAGAAACCATTTTTTTTGAATGATTCTACTTGGTTGGGTCACATTCGACTTGTGAAATAGGGAAAGTTGGCTCTAAAATATACTAGACCATTTGAAGTCACTAGTCGACTTAGGAAGGTTTCTTATTGGTTGGAAATATAGGTTCAGTTGATAGACATTTATGATGTTTTCCACATATTTTAGCTCATGAAATACCATCACGATCCTGACCTCATTTTGAGTTTGGAAGATGTTAAGTTAGATCTAGATGTTTATATTGTTGAGTATCAAGTAAAGATCCTTAAATCTCAAGTGAAAGTCTTTCAAGGGAAGTTGATTATGTTGGTCAGGGTGTTATTGCTAAACGGTTTGGATTCTCATGTGACTTTGTAATGCCATTTATTGATGAGGGAGAAGTGGCCTCACCTCTTTTCTCGAAATCATTATTTTACATGACTTTAGGTGGATAAAAGTCTTATTTTGTCGATTTTTTAACATCCCTTTAAATTATTTTAGGTATCTCACTTCCCATTATTTGTTCTCCCTTATAGTTGTGTTCATCTTGGGACTCCCTAGTTGGGAGAGAATTTTATGGGGAAAATAACCAAAATTTCAAGGATGTATGATTTTTTAATTAATGTAGTTTGGTTATAAATTTATAATAAAATAACAGGGTTCTCTATGAGTTCATAGGAAATATAAGGAATTTTGGAGTTTTTCTACTAAAAACTGGAGTTTTCACCATTTGTTGGGAATTTACACACCGTGTAATGAGAGAACACGATATGTATTTGTATTCAAGATCATTTCGTGAGATAAATACACTGTGTGAATGGTTAAATTTATTAAGAAGGATTTACACTAAATTTAATTATTAAAGTTCAATTTTTTTTTAAATATGAGATATTTTTTTCATTGTATATGGACCCTGTGGATTAGATGATGTCTAAAGGGATTACATACCATACAAGTCTCGCAAGGGTGGATTTATAAGGATCTATATGAGTGATTTTTTTATTTCATTCACTATATCCTCTTTTCTCCCAACCTATTGCTCTTTCCTCATAATTTTGGGAGCCTCCTCACCTTAGAGAATGATTCATTGAACATTTGATCATTAGGCTTGTGCGTGGTGTCTCTACGACTGAGATAATCCATCCAATTATTCATTTCCATTGATCGTGGTAGCACCTATTTGTTGTATTATTGGATTTATTGATATTTTATGGCAATTATATTATTTTATTATAGATATGTTGTGTGATATTCCTCCGAGGGACATTCCTTTGTTGGTTTTGGTGTCGTGGGTGTGCATTCTTCTAGGATTGTGATTTTCTACCCTATCCTCCATCCATTTTTCCATTGAATCAATTCTAAGAGATGCGAGGATTTATTCTAGGGAATCCATTGTCAAATTTTTATTCTTCTTATTGATGGATCCATTTTCAGGAATGAGTGACCCCGAGTTTGAGATTGGTGGTTCCCTCTCTAGCCTATACTAGTTGAACTATGTTGCTCTATTTTTGGTAAATTGTTTTATAAATGAAATGGAATGATTTAAAGATTTATTTGTGTGTTTATAAATGTGTTTTTGATAAAATATGGATTTTTTCTTATTTTTTAAATTTAAAAAGTTTTCAAATAATTTTAAAATGGTTCTATGGAATGGTTTTCAAATCATGGTTTTGATGAAATAGTATGATGAATTGTTTTAGAAAATAGAGCACATGTGAATCTTTTGGTACCTAAGTGGAAGGTATAGTAATAAGCATAATCCATTGATACTATTAGAGGTTTTACTCATGGGGTGTTAATGTTCTCTCTATGCCTATTGTTCTAGGGACTTGGAAGACACTATTGGGAGGTTCACTTTCTAAGGTGTTCCTCTGCTGCCTAGATTTGATGCATATGTCTCAGAGTTGATGTACACATGGTTGCCTATACTGGGTGTATGAGTATCCTATCTATCATGACCTAGAGTGATCCTTGGTGTGATGTTACATTTTATTTTATCTTGTATTATTTCTTTTTACATACAAAGATTTAATATGATATGAGATACATGATTTTCTTCGATTTGATATATCTACTTTGATACATGTTTAGGATTTTTTTGAAACTATTTTACCAATAATGATTTGGAAATGTGAAAAGGGGAAAATAAAATGTTTTTCCATGATTTTGATTAAAAAAATGATAAAAATTATACCATTTCTTGTTTTCATTAATGTTATGCATGATTGGATTATTTGTACATAGAATTGTTATGGAACACCTGGGTGGGATCCTAATTATCTTATTAGATAACACCTTGCACACCCCTTAAGTTGTGTGTAGACCTTGTTATGTATTTTGATCAATGGAAAGGAAAGGAACTATAGTGAGGTGATGAGGTTTTGTGTCAGCTGTGCTTGGGTAGTTTATAGTCAGATAGTGGGAGTTTTCCCATGCTATAACATGGAGACTATTGGAGTGGCTATTTTGTTTACATCTTCCTTTTCTATTGGAGTTATAACTTTGAGATTTTTTTTACTTTTGTATTATGTAGTTTAAACTATTTTCTTTTATTTGTGGAATATATTTATTTATTTCACTATTTATCCTTTTTTATGTATGTATATATTCCATGTTATTTGCTTTAGGTGGGGTGAAATCATTCCCTCTAGTTTTTTGATTCATGAGTGTAAGTTGTCATCCCGTGGGGATCAGGAACACCCTTCAGGAATGTATAAATTCAGGTTAGGTACCAGTTTCAGAGGGTATCTGAGTCAGGTTCATCACATTGGGGTAGAGGAGCCACTAGCAGGGAAGTGTTAGTGGGGTTCCCTATTTTGATATTATTTTATATGATCACTTTTATTTGGTACTTATATAGAGATATCCATCGTGATTTTGGGAATTTAACATACCTTTTTAAGTGATGATTAAGCTTCACTTGTTTATCACTTGGATTTAATATTATTTATTTATCTTCTAAATGAGAAGCTTTGAGGATGATCCAACTAAGTATACCTATTACGATCACCCTAAATTTATATAAAATATTAATCCAGTCTGTAGGATATTTTTAGTGGTCGAGTGAGAAATTTCTAGTGTGAGGAGTTCTTTATGATTTTTTTGGACTTTGACATTATTTCTGAATACTTTTATTTTAGTACTTGTATATTTCTATTTAGTTGTTTAGCTGTATGAAATTACTTTCATGTAACTGGGATATTTACTTTTTATATGAGTATGAGTTGTTGGGTGTTTCTATTTTATCTCTTATCTTCTTGAATATTAGAGAGAAATGCCTCCCATTTATGTGTATGATATACCATCAGTGCTTATTATGACATCTTAGGCCCAGTTCACTCATAACTGACCAAATTGGAGGGCCACATGGACTCAAGAGTGATTCCCCATATGCTAGAGGCTTCCAACTAGAAATGAGGGTCTAAAAGTGGTATGGTGGGGAGACTATACCCACTAGATCAATAATAAATACATTAGAGGAACAAATAAATGAAATGAATAGAAGAATAAAATAATATCAAACAACTAGAAAAGTGACAAATAAACCAACCATGCCTGAACATAAGATGATACAAGTACAATGAATTCATGTATATAGTAGGTAATAAATATAGTAAGTCTAGATTGATAAAAAATTAATATATAAAAGACCAAACTCATGAGGGTTATCTGAGTACCTTCTAGGCCCCCAACTCCCATGTGAAGTCCCAACCCCAAAAAAGTAACAACAAAGAGGCAAAATCTAGTGTCTAAACTTTCAACCATGAGATCTACCCAGGTAATAAACAACAACCCCAACATGGTGTTATAAAAACTCAATAGGCTACCATAAAAAGTGTCTAATTCATTCCATTCCATGAGTATAGAACATAATAGTGTGGAGTATATAAATAAGGAAAACATTAAAGTGGAGATAAACTAGGGAATACCGCCTTATTCAGAATAGGTCGAGCTGTCTCCAGCCATAGGAATAGTTAGTTATTTCTTGTACCCATAGATATTAGACCATAAATATAAGAAAAAGTGTCTATATAAAACCATAGAAGAAGTTTGGGTAATCCCATTTATGAGAACCATGCATAATCCATGGTGTAAATCCAAGGAATTATACTTTCTAAAGGGGATCTAACCAAGCCTAATGGACAAGTTCATGTTATTATTGAGATTAACTTTATTGAGACCCAGATAGATAATCCTATGATTCATGTGTCTGAGTACATCAAGCTGAATCCTAGGATCACATCCTAGACGTTGTTTTTTTCATAATTTTTTGGTGAATCATCAGAGCCAAGATGACACATTCAATAAAGTAAGACATTGACTGGATCCATGGGGGGATTAATCCTTGGAATTCACATTAATGAATCATGTGTAATCCATTGGGTTATACATGGAATTTGAAAATGGAATCCAAGTATTACCCCCAGTAGGCCTCACTATGAACAATATCACTATAGGACTAGGGATCAAGGCTTATAACAAAATAATGAAAGTAAAAACAAGTAGAGAATAGAGGCTCAAGGCCTATCATTAAACTATACCAAAACATAAATTAGTTATGATTCCTCATGTTCCATGATCACATTTGATTATTTATCTCATTTTAAAATTGATTCACAATTTAACAATACCATTTACTTTAATTTATAAAACCTAGGTTCCCATTTCAATAAGCCATAAGTTCCTTGGAATTCCACAAATGGAATCCAAGGAATTCATGGTATGATTCATAGGTGAATGTAAAGTACTAATATCAATATTTTATTTAAAATAAATAGAACCTTTGAGGTGTCTCACGAGGTTTCCCAAAAGGTACCATATCATTTTTTAATTAAATTATTTCATTTATTTTTAAATAATAAAATAAAAGAACTTTAGATCTGAAATTTCTCATGACACACTATGTGCTTTAAAACATTTATGTAACCTAATTCATTTCCAAGGTCCATCAAAAAGTTCTATTATCTAATTGAAATTCCAAAAAGACCCTAAGGGGTGGTTTCATTTCTTAGTGGAAGATTGGATTGAGGATATACTAAGAGCCAAACCAAACACACCATATTATTTTTTTTGGTTTCATAAAAATTTATGGTCATCAATGACATTAAGATGATATCACCCTATGGGATGGTCCATGTTGAGGTTGTCAAACCCCAACGGGATAATGAGAATTGTACTATACCTAGGTCCAGCTTAAGGAAATAATTAAATGTATTATGTTAAATCTAAAGAGAAACACTCAAAATTACTAGTGTGAATAAAAAAACATATTATAAATGGTTATAATTTAAGGTAAACACATATAGACCACAAACCACATGCTTAAGAACCATCACTCATTTGGTATAGTCTACCCATTTGGCCCGAAATGAGAGAAAAATAGAAATAAAAAAACACCCAAGAAATAGATAAAACCCACATAAAAATCATTATGGATATATATAGAAAAAGAAACTAATAAAGGAAGGAATATGAGGGATAAATTTACCAAGAGATCATGATCGCAAGTGACAGTTTCCTATTTGGTCCAAGAATGGAGAAGATCTCCCATAGAGGAGTGGTGAAGGAGGAGGGAGCATACATGGGAGATACTGGGAGAAATGGGGAAGAAAATAGAGAAATAATATTCAAGGGTAAAAGGAAAATATGTTAATTTTTCCCTTTAAGGTTTAGGGTTTGATCACATAGCTACGAAAACCATGCACCACCCATGAAAACTCACTATCCGAGCACACCCCACCCCGATTGGTTATGGTGAATAATTTAACAAATTGTACACCAACCAAGTCAATCCCAATGGAACTCTACAAAAAATTACAATTTTTTGGATCCCCTTCCATAGTTTAAATAGATTATGTTCCATGATAAACAAGCCACACATTTTGGGGTGCACAGTTTCTGCTAACCACAAGTTAACCGTGATCCCAAGGTAGTTTCTTCCGAAACTTAATATTTTTAATCCCAAGGTGTCTGAGGCATATCTGTAACGAACCGAATCCAGAACCTTTCCACTGGTGCCCCGTACCCGGTCCCCCACATGACCTCAAGCGCATTTCCCCAAATTCCAGAGGCTGTCGACTAGCAGCAAGGGCCATGGTAAGTTATTGAGGAAACTATGCACTCATTTGGTAAGGTATGCAAGGCAAGAAAACAAAAGTCAATAGAGAAAGCAGTAAACAACATACAAACACTAAAACTAAACAGCAGATGTAATGAACATATAATAATGATGATAATGATTCAATAGGTACAAGTATCTAAGGAAAGCAACAAACACAACAAGGTGCTGAAATACAACTAAAAACAAAGTACGAAAGTAAACAGCAACTCCAGCAACATCGCATGCCTAAGATCGGTCCTATACTCTCCAGTACCAACCAGCAATCACGTACCTGAAGTTGAAGGGCCACAATCTCTATCCACACCTACTACCATATAACCTATTTGGGCTGAAAAGCAGGACCCAAACAGGGTGTGAGACTAATCCCAGTAGGCAATCACCACGAGATCCGTGCCCTACTGTATGTGAGTAATATAGCAAAAGTAAAGGAAATAAATGCAGTAGAGAAATAGAAATACACTAAAGTAAAAAATCTTAAAAATATCCATTCACATTTATTTAACAGTTCAGTACAATCATTTAGCTATCAACCAAGGAACCTAGCAACAACTCTATACTCCCAAGGCAAGCAAGTAATCACAAAAGGTAACTCAGCAGTCTACCTAAACAACAAGTAGTACAAACCCAAGCTTGTTCATTGACTTGGTGGACTCGTCACAACCAACCACCAAATAAAGCACTGATTCTCTGGGTGGCCTTACTAGAAAACCCCTCTAGTCAAGTATACGTACAAAGGCACAAAAAGTCTGGGAAGCTCTCACCGTCAATTCACCTGTGGTCTTGCAACGAAAGATATAGAATCTCTGAGGAAGCACTTACGTCTAATTCCCCCTATAGTATCGCTACGTAACTAAGGACACTCTGAGGAAGCACAAAGTCTCATTCCCATAGGTCCTGCGATCGATACTAATTATAACAGACTCTCTAGGGAAGCCCTAATCATCAATTCCCCCTTTAGTCTACCGCACCAGGTTCACTCAGCCTAAGCAGTTTAGTCGTGCGTAATCGACTGTTAGAAGCCTAAGTAAGTTTAGCAACTACTTGGCTAATAGCCACAAATGCATTCACAAGCATATAAACAGCAGGCAATACATGCAATCAAGTCAACATGCATACTAGCAATGTGCAAAAGGGTTGCCTCGTAGGCAAACTGTGCCTAACGACAATCAACTTCCAAAACAATGGAAACACCCATGGGGTGATCCTCAATATACTAACAAGCAATTATTAATCATCTAATAACCTCAAGCATATAATAAATCTAAGGAAGATAAAAAAACAGGTTCAAAACCCTAACCCGAGATACCCGATACATGGGTACCAGATACTTTTGCACCAAAAACTCAAATACATTCAACGTAGGGAAACAAACCACCCACCTAGATCCTTGGTGATCGATATTCTTGAACCTCAGCCTGTGAATCAGCCTAGAACAGAGAAAATCTGCAAAAATTTCTAAAATGTTCAACCTCAGATAACTCTCACAAGAGAAAGAATCCAGAAACATGGCCAAAGAAGAACCGAGAACTCACCGCTGCAATTCTATTTCACCTGACGACGTTCGATTCAGACAACTGGTGAAGAATCGGTGGCTCAGAGAATAATTGGTTCTCTAGGTTGCTCTGGATGTAATTAGGCGGAGAAGAAGATGAAAACGAGGATTAGGCGTGACCCCGGTCCTATTAATGAAATAAAAAGAAAAGTACACGACATGTACTTCTTGAGTACACGACATGTAGTCCCTATTTCCGTACACCGTATTAATCGGACTCCACCTCATCGCTACACCCCGTGTGAATGGCCCAGACACGTCCAGCACATGACCTCAAGCAGAAGAAAATTACACGGCGTGTACTTACAAAATTTCCAGATTCTCCTCTTTTTCTCAAAAAACGGCCAGAAAAGGAAAACATACCTGAAAAAGAAGGTCTGGGTTCTTACAAACTTCCCTCCTTAAAGAAATTTGTCCCCAAATTTCCTTATCATGGTGGAGAAGAAGAAACCTCGAACAACTCTGGCCACTGTGATCGCATATCTTCCTCCCTCCCACGTCTCATCCTGCACTTGGCCGTGCTGCCACAACACCCGTACTATAGGAACAGACCAGCTACGAAGTACATTTGTGATACGATCAACAATCCTGATAGGATTCTCCTCGAACGATGCGTCCTGATCCAACTCAACCTCTTCGGGTCGAAAAACATGAGACGAGTCTGAGAAATAGCGTCGAAGCTGAGAAACATGGAAGACATCATGCATAGCCTGATCTCTCTGAGGTAACTGCAACCTATAAGAAACCAGCCCAAATCTCTCTAGAATCTCGAACGAACCAACGCATCTCTGTGAAATCTTACACTATCTCCTGATCCTCTTGTGTCCCAAACTTGGGGTAACACGTAGGAAAACCTAGTCACCGACCTCGAACTCCAGAGGTTGTCTCCTCCGATCAACATAAGATTTCTGACGAGACTGTGTAGTAGCCATCCTCTTCCGAATCACTCTATCTACTCTGATGTCTCCTGAACAAGAGAGGTCCCAACAAAGCTTCTTCTCCTGCCTCCAGCCAACATAAAGGTGATCGGAATGACCTATCGTACAAAGTCTCGTATGGCGTCATTTGAATGGTCACTTGAAAACTATTTTTGTAGGCGAACTCCACCAAAGGAATATGCTTCTCCCAAGAACCGCCAAAGTCTAGGATGCAAGCTCAGAGTATATCCTCAAGCACCTGGATCGTGCACTCTGACTGACCATCTATCTAAGGATGATAGGCTGTACTTAGAAGCACCTATGTACCCAAATCTTTCTGTATCCCTTTCCAGAAATGCGAAGTAAAGAGGGCGTCCCTATCTGAAATGATAGTAATCAGAACCCCATGCAAGCGCACAATCTCACAGACTTACAACCGTCCAAGCTCATCAACACCGAAGGTCTCCTTTATCGGCAAGAAGTGAGAAACCTTCGTAATCCTGTCAAAGATAACCCACACCGCATCGTTTCCTCTCGACGACCTCGGTAACCCTATCACAAAGTCCATCATGACATCGTTCCACTTCTACTCTGGAATGGGTAACTGCTGCAAAAGCCCCGCTGGTCGCTGATGCTCTGCTTTCACCTACTGACAAGTAAAACATCTCATGACGAAACCAGAAACATCCTTCTTCATACCTGGCCACCAGTACTGGCAATGAAGATCCCGATACCTCTTGGTAACGCCAGGATGAACTGCCAAAACTGAGGAATGGAAGTATCGCATAAGCTCCCCACGTATATCTGCTGGCACCCATACACGTCCCTGGAAATGCAAGATCTCATCCTCGCCAATGGTCCACCCAGGAAGAGGGTCCTTTCCTGACACGCTTTCCCACAGGACTATGCATTTTGAATCTTCCTGCTGCCTCATCCGAACTCGGTCCAAAAGTACAGAGGTAACAAACATTGAAGATAGGAAAGTCTGCCCCTGCCTATTGTGCACCTCCAAATGCATCTCCGAGAATTGAGCCATCAGTTGCCACTCACTACTGGCCTCCTGAACTGTCTGTATCTGAGTTCTCCTGCTCAGTGCATTAGCCACTACATTGCCTTTCCCAGGCGTATAGGCAAGCTCGAAATCAAAGGACTGGAGATACTCAACCCACCTCCGCTATCTCAGATTTAGGTCACGCTGCGTGAAGATGTACTTGAGACTTTTTTGGTCAGTGTATACCACAAAATTCTCTCCCAGAAAATAATGTCTCCAACAACGTAAAGCACAAACAACCTCATCTAACTCCAGGTCATGCGTAGGATAATTCCTCTCATGAGGACTCAACTGTCGAGATCCATATGCAACCACTTGATCCTCCTGCATAAGCACTGCTCCAAGCCCAATTCTAGATGCATTACAGAAAACTGTATTGGTATTTCCCGGCTCTGGAAAAACTAGGATCGGTGCTGAAGTCAATCTCCCCTTTAGCTCCTGGAAGGCTGAGTCACTGGTTTCTAACCAAACAAACTTCACCCCCTTTTTAGTCAAGTCTGTTAACGGTGCTGCTAGGCGTGAGAAGTCCTGTATAAACCGCCTGTAGTAACCAGCCAGCCCCAAGAAGCTCCATACCTCAATGACGTTCTTCAACTTCTCCCAGGTAACTACTGCTCCCAACTTCTCTGGGTCTAATGATAATCCTATCTCTGAGATGAACTGACCCAGGAAGTGAATCTTGTCTATCCAAAAGTGGCACTTTAAGAGTTTAGCATAAAGCCGATGCTCCCTCAGTGTACTCAAAATGATCTCAAGATGGGTTTCATGGTCGCGTCGAGTGTGATAGTACAACAAGATATCGTCCACGAAGACCACGATGAAGTAATCCAAGTAAGGATGGAACACTCGGTTCATCAGCGTCATGAAAACTACTGGTGCGTTTGTAATACCGAACGACATAACCGTATAATCGTAGAGACCATACCTTCTCCTGAAGGCTGTCAGTGGTATATCTGAAGGTCTAACACGCAGATGATGATAACCAAACCTCAAATTGATCTTCGAGAACACCCGAGATCCTCAAAGCTAATCGAAGAGATCATCAATCCTCGGCAAGGGATATCGGTTCTTGACCGTCAACTAGTTCAACTTCCGATAATCCTTGCAAAGCCTAAGGGTACCGTCTGCCTTTTTCGCGAACATTACAGGCGAACCCCAAGGAGAAGTACTGGGTCGGATGAAACCCTTTGCCTAAAACTCCTCCAACTGCTTCTTGAGCTCCTTTAACTCAGGTGTAGCCATCCTATAAGGAGGAATGGTCACCGGTGCTGCTCCTGGCACGAGCTCAATCGAGAATTCTACCTCACGCTTCGGAGGCAAACCTGAAAAGTCTTCTGGAAAGACATCTGGAAGGCGATCAACCACTAGAGGAAAATCTAACTGTGAAGTCCCTTGGTCATCCAAATAAAGACTAGAAATCTGGGCCGTAACTCCTCCTAGCCCGTGATGATCGAGTCTGGCTCGACTCGCCTGAACTTCCCACTCGCCCTTATGAAGGAAAGATTCACCCTCTGGTGATATGAAAGTCACCCTGCGGCGATAGCAATCGACGACTGCCTGAAAGAGAACCAACCAGTCCATACCAAGAATGACGTCGTAGCCCGTCATCTCCAGGACATAGAGGTCCCATAGGAAATGATACCTTGAAACCTATAGAGGGAACTCCTTGCACTGATGTATGCTAGATGTCCTCGTTCCCAAGGGCGTTTCGAGAGTCAACATGTCCGCAGACGAAAAGACACAGAGCTCAAGACTTTCCATGACAGCAACAGAGATAAATCTATGTAAAGCACAATTATCGAAAAGGAACGAAGATAAAACTAAGGCTACTAAGATCATACCTCGAACTGTAGAGGGTTCGGGATCCTACTCCTGATGAATCTGCTCTACAGTAAATGTCTGGCCTGTACCGCGGCCCTGTGTAGCAGCCTGAAAACCCTGAGCTGCTCCTCCCTGAGCCTGACCACTGCATCCATGACATCTACCTTGACCTGAATGCCCTGCAGAACTCCAGCCCCCAGTCTTCTATGGAGCTGGTAATCCTTCTCCCGTACGTGTGGTCGAAACTGATCCTCCTTCACTAGCCACTGGAAGGGAAACCTTGTAGAAACGCTGCAGGTGACCCATCTTGCCACAGGATCGGTACTCCACTAGGTCCCTCGAAAACTGGGGCTTATTATGCCTATTTCTCCCACACAAATAACACACCACTTGGGTACCAGAAGACAGATATCGTCTACCATAAGGAATACCTCGCTTCCTCGGGTTGCCTCAGGTAGACTCTCGGTGGCGCTTCCTAATGTCTGTCTGGAGGGAATCAGCCTTGGATGCTGAACCACCCTGGTCCACAGATCTAGTATCCCTCAGGTTCCTCTCCGTGAGGAGTGCTTGGTTGACTATCAGAGTAATAAAAGTCAACTGAAAGACATTCACCTGTGATTTGATCTCCAGTCCGAGGCTTTCCTCAAACTTCCTCGCTAGAAACATCTCATCATTCCCCAAGACGGGGGTGAATCGATGTAACTCAGTGAAGCGGGAGGAATACTCCATAACTGAGAGAGTACCCTGCTGTAGGCTCATTAACTCCCTGGCTCTGTCAGCCCTCAATGTCGCTGGGTAGAAGTAGTTGTAAAACGTACGCTGAAACTCCTCCTAAGCCATATCCTGCTGGCGCCCCGTCTGAGAGACTACGTCCCACCATCTCTTGGAGGAATCTCGCAGAATATACATCACGAGCTTCACCCTCCTCTCTGGAGGTGTCTGCAGATGCTCGAAGATGGAAAACATGGATTCCAGCCATGACTCTTCAGCCTGAGGTCCTCCATCCCCTGTGAAGGTGGGCAGATGCTGCTGCTGAAAGACCCGTGTCAGCTCTGCCATAGTCGGGGCAGGATGCTGAACTCCTTGGAAGGTCTGCATGAATCTCATGAAACCCTCTCTGAAATGAGCGTCCACACCAGTGTCTGGAATCACTGCAGGTGCGATGTCCAGAATGATGGGCGGAACTACTGGAAGTCCCTGATGGGTCGTATCCAGCGTACGATCGCTGCCTGGTTCCTAGCGTGCAACATGAGGACGTCTCAATGCCATAGCTCTGAAAAACCAAAACACACCTTCAAAAAAGACAAACACAGTTGCAACACAGGAGAGTAAAACGGAACAGGAGGGAAAAACCTTTAAATCTGGGAAAAATATGACTACATGGCGTGTAATACCACTACACGGCGTGTTTCTTAAAAATTTACCCAGGGCGTGTACACTGGACATACATGGCTATGTAAAATACCCGACTACACGACGTGTTCATAAAATACATGGCGTGTAATGACCCTTTTCTCCCTACCCGGTTACTCCTATATGACTAAGTCACACGGACTGTCCCAGCCAAAGACTACACGACGTGTTTGAGGCAGACACGGCGTGTACTGGACACGCCTTACCTGGCCCGTGTTGTTATCGACAAGGCCTAAAACACGGTCGACACTACACGGAGTGTTCCTAAGAGACATGGAATGCAATTGAAGGGAATCCTTGGCCCGTGTTGTTCGTGACACGTCCGGGTACTCGGCTGATCCTTACACGGCGTGTTCCGAACAAACACGGCGTGTACAGAAGAGGATAACACCGACCCGTGTTTTTCAAGACACGGCCGGGTACCTGGGAAAGGATACATAGCATGTGCATACCGAACACGGTGTGTACTAAAGACACATTAACTGGCCCGTGTTATTAGTTACACATCCAGGCTCCTAATTAACCTTGACACGGCGTGTACCTAAAGTACACGACGTGTTTCTAAAAACCATTTACAACTTCGTGTCCCAATCCACACGGTCAGTGAAACGACCAAAAACTACACGGTGTGTATATATAAAGTACACGCCGTGTATTCTAGGTTTTCCCAGACAGTAGCCTCAGAACTACACTGGAGCCCAGAAAACACAGAAAAACAAGGGTTAAGGTGCCAAATTCCGATCCGTGGGGGCCCATACTCCCCGCGAATCAAAACAAAGGCATCCTAACAATGCATATAACAAGCAAACAGTACAAGAACTCATGACCCACCAAATTACGATCCTCGAGGGCCCATAACACCTCTAAGATCAAAGTTTGGCGTCCATGATAAGAAAGCTCCAAACAACGATACCCTATCAACATAGCAGGTATTCTATCACAACAGCTATCACAACAGCATGCATTGTCTATCACAAATCCTATCACAACAGCTTGCAATCTCTAGTGCAACCTAGATGGCATAGTAAGATGCATGGCATGTGATCTTCTAACATGTGTCTATATGATGCTTGAGATGGCATACACTCATCTCATCGGGTTGCAATAAAATAGAACCACAATCATATAAACAGTAACATCACAAAACAAGTGAATCGCCCAATGGTGAAATCAATTAAACTGTAACATTTGAAAAACTCAAAACTTGCAAGGTTCGAGGTAATCTGGCTTTTTCCCTATACACGGGTTCTAGAATGCCCAGGCACAACTATTTACCATTTACCTATTCCGTCCTACCCGTGTCTAATGTCGCTAAACAGTAAGTCAATAGAAAAAAAGGAAAGAACCCCTCTGATACCACTTTGTAACGAACCGAATCTGGAACCCTTCTACCGGTGCCCCGTACCCAGTCCATCACATGACCTCAAGCACATTTCCCCAAACGCCAGAGGCTGCCGACTAGCAGCGAGGGAATTGGTAAGTTATTGGGTAAATTATGCCCTCATTTGGTAAGGTATACAAGGCAAGAAAACAATAGTCAATAGAGAAAGCAGTAAACAATATACAAACACTGAAACTAAACAGCGGAAGCAATGAACATATAATAACGATGATAATGAAGCAGCAGGTACAAGAATATAAGGAAATTAGAAAACACAACAACGTGCTGAAATACAACTGAAAACAAAGTACGAAAGTAAATAGCAACTCCAGCAGCATCACAAGCCTAAGCTCGGTCCTATGCTCTCTATCTCCAACCAGCAATCACGTACCCGAAGTAGAAGGGCCATAATCCCTATCCACACCTGTAACCATATAACCTATTTGGGCTGAAAAGTAGGACCCAAACTGGGTGTGAGACTAATCCCAGTAGGCAATCACCACGAGATCCATGCCCTAATGTCAGTGAGTAATATAGAAAAAGTAAAGGAAATAAATGCAGCAAAGAAACAGAAATACACTAAAGTAAAAAATCCTACAAATCTCCATTCACATTTATTTGATAGTTCAGTACAATCATTTAGTTATCAACCAAGGAACATAGAAATATATCTATACTCCTAAGGCAAGAAAGTAATCACAATAGGTAACTCAGCAGTCTACCTAAACAGCAAGCAGTACAAACCCATGCTTGTTCTTTGGCTTGGTGGACTCGTCACAACCAACCAACAAATAAAGCACTGAATCTCTGGGTGGCTCCTACTAGAAAACCCCTCTAGTCAAGTATATGTACAACGGAAAAGACACTATGGGAATCTCTCACCATCAATTCCCCTGTGGTCTTGCAATGAAAGATATAGAATCTCTGAGGAAGCACTTACGTCTAATTCCCCCTATAGTCTCGCTGCGTAACTAAGGACACTCTCAGGAAGCAAAAAGTCCCATTCCCATAGATCCTGCGATCAATACTAATTATAACAGACTCTCTAGGGAAGCCTTAATCGTTAATTCCCCCTTTAGTCTACCACACCAGGTTCACTTATCCCTTACCAGTTTAGTCATGCGTAATCGACTGTTAGCAGCCTAAGTAAGTTCATCAACTACTTGGATAATAGCTACAAATGCATCCACAAGCATATAAATAGCAGACAATACATGCAATCAAGTCAATAGGCATACTAGCAATGTGCAAAAGGGTTGACTCATAGATAAAAAAACAGGTTCAAAACCCTAACCCGAGATACCCAATTCATGGGTACCCAACACTTTTTCACCAAAAACTCAAAGACATTCAACGTAGGGAAACAAACCACCTACCTCGATTTTTGGTGATCGATATTCTTGAACCTTGGCTTATGAATCGGCCTATAATGGAGCAAATATGCAAAAATGTCTAAAACTTTCTACCTCAAATAACTCTCACAAGATAAGGAATC
Organism: Viscum album; assembly: GCA_963277665.1. Lineage (NCBI taxonomy): Eukaryota > Viridiplantae > Streptophyta > Magnoliopsida > Santalales > Viscaceae > Viscum > Viscum album. Next base: position 1,871,976,417 of record OY728146.1, on the reverse strand, counting down.
AGGAAACATGGCCAAAGAAGAACCGAGAACTCACCCATGCGATTCTATTGCACCCGACGACGTTCGATTCAGACAAACAGTGAAGAATCGGTGGCTCGGAGAAGAATCGGCTCTCTAGGTCACTCTGGACGTAATTAGGCGGAGAAGAAGATGAAAATGGGGATTAGGTGCAACCTCGGTCTGATTAATGAAATAAAAAGAAAAGTACACAACATGTACTTCTTGAGCATATGGCGTGTAGTCCCCTTTCCCATATGCAGTATTAATCAGAATCCACCTCATCGCTACACCCTGTGTGACTGGCCCGGACACGACCAACACACAGCCTCAAGCGGAAGAAAAGTACATGGCGTGTACTTGTAAAGTACACGGTGTGTACTTACAAAATTTCTAGATTCTCCTCTTTTTCTCAAAAATGACCATAAAAGGAAAACATACCTGAAAAAGAAGATCCGGGTTCTTACAATATCCCAGGACCCAAGGAACCTCCTTAGCCAAATTCCACATAAAAAAAACTTTATGGTTCTCCAAATCACATAATTCCATTCTAAATATTAGTTTTAAAATAAAAACATCCACTAAATTGAAATTTTCAAATTCCCTTTGGGATTACCGATTCGAATGAACCCGGGATATTAAAACCTCTACACCTCAACACTTATCATATCCAAGAACCCATAGAGAACATCTAAAAACATTTACCAACCTTCACTAGTCATAAAAACCCACACAAATGACACCATTCCATTTTCAACAACCTAACACACTCCCAAAACAAACTCTAAGCAGGAGATGAAAGATCCGTTGAAAAAAAGTTTACACTCATACTCTTTATCAAACACTAATAAGATGATTCATAGCTCATGTCTATTCTAGGAGACCTAAAAATCATCTAGTTTAATTTTTATAAACCATAGTGATCCCCACCTTAGGGATTTCCTCATAAGACCAATTCTGAGCATTCACACCTTCCAGCCCCAGAATTTCCTATCAAAACACATTCTCAGTGTTTCACCTTCATAATCAGTACAACTTATAGTGTAATTAACCAAAAAACATATGATAAATTCATCATTATAGAACCAAATCATGGTTTCCTAATCTGATTCCAAATGGATGTGGCTTCACCACCCAGTCATAAAATAAACTCAATAGATCTTCTAAAAAACACTTGACTGCCATTACTGACAAATTATTGCTTCCCAAACACGATTAATTTACCCCAAAATGAATTCCATGATCATCTAATCATTCTATAAAGTATAATACCCATACCTTAGTGTAAATATACTATTGAAAATGAATCATAAGTTACCCTATAGTAACTGAAGAAAACCTTAATTTACCCTTTTGCAAGGGGATAAAACACTAGTGGTAGGGTAGCATTTTCTCAAAATGAATCACGATTGATTACCAGCTATCTAAGGACATTATCACACCATAATGATCTATTTTTAAGATTCATACCTCTAAGTTCACTCGTCATACTTAACGCGATGTGCCTAAAGTGATCTGGGCCCATTATAACCATTTTTGTACTAAAAAATCAATCAAACCACTTTATTTGGTTCTATTTAAAAGAATACGAATGTAATTGATGATACCTTATTGAAGGGATCAATCATGTCAACTTAGATACAATGGGTACACATGATAATTAATACATACAGACTGAATTCATTGTATGAGTCCTGTTTTTCTTAAACAGTTATGAATTCTACAAACCATTTTATTTATGTACTTCCTTGAAAGAACTAATGATCCAATAAATCATCATATGCATGTATTTATTATGAATACAAAGTATGAATTCTTCATCTAAACTCATCCCAAACTTTCAACTAAACTTCAAATTCACCTCCTTCTATGAGACTAGAAAAAATGAACTTACCAGTTCATTAGCTTCTAAAACCCATTCTAACAATTCCCGACTTGTATTCTATTGTCGTGTTCCCTCTCTCTTGAAGAATAAAAATTACATGAAAAACATGAAAATCCCAACCAAAGGAATTTCCTAGTCATCATATAATATAAATTGAAACTTATTCCATGATACACGCCCCTTCCACCATTAAATACGGTTTCTAGATGTGGCGTAACGAGAAACTCATCCTCTTATAAGCATGGTTAGAATATGGCTTTTCATGGATGAAAACATGATTATCTTCCTGATCTATGATCACATACATCCATAGAATCAGACACAAATTCCACAACAAACCTAGATCAGTAGTGTTAAGCCACTCAATCCTTTTATAGGGCCATCCCTGAAATAGAAAAAACAAATCTTTCTATGGGTGGATCAGGGATACGCCACTCCAGAATGCTCTTAACACTCATTCCATACTACTACAAAAGTTACACATGAACATAGAACCCAATAACTAATGACCCTTCTTCCTAGTAGTTGATAACTAAGAGCATTTAAGGTGTTACTATGATTGCATCACTCAAAATTTTGAAACTTGAATAACTAGGACCAACTGCTCATGAATCACATTGTTAAGACTTTATTTAATGGGAACCATGTATTGAAAGTCATACCAACTCATTATTACCTCAACATATCAAGAACACCCATTTCATACCAATCACTGGCCCAAAAACACCACGCATCCTTAGTATGTGATAGCCTACTAAAACATCAAACCCAGGGTCATGTTATCCTACACAACTATGAACTTGTATGAATACTTATAGAGAAATATATCACTAAAATTACACTCATATGATTAAATAAATGGACAATAATGAACTAGGAATGTTATTCCACTTAAAATTAATCATAAAAGATGCTCGTGTTTCTAACCAGTCTCAAATTACAGCACGACCACCCACCTATCCGGGGTATCATTCCAAAAACTAAGAGTCTTGCCCGAGCCTAAATGGAAAAGTAACAACACTAAACATGCCTAAAAACTCAATACAATAATATATCAAGGCTTATTATCTCCAAAGGTGCTACCAAAATTGGGATAACCCCTTAATTACCAAGAATAATCTATTATGTGTCTAGGTTATCACCTAAAGGTTCACTATGATCAACCACCTAAACTTTATTTTCCAAATAAAGAAAAATTTCATCTGAAATCTATGGCATTCCACCTTTTTAACATAAAATTTCATTACATTTTACAAACAAAGGACCTTTATAGTCTAGTGTATTGAAAATCAGGAACAAAATACCTGAAAACATAAAACACTATTTTAAATCCCCTTGAAAATTTTATTTAAAAGTTAATCATATGTACAACTACTGCATCTCATAACCTAGAGACATACATAAAAGGAAAGGGTGAGCAGAAATCCCAGTAAGGAAAGAAAGGGAATCCGTTTACTTGTGAAATCAATAAGAACTTGACAAAAAACATAAAGACATGAGAAATGAATGTAGATGAATTTCATAATAAAAATAACTTGAACCATAACATTAATATTTGGCCACAAAATTTAATTTAGACATTCATGAACATATCACCAAGGTTCATCCCCAATGTGTCATAAAAATTACCAAGGTTATTCACCAAGGTATCATGAAACTTCCCTTCTCTAGAGAAAAAATTCTTTACCCAATGCATTGGAGCACTATCAGGGCACACCCTTAATATTTATTTATTTTCATTTGATCAATAACCCATAGAGAATAAAAGAAATGGGTTCCATTTCAAAATCGTGACGTTTTAAAAGTTCTTAAAAATAAGATCATTATATCATTTATAACCCATGGAAAGGGAGTGAGGGATATATATATTTCAAAGACAGAATCAAATATATCATTTTTTTGTATTTATGAATACCCATATTAACCAAATAGGTATTAGTATTCACATGAATAAAACAAGAGAATTTCTTGAGAGAAAGAGAGAGAAATTTTGAGACAAAAATTCTGCAGCATAATGACTATATAACATGGTTTTAGAAAACAATAAAAAGAGAGGGGACAAGGGTATACCATAGATAAATTACTCATTTTATAGTATAAGGACAGAATAAAATAGAAATAAGATCAAGATATGGATATTTTAATGACATAAAACATGGAAAGGAAACTTGAAAGAAAAGAGAGGATGCGATTTCTTTTACGAAAATTCGACAGCCTAACGACATCACTTAAGAATACAGAAAAATAAGTTGATGAGAGAAGAAAGGGTATATCATCATTTTGACATGAAATGGAATGTAATATGAATATATAAGAACATACCCCTACATAAGAAGATTGAAACTGGAAGACATAACTTAAAGGAAATCATGACTAAAAGAGGAAGGTGGAAGGTTCCCTTACCTTGCAAAGTGACTTCAAAAGCTTGAAGGTTGGGACCTTGGGGGATTGAGGGAACCTTTGTAGAACTCTTTGGGAGGTAAAAATACCATAGCTTAGTTGAGGAGGATTTTGGAATGAATGTAATGAGGGAAAGGCTAGGTATTTATAGGAAAAGTGAGGGAATATTTAATTAATTTTTAAGGGACACCTCATCGGTAGTATTTGAAAAACCATGGGCTTTACCATGGTATTTGACCATGGTATTGGCCACTTGAGATACCTCATATCATATATTACTATTAAAAAGTCGACCAGAATGATTACATCATGATTACATCATCAATGATGCCATTAAACACCTGAAACACAAAACTGTATTTTCACTATTCACCGAAAATTCAACTGTTTCAGAAAAATCCCAAAAATTTACCCTAAACTAATATCGATTTTTTGAATTCAAAAATGAAATATGTTTATGAAAATAATTTTCTAAATATTTTAATTTAATTTTTAATTAAAATCATTATTTATTCAAAAAAACAACTCTAAAACAATAACTTATTTTGACATACAATGAAAAAGTAATCAAGGTCCCATAAAATCATCATATACCCATAAGACAATAAAGTAAAAATTTATGATTAAATTTTATGAAAATAAATTTCCTTTTTAAATAATTAAACTAATTATAAAATTTTCAATGAAGTATTTATGACATACAAAAATACCTAAACTTATACTATGATCATTTTTTCACTTTTAAGATGTCTAAATTGTATTTATACCTTCATGGGTGAAGTTACTATTTTTTTGGCTAATTTACTATTCATTACTATTCATAAGGGTATGTTATTATTCATACTTTACTATTTACTAAAAACAAAGTTGATATTATTAGGCCTTAAATTTATTACTGGTCACAACTGTAGAAGACCATTTTTTGAAAATCATTTCACATTATTAATTATTTAAAGTTTACACGAATATTTTAAAATACCCCTGTTCCAAAATTCACCAATAATATTCATCATATATTTATCCAGACAATTAAAATTTAAAAATTTTACCATAATAAGAAATAAAAATTCTATTTATACCAATGGATTACAAAAAGTTTCTAAGGCCTCGTTACATAGCCCCTTATAACACCTGCATAGGACCTAAGTGTAAGGTGTGGTATGGTGATAGAATCTTGGGGCGGCTGAGACAACATTACCCGAGTGGTGATTTATATCAGCTTGAAGTTCTCCCTTAGGTGATTTCGTTCAAGCTTCACATGTTGAAACTCAAATTGGGATTCGTCTAGAGCAAAGCCCAGAGATGCTACCTCCTTCCCAAGCTCTGACAGACGGGCTTCATATGGCCCGAGTCTACTAGATGAGGCCATCGACTCTACTTTTTGTAATAATTAACCAAGATCACTTGTATTTATAAACAATAATTGTAACGTTAAGAGTTTAGTTTCCAATGGTCATATTGAACAATGATCTTATAACAGTCAAAACCCAACAGTATCCTTTTAATTATTCTCACTTCATTACTTTAAGGATATAGTTTTGTTGAGTATAAAATAAAACACAAAAGTTGGAAACAAAATTTATTCAAAATTTCAGGTCGTTACATTCTTCCCCCCTTAAGAAATTTCATCCACGAAATTTTAACTCGTACCCTAATAAGAGAAATGGTGTGGGTACTTCTGCCTCATAGACTCCTCTAGTTCCCACCTGGCTTCTTCGCATTTTTGGTTCCTCCACAACACCTTAACAAGGTGGGTAGTCTTGTTACGTAGAACCTTGTCTCTACGATCTAACATCTCCACCAGCTGATCTTCATATGATAGGTCATGTTCCAGTTGTACCACCTCTAGATTTAGTACATGTGAAGGGTCAGGTATGTACTTCCTCAAGAGGTATACATGGAAAACATCATGAACTTGTGCTAGATTTGGAGGAAGTGCAAGTTGATAGGACACTGCTCCTATGAGATTAAGGATTCCATAGGGGCCAATGTACTTAGGGCTGAGCTTCCCTTTCTTCCCAAACCACATGAATCTCTTCCAAGGTGAAATTCAAAGAAAGAATTTTTCACCAACATCAAACTCTGTGTCCCTTCGATAGTTGTCGGCATAGCTCTTTTTCCGACTCTGAGCAGCCTTAATGGGTTGCTGGATGGCGTGGACTTTTTCTATCATCTCTTTCACAAGATAAGGCCCAATAAGCTTTCTATCACCAGCTTCATGCCAACAAGTAGGAGTTATACATCTCTTACCATATAGAGCTTCATAGGGTGCCATTTGAATTCTTGAGTGGAAGCTATTGTTGTAAGAGAACTCAACTAAAGGGAGATGTTGATCCCATCCACATTTAAATTCAATCAATCATGTTATCAACATATCCTCGAGTATTTGAATTGTACTTAATTATTGGAAATCAATTTGGTGGTGATTGGACGTACTGAAATTAAATTCAGTGCTCAAAGAAATTTGAAGACTTCTCCCGAATTTTGATGTGAACCTTGGATCACGATCATATATGATAGAAAGTGAAACTTCATGTAGCAATACCACTTCCTTTACGTAAATCCTAGCAAATTGATCAAGAGAGAAATCTTTCTAAATGGAGATAAAATGGGCAGTCTTGGTGAGACGGTCCACAATATCCCATATCTCATTGTTTCCTTTGGAAGTTCTTGGAAGACCAGTGATGAAGTCCATAGTGATATTTTCCCACTTCTAGGCTAGTATGGGTAGTGGTTGCAATACCCCTTTAGGAAGTTGTCACTATTCCTTCACTTTCTGACATACCAGGAACCTTGAAGTGTAGTCAGCAATATCCCTTTTCATATTATCCCACCAATAATTATTAAAAAGGTCCCTATACATATTTGTGATTCCAGGATGTATAGAGAAAGTAGATTTATGAGCTTCATCCATCATCTCCTTCTTTATTTCCAGAATAGATGGAACACATAGTCTTGTATGTAATTTCAGTACACCTTCTTGATCAATATTGAACTCTGAAAACTTCCCATCCTTCACAGCCTCAAACTTATTCTGTAACAAAGTATCTTCTTTCTGAGATTTCTTAATCTTCTCTAGTAATGACAGTTGAGAAATCATTTGGGTTAGGGTTGATGATGTCCCTTCCCTTATAATTCCAAGTCCAGCTTTACTAGGTCATTGATCCAATGATCTCTTTGAATCGTCATCATGGAAAGAACAACTGGGTCTTTCGTTCTTAATGTATCAATGACTTTGTTTGCACTTCTGAGATGATAATGAATTGAACAATCATTGTCTTTGAGATGTTCCAACCATATCTTCTGTCTCATGTTCAATTTCTTTTGTGTGAAAATATACTTCCAACATTAATGGTCTGTGTATATATCACATTTATCCCCATAAAGATATTTCCTCCATATCTTCAGAGAAAAAACGACCGTAGCCAACTCCAAATCATGCGTAGGATAGTTCTTCTCATGAGTCTTCAACTTTTGAGATGCATAAGCAATGACTTTTTCATTTTACATGAGGATGAACCCAATCCCTTTCAGATATGAATCACTAAAAATAACGAATCCTTATCCACTTAAGGAAAAATTTTACATGGGTGTAGTAACCAATCTCTTCTTCAGCTCTTAGAAACTTTCCTCACACTTCTTTTTCCAAATTAACTTGACCCCTTTTTGAGTTAACTTGGTTAATGGATTAGAAAGTCATGAAATGTTTTCCACAAACCTCCTATAATATCATGCTAATCCAAGGAAACTAAAAATCTCAGTTATTGTTGAAGGCTCATGCCACTCCTCTAAAACCTTTTTCTTTGTATGGTCAATTGTGATTCCTTCATTAGTAACAATGTTCCCCAAGAAACCAACTTCTTGTAACCAGAATTCACATTTGATAAACTTTCCAAAAGCCTATCCTTCCATAGAGTTTGAAAAATATCCCTTAGATGATCCACATGCTCCCCACAATTTTTCGAATATATCAGAATATCATCAATAAAAACTACCATAAAGTTATCAAGGTAGTCCTTAAAGAATCTATTCATCAAATCCATAAAAATATCTTTTGTATTAGTCAGTCCGAAGGGCATAACAACAAAATCACAATTCCCGTATCTTGATCAGAAGGTAGTTTTTGGAATATCTTCTTTCTCCACCCTCAATTGATTATAACTAGATCAAAGATCAATCTTAGAGAAGAATTGAACCCCACAAAGTTGGTCAAATAATTCATAAATTCTTGGAAGAGGGTAATTGTTATTCACTGTGATCCCATTCAGTTCTCGATAATTAATGCATAGCCACATCGATCCATCATTCTCATTCTCAAAGAGAACTGGTGCTACCCAAGGAGACACACTCAGTTGGATAAAACCCTTCTCCAAGAGTTATTGGAGTTGTTTCTTTAACTCCTCCAACTCCACATTTTCCATCCTATATGGGTTCTTTGATATCGGATGGGATCCAGGTACGAGTTCAATGGAGAACTCTACCTCTCTTTCTGGGGGAGGTCCGGGTAACTCCTCAAAAAATACGTCGACATATTCCTGGATGATGGGGACATTTTCTATCCTCAAACTCTCATTTCATTCTTCTTCTTCACTGATCAACTCCATAAAGAAGGATATAAGAGGTTCTTCTAGACAAAGATCAGGTTGAGATATCTATCCTTGGAAGATAACTGTATGATTTCCATTCAAGACTAATGATATTTCCTTGCTTCTGCATTTGATCATAGCATTATACTTTGAGATCCAGTCCATCCCTAGTATATTGTTGAATTCTAGCATGGGAATGACTACTAGATTTCCAATAAGATTGTTCTCGCTGAAGTAAATACTAGAGTTTCTAAACACTGACAATGCATGGATAATCCCTCCAGGAGCCTTGACTAATAACTCTACTTTTATCAAATTGGGGGTTGATTCTAAATTCATTGCAAACTTGGAGGAAATAAAGGAATGTGTAGAAATAGAATCAAACATAGTATTTGCTATATTTGAGAGAAAAACAAGAGTACCTTCCACCACATCATTTAGTGTTTCAACTTCAGCCATAGTTATTGAAAAAGTATGACCTTGTTACCTTGGCCATTGCTGACGCTGATGTTGATTCCCCTCCACTACCCTCATATTTGGACAATGAACGGCAAAGTGCCCAAGTTGTCCACACTTACAGAATTAGAAATTAGGTAGTTCCTACACCATCTTTCCCTTGTCATTAGTGTTTGGAAGTTGTGGCTTCACCTCACTATGACAATTCCACACAATGTGGCCATCTCTATCACACTTTTAGCACTTCCCACTCCCGAGCATATAGTTCCCAAAATGTTTCATCCCACATTTATTACATGTGAGATGTTTTACTTGCATACCTCCTCTTCCCCGATCGAAGCTCCTCCCTAATCTTGGATCTATCGATCTTTTCTTATAATTGGATTTATGAGACCATTGCATCTCACCAAACTCCAGCTCGACTTTCATTGTACTTCTCATGATCTCATCATAGCTATCATAATCTCTTTTGGAAAGATTCTTCCACAGATGTGGTATCAGTCCACCGAAGAATCTATCATCATTACCATTTGGATCCATGACAAATCTAGAGGTGTAGCGTGAAAGCCTTGTGAAGTTCATCTCGTAGCTTCCCACAGATTCATTCCCCTTCTGCTTCAGCTCGAGAAACACCTTCGCTATTCTTGTTCTAATCGACCGAGGGAAATACTTGTTGAATAATATCCCTCTGAACTCTTCCCACTCTACAGATTCAACTTCCATTGTTGGCCTAGTGTTTTTAATCAATTCCCAGAACTGATCAGCATCTCCCTCTAAGCGATAAACAACCAAGGTAACCTTCTCTTGTTCAGAAAAGCGGAGCACGAAAAATATCTTCTCGATAGAGCTGATCCACTGTTCAGAAATCAATGGGTCGGTAGATCCACTAAAGGTTGGTGGTATTTGATACATAAAAGATTCAACATAATTTTGTTTCCTTCATGGTGATATCAGTCTGTCAGCTTGATTGAAGTTATTTCCCACATCTTGAGTCAGCTGGTTTATCATTCACATGAAAGTTTCCATCCCGACTTCCATCGGAGGGCCGTCAGTTCATGTTCCATTGCAGTCACCATTTTCACGATTACTCCTATTTCCTGCCATTTTTTAAAAGAATAAAACTTTAGTGGGAAGATTATTTCATTTATGAATCTTTTAACTATAAAGGATTTTATGTCTTAAAACTTCATGCTTTAAAAAATTACATTTCTCTATAAATCCTTCATAATGATTCATAAAAAACTTATGAATAACCAAATATATCCCCTGGGAGTTTCATAACCAAGAGTGCAGAAAGGACCATTTTTGTGTACTGGGATACCCCGGGTCAAGCCCGAAACTCCTTGTCATAGTTTTTACTCCTTGGTACATCTGTTACAGATCCACCTTTACCTGCTCGTATCCAGACATAGATGTATTTTCATGATAAACCACTTACTCAATACTCACTAAAATACCAGGAAGTATTTCTATATTTAAACTTTTATATAGGGTTCTTCCTAAAGTGTTCATATCATAATTTTCATAAATAACTAAACATTCCTTTGATACCAACTATGGCATCCCGCCTTTTTAATATAACTTTTCATTACATTTTACAGAGGACCTTTAAAGTCTAGTGTCTTGGAAATCAGGAACAAAATACATGAAAAATTAAAACAATCTTTTAAATAACCTTGAAAATCCTCTTGAAAATTTCATCCTATGTATAACTACTGCATCTCATAATCTGGAGACATACATCAAAGGAAAGGGTGAGCAGAAAACCCAGTACGAAAAGCAAGGGAATCAGTTTACTTGTGAAATCAATAAGAACTTGATGAAAAAAATAAAGACATGAGTAATCGAAGTATAGGAATTTCATAATGAAAAGAAATTGAACAACAACATGAATATTTCACCAAAAAATTTAATTTATACATTCATGAACATATCACAAAGGTACATCCCCAAGGTTTCATAAAAATTACCATGGTTATTCACCAAGGTATCGTGAAACTTGTCATCTCTAGAGACTAAATTAGTTACCAAATGAATTATAGGGATATCAGGGCACAACCTTAATATGTATTTATTTTAATGTGATCCACATATATCATAATAAAACATTACATAACTAATCTATATAAAATAAAATAAATGGGTTTCATTTCAAAATTGCGACGTTTTAAAAGTTCTTAAAAATCAGATCATTATGTCATTTATAACCCATGGAAAGGGAGTGAGGGTTATATGTATGTCAATTCCAGAATAAAATATATAATTTTTATGTATTTATGAAAACCCATATAAACTAAATAGGTCTGATTATTCACATGAACAAATTAATATAATTTCTTGAGAGAAAGAGAGAGAAATTTTGAGACGAAAATTCTGCAGCATAACGGTTATATAACATGGTTTTAGAAAAAAATAAAAAGAAAGGGCACAAGGATATACCATACATAAATGAATAATTTTACAGTATAGGGATAGAATAAAATATAAATAATATCATGGTATGGATATTTTAATGACATACCACATGGAAATGAAACTTGAAAGAAAAGAGAGGATGCAATTTCTTTACGAAAATTCAGCAGCCTAACGACGTCACTTAAAAATACAAAAAAAAGTAAGTTGATGAGAGAAGAAAGGGTCTATCATAATTTTGACCAGAAATGTATAGTTATAAGAATATATAATAACATACACCCACATAAGAAGATGGAAACTAGAAGACACAACTTAAATGAAATCATGACTGAAAGAGGAGGGTGGAAGGTTACCTTACCTTGAATAGTAACATGGAAAAATTGGAGGATAGGACCTTGGGGGCTTGAGGGAACCTTGGGAGGACTACATGGGAGGTAATTATAGAGATACAAAGCTTTACGTACATGGATATTACATTACTTTTGCAGAATACTTAGTACATAACAAAAACAGAGACACAAGGACCGTAATAGTTTAGTGTCTTTGGAAACTCGGAATATAATCTTCTAATCGTGGTGAAAGATATTAAACATCTCTCATAAAGATATTACCTTTTTTTTTCATACCTAAAACATTTTCTTATATCCTGGGGAAAAGAAAACATAAAAAGGGTGAGCTCAAATGCTCAGTAAGGGCAAACATAGTGAACATAAAACAATCCATAAACATTTGAAAGCAAAAACTTGAACATGAAATTTAAACATCAAAATCTTGAGAAAAGACATAAATCGTGGAAGTATGTAAGGAATATATCATAATAGAACATCAATCATGATACAATATAATGGCAATAAAACATGTAATTGTGGCAACCATTCAGAATGTCATGATTTCCATAGTAGCCAAGGCATTGCTACCAAGACCATCTTAGTGGACAAAGTCCCTATCTGAATCGAGTTCACTCCTTGTTTCAGTCCTGTAACACTGAACCGGATTAACTTTCCATTCCATCCATGTCTATCTCATGAGATATAAATCTTTACCCAATGCATTGGAGGGAGATATAGTTCCCACCCATATCATAATGAAATCATTCTTACTTGTGCCACAAAATAAACATACATCATTCATAATAACCCAATGAATAAAATGGGTTTCATAAACATCATCCCATCATCACATAATCCATATAAAATAAATAGATATAATTTCATAATAAGAAAAGTGAAACCATGTAAATCATAGAGACTTTATACTTGAAACATACACATATGAAATAATGTCATCTTAGATGGAAAATGGTTTTGATAAAACACTTGAAATGAATTATTGAGGAAAATATCCTTTCTTCTTCAAAATCAATTTCTTTTCACAAAAAATCATGCAATTTTAAAAGAAAAAGATTTTGTTGAAAATATTCATAAAATATTTTAGAGGAAGCTTCATGAAAATAAGGCTTTATAAAACTGTAAAAATCCGTTTGTGCTGTATAAGTTAAAAAACTCATTCTTCTCGTACTTTTTCCAGAAAAGTCAAAAAGTACCACGTAAAAGAATGATTCCATACATACCATGTATTAAAAGTAAAAAATTGGTAAAAAGGACATTAAACATACATGAAACCATTTTTTTGGAAACATGGACATGGATGAGAACAATAACCCTAGTAAATACTTACGAATAAACAATCTCGGATAAGAACGAGATTGGAAAAGTTATCCCTTACCTTATGTCCGATATGCTTCGTATATATCCTAACCTCCTGTATAATGGTATAAATAATGTAATTGACTTATTACAGAATCATATTCATTGTTATGATATCATATATGGTTCACTTATGACTTTATATTACCCTTTCTTTTGTAAATTCCATGTTGAAGAGCATTTTGGGTAAAATCGTTTCATTTATCGTATGTGTTTCGACTTGTCATTGTTGATATTATTACTTATATCCGGATTTACATAATTATAGAATGTAAAACATGATTTATATATAATATATATTCATCATATACATATATATTATAGTTCGATAAAATGCATGAAATACACCGTTCATGGAGACGGTAGGCCGCACGTACGCATGAACACTGTTTTTGTTTCCTTATTGAATTTATTGAAATTAAGTAGATGACATAAATATATATACACATAAATCCAGTATAATTATTATGTAATATATTTCATTATTAATTATTGTATATACTTTATAATAATTCATGAATGGTTAACCTGGAGAATGAATCTCATTGCGCCGTGGAGACGGTATTCCGTACGTACGCACGAGCGATGATATTGTTCCCATGATTGTGGAATTTTATTGGAGTGTATGTATAATATTTCAGAATCAATATCAATTTACAATAATCATATATAGTAATTATTTACAACATTATACCCATCCAAGTAATGTAGTGGTGGAAAATAGATTACACCATGACGTGGAGACGGAATTCCGTACGTACGCACGCGCGGTGATTTCGTTTTCCGTAGGATGGATAGATGGTGAAATAGGGTTGTTTCATACTTATAATAACATATAAGTATATGAGTGATACTGATGTTATTACTTCATAATTAAACAACTAAAGAAGAAGAAGTGGAAGAAGAAATAAAGTTGAAAGAATCGGCAACGGACATTACCTCTTCTTTGAAGCGCTTCTTTGAGACCTCCTTTTAGGGCACTAAAATTGGTCTTTGAAGAAGACCAGGACCTCTAGGATGTTTCTAGGGAAGTTGATAAGATAATTGTTCAGGGGTTGGCCGAGTTTGAAGTCTCAAAGTGGTGTGAGGAAGAGAGGGAGGAGGTGCAATTTTATAAGGGAGGAGTGGGGCACCTTTGGAAAAACTAAAAATATTATTTTATTATAAAGTCATATTCGGTTTTTAACAGCTAAAAATTGATTTATTTCGAAGCTAAGGTGGTTATGGGTCGAAATACTCTCATAAAATAGAATTTAGACAAGTTTAGGTTTCTATTTTAACCTTATGATTTAGATTTAACTTTAAGTTAAATAATTGTTCTTTTACCGTGTCTTCTTGTTTTCTTACACTATAACATTAATAAACATACTATAACAATACAAAAGAACCCCAAGATGTTTATTATTAATATATATAACCTTATATAAGTCATTTTTCTGAACCTTATATTTTTAGGAATAAAATAACAATTAATAATATAATATTTTTTAAAAAACTATTTTATGTCAATTTTGACACTATTTGGTAATTGATTTTTGTGAAAATCATAACAAAACGATTAGTTCTAAAAAAGTTAATTAAATCAATAATAACATTTCATATTAACATAGAAAATTATTTTAATTCAAAAAAAGTCTCAAATTACATTTATTTGGGTATTTATAACATCAATTATGTCAATATTGCATTAATAAGATAATTACTGCATCATCATTGTGTCAAAGATAAATTAGATTATTTAATGTCTAAATATTAAAAATAAAATACCATTATGTAGGAAATATATTTATCTTTCTAATTAATATTTATAGTTGAATTTATTATATGTATAACTCTATATTAAAAATGATTTAGTTATTAAACTTTGATTTTAACTATTTTAACCCTTCTTTAAATAAATTAATAATAAATGTCCTAATCTAATCCAAGTGGGCCTAAAGGGTAATATTTTATCCCTAATTTCTTTTGGTCAAATTACACTTATCCAATATAATTAGGATATGTGTTAGGGTAATAATAATATCATTTTTACCCTTAATTACCCTATTTACTTTTAACCGTGGTAAAAAAAACGTAAAAAGTTACTATTCACCAAAAATTATTTTCATCTCATTGAACCACATTTTACTTACTCACATCAGCCATGTCTCTTGGATTTTTGAAATTCCATTCAAAAAAGCGGTAAAATTAAGTTTTATGTAAATTTGCAAATTCTCATAGGAGTTGGGTAAAAGACGGTCAAAAGTTCAATAAAATTTTTATATATCTAAAATTATTATAAAATGACACCAACGAATTACATTGAACTTATATAGGTATTATGTATTAATTTTGACCTAATATAAATTTAAATAAAATAAATAATTATTTAAATAAAAAGTTGGTTTTTAAATAGTAACCCAGTGTTTTCACTATTCATCAAAAATTGAAAGTTTTCAGAAAAATACCAAAATTTCACCCTAGGATAATTTCGATATTCAGAATCCAAAAATAAAGTCCATTTTCAAAAATAAAATTTATAAAATTTCAAAAAATGGGTATTACTATTCATAACGGCTAGTTTTAATAATATTTTAATAGCATATTGTTGTTTAGTGAAACTTGGTATTTCGTACAACACACGCTATCATGGAAGGTCGTGCTTGCGTGTAATGCAAGGCAAGTCAGGGTGCAAGCTCCTTTTGGTGTAGCATACAACACAAGACATTAATGAAATTAAAAAGAATATTTTTCATAAAATTTTGGGGTGTTACATTCTACCCCCCTTAAAATGAATTTCGCCCTCAAAATTCGTTGGGGGTTATAAATGGTTTACTACTCGAAAGTTTCTTTAATATAAACCCACATCGTAAAAAGGAATACTAAAAATTAATTTTAAAAACTAAAGTATTAAACGTAACGATCAAGTTCTGATGGAGAGTGGTAGAGAACATGGCTATGAAAAAGCTATCAATCACAAAGCCATAAATTTGTGCTGATCTAAGGTACCATCTGATTCATCAGATATAAGAGAACTAGGACAACATTTTTGGTTTTCAATATCATTTACATAAAGTTGGAAAATTTGAATTAGAAGAAATACTTACTTTATTTTGGTACAATCTCACTGTTGTTCGTGCTTTGAACAATTTCCACTTCATCTCTTAAAGAAATGAAGTTGAATTTGTTATTCGTGAAGTGCTAACAGATCATGTGATATAATGATGGGTCATTCCATTTGTTTCAAACAAAAGGTTAGCAAAAGTTATCAAATATACATAAGTCCATCTATGGTGAGGTTAATCGTATACTATTCCAAAAATGAACTTATACTTCATCTATAATGCCACTTAATAAAATAAAAATAGTTTCTACTAACCAGGGACTTCCTGTAGCCCATTGGTATGCGATAAAGGCCAGTCGCACTTCAGTTGTGGGTTCGATTCCCACAGTCTTGTCCGACGCGATGGGCTGTGGCCCGTCCTGCAGGTTGTCCCTTTTCTAAAACTACATTACTATAACATCCCATCAATAATATCGAAAAAATTTCTATCCTTAAACAATAATAACTTATGTCCAAAATAATCCATTCCAATCTTTAGGATTATCTAAAATACTTCAGTCCAAGATCATAGTATAAAGAAAACAATTACTAGAAAGGTTATCTACCAAGAATGTGAATACAAGCATTTATCCCACATGAATACCTTAGTCATATATTCTCTTGAAACATAAATTACCATAGAGCCTTAGTAAAAACATGAATACTATCAAAAGGAAACTCTTTCCACATAACAAAATCCCAAAAATCTATATAATCAAACCATAATATCACGTAGTCCTTATAGCAGTCATGAGCTCATGAATACAACCAAACATCTCATTATCTTCTTATCCCTTAATTATGCGCATATCATCTACTTTCCAAAAATATCTGAATAACCTTCCATGGTTACCGGTACCATTCAACATATACTTCCAAATACTTTAGGAAAAACAATAGTGTAACAATCCTTAGATTATTCTTTATTCCATAGTACCATACATTATTCTTTATAAACATACAATCATTCCACTAACTTCTTAAACCACTAACTGAGCTTCATCATTTCTTTCATCTCATATTTCATTTGTAGTCTCTTCATCATCATCCACATAAATACTACTCATATGACCATGCTGATTCTCTTCATGAGATTTCCCCTTAGGGCATTGGTTTGCATAATTCCCATACATTCCACATTTAAAACATCTAATCATTGTTGATGTCATAGCAATACCATTATCCTTATCCATGGTGTTAACTGAACCTTTTCCTTTGCACTTACTGGCTTTGTGTCCTTCTTTTCCACACCCAAATAATCTTCCAATTCCTTTGAAACAATCTCCCCAATTCCTCTTCCCACATGATTTACATGAGGTAAATTGAACTTTCTTTCCTCTATGATCATCATGAAACTCCATCTTTCTCTTATTATATGAGTTGAGAAACTTAGCACAGTTGAGATTATTGATCATATTATGATATTTCTGATTAGGAATAATTACAATGTTTGGACTTCCAAATCCCGTTTCATTTGGTTTCCCATGAAGAATATCATTCCATTGTCCGTCATATCCTCTATTATTGTGAATCTTCTTGTTTCCGGCCATTTTCTAAAACCCAAAAAGAATAGTGTGAGAGGCAAAAATCATGCTAGGGAAAACATCATAGTAAAGGATGAGTACCCTCAATATCTATCATCATAGGTAAAATTCTAAGATCGTTACCATAGTTGTAGGACTATATCCTATACGTATACTTATCCTTAGGGACATCCCTAGACATACCTTAGAAATATCTCTAGGGATCTCGCTAACGTTTTTGCATCCTAGTTTCCAAAGGTTGACTAAACCTTTCCTCTGATACCAACTATAGTAGTCTGGAATTTCTTCCAGTGGACTATAATTGATACCTATCAGGGCACTGCATGGGCGGCTACACCCCCTGGGTGGGACACACAACCATCCCCAGTGGCAGCCATTTTCTCATGAAGCCCTTGGGCGGAGAGCCATGCTTCTTCCAACGCTCACATGTGAGAGTTCCGAGGGATCAGATACATTCCTACCTCCTTTTACTCTGATACCAACTGTAGAGACCCAAATCTTGATGTACATGGACATTACATTACTTTTGCGGAATACTTAGTACATAAAAAAACAGACACACAAGGACCGTAATAGTTTAGTGTCTTTGAAAACTCGGAATATAATCTTCTAATCGTGGTGAAAGATCTTCAACATCTCCCATAAAGATCTTCCCTTTTTTTATTACCTAAAACCTTTTCTTATATCATGGGGAAAAGAAAACATAAAAAGGGTGTGCTCAAATTCTCAGTAAGGTCAAACATAGTGAACATTAAACAATCCATAAACATTTGAAAGCAAAAACTTGAACATGAAATTTAAACATCAAAATATTGTGCAAAGACATAAATTGTGGAAGTAAGTAAGGAATATATCATAATGGAACATCAATCATGATAAAATATAATGGGAATAAAACATGTAATTGTGGCAACCATTTAGCACATGTCATGATTTCCATAGTAGCCAAGGAATTGCTGCCAAGACCATCTTAGTGGACAAAGTCCCTTTCTGAATCGAATTCACTCCTCATTTCAGTCCTGTAACACTGAACTGAATTAACTTACCATTCGAGCCATGTATATCTCATGAGATATAAATCTTTACCCAATTCATTGGAGGGAGATATAGGTCCCACCCATCTCATAATGAAATCATTCTTACTTGTGCCACAAAATAAACATACATCATTCATAATAACCCAACGAATAAAATGGGTTTCATAAACATCATACCATCATCAAATAATCCATATAAAAGAAATGGATATCATTTCATAATAATAAAAGTGAAACCAGGTAAATCATAGAGACTTTATATTTGAAACATACACATATGAAATAATGTCATCTTAGATGGCAAATGTTTTTGATAAAACACTTGAAATGAATTCTTGAGGAAAAAAATCCTTTCTTCTTCAAAATCAATTTATTTTCACAAAACATCATGAAATTTTTAAAGAAATGGATTTTTTTGAAAATAGTCATGAAATATATTGTAGGAAGCTTCATGAAAATAAGGCTTTATAAAACCATAAAAATCTGTTCGTTCTGTACAAGCTAAAAAAACATTCTTCTCGTACTTTTGCCAGAAAAGTCAAAAAGTTCCACATAAAAGAAAGATTCCATACATACCATGTAGTAAAAGTAAAAAATGGGTAAAAAGAACCTTAAAAATACATGAAACAATTTTTAGGAAACATGGACATGGATGAGAATAATAACCACAGTAAATACTTATGAATAAACAATCTCGGATAAGAACGAGATTGGAAAAGTTATCCCTTACCTTATGTCCGATATGCTTCGTATGTATCCAAACCTCATATATAATGATTTAAATAATGTCATTGACTTATTACAGAATCATATTCATTGTTATGATATCATATATTGTTCACTTATGACTTTATATTACCCGTTCTTTGTAAATTCCATGATAAAGAGTGTTTTGGGTAAAATCGTTTCATTTATCGTATGTGTTTCGACTTGCCGTTCTTGATATTATTACTTATATCCTGATTTACATAATTCCAAAATGTAAAACATTATTTATATATAATATATATTCATCATATACATATATATTATAGATCGATAAAAGGCATGAAATACACCGTTCATGAAGACGGTAGACCGTACGTACGCATGAGCACTGTTTTCGTTTCCTTAATGAATTGAATGAAATTAAGTAGATGACATAAATATATATACACATAAATCCAGTATCATTATTATGTCATATATTTCATGATTACTTATTGTATATACTTTATAATCATTCATGAATGGTTAACATGGAGAATGAATCTCATCGCGTCGTGGAGACGGTATTCTGTACATACGCACGAGCGATGATATCGTTCCCATGATTATGGAATTGTATTGGAGTGTATGTATACTATTTCAGAATCAATATCAATTTAAAATAATCATATATTGTAATTATTTACACCATTATACCCCTCCAAGTAAGGTGGTGGTGGAAAATAGATTACACCACGGCGTGGAGATGATATTCCGTACGTACGCACGCACCATGATTTCATTTTCCATAGGATGGATAGATGGTGAAATAGGGTTGTTTCATACTTATAATAACATATCCGTATATGAGTGATACTTATGTTATTACTTCCTAATTAAACAACTAAAGAAGAAGAAGTGGAATAATAAATAAAGTTGAAAGAATCTGTAACAGACATTACCTCTTCTTTGAAACTCTTCTTTGAGACCTCCTTTTAGGGCACTAAAATTGGTCTTTGAAGAAGACCAAGACCTCTAGGATGTTTCTAGTGAAGTTTATAAGAGAATTTTTCAGGGTTTGGCCTATCTTGAAGGCTCAAAGTGGTGTGAGGAATAGAGGGAGGAGGTTCCCTTTTATAAGGGAGGAGAGGGGCACCTTTGGAAAAACTAAAAATATTATTTTATTATAAGGTCATATTCGGTTTTTAATAGATCCAAATTGATTTATTTCGAAGATAAGGTGGGGATGGGTCGAAATAATCTCATCCAATAGTATTTATACAAGTTTAGGTTTTTATTTTAACCTTATCATTTAGATTTTTCTTTAGGTTAAATAATTTTTCTTTTACCGTGTCTTCCTGTTTTCTTACACTATAAGGTTAATAAACATACTATAACAAGCCAAACGAATCCCAAGTTGTTTATTATGAATATATATAACCTTATCTAAGTAATGTGGCCGAACCTTATATTTTTATGAATAAAATAACAATTAATAATATAATATTTGTTTTAAAAACTATTTTATGTCAATTTTGACACTATTTGGTAATTGATTTTTGTGAAAATCATAACAGAATTATTAATTCTAAAAAAGTTAATTAAATCAATACTAACATGTCATATTAACATATAAAATTATTTTAATTCTTAAAAAGTCTCAAATTACATTTATTTTGGTATTTATAACATTAATTATGTCAATATTTCATTAATAAGATAATTACTACATCATCACTGTGTCACAAATAAATTAAATTATTTAATGTCTAAAAATTACAAATTAAATAAAATTATGTAGGAAATCGTTTTATATTTCTTATGAATATTTATAGTCGAATTTATCTTATGTATAACTCGATATTAAAAATTATTTAGTTATTAAACTTTGATTTTAACTATTTTAACCCTTCTTAAATAAATTAATTATAAATGTCCTAATCTAATCCAAGTGGGCCTAAAGGGTAATATTTTGTCCCTAATGTTGTTTTTTGGTCGAATTACACTTATCCAATAGAATTAGGACATGTGTTAGGGCAATAATAATATCATTTTTACCCTTAATTACCCTATTTACTTTTAACCGTGGTAAAAAAAGTAAAAAGTTACTATTCACCAAAAATTATTTTCATCTCATTGAACCACATTTTAATTACTGGAATCAACCGTGTCTCTCGGATTTTTTAAATTCCATTCACAAAAGCGGTAAAATTAAGTTTTATGTAAATTTGCAAATTCTCCTAGGAGGTGGGTAAAAGACGGTCAAAAGTTCAATAAAATTTTTATATTTCTAAAATTATTATAAAATGACTCCAAAGAATTAAATTGAAATTATGTATCAATTTTGACCTAATATAAATTTAAATATAATATCATGGTATGGATATTTTAATGACATACCACATGGAAATGAAACTTGAAAGAAAATAGAGGATGCAATTTCATTACGAAAATTCAGCAGCCTAACGACGTCACTTAAAAATACAAAAAAAATAAGTTGATGAGAGAAGAAAGGGTCTATCATAATTTTGACCTGAAATGGATAGTTATAAGAATATATAATAACATACACCCACATAAGAAGATGGAAACTAGAAGACACAACTTAAAGGAAATCATGACTGAAAGAGGAGGGTGGAAGGTTCCCTTACCTTGAAGAGTAACATGGAAAGCTTGAAGGTTGGGACCTTGGGGGCTTGAGGGCACCTTGGGAGGACTACATGGGAGGTAATTATAGAGACCCAAAGCATTACGTACATGGATATTACATTACTTTTGCAGAATACTTAGTACATAACAAAAACAGACACACAAGGACCGTAATAGTTTAGTGTCTTTGGAAACTCGGAATATAATCTTCTAATCATGGTGAAAGATATTCAACATCTCTCATAAAGATATTAACTTTTTTTTTACCTAAAACATTTTCTTATATCCTGGGGAAAAGAAAACATAAAAAGGGTGAGCTCAAATGCTCAGTAAGGGAAAACATAGTGAACATAAAACAATTCATAAACATTTGAAAGCAAAAACTTGAACATGAAATTTAAACATCAAAATCTTGAGCAAAGACATAAATCGTGGAAGTATGTAAGTAATATATCATAATATAACATCAATCATGATAAAATATAATGGCAATAAAACATGTAATTGTGGCAACCATTCAGCACATTTCATGATTTCCATAGTAGCCAAGGCATTGCTGCCAAGACCATCTTAGTGGACAAAGTCCCTATCTGAATCGAGTTCACTCCTTGTTTCAATCCTGTAACACTGAAACGGATTAACTTTCCATTCCATCCATGTCTATATCATGATATATAAATATTTACCCAATTCATTGGAGGGAGATATAGGTCCCACCCATCTCATAATGAAATCATTCTTACTTGTGCCACAAAATATACATACATCATTCATAATAACCCAATGAATAAAATGGGTTTCATAAACATCATCCCATCATCACATAATACATATAAAAGAAATATATATCATTTCATAATAATAAAAGTAAAACCATGTAAATCATAGAGACTTTATACTTGAAACATACACATATGAAACAATGTCATCTTAGATGGAAAATGGTTTTGATAAAACACTTGAAATGAATTATTGAGGAAAATATCCTTTCTTCTTCAAAATCAATTTCTTTTCACGAAACATCATGCAATTTTAAAAGAAAAAGATTTTGTTGAAAATATTCATGAAATCTTTTATAGGAAGCTTCATGAAAAAAGGCTTTATAAAACCGTAAAAATCCATTTGTGCTGTATAAGTTAAAAAACACATTCTTCTCGTACTTTTGCCAGAAAAGTCAAAAAGTACCACGTAAAAGAATGATTACATACATACCATGTAATAAAAGTAAAAAATGGGTAAAAAGGACATTAAACATACATGAAACCATTTTTTGGAAACATGGACATGGATGAGAACAATAACCCTAGTAAATACTTACGAATAAACAATCTCGGATAAGAACGAGATTGGAAAAGTTATCCATTACCTTATGTCCGATATGCTTCGTATGTATCCTAACCTCCTGTATAATGGTAAAACTAATGTCATTGACTTATTACATAATCATATTCATTGTTATGATATCATATATGGTTCACTTATGACTTTATATTACCCGTTCTTTGGTAAATTCCATGTTAAAGAGCGTTTTGGGTAAAATCGTTTCATTTATCATATGTGTTTCGACTTGTCGTTGTTGATATTATTACTTATATCCTGATTTAAATAATTCTAGAATGTAAAACATGATTTATATATAATATATATTCATCATATAAATATATATTATAGATCGATAAAATACATGAAATACACCGTTCATGGAGACGGTAGGCCGTACGTACGCATGAACGTTGTTTTCGTTTCCTTATTGAATTGAATGAAATTAAGTAGATGACATAAATATATATAAACATAAATCCAGTATAATTATTATGTAATATATTTCATTATTAATTATTGTATATACTTTATAACCATTCATGAATGGTTAACCTGGAGAATGAATCTCATTGCGTCGTGGAGACGGTATTCCGTACGTACGCACGAGCGATGATATTGTTCCCATGATTGTGGAATTTTATTGGAGTGTATATATACTATTTCATAATCAATATCAATTTAAAATAATCATATATAGTAATTATTTACACCATTATACCCATCCAAGTAATGTGGTGGTGGAAAATCGATTACACCACGACGTGGAGACGGAATTCCGTACGTACGCACGCGCGGTGATTTCGTTTTCCGTAGGATGGATAGATGGTGAAATAGGGTTGTTTCATAATTATAATAACATATGAGTATATGAGTGATACTGATGTTATTACTTCATAATGAAACAACTAAAGAAAAAGAAGTGGAAGAAGAAATAAAGTTGAAAGAATCCGTAACGAACATTACCTCTTCTTTGAAGCGCTTCTTTGAGACCTCCTTTTAGGGTACTAAAATTGGTCTTTGAAGAAGACCAGGTCCTCTAGGATGTTTCTAGGGAAGTTGAGATGATAATTTGTCAGGGTTTGGCCAATATTGAAGGCTAAAAGTGGTGTGAGGAAGAGAGGGAGGAGGTTCTCTTTTATAAGGGAGGAGAGGGGCACCTTTGGAAAAACTAAAAATATTATTTTATTATAAAGTCATATTCGGTTTTTAATAGCTCCAAATTTATTTATTTAGATAATAAGGTGGGTATGGGTCGAAATCCTCTCATAAAATAGAATTTAGACAAGTTTAGGTTTCTATTTTAACCTTATAATTTAGATTTAACTTTAAGTTAAATAATATTTCTTTTACCGTGTCTTCTTGTTTTCTTACACTATAACGTTAATAAACATACTATAACAAGACAAAAGAACCCCAAGTTATTTATTATTAATATATATAACCTTATCTAAGTCATGTTTCTGAACCTTATATTTTTAGTAATAAAATAACAATTAATAATATAATATTTTTTAAAAAACTATTTTATGTCAATTTTGACACTATTTGGTAATTGATTTTTGTGAAAATCATAAAAAAATGATTAGTTCGAAATAAGTTAATTAAATCAATAATAACATTTCATATTAACATAAAAAATTATTTTAATTCAAAAAAAGTCTCAAATTACATTTATTTGGGTATTTATAACATCAATTATGTCAATATTTCATTAATAAGATAATTACTGCATCATCATTGTGTCAAAGATAAATTAGATTATTTAATGTATAAAAATTACAAATAAAATACAATTATGTATGAAATCTATTTGTCATTCTAATGAATATTTATAGTCGAATTTATATTATGTATAGCTCTATATTAAAAATGATTTATTTATTAAACTTTGATTTTAACTATTTTAACCTTTCTTTAAATAAATTAATAATAAATGTCCTAATCTAATCCAAGTGGGCCTAAAGGGTAATATTTTATCCATAATTTTTTTGCTCGAATTACACTTATCCAATATAATTAGGACATGTGTTAGGGTAATAATAATATCATTTTTACCCTTAATTACCCTATTTACTTTTAACCGTGGTAAAAAAAGTAAAAAGTTACTATTCACCAAAAATTATTTTCATCTCATTGAACCACATTTTACTTACTCACATCAACCATGTCTCTTGGATTTTTGAAATTTCATTCACAAAAGAGGTAAAATTTTGTTTTATGTAAATTTGCAAATTCTCCAAGGAGTTGGGTAAAAGACGGTCAAAAGTTCAATAAAATTGTTATATATCTAAAATTATTATAAAATGACTCCAACGAATTAAATTGAACTTATATAGGTATTATGTATCAATTTTGACCTAATAAAAATTTAAATAAAATAAATAATTATTTAAATAAAAAGTCAGTTTTTAAATAGTAACCCAGTGTTTTCACTATTCATCAAAAATTGAAAGTTTTCAGAAAAATACCAAAATTTTACCCTAGGCTAATTTCGATATTCCGAATCCAAAAATGAAGTCCATTTTCAAAAATAAAATTTATAAAATTTCAAAAAATGGGTATTACTATTCATAACGGATAGTTTTAATAATATTTTAATAGCATATCGTTGTTTAGTGAAACTCGGTATTGCGTACAACACACACTATCATGGAAGTTCGTGCTTGCATGTAATGCAAGCCAAGTCAGGGATGCGTATTGTGAAAGCTCCTTTTGGTGTAGCGTACAACAGAAGACATTAATGAAATTAAAAAGAATATTTTTCATAAAATCTTGGGGTGTTACATTCTACCCCCCTTAAAATGAATTTCGCCCTCAAAATTCATTGGGGTTATAAATGGTTTACTACTTGAAAGTTTCTTTAATATAAACCCACATCGTAAAAAGGAATACTAAAACTTAATTTTAAAAACTAAAGTATTAAACGTAACGATCAAGTTCTGATGGAGAGTGGTAGAGAACATGGCTATGAAAAAGCCATCAATCACAAAGCCATAAATTTGTGCTGATCTAAGGTACCGTTTGATTCATCAGATATAAGAGCACTAGGACAACATTTTTGGTTTTTAATATCATTTCCCTAAAGTTGGAAAATTTGAATTAGAATAAATACTTACTTGATTTTGGTACAATCTCACTGTTTTTCGTGCTTTGAACAATTTCCACTTCATCTCTTAAAGAAATGACGTTGAATTTTTTATTCGTGAAGTGTTAACAGATCAAGTGATATAATGATGGGTCATTCCATTTGTTTCAAACAAAAGGTCAGCAAAAGTTATCAAATATACATAAGTCCATCTATGGTGAGGTTAATCATATACGATTCCAAAAATAAACTTATACTTCATCTATCATGCCAGTTAATAAAATAAAAATAGTTTCTACTAACCAGGGACTTCCTGTAGGCCATTGGTATGCGATAATGGCCAGTCACACTTCAGTTGTGGGTTCGATTCCCACAGTCTTGTCCGACGCGATGGGCTGTGGCCCGTCCTGCAGGTTTTCCTTTTTCTAAAACTAAATTACTATAACATCCCATCAATAATATCGAAAAAATTTCTATCCTTAAACAATAATAACTTATGTCCAAAATAATCAATTCCAATCTTTAGGCTTATCTAAAATACTTCAGTCCAATATTATAGTATAAAGAAAACAATTACTAGAATGGTTATCTACCAAGAATATGAATACAAGCATTTATCCCACATGAATACCTTAGTCATATATTCTCTTGAAACATAAATTACCATAGAACCTTAGTAAAAACATGAATACTGTCAAAAGGTAACTCTTTCCACATAAAAAAATCCCAAAAATCTATATAATCAAACCATAATATCACGTAGTCCTTATATCAGTCATGAGCTCATGAATACAATCAAACATCTCATTATCTTCTTATCCCTTCATTATGCACATATCATCTACTTTCCAAAAATATCTGAATAACCTTCCATGGTTACTGGTACCATTCAACATATACTTCCAAATACTTTAGGAAAAACAATAGTGTAACAATCCTTAGATGATTCTTTATTCAATAGTACCATATATTATTCTTTATAAACATACAATCATTCCACTAACTTCTTAAACCACTAACTGAGCTTCATCATTTCTTTCATCTCATATTTCATTTGTAGTCTCTTCATCATCATCCACATAAATACTACTCATATGACCATGCTGATTCTCTTCATGATATTTCCCCTTAGGGCATTGGTTTGCATAATTCCCATACATTCCAAATTTAAAACATCTAATCATTGTTGATGTCATAGCAATACCATTATCCTTATCCATGGTGTTAACTGAACCTTTTCCTTTTCACATACTGGCTTTGTGTCCTTCTTTTCCACACCCAAATAATCTTCTAGTTCCTTTGAAACAATCTCCCCAATTCCTCTTCCCACATGATTTACATGAGGGAAATTGAACTTTCTTTCCTCTATGATCATCATGAAACTCCATCTTTCTCTTATTATCTGAGTTGGGAAACTTACCAAAGTTGAGATTATTGATCATATTATGATATTGTTGATTAGGAATAATAACGATGTTTGGACTTCCAAATCCCATTTCATTTGGTTGCCTAGGAAGAATATCATTCCATTGTCCGACATATCCTCCATTATTGTGAATCTTCTTGTTTCCAGCCATTTTCTAAAACCCAAAAAGAATAGTGTGAGAGGCAAAAATCATGCTAGGGAAAACAACATATTAAAGTGTGAGTACCCTTAATATCTATCATCTTAGGTAAAATTCTAAGATAGCTACCATAGTTCTAGGACATTGTCATATACGTATACTTATCCTTAGGGACATCCCTAGACATACCTTAGAAATATATCTAGGGATCTTGCTAAAGTTTTCGCATCCTAGTTTCCAAAGGTTGACTAAAACTTTCCTCTAATACCAACTATAGCGGTCTGGAATTTCTTCTAGTGGACTATAATTGATACCTATTAGGGCACTACAAGGGAGGCTACACCCCCTGGGCGGGACACACAACCATCCCCAGTGGCAGCCATTTTCTCATGAAGCCCTTGGGCAGAGAGCCATGCTTCGTCCAACGCTCACATGTGAGAGTTCCCAAGGATCAGATACATTCCTACCTCCTTTTCCTCTGATACCAACTGTAGAGACGCAAATCTTGACGTACATGGACATTA
This sequence comes from Viscum album, assembly GCA_963277665.1. Lineage (NCBI taxonomy): Eukaryota > Viridiplantae > Streptophyta > Magnoliopsida > Santalales > Viscaceae > Viscum > Viscum album. The sequence goes on along the minus strand of OY728146.1, from coordinate 1,871,947,476 downwards.
CATTACTTTTGCGGAATACTTAGTACATAAAAAAAACAGACACACAAGGACCGTAATAGTTTAGTGTCTTTGGAAACTTGGAATATAATCTTCTAATCGTGGTGAAAGATCTTCAACATCTCCCATAAAGATCTTCCCTTTTTTTATTACCTAAAACCTTTCCTTATATCTTGTGGAAAAGAAAACATAAAAAGGGTGAGATCAAATTCTCAGTAAGGGAAAACATTGTGAACATTAAACAATCCATAAACATTTGAAAGAAAAAACTTGAAAATGAAATTTAAACATCAAAATATTGTGCAAAGACATAAATTGTGGAAGTACGTAAGGCATATATCATAATGGAACATCAATCATGATAAAATATAATGGGAATAAAACATGTAATTGTGGCAACCATTTATCACATGTCATGATTTCTATAGTAGCTAAGGCATTGCTACCAAGACCATCTTATTGGACAAAGTCCCTTTCTGAATCGAATTCACTCCTCGTTTCAATCCTGTAACACTGAACTGGATTAACTTAACATTACAGCCATGTCTATCTCATGAGATATAAATATTTACCCAATTCATTGGAGGGAGATATAGGTCCCACCCATCTCATTATGAAATCATTCTTACTTGTGCCACAAAATAAACATACATCATTCATAATAACCCAACGAATAAAATGGGTTTCATAAACATCATCCCATCATCAAATAATCCATATAAAAGAAATGGATATCATTTCATAATAAGAAAAGTGAAACCATGTAAATCATAGAGACTTTATATTTGAAACATACACATATGAAATAATGTCATCTTAGATCGAAACTGGTTTTGATAAAACACTTGAAATGAATTCTTGAGGAAAAAAAATCCTTTCTTCTTCAAAATCAATTTCTTTTCACAAAACATCATGAAATTTTAAAAGAAATGGATTTTGTTGAAAATAGTCATGAAATATTTTGGAGTAATCTTCATGAAAATAAGGCTTTATAAAACCATAAAAATATGTTCGTTCCGTATAACTTAAAAAAAACATTCTTCTCGTACTTTTGCCAGAAAAGTCAAAAAGTACCACGTAAAAGAAAGATTCCATACATACCTTGTAGTAAAAGTAAAAAATGGGTAAAAAGGACATTAAAAATACATGAAACGATTTTTAGGAAACATGGACATGGATGAGAACAATAACCACAGTAAATACTTACGAATAAACAATCTCGAATAAGAACGAGATTGGAAAAGTTATCCCTTACCTTATGTCCGATATGCTTTGTATGTATCCAAACCTCCTGTATAATGATTTAAATAATGTCATTGACTTATTACAGAATCATATTCATTGTTATGATATCATATATTGTTCACTTATGACTTTATATTACCCATTCTTTTGTAAATTCCATGTTAAAGAGCGTTTTGGGTAAAATTGTTTCATTTATCGTATGTGTTTCGACTTGTCGTTCTTGATATTATTACTTATATCCTGATTTACATAATTCCAAAATGTAAAACATTATTTATATATTATATATATTCATCATATACATATATATTATAGATCGATAAAAGGCATGAAATACACCGTTCATGGAGACGGTAGACCGTACGTACGCACGAGCGCTGTTTTCGTTTCCTTATTGAATTGAATGAAATTAAGTAGATGACATAAATATATATAAACATAAATACAGTATCATTATTATGTCATATATTTCATGATTACTTATTGTATATACTTTATAATCATTCATGAATGGTTAACATGGAGAATGAATCTAATCGCGTCGTGGAGACGGTATTCTGTACGTACGCACGAGCGATGATATCATTCCCATGATTATGGAATTGTATTGGAGTTTATGTATACTATTTCAGAATCAATATCAATTTAAAATAATCATATATTGTAATTATTTACCCCATTATACCCCTCCAAGTAAGGTGGTGGTGGAAAATAGATTACACCACGACGTGGAGACGATATTCCGTATGTACGCACGCACGCTGATTTCATTTTCCATAGGATGCATAGATGGTGAAATAGGGTTGTTTCATACTTATAATAACATATAAGTATATGAGTGATACTGATGTTATTACTTCATAATGAAAAAACTAAAGAAGAAGAAGTGGAATAAGAAATAAAGTTGAAAGAATCTATAATAGACATTACCTCTTCTTTGAAGCGCTTCTTTGAGACCTCCTTTTAGGGCACTAAAATTGGTCTTTGAAGAAGACCAGGACCTCTAAGATGTTTCTAGGGAAGTTTATAAGATAATTTTTCAGGGTTCGACCTATCTTGAAGGATCAAAGTGGTGTGAGGAATAGAGGGAGGAGGTGCCCTTTTATAAGGGAGGAGAGGGGCACCTTTGGAAAAACTAAAAATATTATTTTATTATAAAGTCATATTCGGTTTTTAATATCTCCAAATTGATTTATTTCAAAGATAAGGTGGGGATGGGTCAAAATAATCTCATACAATAGTATTTATACAAGTTTAGGTTTCTATTTTAACCTTAACATTTAGATTTTTCTTTAAGTTAAATATTTTTTCTTTTACCGTGTCTTCTTGTTTTCTTACACTATAAGGTTAATAAACATACTATAACAAGACAAAAGAACCCCAAGTTTTTTATTATTAATATATATAACCTTATCTAAGTAATGTGGATGAACCTTATATTTTTATGAATAAAATAACAATTAATGATATAATATTTGTTTTAAAAACTATTTTATGTCAATTTTGACACTATTTGGTAATTGATTTTTGTGAAAATCATAACAGAATTATTAGTTCTAAAAAATTTAATTAAATCAATAGTAATATGTAATATTAACATATAAAATTATTTTAAATCATAAAAAGTCTCAAATTAAATTTATTTTGGTATTTATAACATCAATTATTTCAATATTTCATTAATAAGATAATTACTACATCATCACTGTGTCACAAATAAATTAAATTATTTAATGTCTAAAAATTACAAATAAAATACCATTATGTAGGAAATCGTTTTATATTTCTAATGAATATTTATAGTAAAATTTATCTTATGTATAACGTGATATTAAAAATGATTTATTTATTAAACGTTGATTTTAACTATTTTAACCCTTCTTAAATAAATTAATAATAATTGTCCTAATCTAATACAAGTGGGCCTAAAGGGTAATATTTTATCCCTAATGTTGTTTTTGGTCGAATTACACTTATCCAATAGAATTAGGACATGTATTAGGGCAATAATAATATCATTTTTATCCTTAATTACCCTATTTACTTTTAACCGTGGTAAAAAAAGTAAAAAGTTATTATTCACCAAAAATTATTTTCATCTCATTGAACCACATTTTAATTACTAGCATCAACCGTGTCTCTCGGATTTTTGAAATTCCAATCACAAAAGCGGTAAAATTAAGTTTTATGTAAATTTGCAAATTCTCCTAGGAGGTGGGTAAAAGACGGTCAAAAGTTCAATAAATTTTTTATAAATCTAAAATTATTATAAAATGACTCCAAAGAGTCACATTGAACTTATATAGGTATTATGTATCAATTTTGACCTAATATAAATTTAAATAAAATAAATAATTATCTAAATAAAAAGTCGGTTGTTAAATAGTAACCCAGTGTTTTCACTATTCATCAAAAAATGAAAGTTTTCAGAAAAATACCAAAATTTCACCCTAGGCTAATTTCGATATTCCGAATCCAAAAATGAAGTCCATTTTTAAACATAAAATTTATAAAATTTCAAAAAGTGGGTATTACTATTCATAACGGCTAGTTTTATTAATATTTTAATAGCATATCATTGTTTAGCGAAACTCGGTATTGCGTACAACACACGCTATCGTGGAAGGTCGCGCTTGCGTGTAATGCAAGCCAAGTCAGGGATGCATGTTGTGCAAGCTACTTTTGGTGTAGCGTACAACACAAGACATTAATGAAATTAAAAAAAAATTCATAAAATATTGGGGTGTTACATCGTACCCCCCTTAAAATGAATTTCACCCTCGAAATTCGTCGGGGTTATAAATGGTTTAATACTCGAAAGTTTCTTTAATAGAAACCCACATCGAAAAAAGGAATACTAAAACATAATTTTAAAAACTAAAGTATGAAACGTAACGATCAAGTTCTGATGGAGAGTGGTAGAGAACATGGCTATGAAAAAGCCATCAATAACAAAGCCATAAATTTGTGATGATCTAAGGTACCATCTGATTCATCAGATATAAGAGCACTTGGACAACATTTTTGGTTTTCAATATCATTTCCCTGAAGTTGAAAAATTTGAATTAGAAGAAATACTTATTTGATTTTGGTACAATCTCTCTATTGTTCGTGCTTTGAACAATTTCCACTTCATCTCTTAAAGAAATGAAGTTGAATTTGTTATTCGTGAAGTGTTAACAGATCATGTGATAGAATGATGGGTCATCCCATTTGTTTCAAACAAAAGGTTAACAAAAGTTATCAAATATACATAAGTCCATCTATAGTGAGGTTAATCGTATACGATTCCAAAAATGAACTTATACTTCATCTATCATGTCACTTAATAAAATAAAAATAGTTTCTACTAACCAGGGACTTCCTGTAGGCTATTGGTATGTGATAAAAGCCAGTTTCACTTCAGTTGTGGGTTCGATTCCCACAGTCTTGTCCGACGTGATGGGATGTCGCCCGTCCTGCAGGTTTTCCTTTTTCTAAAACAATATTTCTATAACATCCCATCAATAATATCGAAAAAAGTTCTATCCTTAAACAATAATAACTTATGTCCAACATAATCCATTCCAATCTTTAGACTTATCTAAAATACTTCAGTCCAAGCTCATAGTATAAAGAAAATGATTACTAGAAAGGTTATCTACCAAGAATGTGAATACAAGAATTTATCCCACATGAATACCTTAGTCATATATTCTCTTGAAACATAAATTACCATAGAACCTTAGTGAAAACATGAATACTGTCAAAAGGTAACTCTTTCCACATACCAAAATTCCAAAAATCTATATAATCAAACCATAATTTAACTTATTCCTTATATCAGTCATGATCTCATGAATACAATCAAACATCTCATTATCTTCTTATCCCTTCATTATGTGCATATCATCTACTTTCCAAAAATATCTGAATAACCTTCCATGGTTACCGGAACCATTCAACATATACTTTGAAATACTTTAGGAAAAACAATAGTGTAACAATCCTTAGATGATTCCTTATTCCATAGTACCATAAATTATTCTTTATAAACATACAATCATTCCACTAACTTCTTAAACCACTAACTGAGTTTCATCATTTCTTTCATCTCATATTTCATTTGTAGTCTCTTCATCATCATCCACATAAATACTACTCATATGACTATGATGATTCTCTTCATGAGATTTCCCCTTAGGGCATTGGTTTGCATAATTCCCATACATTCCACATTTAAAACATCTAATAATTGTTGATGTCGTAGCAATACCATTATCCTTGTCCATGGTGTTAACTGAACCTTTTCCTTTGCACTTACTGGCTTTGTGTCCTTCTTTTCCACACACAAAGAATCTTCCAGTTTCTTTGAAACAATCTCCCTGATGCCTCTTCCCACATGATTTACATGAGGGAAATTGAACATTATTTCCTTAATGATCATCATGAAACTCCATCTTTCTCTTATTATCTGAGTCAGGAAACTTACCAAAGTTGAGAATATTGATCATATTATGATATTGATGATTAGGCATAATAACGATTTTTGGACTTCCAAATCCCATTTCATTTGGTTGCTCATGAAGAATATCATTCAATTGTCCATCATATCCTCCATTATCATGAATCTTCCTGTTTCCAACCATTTTCTAAAACCCAAAAAGAATAGTGTTAGAGGCAAAAATCATACTAGGGAAAACAACATAGTAAAGGGTGAGTACCCTCAATATCTAACATCTTAGGTTAAATTCTAAGATCGTTACCATAGTTCTAGGACTATATAATATACGTATACTTATCCTTTGGGACATCCCTAGACATACCTTAGAAATATCTCTAGGGATCTCGCTAACATTTTCACATCCTAGATTCCAAATGTTGACTAAACCTTTCCTCTAATACCAACTATAGCGGTCTGGAATTACTTCCAGTGGACTATAATTGATACCTATCAGGGAAATCCATGGGAGGATACACCCCCTGGGCGGGACACACCACCATCCCCAGTGGCAGCCATTTCCTCATGAAGCCCTTGGGCGGAGAGCCATGCTTCGTCCAACGATCACATGTGAGAGTTCCCAAGGATCGGATACATTCCTACCTCCTTTTCCTCTGATACCAACTGTAGAGACCCAAATCTTGACGTACATAGACATTACATTACATTTTCGGAATTCTTAGTACATAATAAAAACAGACACACAAGGACCGTAATAGTTTAATGTCTTTGGAAACTCGGAATATAATCTTCTAATCATGGTGAAAGATCTTCAACATATCCCATAAAGATCTTCCTTTTTTTTCTTACCTAAAACCTTTCTTTATATCCTAGGTAAAAGAAAACATAAAAAGGGTGAGCTCAAATGCTCAGTAAGGGCAAACATAGTGAACATAAAACAATCCATAAACTTTTGAAAGCAAAAACTTGAACATGAAATTTAAACATCAAAATCTTGAGCAAAGGCATAAATCGTGGAAGTATGTAAGGCATATATCATAATGGAACATCAATAATGATAAAATATAATGGGAATAAAACATGTAATTGTGGAAACCATTTAGCACATTTCATGATTTCCATAGTAGCCAAGACTTTGTTTCCAAGACCATCTTAGTGGAAAAAGTCCCTTTCTGAATCGAGTTCACTCCTCATTTCAGTCCTGTAACACTGAACTGGATTAACTTACCATTCCAGCCATGTCTATCTCATGAGATATAAATCTTTACCCAATGCATTAGAGGGAGATATAGGTCCCACCCATCTCATAATGAAATCATTCTTACTTGTTCCACAAAATAAACATACATCATTCATAATAACCCAATGAATAAAATGGGTTTCATAAACATCATCCCATCATCAGATAATCCATATAAAAGAAATGGATATCATTTCACAATAAGAAAAGTGAAACCATTTAAATCATAAATACTTTATACTTGAAACATACACATATGAAATAATGTCATCTTAGATGGTAAATGGTTTTGATAAAACACTTGAAATGAATTCTTGAGGAAAATATCCTTTCTTATTCAAAATCAATTTATTTTCACCAAACATCATGTAATTTTAAAAGAAAAAGATTTTGTTGAAAATAGTCATGAAATCTTTTGGAGGAAGCTTCATGAAAATATGGCTTTATAAAACCGTAAAAATCTGTTCGTTCCTTATAAGTTAAAAAAACATTCTTCTCGTACTTTTGCCGGAAAAGTCAAAAAGTACCACGTAAAAGAAAGATTCCATACATACCATGTTGTAAAAGTAAAAAATGGGTAGAAAGGACATTAAAAATACATGAAACCATTTTTAGGAAACATGGACAAGGATGAGAACAATAACCCCAGTAAATACTTACGAATAAACAATCTCGGATAACCTAAATATATATAAAAATAAATCCAGTATCATTATTATGTCATATATTTCATGATTACTTATTGTATATACTTTGTAATCATTCATGAATGGTTAACATGGAGAGTGAATCTCATCGCGTCGTGGAGACGATATTCCGTACGTACGCACGAGCGATGATATCGTTCCCATGATTGTGGAATTTTATTGGAGTGTATGTATACTATTTAATAATTAATATAAATTTACAATAATCATATATATTAATTATTTACACCATTATACCCATCCAAGTAAGGTGGTGGTGGAAAATAGATTACACCACAGTGTGGAGATGATATTCCGTACGTACACACGCGCAGTGATTTCATTTTCCATTTGTTGGATAGATGGTGAAATAGGGTTGTTTCATACTTATAATAACATATCAGTATATGAGTGATACTGATGTTATTACTTCATAATGAAACAACTACATAAGAAGAAGTGGAAGAAGAAATAAAGTTGAAAGAATCGGTAACTGACATTACCTCTTCTTTGAAGCGCTTCTTTGAGACCTCCTTTTAGGGCACTAAAATTGGTCTTCAAATAACACTAGGACCTCTAGGATGTTTCTAGGGAAGTTGCGAAGAGAATTTTCTAGGGTTTTGTAGAGATTGAAGGCTCAAAGTGGTGCGAGGAAGAGAGGGAGGAGGTGCCCTTCTATAAGGGAGGAGAGGGTCACCTTTGAAAAAACTAAAAATATTATTTTATTATAAAGTCATATTCGGTTTTTAATAGCTCAAAATTGATTTATATCGAAGATAAGGTGGGGATGGGTCTAAATACTCTCATCCAATAGAATTTAGACAAGTTTAGGTTTCTATTTTAACCTTATCATTTAGATTTTACTTTAAGTTAAATAATTTTTCTTTTACCGTGTCTTCTTGTTTTCTTACACTATAAGGTTAATAAACTTACTATAACAAGCCAAAAGAACCCCAAGTTGTTTATTATTAATATATATAGCATTATCTAAGTCATTTGGCCTAACCTTATATTTTTAGGAATAGAATAACAATTAATAATATAATATTTGTTTTAAAAACTATTTTATGTCAATTTTGACACTATTTGGTAATTGATTTTTGTGAAAATAATAACAGAAGGATTAGTTAAAAAAAGTTAATTAAATCAATAATAACATTTCATATTAACATAGAAAATTATTTTAATTTATAAAAAGTCTCAAATTACATTTATTTTGGTATTTATAACATCAATTATGTCAATATTTCATTAATAAGATAATTACTGCATCATCATTGTGTCATAAATAAATTATATTATTTAATGTCTAAAAATTAAAAATAAACTACAATTATGTAGGAAATAATTTTATCTTTATAATGAATATTTATAGTCGAATTTATCTTATGTATAACTTAATATTAAAAATGATTTAGTTATTAAACTTTGATTTTAACTATTTTAACCCTTCTTTATATAAATTAATAATAATTGTCCTAATCTAATCCAAGTGGGCCTAAAGGGTAATATTTTGTCCCTAATGTTGTTTTTGGTAGAATTACACTTATTAAATAGAATTAGGACATGTGTTAGGGTAATAATAATATCATTTTTACCCTTAATTACCCTATTACTTTTAACCGTGGTAAACAAAGTAAAAAGTTACTATTCACCAAAAATTATTTTCATCTCATTGAACCACATTTTACTTACTGACATCAACCGTGTCTTTTGGATTTTTGAAATTCCATTCACAAAAGAGGTAAAATTAAGTTTTATGTAAATTTGCAAATTTTCCTAGGAGGTGGGTAAAAGACGGTCAAAAGTTCAATAAAATTTTTATATATCTAAAATTATTATAAAATGACTCCAATGAATTACATTGAACATATATAGGTATTATGTATCAATTTTGACCTAAAATAAATTTAAATAAAATAATTAATTATTTAAATAAAAAGTCGGTATTTAATTAGTAACCCAGTGTTTTCACTATTCATCAAAAATTGAAAGTTTTCAGAAAAATACCAAAATTTCACCCTTGGCTAATTTCGATATTCCGAATCCAAAAATGAAGTCCATTTTCAAAAATAAAATTTATAAAATTTCAAAAAGTGGGTATTAATATTCATAACGGCTAGTTTTAATAATATTTTAATAGTATATCGTTGTTTAGCGAAACTCGGTATTGCGTACAACACACGCTATCATGGAAGGTCGCACTTGCTTGTAATGCAAGCCAAGTCAGGGATGCATGTTGTGCACGCTCCTTTTGGTGTAGCGTACAACACAAGACATTAATGAAATTAAAAAGAATATTTTTCATAAAATCTTGGGGTGTTACAGTAATGATACCAGAGCTTCATTGAGGAGGATTTTGGATTGAAAGGAATGAAGGAAAGTCTTGGTATTTATAGGAAAAGTGAGGGAATATTTAATTAATTTCCAAGGGACACCTCATCAGTGGTATTTGAAAAACCATGGGCTTGCCCATGGTATTTGACAATTGGTACATCTCATAGAATATCTTACTATTTACAAGTCGAACAGAATGACTACACCATGATTACATCATCAATGTTGTCATTAAACACCTGAAACTCAAAATTGTATTTTTACTATTCACCGAAAATTCAACTGTTTCAGAAAAATCCCAAAAATTTAGCCTAAACTAATATTTATGTTCAGAATTAAAAAATGGACTCCATTTTATGAAAATAATTTTCTAAATATTTTTAATTTAATTTTTAAATAAAATCATTATTTATTCAAAAAAACAGCTCTAAAACAATAACTTATTTTTTAATACCTTGAAAAAGCAATCAATGTCACATAAAATTATTGTATAACCATAAGAAAATAAAGTAACAATTTATTATTACATTTTATGAAAATATATTTCCATTTTAAATTATTAAATTGTAAATAAAGTATTTATGACATACAAAAATACCAAAACATATACCATGATCGTTTTTCACTTTTAAGATATCTAAATTGTATTTTTACATCCATGGGCGACGTTTCTATTTTTTTGCTGATTTACTATTCATTACTATTCATAAGGTTATGTTACTATTCATACTTTACTATTTACTAAAAATCAAGTTGATCCTATTAGACTCTAATTTCTTACTGATCACAACTGTAGAAGACCATTTTTTGAAAATCATTTCACATTATTAATTATTTAAATTTTACATGAATTTTTTTAAAAACCATTTTTCCAATATTCATCAGTAATATTCATCCTGTATTTATCCAGACATTTGAAATTCACAAATTTACTATAATAATTAATAACAATTTTATTTATACCAAGGGATTACAAAAAGTATTTAAGGCCTCGTTACATAGCCCCTCATAACACCTACATAGAACCTAAGTGTATGGTGTGGTATGGTGATAGAATCTTGGGGTGGCTCAGACAACATTGCCCGAGTGGTGATTTCTATCAGCTTGAACTTCTCCCTTAGGCAATTCTGTTCACGATTCACATGTTGAATCTCATCTTGGGCTTGGTCTAGAGCAAAACCCAGAGATGCTACCTTCTTCCCAAGATCTGAAATATGGGCTTCGTTTGGCCCGAGTCTACTTGATGAGGCCATCAACTCTTCTTTCTGTAATTATTAACCAAGATCACTTATACTTATAAAAAAGAATTGTAACATTAAGATTTTGGTTTCCAACAGTCATATTGACCAATGGTCATATAAAAGTCAAAACCCAATGGTATAATTTTAATTATACTCACTTCATTACTTTAAAGATATAGTTTTGTTGAGTATAAAATAACACAAAAAAGTAGGAAACAAAATTTATTCAAATATTCGATTCGTCATAAAAACCATGGAAAAAGTCCATGTTCCCATCTAAGTAATTACTCGATTAATTCTCAAACTAAATCCCACGTAAGGGTCACCACTATAAACAAAACTGAAATGTTTTATTTAAGCCATTTCTACTATTCGAATTTTATAAAAAAATTACCGAGTCTATGAGAAATGAAATGCCAAGTATAGTTATAGGGGAAAATGTTTCGAAAATTATGCTTGGAACTTTATTTATCCAAATACACAATGAAATATAGGATAATTATCATATAATTTTCTTTTTAACCATTAATTTTCCATAATTTCCCATAATTGGTCTTAGTTAAATAAAATGTCAATCACAAGCTATAGAGGAAAAAAAATCTTTAGGTTGTAACTAACATTGTAATTAGCCAATGCCTAATATCAATAAGGAAGAAAAACATAGAAAATACCTTTTAGTATATTAATGGAATAAATTAAGTAATATACACCATAAAGTTATATAAATCACCATATGAGTGGGTGAAAACACTTTAAATAATCATACCATTTAACATAAATATACCACAAGGGGTAAATTTATAAGGAATATAAAAATAAATTCGACCTACAGGGGTCAAGTAATGCCAAAATGGGATCAGTTATAAAATAAATCATTCAAAATTTATTGAGTAAATTCTTTATAAATTATAATTTTCATCCCATTTAAGTAAAAACCATTTATTTTTAATTCATTAATTCTTCCTAACACAATCCATAAATGTGTTTTTATCATAGGCATATAATTCTATGATTGACCTATAATGGTTGATTCATGCATAAGGATCCAATTATATAGAATATCATCCCCAAGTTATGAAGGTAAAATCCTTTATAAGTTGTAATTGGAACATCATATAACTGACATGTACTGTGAATCATGGATTTTTTTGAAAGAGGAAACATCTAGTTACTTTTACCCTTAGGGAGTTTTTATACAACATAATCTTCTAATATAGACCTACATGTATTGAATCAAACATATAAGGATTTAGTTATGTGGGTATCTAATACCAAGCTCTAGAGGAAACTGCTCCAAAAGTAGAAATTAGAATCCCATTTGGATGACATCCATAAAAAATATCTTGGATTTTATAAAAAAACCCAATTCCATTGACATGTAAATATTCCATTTTAGTTTAGTCATTTATTATTTTAAATTATTTTATTAATATAATTATATTTTTGTTGGTTAGATATAATGGTGCCATAAAAATATTTGGGAGAACACTATTTATGTTGATGCATACACTTTATTTACCCAACGTTAAACCATTATTATAATATAGTAAGCTATCCTATAAATAAAGAATATTGGTATACATGGAAGAAAAATCACACAAGAATGATATAGAAGTAATAATTCTAATGGAATTAGAATCTTATATACCTAAAACAATGATTGAACACATATCCTCTCTTTTTATAATAATGTTGGAGATAAATCCCATAAATTAGTAACAAAAAAATGACAAGAAATATATCAATGTGAAATAACAATTAACTGTAATAATGAACATCTTAAATAATAGTACCATCATCCAAAACTTTATCCTTACCTCATGCGTGAGTTTTACATTACTAGATACAAAACATTTACTACATTTTAAAAAATTCTTAGATGAGGATCAATGATTTGGTTGTCATTTATACCTCTTAATTAAATATTTTTAATCTCTTAAATATTATAGTATTGTAGAACCAAATGCTTTCTACCAATGTGACTGAATTTAAGGAGTTATTTTCTCATGAATTTTATTATTATTTTTGATATTATATTTATAGGGGGATTTATTATTGAAATGTAACCATCATAATTTTTCCTATACCAAAATACATGAAAAAAATAAAATAGTAAGCATTCCATTAAGCGAAGAGAAGTTAGAAATGAAACAATGGATATACCTAGATATTCTCTTAGTTCATCAATTCCACATTGATTTGAAATGTTTCATTCAATGAAATCCCTCAATAAAAAATCAATATCCCTAAATGTGTATCTCATCATGTTTAAACTTCAATGAAAATTACTAATATCACAATTATCAACCTCTTTTTGTTAGGAGATGGTCAAAGTATTCAATAATCATCAAACATCGTGATAGAATCAAACTCTTGTTGTGCTCAAATTTTTTTATTGAGAATTGGGAAGATTAAACAGTGAAATTTTACCATTAAAAATCTAAAAAAATGAATTAATTGTCCAAACATGATGAATATCACATGCTGATTAGATATATATCAGTCAAAGAATGGAATAGAAAAGAAAACAAAATGATACAGAAATTGATCATACAACATTAATCAATTTTTCAAAAAAAAGAAATACCAGAGAGAGAATATAGTTTTAAAGAAAAAAATATAAAATCTCATAAAGGAATCACCAATTTAATTCACTATGTTTAGATACTAAAAAAATCAGCTGATCATGTCCCTGTAAAGTAAACAACTTTCGATATTTATCTCCTTGATCAAAAAATGATCATCTTTAAGATTTACAATAGATCTCTATATTATTCTCTCCATCACCCATCTCCCACATTCATGAATTACTTACTACTATCTTATATATCCATATATCCAAAATTTCCAAAACCTATCCCCCAATATATTTCCAAAATTTCTCTACCAACTTAATTTAATAAGTTACAAAAATTACCCTAAGAGAAATGATTAACTTCTAAAATTTAATCAACATTATTATTTTACTATCATGGTGTTATTACTCTTATATACTACATAGTGTCTTCATCGATTCAAGAAAATATTCCTTCATTACTAGAAATATTCAAACCAACAATATGAAATTTCCATGCACTTCATATTTTGAACCAGGTTCACTCGAAGACACAACTCAAAACTTCATTGAGAAAATCCCTCAAACAACTAGTACACATTTCATTATGAACCTTTAATAAGAGGGTGAAAAAACTGAGGTCATAAAAAATAAATTCATCCCTGATAAGAGATTAAACTAGACCTGAAAAAAGATCTCAACTCAAAATATTCACAAAAACCATAGCAATCGACGACAACCGACACATCTGAAGGAATCAATGAATCCACATCGAACATAAAAATCTTTATCTGAGTTGAATGTTGTCATAAATAACATTTTTAGTTGTTTTATCCTTAAATTGAATTGAAAAAAAATCTTCCTCTAATATTAAACAATTTATCTTGACTTTGGACTTGGCTTCCCTAGATAGCTTTGTGATTCAGTTACATCTGCTTCCAAAATCGTCATCGACGGTTTCGAATCATAGGCTCAAAAAAATCATCATCATATTATGAGTTTAGATATCATCTAAGGACTATATTATTTTTATTTTTATATAATAATTGATGGATCTAGATATGAATATGGTTAGTCTCCGTTAAAAATTTAGTCGACTTTTTGTGGTGGTTTCATCAATTCTTAATGGGCTCAGAGCTTCTAAAGATCTTCAAACTCAGATTTGAAGAAGATGGGGTTCAAACATATTTATGTTTGGTTACAACTTATGGATTATTCCATACTATTTCTTCTCCTTAATCAAAGATTGAAGATTATGGTGTTTGGATTCATCATCTGACAAATACTATATCTGATTCGTGGCCATGGATCAACTTTTCGCGGTCTTCTCCATAGTGGTTGGTTATCTACATTTATCCATAAAAATTTGATCCTAGAATTATATTTCAAACATATAACTATCCATGTTATTCACAAATATGGTTCCATCATTTGGTGATGAGTATTCAACAAACTGGATCAATGCCATGTCAAATTTGGTAGTGATGGTTGACCTTTAATAGGAAAAAATATCTTGGTTTATCATTGGGAACATCAGCATGAGCCAGGTTTCTATTTTCAGTCGATGGTGGTGGCTTGGTTTTCATCCTTATACTCGTCCAAGCCTCAATTCCATCTTCTTAAAAAATTCCTCAATTTATATTTTTGGGTTCTTCAAGTTGGGAGAATCAGGTATATTGATGTGGTTCCAAACCAGTTATGGCTACAAGGAACAAACTTGAAATGGCAACATGAAAAATCCCTTTCACAGTTCCTTTTAGATTCAATTAGGTGAGAGCCTTCTATAAATGGGATAGGTAACTACTACAGTGGCTGTAACCATGGGTGTAGAATGTTATGTGTAACACCCCATGGGTATTTGGAGCCTCAATCCTTGTCCCTCACCTCAATAATCACATGGGTATTTGAAGCCTCAGTCCCTATCCCATAATTGACATCTCATATGGGTATTTGGAGAATCAGTCCCTATACCACAACTCATTTATCAGATATGGGTATTTTGAGCATCGATCCCTGCCCACACTAACATATCACTAAAGGATTTTGAAGCACTGATACATGTCCCACAAACAAATATCAAATATATCACACATACATCCCATATATCACATTATTAATGGTTAACAAACATTAACCATTTTATCAACATTTAAAATCATGGAATACCATTACAATTATCACAAAAAACATGGTTCTTAAATTTAACCACATGGAATAATGTGAACAAAACACCATTAATCCATTTATCAAAATTTAACCATATAAACCATTAATTAATTCAAAAATTAATAAACCCAATTTCCATAATCTCAATATCCCATTAATTAATTCACCAATTAACTAATCAACATTAATTGAACAATTCCATAACCACATTAAATGATCAAGTCCATAATCCCATAATTAATTAATTTAAAAAATTAATTAATTCCATTTAAGAGTTTCAATTTACAAATGTTCAATATAGGTTATATAATTACATACACGTAATTGAAATAATGAAATTGGATTTTGCATAATAGATAACCAATGTTAAGATATTTTGATAATCTTAATAATAGAAATCCCCAATTTTAAGTGGGATAACCAAGATCATGATGAAGAACAAGATCCATAATCGAGACCTATATCAAAGATAAAATGAATCAATATCTAAAAAACCTAGAACTAAACACAACACCAATAGGGGAAAACTATCCCTTTACTATCTGAAAGAGATTCAAGAGGGAGATAAACCTAATCATATAGAACACACATAGCCTAAAATGTGAAGATCCATCAATCTAGCCTTTGATTCTCCCTGAATAGAGTTCATAAGGCCTTGGAATCCATCCAAGATAAAAAACTACATAAATCATTTAGATCTTTCTTGGGTTGAAATATAGTGATGAATAGTGGGTATGAGATTTCAAAAACCAATTTTAGGAATATTAAAAACCACCCATAATGATTTTTGGGAATGGGTGCACAGTTTTCCAAATAATGTTCCTTATATAGGTGGAATACACAGTTACTCCAAAGAGGGAATACATTTTGAAAAACCGTGCACCAGATGTGCGAATTCCCCATGTTTGGGTTCACACAGTATGTCGGGATGGACCTACATTTGGGAAAACCAAGCTCCAACCATGCAATAACCCTCTTCCTACCAATACTATCCAATTTAATTAAAAAAACCCCCAATTTAAAAAAAAAATATATACTCAAAACAAATAAAAATAGTACTGGAAAAAGATCATGAGACATCACCAGAAATAAAATGGATCATACAAAAAATAAATAACAACTTCTAAAAATTTAACCACATTTTGAGCTCTCAAGGATTATGAAATATTAAATAAACTATTTTCACCAAAATATAATATATTTTATTACAATTTCAATTTGATTATAAAATAGGGTTTAAATATCATGATTTTTCAAATCCATTACCAAGTTATCCATCTGTTTTATGAAAACATTTTAATTTTCCATCCTAAAATATATTCATTTTTTGAGAAAACAGTTTCCAACTAATGGTGTGATCAATTTTCAAAAAAAATATTTATTATTTTATGATGATAAATAATTATTATGTAATTTTTTTGTAATTATACTTAGATGGTGTAAGGTGGAAATAATAAAATTTTACAACATTTTAAATGTCCATTTGAAATTCAGAATATAGTTTGGTTCTAATATAAATTAATTAACATTATAATTTATTAGAAAATATGTTTCTCATGTTCATGTTGGAATCTTATATAAAAATATATTCTTAAAAAAATAGGTTATATAGGGGTGGGATTAGAAGTTTATTTGAAATACCTTGATGTGGTTATTATTGATATGCTATAAGTATTCGATAATTATTTCCCAACTCCCTATATATATATATTTTTGAAAACCAGGGTTCTTGGTATAAAATAAATTGATTAGATGATATATATTCCATGTAGTTATGTCTATCTCATTGACCACTGATGTAATATATGATTTATTCTCACTACCTAGTGATGCAATTTAATACACTCACCATAGGTTGCTAGCATTTACCCAACCAGTGACATTATACTTCATAGCATCCTTCACCATATATTACTATAGAGGATTTCCTAGTATATAGGTTATTTAATTATTATATCTAAATTATTAAACTATCATTTATATTTTATCACTTTCCTTTATTTTACATTAGTGGATGGTATTTCTATTTTCATTCAGTTTATTTCAATTTTTATGTTTTCTACAAATTACTGCTTATATTAACATACTCTTTCCATTCTTTAGGAGATGTTATTATTGTTTACTTTATTCTTTATATTAGTCTGTTGTCACTACCATATTTATTTATTTTTAGTTATTTTTTGGACATTATGTATCATTATTCATCATTGGGAGTTTTCATTCATCATTTCTATGTCCCTCTCCTCAGTTATAAAAGTTCACATATTATCCTCCCCTATTAATAAAATTAATGCCTTCTAGATTAGAAAATACATATAAATAGACCTTCTTAGAATCCTTCCATTTAACCAATACCCATGGTATTATCATATGATAATTCTTTCAAGGATTATGTTGTAATTCAAAAGAGGTCTCTCAGAGAGGAGGTATATATCTAAACTAACATTTTTTAAATTAATTTCTTCATCCAACTTCATTAATAATTTTGAATCCATTAATAAATAGAGAATATAGTAATATAAATATAATTATTTTTTATTATGAATATGGAACCACTTTGTCCACAACTTTTCTATCAATCGGAAAAAGAAAGTACCACTAGTTTTCACATGTACACTACCACCACCATATAACGATATGATTCATTTTTCATTACCACAAATTATGGTTTGTTATTATAATGAATTTAATGATTATATGTGATATATATGAAATAATTATGATTATGTAATTATAATATATTTTCTACCATCTTACCTTACCATCTTCAGGAAAATAATATCATCGCTCATACATATATGTGTATGACCACAGCCACAAAGTTAGGTGATTTGTATTTCAGTTGTGATATACATAGACAATAACAAAGATATATATAATTTATAAATATTATATTTATGATATAATAAAAATTATACAAATTTTTATTATAATTTTCCTTTATTTCATTCCTTCTATATAAAAATGAAAACATCACTCCTTTGTATGTACAAAATATTATCTCCAAAAAGTGATTTTCTTAATTTTTCAAAACCAATTTATCTAAATTGTAAATATTGTTCATATAATGAATAAATATGATAATGATGATATGATTAATAATCTATATATTATTTAACCTTGATCAATTTTTGAGAAATATAACTTTTTAATGAAAGTATATATGAAAAATGAAACAATTATCACCAAGAAATGAGGATTCTAATAAAGAATTATTAATAAACGAGTGTTTAAATGATATAAGTTGAAAATATAAGACATTTTATGTTTTTTAAATTATTGTAGTATAAAATTATAATATATATAAATTTATTATATAGGAGGTTAGAGTGCTTATGGATAAATTTTCACATAAGGTAAAGGTTCTTCATCTCAATATTGTTTCATTGAGACATGTTTGATATTATTTACTAATTTATGTTTATATGGTTTATGTAATGATCCTATAAAATTTTATATCATGGATAATTATTAAAATATAATATTAAAAATCATAATTCAAAATATATTATACATGGGGTTTCAATTAAATGGTTATCAAATTGGTAAGGGTTTATTATCACAAATTGTCTTCTTTGAGAAATATGTTATGTTATGAACCTATATTCTTTTATGAGGTATATAAACTTCATATTTTATTTTTTGTATCATTTATATCCTTATGTTCAGTGTATTTTAGTTTTTATTTGATGTTATTTATTTCATGACTGTTATGAATCCAAATTTACCAAAGGGGTAACAATTTTTATGTTACAATCACAATTTTATCGAGATTTTCTATGCTAAATTTTACATTATTTAAATTATATGAAATATATTAAAAAAATATATTTATTTTATTCCCCTAATGGTATTTATGTAAATTATATTTTTTACATTTTTTGTATCTCTATATACTCAAAAAAATTAATGAATGTTTTTAAGGAAATTGAATTTGTTTTTTCAATTATGATAAGATTATTTTTATTCCATGTCAATATTTTTTATAATTTGTTCATGAATTTTTTAGTAATAATATATATTTTATTAAATTTATTTTTAACTATGTCTAAATTTCTATTAAACATTATATTAGGAATATTCAGATCAATTTCTAAATGGGGTAATTTTTTTCTAAATTTCTTAAAGTAATCATCATTTTATCAAACACTGCACAAGAGAATTTACCCACAGTAATGAATAATAATTTAATCAAATATTACATAAAAAATTTTCCATGATACTTTTCAAATAATTTTTTTAATTAATACTTTTAAATTTTTTATATTTAAAATAAGTGATTTTAAAAGAGTATTTTCTTAAAGAAATATTCCAGTGATCTTTAATGACATTTTCCATATATGATAACATACATTAATGTTTTATATGATTAACTAGGGATATTATCCTATGATACCATACATGTCATTTTTCTAGATGGTTTATTATAATGATTATTTAATTTTGATGAAACCCATTTTAATTTCACGAGTTTAGATATGATGATATGATATATGTTTTCATGATCCTGTGGAAGACATATAAATGGATTATGATTATGAGACATGTTTATATATAATATACCTCCATTTAATAGAGTAAATATTAATGTTTTGTTTGATCAATGGGAACATAAGATCTTATACTAATTCATAAAGTTGGCACATGATAGGTTATCCAATTTCTAAAGTAGGTACATAGTTTCTCAGTGTAATCTTAATATGTAAAACATTTCCTAGTGGGTATAAATAACATAATATTTCAATGATTATAATTATGAAACTCTTTTTGGGAATTCCCTTATACCAATTTTATGGTATCATGGTTCATGTTATATTATTAATATTTGATTAATGATTTATGAATTTAAAACCTTTATACCATAATTCAAGATTATTATATATGAATAACTGGGTATGATTTTCAAATTTTAAGCTCATTTTCTCATACCATTATGCTCATACTATGCTTATAAATGATTATTTATTTATATATACCTTGTTTAAAATTGTAATGCATTTGAGATTTCCCATTATTATGTATCCTTTTCCTGAGTATATGAAGGAATTATTTTGCCATGATATGTCTAAGAAGGGTTCTAGTTATAAAGAACATAGTGGGAGATTATGTAGATATTTTATGTCTTAGTTTTTTTATTTATGTTTTGAAAATAACAAATATTATATGTTTTTTTCTTGGATGATAATGTCATATAATTAATATTCATTAAATAAGAAGTAATATTTATATATGTAATGATTGTGTCACCTAAGTTAATAATAGATAATGGTTTAGGTATTTATGAAAAATATGATGATAAAACTTTAGTTAGAACCCTCAGGATGAGACTATGTATTTGAGAACATCCTATGTTATGGTAAATAAAGATGTGTGGATTTATTAACAATTACATCCATGTTTGGATACTAGAATGTTGATTATTCTATAACATAGATAGAACAAGGGTTAGAAACTCTGGAAGGGGTGGATTGGGTATTGACTCAATCATCACCAATACATAATGATTGGGATTAAGACTACACACCTCTCTAGATACTCCTGAGTGATATTCATGGGTTAATCATAATTTTCATTATAAAACATTTTGGTGGATTTGAATTGATAATGAATGTGGATGAACTAAGATAAACCTATATTTTCATATATTTAAAATAACATGTCATGATTTAGACTTCCTATAAAATATTTTTTGATTTATTTGTTTTTGCACTTTGATTATTATTTCTCATATTATGAATTTATTTTTTAGACAACAGATTGAATCAAGAGTAATCATGTTAATAATAAATGTTATTGATTATATATTGATCTTAATAATGGTTAAACAAATAAAATGGGATATAGAATGTGAATTCTTGTGATTATTCCAAGCCTCTTATGTCTATATATGAGAAATAACATGAACTTAGGTGAGTTTATAGATGAACTAAATAAGATATAATTGGATTTTCATAAAGGGGATGGTAGAAAGAAGATCCATCCTTATATATGTCAATAATGTGGGAAGAAACATCCAGATAAATGCCTTGAAGGAATGAGAATATGTTTTATGTATGGAATTTAAGGACATAAATTGAAATCTTTACAAGGAAAAAATGAATTGTCCAGTAGAGGGAAATAAATTATATCCTGTGGTACCATTAATAGATGAATATATTATGTTTGTAAAAATTGGTCTTTATCTGAGTAAATTACCTAATCCAAGTGAAAAATCATAGATCAGGGAAGGTCTTACACTATGAAAAACATTTATGTGGAATTATTGGAGGGTTTATGTATTTGGATAAGAGAATTATGAGTTGGAAGTGCTTTATTAATGAAATTTTTGTTATAAGAATCATTAAAAATCTAAGGATTATTCTTAAGTAGTTTTTAATAATAGATTTTGAAGAATATGTTGAATAATATTGATATCCAAGAAAATATATTTAGTAGGAAGGTGATATTTTTGGAGAACACATGATTAAGGGATTAATAACCCTCATGATGTTGATATAATAATGCTTAATTGGGATAGAGAGATGATTTATATTAATAAAGTAAACTGGATATTATCAAAAACCTTGAAATTAGTTAGAGATTTGATGAAAGAGTGATTTATGTTATAATTGATGAAGTTTAAATCCTTTTTTCATTTATGGAATATATTGTATAATCTTTTTTTGATCATTAAAGATAGAGTTAGTTTTTAAGAATATTTTTTTAATTGACAGTAATTGGTGAATTAGGTTATTAGAATGTTTTGGGAGAATATATGATCAGGCTATTCATGTGTTTAATATAAGGAATTAGAATAAAATTTTATTTATTTTGATATGAAAGTTAATTTACTTTTTGAAATGTTTTAACCCATTAATTTTAAATTTTTTTGGGTATTACTATTGAAATAATTGATACAAATTTTTTGAAATAAAGTTTAATCATATTAGTTATCATGGAATAAAATAGAATATTTTGGGTTTCAGTAAATGAATTGATAGAGGGGGAAAATATTTTGATCTATTTTTAAATCTTATGATCTACTAGAATATTATTTTATTTCTTAAAAAATAAATAATTCATTCTATTCATTTATCATTGGAATATTGGTTGAAAATATATGAAAATTAATTAAAACTCACAACCAAATGTTGAAATTACAATTATACAATTGAAAAAAAGTATGAATATTTTCTCATATTCTATGTAAATAGAACTCCTCAAATAATGAAAAAAGGACCTTGAAAATGAAATTTTTTTCCTCTTTAGATTTATTTCAAAGGAATTAATAGTTGTTTTCACCCTTTATAGATTTATGGTTTTAGGGTGATTGATATTTTAACATCTCTATTCCCTATCACTATATATTATTATTTTGAAATTAAATTTCTCATCTATATAAATAATATTTAATCTCTAAAATGTTCACCATATCTCAGAACCCAATTATGTTTTATTTATGATAACCATCATGTTTCCCACTTCACTTATCAAAGGTTATTTTATTATTTCTATATAAGATGTTGGTTTTGAAAAATGATATTTTCAAAATTTGAACCCCTAATTATAGAGTTAATTTTTTTGGATTCAATTTATTAATTTGGGGAATGTAACACACCAATTATTTATTTCAAAATAATATAATCTTGATAGATTTATTAACACATGGCACTAAACTTCAATCGCACTGTTATCTACTATTAATATATTATTATTTAAATATCACTATTATATATTGTCCATTAAATTATAGTTATGAATATAAATTTTAATAATTTTAAAATTTTTTATATGGTTTTATATAATTTCAAATTATTTATTAATTTATACTAAAGATCTTGATTTTCAATAAAGTCATTTTATAAATCAAAAATATGTTTTATTAAAAATAGTTATTATCGAATCTTGTTCAAGTAAATTATAATTAATTTATATAACTTTTAGTAATTATATTTGATGAAATGAATATAATTTTTAAAATCATCATTTCAAAATAGCTGAGGATGAAGTTTTGGGGGTTTTTCTAAAAAGATTTTATTTTAAGTGAATAGTGAAAATACTAATACTTGTAAAAAAGTGATTTTTTCTTGAAACAAATTAATTGAAAAGTACTATAATTTTTTTGTATTTTTTAAGGTAACATATGATCCATTGTGTTAAACCTAATCTAAATAACTCTATTGGAATCCAAATTATATTTTATTTTGGTATAAATTTATTTTTGGGCTTAAAAATGATTTTTTATAATTTTTTTATATTCCAAAGGTGGTTTTGTATTAATTAATTAAAAAAATAATTATTTATTAATTTCGTAAATAAAATTTATAGATTTTATATTTTATAAAAAATATGAACACAAATTTTATAGTTTTTAATAGGAAATTAATGTAATAACCCATGATTTTCATACATAGAGATTACATATTTTTAGATGAATATTTATTGCACTACACAAACAAATGCGTGAGGGCCATAATAGTTTAGTTTAATTAGATACTTGGAACACAATATTATAATTTGGTGACATGTACTATGAATATATTACCCATTATCACTCTTTAAAAACATAAAACACATAATTTTTGTTCATAAACAAGGGAACATAAACCTTAGAAAGGGTGATATTAGATGCTCAGTAAGGATAAGAATGTTAAATATCAGTGGAAAAATAAGCATGACATGATAATAAGGGCATAGGAACATATCTTGACATTTTAAAACCATACCCTACATATCAAATATTTAAATCTTGAGTCATGTTATTAATATTAGTAGTTCATAAGACATGAATGATAAGGAAATAAAAGAATATGATACATTGGAGTATAAAAATGTAATAAGACATAGATTTAAGGCCAAAACATATGAAAAGAAAAACATTTTCATATAAGTCAAGGGTTACTTACATAGATATCATAGTGGAATGGGTTCACTCCCCAAACCATCATAGTAGTCAATGTTTACTCCCAAGACCATCATAGAAGGCAAAGTCCCTTGTTGGACTAGGTTCACTCCCCATTTCTCTCTTGTATAAATCATGAGATATAAATCATTTACCAATTAATTGGTGGGAGATATGTGTCCCAAAAACCACTTAATTAAAATCATATATTTTTTATCACAAGATCATAATACATTCATCATATCATAACCCATGAAGTGAAATAGGTTTCATTAACATTTCATTATATTATAAAATATAGAAAATATATAAGTTTCATAATAATTTTACTATATAATCAATGAACAACCCATGTAAAATGAAGTGGGATTCATAATAATTTTATCATAGTGTAACCCCTATAATAGGAATAAGTTTCCTAAAAATCTAATAATTGTAAAATATTAAAAGAAATAATAAGAATGGTATCCTTGGTACATATCACTAGTAAATCATAACTTACATCAAAGGATGTCATATTTAAACTGAAATTATATTGAATTAAAAATCACCTAGAATATTGTTTTTGGAAGACAAATTTAATTTGAAAATCACTTTTTAAAACTAAAAAATCATCAAATATTTTGGAAATAATTTTATTTCAAAATAACCTTGATAAATTTTAAATTAAGATTTAAAAATAAACTAAAAAATTTATTAAATAAATAAGGCTTAAACTTTGGTAAAAATTTCTAAAACCAATTTTTTTTAAAAAACTTTTCACTAAAAATAATTTTGTGAAATTTTAAAATGTAGAATTATAATAAATTTGTTTAGTAAACAATGCTATCAATTTTAAAGAACAATTTTTACAAAGAAAAATTTATATTTTTTGAAATAAATTTATTTGAAAATATACTTTGAAACTTATAATTTATGACTTAAATAATTGTGATTTCATGATGGAGGAAAATTTTATACATGCTGCACACTTTAAAATAAATATTAATTTCATATTTTTAGTAAAATCTAAACTAGAATTGTTTGTTAAACGACATAAATATTCCTTTAATAAAATTATTTAAAAAAGTAAAACATGAGTAAAAATTAATTTAATAAATAATATGGATAATTTTGAAAAAAAATTAATTTTTTTAGAGAAAATTCTTTGTAAAATAAGATTTTTACTCGAATAGGGAAATAAAGATGATTTTTCTTAAAAAAAGTATTTTCAATTACAGAGTATATAAGTAGAAAAAAATGAATGGAAAACATCTCTTCTTGAAATAAATAAACTTAATAAAATAAACTAGTTTCCTGAGAGATAGATCATAAAATTTTAACATTGGAGTCATAATCATCAGCAATCCTGATAAACGATGTGATTGTAACATAAAACCATTACCAATTTGGAAACCTTGAATCATAATCCCATGAAAGGATATTATTAAATGAATATGAGAATATCATGAGAATAAATAGATTCCTGACATTACATGTAATATGGTATGAATATAAAACTTATAAAATAATATAGGTTCATAACATAACATATGTCTCAAATAAATAAAATTGAGACAAAACTCCCATACTCATTTTGGAACTTTTTAAGTATAAAAAAAGAGATATATTAAAATAGATATGTAAATCCCAATTATTTTCATGAGAATAATATTCATGATAATAATCATAAAATAAATTCTTTTTGTGTACATAAAATACATAAAATAAATACATGGTGAATATGGAATGTGTCGTACAAAATAAAAAAACTAAGAAAAAAAATCCCTTACTACTTTACTAATATTTTGAATCAAAAGACCCAATAAAGAATAAAATAAAATGAAACACTAAATATCATTAAAAAAGTATATTAATTATATAAAATTTAAAATTGGTATTATATAAAACACACAAAATAAATATGTGGTGAATATGTATAAGACTCCCAGAAATAAAAGATAGACTAGAAATCACTTAACTTTTGTATTGAATTCCTTTGTACATGTCAGAAAAACCTGTATAATAAATATAAGTTTATTATAAATATATTACTTAACAATAAATAAATAATTATATATATATAATACTGTATAGAATTTACTTATGACCCTTTAATAACCATTTAATAATAATTCCATGATAAAGTCATGTTCTGGGTAATAACTCTGTTTTTCTTGTATGTTTTGATTTTTTTATTCTCTTACTTTTACATTGTTCATGGTTTCATAATATAAATAATTTTTAATGTGATATAAATATAATATATATTAATTATATATGTTTTGATAGTAATGAATAAGTTTTATTAATAGAAAATGAAATATATCAGTCATGGAGACAGTATGCTGTACGTACAATGAATGCTATTTCAATTTTCTACAGATTAAAATAAAGAAAGATAAAAAATATATTAACAATACATAATAATTTTTATGTCATAAATATCAAATATTTTCATTATAACTATTTTAATTACCTTCCATGTAAAGTGTAAATGAATCCCATCACTTCATGATGCGATAATCCACTATACACATGACCAACATTATCATATTCCCAAAGAATGGAAAGGAAGAAGGAAGATGTGATATCATGATTCTATAAGAATAATAATTTCATGGATATAATATTTAAAAAACAAATACATCATTATATCAATTTTTGAGAGGTGGTTATGGAAAATTAATAACATCTATTCATGAGGCAGTAGTCTACCTTACACATGAAAGATGATTTTTTAAACCATTTGATGGAAGAGTAGATAGATATTGGTAATAAATTACTATAAAAACATATTATAATATGAGAAATAATAAATTTATTATATCATAAATTCTTAAAAATATTTTAAGTAGGTGGAGAAATAAATAAAATATAACGATCGATTGTAGACATTACATCTTCTTCAGAAAAACTCTTTTCGTCTGGACCAAAAGATTTCCTTGGTAGGATTTTTGGCCAAAATAAATCTTCTTGGATTATAATATAGATTTAAGACTTTTTTTGGAATATATTTTTCATAAAATTATTTTTATGTCTGAATATGAGAGGATAAGGGGCATAATTTTATAAGTGAGATGATTGTCACACTTTTAATGTATTGAAAAGAAAAAGGTGTATCCATGTTTTTTTCACATGAAAAATGGATACCAAATGATCCATTATATAAAAAAATAGATAATTTAGAAATATTTCCATAAAATTGAAGTATTATAAGATTTGGGTCATTTTTAACTCTTATAATTTTAGTTTAACTCCCAAGTAAACCCATTTTTTACCTTAATCATAGTAAATTATTTTCACTCTTTTCACTATTTATTATGGTGATAAATTATTTTTAACTTATCTGATAATATAAATTGTTATTATTTCAAATATAAAATCTATTTTTCCAAATTCCATTTATATAAGAGACAAAATTAAATTTAAAAATAATCTCATAGACACAATGAGAAAGCAAGATTTCTAAGAGAAAATGTTTAAAATTTTAAAAAGATTGTTT
The DNA here is from genome assembly GCA_963277665.1 of Viscum album. Lineage (NCBI taxonomy): Eukaryota > Viridiplantae > Streptophyta > Magnoliopsida > Santalales > Viscaceae > Viscum > Viscum album. The sequence goes on along the minus strand of OY728146.1, from coordinate 1,871,919,204 downwards.
ATCAATATTCAATATAAAAATTATTAAAATGAAATACATTTAATTAATAGATATATAATTGATCTAATTTTACTTTTAAATCCTTATAATTTTTTTCATTAAATTCTTTAAATGAAATGAGAATTCTTAAAAGAAACCTTTATTTTTCACTATTCATTGAAAAATTTGTCTTTTTATAAAATTATCAAAATATTACCATAAGAAAATTTTGAAATTATGATTTAAAAAATTAATTAAATTTATTTCAATTTTTTTACAAAATTGTAAAAAATTAATATTAAAATAATAGTGAAAAATAAGATAAAACTCTTTTTTAGAGAAAAATACAAATTTTAAGTAAAAATTGGATTTATACTTATCTATTGTATAAAAAAAACATAAGATGAAGGTTAAAAAAATTCATTGGATATATAACATAAATTTTTTATTAATATCAATCAGAAAAAGTGATTTATTTATTTATTTAATATAAAAGAATGTTTGTGTGCATACATATAGTTTTTCAGAAAATGATTCTATTTATTTTCAAGTGTTTTTTATTTTATTTTCTTATTAATTTGTCACCAAGGAATTAATTACATATACATTTGTAAACCATATAAAATCATAATGTAGTTAATCATATTCATACTCACCATTCCAACTAATATGTGATAAATATAATATTTATTAATAGTTTCGTAATAATACGGCACATTTTGTTTGAACCAAGTATTTCTTATAATAAAAATCAAAATCACTATTTCATGAAAAAAAGAATAATTTGTGATAATTGTAACACAAAATATCAAAAATATTAAATTTATTTGAAAAAAATTCACAAAAAATCTAGGTGTTATATTTTATCCTCCTTAAAAAATTTCTTCCTTACAGTTTGGATATATGCTTGGTGGGCCTCAGTTTAACATTTGAATATATCATTGTGGGATACCCACATTAGAAAATGGGTTAATCAATATTACACTTGAAAATAGATAAGGGGGTGTTAAAAGTTCGTCTATAATTACACATAATAGGTTTCTAAATAGGATATGATAGGTGGGAAGTGAAAACATAGACATCGATTAAAAAACTAACTCCCAAATAATGATGGAGAGTGATTGAGGTCATGGCTAGGAGAAACATAATGAAAACAAATACATAAACCAAATATTTTTAAAAATGGTAATTGATATCCTAAAAAATTATGATAATATTAAAAATATTTATTCAGTGTTCCATTTCTTAATGTTGGGGAATTTTTATGAGAAGATATTATTACTTGATTTAATTCTAGTTCATAAATTCAATATCATCATTTGGTTGTACCTTAATTAATTTCAACTTAATATCATACTCTAAGAGATGAATTTTTCATGTTTGTAGCATGAAATAAGATCTATAAAATAATGATAAGTCATTCCTTCTATCTCTAGATATTATAAAAAACAAAAACATCATATGGTAAAATAAAACTTTAATCTCTAAAACATAATAAAAAATTTAACTTAAACCATTCCATAAATGGATAAACTTATAAACCAAAAAAATTCAAAATTTATAAACAAGTTTAGTAAATTTCTCAAAATATACTTATCATTAATCACACAAATATCATAAAGTAGATCTGGATTTTCAGATAATAAACATGTGAATTCCTTAATCATATATTTTTCTAGAATCATGATAATTAATGTAATTTATATTAAATCATAATTCAAACAAACAAAATTATTCATTAATTTAATAAAAAAATAATTTAAAGAATTTATTCCATAAGTCCATTAATTCTATAAACTCCATCATTCATAAAATAAAACACTTTTTCTAGAAATCATTAATCAGTTATTAGGTCATCAATACTATCTAATTTAATTAATTTATATCAATTTATCTCTTTATCCAAACTAAACACCATTTTATAAACAATAGAAACATAATAATGGTTATATTACCTTAGTAAAAATACCACATTTCCATTAAATCACCTTTTGAGGTCATTTGTTTTATTCAACATATTCTTGCAGATCCTTAATGAAAAAATTCTATAAAACATATTTATATATTTCTTGATTTATATAAAATAATTCTTGAATTCCAAAAAATAGAAACTTAAATCACTCCACTACCTTCTTAAACCATTAACTAGGCTTCATCATTTTATTACTTAATACTTATTTCATAAAAAATGAAATATTAATCATGTATTAACCTTAATAAACCTCAATCTAATCATGTTTCCGACATTAAACATAAACAATATTTACTAAATAGTCTATACATTTCATATTTTATTTATAGTATCCTTATCATCATCTGTATACCTATTAATTATAACACTATGTTGATTATATTCATAATCTTTCCCCTTGGGGAACTAGTATTCATAATTCCTGTACCTTCCACATTTGAAACATTCAACCATAGATTATATCATATGGACACCATTATTCTCATCCATTGAATTAACCTATATTTTAATTCATCCCCTATAATTACTTTATTTTTTCCCCTTATTTTCTACACTCAAAACATCTTCCAATTATTATAAGACATACACTTTGCTGTTTATACACACATTTTTAACATATAGGATAGTAAATAGTCATTATTATATGGTATAAACCATCCAAACATTCAATGAAATATATCATTACCTTCATTAGGGAGTCTATGGGTTGGTTAAGGTCTATGTTTTTAATCATATATTGTGATAAGTGATTAAGAATTATCATAATATCCTTCAATCTAGTCATAATACCATTTTTTCTCATCAAAACATTTTTTATCTATATCAACATTAATCTAGTTCATTATAGTTACCACAATTTACAAAAACCAAAAGGCATAGTGTGAGTAATAATATTCATAGTGGGAAAACACATAATAAATAAAAATACCATATAGGATCTCTAAAACATTAATCCTTCTTTATAATTTAAGACACCTTAGGTTTATCCTTGGTTATTCATTTTCATTTTATAAATCCTTCATGATGTTTCATAAATACATTTTTAATTTTACAAATCTTATCCCCTAGGAGTGTCTAACCAAGTGTGCATCAAGGCCCATTTTCATGCTCCAGGTAATGATCATTTCCATCTTAATGATCACTTTTCATGGATATTACCCTAAGTACATATATTCTAGAGCCACAAACACTTGTAGTAGCTAGATAAAGATTTAATTTCTTGGAAACCACTCTCTCAATCACTTAAAAAAATTCCAGGATGTTTTCAAATATTTAAACCATCCTTATATTTATCCATTAACATATCCCTGAAAATATCCTTATAAACATCTGTAACTATTTCACTATTTTTTTTCTTATTATAATTTTCCATGCATAACATAAACATTCCTATAATACCAAATATAACAACCTATACTTTTCATAAATATACATGACATATTTTTAGATGAATATTCATTACATTACATAAACCCTCTATTGGGGATCATAACTGTTTAATGTCTTCGAAGAATAGTTTATCAATATTTTTATTTAGTGAAATATCTTAATCATATCCAAAATTGATCTTCCCATTTAGTAATCTTCACTAACATACCCTAATTAAAATTTTAATTCATAATTTAGTGAAATGAAATATAATAAGGATTGAGCTCAAATTCTCATTAATGGTAAGAAAGTTTGATATGAACAATCACATTGTAATGAAGTGAGAATAAGGTTTTGAGAACATTATATTAACATTTAAAAACCATATCATGTGTATCATAGATCAAGATAACAGGTCATGTAATAAATATTAGTAGGTCATAAGAAATGAATCATAAGGAAATAAAATAACATGATCCATTAGAGCACAACATTGGAATAAGATATATATTTTTTTCATACACATAAGCATAGAAAATAATTTCCATAATTTTCAAGGATCACTTCCAAGGTTATCATATTAGAATGTGTTCACTCCCTAAACCAATATAGTAGTCAAGGTTCAGTCCTAATACCATAATAACAAAAAAATTCACTTAATGAACTAGGTTCATTCCCCATTCCAATCTTACCTATCACATGAGATATAAATACTTAACCAATTCATTAGAGGGAGTTATAGGTCCCACCGATAACATAGTCCAAATAATACATTTATGTTCTAAAAGATTATAAAAAATTCATTATATCATAACAAAAATGAAATGAATTGGGTTTAATAAACATTTCATCATATCATAACATGTGGAAGAGAAACAGGTTTCATAATCAATTCCTCATTTCATCTTAACATAACCCATGGAAAAAGAAGAGTGTTTCATAACAATATTATGATGGCATAACATGTGGAAGAGGAATGGGTTTCATAAATATCATTCCATAATAAACCATTTAGATAAATAATAATAATGGTATCCTTGGTTGGTAAACTCAGTAAAAGAAAAATTACAACAAAGGATGTCATATTAGATGGAAAATTATTTTTAAAGATAAATCACTTGGAATTATTATCAAGGAACATAACTACACTTTGAAAATTAATTTTTAAAACTAAAAATACATAAAATATTTTGGAAATTATATTATTTTAAAATAAAATTGATTCTTTATAGAATCTTTAAAAATCAATTAAAAAATTTCATGAGGAAAATAACCTTTTAACTTTAAAAAAACATTTAAAACATAAAAAACATTCAAAATCTTTTTCTATGAAATTAATTTTAAAAATTTGTAATGCAATCTTTGAAAAAACGTTATATATGAAAATTTCATTTCCGTTTTGAAATTAATTATTAAAAAAAATAATAAAAAAATTTGGAGATCCTTTTATTTGAAAATAAAATTGGAAACTTATAAATTAATATTTTAAAAAAATTATTTCAGGTCAATAAATTTTTTTTACATGAATTATACATCAAAACAAACATTTCTTTTATATTTTGGATAAAATCCAAATAACCATTATTTAGAAGATGACATGAATATTTCTTTAAAATTCTTTTGTAAAGAAAATTTAAAAATAGGTAAAGAAATATTTAATTAATCCTTTTGATAATTGTCAAAAAATTTATGAAATTTTCTTTAGAAAAATTGGTTTTGGACGAAAAAGGGTTTTCAATTGAAGAGGGAAATAAATAAGAATTTTCTTAAAAAAAATATTTCAAAATCATGAGTACATAAAGAGTTTAAAATTAAGACAAACATATATTATATAGAAATAAGCATAGGATAAGAAAATAGATGATTTTTTTTATAGGTATGTAATATGATTTCATAATTAGAATCATATTCATGAGTAATCCTAATAAACAGTGATATTGTAACATAAAGACCTTATCACATTAGAAACATTGAATAATAATCCACATGAAAAGATAATGTTAAATAAACTGATAATATAACAATAATAAATTAATCACAGAAATTACATTTTAAAGGGGTTGTATATACACCTCATAAAATAATATAGGTTCATGACATACCATATGTTTCAAAGAAGGAAAATTGAGACAAAAATCGCTTTTCAATTTGTTAAATTTTGTTTCATAATCCTTAAGAAAGAGAGATATTAAAATAGATATTTATATCACAATAATTTTAGGAGAGGAATAATAAAATAAATTCAAAATCATTATATACACTAAATAAAATAAATAGTCTATGAATATTCTAAGTGTACGACATAACTAAAAATTGATATGGAAATCCATTACAACTATAGAATTTTTTTGAAACTTAATCCCCAATAAAGTATAAAATAAAATGAAATAATAATAACAAAATAAGTATATTCATGATATAAAACTTAAAAGGGACATTATATAAATACAAAAAGTAATGTAGTGGTGAATTTTCATATGTCTCCTAGAAACAAATGAAAGAATAGAATCCCTGACCTTATGTATCAATTTACTCTGTACATGTTCGAACCTCCAATATAATAAGTACAATTTTATTATAAATCTATTGTAGAAACATAAAAAAACACACACACAAACAAGCACACACACACACACACACACACACACACACACACACACACACACACACATATATATATATATCATACAATATATTATTTAATTATGACATTTTATTACCCATTTATTAAACATTTCACGTTAGAGTCATGATTTGGGGAATAAATATTTAGTTTTTCATATATGTTTTGATTTATTACTTTTTACATTACATGGATCTTGGTTCCATAATATAATTAATTTTACCCATTATATAAATATCATATATATTATTTATATATGTTTTTAATGTAATCAATGAGATTTATGGATAGAAAATGAATGACAACATTCATGGAGATGGTAGGCCAAGCGTAAGCATTAATGATGTTTAAATTTTATTGATGGATTGAAATAAATTTTGATAGATAATATATTGAAATTATAGAATTATTATTTTTTCTTATAAATCAGATAATTTTTTTTAAAAAAATCATTATTACCTTCTTTGTAAAGTGTGAATGAATCACATAGCATCTGGAGGTGGTAGTCTTCCGTACACATGAGTGAATTTATAATACTCTCATATAATGGAAATTTTAAAGGAAAATGTGATATCATGATTATATAATCATAATAATATCATTAATTTCATAAATATAAAATAATAACATCATTATATACACCTGTGAGACGTGTTTAATGAAAAAATAGCATTAGTTCATGATGTGGTATCCCCCCATACACACGAATGATGATTTCATAACCGACTTGATGGAAGAGGAGATGAAAATAGGTCATACCCATGACATTAAAAAATTTCATTATATTTATGGTACTTATTTTATTATATAATCACATTTTAATAATAATTTTATGAGTAGGAGGAAGAAACCAAAAAAACACTCAATTAGGGACGTTACCTCTTTTTTGGAAAAAATCATTTGGTTTTCCAAAAAAGGAATATTCAGATAGATTTATGAAAACAATAAGGGTTATATGATGATATTATGAAATAAATAAATTCATTTGTGTTTGTATTAGAAATAAAATTTGTTTTTAATTGTGAAGAGAAGAGAAAAAGGGGTGTCCTTTTATAAGTGTGGTGAGTGGGACACTTGAATTTTTTTAAAAATAAATATTTTTACCCACATTTTTCACATGAAAAAGGATCCAAAATTCTATATTATAGATCCTATAATATATTAGGTCGAAATATGGTACTAATATGGGTGTTTTAGATGTTTTGGATTATTTATACCCTCATATTTTTAGTTTAACCAGACACGTAAACCCATTTTCACATTAACCATAGTAATTTTCCCCTGTTTTTACTATTAAATATGGTCAAAAATTAAGTTTACCTTATTATAAAATATAAATTATTTTATTTAAAAATATTAAATCCATTTTTAAAAATTCCATTCACATAATTGAAAAAATTTAATTTAAAATTAATCCCACAAACACAATGTGAAAGAGGGTTTTCAAAGGGAAAATGATCAAAAGATTAAAAAGTTGTTTTAATATTCATATGGAAATGATTAAAACAAAAAATATTGGATATATATATATATATAATTTAACTAATTTTATATTTAAAACCATATTAAAACAATATTGATGTTTTTAAATTCATTAAAAGAAATAAAAATTCTTAAAAACACCAGTATTTTTTTATTATCCATTGAAAAAATTTTCTTCTCAAAAATTCTCCAAACTTTCCCATAAAATAGTTCTTAAATTATAATTTAAAATAATACTTTATTTTTCACAAAATAATTTTCTATGAGTGGAAGAAAATAATTTTAATATAAGTGCAAAAATAGAACAAAATTGCTTTTTAGAACAAATTTAGTTTTTCAGTGATAAACTGGATCTTTTAATATCAATTGTCTAAAGAAAACATAAGATGAATGTTAAAACATTTATTTTAAAAAATAATATTAATATTATTCATTAAATTAAATAAAAAAAGTGAATTATTTGATATTTTTAGATAAAACATGTTTGTGAACATGAAAATAGTTTTCCAGAAAATAATTCCATTTATTTTCAAATGGGCTTTACTTTCATTTTTAATTAATTTTTCACCAATTAGTTAATTATATATTTATATTAAAGTTTGAAACATATATTTTCATAATTTATTTAATCCTAATCATAAGTTCAATTCCCAGGGTCAAGTGATAACTATCATATTAAATAATAATTTATTTATAGTAAATAACATTTCATTTAAACTCAACGTTGCATGTAACATAAGATCAAAACAGTATTGAATATAACTCAAGATAAAATAAGTTTTACATGTAAAAAAATCTAAAATAATATGTTTATTATACTATATATTTCATAATATCTTATAGTGTTATAATTAATAAAAGTATATCTAGTTTTATCATGAAAATATATTTATCTCAAAACAGGTGTTAATTTTTTATTCATTATTTAGGATGGGTTTAACAACATTATAGAAATTAAATTTCATAAAATGGATTTCATATTTATAAAAATAATTCCCAATTTTTTTATGGGCACTTTTATTTTTTGTCATAATAAATAGTAAAATCCTTAAGAATTTGTTACAATAGGTATGATTATAATGAGTTTAATGAGGGGGTAAAACTAAGGGTTATTTGTACGAATTCCATATAAAAATTTATAATTATTATTATTTGAATATATTTAAACCCTATAATTTCTTATACTTTAATACTTATCAATTTTGTCATAGTTACATAGGAAAGTGACCTTATATTATTGAAATCATTTAAGTAATTCCATGTGTGTTCCTACCTAAAATTTTAAAATAAAACCTATTATTCTAACTTATTCACATATTTTTATCCTTATAGGATGGAAAATAATTTCTCCGAATCATCCCTATATAGCTTGACTTCATCCTACATCCATTTTTCTTCTCATAAGACCAATATTTCAAGGCTTATATCATAAGCCAGAGGAGGTCTCTCAAAAAAATGTATTAATCATAACCAATATCTTTCAATATTATTTATTTATCCAAAGTCACTAATACAATTGTATACATCATAACAGGATGAATCTTGTATCATCAAAATATTTTGATTTTATTATGATGATTTCAGAAACTATTTCCACCCCCTTTATAAAAAATTGGAAATCAAATTATTGCTCATGAGTATGTGTAGATAATATCCTCCAGGTAGAGATATGGTTAATTTTTCAATACCATATTTCATGGTTTGTTATTATAATGGATTTAATGTTTATAGAATATATTTTGAAAAAATTATTCTTTTTTTAATTATAATATCATTTCATCCTTTTTACCTGCTTATTCATTGGAAAATGATAATGTCCTTGGTGTATAGGTATTGACTTTCACCTCCATGAAGCGATGTGATTCATTTTGAATTTTAATGTTACATGTATGGTAACAAGGATAGATTTAATAAATATAGATATATATATGATATTTATGATATAAAAATGATTATTTTAATTTAAATTATTATTTACCTTTATTTTTTATATCCATTGAAAAGTGGAAACATCACTCATGCGTATGTACGAACTACCTTCTTCATGATGTGATGTACATCAATTTTCATTACCACTTTATATTAATTTTTATAAAAGTGTATATAATGAATAAAATTTAAACTCGTGAAATTATTAATGTTTTGGAGACGATGGAATGATGATCAATGCTCGCAGACAATAACTACCTAACCAAAATATACATTAAAAATGATATAGTTATCACCCAAAAATAAGGATTTGAATAAATAATAAATAATTAATGCATTTTTAAAGATTATAAGTGGATAATATATGATATTATAAGTGTGTAAATGGTTCTGGAATATAATTATAATAATTCGTTATTTTTTATTACAGAATTTATTCATCTTACGAATCATATCAAATGTACGGTATGGGTTCTTTATCCTAATATTTTTTCATAGATACTTGTTTAATGTTATTCTAAATTTATGTTTATAAGGGGTATATACTTATCATTTTACATTTTATATCATATATCTATCATAAATAAATGTATTTAATGTTAAAAATCTAAATATTCCATATAAGGGGTTTTCATTTAAAAGTTATCAAAGATGTAGGAGTTTATCATCTCAAATTGTATTCTTTAGGACATTTATTTTGTTATAAAACATTATTATCTTATGAGGTTTATCTACTTAAAATTTGGTATAATTTATCGTGAATATATTTAGATTAATGGTCTATAATGATTCATTTTATGTTATTTATTTCATGGGGTTTATGAATCAATTATTACGAAATCTTCATGGGTTTTTACATTGCAATCCAATTTTTACTAGGATTGTTTATGATTTAATTTCTGATGATGAAATTATATGATATAAATATCAAAAATGTTATAAAATATCTTATAATTATGTTATTTTTAGAAGTTATGTAACACCCCAAAATGATAAAGGGTTAAATGACTAAATGATATGACTCATGTCAACAAGGTGCACCATCCTTTTCAGGAGCCTACCTGATTAGAACACCATAGTTAAGCGTGTATGGCCTATAGTAGTGATCAGGATGGGTGACCTTTTGGGAAGTTTCCCAGGGTGTGTGCGAGTGAGGACAAAGCACCCTAGAAAAGACATGTGTTGGACTGTGGTAACTGTCATTAGTCATATGGTCCATTCGGACACGTGGGTGGGCCCCAGGATAATGAATACATGTTTGCGGGGCAACTGGTTGTACCTGGTGGGAAAGGAACCGACAACCATGTTATAGTAGGATTTATGTACTGTAACCGGGACCTAGTTGTTACATTTGGTATCAGAGGTGGTACCCAGCCTTAAGTGTGATGCACTACCTAGGTTGAGATGTAGGGACCACAACGAGGATGTTGTGATCTGGGGGGGGGGGTGATTGTAACACCCTAGAATGATAAATGGTTAAATTTATAAATGATATAACGCATGTCAACAAGGTGCACTTTTCTTTTCCGTAGCCTACCTGATTAGAACTCCACAATTAAGCATGCTTGGATTAGAGTAGTGATCAGTATGGGTGACCTTTTGGGAAGTTTCCCAGGGTGTGTGCAAGTGAGGACAAATCACATTGTAAAAGACATGTGTTGGCATGTGGGAACTATCATTAGTCATATGACCCATTCAGGCACGTGGGTGGGCTCCAGGGTGGGGGCTACGTGTCTGCGGGGAAATTGGTGGTACCTAGCGGGCCAGGACCCATCAACCATGTTATGGAGGGGTGTATGTGTTTTCACCGGGACCCAGTTGTTACATTTGGTATCAGAGGTGGTACCCAGCCTTAAGTGCGATGCAATGCCTGGGTTGAGATGTAACACCCACAACGAGGATGTTATTCTCTAAGGGGGGGGGGGGGGTATTGTAACACCATAGAATGATAAAGGGTTAAATGAATAAATGATATGATTCATGTCAACAAGGTGAAACTTTCTTTATAGGAGCCTACCTGATTAGAACTCCACACTTAAGTGTGCATGACCAAGAGTAGTGATCAAGATGAGTGACCTTCTGGGATGTTTCCCAAGGTGGGTGCGAGTGAGGACAAAACACCCTGGAAAAGACATGTGTTGGACTATGGGAACTGTCATTATTCATATTACCCATTGGAGCACGTGGGTGGGCCCCAGGGTGGGGACTACGTGTCTGTGAGGCAACTGGTGGTACTTGGCGGGCTAGGACCCGTCGATCATGTTATGGCGGGGTGCATGTGCTGTCACCAGGATCCAGTTGTTACAGTTGGTATCAGAGGTGGTGCCCAGCCTGAAGTACGATGCACTACCTCAGTTTAGATTTAGGGCCCACAATTAGGATGTTGTGCTCTGGGGGGGGGGGGGGTATTGTAACATCCTAGAATGATAAAGGGTTAAATGACTAAATGATTTGAATCATGTCAATAAGGTGAACCTTCCTTTTTAGGAGCCTACCTGATTAGAACTCCACAGTTAAGCATTCTTGGCCTAGAGTAGTGAACATGATTAGTGAACTTCTAGGAAGTTTCTTAGGGTGTGTGCGAGTGAGGACAAAGCACACTGGAAAAGACATGTGTTGGCCTGTGGGAACTGTCATTAGTCATATTACCCATTCGAGCACGTGGTTGGGCCCCAGGGTGTGTGCGAGTGAGGAAAAAGCACACTGGAAAAGACATGTGCTGGCCTGTGGGAACTGTCATTAGTCATATTACACATTCGAGCATGTGGGTGGACCCCAGGGTGGGGAATACGTGTTTGCGGGGCCACTGGTGGTACCTGGTGGGCCAGGACCCGTCGACCATGTTATGGTGGGCCCCAGGGTGGGGACTACGTGTCTGCGAGGCAACTGGTGGTACCTGGCAGGCCAGGACCCTTGGACCATGTTATGGCGGGGTGTATGTGTTGTCACCAGGACCCAGTTGTTACATTTGGTATCAGAGGTGGTACCCAGCCTTAAGTGCGATGCACTTCCTAGGTTGAGATGTAGGGCCCATAATGAGGATGTTGTGATCTAAAGGGGGGAGGGGGGGTATTATAAAACTCCAGAATGATAAAGGGATAAATTACTAAATGATATGACTCATATCAACAAGGTGCACCTTCCTTTTCATGAGCCTACATGATTAGAACTCCACAATTAAGCATGCTTGTCCTAGAGTAGTGATCAGGATGAGTGAACTTCTAGGAAGTTTCCTGGGGTGTGTGCGAGTGAGGAAAAAGCACACAGGAAAAGACATGTGTTGTTCTGTGGGAACTGTTATTAGTCATATTACCTATTCGAGCACATGGGTGGGCCTCAGGGTGGGGACAACGTGTCTATGAGGCAACTGGTTGTACCTGTCGGGCCAGGACCCGTCGACCATGTTATGGTGGGGTGTATGTGCTGTCATCAGGACCCATTTTTTACATTTGGTATTAAAGGTGGTACCCAGTAATAAGTGTGATTCACTTCCTGGGTTGAGATGTAGGGCCCACAATGAATATGTTGCGCTCTAGGGGGGGGGGGTTATTGTAACACCCAAGAATGATAAAGGGTTAAATGACTAAATGATATGACTCATGTCAACAAGGTGCACCTTTCTTTTCAGGAGCCTACCAGATTAGAACTCCACCATTAAGAATGTTTGGCCTAGAGTAGTGGTCAAGATGAGTGACCTTATGGGAATTTTCCTAGGGTGTGTGAGAGTGAGGACAAAGCACACTTGAAAAGACAAGTGTTGGCCTGTGGGAAATTTCATTAGTCATATTACCCATTCGAGCATGTGGGTGGGCCCCAGGGTGGGGACTACGTGTCTGCGGAGCAACTGGTGGTACCTGGCAGGCCAGGACATGATGACCATGTTATGGCGTGGTGTATGTACTATCACCAGGACCCAATTGTTACAAATTAGGATTTTTATTCATTTTTTACTCTCTCTATGTTCTCAAAATCTAGAAGGAACATTTTAATGGAATATATGCTATATATTTTTCTATTCTATTGGGAATAGTTTTCTTCAATATCTATATATGTTTTTATAAAATTTTAAAAACATTATTCACTACTGTCTTATGACTATTTAATTTCATTTTACCCATGTTTTAATTTATATTTTTTACTAAATATTCTTTTCAATTTCAAAATGTGATACTTTTTACCAAAGGTGTGATTGATTCTTTTAAATGTACAATGAACATACATATTTTATTTCAATAATTACAACTCTTTTATTTGTATATTCCTTAATAAAAATCCATGTTACACTTCAAATAAATGTTTTCCTTAATATTCTAGAAATTTATAGATTTTAAGAAAGGAATTTCCATATGGAAAGGTTTATTTCCTATACAAATAATCCAAATATATTTTAATGGGATTTTCTATTTCTGAAAAAATACACTGATGTTACTTATGATTCATTACGGTATACGATCCTATGATATCATACTTATTTATTATCTATATTTTTTTTGTGATTATGATGACATTCAATTGGTGGAACTGAATTTATTTTTCATGGGTCAAGCTAGGATTAATTAATAAATGTTTTTATGATATTATGGAATAAATATGAATGTGATATGATTATAATATTGGTGGGTCTATTTTATAAGTATAGTTCACTAGGTAAAGATTAATTTTTTAGATCAAAGGTACACATGAGGTTATCCAAATCCAAATAATTTGTATATAGGAACTTATCCTAAGAAAAAAACTAGGTATATTGTGGGTCATCCCATGACCAATGTGCAATGAATGTATTTTTGGATAGACTTTAAATAATATTTTTATTTTTATGATTATTAAACAAATTATGAAACTATTTTTGGACATTATATTAAACCAATTTTATGCAATTATGGCTCATGTTATTTTATGCCTTTATGATTCATTCCACATGAACTAGTAAGATTTATACCATGAATCAGGATTGTGATCCATGAATTATTGGGTTTGATTTTTAAAAGTTATACTTATGTTAAACATATACTCAATTTTTTTTCACAAAAATTAATAATATTTTATATCTCCCTTGTTTACCCTTAACGAGTATATAATTACACCCTTTATTTTTTTTCACTTCACTAGGATATGAAGAAAGGCTTTATGTGTGGAATATATAAGGAGGGTTATAGTTGTAAATAACTTAGTGGGATATATTATAGATATAGAGACCCATACTTTTTTGGACAATGATATTACATCATATTAGATGAATATTCATTACATAACATAACGATCCATGCCAAATATAAGTCTAGTATCTTAAAAAACATGGATAATTTGAAAACTTATTCATAAGAGATCTAAATTTTCCCCCAAATTCATTAATCATTACTAGAATTTTTTTAGACATATCATACATAAAACCATTCTTTATAACACAGGGAAATGAATCATTAGAAAGGATGAGTTAAAATTCTCAATAAGGGGAATAGGGTGATATTAATTATTATATAAGTATAACATGAGAATATGGGTATGAGAATATGAGTTCAACATTTTAAAACCACAGCCTATAGATTATCTATCATAATCTGGATTCATGAAATAAATCTTGTATGTTCATAAGACATGAATCATAATTGATTCAAAGAACATAATCCTTGAGAAGATAAGATGGTCAAATGGCATATATTTTTGGTATACACATAAGTATTGAAAATCATTTCCATAGTAGTCAAAGAATAAATTCCAAGACTACTATAGTGGATTGGGGTCCCTCCACATTCCATTAAAGTAATCAAGGTTCACTTACAATACTATCATATTTTATAGAGTTCCATATTTATCTCAATTGACTCCCTATTCTAGTATTATTTATCTCATGTGGTATCAATTTCCACCTAATTCAGTAGAGGGATATATAATTTTGGGTCTGAATTCCACACAATGAAGAGAATTAATATTTTTGGCACAATATCATTAAAAAATAATCATATCATAACTGAATAAATGGAAATAAGTTTAATAAACATTTAATCATAGTATAACCCTTAGAAAATAAACCAAATTCATAAAAAATTCACCATTTCATCATGGAAAAACCCTTGGGGTAGAAATGAGTTTCATCAAACATCTTATCAACAAATTGATAAACTATCTATAGAAATAATAAGTTTATAATCATTGGATAATATCACCAGTAAAACTTATGTAACATCAATGGATGTCATTATAGATGAAAAATTCCTTTAAATGAACACTTGAAACAATTATTGGGGGGAATATATCTTTCCATTAGAAATTATTTATTTAAAATCTAAATATTTATCAAAAATTTAACAAAACATTCAATTTGTAAATAACCTTGGAAAATTATAATAGAAAATTCAAAGTATTTAGTGGTCATTATAGTGGGAATTTTTATTCATTCCGTATAAGAAAAAAGAAAAAATTAATTTTACACTTTCATAAAAGGGTCCAAATGTTCCTCATTTAGAAAAAAAGATGATTATTTTAACACTTTTTTTTAAATTAAATAATGGGTAAAAATAAATTTTAATAGTCATAGGAGAATTGAAAAAACAATATTGAAAATATTTTTATAAAACATATACATGGAATACAAAATATTTTTGACTGAAGAAGGAAATAAAGTCAGTATACATTAAAAACATTTTTCTGGCCTGTTTAGTTAATAAAGAGTGGAAAATGAACAATTTTTTAATATATATAAATAATCCTAGGATAATAAAAATAATGAGTTTCTTGAGATTTATTTAATAACATTTCTTCATCATAAATTTAACAGTAAATAATCCTGATATTTTTTTGTGATTTTAACCGAAAACCTTAACCTTAAGTTTGAATTGTTTATAAAGTGATATAGCCTCCTCTATAATAATTCTTAATTTATATTAAGTCTAAAAAAGATTTATTTATATGCATATAATATCATATATTATTCACTTATAACATTTTAAAACCCATTTAATTCCTTAATAAAATTATCATTTATAGGTCTTAAGTGGTTTTTTCATGATAATTTCGGATCATTATTTTTGGTACTTGAAAATTTATCTTGGTTAAAAAATTTATGAAATTTTATTCATGATAAAAATATCATATACATAAATTATATCTATATATTTAAGTTCACTCATAAAATTTAGAAGAAGAAAAATGAATCAAAACCTTCATGTAGATGGTAGGCCGTACATAAGTCGGAATGTTGTTTTAAATTTTCAGTGGATGGAAGAAAAGAAAGGTAAATAAAAATACACCTTTATAGAAAAATATTATATCTTATATATCATATATATTAATTAAATCTATCACTATTACGTTTTTTTAAAACAAAAATGAAAAAATCACATCTTTTGGTGGAGGTGGTAGTCCACACATATCCAAGACCGACGTTAGCATTTTCTAAAATATTGGAAGGTAAGTAGGATAATATGATATTATAATTAAATAATAGAAAATATTTCATAAATATAATATATAAAATTTAAACCAATCATAATAACTAACCGTGAACGATGGTTATTAAAAATGAATTATATAACTATTTGGAGGTAGTATTCCACACACATTCACTAGTGATACTTTCACATCCCATTTTATAGAAAAATGGTGGATAAATACGGTATACTGATCATTATAAATTTATTATATATAAAGGATACTGAATTTATTATTTTATTATGAATACCATATAATTTAAGTAGGTATTTAATATTTAAATTTAAAGATTCCAGGTAAGAAAATTGCCTCTCCTTTGGTTGGAATCCTATAGATCAGTTATTAAGGACCCTTGGAATGGTATTTTTAGAAGAGAAAACATTAAATTCATCAATAGGTATGTTTAGAAGAGAAATAAGTAGTGTCACATCCATGTCCTTATTTTCAGGTATCTTTCACTTTTATTCATGGCCTATCTTTTCTCCTAGGTTCCCTCTAGCCCCCCTTGAATTTAGAAGAAAACTGACAAGTTTTTGGTGGACAGAACCTGGCGTAGGGTTTTGCTGCACAGTTTCATAAACCATGTAGACAAACCATGCATAGTTTTCTAGGTCATAAAAATTAATATTTTGTTTCATTTGTTCTCTTTTAGGATTAACCCTAGTACTCCCCTTTCACCAACCATTCAACCCTTACAACCATGGAAGGCTCCCAAGCACCCTCAATATCTTTTGGAACCCACTTTTGAAGGGGTTTTTGGTGGTGAAACTTCAAGATTTTCCAGGTAAGTGAATTTATCTCTTATTCCTTCCATTTTCCTTAGAATTTATTCAATCCTTATTGATGTTCCAAATCTATAACAACTATTGTTTTGTACCAAGGGTATAATTTTGTGTTTTTGGTTGAATCTTGTGGATTAGGGTTCGTTTTCATCCCCTTGTGGTGCGACAGTTGTGCAGTTGATGTTTCACACAATGATTTGGGGTTTTTGACATATAAAATAAGTGTTTCCATGTGTAAGCATTATTTTACGAGTTATCTTGATGTATTAAACTTCTTATCATATTTCATACCAATTTTGTGTGGTGAAAAATTATTTTTGGTATACTTTGTTAGGAGTTTGATTCTAAAGTTTTATTTCTTTCTTTGAATTCCCTGTTTTTCATGTGTAACTCATGTGGTATCATTTGGGGTAATTTTATAATATATGAAAATGGTTTATTACATGTTTTTAGGGATTCAAATTAAGTTTTGGTATGGTATTTGGGTGAATTTGGACTTTAAATTGGGGTTTTAAATGGATTTTTTTGCACAATGCCGTCTTTTAATTCTTGAATTGTTTTATGAAAATTTTAAATCTGTTATTGAGTTACACAAAGTTTAAAAACATGATGGGTAATGTTTTTGGTGTGTGTGATTCATAAATGGTATTATTATATAAAAATATTATTTTATAATATGTGGAACTTGTTTGGTTATAAAGAGGGAAACTCGGGTATCTAGGTGGGAAGACTTGGATTAGTAATCTAGTGATCTAGTAGTGGTATCGTCCATGTTTAACTTAGAAAGCTTGATTAAGAGAACACTAACTATAATTTTTTGATGTTTGGGGACCACAGGGCCATTGGGGTTTCCCCTCTTAATGGATAATGTAGGAGAAGTATATTGGTTATGGTTACATATACACTGAGATATGATGTATATAGTGCCCCACAACTAGGTAATAACTAGGGGTGTACTCATGAGTAGTAATCATTGGATATATCATACATACCATTATAATACAATGTGTTTTTTGGTAAAATTTAGTATCAAATGTTTATTTATTTAAAAGTTTACATTATTCCATATTTCCCTCTTGAAAGCAGTTTTCATTTAAAGTTTCACCTTTTTGAAATTGTTCTACAATTTTATTGTTTATAAAAACATGCATGATTTTTTGTATTCAAAATATTATCACATGAAATATTTTGGGTGGAATTATATTTGGATTAGGTTCACACCCTAATTACACCTTTGGGTGTAATTAGACTTGATAATGCTTCACATAGGTATGGGAAAGGCCCTTAGAGATGGTGGTTCATGTTGTTAGCTTCTTTTCCGAGTGCGGTGTTGTGGAGAAGGTTTGGGGGTGATGTACCCTTTCCATGTGGTAGTTCATAAGTCATGCTTTCTGATACTTTTGTGTTGTGTCCCTCTTGGGGTTTTGTTTAAAACTATATATTTCAATTCTGAATTTTAGTAAAGGGTTTTTTGGATTAAGTTTTCAGATTTGGTTTACATATTATTTTTGGTTGTTCAGTGCTTCTAAACTTTGGAAAATCATTCCCAAACGATTATTTATGATACCAAGAACTTATTCTAGCCCCTGGGGATAGGGAACACCATTAGGGACATTCCATGGACCGATCCGAGTGCTGGTTTGGATGGAAACTAAATCTAGTTCAAGAAAAATGGTTTCAATAGAGGTTAATCTATTTGGTTCATATTATTTGGGATGAGTCTAGTTAGATAGGAACTAGGAATTTTGGGGCTCAGAGTTCCAGTTGCAAGTAGGGTGCCTGGACCATACTTCTCATGATAGATCTCGAGTCTCCATGGGATTTGGGATTTTTGTTTGACTTCACTTCTAGGTTATATGTACAGGCTGCAGACTACACGTGGACACTTGGTGGGGGTGAAGTAGTTGTTTATTTAATTATTGAGATGAGGTTTTTTATTTATATTTGATGTTATTTCATAAATTTTTCAGAATTGTTATACTTATGTTTTCTCTTGTGGATTTTGACTTTTGTATCAACATGCCTCCCAGGAAAGCTCCAATGCACCCATGGGAGGAAGCTGGAGTTAGTTCTACCTCAACACCTGATCAAATGTTGGTAGAAGATATGGTCTAAAATGTCCAAGCTTTAAAAATGAGAGTGGATCTTGCTCCTTCTCTTTCTATAGCTAGAGAATATCAGTCTCTACCTAGGAAGGACATAGCCTAGGATTTTTTGAAGAACAAGACTCCAACCTTACGAGGTAGCATAGAACCCTAGGAAGTAGAAGAGTGTCTTGAGAAGGTTGATCACATGTTAGAGTTCCATGACACACCTGAGTCGGTCATGGTAAATTTTTCCTCATTTTTGATAGAGGGTCCCAGTCACAGGTGGTGGGAATTAGTGATTCATGTTGGGAATCATGAGCAGATGAACTGTAAGGACTTCAAGGTTACCTTCGATGACCAGTGCTGTCCTAAAATCTTGGATTATTCTAGATCTTGAGAGTTTATAAAACTAATCAAAGGGGATCGGTCAGTGATG
Source organism: Viscum album (assembly GCA_963277665.1). Lineage (NCBI taxonomy): Eukaryota > Viridiplantae > Streptophyta > Magnoliopsida > Santalales > Viscaceae > Viscum > Viscum album. The sequence goes on along the minus strand of OY728146.1, from coordinate 1,871,899,118 downwards.
GATTATTCCTGCTACTTCACCAAGATAGTCTGATATGCACCTGAAATGGTTTGAAATGAGCAGATGAAGGCCCAAATGTTTGAGAGGGGGTTGTGGGTGGAGATCTCTTCTCAGGTGTTTCTGTTCATACTGACAAAAAATGCAAAGTTGGTTGATCGGGATTGTATGTTGGAGAATGATCGCAAGGGAAGGTATGGTTTTTTTGGGATGATATTAGTGATGAGAAGTTATTGTTCATTTGAGAAGAAAAGGATGTGAGAGGAGAAGGGGAATAAGGGAGGTGGTTGTTTAGGCCATCCTCCCAGGAAGTTCTCATTTGTGTCTTCTGATGCGAGATCCGTAATGTGCCACCTGTATGGAAGTCTATGGAATACATGACCTACATGTACATCTCCTCTTAGGCCTTGTTATCAGTGTGGAGATGCGAGGTAGTTGCAACACATTTTCAAGATGGTGCATCCACTATAGAGTAGGGACAGATTATCTTTTGGGAAAAAAACATTTAGGGCAGAGATACAGGATATCATCCATTCTCATCCAGAGATGAGCCATCTCCATGTTGTAGATCAGGCACCAGGGTGATCAAATGCGGGGCCTTTGAGAGTTCGAGGTACCATTTTGATACCATCTTCTTTAATATATGTTCTCTTTTACACTATTTCTCTTATTTATTCCAGTGTTGTGAGCCTGTTTAATTTTCCAACAGAGTTGCTGTCTTTTGTGATGGACTTGGTGATGCCGTTGGGTAAGAAGGAGTAAGGTCTCAGGTGCCCACCGTGTGTGATTTTCATGTCAGGGGATGAGATAAAGTGATACCTCCTAGTATTGGATAAGGAATTTCTTGATGTAATACATATCATGTATTGGTTAGTGAAATTTTAGGTGCATATCGATTGTTACAGGCGGTGGGTGAGTTTCATGGAACCTGATGGGATTCCTCATGTTTCTCTTAGGGAACGGGATCCTCGGTCAGGTTATGCCGGACTTCCACTCCTAGAGTTGGAGAATCTTTCCTTCTAGTTATCATCACTCATGCTAGAAGATGAAGGTCGTGCTCCTAAGAGTGGATTGCCTTATATAGTGGATGAGTTTCTGGGGATATTTCCAGATGATTATTTAGGATTTCCCATAGAGTGGGATGGAGAGTTCTCGATTGATTTGGCGCTAAGAACACAACTCATATCTCTTCCCTCATATCGTACAACTCCCACCAAGTTTAGGGAATTAAAATACAATTAAATTATTTGGAATCCAAAGGATTCATTTTCCTAAGCATCTCTCCTTGGGCTACTCTTGTTCTTCTTGTGAAGAAGGCCAATAGATCCCTTCGTTTGTGCATTTATTACCAGAAGATGAATATGGCAACCATAAAAAAATATCCTTTTCCCTGAATAATTGACTTTTTTGAATAGTAGATTGGGGAAATGTGGGTTTCTAAGATAGAATTGCATTCTGGTTACCACCAATTCAGGATGAGAGAGGCGGATATCCCAAAGAAAACTTTTTGAAGTAGGTATGACCACTTCGAGTACGTGGTCATGCCATCAGATTGACCAATTCTCTAGAGGTCTTTATGGAACTCATGAATAGGTTGTTTCACTAGTATCTCAACTCTTTCATTGTGGTATTTGTGGATGACATCCTGGTTTACTCTGGATTTGAGGAAGAGATTGAGGATCATTTGTGGATCATGTTAGGCACTCTACAGGATCATTACCTTTATTAAAAATTGTCAAAGGGCACCTTCTAGATTATGGTAGTGAAGTTTATGGGTCATGTCATCTCGGAATAGGGGGTTTTGGTTGAACCTAATAAGATCAGTATAGTTATTTCATGAGAGTAGCTGAAGAATGTGTTTGAGATCAGGATTTTCCTTGACCTGATAGGTTATTATAGGCGGTTTGTTTGGGATTTTTCTTAGCTTTCCTTTCGCATGACTGCACTCACCCAGAAAGAGGTGAAGTTTTAATGGGGCCCATAGTGTTTTGAATCCCTAGAAAAGTTGAAGAGGTAATTGAATAACACCCCCATAATGATATTTCTAGAATCTAGAAAGGTCTATGTGGTGTATTGAGATGCTTTAGGCATGGGTCTTAGGTGTGTACTTATGCAGGGTGATCATGCGGTGAAATATAACTCTTTCCAACTCCGACCACATGAAATGAATTTCCCAACCCATGACATGGAGTTGGTAGAGGTGATGCATGATTTGAATACATGGAATCACTAACTCATTGGGGGTGTCTTCGGAGACATCTGATAAAATTGGAACGATACAGAGAAGATTAGCATGGCCCCTGCGTAAGGATGACATACACTAACTCATTGGGGAGAAGTTTGTGGTCTACTCTGATCATAAGAGCTTATACTATATCTTATCACAAAAGGATCTTAATATGAGGTAGCGATGTTGGATTGACTAATTGAAGGGGTTTGACTTTGATATCATCTATAACTCGGGAACGGGTAATGTGGTGGATGACACCTTGACCAGAAAAGTACCAATTACATATTTGAGGAAGTCTAGTGATGAGTGGACTCTGATGGGGCTCTTTTCCAAGATGCACTTGGAAACCAAGGAGCACAACAGAGGCGCATTTGTGGAAATCATTTAGTTGAATCCTTCTCTTTTAGAGTTGATTCGGTGGGAGTATCCCAATGATGATCTATATTAATCATCGATCCAATTCATTCTTGGTGGGGATATATTATCTGATTGGTCTTTGTATCATGAGAGTATCTTGTGCTTCAAGGGCTGTTTGGTGGTGTCGTTGTCTCTGAAAAAGGGGGTGATGTAGGATATCCACAAATATCAGTGGTCCATTTATATTGGTGCTAAAAAAGAGTGTTATGATGTTCATCGGCCATTCTTGTGGCCATGTATGAGGTGGGATGTACTTGATTTGTATTGAGGTGTTATACATGTCAGTAGGTGAAAGAAGAGCATCAAATGCCCTCTAGTTTGCTTCAGATGTTACACATTCCTACCTGGAAATGGGATGAGGTCTCCATGGATTTCATTATTGTCTTACCTCATACACCTTGGGGTAAAAATACAATTTGGGTAGTTATTTATCATCTAACAAAATCAGAAATCTTCATTCCAAACAGATATACAACTAAAGTGGATGTGTTGGGCCAATTGTATATTTAGGAGGTGGTAAGGCTTCATGGTGTGATGTTAATAGTTATCTATGACAGAGACCCCCGTTTTACCTATCGGTTTTGTGGAATGACTTCAAAAGGAATTGTGTTTATAGATTAAGATAGTAATGGTATACCATCCTCAAATAGATGGTAGAAAGAGCGAGCAAACCAGATTCTGGAAGACATGCTCCATGCAAGTGTCTTGGACATCAGAGGTTCATCAGATAGAAATTTGGGATTAGTTGAGTTTTATTATAACAATAGCTACCAATCCTCTATTCAAATGGCTCTTTTTAGGCACTCTATGGTCATCCATGCCTATTCTCCCCATATTGGTATGAGGTAGTCGAGACCTCAGTATTTTGGCCAAGTATTGTGCAAGAGACATTTGAGAAGGTCAAGTTGATTAGGTAGCAGTTATTGATTTCCCAGAGTCATCACAAATCTTATGCTGAATAGATCCATAGAGACCCTATGTACTATATGGGTGATCTGGTATTCTTTAAGGTGGACCATCATTTGGGTCATCATCATTTGGGAAATCAGGGAAAGCTAACGCTAAGGTATGTCAGACCTTTTGAGATCATCGAGTGCATTGTCAAGGTAGAATAAAGGTTATATTTCCTAATTAATTTAAATCTATTCAAAATGTATTCCATATCTCCCAATTGAATAAGTATAATATGGATCTATACCATGTGTTTAATTGGGAAGAGTTGGAGATATATCCTAATTTATCAGTGCTTGTGCAGCCACTATGAATAGTGGATTTCCAAGAAAAGGTTCTTTGGGGAAATTCTATTCATCTGGTTTAGTTTCATTGGTATCATGTGAATTATATACATGAGACATGGGAGCGTAGGTTATGGGTTGAGCAAGAGTACCCATTATTGTTTTCCGATCAAGCTTTGGGGTGACTTTCAAGGGCAGAAAGTTTTCATGGTGGGGAGAATTGTCACATCCATGTCCATATTTTCAAGTATCATTATCTTCTATTTTGGCCTATCATTCACCCCTAGGTTCCCTCTATCCCCCATTAATTTGTAAGAAAATGGACATGTATTGGGTGGAAAAAACCAGGTGCATGGTTTGGATGCACAATTTTCTAATCTACGCAGGAAAACGGAGCACAAGTGTCCAAATCATAAAAATTTATATGTTATTCCAATTTTCCCTTCTGAGATTAACCCTAGTGGGCCCTTTCTTCCCCCATTTGACCCTTACAGTCATAGAAGGAAACCATGCTCCCTCAAGATCTTATGGAACCCAATTTTGAATAGATTTTTGGTGGTGGAACTTCAAGATTCTTCAAGTAAGTGAATTACTATCTTGTTTCTTCCTTTTTTCCTTAGAGTTACTTCCCTCCTTCATGAAGTTACAAATGTATAGAAACTTGGGTTTCATACCTAGGGTATAATTTTGTGTTTCTAGGTCGAATCTTGTGGAATACGGTTTGTTTTCATCACCTTTTGGTTAGGCGGTGGTGCAGATGAAATTTCACACAATGGTTTGGGGGTTTTGACATCTAAGGTTGGTATTTCTTTATGTAATAATTATTTTGTGAGTTATATTTCATGATTTAACTTCTTATCACGTTTCTTACTTATTTTTTGTGATATTAAATTTTTTTGGGTAGAATTGGTTAAGCGTTTGATTCTAAAGTTTCATTTTTTGCTTCAAATTGTGTGTTTTTCATGTGTAACTCATGTGGTATCATTTTAGTTAATTTTATAATATATTTAAATGTTTTATTAATGTTTATGGGGATTCATATTATATTTTGGTATGGTAATGGGGTGAATTTTTCCTTAAAAGTGGGGTTTGAAATGGATTTTTTGTGCAAAGCCTTGTTTACTTCTTGAAATTATTTTATGAAAATTTTAAATGGTTTATTGAGTTACACAAAGGATGAAAAACATGTTTTGTTCTATTTGGTGTGTGTGTGATTTAGAAATAGAATGATTATGTGCAAATTTTATTTTATAACATGTGATACTTGTTTTAGAAAAAAGGGGGAAACCCTGGTATCTAGGCGGGAAGATTAGGACTAGTATACTTTTGATCCAGTAGTGGTATTATCCCTAGTTTTCTTAGAAAGTTTGATGACGAAAACACTAACTAAACTTTGATGATGTTTAGGGACCACTAGGACATTGGGGTTTCCCTTTATAGTGGCTCGTTCATGATAAGAATATTGTTTATGGTTACTTATACACTGGGATACAATGTACCTAGGGCCTCACAACAAGATAGTGCATAGGGGTGTTCTTGTGACAAGTGCTAACTAGATATATCACACATACCATTGATATACAATGTGTTTTGTAGGAAAATTCAGTAGAATGTGTGTTTTATTTAAAGGTTTACATTCTTACAATTTTCCATCTTGAAAGTTATTTTCATTTAAATTTTCATCTTTTAGAAATTGTTCTAGAATTTATTGTTTATAAAAACATGAAATCTTTTTGTCTTAAAATGTTTATCACATGGGATATTTTTGTTGTAATCCTATTGGGATTAGGATCACACCCTACTTACACCTTTGGGTATAAGTAGACTTGTTAATGTTTGACATAGGTAAGAGTGAGGTCCTTGGAGACAACAGTTCAAGTTGTTAGCTTCTTTTCTGGGTGTGGTGTTGTGGAGAAGGTTTAGGGGTGACGTCCCCAAGCCGCGTGGGGGTTATTGAGTTGGAATTTTTGCTCATTTTGAGTTTTTTACCTCATGAGATTTTTTCTTAAAACTATGTATTTCAATAATGAATTTTATGAAATCCTGGTTTGATTTATGTTTTCAGATTCAATTTATTTATTTTTTTTGGGTTGTTTAATGCTTCTAAAAACTGGTAAATCATTCCCATACCATTATTTATGATACCCTAGAACTTGTGCTAGACCGTGGGGATAGGAAATTCCCTTCAGGCCTTGCCATGGACCAGGTTGGGTGCTAGTTTGGATGCCGACCAAATCTAGTTCCTGACAAGTAGGGTTTGGGGGCGCCAAATGTAGTGACTTTTATTTCTCCATGTATTAATTTGGAATAATATATGGATTATTTTCGGACCCAGGAACTGAGATAGTGTAAGATTCCGAGATCCAATGAGTTTGGAATTGATATTATAAAAATATTAAATATATTAATATCACATGCATGTATCTTTTTAGAAATAGTGGATTATATCATAAATAATCCCATATCCGAAATTGGAAACCAAAAATGAGTCTGGAATGCGGGATTTACCCTAGGGGAAACCTAAAGTTGGTCAGCAATAGACATCTGGTTGAGTCAATTATTTGAAGTGCATTTAATTATAATAAATAATTAATGTTATTTTTTTAAACACCTAGGCCCTAAAATATTCTATTTATACATTGTTATAACAAACCGCTAGGATTAGCCTCTTAAACACAAGTAGAATTATGAGAATATCTGAAATCCATCATTGTAAGATCAAGATTAGAGGATGAATATAGATTATATTGAGGAGGATGATGTGGAAAAAAACGAAGGAGGATATTCAAATTTCTAGAAACCATTTTATTCATAGACATTTAATCCAAAAATCAAGTTAGATGTCGTCAATTGTAATTTTCCTACCTTTTTCATGAAGTTATTGAATCAATGAATATTATCTTATCTTCCTTAAATGTTTTCTCTCCCTTCACATGATCTTGTTAGATAAATCTTATTATTTACCTGATTCAATAATGACATGAATTTTACCATTTTATTTCCTAATTATATGATTTTTTTCAAGAATTATTAGGATCAAATTGACTAAAATTTGTTCATAGGACTTTCCCCACCTATTATTTGTGTTCTTAGTCATTGGAAATAGTCTATCATATCTGGGAGGGTCTGAGCATGATCAGCCCACTGGATTCACAATAGATGTGTGCATGATGACCAAATTAGTGATTTGTGGGTAGACCATGATGGATTGTTGAATATTTATTCAATTATATTGGATCAATAGTGGTGACTGGTGGAGACATGAGGCTCTATGAGCAATAAGATGGGACACTATCTTTGAGAGGCTTGGCAGAATTTGATTTCTTGCCATTAAATATCAAGAATAAATGCATAGTGGTGTCTTAAATCTGTATTAGATGGTAAAATAGCAAGATCCACGATAGTGGGATTATATTTGGATGATGAGTGAAACCTTATTCAGTTTATTTTTAAAAAAACTATAAATCATGTATTCTAGGATCATAGAATCCATATATTCTCCTAGATGTGGCTGTTAGGGTTTTAAGTGATGCTAAATGTCACACACCATGTGGGTGGGACCACACACAATGTTACCCAACCTAGGTGTCCAATCAATGTGGTAGATACACACGCCCAGGGCCACATGTAGAGAGACACACCATGTAAAATAGTACACGAGCATGGGATGAGATGTACAACTAGAACCCTAGGTGGCCATGCACACATTGTTACCTAGAGGACATTCCATTCAAAGTGACATGATTTCCCAAGCTGTTTTCATGGAAATCATGACCATGAAATGTGGTGAGGCCACATGTCATGTGACCCTCATCCACACCCTTTACCACATGTGGAATCATAATTCTCTCATATCACCTTCATCTAAACTCAGATTTTGGCCTGCGAGTATACAATAATGAGTTTTTTTCAACATATAGAACAATGGGGTACTTCATAGTGGATTTTGATATACGATGAATGTTTTTATGAGTGTGAATCTTCCTCAATAAATGTTTGATGATGAAATATATTTGGAAGGGTCATCGGAGAGATTCTAGGTAGAGTTTGTATGACCCTACACTGGAAAAAAGTCCCTTATCCATGGGGGAGATACTCCCCTATCACACCAAGGGTTCAATCCCCCATAAACTTTATTATGGTATAGATGATACTATACTATTTGGATCATTATTCCTCTATCTACGGAGTGTTACTCACACATATTCAATCTCTGATGGGGATTAGGTCCTCCATGGGAGTGGTGGATCCCTCGACTATTGAGTGGAGTTTAAATGAGAGGTCCCCCCCCCACACATAATCTAGTGACGTTATGTTTGATGATGGGATCCTATGTTGGACTTTTGTAGATGTAGGAAAACTCATATACTTTGGATGGGGTCTAAGATGGAGGTCACCTTTATCTCTCTTCTGGGATTCTTTATGATAATATATATATATATATGTGTGTGTGTGTGTTTGTATGTGAGTTTGTGTCTGTGTGTCTATGGGGTTTTGCTTCCCTCTTTTCATGGGTTGAATTATATTTAATATATCTTTCTATTTTCCACTCTTCTGATTTTGGGCCATCCAATTGCGTTTGTATATTATCACCCATACATTATATTTTCCATCAAGTGTTGTGTCTTATAAAGATGACAAAAAAATCTATGGTCAATTTTCAAGTGCATAGGGATACATGGGTAAAGTTGACCACATATGGTGGTTAGGACACAGAGATCAGGATCTGAGCTCTCTCAATTTTCCTTTATATTCTAGTTATTTTCAGGTTGGTACTTCATTTCAGGTTGGGCATGTATTCTTCCCATTTACACATTTATTTTAGACTATCATACTATGATGTTGTTTTCTATATATTATTTAATGCATGTTTACACTCTATATGTGACCATATTTTTTATTATTCCTTTGTACATTTCATAGTGATGGTTTGGTTCATGTGTACAGGTACACTAGGAAAATTCCTCCTATTTTTATACCTTAATAGTGCTTATCATCACCCCTAACACATTGGAGGAGGGGTTGGGGATGCGGTGTCCAAACCTTCTACTATCTAGGTGGGCCCTAATGGTCCAGGTCATTACAGAGTGGTATTAAAGGTGGATCATCCTCAAGATGGTGTTCAGATTTAGACCCATGATGAAGATTATTTTGGGGACATAGGGAAGTGGTGTTGGAATGTCATGAATGTGGATTTTGGGATAGGTAACCTAGTGTTGGTGTGGTAGCTGACATATCCATACACTTGGACTCTGAATGCCTTCTTTTAAACTTTATATACCAAGACATTAGTTGGAGGGAACAATGGTACATTCATAATATCTTATTGAGTCGATTGAATATATTTGTTGAGTTAGTTCCCCATATATATATGTATATATTATCATCTTACCTTGGCATGCCCCAATAAATTTTAGGATGCCTCCGTGAAAGAATCTATATAGGTTATCAACTCTGGATCATGATGATGATATGATTGGTGATGATGCCTAAGTTCAGGGTCTATCTAATGAAACGTTACATCAAGGTGGATAGGGATCATCATACCCATCTATTGATAAGTAGATAGTACTAGAATTTTAGGCTGAGGATGCATGTATGATTGGTGTAATACATGTGTTCCAATGCTAAAGGCTTTTGAGGTTCTATGGTTAGCCGAATCCCCAACCATTAGAAGGTTGTATTGATTTTTTGATATGAGTCTTGAGGATTGTTCAGTCCCAAATAGATCATATGGTTCTATTGGTAGTGATTGTTTTCCATGGACCAGTTGGGTGTTGGTGGAGTCTAGTCATACTAAACGATGATGAAATAGAAATCTCAAGGAAAAACCAACAAAAATTATTTCAGGGGGAGTATTTCCCTTCAAAATTTTGCTCATTTAAGATATATTATATCCTTGAAATGTAATGCGTACATATTTTAGTTTCATATTGTACTACTAGGTTCACTAACCATTCCCAATACTCCCTTGATATGGTGTGAGACACCTTTTTCCTACTAAAGAAGTTTGAGTAGGACTTCTATAGAGGCATCTGGGCTAATATGGTTTCCTAGTGTTTCCCTACCTATGTAGTAGTTATAGAGTGGGATTTCATTATGGAGGGATTTATACTAGAGGGATATTGGGATGTTGATGTTAGTAGTAGAAATCTTAGAGTTGAGTTATCTATAGTGACTAGAAGGAAACAAATATCAAGGTCTTAATAAATGAGGAGTACACTTGCTCAGTCTCTGACCAATGGGTCTTTAGATCATGGATAATGTAGTTAATATAGTCATCATAGATAGGGTAATTCTATTTTTTTGATGGTTGAGGACACTTGGGATCATGATTTTCTAACTCGTTATGAAGAGAAGGATAGACAAACAAAAGTTGAAACTCTACAGTAGTGGCAATATAATGCTCAAGGATCCACTAACATGGACATGGTGGCACTCAGGGAAGTAGTCATGGAGTATGAGTAAGAGAATATTAAAATAGATTAGAAGTTGGTGGATTAAGACATTATGAGATATTTCTACCACTAATACCCGGTGGCCGACATCGGGCTTATGAAGCTGGAAGTTAGGGCCGTGGGCAGTTGCATGCTAGGGAGGACTATGACTGAGCTATATATGGGTTGATTCATGGTATTATATATGTTAATTATACTATTTGATAACTAATATTATATATAATTTTGATTCATTCATTCATATCCCTATTACTTCTTTGAAAGTTGGGGATTTTTTATGAGACCTTATCCTAGCAGTTATAACTAGAGGTTCCTACAGGGAGAAATTGTTTATTTCCACTCATCTTTCACCAATTCGAGTTATATCTTGGTGGATAGAGTTTCACATGGGACCTATTTTTCATCATGATAAAACCATATGATGTCATATTGGATATGGATTGGTTTCTAGAGTTTGATATCAGATTTTATGTTATCACATATGGGTCAGATTCCTTTAGATAGATGTGATGTGATTCACATTTTTGGGGAAGTGTGATCTCATGTTGAAATGAGTGGGTATTGAGGACAAGAATATATAAACCTTAAACCAAAATTTTAAGAGTATGTTCCATGAAACATTGGGTTCTTAGGAATACAAATTCGTCTGACAGTGGAATATTATATTGACATATTTCCTAAAGATATCCTGATACTACCCCTATGACGGAAGATTGAATTCTTTATTGAATTGAACCCCATGACCACACTAATATCTTTTAAAGCATATTGGATGGCCACTACCATGCTATTAGGGATAAGGGTCCAATTGGATAAAATTTGTGTGAATAGATTTATTAGACCTAGTGTATCCACCTGGGAAGCTCCAATTTTGTTTATAACAAAGGTGGATGAGATCTTGTGGCTTTGTGTGGATTATCTTCACATGAACTAAGAGAAAATAAAGAAAAAATACCCCTTACCAAGGATTTATGTCCACTTATTTTTTTCAGACATGATTTGGTTCTCAAAGATCTACATCAGTTATTTCTATGACTAATTAATGGGTTATAAGGATAATATTTTGAAGACGACATTCCAATGTCTCTATGTTCACTCTGATTTCCTCGTGATGCATTTAAGTGTGACATATTCCCCTAGAATGTTTATATATTTGATGTATAGAATATTCTAACTATATTAGAAGCAATATATGTTTTTATTTATTGATGAAATTATCATATACTCTACATTATATGACTATCATGCAAAGAACCCGGGGATCTTCCTAGAATTTCTCTAAGAACACCATCTTTATAGTAATCTCTCGATGTTCCATTTCTATATTTGTGAGGTTCACCTTTTAGGGAACATAATATATGAACATGGATTAACTATTGGCCCAAAAAATATTTGATGAATTTATTTACTGGGATCCACCCAAGAGAGTTTCATAGGTGCAAATATTTCTTATCTTGTCATGGTACCATATGAGGTTCACACCTGACTTATCTAGAGTAGAATCACCTTTGACCACTATTGCATGGAAAGGGAAGCCATTTATATATACCAAGTAGTTTCATGGAGACTTTGATAAATTGAAGCTATGATTTAACAGTTATCAGATATTGAGGCTATATGAGGATTTCATGGAGTATGTATTACTTCACAATTCCTCTAGAGATGGGATCGGTTGTATATTGATGCTGATATAGAATTTCGTTTCATAATGGTCAAGGAAATTATTTCCCAATGAGAACAACTATGAAACTCACAACCTAGAGTTGGTAGTGGTTTTCTTATCTCTAACAATTTGGGGGAACTCTATTCTGGGATATTTCTTTGTTGTTAAATAATATCATCATAGTCTCAGGTAAAAATTCAATCAAATATATCTAAACTTAAGGAAGAGCATTGGTTAGAGATTCTGTATAAATATGAATTTGAGATAGTATAAACTCCTAGGAAGGGAAATGTGGTGTAATATTCCCTTAGTAGGAAGTCATTTTTTATATCAGTAGATGAGGAAAATGAGATGCTGGATTTTTTTTTGTAGCTGACAGTAGTTAAAGAGAGTGGTGAAACTTATCTCCAATTGATGGTGTTGACTCCTTTGCTTCTTTAGAATGTGAATGAGGATCAGCTGGGAGACATCTAATTTGATGATATTCATGACTATATGTCCTCATGAGATTCACTAGATGGATTATATAAAGAAGGGGAGATCATCATCCTTTTCTATGGATGGAAAATAGTTTTAGTCACTATACAAGAGGAGGTGATGGGATAGTTACACAATTCTCCTTTGATGGTACATACTTATGTGGAGAAGATATAGATAGAATTTTAGTGGATGTTTTTGGTGGCTATCATGAGGTGGAGTGTAGCTAAATATGTCTCTCATTTCCTCTCATGTAAATTGGTGAAGGTTGACAACCATGTTTGGTAAGGTTTGAAGTAACATCTTGTGATCCAGGAGTCGAAATGGGATAGCATATCCATGGATTTGTGACAAGAATATCTTATATAGAAAAATGGAATGATTCCATATGGGTTATGGTTGACTGATTTATCAAGTCAACACACTTATTAGCTTTCATTGAGTATAGTATGATGGAGAGTTTATGGTAGTTGTATATATGAGAGATCATCAAACTTTATGGGTTACCCTCAACGACTATCTTCGACCATGATGGGTGGTTTATGTCAGGGTTATAGAGAGTCCTACAGGAGGCATTTGGGGACTTTTTTTCATATGAGTACAACATTAAACCCCTATATGGGTGAAAAAATCGAGTGAAATCTACAAGTTCTAGACTATTTGCTGATTGATTGGGTGTTAGACTTCTGTTAGAGTTAGAGGTATTACTTTCTACTGGTAGAGTTTTCTTATAGTAATATCTATCACTCTAATATCAGTATGGAAATTTTTGAGGCCCTCTTTGGAAGACCTTGAAGGTCAACCATATGTTGGACTATGATTGGAAATACATCTATTTTTGGGATAAAGATATTGAATGTCACAATAGACAAGATTCATGTGATCTATGAGTTGATGAGGACAACCCAGAGCCTATAGAAATTTTATACAAATCGACATCATATTCCCTTGGAGTTCAAGTAGGGATATAATGTTTTCATAATAGTCTCTCCAAGATGGGGATTTAGAAGCATTTTCTAGGTGATAAATCTATCCCCATGGTTCATTAGGCTGTTTGAGACTCTAAGGATGGTCGGTGAGGAAGCTTATGACTTGACATACCCCTGTAGTTACAACAGGTGCATGAAATCGTCAACTATTCATAGACAAGGAGATACGTGAAATACACATCACACATCATTGATTGGGGATAAATGGAAATTGAAGATGGATCCACCTTATATATATTAACTAAATGAAATAGAGAATTCGTATGAGAGGATCCTACATGGATGGACCATACCTTTTGTTCATGTTCTCTAGCAATATAGTAGCATGCAGAACATCCCCTAGGAGTATGAGATCCAGATATGGAATCATAATCCCCAAATTTTTTTATCTTATTCTTTTATGGGTGAAAATCCTTGAAGGTAGGGAGAATGTAATGAATTTTATTTTCCATGTATTACCTTGGAATATAATATTGATTCTTTTAGAACTAGGAACTAAGAAGGTGTGAGGTTCTAAAGACCAGTGAATTAGAATTTATATTAAACAAATATTAAATAAATTATAATCATGTGGAAAAAACATTTCATTAATAGTGTATTATCACCCAAACAGTGCATCTGATCAGAAATATGAGATCACGAATAAGTCCAGAACACTAGATTTACCCTCGACACAACCCAAGGTTTGTTGACGCTGAACATCCAGCTGTGGTAGTCATTAATGGTGCACTTTATTAAAACAAATAATTAAATTCTTTTATTAAACACCCATGTCCTAAAATAATCTATTTATAAATCATTATAATAATTCTTCAGTATTAGATACTTAAACATGGGGATAATAGAGATGAAATATGATGTTTTTAATTGGTGGATCGATATTGGTAGATGGTGTTACATTATTTTGAGGTGGATCAACGTGTATCAAATTTTGCGGGATTCCTACATCACAAGAGAACATGTTAATCACCAAATATTGATCTAAAAATCATTTTATGGATATAAAATTGTAGTTTTTTCACATCTTCTTATTAAATAATTAATTTATGAATTATTATATACTCTTGATTCTATGTTTTTTCACCCTTTTCATTAGCCCAATAGATAAATTTTATTATTATATTGATTTATTATTTCCATAATTTCACAAAGTTTATAAGGGATTGTATGTTTTTTGTTTATTAATTCATAACCAAAAATTTATTCAACTATGTTATTGTGAAGTTCCTCCACCTGTTATATTTAGTTTTCCAACAAGTCCATTGTTCGACATTTCCAGGTAGGTCCGTACATGATCGGGACCCTGAATTTGTGGTAGATGTGTTTATGATGAACATATTGGTTATTTTTAGATAGATCAGGATGGATTTCAGGTGATCTCTTCATGGATATCAGATTTTGGATGGTAACGAGTTATGATGTGAGGTGATATGGGTGATATAAGGTGACACCATCATTGACTAGAACATAAAAATCTGATTTCTATCTATAGGAGGGTGAAAATTGACATCCAATGTTGTGTTCCATCAATCCAGGGTAGTTAAATGGTGAGATATATAGTAACAAGATCAGATCTGGAAGATGCATGGAATGTTTATTGGTGTCTACCAAAAATGACTATAAAGAGTGTTGTCCTAGATCACACATGACATGTAGTACCTGGGATGCAGCGACATAGGTTTTAGATGAAGAAAAATATCATAGGTCTTATGGGTGGACCCCCACATTGTGTGACCCAACCAATATGACCATGTCGTGTTCTAGCCAAACATGACCAAGGTCTTGTGTGGATAGAAACACCATGTGCTGGAGTACACGTGTATGAGTAGGAATACATCAGTGAACGATGAAATGAAAAATAGTGAAACTGGGTGGTTGTACACCCCATATACGCCAGATGACATCCCATGTATAGATACATAGATTTGAAAGACATATTTAGGGAGGAAATGGATATGTGATAAGGTGAGTCCACATGCCATGTGACCCCTAAAACATGACGTGTACCCATTGTAGAATATTATTTCATATCACCATCATCTAGACTCATATTTTGTCCCTATAGTAGTCTATCATGAGTGTTTTCTATATAGAATGCGATTGTTCCCTCTATAGTAGATTACAATATATGATTAATGATTTTCTGAGAAATAAGATTACTTTAGATATTATCAAAGAATGAGATTACTGGGATAAACCATTGGATGGATACCTTATAGAGATGGTACTCCCCTATATTGGGAATCAGTCAGCAATACATGGGGATAATAATACCCTATCACACCAGGGTTTAGGTCACCTATACTATTTATTTAGGTAAAGTTGTTACTCCCTTAATCAATGTGGAAATGATCTATCTACTGTATAGTACTCCACCATATTTGAGCCATGTAATTCTGTAGATACTCCATGGAAGTTGTTAATCCCTTGGATATGGTGCATAATTGTGAGGAATAGGACCCTCCAAAATTATTTTTTTGAGGTTTTTTTTTGATTTTGGGAACCTCTGTAGGAATTTTTGTGATTTTCATGGACATGATATGAGAAATTTTCTCAAGAAGGGAAAACACATCTGCTCGAAAGGATGATGTTCTTCCTTAGTTACAATAGCCTAAGTATAGAAAATACCTTTTCAAGAGTGTTGATAGACTCTGCACTGATATTGATATGTCGAATAGAAGAAAGAGGTATAGAGTGTTTCTCTTGAGGATATAATCAAGACAACCATTGATGAGAAGGGTGATCTTCCAAGTGAATCACCTAATGTATATGCCTATACCTCTGAGAATAAGACGAAGTATTGGTCTTCTATATTTTCGGAAGAGAAAAATGTATACAAGGCTGATACTTATAAAATAGGAAAATGTGTTGTAGCATAGAAAACTCAAAAAATTTTGGCTTTTCAAATTCTAGGCCATGATGATTACCTAATAGAAGAATAAATGATTAAATATGAAATTCAAATAGAGGTTGATCATCAGATTATACATGAAAGGATGTATTATTTAGGTGATTGAAAGGGTAAGAATGTTTTAGAATCTGAATCTCCAATCATTTCTAAAACTTGTCATGATTCTCTAAAACCCATTGTGGATAATAAGGGATTTAATATTTTTTTCTAATAGAAAACGAAGTCTCTAGTTGTCACTGAAGTGTTGGTTGAGAAATCTATTTTAGGTAACACTTCTCCTTTCTATGATCAAAATATTGATGGTGCTATTGAGATGTAGGGTACAATTATGATCCCTCCTGATGAGAAAAAGCATCAGGAGATTTTTTTCTCTGGCTGAAAAAATAAAGGTAGAGGGGTTGCTGAATATAGTGACAAGCGACTCTTCTCCTGAAAAATGAAAAGATCGAAAAGAGGATAATTTTTTTATGAATATACGGATACCGAGACCCTTCTTGAAAGTATTCAGTATCTTCCATCAAGTATATGAGATTGATAGGTCAGGTGCGCGGTCGTGGAAGGACTAATTTGTATGAATTTTGAGAAGAATAAATAATTCTAAGTGTAGGTTTAATGAAAAATATAGGTAGTTAGATTTTTTCATTGGGTTTTCCTTTTTTCCTATACTTCTTTGGGTTCTTATTTTTTATTTCTTATAATAAAAGAGGCACAAAATCTATGTTTTTAAAAAAAAATTTCGTATATGACATGAAACACCAAAAATATAAAGGAATATAACATCCAAAGACATTAAAATATTTTTAATATTTTAAATAAATTCAATATATTATATATAATTCAATGCACACAAAACTAAGTTAGCTCGGATTATAGATAACAATGACTATTTTTGATATCTTTCATTACACGTAAGACATAGTTTTACCAAATACCATTAATATTATTATTTAAAAGAAAAATTATCTCATCGTAGTTAAATTTGTGGTTATAAATGGGATTAAATAACTTATGAAAAAATATGATAAAATTTACTGGTTAACAATTAATTACATATTAATGTAAAATCTAATTTAATATAAAAGAAATGTTTTTTTTCTAAAAATAAATTTTTATGCGCTAATGGAATTTTATCTTAATAAATTAAATCAATTACTATTGGTGTATGATCTTAATGAAATTTATATATGAAATATATTCAATAATGTTTTTTAAAATTCATTCTATATACTTGATAGGAATATGATAATAAAAAATTTAATTTTATGCGCACAAATATGTATTTTTTTAAAGTCATTTTTCTACCTTTTAATGGTGAACTTGTTTTAAAACACATGTTTGACCCCTTCAAAAATTTTATTTCAAAAAATAAACTTCATTTAAGAAATATTAATTTCATAATTATCTTATAGTTAATTTTAGGTATTTTATTGAGAGGTTTCATTTTTTATGAATAGTGAAAATACTAAATTTTTATTGAAAACTGACTTCTCATATAATTAATTTATAATTAAAAATTATAAATATGATTTATTTAAAAATAAAATTTGATCAATTATATATAAATTATTAATTTTTTTATTTTAATCTTTCTTATATTTAATTTAGATAAAAACAAAGTATAATTTTAAACATTTTCACTTTAAAAACCCAGTTTCTCGTCCCGTCTACGAGATTAATTTTAAATTATTTTTTGAAAATTATATGGATTTAATTTAGAAAAAGGGATTACATATTTGGAATCAAAATAGTATATAAATTTTAATAATACCAACCAATATTTTGATCAATGAGATTATTGAAATAAGTTAAAATTAATTATAGTAATTAAGAGAAAAATGTGTTTATTAAGGGACTAAAGTTTAAACAGAAGGCAAAAAATGAACTAGAAAATTTCCAAAAAAACCATTTTATGCACATATTCAAAACTGTTTCCTTATATTATATAGTTTTTCACATTATTGGAGCTTATTTACCTTGAAAAAAATTGGATGGAATTTACTCTTTCAAAAATTTATAAGTTTTCCACCCACCCAACTTATAAATGACCACCCCTATACTCCTCTACTGACACCTATCTAACCACATTTTTTTAGAAAATACCTACCCAAATAACTACCCCAAATCAATCCATTAATAATACAATCCCTATGTTGGGTTTAAATCCATATTATGAAGAAATTAGTGTAAACCTAAGGAAGATGCCCGAAGAATAAGTACTAGGTTTCTAAAAGGTTTTTTATTTTATTTCCTTCTCCACATCCTTAAATAAATTTTTATATCATTATTAGATAATATAATAATTATAAAAAATAGAATTATATTTATTTATGTTATGGTTATGATATAAAAATATAGAAACTACCATAAAATGGTATATACAATCATCATTGATGTGTACGCTGGACTGCCTCCTTGGAAATTGATGTCCTTCACTCTTCAATTGAAAACTTTAAAGGTTGGGAATAATGATAGATTTATAGGTTCTAAATTATATATATTAAATTAATGATTTTATTATGCTTCTTGAATTATTATATCACACATTCCCTCATGCTTTCCATTTATTTAAAATACAATAATGTACCTCATTTTTATAGTAGAATACCGCCTCTAAAGCAATGTGATTCATTCAAAAATCACATGGAATGTATTAATATTGAGTTTAATAAAAATATGTGATATATATTAAATAATATGATATTTTAATATATATATATATATATATATTAATTTTCTTTCATTAATATGAAAATAAAATGAAAGCAACATTCAAGTGGTGGTACGCCCTACCATCTCCATGAATTGTTTATTTCATTTCTAATAACTAAATTTGATGGATTAATAAACATAAATATATAATAAATATATATTATATCTAAATCATGGTTTAAAATTTTTATATAATGAAATCATGGTCTATGTAAGAGGAAAAAAACATGTCAAAGAATACTTAAAAAACCTGGAAATTAACACAAGAATTAATGAAAATATTGAAATATTATTAACAAAAGGGTGATAAGGTATTATAAAAGGATCATATATGATATTATAAATATCAATATGTTTATTTATAAGTTAATAAAATTCTTAAAAGTAATATAATATTTTTATAGAGTTTTCAACCAAAAGGAAGCATGATTTAAATGATTTCGCCTCAATTTACATTCCATTGAGACTTAATTGTTATTATAAACCAATTTACAATTAGTAGGTGTATGTACTATCCACTTTAAATGTAATATTATTAATAGTATATTATTCTTGGTATGTGAATTTTCTATTTGAATAATATCACCCAAGGATATTTGTCTTGAAAATTACCGAATGGTAAAAGCAATTGTGCAACCTCACTTTCATTTATGACTGATAACTTTCTCTTGAAACAATTACTTTATTATAATAATCATTAGTATAAATTATATTTATATTAGACATAAATATTCTTGTGAAATGGATATGAACATTTTCTAAACATCATTCCATTTATTCATACGATGTTTACTTTGACAATTATTTTGTTATCTGAAGAAATATTTATAAATTTGCATCATTTACTCAATGCTAATAATTGATAATATGGAACATTATCTATAAATTAAATTAATTATTAAATATATGAGGAATTATTTGGACTTGTATGAAATGTGTTGTGGATCAGTTCATATAAGCCCATCGATGCATCAGTAGTCTCATGAGACAAATCAGTTGGCCAAATCAAATAGGTTTTTACCGAGTATGTTTTAAACTGCCTTGTGAAAGGTCTTGATGGTAAAGGATCCTTATTATTAAGAAACATGGAATCAAATATTTAATCATTTACTTCATTAAAAATAAAATTAGTATAATTATCCATGATATTTTTTCTATATCCTTATCTATAGATTCATTTCATTTACAGTTTGTTGATTAAATGTCATGTGTTTCAGTTATTTACCAAGCTATATTGATTTTCCATTATCTAGATATTTATGTGACATGTGTGTTCAATTTTCTACCTTAAAATATTGAATATGATAATAGATTAATGATAACATCCATTTTACCCAAACATTACTGATAATTTGAGCTCAAACATATTTTTTTTCCTTTAGCTAGGATATAAAGATGAATTCTTGGAATGAGTTTTAAGGATACTGAGATTTTACTGTTTTTATGATTTATTTTTATTTCCAAATGTAAAATTGGTATAATATGTGTTTTTAGTCTTTCAAATCATCAAAAATTATAGATCCTTGGAGGTTTTAGTCTTTTATATATGCTAATGTAATAAAGTAAGGCATTGGATTTAGGTATCTGGGGTCAGAGTCATTACAGTTGGATTCAAAGAATGGTTTATTGAAACCTTGTGAATGATATTTAGGAAAAAATAGAGTAAGGAACATAATCATATGATATAATTTGAGGATAAGTATATAAAAATACTATATTTTTGTTAAGGTCCATAATTTTTGGGTATTCCTAGAAATATATACCTTTTTAGATACTAAAAGTAGACTAGGTTCTACAACAGATTTACCAAAGGGTAAAAAATCTGAAAAGTGAACGTCAGGCTTGACTCAAATATAACTTGGTACAAGAAAATGAACATTACTATGCACCTAGTTTGTCACTCCTGGTGGATATGATTAGGACAATTCACAACTTCTTTGAAAACCATAATGAAATATTTTAATGTAAGGATATCTCTAAAGAAACCATGTTTATGATTATGAGAATATTTATGGATTATTTTTTTAATTTACGATAGGTATTTAACTAGTTTTTAGATTATACATTATGTTTCAAAATTAATTGACCTAATATACTATAAATCTTCATCTATAATTGGATACTAGAAGAAGTAATAACCTCACAAATTCATGTGATCCAATGAGTATGTAAGATCATATCTTTTATATCCATAAGTCAATATTTTGAAGGGAACCAGTCCCCGAAATATTATCATCTTATGAGGAGATAATATCATGTTATAAAGTGACAAGGAACGAATTATTTATGTAGTATGGATTCATAGGGATTCATGAGAACAATAGGAAATTTGAGAAAAATTTAGATAATGGAAATATAGAAAGAAGTATTTCCCCATGTAAAAATTGTTGAAATAATCGTACTATTAATTAATTAAAAGGAATAATATTTTAATACATCTGTGAAAATAAGGGACACCATGATTATGATTTAAAGGGTAATAATTTTTTTTAATGTAGACAGCTTCAAATGTAATAAGATGGTAGATTATGAAAATCAATTATTCAAGAGTGAAAGGAATATACCCCAAAATATGTTTATAAATAATAGTCAAACTTATGCTTCTATAATGGGCGAAGGGGAATTATTAATATGATTTTGTTTAGATTAAAGAATTATTTTATTTTATTATATTATTAGTGATGTAATGGTTATAGGAATTATTAAATATATAAATGTTGTACAATATATCTTTTGATTAAGGATTTGAAAGTGTGAGTTGAATGGTGTTGATGAAAAAGAAAAATTGATTCATTAGTAATTTTTTTTGAAAACACGTGTTGAGGGAAAGATAACTCTTAATATATAACTAATATTTAGATAATAATTTTTTTATAAAGTGCTGATTCATATGGATAATGTAAATTGGATACTAATAACTACCTAGAAAATTTTTCATGATTTAGTGAAGAATCTAAATTATTGGATCATAATATTTTGGAAAAGTTAACCATTTATGAAACAGTTTAAGTTGACATTTTGAAGAGTTTGTATAAATTAATTTAGTAATTCACATTCTGAATATTTATGCATAAACTAGGTTTTTTTGAAAATATTTTGAGACATATAGAAATACTTCTCAGTCCATTATTGATCATAAAATATGTTTAAATTGAATTTTAGTGTTACAAGCATAAAAAAAATTCATTTTTGGATATTCAATTCTTGGAGAAAGGGATTAATTCGAAATTTATATAAGATATAAAAAATTATGAAATCATGCTTATGAAAAATAAACATATCATGTAATTATATTTTCTTATATTCTGATATAGTAAAATAATTCCTCAAATTTAAGGAAATGTTCTTGATACAAAAAAATTACCCTATTTAGTTCAAATATGGTGAATCAAATGGCCATTTAGATCATAAAAAATTTATGGTTTTGAGGGCATTATATTTCTACTGATCACTAACTTTCTTGTGATCAATAAACTCAATCACTATCCATTAGTATTTTGGTTCTAGTTTTCTCTTCCAGGTTAATATTTTCATTTCCCACCTATGTTCTCCTACATAAGATCCTAGTTATGTCACCTATATACTTACCTTTATATCAAATTATGGGGATAATTTTATTACTCATTTTAAGATATAGGATTTTCAATAAAATAATTTTCAAAATATCTAACCTGGAATTACCAAGATCATGTTTAAATTGTGAGCTAAAAATTTATTTAAGTAGAGGAGAATGTAACACTCTGAAATTTTTAAATATGAACATAATTTTCAATTACATATGTAACATGAAACACCATGAATATAAATTAATATAACTTCATGATGAATTATGATATATTTACTACTTTTAATAACTTAAATATATTCTATATATTTCAATGCATGTAATAAATATGTTTTCTTATATTATAAGAAATAAATGACTTTCTTTGATGTTTTTCATTACATGAAAGAATGCGTTTTTCATAATGATATTAATATTATTATTTAAAATGGAAATTATCTCATATTAGATAAATTGGAAGTTATAAATGTGATTAATTAACTTATGGATATATATGTTCAAATTCATCGGTTACCAATTAATTAGAAATTAATTTAAAAACTGATAGAATATAAATAATTGTTTTTATAAAAACCTATTTCTATATACTAAAGGAATTTTATCATAATTAATTAAATTAATAACTATTATTATATAATATTAATGAAATTTATATATATTTTATATTCAATCCAATATATTTGATAGTCATATGATAAGTCAAGTCCAATTTTATATATAAAAAGCCGTATTTTTCTGAATATAGTTTTTCCACATTTTAATGAAGAACTTTTTTTAAAATATAATTTTGGAAATTTTTGATATTTTATGTGAAAATAAAATTCATTTTTTAAATAATAATTTCTAATTTATATTAGGGTTAATTTCTTGTATTTTTATGAGAAGTTCCATTTTTTGATGAGGAGTGATAAAATATAATTTTAATTGAAAACTAATTTTTCATCCATATTTTTTATAATTTTAATTGATTTCAAATTAAAATTAAATAAATTATACATATATTAATATAATTTTTATAATTTTATACATTTATATATTTAATTTTGATATAATTACATAGAAAATTTTGAGAATTTTACCTTTACAAACCCGCTTTCTCATCACATCCAATGGATTGATTTTAAATTAAAATTTGGATATTCTGTTGATTGATTTTATAAAAATGGATTAAATATTTGAAATTATAATAATTTATAATATATAATAAGTCAAATATAATATTTTTCCAATGTGTTTTGTGAAATAAGTTATAATTAATTAGAACGATTAAGAGAAAACCATGTTTACTAAGGGAATAAAAGTTAAACATTAGAGGCCAAAGGACCTAAAAACATGTAAAAACCAATTTTAGGGAACTATTTAGACCATATACCCAATAGGATATATTTTTTATTTATTTTATCCACTATACAAAGAAATAACATGGGTGGAATTAACTCATTTAAAAATTTACAATTTTTTCACTCACCCCACTTATAAAAGGCCACCCTCTCCTCCTATCTTCAATCCTCTCAAAACAAATTTGTTCAGAAAAACCCTACCAAAATCACTCTAAAAATTACTTCATGTAATCATATAATCATTTTATTGTGAATGAATACAAATTATGAAGGAATTAGTGAAAAACTAAGTAGGATACCCAAAGAATAGGTAATTCCCTTCTAAAAGTATTTTTATTTTATTTCTTTCTCCACCTCATTAAATTACTTTTATATAATTAATTATAAATCCCTAACCCACACTTCTATATTTAGTAATAAAACATGCAGTGTGTTTTTCTATAAAAGATAACAGAAAAATACCCAGCATATTTTAAAATTGAGGACCTTTTCCAGTCTAGGTTTTGAAGAAATAGACAACAACTTACATACATTGAATCAGAGATCATAAAAATAATAACTAATTGGATTCATATGCACTAAAACATTAAATGTAATTTTAAATTCTATAGAATCATATGATTTGTTGAAAGCAATGGATGATCATAGAATTTCAGGAAGATACATAAAAAAAGAAATTCTTAGTCAAGTGATAAAATAAAAACCAATAAAACCCATTTCATAAAAACTTATTAACATGCATAGAAACATCTTGCAGTTTCCTTGGGAAATATTTACCATATCAATATCACATCCACTCTTAAAAATTGAATAATAATTCAGTCAAATTTCATATCTAGAGTACCCAATGAATTGGAGAGCTATAATGGGCCTCACCCGTTATATCTTGAGATATAATTGGCTCAACTCGACAAATATTGAGCTATAATGGGGATTAACCCAACATATCTTGAGCTATAATGGGGTGAATACATTTATATATTGAGATATAATGGAGATAAAACCATCATATCTTGAGAAATAATGGTCTCAACCCAATATAAATAGTGTCCAAAGAACATATCATGAATAAAACACTTGATAACTCATTTAAACCCTTAAGAAAAACACATTTATATTTTCAAAATACCATTTTTCTTTTTAAAAAATAACATTTAAAATATAAAAATCATGCAAAAAATAATAAAATAATATTATTAAAAAATTACTATGAAATCATATAATGAAAATATTACACAAACAAATCATCATGAAATCAAGAGAAACCTGTCATTCCATATAAAAAACAGTCTTCTAGAATTTCATAAAAGAGATATTTAAAGGGATTTTAAAAGGAATATCACTTACATAACACCTGAAAAATATCCCTTTTCAAAAAAATAATATAAATTAAAACATTAATAACTTTATATATACATTAATAAGAACCATTTTGAAACCATGAACATAAAATAGAAATATTTAAAAGAATAAAACTTTAAAACATTTAAAGTATTTTTTTAGGAAAACTGTCCCTTACCTCATGTTTTAATTAGTTAAATAGTGTTAAAAACTCTTGTATAATTGTTTTAATAGTGTTATTAATATATTATATAAATAAATTAATGATTATAATACCTTAAATTATCTTCTCATGACATTTTCCACCCATTTATTAACAATATTTTATTATTTTTGTTGTTTCATGTGCATTTTTTTTATAGTTTCCAAGGTCGGTTTATTTATGGACTTCATTGTAAAAATGAAATAATAAACCATAATTGATAACATATATATATTTAATCCATTTTAAATAAATACATGCGAATTTAAACTTTCCATGTTTTCCTTATAGGGGAAACGAAAAATCATCACCCACGAAGGCGGTGAATTAATGCACCACGAACAATGATTTCATTAATTAGGAAACGAAAGAGAACATGAGAGATTTTATGATGAATATACCATAATCAAAACAACACTACAATATATATGTGATACTATATTTTTCATGAATCATTGGATAAGAGGTGGGTATAATGTATAAGTGAAAAACAATTTAAAAGTGAAGAAAAAGGAACCTTACTTCTTAAAAATTCCTCATTGATAACCTTTTCAAGGATCGTGGAAGTGGACTTTTTCTGAGACCAGGAGCTTAAAAATGTGGTAAGGTATGAAGATGAGGGAATTTAGTAGAGGTTATCTGAGAAATAAGACTTAATGTAATAATTGTTTTAAGGATAAAGCGTCCTTTTAAAAGTGAGGTGAGGGGTAACCTAGGAATTACACAAATTATTAAATATAATAAATTTATTATAATGACTAATATTTTGAAAAGACCTAAAAATTATGTTATATCACATTTTATAATGGATATTATTATTTTTATCCATGTTCATGATTTTTTTTATTTTTAAATAATTCAATAACATATTTTCTTTTTGGAAAAAATAATTTTGTCAAATTAAAACTATTCACAATCATGACTTTAAACACATCAAAAAATGTTTCCAATTCGAATTAAAATTTCTATTATATATTATTCATATGATAATTACCTATAGAAATCATTAATTGACATCGAAATATAAAATTTTATTTATTTTACTATTTTTAATATCATTATATTTTATCCATTAATTAAATATTTACTACATAATAAAGTTGTAAGACATTAATGTAATTATTTTTTACCAAAATAGAAAAATAATATTTTATGAGAAAGATAATTACATTATATTTGAAAATACCATTTATTTTGAAATTTGTTTTAGGAAAAAATTAAATCAAAATATTATACTAGTCCAAAGTTATGGTGTGAACAAGTTATCTTTGTTTTTAACAAAATAATATCCAGGGAATAATGTGATCCATGTGAGCCCAAAATGTCCCAAATTAGAATAAAAACTTGATAATAACCGTTATTTTCTTATATAAATTGTTTTAACCAAAATTTTTATCAATTAATAATTATTATAATTTTGATAAAAACATTTTTATTCTTTTTCTTATGCATGCACAAAAACGGCATCAACGATGAACATGTTAATTATTTCATAAATGTTTTTTTAAATAAAATTAAAATAATAAAAATAAGTTAATTAAGTTCAAAATAAAATTCTATATTCATTCATTATTTATATTCAATCATATACATGTCAAAATAACATCTTAAATATTTTATTTGGTATTTTCTTGCCCTCTACAAGCATTGCATATACATTTGGACAAGATTAATGTTATATTAATATAAAATTATCAATTAATGGAAGAAGACATAAATAATAAATAATAATTAATAAATGAGTCTTTAGAATAATTTTGTCTAATAAATTATTATTTATAAAGAATCGAAATTGACATTTCCAATGCTGCGCAGGCACGACATCAACACTGACAATAATATTTATACATATCATGAATAGAATATAATTTTCATGATATAAGTTATTTCTGTACAATATTACTCTTATAGAATCATAATTTAGTTTTTAAATAAATTTTATATAATAAACATGTCTTCAATATGTCATAAAAAATACGGTATTTTATAAAAACCATATTTTTTTATGATCCACAAAAAATTAAAGTATTTTAGAAAAATCCCAAAAATTTACCCTAACAATTCTCTGACATATAGAATTCAAAAATGAACTCAATTATTTGTAAATAATTTTATAAATACTTTAAATTTAATTTTTAAATAAATTCATAATTTATTCAAAAAATAACATTTTTAAAACTAAAACTAATTTTATAATGCCTTCAAATTCTAATCAAGGTCGCATAAAATTGTCTTATCACCATATAAAAATAATAATAAATTATGATTACATTTTATCAAAATAAATTTTCTATTAAATAATAAAATTTTAATTAAATATTTATGACTCATAAAAATAAGAACACTTTAATTAATATTTTTTTAAATATTTAATCACTTATACTATGATCATATTATTATTTATAAGATGCCTAAATTTTATTTATATGATTATTTGGTTATCTTAATATTTATTTGGCTTATTTACTATTTATAAGTATCATATTACTATTCATAAAGATAAAATTACTATTTCAAAGGGTCAATTTACTATTCAACAAAAAATTAAGTTGATCTTATCATACTCTAAATATCATACTGATCACAAAAGTGTATGTCTATTTTACAAAATTCAATACACAGAAGAAGAAAAATTATGTTTAATGGATTGGCTATAACTATCTCCTTTAAATAACTATAATAAGAAACCGTTTTTTCATATAGACTCAGTGTTTCATGCATTACATTATATACTAAACAAATTTGTAAATCCTTTGGGTGTTATATTCTCCCCCCTAAATGAATTTCACCCTCATAATTCGTTCACTGTAATTAAAATTCTGAACTTATATATTGATAACTAAGAAAAAGTATTTTGTTATGATTATTGATTTAAATATAATTTCAAAAGGAAATTCTAATGCTAATTTTTTTTTCTCAAAAAATGACAACGTCTAATCTCTAATGTTTTCTAGACCGTTCCTTTGATACCAAATATATATCCCAAAACCCACACTTCTGGATTCAGTATAAAAACATGTTGTGTATTTCTTTAATAAAATATAATTAAACAATAAATAGTACATTATACAATTAAAAACCTTTTTTGGTATATGTTCTGAAGAAGTAGAAAACAACTTACATGCATTGAATCAGAGTTTACAAAAGTAATAACTAATTGGATTCATCTACACTGACACCTTAAAGGCCCTTTTAACTTCTAAGGAATCTAGTGAAAAAAATTTCAATATCTTGGGATGATAAAAAAATTTCAATAATGGACATAAAAAATAAATTTTAGTCATGTGACAATATAAAAAACAATAAAACCCATTAAATAAAAATTTAGTAACATGTATAGAAACATCATGCAGTTGCATTAGGATGTATTTATCATATAACTATTACATTAACCCATACACATCTAATAACCATTCATTGAACTTCCATATATGGAGTACCCAATTCATTTGAGAGATATAATGAAACTCACTCATCATATCTTGAGCTGTAATAGGCTTATCCTAATATATATTGATCTATAATGGGGCTCAACCCATTATATCATGAGCTATATTGGGGCTCAATCCATCATATCGTGAGCTATAATGGGGCTCAATCCATCATACCATGAGCTATAATGGTATGGACCCAATATAAGCAATGTAAGAGGAACACATCATGAATAAAACACTTGATAACTCATTTAAACTTTTGAGAAAAACTCATTATGTTTTTCAAAATACCCATTTTCTATAAAAAATAACTTTTAAAATATAAAAATTATACACATAAAAATGAAATAATATTATCCAAAAGAAATATGAAAACACATAATGGAAACATTACAAAAATAAAGCATCATGAAAAGAGGAGAAACCACTTATGCCATATAAAAAACATTCTTTTTGAATTTCATAAAAGAGACATTTAAAAGGATTTTAAAAGGAAAGTCCATTACATAACAAATGAAAAATATCCCTTTTAAAAACAAATAATAGAAATTAAAACATTAAGAACTATGAAAATACATACATAAAAACTGTTTTGATAGAAAAAACATAAAATAGAATGATTTATAAGAATAAATCTTTAAAACATTAAAAATATTGTTTTAGTTAAAGAGTCCCTTACATTGGGTTTGAGTTACTTAAAAAGTATTCAAACCTCCTAAAAAATCTTTTTAATAGTGTTATTAATATATTATAGAACTAAATTCATGTTTATAACACCTTACATTATATTTTTGTAGAATTTTACACCAATTTATTAACAATATTATATTATTTTTGTTGTTTTAGGTATGTTCTTTTCATAGTTTCCAATGTCAGTTTATTTATGGTGTTCCATGTGAAAATGAAATAATAAACCATAAGTGATAACATAAATACATTTAATTAATTTCAAATAATTAAATGTTAATTTAAAAATTCCATGATTTTGGTAAAAGGGAAATGAAAAATCACTGTCCATGATGGCGAGGAATTAACACACCACATATGATGATTTTGTTATTTAAGAAATAAAAGAGAAGATGATAGATTTTGTGATTAATATAACAAAAACAAAACAACACTAAAATATATATGTGATACTTTAGTTTTCATGAAACATTGGATAAGATGTGGGGATATGGTATAATTGAAAAATAATTTATAAGAGAAGAAAAAGGAACCTTACTCCTTCAAAATTCCTCCTTGAGAACCTTACCAAGGCTCTTTGAAGTGGTCTTTTTGTGAGACTAGAAGCTTAATAATGGGGAAAGGGATTAGGTGGAGGGAATTTTCTAGAGTTTATTCTA
This sequence comes from Viscum album, assembly GCA_963277665.1. Lineage (NCBI taxonomy): Eukaryota > Viridiplantae > Streptophyta > Magnoliopsida > Santalales > Viscaceae > Viscum > Viscum album. Next base: position 1,871,868,804 of record OY728146.1, on the reverse strand, counting down.
GAAAAAATTATTAATGTGATTAAAATTTGTGAAGAAAGGATTCTCCATTTATAAGTGAGGCGGGGGGTATCATAGGAATTACTCAAATTATTAAAATATAATAATTTTATAGGGTTTTAAAAATAATAATTCCCTAAAAATAATATTATATACCACTCTAGAAGTAGTATTATAATATTTTGGAAATTTTCATGATTTTTTATTTTTAAATAATTTAATAATATATTTTATTAATGGGAAAAATAATTTTGTCAAATTAATAATATTCACAATCATGACTTTAAACACATCAAAAAAAGTTTCCAATAAAAAATGAGATTTTATTATATTATATACATATTATAATTACCTATATAAATCTTTAATTGACATAAAAATATAAAAATATATTTATTTTACTATTTTTAATATCATTAATTCGATTTATTAATTTATTAAATATTTTTTTCATGATAATTGTTCATTACATTATTGCAATTAATTATTACCTAAAAATTAAAAATAAATTTTTTGAGATATACAATTCCATTAGATTTCTAAAAATTATTGTTTTCTAAAAATACTTTTGGAAACAATCAAATTAAAATATTATAATAATTGAATGTTATAGTGTGAACAAGTTGTCTTTATTTCTAATAAAATAATATAAAGGTACTAATGTGATCCATTTGGTTCTAGAATATCATCAATTTGAAAAAAAAACGTGATAATAGTCATTATTTTCTAATATAAAAATTATTATCATTTAACAATTCTTATAATTTTAATAAAAAAAATTATTTATTTTTCTTATTCTTGCCCAAGCACTGCATCACTGTTGCAAAGGCATTGATGTTTATCATTTTATATATAAAAATTAAAAATAAATTACTACAATTAAAATAAGTTAATTAGATTCAAAATAAATTTTTTTATTCATTTATTACTTATATTCACTCATATACATGTCAAAATAAAATCTTAAATTTATTATTTTGTATTTTCTTACATTGCGCAAGCATTGGACATACATTTTGATAATATTATTGTTATATAATTATCAAATTCTAAATTGAAATAAAAAATTAATAATAAATAATAAATAATAAATGTGTCTTAAAAAAAATTTTAGCACTCAATTATTATTTATAAAGAACCAAAATTGACATTGCCAATGTTGTATAGGCAGTGCGTCTGCAGTGACAATAATTTTTAAACTTATCTTGAATAGAATATAATTTTCATGATCTAAGTTATTTCTATAAATTATTACGCTTATAAAATCATAATTTAGTTATTAAATAAATTTAATAAATTTTATATCATAAATATGTATTCAAGATTCATAAAAAATACAATATTATTTTAAAAGCCCTATTTTTTTTACTATTCACAAAAAAAAAGTATTTTAAAAAAATTCAAAAAATTTCACCCTAACCAATTTTCAAAAGTTAGAATTCAAAATATTACTCCATTTTTTTAAAATAATTTTCTGAATATGATAAATTTAATTTTTAAATAAAATCACAATTTATTGAAAAAATAATATCTTTAAAATTATAAGTGATTTTGTAACACCTAGAAAAATTAATCCAGGTATCATTAAATTATCTTATTACCATAAGAAAAAAAGATATTAATTTATTATAAAATTTTATGAAAATAAATTTTCATTTAAATTATTAAATTGTAATTAAAAATTTATGACTTTCAAAAATACCAATAGTTTAATTAATAATTTTTAAAATATATATTTACTTATACAATGACCATATTGTCACTTATAAGATATCTAAATTTTATTTATTTATTAATGAGCGATTTTACTTTTAATTTGGCAGATTTAATATTCATAAGTTTCATATTACTATTTATAAGGGTAAAATTATTATTTCATAGGGTCAAGTTACTATTCACCATAAAAAATAAGTTGACCCTATTAGTTAATAAATATCATAATTATCACAACTGTGAATGTATGTTTTTTGAATTTCAATTCAGAGAAGAGGAAAAATCAAGTTGAACAGCTAGTTTATAATTATCTCCTTTAAATAATTATAATAACAAGGTTTTGTCTCAAAAAGACTCAGTATTGCGTGCATTACATTCTATACTAAATATTTAAGAGTTAATAATGTCACCATAAATGAAAAAGTGACTCATAAATTAATATGGTTGAAACATTCAATCATATTGCACCAACTTGGCCAATGGTAATACTCTTGTGAATTTTGAATCATTTAATAAAATATTATTTAATATAATAAATCCATAATTTCAATTTTGGAACTATTCATTTAATTAGACATTGAGAACAACATCAAAACTTAATAATTTTAATTTAAAAATTTAAAACATCTCTATTATGTAATATATATATATATATATATATATTTTGGAACACAATAATTCACCTAGATTTTATTATTTTTAATATTTTGAAAATATTTCATTTTATTTTCCAATTAATTGAATAAATAATGTGTCTAAATTTCATACAATTTGATGGTAAATAATTAATAAAAAAATTAAAAATAAATTATTTTGATAAAAAAATAATATATCTTTTAATTTAAAATTTAAAACTGAACTTATCATGCTTTTATCTTATTTTAAAAAAATTATTCATATTAAAGTCAAAAATTTGAAACATTTAATTTATTATTTTTTGAATTTTTATAAAGGTCAGAATCAAATAAATATGGAACTAAGTGTATAACAACATGATCTTTTATAAATAAAATCCACTTTGCGATTTAATTAATTTCCATATTATGTATTATGGTTATATAAAAACCATGCTCTTATTTAGTTATATTATATCTTATCAGATTTAAAATTCCATTAAGAATCACAACCATTGATAATATAGAATTTGAATAATGATAATATGATTAGTATAAATATAGGGTTTTGAAAAATCCAACTAACACAAACAAATTAAGTGATGGCCTCGATAAGTAAGATTATACCCTATGTAGACCATTTACCGGATCTTTTGAGGGAGGTAACTTCATTGATATATTCCCATGACAAATCACAAGCCATGATCCAATAACTATTTCTTGATAGAAACTGTTTATGGGAGAATTTCAATCTCATCAAGATAATGACCCAAACCATGTATGCTGAACCACCCCATTAAAATCTAACTATCACTCACCATACCCTTAGGGATTTTTTAGCGTAATTAAGTGATATGTATCAAGACCCAAAAAATATTGATATTAATATTTTATTTTCAATATAATAATGGTTATATTTTCTTCGTATTATTATTACTTTATTTATGTTTCTGATTTTGATTCGAGAAAATACACCTTTTATTTTTGGGTATTGTTAAATTCCAATTCAGATGTTCATTTTGATGAGTTAATTATTTTTTGAAATAAATTATACTTTAACAATATATTTTTATTAAATAATAATTTTTAATTAAATTTTATATTTTAATTTCACAAAGTCAAAAATAAATTTTATAAGTGTTCAAAAACTCTTATTGTTAAAAAAACTAACATTTATCAATAATAGATGATTTGATTTTAAAAGTGAAAATTCAAATATTTAGAAAATTATTTTGATAAATAAATATTTTTTTTGGAATTAGTATGTAGAAATTTTCCAATGGTGGATTTTACAAAAGTTTCATAGAAAATTGATTTGTAAGTGAAAGATATGTTTTGTATAAATATATGGTGTGTATTATGAGACCATAATGTCCCAAAAGTGTTGTAATAAATTCTATAAATATTATACAAGACTGAATATATTATTTAACTTTAAAATAATTTGATATTATTATTATTTTATTCATTTTATAAATCCATTATGAATCCTCGAAAACCAATATTATATTTTAAGGCCTTAAAACAGTTCTTTATGAACATGACGTACTTCCACATCATGAAGGGTAATATTTTAAGTATTTCATCCCTTTGCCTTATAATATAGTGAAATACTCTCCAACTTGGTAGAAAATATTTCAAAAAACTATGGGAAGGTTAGTGGTTTCGATTAATTTATTGTATAGAGCTGAAAACCTATGTTTTGGAAATAATAAAGAATCTGCCTCTCTTTTCCTATATAAATCTACCCAAACTCTCTCTCTTGTCCACTAAAAAATATTGGAGCACGTCCTTACTCTTTCAACCCATTCTATAGTCTTCCCAATATTCCCTGAATCACTCATGATGCTCTTCCCATGATTTAGGATTCTCCCTCTCAAGTTAAGGGATCCATTACTTCTACTATTTATTCAAGCATATACTTCATTTTGTGCCTTTTATTTCAAATTCCTAATGTTGGGATATGCTTTATAATATCTATATTAGTTTAATGTTTTTTTCCAAATAATTAGATAACCCTTTCACTCTAATTAATACATTTTATAAATCTTTAAGTACTTTCATTATGCTACTGAAATTTCACTATTTCCACTTAGGTGAATTAAACAAGATATACCTATTCACTATTGATTAGGGACCTCCATCTATTAATTACACAATCCATGATTATGGAAATAAATTTAAAAAAATATAATCATATTTTGAATTATATATGTGGGTAACTTATTTATATAAATGATATGAAACTGATGGGTGTGCCTAGAATTATATAGCGATCCAATGTACTGGGTAATGTTTGAGTCTCATGAGAAACCAGTAAAGGGAATAGAGAGTGAACCTAATCCATAACAGGACTTTGGAAACCAATTTATTATGCCTTGGAATTTAGACTTATCCTATGTTTATGATTTCTTGTTTAATTTTTTTTACACTTTCCCATATTGAATTTATATTATCATGATATTTCATACCTCTTTATTCATGTTAATGATTCTGACCACATTTTATATACCACTCAAATTTCTATTATCTTGCATGTAATTTTTTTTCATGTTAGGCCATGATTATTATCTTACTGGGATTTATATATCACCCCTTTCATATATATGTATGATTTTATCTCATGAATTACTTTTGAAGATGAAATATTATTATCATGTTATGGAATATTTCAATAATGCCGACATACCACTTATTTTAACCTCTAATTTAATGTGTCAAATTACCCAAATATGACTATATTATTGATCTTATAGGGTTTTATATTTGAGTTCTTATGTAATAAATCATTGATTAATGTGAAATAAATATAAGGGTTGTTATAGTTTTTATCAAAGGGAAGAAAGGTTATCAAATCATTAGGAACTCTCATGTGTGAGATTTGGTTGAAGCATGAATCTTTGACCAAAGGATTTATGAGGAAATGGATTCCAAGTGGGATGTTGGAGTGTAACTTATAGAATTTGTAGCCAGCCATGGATTCCCCGGATAGGTATCAATTATAGTATACTAGAAATAATTATAGACCATTGAAGTTTGTATCAGAGAAAAGTTTAGTTATTTTTTGGGATCAAGATTAGAAAATTCTTGCAAAAGAATAAAGGACAAGACTAGACATTAGAATACATTCATAATTTTTGGTAAACTATAGAGTAAGTCATTTTTAAGAAGATACATCTCCTTCTAGATACTAAATGTTCATGTGGATCTAGCATATATGTACGTAGGGATGACACCCAATAACACCATATTGAGCTAGACTTGATTGGGAATTGGTGCACCAAAATGCTCTTTATTGGAAACCTAGTTTGAAACTCTAGAGGGATAGGATTTTGTAAAAACAAAAAGATCATTAAGACAAATTATTATGAAATCAAAAAATGACAATAAGAATCTATGTTATCAAATAGTTCATGGATAACATAGAATGAAGCCCAAAAATTCATTTTTTAAATAAATAGGCATCATTTATAAGTTATCCCTTTAATTCTATTAGATTCCCATTTTCATGATTAACATTTTAAAATTATCATGTCTAAGTCCATTTTAGATGATGTAAATGGTTAGATACAAAATAAAAAAGTGAAAGGCAAGGTTATCATCTATAGTTATACTCATTTCTTCATATCACACATTTTTAGTTGAATAATTAAAACACCATTAAAAAACATGAAATTGGAGATTTTGGTGAAAAAATGGGAATATTAATTCATCCCATTTATATAAATCCCATATAAAAATCTTTTAGCTAGAATTCCTGGAAACAATTGTGATACACCCTTTAGTGTAATTTAATGAAATTCTAGTAAAGGATTTAATTTCCTTACATATAACCAACATAAATTTATTTGACAAGGAAATCACTCTTCATATCGTGAATCGATATATTATATGTAAAAGTTAATAGTGCAAGAGGAATATTATTTAGCACCAAAATCTCAACAATTTTTATTATTTCACAAAATTAATCTTGTCAAGATACAATGTCCGAGTCCAAGTAAAAGATCATCCTTGAAGACATTCCCATAACGAGGGTATATACTAAATTATTTTCAGAAGAATTTCCCAATATTACTCTTAGTTTAGAGTTTGAATTTTTAATCGAGCTTATACTTAATCCAATTCCAATATCCAATAATCTATATAGAAATGATTTCATGGAACTTTAGGATCTAAAAGAAAAAATACAGGAAAATATGGATAAATAGTATATAAAATCAAGTGACTCACCATGGGGTACACCAATACTCTTCATCAAGAAGAAGGATGGTTCAATGTGCCTTTGAATTGATTCTCATGATTTAAACAAGATCATGATAAATAACAAGTATCCATTTCCAAAAATTTATGTCTTGTTCGATAAACTATGTGGAGGCCAATACTTATCCAAAATGGATCTTCATTCTGGGTGTTGTCATGTAAGGGTAAAGAAGGGAGAGATCCCCAAGGATACTTTCTATATAAGGTATGGGTACTATGAGTTCATATTAGTTCCATTCAGACTCACCAATTATCTATAAATATTCATGAAATTAATGAATAAAGACTTTAGATAATACCCTTTCCATATTTTGCTATTATTTATGGATGATAATATAATATAATCTAAAATCAAGGAGGAGAATGTGGAGAATTTGAGAACTATGCTAAAGACCATACAAAAGGAGAATATTATTGAGCATTACATAAAATGTGTGTTTTGGTTGAAGAAAGTATCATTATTAGGGATTATTATCACATTTTTTGTGATATATATGGACCCTTCAAGTAAAAATTCAACTGAATGATGTTTGAGGCGAACATTTTTGAAAGATATTCATAGTTTCCTTAGACTGGATGTGTATTTCCCTTGATTTGTGAAAATTTTCTCATGATTTTGAAACCCTATAACTAAGATAACTCAGAAGGGTTTTATGTTTTTTTTTTGAATAATGAATGTGAATAATTATTCAAGTATTTAAAAAATAATCTTATCACTATACTTATATATACTCTTCCCATAAGGTGGAACTTTTTATGGAATACATAGATGCTTTGAAGAAGGAATTGGGTGCTGTACAAATGTATAATGAAAAATTGATAGCATATAACAAAATAAAATTGAATGTTAATGAATAGAACTAAACAACCAATGATCTATAGTTGGATACAATAATATTCATGCTGAAAATCTACCAGCATTATCTCTTTAGAGTGAACTGAGAAATATATAATAATAATAAGTGCATCAAGTATATATTCACATAGAAATAGCTTAATGTGAACTACATAATATTGTTAGACAAGTTAAGGACAATAAATAATGAATATAATATAATCCAAGGAAATAAAATAAAGTGTCTGATGATCTAAGTAGAAAGGGTCAAAAAATATTATCATTGATGAGAATTGAGAAGGATCAGATCTTCATACACTTGAAAATTATGGAAATGAGAATTATAAAGGAATAATACTTTTCAATCCTTTCACAAATTATTTGAAAACCATATATTATAGAGAAGATAAATTATTCTCAATGACATTTCGTGGAAATTAAAAAGAATGTGGAAGTTATAAAAATGGAAATCCTAAGAGTTCAAAATTAATAAATAATAAGTTTTTTGATTTGGTTCATGAATATGTGTAAATATAATCCTATGTTAATGAAAGATATATTGGATGATGCACATTTCATGACCTCCTTCATATATCTAGGGAGCACAAAGATGTATTGAGATCTCCCAGATCACTATTGGTGGGACATTATGAACATATAGATCACAAAAATAACATCTAGGTGTCTTTTAGGTCAGAAAGTGAAGGCTGAAAAGAAAAAATATAATGGGATGATGTTAAAATTACTCATACCTACATAGATATGGTCTAAAAAAACCATGTACATTATAACAAGTCTTTAGAATACATCTAGTGGAAATAATTATATATTAGTTGTGACAGACTATCTTAACAATATTTCTTACCTTATTATAATTTGGGAGGGTTTCTCAGAAAATCAAATTGTAATGATATACATTAGAGAAGTTGTGAGGATTCTTGGAAAGCCATTATCAATTATATCAAATTAAGACCCAATATTTACCTCTATGTTTTTTAAGAGTCTCCAACATTCTCTAAATATATAGTTTAACTTCATCATGAATTATCACCGCGATATTGGTGGCTAGTCTGAGTGGACTATCCAGATATTTGAGGGAATGTTGAGAGCATTCTCAATGAACTTGAATGGAGGATGATATCAACATATTCCTCTGGTTGATGTCTCATACAATAATAGTCTTCACTCAAGCTTCTAAATGGATCCATATGAGTAAATTTGTGGGAAGACGTGTAGAACACAAACATGCTTGTATGAAGTTAGTGAACACAAACTACTGGGTCCTGGAATTATCAAGAAAATGGTAGAAAATATCAATACCATTCAACTTCACATCAAGGATAATCAGAGTCAACAAAAGATCTATTCCCACAATCTTCAATGAGACATAGAGTTAGAGGATAGAGAAAATGTATTACTTTGTATATCTCTATGGAATAAATTCATGATATTTGGTAGGAATGGAAAGATAAGTCTAAGATACATCGGTCCCTTTTAGATCCTTGATCACATCAAAGTGGTATCTTATCAAATAGAACTACCACACAAACTATATAAAGTACATGATGAGTTCCGTATATACATTTTTTTTGAATTACATAATAGTCAAATTACATGTGATGAATCCTCATGTGTTACCATTAGAGATAGATCTTTCACATAAGGATCAGTCAGTGAAGATCATAGATCTTATTGACAATGCTCTATAATATAAGACAGTGAACATGGTCAAATTGAAATGGGGAAACCAATTTCTCTAATAAATGACATGGAAATTAGATGAGACAATGAAACAAAATTACCCTCATCTATTTTAGTGTGTGAAATTAAAATTTTTATGGTTAAATTTCTGAAGGTTGAGGTGGATATTTTAACGACCCACATTTTTATAAATAAAATTTCCTTTAGTATTGAAATAATGTCTATATTTTGTATTATATTTATAGAAAGTACATGCACTTATTTTTGTATTGGTATATATTATCGAATTTAAAATACTATTAAACATCATAACCATTGATAATATATCTGTTGAACAATGATCACATGATTAGTTTCAATATAGGGTTTTGATAAATCCAATTGACAAAGGAAAATGAAGTGATAGAATAAAACACTTATATCATAACCTATTAAGCCCATTTATCAAATATTATATGGGAGATAACATCATTATAATTTCCCATTGACCACTCATACAGAAATATCAACTACTAAGGTACGATAAAAACTGTTTATGGGAGAAGTTTAGAGTCATCAAGATAACGGCCCAAACCATGTATGCCAAACCACCCAAGAAATTATCACTATAATGAACCTTACCCTAGGGAACATTCTAGTGTAATAAATATATATTAATTGATACCCTACTAATATGAATATTTATATTTTATTTTCAATATAGTAATGGTTATATTGAATTCTAATTATCGTTACTTTGTAATTTTTTTTATTTTGAACCGATAAAAAAATTGTATTTTTGGATGATATGTAATTTCAATAAAGAAATTCCATATGATTAATTAAAAAATTTTCTAAATAAATTATATTTTAATAATATATTAATTTTAAATAATAAATTCCTAGTCATAGTTGATAATATAATTTTAGGAAGATGAAAATTATTTTTTTAAGGGATCAAAAAGTGTTATTGTCAAAAAACATAGCATTTAATATTAAGTGTCAATTATATTTTAAGACTAAAAAGTCATATATTCAGAAAAACTATTTTATAATATAAATATTAATTTTTTAATCCTGTTGTTTAAATTATCAAATGGTGAATTTTTCATAATTTTCTCTGATATTCAAATTTTTGGTTAAAAATTAATTACGATATAAATATACAATGTATATTTTGACATTACATGGACCCAAAAGTTATGTAATAAATTTTATAAATGGTATTGACTACCAAATATATGGTTCCCCTTTAAAATAAAGTGATTTTGAGTTTTTTGGATTAAATTTTAGAGCCTTTATAAATCCTCAAAAACCAATATTATACTTTAATGTTTTAAAATCATTACTTTATTAATATGACTCACATAAACCTCCCCAAGGATAATATTTAATTTTGGTATGAACCTTGAATAATTAAATAATTAAAAACACTCATATTTTTTAATAATCCATTGTAAAGACCATGGAATGATTTATGGTTTTGATTACATAATTGTATAGTGTCTAAAACCTATGTTCGAGAAATAATAAAGAACTTACTGCTATTTTTCTATATAAACCCACCTGATACCCCATTAAAATATAGCACAAAACATTTTAGAACATAATTACTCTTACCTCCCCCATAAGGATCCCTCCTAATGTTCCCCTATTCTCTCAAGACGCTCTTCCCATGCATTTGGAATCACCTTCTCAAGGCAAGAGATCATTTCCTTCTCCTCTATATTAAAATATATTCTTCAATTTATAACATTAATTTAAAATCCCTAATATGGGTATATATTTTTACACATCAAAATTAATTTTAATTTTATTAAAAATGTTTCAATACCCCTTTTTTCTCATTAAATCAATTTATGAATGTTTACGTACTGTTGTTATGCTACCAAAATTTCACTGTGATTTTTCAATATAAAATTTTTTTATTGTGAATAACATCACTATATACCCTCAATGGTATTCACTAAGATATAATTATACTCCTTTGACTTATAAATCCATCAAGTTATTCCTCACTCTTTTATCATATAATTAAATGTGATGAAATATGTTCCAATGTTGAATGATCTATATGGTATACTTATGCATGTACATGATATGAAAGTGGAAGGTGCACCAAAAATTATGTAGAACTCAAATTAATTGGGTAATGTTTTAGTGTATTGAGATATCATTCAAGGGATTATGGATTGAACATAACCCATCACATGAACATTTCTACCTTATTATGATTTCTTGGTTGTTAGACTTGACCTATTCATGTGATTTCATGTTTAAAGTTGTTACTACTTTACCAAGTTGATTTTTTATCATTCTATAGAATTAATCTTTGTTAATTTCTAGGATTCTCACCCCTATTAATGTCCCATTGTAATTACTATTTTCTAACATATAGTATTTTCTTCTTTTTATTCCATGTTTATTCACTTAGTGGGATTTATGGTGCACCCCATTATTATGTATTTCTATAGGTTATACCTTGAAGTATTATGAATGATAGAATATTATAAGAATGTTAAGTAAGTTTTCAATAATGTCTATGTAAAACATTTTTTTAATTTGTAATTTAATGTTACTAATTACCCAAATACACTAAACCTCTAAATATTATTGGTTGTAATATATGTATTATTATATAATAAATCATTAATATTTGTGTAATAAAGACAAGGGTTATTATAAAGTGGAGATATATTTGATACAAGGATGTAAATGGAAAAACTAAACCCACCAAATAGTATATATTAATGTTATAAAGAAATTTTGAATCCTTAACTCAAAGTTTTAACACTATTTTATATGTTTTACCCTTAATAAGGTAACAAAAAATTAATACATTTACTATTTATATTGGAAAAAAATAAAAGGTCCCTATTTACAATATTTGGTCATACTAATACCAAATATAGATTAAATTTTTTAACTATTCTATTTATATAATTTTTAGAAACTCATTTTAGAATAAGAATAAAAAATTTGATAAAAAACACATTTAAAAAAAATAAATTTATAAGCATACACGTGGATTTATATTTATCTGATGATTAAATAATGTGTCAGATGAATTTTAAAATATATAATTGAAATATTATATATAATTGTCATTAAAATCATTAATGAATAATTATTTATTTAATTTATTTTGATAAAAAACATTATTTTCTTAAACTCAATTATTTACAAAAACATATCTTTTTTTACTTTGGAACATTTTTTTTATTTGAAATCAATTCATAACCAATTAAATTAAATTAAACACGCATAAAAAATATATTTTTTATAAATTAAATAGAGATATTCCTAACATAAAATTTAAATCATAGGTTATATTGATATAATATATTATAGTTTATTTAGACTTGGTGTTGCGTGTATCATAATCTATGGGAGAATTTTTTATTTAAAAATAAATCTATCATAAAATTTTAGAGTGTTACACTATACACCACATAAAATCTATTTTTGACTCAAAATTAATCAATAAAATATAAAAAACGAATATATATCTTTTTCACTACATCTTTGGTTTCCCATGTAGCTTCTTCGAATTTCTAATTTCTCCATTTAACTTTTACCAGGCGAGTTGTCTTATTTTGAAACACTTTATCTCTATGATCCATAATTTATAATTTTTATTCTTCATAGGAAAGATAGTGCTTCGATGGAATAAACATTAAGTTTAGAACATGTGATGGATCATGTATATACTTCCACAGGAGAGATACATGGAACACATATAGATTTTGAGAGAGGTTCTTTGGATGAACCTTGTGATATGTTATTATCCCTACTTGATCAAGAATACCAAAGGGGAAAACATACCTTGGACTATGTTTTACTTTATTTTCAAATCTCAAACCCTTTCTCAAAGGTGATAATATTAGAAATATCTTTTCACTAACTTTGAGCCCTAGATTTTGTTGACGACTATCAACATAACTTTAATATTGACTCTCATATGACCTTATGTAATAGTTAATAATATTACCTTCACTTAAATTTCCCCATCCACCTAATGTCCCAATATCATTATTTCTATAACTTCATACATACACATTTGAGTTCTACACTTCCTTCTTATAGAGGACTTCATAATGAGAAATCTGAAAGTTAAATTGAAAGTTGTTATTTTATGAATCATATACTAGATTAAGGTTTTGACCCCAACCATATTTTAAATCCACATAAAAATAACCAAACACACCCTATAGGGTTTAATTGGTTCTATAATGAATAATATATGTATGAGGATGATAAAGAGTACTAAAACATAACTCTGTATCCTAATCCTACTAGATACTTTTCCAGAACATCAAGATAAATCTCGTATAACAATCAAATATAATAGAATGTGGTATTACATGAAACATTACTTCATCATTATTGTATATTATGGAATTATCACTAAGAGATAAATCATTCATAAAGGAAATAAATTATGCAAACTATATATGGTGATCAACTATAACACAAATAAAATTATGGCCTATATATATTTTGGGGAGTTCTATGATAAAATCCATGGAAACATTTTCCCATTTACATTATCGTATGGTTAATGGTTATAACATACCCTTAGAATTATATTTTTTAGACTCAAATTTTTATTATACCAAGAATCAATATACATACTTTGACATACCTCCTTTCATGTTATATCAGTATAAATACTCTTTCATATATCTATAAATCCTCATAATTTTAAGATTAATATAGAATGATGAAATTTTAGCTTCATCCAACAACACATTATTTATGAGTAATATTAATGGGAAAGACACATAACTCCAAAAAATTATAATTCCATCACAATTATGGTTAAACTCTGGAATATTTCTCACCTTCATTTGGAGCTCTACATCTACATTTGGTCCCCCTTTAATCTTTACTTAGATATATAGTTTAACACTCATTTGATAAAGATAATTTTATATCCTTCATTAAATTTTTCCTTGTATATCTATTCAAAATCTATAAAGATAGAATCTTTTTTAATCATCAATATATATATGTGATCACATGTTTTTGAATCAGATCATCTTCCACATTGTTCTCTTTCACATGGTGGTAATATATTGAGATTTCCTAATATTTAATCAACTCTAAAAATATTATCTAGAATATATTCAACCTTTATAAATAAATATATGCACTAATATTTTGTGATCAGTATATATATCACTCCATTATCGAAAATAATTTTTCATCCACATTATTAATGAAAAAATTATAATAGTTATCATCATACCAAGAGTTGGGAAATTTTCATCTCAAACCTTCAATTGGTGTGAGGAATATTTTATCACCATATCATTCTACAAGAGAAACCATACCATTCCCTTCTTTGAGGATTTATTACAAATAAAAAAAACTTCTCCATGGTATAGTAATATAAGAACAGATATGTTGACTAACCATTAGATCTGTTCTTTAATAGAATCCTCACATTCATTTGCCCACAGGAACATATCTCCCTTCTGAGTTAACTTAGCATGATGATTTCAAATCAATGATAAATTTTCCAAAAAGCATTGACACTATTCATATAGACTATGTAAAATACATACCTTAGTCAAAATGGTTGTTCAAGTACAATATTATATAACTTTCATATTTTATGGATACAATGATATACGATTGATTGAGATTATATGACCAAAAAATGAATCTTTTGGAAGCCAAAATTCTGACTGATTAAAATTTGTATACATAATTTTCTATTATTAGGGACTTTAGAAAAATTCTCAACCGATCTTCAAGTTTTTTATTTCTCTTTTAATATATAATAATATCATCTATAAATACTACCACAAGATGATAATGTAATCTCTATAGATTCTATTCATTAAGTATATGAATTGGAATAACTATAAATTCATAGTGTCCATATCTTGTACTTAATGCCGTATTAGCTATATCCTCCTTCTTGAACCTCAATTCATGATATTTATAATGTTGGAATATCATTAAAAAGTACCAAGACATTCTATATTTATAAAACAAGTTAAAAATATATGGTACATGGCACTTATTGTAGATTGTGATCTAGTTTAGTTCCCAATAATCAATTAAGAGTGAAATTGAATCATATTTATTAAAAAAATACATTCACCAACAGGTGATGTCCTTGGATGAATGAATCCATTGTGAATATTCTCTCAGAGTATTTACTTTAGTATCACAAACTAAATATAATCTATTCTATATGGAGTCTTCAAAATAGGTTTCACACTAGGTATGTGTGTCACTGAAAACTCAAAAAATATAATTAGTGGAATAGCATACAAATGTTTGAAAAGTATCAAAAAATTCTCATATAATTGGAACATATTTAATTTGGAGTTTTACCCAACCATTTAAGAAAGGAAAACTAATGTTTATTAAGAATAAAACCCATAAAATGTATGCAATTTCAATTAGAATTTCCTATTTATCATTACCTCGATATATGGCAATAAATTGGTTTATAATATCAAACATCACTTCCCTTCCCTGGAAATTGATGTGGTCGTTATGAAAGGAAAGTCAATCCATGTTCAGAGTAACGTAAAATTGAAAGAAAGGGAGAAAAAAACAATTTTTAGGAAGAACATTACCCTAATTTCCAATTAGAGAAGAATTATAAACTTTTGATGTGATCATCCTAAAATTATTAGATTTCACTATTAATTAAACATCTAATCATTGAGGTCATACTACGATAGTCTTAGATAATTCTTAAAATATAAAAGAGTGGGTAGATCTTAAATCAAATAATATATTAATTTTTATTGAGAGTATTTTAATTATACCTTTTACCACTTCATTATTATACTCCACATTTAAAATAGTGATCACAATAAATTTTCCTCTATCGATAGGCTTAAGAGGTGGGTGACATTGATCATCATCATTAACCTTTGGGTTTGATAACTATTTAGCATAATTCAAATTATCATCTCATTTGAAACACTGGATTGTGGGTGGTGAATTTTTTTTGTGGGTTTCCTCCATAATTGAATAACTTATTCCCATATCTTTTATAGTTGATTGCTCAGTGACCTTCCCTTCCGCATGTAAATCATTTACCAATCCCATTAATACAATTTTCTCCCATCATTCCTTCAACAATTTGAGAATAAAGCGAAGATAATCTTTTTCTCTCCATGTTTTTTTAAAATTTCCATTAATACCTTTAATTATTTACTTATCATAACTATTATAAGGATATGTTACTAAATATTTAATTTCTACCTTGACGGAACATCAAAACATTTTTAAATATCTACTAAAGTCTCCTATGGATAAAAAATTTGAGATACATGGTTTTAAGCCACTCATGAATCAATTAAACCTACATTTAGGTTGGATAATAATACCTTAAGTATACCTCACATATCTTAAAAAATATTCCATATAGGTACCAACCAATTCATTATTAGTCCACTTTATCATAAGTAATTATTTCCCCATTTTTCTATAAATTATATACGGGAGTTATTTACTAAAAAATAATTTGATGAAATCATCCCAAGAAATGGTGTGAATTCATTCCCAGGGAACCATGTTATTTACAAGATTACACAATGGATATTATTTAGCTTCTAAATGAAATATAAGAAAATAACATTTTCATGTTATGAACATAAGAGAATGGAAAATACATTTTTAGTGGTACTGATCCATTTCACAGCAACTAGTGGATTAGAAGACCCACTAAAATAATGATGGTGTTTCCTTATAATTGAATCAAAGTAACATTAATTCATCCATTTCTCATTTAGAATATCAAAATGATTCATAGATTTAGAAAGATTCATAATCCTAACAACCATTTTTTCCATTCCATCTCCCATAACAATTGGTTGCTCGGGAGGATAATCATTGTGTTGTCTATTGAATTCACCATTAATATGATTTATTTTAGTTAAATCTAATTAATAAAACCAACAAATAATAGTGTGGGAAACAAAAATTGTTTTGGGAAGCAACATAAGCATGAATGTTTTTTATTATATTTATAAATAAAGAAACATTCTTTCAAATCTATAAACCATACATATAACATGGATCATCAATGATGATTACCAAAACCTTTAGACACTAAAATTTTCATATAATTATCCATAGGGTTCTCACTATTGTTTTCCCATACCGGTTTTCATAGGTAAATAAACCTCCCTCCGATACTCACTATATTAACTCATAATATTCATATATATATATTACATAAAATTAGATAAATATTCATTACATAACAAAATAATCATTGCTAGAATTGTATTGTCCTAGTACCATTGGAAACATAGATAAATAAACAAATTCTTCATAAGGGAACTAAATTAGAACCAACTTATTTCTTCATAAATATAACCCTTCTTAGAAAAATCATACCTATGACCTTCCATTATAAATTTTGGTAAGGAAACAAAATAAATTGTGATCCTGGATTCATAGTATGGGTAAACAAGGTATATATCAATGATAACATAATTAGAACTTGAGAATAAGGGTGTATGAGCATGATCTTAATATTTGAAAACATAACCTATATATCCTAAATCATAATCATGAGTCATTTCATAAATATTGGTGGTTCATAAAACATGAATAAAAATTGAATTAAAGAACACCAACCACGATAAAATAACATTGGAATATGACTATGATTTTTTTCATACACGTATGAATAGAAAATAATTTCCTTAGTATTTAAGGTTAATTTCTAATAATATCATAGTGTATTGGGTTTACTACCCATTACTTTATATTATACATGGTCCACTCTCAAGACTAGGATAATGGGAAAAGCCCTTTACTAATTTAGTTTCATTCCCCATTAAAGTTATTTATATCCCATGAGATATCAATATTTAACCAATTAATTAGAGGGATATATAATTATATCCCCCCTAATCACATAATGAAAATCAAATATATGTTTTACATAAGGCCATAAAACATTGCTGCAATTAATTTTTTTTATTTCTAGAAGCCGGTTTATGGGTTCCCGGTACCCAAACATATAACCAAAGATAAGTCAGACAACAAAAAGAACAATATAAACTTACACATCATAATAACTAGATTCATCTCCACAACCCAAGCAGGAGTCCTCTTCACCGGTAGCTGATTCCCATTCCGTATTCCTCCAAAAACATTCAGTTTGAATCCGACTGTGAAGTTTTTCCAGAACATATTGAGCTGGGGTAGCCTTCTTGGTCTTTCTGTCCTTATTAAAAGCCAAAGTCACCTCATTATTCTTCTTTGATGAAGATCTAGTCCACATCAGCCTCAGAAGAAATGAGTAATCCTTCCTAGGTCTTCTTCTTGGAGTTACAGACAAAGGACCATCTATTGTGGCTATCATCTGATTCCCACTTTTAACAACATCACTAAAGGATCTACCAACTGGACCACTCATGTTTTCTTTCCCTCCCCTCGAAACCTCCCTTCTAGTTCCATCTTGCTCCCTTAAATTAGCAGAATTAAACTCTGTGTTGATTCCCGACTTCTGAACTAGAGTATTTCACTCCATCAAAGGTGGTCTCTGGTCTTCAATAGGAGCATTTTCCACAAGAGGTATGGCCATGTCTCCCAGCCTCTAGTCCGTGCTCAGCACCCAAGGTCAGCACCTTTCCCCTTTAGAATTGTTATCCTCATACATGACACCTGATTCATGTCCCTGACATTCGGCCTGTTGATCCTCCCTGGCCTCTTCACCAACCGAAGCAGGATCATGCACCGTACGATCAACCTGCTTGTCATCAACAATCTCTTGGCTAACATCACCTCCCAACAGAGCAGCCTCCTCCGAACCCATGTCCAACGCATCTTCAGAAATCCCTTGAAACCTATTACTCAAAGCTAAAAAAGTTTTGGCCAACGGGTCGAGGCCTTTAGCAGCCTTATCACTCTTGGAGACATCCTCCACAACACTGTCCACCCTTCCTTCCTCACTTTACAATGTACACAGATCAACCATGGGAGAAACAGGTACTCCCAAGTCCCTCTTTAACTATTGAAAAACCTCAGACACCAGTGGATTACCCTGTGTTGTCTTAGCACCAGTAGATTCAGACACCCAACGAGGACTCACCCCCTTCTCACCAGAACAACAAGGACCCCGACCTTTGAAAACCTGTTCTGTAGCTCTTGAAGCCAATCCCTCTTGAATGCCATTATAAACACCAAACATAGATCTCCCCAAAGAATAATTCCCATCACCACAGGCCAGCATCAACCGAGACTGATGCTCCCTTTGAGAAAATTTAACCGAATGGCTCAATCACTTGCAATAACCACAAAAATCAGTCCAGTTCTCATAGAGGACTTTATGTTTGCACAGATAATCCTCGCCGATAGTTATCCAAACATAATCAAAAGGGATTCAGGATGCATCCATCTCAACACACACCTGAGGATTCACTGGATGACATACCTCCTCAGTATGAATATCCGAGCAGAGGTATCTACCAGGAATATTTCCCAACATGCATATAATCGATGGGTTTTGGAATGGTAAAGGAAGAGACGAAAAACTTACCCAGACCTCAATTGAAGGCACATCACAATTCATATGTAGATCGAAGGACCAACGGAAAAGAAGGAAATGAGATCCATTAAAGTTGTGCGGAGCCCTCGCCCAAGCTGAGATGAGATCCTCCTTTGAATCGAACCTAATCATAATTTGTTTGCTATCCAGTAAGCCAACCAATGCTCTATCTCGAAGATCCCAAGATCTAAATATGAAGCAGTCTAAATCATCCACATAAGGTCTCCTATTCTTAAACCAGGCCACCAGGGTGAGATTCAGTAGGGCTGAGGATTCAGAGAACTCAGAAGAGGAAAGAGGGTGATTCGGCAAGCCATCGATTAAATCTGGAACTTTAGGGTTTAAAGAAGATTTCAGAAACCGAGGAAGAAACTCAAGGTTTGAGAAGGGGTGAAAAGGCTTAGGTTTTCCATGAGACAATGAAACCCCATCCCTCACCGATGGGGGAGGAGCCAGTGCAGAGACCGCCGTCTTCACTGGTCACAGAGGAACCCTACGCAGAGGTCACCACCATCTTTACCATAAGGTCATAAAACATTGATAATATCGTAACCCAAGAAAAAAAATGTGTCTTAAAATAATTTCATCATATCACAACCCATGGAAATGAAACATATTTCATAAATATTTCATCATTTCATTATATCATAACCCTAGGAAAAGAAATGTGTATTATAAAACATATTGTCATCACAATCATAAACCATTCATAAAATGATTATGTATTGAATCCTTTGATCATATCCCTAATTGAGATTAGGTAACATCAATGTATGTCATCACAGATGAAAAATTCCTTTAAATGACCACTTATAAAATTTCTTGAAGAAAATATCATTTTTAATTTAAAATATAAATTTTTTATGAATAATAAATAAAAAAATTTATTTAAAAATTACATTGGAAAATTTTCAACAAGGATTAAAATTATTGAGTGGTCATGATGGCTGGAAATTTATTTCATTTTTTATAAAATAAAAGAAAAAAATTCAATTTAGACTTTCATAAAAATGGTCAAAAATACCTCATTTAGAAAAGAAGAGAAAATTCATTTTAAAATACTTTTTAAAAATTAATTAATTGTTCAAAATTACATGAAACAATCATGGTAAAATTTCAAAAACATTCTTGAAATAATTCTTTGAAAGAATGGGTTTGGGAGAAAACTTATTTTTGATCGAAGAGAAAAATAAATTTGGTTTTACTTCACACCATTTTTTCTTGTTATCTTGAATTTTTAGTAAAGGAATATTAAAATAAAATATTTAATATATATAACTAACTATAGGATAATAAAATTCATGAGTTTAGTTAGAGGTATGTCATAATGCTTCATCATCATAAACTTAATGATAAACTATCTCGATAAACAGTGAGATTGTAATGTAAAACCCACACATCAAGTTTAAATTAAATAAAAAGGGAACGAGACTATTGTATAGTAAAATTAAATTTATTAAAATTCTATACCATATTCATGTACATACATATAATATCATATATTATCCCCTAATAACATTCCAACACCAATTTATTAACAATTACCTTATGAAACATTCATTATTTTATTATTGAGTACTTTGTTTTTCATGAGAATCTAAGTTCGTTATTCTTGTACGTGTACATATATCGTGGTTAAATCCTCTTAAAAATGTTAGTAATGATATTAATATCTTATATATTCATTATATACATATATATTATCATTCATAAAATATATATATATAAAAATGGCTAACACCATTCATTAAGATGATTGTTCGTATATAACAATAAAATCTACTCTCACATTTCTAAAAATGGAAAAAAGAAATGAAAATGATAAATAACCTTTAATGAGTCATTATAAACTCATATATATAATATATAATCAATAAATTTCTCATTATTAAAAACCAAGTAAAATTGAAATTGAAAAAAATTACATCACTTTGTAGAGGTGGTGGTTCGCAAATACACACGAGCGATATTATAATTTTGCAATGGACTGGAAGGTAAGAATTTATATATGATATTATAATTTAATAAGAGTAATTATTTAATAAATATAATATATTACCTTTAAATCCATCATAACAACCATCCATAAAATATGGTCATAGAAAATTAATTTTTTCGATATATGGAGGTGGTAGTCCAAACTTGCATACAAGCGATACTTTTACTAAAAATTTGATTAAAAATAGGATGGATAATGGTGAATTGATGACCATTATAAAATTTAAGTATTATTAGGATAATCAATTAATTATTTAATGTGAAATAACATAGAACTAGAGGATATAGATGAATAATGATATTGGAGGATACCATGTAAGATAATAACCTCTTCTTTCATTTTCCAACGTTAGATCATTTCATAAGGACAATTGGTATGGTATTTTAAGAAGTATAGAACATATAATTCATAGATATAGAATTTTAGAAGATATATAGTCAGGGTTTTATCAATTTATAATGTTTAATTTTTTGTAATTAAGGGAATTTATGGGTTTCCTTTTATAAGGGAGGCATAGGAAACACTCAGAAATATAAAAAGGATTAAAATACAATTATTTAATTAATAATAAAATACATTTAAATGGGAAAAGATTCAAATAAAAAGGTTCTATGGTAGAAGTATCATTATAGAATTAAATTTTTATAGGTTTATTATCATTTTAAACATTATCTTTTTGATTAACACCTTTGTTTAAAGGATTCTAACCATAACTATGGGAATGATTTGTTCAATCTTAAAGGGTTTATAATTTTACCCTAAATGGAAAAGTAAATAATAAATGGATAATGGTTGATATGTTAAACAATATCTTATTCAATTTTCTAAAGATAATATTTTTATGAATTTTAAATCTCATAATAAAATACTATTTACTATAAAATATTATTAATTTCAATTTTGAAAATATTCATTTAACATGACTTTGAAAAAAACATGATAGAATATTTATTTGAATATAACCCATTAAAAAATATCTAATATGTAATATTTATCTATTAATATTTTTAGGAAAATAATTCACCGAAATATTATTGTTTATAAAAATTTTAATATCATTAATTTGAATTTAATTTTAATTAAATTAATGTCGATGTTACATAAGAGTTCATCAAAATTATTCAATCAATAAATAATAAAAATAAATTATAATAACAATTTTTTAATCTTTCATAGATTTCTATTAATTGAAATTATCCTCTTTTTATCCATTGTATTTTTCTTTAGAGATATTAAAGTCAAGAGTGTGGCATTTTGTATTTATTCTTTTCTTGCATTAATATAAAGATATACTAAATTAAATATTGAACCAAGTGGCCATATATTGGATATTTGGATAGAAATATCTAAACTATAGTCAACCAATATTATAAAGTAAATTTTTAATGAACTTTTGAAGCATTAACCAAAATGTTTAACCGTATTTTACCAGTTTTACCTTTAACAAGATGGAAAACAATTACTATGATTACTCTTAATTTTGATAAAAAATAAAAGGTAACTATTTCAAAATTTTGATTCTATTAATATAAAATTTATTATCAATTTCTAAAGATTCAAATTCTATAATTGGAATAAATTCAATTAAAAATAATCACACAAAATGCAAAGAAATATTATTTTTATAAAAATAACATTTTATTCATAAATCTTGATTTATTAGCATCTGATTCCCATAAAACATTTTAGGAAAATGTTATAAAATTTTATGAGTATATAAAATATAAATCTCTGTAAAATAATTTCCCAATAGTTATTATTATATAATTAATTTAAAAACACATTAAACACATAAAACCATTTTTTAGAAATAAAACTCTTTTACTTTGAAATTGTTTTATTTATATTTATTATAAATGGATTACAAATGAATTTATTTTACACATGTGTAAAAAATAAAATTTTCATAAATTAGTTATTTATATTAATAACCATAAATTTTGTCTCTAGTTTATAATTGTATAATGTATTATGGTTTATTTAAAATTGGGTTGTGTGTATCTTAAGTTATCAAAGAATTGGTTTTATATTTTACGTGTAATATATCATGAAATATATGGGTGGTACAATAGATATTATATATATATTTTTTGTTTCCATGCATCAAAAGACACTAAAATATTAATATTCTATCATGTATTGTAATTAAATATAGTTAATGTTTTTCTATTATTATAAAATATTTATGGATGCATTTCTTAGGACACCTCAACACGAGTGACTTACAAAAGATTATTATGGGAACTGTTTTCCATAATTTTTTCCGCATACCATCTATTTTTTTAATACTTATTTACGTTCCCATTATTAACATTATCTTATTGCTTAAATTATATTAAAGGAATGGAATTATGTGACACATTTTTGATTAAAAGTGGAAAACATATATTTTTTGTGATACTTTCAAACTAGATAGAAAGGTTTTTATGTTAATAATAATATACATTTTTGGGGGGTCAGATTACTTATTGTATATTTTTGAAAATTTTTATATACTATAGGGTAATTGGAAGTTTAATCAATCAATGTTTTTTCATAGGTTTTGGTTTGAGTATAATAATGGTTCTACATAAATCAACTTTTCATAACATGAGGTTACATATATTTTATGTCTTTATTTTATTTAAC
Organism: Viscum album; assembly: GCA_963277665.1. NCBI lineage: Eukaryota > Viridiplantae > Streptophyta > Magnoliopsida > Santalales > Viscaceae > Viscum > Viscum album. The sequence goes on along the minus strand of OY728146.1, from coordinate 1,871,844,541 downwards.
TACCATTTATTTTTTAGATATAACATTACATATTAATAGGGTCTCTTAATTTATCATCTTTATATATATTTTTCTTTGTTTTATGGTCATTGAGTTATATTTTATACAATGATACATTTCAATATTTTATATATTTAAACTATAAATTTGGTATATATGATCATCCAATGTATGGAGTAGTCATGCCAGGAATCTAAGTGGGAGATCCTTGCTATTCATGTTTATTTTTGTGAAATCATTTAATAGGGTGTTTCCGTTATTCCTAGGATCTACTTTATAACATGTGTGGATATAAATATAAGGCCCCAGCCTTAAACCTTACTTAATCTTTAGTTATTATAAGATTACACATTGAGGATCTTTTCGGGTTTAGAGTTTTTGAGAATTAGATCATAAAACTTGCATTACATTCCACATATAAACAAAGTGGTTACATAAAGATAGTATTCTTCATTCCAATCAATGGAAACATATTAAAAATAAAACATGGATTCTTTCTTGACACTTCCTTGACACTATCATCATATCATGTACCCTTCCCTTGACCTGTGAAAATCATTTCAAAAAAAACGTGGGATGAGCATAAAAATCTCAGTAAGGGATATAAAAATATGGAAAGGAAACATGGGTACATATATACCTAAGGATGAGATCATACTTTACCCATAAAACATAGGCACTTTAACATATCTCATAAAATCATGAACAAATCATAGAAATCATAAGACATAAAGGTAACTTGAGGCATTCATAACATTCTTACGTAGGGAGTAACCCTCTTGGTTACGTTTGGAATACCCATCACAGTATATTCCCTAAATCTCTTCAGAGAAACCTTAACGTTTCACTCCTTCGCGTTACCCAATTAATTGGAGAGCTATATCGGGCTCACCCTCCCTTAGTTTACCACGGAACCACCCGTCTTCATAATAATGCCCAAGAATCATAACATAATCGTATCACATAAAACATGCATAAAGGAAACATAACACTTCCACATTTCAATCACAAGATATCAATACAACACAAAAAACATTGTGAAAACCATTTTCAATACCAAAATAAAAGAAAATTAAAACATGGTATTTATTTTTCTTTTAAAAAGAAGGTATGACTTGTAGAGGAAGCCGAAACTCAAATAACGGTCACGACGGCGGAGAAGTCGTTGTCGCCGCATACGTGCGACAAAAACATTCCATTTTGTCGTTTAGTAAATGCTTAGTATAAAAAAGATTCCTTTTGAATAAACATAAAAGTCTAAGGGGTTTATACACCGTATAAAAGAAAGTTGTGTATAAAATAAAATATGCCTCAATGAAAGGAGATTGAGACGAAGTCCCATACCTCGTATCCGACTTGACCCGACCGTTTTTTAATCTCCTGAATAATAAACTTGAGTTAATCTCTTCTTGCTTATGAACCTTTTTCAAGTTCATTATTCCTTTTACACCATGTTATGAACATCATGTAATCATTTAAGTTAATAATGTTCATTTTGTTGGTATTTGGTTCTTAAGTCAAAAATAGACTTCTTACACTTACATGTTGTTAATTTGGTCAAAGGTTCGTTATATCCAGAATGATATTAATGATTTGTATAACATATATATCATATATATTCATAATATACATGTATTTATAATATTAAATCACATTTAGCGGTAAGAAATGAAATGCACCGTTCATGGAGACGGTAAGCCGTACGTACGCATGAACGCTACTTCCATTTCTATTTCGTATTTTCTGGAATGGAATAATAATGATATAAGAGTATATTATAAATACATTATAATAACATATATAATATCATTAACTTTATCCTTTACACATCCCACATATGGTATTAACGAATCAAATCACTTTCAGGGGGCGGTAGTCCACACTTCCTAAAATGAAGATATCGTGTTTACCCATAATGGAAACCATAAAGGTATTCCAAAAATGAAAAAAAACAGAAGCTTAAGGAAAACATAAACATATTATATATCATATAAAAATAGTGACATCATAATGGCCACCTTTTAAGGTGTTAAATGAGTATTGAACAATCATCATTTCAGGAGGCAGAATTTCGCCATCCACGGAAACCGTATGTTCTTTAACCATTTTATGTAGTTTTGTGAGAGTGTAGCTCAAATATATCTTATAACAAGATCCTATTATATTTAAGATACTAGTTTTGTTACAAAAGAAGTAATTAAAAAGAGTTTAGGGGGTTGGAGAAGCAAAATAAAACAAATGAACATGAGAGAATGAATTACCTTTAAAAGTGTAACTCCTTTTGATTTGAGCCTAAAGGATTCCTTTGAAAGGATTCTGCCCAAATGGAATCCTCTAGGATGAGTAGAGGGATGTGGAGAGAGTAAATGGTCAGGGGTTGGCCGAGCCAAATGCTTGAGGAGTGTGTGAAATGAGGTAGAGGTGGGGGCCTTTTATAAGAGGAGAGGAGGGGCACTTTTTTAAAGTAAAGATAAGTTACTTTATTTTAAAAAGAGTTTCTGATTCAAAAGGTCCCACGTTGCTATAATTCGAGGATAAGGTGATAAGTCTTCTAAATCCACTCATCCAATTGGTTTTGGCCATGTGTAGGTTTTAGATTTTTCATTATCTTTCCATTTTATTCAAATCGTCAAATAATGATTTCATCGCTGCATCATTATTATGTCATAAATAATTTAATTTATTTAATGTCTCAAAATTATAAAAAAAATACTATGATGTAGGAAATCTTTTTATCTTTCCAATGACTATTTATAATAAAAAATATAATCTTTATAACCCCATGTAAAAATTGTTTTCGTAAAACATATTATGTTTGTGTCATTTTTACTTTTACGTTAAATAAAAAGTTATTTATGTTATTTCCAAACCAAAGTGGATCCATGGGGTCCCCAAGTTGACCCATGGATTTTCTGGGTCGGCCATGACACAACCAATGAGGTTAGGACATGTTTCAAGATCATCTTAGTTTATTAAACCATTATTTTTACCTTAAACTACAGAAATTACCACTAATCGTGATTAAAAACTTAATAAGTTACTATTCACCAAAAAATTATTTTAATCTCATTGAACCACATTTTACTTCTTAATGAAAACCATGTATGTCGGATTTTTGAAATTCAAAACACAATGATGGCAAAATTTCATTTAAACGGAAAATCAGTTTTTATAAGTACCACTTAGTGGTTTCACTATTCATCAAAAATTCACCCTAAGCTATATTTGATATTCTGAATTCAAAAATGAAGTCTATTTTAAAAAATTCAAAACATATAAGTCACATTAATTAATTTAACAATTAATTCCCATTGTCAGAGAAAATAGCGTGTTTTTATGAAACAATAAGTATCAAAAGATTGGCACCAGTTTAAGTCCAATTTCAAAGTGAAATTGATTCCAATGACCACCATTGGATTAAATGGTAAAAATATATTCAGATTACACATTAAGATCAATTAAAAAGATAATCTAATCATATAAATAAATTAGATTAAGAAGCAGTTTTGATGTAAAATGCAGTATTTTTCACTATTCATTATAAAATGAACATTGTCTGAAAAATACCAAAAATTCACACAAAGTAAATTTTGATGTACCAATCATAAAGAATAAGTTTATTTTGACAAAAATAGTTTATAAAATTGTCAAAATATAGATTTAAAAAGGGGTTTCCATCATAAGGTAATAAAACAATCTTTTAAGAATATTAGTGTATTCCATGCTTAAGATTGGATTTATTTTCATTTTAAGCCTCTAAAACAATATCTTAATCATTAATAGACATAGATAAAAATATCTATTATTCATTACTTACTTGGGATGTTACATCCTTCCCCCCTTCAGAAAATTGCGTCCCCGCAATTTATTTACTTATCAAATAAATGGGGGTACTTATCCCTCATTTCATTTTTAGATTCCCATGTTGCCTCTTCAATCATGTGGTTTTTACACAAAACCTTTACCTGGTGAATCACTTTATTCTGTAACACTTGCTCCCTATAGTCAATAATCTGGACCGGTTGTTCCTCATAAGATAGGTTCTCTTCTAGCTGAACTACCTCTGGACTGAAAACATGAGATGGATCTGGCATATACTTTCTCAACATCGAAACGTGAAAAACATTGTGTACCTGAGATAAACTCGGAGGTAAAGCCACTCGGTATGCAACTGATCCAACTCTCTCCAGAATTTCGTATGGTCAAATGAACCTTGGACTCAACTTTCCTTTCTTACCAAATCTCATCACACTTTTCCAAGGAGAAACCTTGAGAAAAACATGATCACCTACCTCGAAAGATATATCCTTCCTCCAGTTATCCGCATAACTCTTCTGCCTGCTCTGAGCTGTTCTCATGTGTTTCTGAATTATCTGAACTTTTTCTGCCATATCTTCTACCAATTCTGGTCCCATCAACTTCCTTTCACCCACTTCATCCCAGAAAGCTGGAGTTCGACACCGCTTCCCATATAATTCCTGAAATGGTGCCATCTGTATACTGGAATGAAAACTGTTATTATATGAAAATTCAACCAAAGAAAGATGTTGGTCCCAACTTCCCTGATAATCCATAGAACAAGCTCATAGCATATCCTTCAATGTCTGAATTGTTCATTCTGACTGCCCATCTGATTGAGGATGAAAAGCTGTACTAAAATTTAATTCAGTACCCAACGACTTCTGAAGGCCTTTCTAAAAGTTAGAAGTAAACCTAGGATCACGATCTGATACAATGGATAGAGGAACTCCATATAACCTAACTATCTCTTTAAGATACAAACGGGAAAGTTGATCAAGAGAGAAAGTATCTCGTATAGCAAAGAAATGAGCAGATTTGGTCAAGCGATCAACAATAACCCAGATTGTATTATTACCTCGAGATGTATTCGGTAATCCAACAACAAAGTCCATGGATATATTCTCCCATTTCCACTCTGGCACTGGTAAAGGCTGAAGCATCCCTTTCGGTAACTGCCGCTCTACTTTAACCTGCTGACAAGTCAAACACTTCACAGTAAAATCAGCAATATCTCTTTTCATTCCATCCCACCAGTAATACTCCCGCAGATCTCTATACATCTTAGTACTGCCCGGATGAACTGAAAACAGAGAACTATGAGATTCACATAACAACTCTCTCTTCAACTGTGAATCACAAGGCACACACAATCTCTTCCCAAATCTCAAAACACAATCATTATCATTGTTGAATTCAGGCAACTTACCTTTCTGAACCAGCTCTACCTTTTTCTGCAACTCACTGTCTTGCTTCTGTGCTTGCTTGATTCTATCTGATAGAGAAGATCTCACTGATACCTGAAACAAAACAGAAGAACATCCTGCACCAATAACTTCTATGCCAATGTTCATTAAATCCTTAACCAAAGGATCACGTTCCAAACACAACATTGCTAATGAAGCATTACTTTTTCGACTTAAAGCATCAGCCACTTTATTTGCTTTTCCTGGATGGTAATGAATTGTACAATCATAATCCTTGATTAATTCTAGAAATCTCCTCTGTCTCATGTTTAACTCTTTCTGAGTGAATATATACTTTAAACTTTTGTGATCGGTATATATTTCACACTTTACTCCATACAAATGATGCCTCCAAATTTTTAAAGCAAAAACAACAGCAGCTAATTCCAAATCATGTGTAGGGTAATTTACCTCATGAGTTTTCAACTGTCGTGAAGCATAAGCAATTACCTGATCATTCTGCATTAGGACGCAACCAAGTCCTTTCAATGAAGCATCACTGTATATATGAAACTCACCATTCCTGGAAGGTAGTGCCAAAACTGGAGCATTCACCAATCTTCTTTTTAATTCCTGAAAACATTAATCACATTCTTTTGTCCAGATAAACTTAACACCCTTCCAAGTTAGCTTAGTCATTGGACAAGATAACCGTGAAAAATTTCTAACAAACCTTCGGTAATAGCCCGTCAAACCAAGGATGCTACAAATCTCGGTTACATTTGTGGGTCTTGGCCATTCTTCCACAACTTTTGTTTTTGCAGGATCAACAGTTATTCCATATTTAGAAACAATTTGACCAAGGAAAGAAATTTGTTGCAACCAAAACTCACACTTGCTGAATTTCCCATACAGTTTCTTTTCTTTTAAGGTTTGCAAGATAACCCTTAAATGTCTTTCATGCTCCTCTTTACTTTTAGAAAACACCAAAATATCATCAATGAAAACCACCACAAACTTATCCAATAAATCATGGAAAATTCTATTCATCAAGTCCATGAATACAGCAGGTGAATTGGTTATCCCAAAAGGCATTACTACAAATTCATAATGGCCATATCTCGTATGGAACGCGGTCTTCAGAATATCTGCCTCCTTTACCTTCAACTGATGGTACCCCGATCTCAGGTCAATCTTTGAAAAAAACTGAGCTCCCTGGAGCTGATCAAACAAATCATCGATATGAGGAAAAGGATATTTGTTCTTAATAGTGATGTTATTCAAGGCTCTATAATCAATGCAGAGTCTCATAGAACCATCTTTCTTTTTAACAAATAAAACAGGAGCACCCCATGGTGATGTGCTAGGTCTAATGAAATCTTTCCCTAATAAATCTTGCAATTGCTCCTTCCACTCTAAAAGTTCAATTTGTGCCATTCGATAAGGGGGTTTTGAAATTGGCTTAGCATCAGGAACTAAGTCAACAGTAAACTCAACTTCCTGATCTGGTATTATTCCAGGCAACTCATCAGAAAAAACATCAGGATACTCATTTACCACTGGCACATCATTAATCTGAACAGTTCCTTTATTTTCAATAATGTGTGCAAGGTAACATTAATTTCCATCTTTTACAAGTTTCTCGGCCTCTTGATATGTTATCAAAAGTAAGGGTTCATTCTTGTAATCAAACTGAAATCCTTTCTGAAAAGAAACTTCTTTAGCTCTACAGTCAATCTTAGCATGGTAAATAGAGAGCCAATCCATACCCAGGATAACATCAAACTCTACTAGAGGTAGAACAATAAGGTTTGCAAGTAGTTTCTTTCCACAGATAAGGATAGGAAGATTCTTATAAATTCTTTTTGCCTCAACATTTCTCCCAGGTGTTTTTAACAAAAGTTCATGAGTCGTTTCTTGAGATGGTATTCCCATTTTACTAGAAAAGGTTTCAGAGATGAAAGAATGTGTAGACCCTGAATCAAACAACACACTGGCATAATCTGAAAAAACAAACAAAGTACCTGATACAACTTCATTTGATGGCCCGACATCTGCTGAAGTAGTTGAAAAGGATTTCACCACCCCTTTCTGCTTGTAGTCTAACTGCTTCCCATCACTCAAGCTCTTTGTCGGACACTCGTTTTCATAGTGACCCATCTCATTGCACTTATAACATTTCACTAACTGTAAATCAAATTTGTTCTTACCTTCACCTTGATCCTTTTCAGTGCAATCACGAGCCTTATGTCCCATCTTACCACATCGGTAGCACTTTCCAGAATTCAGAAGACATTCCCCAGCATGCCTTTTTCCACATTTATCACAAACTGGAAACTTAGTTCTCTTACCATCAGACGTTTTTGAAGAATTCTTACCTTTCTCTTGCCACCTCGGTCTCTTCTTCTGCTGGTTGTTATAGAATACTTGGTCATCGGAAAACTCCATTTCCACCTTCTCAGCACATCGAACAAGATTTTCATAACTTTTAAACTCACGAGAAGCTAATGCCCTTCGATATTTTGGCTTTAATATTGAGTAAAAACGATTGATTTTATTATCAAGGTCTCGGATAAAATTTGGAGCATACCTTGCCAATCGAGTGAACCTTTCTTCATAGGCAGCCACTGAGTCTTCCTCTTGCCTCAATTCCAAGAATTGCTTTTCCATCCTAAGTCGAATGGCCTTAGGAAAATACTTCTCAAGAAACATACCTTTGAATTCATCCCAGTCGAGAGAATCAATCTCATCAGCATCCCTGATATTTTTAACCATCGACCGCCACTGATCTGCCTCACCCTCCAAACGGTAAATGGAAAGACTAACCTTTTGATTGTCTGAACACCCCATGACATCGAAAATCTTCTCCAGTGCTTTAATCCACCCTTCAGCTAACACAGGGTCAGATGATCCTCTGAATGATGGGGGATATTGCCTCATGAAATGTTCCACCACTGACATGTTCCTCTGCGGTTGATCTGGCTGATCTCGTGTATGGATACCACCACCATTTATAGCCTGAGTCAACTGTGCCATCACTACAACAAATTGTTCAGTTCCAATTCCGACCATCTCGGGATGATGATTTGGAAGGTTATTTCCTTTTGTATGCCTTCCTAGCACTGCTTCCCCGTTTCCTCTGCGAAAAACCATTCTGAAAAAACATGTCTTAGATGAAGCAACATGGTAATCTTCAAATCCTATATCATTTCAATTTTTTTGGATAATCATTTAATATAATTCTAACTCCTAAAGTTATCTAAACCGACCTTTGATACCAACTATAAAGCCCCAGCCTTAAACCTTACTTAATCTTGAGTTATTACAAGATTACACATTGAGGATCTTTTCGGGTTTAGAGTTTTAGAGAATTATATCATAAAACTTGCATTACATTCCACATATAAACAAAGTGGTTACATAAAGATAGTATTCTTCATTCCCATCAATGGAAACATATTAAAAATAAAACATGGATTCTTTCTTGACACTTCCTTGACACTATCATCATATCATGTACCCTTCCCTTGACCTATGAAAATCATTTAAAAAAAACATGGGATGAGCATAAAAAGATCAGTAAGGGATATAAAAATATGGAAAGGAAACATGGGTACATATATACCTAAGGAGGAGATCATACTTTACCCATAAAACATAGGCACTTTAACATATCTAATAAAATCATGAACAAATCATAGAAATCATAAGACATAAAGGTAACTTGAGTCATTCATAACATTCTTACGTAGGGAGTAACCCTCTTGGTTACGTTTGGAATACCCATCACAGTATATTCCCTAAATCTATTCAGAGAAACCTTAACGTTTCACTCCTTCGCGTTACCCAATGCATTGGAGAGCTATATCGGGCTCACCTGCCCTTAGTTTATCACAGAACCACCCGTCTTCATAATAATGCCCAAGAATCATAACATAATCGTATCACATAAAACATGCATAAAGGAAACATACCATTTCCACATTTCAATCACAAGATACCAATACAACACAAAAAACATTGTGAAAACCATTTTCAATACCAAAATAAAAGAAAATTAAAACATGGTATTTATTTTTCTTTTAAAAAGAAGGTATGGCTTGTAGAGGAAGCCAAAACTCAAATAACGGTCACGAATGCGGAGAAGTCATTGTCACCGCATACGTGCGAAAAAAACATTCCCTTTTGTCATTTAGTAAATGCTTCGTATAAAAAAGATTCCTTTTGAATAAACGTAAAAGTCGAAGGGGTTTATACACCATATAAAAGAAAGTTGTGTATAAAATAAAATATGCCTCAATGAAAGGAGATTGAGACGAAGTCCCATACCTCGTATCCAACTTAACCCGACCGTTCTTTAATCTCCTGAATAATAAACTTGAGTTAATCTCTTCTTGCTTATGAACCTTTTTCAATTTCATTATTCCTTTAACACCATGTTATGAACATCATGTAATCATTTAAGTTAATAATGTTCATTTTGTCGGTATTTGGTTCTTAAGTCAAAAACAGACTTCTTACACTTACATGTTGTTAATTTGGTAAAAGGTTCGTTATATCAAGAATGATATTAATGATTTGGATAACATATATATCATATATATTCATAATATACATGTATTTATAATATTACATCACATTTAGAGGTAAGAAATGAAATGCACTGTTCATGGAGACTGTAAGCCGTACGTACGCATGAACGCTACTTCCATTTCTATTTCGTATTTTATGGAATGGAATCATAATGATATAAGAGTATATTATAATTACAGTATAATAACATATATAATATCATTAACTTTATCCTTTACACATCCCACATATGGTATTAACAAATCAAATCACTTTCAGGGGGCGGTAGTCCGCACTTCCTAAAATGAAGATATCGTGTTTACCCATAATGGAAACCATAAAGGTATTCCCAAAATGAAAAAAAACAGAATCTTAAGGAAAACATAAACATATTATATATCATATAAAAATAGTGACATCATAATGGCCACCTTTGAAGTTGTTAAATGAGTATTGAACAATCATCGTTTCGGGAGGCAGAATTTCGCCATCCACGGAAACCGTATGTTCTTTAACCATTTGATGTAGTTGTGTGAGAGTGTATCTCAAATAAATCTTATAAAAACATCCTAGAATATTGAAGATACTGGTGTTGTTACAAAAGAAGTAAATAAAAATAGTTTAGGGGGTTGGAGAAGCAAAATAAAACAAATGAACATGAGGGAATGAATTACCTTTAAAAGTGTAACTCCTTTTGATTTGAGCCTAAAGGCTTCCTTTGAAAGGATTCTGCCCAAAGGGAATACTCTAGGATGAGGAGAGGGATGTGTAGAGAGTAAATGGGCAGGGGTTGGCCGAGACAAAGGCTTGATGAGTGTGTGAAATGAGGTAGAGGTGGGGGCCTTTTATAAGAGGAGAGGAGGGGCACTTTTGGAAAGTAAAGATATGTTACTTTATTTTAAAAAGATTTTCGGATTCAAAAGGTCCCACATTTCTATAATTATAGGATAAGGTGATAAGGCTTCGAAATCCACTCATCCAATTGGTTTTGGCCATGTGTAGGTTTTAGATTTTTCATTATCTTTCCATTTTATTTAAATCGTCAAATAATGATGTCATCGCTGCATCATTATTATGTCATAAATAATTTAATTTAATTAATGTCTAAAAATTATTATAAAAATACTATGATGTAGGAAATATTTTTAGATTACCAATGACTATTTATAATCAAAAATCTGATCTTTATAACCCCATGTAAAAATTGTTTTTGTAAAACATATTATGTTTGTGTCATTTTTACTTTTACATTAAATAAAAAGTTATTTATGTCATTTCCCAACCAAAGTGGATCCATGGGGTCCCCAAGTTGACCCATGGCTTGTCTTGGTCGGACATGACACAACCAATGAGGGTAGGACATGTGTCAAGCTCATCTTATTTTATTAAAGCATTATTTTTACCTTAAACTACACTAATTACCACTAATCGCGATTAAAAACTTAATAAGTTACTATTCACCAAAAAATTATTTTAATCTCATTGAACCACATTTTACTTCTTAATGAAAACCATGTATGTCGGATATTTGAAATTCAAAACACAATGATGGCAAAATTTCATTTAAACAGAAAATCAGTTTTTATAAGTACCACTTAGTGGTTTCACTATTCATCAAAAATTGAAGTTTTTCAGAAAATTACCAAAAGTTCACCCTAAGATATATTTGATATTCTGAATTCAAAAATGAAGTCTATTTTAAAAAATTCAAAACATATAAGTCACATTAATAAATTTAATAATTAATTCCCATTGTCAGAGCAAATAGCGTGTTTTTATGAAACAATAAGTATCAAAAGATTGACACCAGTTTAAGTCCAATTTCAAAGTGAAATTGATTCCAATGACCACCATTGGATTAAATGGTAAAAATATATTCATATTACACATTAAGTTCAATTCAAAAGATAATATAATCATATAAATAAATTATATTAAGAATCAGTTTTGATGTAAAATGCAGTATTTTTCACTATTCATTAAAAAATGAACATTGTCTGAAAAATACCAAAAATTCACAAAAAGTAAATTTTGATGTAACAATCATAAATAATAAGTTTATTTTGACAAAAAATAGTTTATAAAATTGTCAAAAGATAGATTTAAAAAGGGTTTTCCATCATAAGGTAGTAAAACAATCTTTTAAGAATATTAGTGTATTCCATGCTTAAGATTGGATTTATTTTCATTTTAAGCCTCTAAAACAATATCTTAATCATTAATTGATATAGATAAAAATATCTATTATTCATTACTTACTTGGGATGTTACAATAAAATTCCGTTCATGCTAGGTCATAATATATTACACTTATAAAATGGAAAATATTTAATTAATATCATTAATATTTCATTTATATCAAATATATTTATTATCATTACCCTTATTACCTTTTATGCAATGCGTTAGTGAAAAGTGAATCACATCACTTCACGAGGTGGCAATCAACCAAATGCACGAGCGACATTATCATATCCTAGACTGTATGGAATATAAAAGGGTATATATAATATAAATACTCTATAAATATAATTATTCTCTAAATATCATATATACACTATATCCATCATCATACCCTACTATGATCTATTGTAATAGAAAAATGAATGACATCGTTTCATGAGGTGGTAGACCACTGTACACAGGAACAATGATTTCATAAACCATTTGATGGAAATGTGTTTAGAAACAAGTTGAAACCTTATCATAGAAACATATTATAAAATTTTATATATTAATGTTATTATCTCATCATGGTATAAGAATAATTAAATTGGGATGGAGAATGAAATAAAGCAAAATATCTCCTTGATGAATGTTAACTTTTTTTCAAGCGACTTCTATTGGGTTTAACCCAATGCATTCCTTGGATGGATTTTTTCAAAAATTAATTATTCTAATATTAGGGTATGTATGTTTATATGTGATATTTGTAAGGTTTTTATGATACAAATGGAATGAGAGGTGTGAAGGAGTGAGGGGAGTGAGTTCCCTTGTATATTTGAGGAGGAGTGTCATTCTTGTTAACACCCAAAATTATTCACAATTTAGAGGTCAATATAACCTAATATGAATATAAAATTTATAATTATTGTTTTTAGGGATTTTAGTATCTAAACACACCTCAAAAACCAATATAAACACTTTTCTTAAACATTTTTTTCCTTATATTCTATGTTTATTTATTTTTACCATATTGGTTTTTCACTATGGTAACATGTTTTCTAACCTATGTGATTTAACATTAAAGAATAAATCAATTATATCCTTTATATATAATAAATTCCAACTAATTATAAATATAAAATCCAATTTTTCAAATAAAAATCCTATCTGTGTTGATAATTTTATTTTAACACAAGCATATGATCATGTGAAAACAATATTTTAATCTTAATTTCTCTAACATACATTTTATTATTTAGGGATCATTATATTCAATATAAAATATAATTTTTTCCATGAATGGAAAATAGTCTATATTTATTATCATTTAAAAATAAATTTTAATAATATTGGATTTTTGTTAATTTTAAAACATTTAATAAAATATAACTTATCATACAATAACATTAATGTGAATTTTGACATTATTCCTTTAAATTGAATTTAAAAATATTAATAAAATGATTAAATTGAAAAAATATAATTTTAACACCTAGGTAAGAAGATATATTTAACTAAATAAATAATTTAACATAATTATTCATTCAATTTACTTCAATTTAATTTTTTAGTACTAGTTATTTTATTTTTTAGTAACAAAATAACTATTTTATTGGAATTTCATATGAATCTTAAGTCACAAATTCATCTATAAAAATTAATGATAAATTATTATGTCAAAAAACTCATTTATCTTTAAAAATAATATGTATAACTGAACCATTATTTTTTTACCTGTCCCAACACATTATAAATATGAAAATAAATAAATGTATATTTCTAGTCTTTTCCTCTACTAATCTTATTTTATGGGTCATATTAAAAATATAGTGGGAAGTAATTTCAATATTTTTGTGTATTTGAAGGAAAAGGTCAAAATAAATTTATTAAATATATATATATATATATTATATTTTAACTCTTATTATTCTAATGCAAAACCAAAATAAACTCATTTATACCTTAACAAGATAATTAATTTTTACAAAATTAAATATCAATTTTGGTTGAAAATTATATTAAAATTATCATAAAAAATAAATTTTGATAATTAAAACCATTTAATACATATTTAAAAATTAAATTCATATATGTGAAAAAATTTAATTTAATATTAATCCCAGAGATGCGTTGAGACAATGGGTAATTAAGAAGTGTATTTTTTTTGAAAAAAAAAACATTCTATATGAACTCTATGACTAATAATTATAATAGTATAAAAAAAATTTAATATTTAATGATATATATTATATCCAATAAATTCAAAAAATCCCATTTAGAGATTATTTTAATTTATTAAAATGCCGAAACAATATTTATTTTAAAAGAGTTTTTAGAAAGCCCAATTTTTAAACAAAAAACATATTATAAAAACTAATATAAAGTTGATTCAGAATTAAGTAACTAGATATAATATGACTAAATACTAATTATGTTAAATTAAAACTGATTAGAAACATATTTATTATTTTAAATTCATTAATTAATTTAATACAAAAGACTTATTAAATAAATTAGTATTTTTTACTATTCACTAAAAAAACAATATTTCTTAAAAGGTATAAAAATTTAACCCAAAGTAAATTTTGAAATTCTTATTCCAAAAATTAAATTAATTTAATAAAACAAATTTTATCAATTTTTGAAAATTTTATTATATAAATTCTTCATGAAAATAAATAAAAATAATTATTAAAGATAACTCTTTTTTGAATAAAAAATATCTTATCAAAAAAGTTACTGATTATTTACTAAATATTTATAAAAAAAATATATTTAGAAGTAAATGTATTTATATTTCATATATTTTTATTTTTCATAATGTATTTATTACTATTCATACCCATCAATTTATCTTCTAAGTTATAATAGTAATATATATCATGTGCCATTTAAGTTCGATGTTTCATGCTGAATACGCTATTGAACATAAAAATATTAGGGTTGCATGTAACATAAGTTAAACTAAGTGTTTCTTGAAATATAAGATAAACACATTGTTTTGTGTCTTCAATTCTATCGATCGTGTTTTTATTATTTTAAAATCACAGGGTGTTATAATCACAACTCAAATACCTCTGTTCTTCTATTAAATGGGTTATGAAATCCTCATTCCTGTGTACGGTCAACTACCGCCATGTGAAGAGATTCCATTATTTTTTTCCATTAACACATCTCATGGATGGAAATATTGATTAATTTATTATTTATATATAGTATTTATGAAAATTATATTTTTCTAAAATCATTATATTACATGTGCTTTCTTACTTTCCTGTCTATGTGAATATGATTACAATGTTCACTTGTACGACAGACCACCGGCTCGTGAAGTGATGTGATTAATTCTTCTCCTATGTTTTAAATGGAAGTTAAGGACCAATTTAAAAAATATTATATATATGTATATATGATATAATAATGCTTCTTTAATGGTAAATGTTATTTTCCTTTCTTTCCTTCGATTTATAGATAAAATGGAAACAATATTCTTACTTACGTAATCCCTACCATCTCCATGAATAGTTTATTTCATTTTATATCGATAAATTTTTTGCATTACTATAAATAAAAATGTAATATATATATATATATATATATATTATATTTATATCATGTTTCATATTATGGATATAATATAACTGTGATAAAATTAATAGGAACACAAATACAAAATGAAACATATACAAAAAAGCAGTTATTACCCGAAATGTGACATTTACTTAGAATTTATAATAAACAAGTAATAGAATGACATAAATAAATAATATATTTAATGAAATATATATTTATGGTTCTGTAATATATGTATAATAAAATTATATTTTTAATATAGTAGGTTTGAATGTGTATGAAGGAATTCATGACTTATAGTGAGAGATTTCAAGCCCCTCTTTTTATTTTTGGGAGGCATATGAAAATTCACGAATCATTTATCTTACATTGTGAATATAACCTCTTGAAATATTGTGAAATTAATATCCTTATTTTACCAAGTTGTTATGTCTCAATTAATGTAATTATTTCATTGGGGATTACAATTCAATGTTACCAAATTGGTAAGGGTATTATGATACAATTTCATTGTTTATCATGATTGTTTATGATTATGTTTCTCATGATGAAATATTATGTTCTATATCTCAATAAACTCATTAATTTTATTCCACTATAATTATTTAATTTTAATAAATATTTCCCTTCATTTTACACTATTTATGTACTCAATAGGAAGAAATATTTTTTTTAAGAAAATACATCTTTATTTTTCTATCTAGTCAAAAACCCATTTTATCAGAAAACTGTGTTCTCTAAAAATGTTATCTAACATGTCTTTTAAATTATATAAATTATCTATTAAATTAATTTTTCACATGTTTTAATCTTAAAAAAAGTTTATTGAAAGGAATATTTATGTCATTTTCCAAACAAGACCTATTTGAGTTTTACTAAAAATGTGAAATGCATCTTTTTTAACCTGGTTTACAAAAATATAATCTCATTATATCATGAAACATATTTTATTTAAACATTAAATTTTACATTATGAAGGTTATTTTATAAATAAAATTATTTCCAAAATAATTTATGATTTTTTAGTTTCAAAAAGTTATTTGTAAAGAAAATATTTTTTCCTCAATAAATATTCGATGTAATTTTTATTTTAAAAAATTTTTCTATCTAAGATGAAATCCTTTTATGTTACATTGTATTTATTAGGGATATTATCACAGGTTAAAATTTTCATTCTTTCCCAGAATGGTTTATGTTTATGATTACCACATGTTTATGAAATCAATATTTTTTCCATGGATTTTTTATAATTAAATGATGAAATGATTTTCAAACCCATTTATTTTCCATAGGTTATATTATGAATAAATGTTTAATGAAACCCATTGTTTTCATGTGTTATGACATAATTAATTTTCTATGATCGTGTGGAACATAAATTTATAGATTATGTGATGGGTGGGACTTATATCACCCTCCAATTCATTGGGTAATGATTAATGTTATATGAGGTCAAAGGGTACATTGAAGGTTATCCAAGCTAGAAAGAGGGTACACGAGAAGTTATCACAAGCCTGAAAGAGGGTACATGGGAGGTTATTCATTGCTTGAATTAGGTAATTGGGTGGTTATCCTATGTATAACATGTTATGAATGTATTGGTGGGTATTAATGAAATATGGTTTTCTCTGATTATGTACATTCCAAAAAACAATGTCTTTTCCCAATGTTATGCTCACATAGATCACATTCTTTGATTCTATTTTAATTCATGTATTATAAAATTCCATAACTAATTCCATGAATCTTGGTTATGATATATGATATGGATGACATGATTTTCATATGTTATTATCATGTTTGCATACATATATTATCATATTATACTAGTATCTCCATTTTTTACCATTTCTGAGAATCCGAGAACACTATTTCTCATGCTTCCAATCCACATGATTTGAATAAAGGTATTATGTATTATATGTGTAATAAGGGTTATAATCATGAAGAACTTAGTGGGATATGGTGTAGTTCACTTATGGACCAGTTGATTATATGTCCATATTTCCAAAGGAACTAGAACTAAATGATTATAGAATTGATAGATATGTTATCTAATGAATATTCATATATTAATATTTAATTTCTTTTATGTATGAGAGGTTCCATTATTTACAATTATTAAATGGATATCTTTTTCATTCATCTTAATTCCATTCCCTCATTAAGTAATGACATTGTTAATCATGCATATATAAAGAATATTGCCTCCATGAACAATGTGTATTATGTCTCTTAATGGTTCTATGAAATGATTTTGTAGACATATATGACATATATTACATTTATAATATTATATTAATGTTATATTAACACTATATAATAATTCTTCCTTACTAATTGAGGCTTTATAATTAGCTTTTGTTTTGGTCAATTTACTACCTACTTAATCGTTGTTGTAATGTTTATATAGTGAATGGTTAAGTAATATTATATAGTATTAATGAAATGTAATAATAAGTGATTAAATAAGTTTTGATTATTCTGGAGTTATAATATTTATATATAAACAAGTTCATAATATACCATCTATGTTCATTAAAAAATTCCAAAACAAGTTTGTCTCTGACTTCATATTCTAGAGTCATAATTAAAATTATAATGGGATTAAAGAGGAAAGTTATAAATAATGATGATATATAAGTTATAAAACCATATTTAATATAGGGAAGAATAATTTTGTACCAATGATCAAGGATCAAAATTAATATTAAAAATCATGTGCAAGGAAATTAAAATTGTTAACACATAATGTTAAAAATAAGGTATAATTAACCAATATATTTAATGTAAATAAATATAAATTATATATATACATATTTTATTGAGTGAAATAAATTTATAAAAAAAATTATTATGATATTTATGGTTGTTTTATAGCATGTTAGAGTGTGATCAACTAAGTATGGAAATAATGTAATGGATTTATCTCTCTCAAACTCCCTTCAGTGAGACACTTTTTAATTTATACAACAATTTACCATTATATGTTTCATATTATTATAAATTATTATATTTTAAGGAAATATATTTTTTTCATTTTATTCAAGGTTCATTTAAATATTGTTATCCTTCAAGGGTTTTGGATAAAAATATCATTATCTCTCGTCTCAACTTCATTTTTCGTGAGACATGGATTTTCTTCTTGTTAATAATTTTACAACTCTCCATTATGCTAAAATATCCTTATATATATTTTTAGTTTCATTTATATTTGAGTAAATTAAACCCTTTTATTAAATATTTTATATTTTTGGTATCACATTCTCTTTAAAAATGCAACACTGAAAGGAATGACCTCAAACATAAGCACACATCTCTTTTTCTTCATTATCCATGTTATACCTTTAAAAATTATTTTCTATAATATTCCAAGTGAAAATAACACTTTTATTAACTTTTTATAAATTATTTTTTTATGATAATTTTGAATAGTTTGGTGTCTCTAAAATCTGTTAATGGACTATAAACATCCTTTGCATGACTAGTTATAAGTGTTTCCTTCTAAAGTAAAGTTTGAAAATATTCCAAAGCACCAAAATCTGAAATTCATATAAGGTAATTTTTAACTACAATTAGTCCCTATATTTTTTTAAGATAAAAATTATTTTCTGTTTTCTACATGGGTTGTTTTTAATGGAATGAATATTTTTTACTTGTATCAAAATGAATTTATATTTCCATAGCCTTTTTTAAAAGATATTTTATTTATTTGATTTCAATTATTCCAAATAATAATATTATTATCATGGTGTTATGAAATATTTATTTTTAAATTTTCTCTATGGAAAGGGATATTATTATTTTTAATTAAATCTTCCTTGTTCTTATAAAAGTGATCTTCATTTATTTATTATATTTTATTAGAGATATTATTCAAATGATACCACCAACCTTCATTTTCTAGATAACTTATGAAATTATATTATATATATATATATAGTATGCCCTATCACTTATTTTTATATTTCATAATCATCAAATTATATAGGAGTTATTTACTTCCAATTATTTTTCACTTTTAATTATGTATTATATGTTATGTGATTGGTGGGTGTTTACCTAGATTCATATTACATTGCTTATTTAGAGAAATGTTTTTCTAACACATATTAAATTTTCCTACATGGCATAAATAATATACACATATTTATATTTTTTGAGTGTAATTTACCTAGATTTATTCATGAAGTCATTGGATCCCCATTTATTTTCCATTTTTATATCATTTCATTTACATCAATTAAAAAATGAATGTTTCCTTAGCGAACTTCTTGAAATTTTGATAAAACCAATTTTATTTTCCTTAGGCATTTATGATATGTTGATTGAATCCATTTTTTACAAATATTTATGATTTTAATTATGTGATGGGTGGGAAATAAATTATATAGCCTTCCAATGTGTTGAGTAATATCTCTTTATCATGTGTTTTCATAGTGTGTGACCAATGAGCCAAAAAAAAAACTGCAGTGCAAGAGTAGTAAGCCTAGAAAACTACATTATGTTAAAGATCAAAGGATCCTTAACATATGATTATGATGTTTTTTTCCAAATTCCTATGATATCATGGTCTTATGTCACAACCATTGATAATCCATTTATATATGATATTATATCTTTATTCCATTATTCTATTCTTATGATCATCTATATTATGATAACATGTTACTCTCCACACCTCTAATGTTATGATTATGTTCACACTTAATGTGTGTTTGTACTCACCCATTATTTTATTTCCATATCCCATTGTTATAAAATAATTTATTATATATCCTAAAAAATGAACAATAAATTAGGTTGATAATTTATTGTAGAAACTAAAACCATATTATGGATTTATTATATTCTTATACAGCGGAAAAAAGAATATCCATTTGTTGATAAGTCTTGTGATTTATTAATTGGTTATTTTTCAGGATACTCTAAAAACCTAAAATAATTGATGGTCGATTATAAATTCAATAATGATATTGAAATCATAGATGTCGACCAAATATATTTTTTAAAGTTATGTGTTTTTAAAACTAGATCCTAAAGCACTAGGTTGGGGGTGCTATAGTTGGTATTAGGATAATGTTTAGATAACTTTAAAGGATACGATGATATAAGTTCATGATGATTTAAGAGTTATGAATTTCATCAATACTTGATACATTAAAGATGATATGTATTTTAATGATATATATTAACCATTAGTTTTATAGTATTGAATATTTGATGTTGTTTGGGGATTATAACAAGAGAACATTAGTTAAATCCCTATGCAAAAGTTTTTGTATAAATTAATCTCACAAATTTTTTATAAAGTGGATATTAAGAGTAATTATTAAAAATTAAATCTCTATCTAGTTATTAGAAATTGGATTCTATTTTTGTGTAGATGCATCGAGGGGTAATAAACCGGAAAAGGGTTGGGCTGGTATGTCTTAGTCATTATTCTAGTTCCTGGTGAATGGGACCTAAATGAACACCTATACAAAAACTTCTATGGGATACACTTGGATTTATTCACATTCACATTATAAATCATTAACATAAGCTTTTATCAAAGGTAAAAGAATATAGAATCTAACAGAAAAATGAAATTGGGTAACCAATATTAAGAACAATGTCTTTGATGGTAGGGTACAAACATCATTTATAAATTTTTTCTTCCATGTTAATAGTTTCCCATTTTTAAATTTAATAACTCGGGTATATTCATCCCTAAACATTCCTTTAATGTAAATACTTTATTAAGAAGAAATCAAGCTAACAATGGATGTAATAGACAATATGGTGATTTGTGATACTAGTAATCTATTTGAAAATGAACTGGAATTATATATATTTTTAATTCTAAATAAACTATCAAAAAATATGATTAAAAATTTGAATATAGTTAAAGTCCCAAACACACCAAAGAAAATAATGTCAGAGTCCCATGAAAATTCAATTGATGACAATGATGAAAGAAAAACTAATTAATTTACTTAATGTAATAAATATGATAAGAAAAAAATTGGGGATTTCTTAAAAGCTTATATAATTTATTTATGGTAATGGAGTATAGAAATCATCTGGATACCAAGGGAAATTGAAGTGTTTAGTTAACTTGATTGAGAAAGAAGAATTTTGTTCTAGTTTTACATAAGATATTAATGAAGAAATTAAATTTGAAATTTTATATTAAGAAATATCCAAATTTTTTGAAATTGTTTATTGATATTTTTTAAACAAATTTCAAGTATGCAATTTATTTAAGTATGGTAGAATGTTACATAAAAATAATTCAGAATATATATTTTCCTTTAAATAAAATGATATTCTATGTCTTTCTTCAAATACACTAAATCAATGTTCATAATACATTAATAAATTTAAATAATCATATTTAAAGTTTAATATGATAACATATAATATTTATATAAGATATAAAATATTTAATTTCTTTAATTAGAAAAAATTGGTATGAAATAATATTAGAAACACTTAATATTTAAAAAGGATTTTTAACTAAAATAAGTTTATCATTATATTTTACGTTTTCTGTTAATAGTCAAATATTTTTTTAGAAATATAATTACATAAAAATTCATTATTTTTTAAATTTATATTTTAGAAATTAACAATGTTTAAATTTTTATCACTTATTAAGAATATCATTTTTAGTAGAAAATATGGTTTAAAAAAGTATCATTTTCCTAAATTTATAAATATATAAGAATGAACTATAAGGCTAATAAATCAATTTATGTCATAAAATACGAAATTATAGAATGCAATTATTCACATTAAAATAATAATTGAATATTGATAACACATGGCCAACACTTTTTGAACTAAATTAAAATGTTACATTAATAATGAATAATGTTTTATGTATTTTCTATGAATTAATTTATATTTTTGTAAAATTATTTAATAGATATATTTTAAAGTCTTATAATCTTTAATTTTTTTAAATTAAATAAATTTTATTCATAGTAATTATTTTAAATGATAATTTTAATTCACACATAAATTTTATGCTTAAAACACTATTATCATAAAAAAATTATTTTAAGTATTGAGAACATTTATTTGAAAATTGAATTTACTTAATAAAAATTATTTCAATTACTAAAATAAATATATTATATAGGATTTGGATAGTCAAATTACATGGTAATTATAATATTAATAGTGAAGATTTTAATAAACTCACATTGGTGAAATTAAAAGATACCACGGTAAAAGTACACATGGGTAAAGTGAAAAGTAAATTTAAAAAACCCTAAATCACTCAATGCTATCACTAATATGAGTTGATGGGATGATTTTAGTCCATTTATTTTCTTATACACCGTAATTTATAATTATAGGGATCTCTAGTCTTAAATAGTGTAATGAAATAATTTAACCAGTTAAGGTAATTCCAAAACTACCTTTCCCTTAAATTATAAAGTGAAAAAACGTTAAATACATCATTAGAAACCAATACTTTTGAATAACTATCATGAACCAACCTGGATACCCTAGAAACATGATAAATGAGTCGATATTGATATGGGTAAAGGGAATTTCTGATCCCCATAGTTTGGAGACTAGCACTTCGAATCATATAAAATGAAATTGGGAATTAATTTTCCATAAACATTGGTGAAGGTAAACAATTCAGTATTAATAAGAGAAAAAATCAACTGGGAGAAGTGTAGAAGAAGTCAAACAGGTATAAAAAACCCAATGTACTATATAAAAGTACCAAAACAATAGGATAGTTAACCCAAGTCCCAATGGATGCAACGCTCTATGTCCACAGATCAATAGCTAGAACCACCTCCAGGAGGTGCTTTACCCTTGACCAAACATGAAAAGAGATAATCTACAAATGCCTAAAGGCCTAGGTAGGGTGTCATCTAAAAGACTATTATGGTCTCCCCAATTATTCCATAATTGATTCAAAAATTTAATTAACATAATAAATTGATTTTATTTTTAAATACATGTTTTTGGCATCTCAAAAGCATATCTAAACAAATAATGATTTATATTTCAAATAATTGATATACATTAAACA
Organism: Viscum album; assembly: GCA_963277665.1. Classification (NCBI taxonomy): domain Eukaryota; kingdom Viridiplantae; phylum Streptophyta; class Magnoliopsida; order Santalales; family Viscaceae; genus Viscum; species Viscum album. Next base: position 1,871,820,982 of record OY728146.1, on the reverse strand, counting down.
TATGCTTCACATTTAAATTTATAGAATATTTCTAAAAAAATAGCTTAATAAAATATTATGTATAAATTTATTTATATAAATTCACAGGGTCTGTAAAATTGTTTACAACAAAGGAATATATTCATTTCAAATACCAACGAGTGAGAAACATGGTCATATGCCTAATAAGGTATGATAGTTCTAGGATATAGCACTCTACACACTCATAGTGACATAGAAATATGTGCATAAATGCATCCCATTGGTATAACCAAAGGTTAATTCACCACCATCCTACTAGGGATGTGACCTTCTGAATTTATGTTTTGGAACACTATAAATCAAAGAGTGTTGTCCAAATAACTCAATAACTAACTAAGGCTTTCATATTCTCTAATTAGAAATCCACAACTGGAAATTTATTTTAAGAATGCTTAAAATAAAATTCATCTCATTCTCCATATAAAATATTCTAATTTTTCATTTAAAAACCAAAATGGGTTTATAATAAGAAACTTGCCTTTTTAAAAGATAAAACCCAAATGACTATATATAAGCTATTTTGAAGGAAATTTTCACAAATAAGAATATGAAATAAATTTAAAATTAAATTTCAAAATTCACTTTCACAATTTAAATAAACGAATTAAAATTTAAAAAAATATCCATCAATTTAAAAAATTTAAATTCAATAATTTTAATTCCACCAAATTCAATCAATTTTATAATTCTACCCCAATTCAATAGAATTTGGGGGTATTTCCCAATTTCATTCCAAAATCCAATTTATAAAACCAAATACCCTAAATCAATGGAATTGTGGTTTTACAGAATTCAATATCATATGAGAAAAGTGAACATATTCAATTGAAACAAATTTATTCTAATCGAACAATTTATGGTTACATAAAATCGCAAAACAAAATGAAACAACCTAACTAGGGTTTGCTAGACCATGAATCCGAAATCCCTAAATAGGATTATCCAATGAATAATGACGTAAAAAAATATCCAATAATAAATCCCAAGTTTAAGATCCAAATCCAAGGTTATTAAATCTTCCAAAAAACCAGACGATCCATGAAACCCTAGAGAGAAAAAGAGAGAGAGCAAGAGAACAATAATGTGTAGAGGAAACTAACTAAGAGGGGATTAAATTTTTTTTACCAAGATACAATCTACTTATGGGATGGTGTATAGAGGAAAAAATCCTCTATTGGGACCTCTTTTAGAATAATAAAATATGAGGGGTCAATTTTGGTATGTCGAGCACTTAAGACAAGGGTTTTGGGTGTTTTAAAAATAATTTTTCTTATTAAAAATCATGTATGCACGATCAGTTGGGTAGAGTCACATGGTTTAAACAAACCATGTTCCCTAGTCATGTTCCCCTTTTAATGGGTTTCCTTATTTCTTCTAAGATCTCATATGATTTTTCAAACAGTACACCAACCATGAAAAAAACCACTGCCTAATTTTTCCTGGTTTTCCCTAGTTGGGTGCACCATTTGGGAAAACAATGTACCAACCGTGAACAACCCCGAAATTTTCACAATTTCAAAAGTTTTCACCCAAAAGAACCCAAAAAAACCAAAATAGGTAATGGTAAAAATAATGGTTTAGGAATACCCAAAAACAATAATAAGATGTTACAACCTCCCCACCATAGAGACTTTATTTCCTTAGAAATCCTACGAAGAAACTTCCATGAAAATAAGATGATACCCCTGCTCTCTCATGAGTGCCTCCCTATCCCATGCTTCATGATAATCTAAAACATTCTTACATAGAAAACGAACCAAAGGTTTTGTCCTCATAAGAACTAAATTGGTTTTAGTATCAACTATCCAAACTAGTTGTTCTCTCATGGATAAATTATGTCCAACCTCAAGATCACTCCAACTTAGAACATGAGATAGATCAGATAGATACTTTCATAGTTGAGATATGTATATGAAATTATGTATTGAATTTAGCTGTGTTGGATGTGGTAAATAGTAATAAACTTTACCAACCTTCCCAATAACCTCAATAGATCAGACAAAACAAGGAGAATGTTTTCGTTACCTCCCAAGACATTGATGACCCAACCAAGGAAAAATATTCAAGAACACCTAGTCATTAAATGAAAACTCAAATATTCTATGAAAGAAGATTATTATAAGATTTATACCTTCTATTTTCCATCAACATTCTCTAATGAATCAAATAAATCTTTTCTCTCATCTTTTGAACCAATCTTGGTCTAGCCAAGGAACATTTCCAAATCTCCTACCAACATAATAGAGATCTATAAGGCTAACCGTACAAGGCCCCAGAAGGAGCCATTATGATGATGAACTGGTAACAATTGTTATCAGAAAACTAATCTTACAACAAATGATCATCCCAAGCCCCACCAAAGTCAAGAACACAAGAAAAAAAATCATAAAATCAAGAATCTATATAACTATTTCTGTCTTAAAATCCAACTAGAGAGGTATTCCATGCTCAAACAGATATGAGATCCTAGTTCCTCATGAAGGCCTATCTAAAAACGTTAGTGAACTGAGGATCCATATGAGAGACTACAATAGATGGAACTCCATACAAATGAACAATCTCTTTCACATATAGATTTCCCAACTCCTCAAATTTGGTTATATCAGGAATGGGTATAAAGTGAGACAATTTTTTATCCTATTGATCAAAAACCATATCACATTATTCTTTCTTTAGGTATTTATAAACCCAACCATAAAGTCCATTGATATCTCAACGCACTTAAATGTATGAGATGAAAGTGTCTATAGAAATCTTAATGGTTTTTGGTGCTCGACCTTGGCTTATTGACAAGTGTAACAATGAGAGACAAATTCAACAATTCCACACCTCATACCTTACTACAAAAATCAATTCCACATGTCAAAGAACATATTTTTTGGTTCCTGGGTGAACTTCGCATTGGTAGTTATGGATAACCCCCTTCACATCTTTCCCCATTTCTAAATACACAAAAAAACAATTAAGAAAAAATTAAATTCCCTCGATGAAGAATGACCAGTTAAGTATAGTCTCCCCACCATAAAGAGAGTCTCTAATTCTATGGAACATGTTATCAAGATTTTGATCCTAAAAAATCATCTTTAGAAGAGTGAATGACATCTAAAAACTATCCAAGGAAACCTCAGACCCAGATTCCTAGACTCCAATATGAAGCTACGCAAAGACATCCATCGAGTTCCACTCTTCTGAAGATTTTTTCATAGATTGAGTTGGAAGTTTCCTACATAAAGAATTTGTGACAACATTACCATTACCTAGGGTAAAGTCATTTTCAATGTCAAAATATTTCAGGAATTCCAAACAATACCTATGGAAAAGATTCAAATATTTTGTAGAGAATATATAACTCAAGCACTTGTGGTCGAAAAACATGGTAAAAAATTATCTATAAGGGTAATGCTACCAACCTTTAAGAACATGAATCACAGATACATGTTCAAGGACATAGGTTAGAAAATTATTCTAAAGTGTCCTAAGCTGACGATATCCATAAGAAATTACATGATCATATATTCATAAGAATGAAACCAAAACTTGAACCCAATGAATCAAAGAGTACCACATAGCCCTGCACGACCTCTAGAAGAGTCAACATCGACGTATTATTCAAAAGATGTTTCATCTCAAAAAAAGTACTCTGAAACATTTCATCATAATAAAAATGTACACTATTTTGAGTAAGAGTAGTAATCGAAGAATCTAACTGTGAGAAGTACTTTACAAACATGCGATATTAACCAGCTAAAACAAATATTCACCAGATATAAAAAAAATCGTGGATGTTAACATGTCATAATATCATTTAACTTTTCCTATTCAACTAAAATACCCTATTCTGACAGCACATGGAAAAATAATTTCACCTCCCAAATCCAGAAATCACATTAATAAATATTTTCATAAAGACATTGATTTTCCAAAAATTCTAAAACTTATCTGAGATGATGGACATGATACTCCTTATACTTAGAGAAAGTAATAACGTCATCCACAAAGACCACCACAAAGGTATAGATATTCTAATAGAAAATAAAATTATATAAATCCATGAAAATGGAATGAAAATTGGTTAGACCTAATGGTATAACAAGGTACTCATAATGGTCATACCTACTCTAAAAAGGTGGTTTTCTGGAAGTCAGATTATTTTATCCTCAATTAATGGTATCCTAACCAAAGATCAATATTTGAGAATCACATAAACACTTTTAAATTATTAGAAAAATTATCAATCTATAGAAATGGATAATTTTTCTTTATCATAACTTGATTGAGTTTTCGATAATCGACAAAAATAAACAGTGAACCATCAACCTTCTTAGTAATGAGAAGTGACACTGCCCAATGTAACACACTAGGGTGTATAAATACTATCACAAGAAGATCATAAAATTGAGCCTTCAAGTCCTTAATTTTATCTTATTCCATGTAAAAAATAGGAATATAAAATGTTTTAGTACTAGTATGTATGTCGATATAAAATTCTACCTCCCTTACTAGTGGAAAACTAGAGAAGTCCAAAGGAAACATGTCAGGAAAATTGAAAAAAAATAGAGGATCAACACTCAAATATTCCCACAATAGATCCAAATAAAACACATATATAACATTCCATAGATAAAAATAATAAGGTCCGACTCAACTTGACCTTTGGTCCCATTATCCTTGGAAGACACGACACACACCATCAGGTGTTTTGAAGGATAACCATTAAAAATAACAATCAATAGGGGATTTATTATCAATGGGACAATCCATCTTGAAAACATAATCAAGTGGTTTCATGCCAAGAACTAGGAAAATCCATGAAAGATCAATATATGAAATAGATAAAACACAATAATAACTGTAGATACTCCTATCTCTCTTCACACTAAGGGGTGTAGTAATATCCATCACATAAGAAAACATCTTCATATGAAAGATTTAGTAGATAAACAATATGGGTTGAAATAAAAAAATGAGATTCACTAGTAACAAATAAGGTAGTCACCAATGATGAATATACTTTTATGGTACCTCTCACATTTGATGGAATCATATTTAATTCTTTTGTAGAATCTTTCACTATGTGAAGAAGCATCATTCTGGATGCTTGTGGTAGGAACCCCTATTTCCATGAAGCATATAATTTCCCCATAGTTTTATAAGGTTTTTAATATCCCATTCCACTATGAGGAGTAGAATCAACATAGAATAACTTCAGTTGGTGACCTGAGCGTCCGTAGAAACCAGATATCATTGGTGCCTTAGTGAAAACCCTCCTATAAATCCCTAAAAAACCAAACAATTATAAAATTAAATGACTTCTTCTAGGTACTATAGTATGTTTAAAAAAACCATACCCTATGAATCACAATGTGAATCACCATGTTTCTTCTTTACTTGGAAGGTAATTTCACTGCCACTAGGAGAGAAAGAAACTCCCGACAACCCTGACTCACCTGCTAGGTCCATTTTGAGTACTTGTGATCTATCCAAAAATTCAATATAAGAAGGTAGATTCAAAAAGAAAACCTAAGAATAAATATCATATTATATTCCCAAATCAAACCATTAAGCCTTCATCTTCTCATTTGATACTCTCTTAGGTGTAAACTGCATGTGCTCAACAAAATGATTTGTATAGTCTGTCATGGTATTGTCAGCCTACTATATTTTCCAAAACTCCATATCCTTGGCCAACCAAATTGACTTTGGATATAACAATTTAGTGAGAAGATCATTAAATTACTTCCACTATTGTTCATCATGATTTTTTTCTTTCACCATCATTTCCTACCTTCACCTTCTTAGTTTTTTCAGAATGGGGGTGACACACTTCACCTTGATTTCCTCAGGTGTCTCCAAGAAATTGATAAAGTGGTCAATCTGGATCAGAAGTCCTTAGAATCATGTGGATCATTGGATCCCTTTACCTATGGAGGCTTCTACTAATGTAACACTTTAGAGTGATTCCTAATATCATCCCTTTGAGGATTCATAATTGGATCGTAGATGAGAGATCAGATGGTGACTGTCCTAGAGCATATATAGTATTCATGATCACCTCAACCTTATTTAGGTCCATAAGAGGATGTACTCAATTAGGTTTAGAAGTAGCTTCCTCCTAGATCAAATTCTCACATCTTCTCAGAGGCATGGTGCTACAAAACATCAATAGAAAACAAAGAAGACATTAAATTCACAATCTAACAGAGAAATAAAGGGAAAATAATCCTAACAAATTTAAAACCATGATTTATATTTCAAACTATTAAAATCAAAAAATGAGAAAATACTAGAACTAATATTTATGAAAACCCTCCCTAACCACTCCTAGTGACATAAGGTTCATTGAGGTGAGAGATATTTAGGAACTCAACCGAAAACACCTCATAAGTCTGGATAAGATTACATAAATGTATACTGACTTCAAGAAAATATTTTATTCCTAGAGCTCTGATAAAACTTTTTCACAAACAGGCCTGGGTACCCAGGTAGCCTGAAAATTGAGCCTCCAGTGACATTTCCCTAAGCGTGATCCCAATCCCCATGGGTTGGAAACTAGCACTTTCCATCATAAAAATAAAAGTGGAAACGGTTTTTCTACAAACATCGTGGAAGTATGATAAACAAGTCAGTATGAGTACAATATAAGCTCCACATGGATAAGTGTACTATAATTGAAACAACTATAAACAACTTATATTAATAAAGTAATATAAATGAAAAATAGGATAGATAACCCAAGTCCCAACATAAAATTTTTTCCAAGTCCATAAATCAATAGATAGAACCACATCCAAGTGGTGCTTTACCCCTATTCAAACTAGGAAGGAGATAATCTTCAAACACTTGAAGGCACATATAGATTGTGATGTAAAATCCCAATAGGGTATCACTAATGATTCCACAATAGATTTCAATATTTAGTTATCCAAATAAAGAGATTTAAATTTTAAATAAGAATTTTTGGATTTTTAAAAGAATATGTAATAAAATCATTATTTACATTTAGAATGATGGAAATAATTTAGAAAACTTTTTCACATTTAAATTGATGAAATATTTTTTTAAAAATGGGTTAATAAATAATTTTATATAAAAAATTTATATAAATTTACGAAGCATATAAAGAAGATTACAAAAAATGGAATATATTCATCTCAAATACCAAAAAGAGAGAAATATGGTCATATTCATAAAAAAAGTAAGATATTTCTAGGCTACATGACATATATATACACATATTTTCTTGTCATCTTGAGAGTGTGCAGTTGTATTGCCTAGAACTATTTTACCTTTTTAGTCATCTAGCCATGGTGCTCACTTGATTGTATATTAAATGAATATATTTTATTTTTTTAAACTAGTTTACATTTCTTGTGAATTTATATAAATATTTTATATAAAATGTTTTATTAATCAATTTATTTTGAAATATTCAATAAATTTTAATGTGGAGAATATATTTAAACTATTTCCATCATTTGAAATATTAAACATGATTTGTTTAAATATAGTTTTGAAATTCCAAATTTTTTTTATTTAAAATTGAATAATCATTATTTGGTTAATTAAATTGGCCAATAAAAATGAGACCACCTACCTCAGGACCACTAGACCATGAATCAAAAATCTCTAACTGTTATTTGAAAGAGAAGAATGATGTAAAAAAAGATCCATGAATCAAACCTAGTTTTAAGATAAAATAAATCTTATTATATCTTCATACAACACAATGATTAAAGAAACCCTAGGGAGTAAAACAGATAGTGGGGGATACTGACAATAATAAGAAGAAACTAACTGGGATAGGATCGAAAGTTATTGGACAAACATGGATCCAATTTTAGGAGGGTTTAGAGGGGGAAAATCCTATATTGGGAGATCCCGTGGAAGAAGAGAATTTTATGGGTTGATTTCGATCCATGAGGGACGTAAAAATAGGTTTCAAGTGTTTTAAAAATAATTTTTTGGATTAAAAATCCTGTACACATGGTTATCTAGGTAGAGCCATAAGGTTTAGACTAACCCTGCACCCTAGCCATGCACCCATTTTAATGGGTTGCATGGTTTCTTATAATAAGTTACAAGATTTTTCAAACCATTTTCCCACCATAAAAAATTCCACTACCTTGGACTACAAGGATTTCTATAGTAAGTCTCACCATTTGGGAAACTATGTTCCAACTGTGGACATCCCCATAATTTTTAAAATTTCAATAGTTTTCACCCAAAACAACCCCAAACAAAAACCAACCGAAGCATAGTAAAAAGATGTGTCTAGGAATACCTGAAAAAATTTAATCCAGGTTACAATTCAATAGTGTAAATATTTCCATTTTTCATCCTCTAACACTATCCCATTAGAAAGATCCTTTTTTTCTTCTTTAATTAACTTAATCTCTTCACTTACATCAACAATTTTAAAGAAAAATCAATGTTACTGATGTGAGTATTACATTCCTATAATACTTTAGCTCTTATTATTATCTTCCTAATAATCCATAAATTTGTTAATATAATTAATTTACTACCATAAATATTCTTAAATTTCACAATATTAATCTATCATCAATTATTCATTCAGTCTACAGAATCCTATAAGAAAAACAAATGTGTCCAATGTGCATACGTATGGATTTCATCCTTCACAAGACAATGCTAATCATTTTTGATCACTTATTCTTATGTATGTTATTATGGATTTTATTTTTCATTTATTATATTTTTAATTCAATTGTGAAAAAATTTTGTTTTTCATTTACTTTCAATCCATCCATTCTTTATGGATTGATACCGTTAATCTTGCGTAGGTGCAGACTTCCACTACGATGAATGGAATTTATTATTTCTATTAATAAAATAAAATGGATAGACCTAAAACTATTATTAATTTTTATCATAATTATAATTCTTAAATTATTAGTTTTTATATACAATCATTATTCCATCCATTGAATAATTGGTTTATCAATTGTCTAGAAGTGAAGACCGTCGTGTCCACAAGAAGTGAAGTTAATTCGAAATCAACACCCATTTTTAATGGTTATAATAATTAAAAATATGGAGATTTATAATATATATTACATTTATAATATTCTAAAAATTTTATATTAACATTGTGTAATAACACTTTCTTACTCATTCAATCATATTGACATGTTTTAGATTTAGTAAGTTTATGTCCAACCTGAGTGATGTATTAATGTTTATTTAGTGAATGATTAAATAATATTATATCCCATTAATGAAATATAATAATCAGGTATTAATTATTTTTTATGTTTTCTATAGTTATAGTATTAATATCTAATCATGTTTATAATTTATCATCTTTATTTATTAAGAACTACTCAATCATGTTTTCCCCAAAATCATGTCCAAGGGAAATAATTAAAAATTTCATGGGATGAAAGTGGAAAATTATAAATAATAATGTGATATATTTTTAAAAAACATAGGAAATCTAGGAATTTTTAACATTCTAAAAAATATCTAGTATCAATATTAACATTACAATACATGTATAATACAATTAAAAGTGTTAACACACGATGTTAACTATTATTTATAATGAACTTATTTATTTATAATAAATAACTAGAAATTAAATATAGAAAATGGTTATAGATATGGGTAAGGATCTAAAATATATTATTAAATTAGTTTTGGTTTTTTTTAGGATTTTTTATTCTGAATAACTTAGTAAGGAAATAAGGTAAGATATTTCTATGTCAATTTTTTTTATCAAGACATGTTTTAAATTATACACCAATTTAACTTACATGGTGTACATGATTCAAAATTATTATGTTATCATGAAATATATTTTTCTCAATGTATTTGAGGATCATTTTAAATATCATTATGCTTCAATGTTTTTGGTTAAAAAATTTACTTTGGTCACAACTCATGTTTTTTTCTTGAGTTGGGAATTTTCATCCTGAAAATGATCTTACCTGTCACATTTGTCCTACCCTATCCTTTTAAATATAGTGGATTTCCACTAAATCTTTTGGAAATTAAATCATCTCATTAAATTTTTTGTATTTGGTGGATCACATTCTAACTAAAAATGAGTTATTGAAACAAATCAACACCATCCTAATAACATGACCCTTTTTATTCCATATCCGTGATTTACTAATTAAAAGTAGTTACTATATTTTTATAAGTTAATTTCATACTTCTATTCACCTATTATAAATGAATGATTTCATAATAATTTTTCAAAAAATGGGTTTCAATAAAAGGTTTTAATGGATATTAAATGACTTCAACATGATTATTTTTTAAGAAATCTTTGATTACAATGTAATGTTTTAAAAAACTCTAAAGTTCCTACATTTTAAATTGTTTTAAGGTTATTTTCAACTAAATTCACCACATTTAAAAATTTTTCAAAATAAAAACATTTAAATTTTTTCCATGTGTCTCATTTGTAATATAAGTAATCTCATTTACACATTCATGTTTTAAAAAAATGAAATTAATATTAACATGTTTTAACAAAATATTATTTTTTTAAATTTTTTCATAGGAAAATGGAAATTATTAACTTTTTTGAAATTTTCATAATGGTTATAAGTTTCTTTCATCTATATAGTATGTTTCATTAATGTAAATTTTAAATTGATACCATACACCTTATTTATGAAGATAACTTATGAAATTCCTTTTCACATCTACGATATGATCCATCCCTTGTTTTTTTGTTCCCAATATTCAAAATGAAAAGTAATTATTTACTTCTAATTGTTTTCCTTTATTAATTCCCTATATTCCATTAATTAATTGAAGGGTCTTCAACTAGATTCCTAATATATTAATTTATTCTGTAAAGTAAACCCTAAACTGTATATCCATTTTTCGATATGGGGTAAATTCTATATTTGTTATCATATTTGTTGCATGGTATTTACCTAGAATTATTTTTATAGTCATTGGATACCCATTTATTTTCCATGGGTTAATCAGGTCATGTTTATTTATGAATTCTCGAATGGTTTCTTAGGGAATGAAATTAAAATGATATAAACCCCATTTTATTTCCTTGGAGTTTTATGATATTTTGATTGAAACCATGTGACACACATAAGTATAATTATTATTATGTTGTAGGTGGGAAAAAATTTATATATCCATCTTAGGCATTGGATAATGTTTACATCTCATAAGGTATCATTATGCCTGAGAATTAAGCCAATATTATTATGGTGCATGGGAAATTATCTTAGCCAACTATGTTATGTTAATGAGATAGGGTGGATTGATTAATTCTTATGATAGTAAAAAAAATTACATTAACATGATGACATGTTCTTATGTTATTATTGTTTTTAATCAATTTACATATGATATTATATCTGTATTACGTAATTCTATTATTATGATAATATTTATTATTATATCATGTTATACATCATGAATCTCATGTTATGATATATTAGCAGGTTTACCAATACAATACATTTGGGCTCAAAAATAATTTTTTTTCTATTTATCCATATATGAAAGGAAGTATTAAGTATGAAAATTCTATAAGAGTATCTTATATAGAGAATTTATGGGTAATGTTGGAGACCCATTATTGAATTGTTAGCTTTTTATATAGTTTATAAAAGAAAATTTGATGATAAGACTATAGATTTATTTTCGAAGATTTTTCCTAATTATATAAAAGTATAAACTAAAATATCCCTATATTTTAAATGTTATAATGATATTGGATGTGTATTAAATCGAGTGTTTTAAGTTATGTGTTTTTGGTGTTAGATTTCGGAACACTTGTCTCGGGGTTCTACAATCAAAAAAATCTATTTCACTTGGCTTAAACATGTTTTCAAATGACAATTTTATTCGTTTTTTTGAAATTATGCGTGTTATAGTGATCTTATAAATTTTCAAATTAGATAAAACTAACAATTTTTCATCAATTAAAAGAGATTATCCCTTACACAACACATCTTACAATTATTTTTCAGATTTTTTAAGATAGATTATTAAATCCAATTTAGAAAACACTATCTCATAAAAACCATGACACATATATTATATAATCTGATGTTATATTTCATGGTTAATAATAATATTTATAATGTTCACTTGAATTCTATGTTATGATTTTTTTAATGAGAAAATCTATTAGTAATAATTAACTTGAATTATCCAAAATTAAATATGTGTTTAGTCTCTCTAACTCATTATTATACATGAAAAAAAATTCTCAATGAATCCTCAAATATTAATTCTTTAATAGATATGTAATCCTTTATATTAAAAATAATTATTTCTACCATATCTGGTAATATTATCATCATGGATCTATAGTATGTTATTGGTTCTCTATGAAATCAAAATATAATTATACAATATTCATATACTCCCATGATATGTGGAAATTAAAATTTATCTTGATTTGTTATAGGCATTACATTATGTTCAAATAATAAATAACTCTAAATGAAATTCAAAAATTCATTTACTATTAAAAACATAAACTTTCAAATAAAAAAAATCCATAAGAAAAATAATATTTTTAAGTGGTTACACTTATTTTTCTACAATTGATAAAAAACTTCCAATGTGTTGTCTTTATAATCATGACTGGTTCATCCATCAAAATTATTATCATAATCACTTATACATTAAATATATAAACTTATATAGTTCCTACGCATTGAAATTTTAGAATATTGTAAAAGATGTATTTATCTATAAATATATTCACTAATTCACAAATTACATATTTTAGGATTGATCTTTTCATAACTTATCTATCATCCCTTGATAAGTTATCATCATCCTTAAAAATATGCTAAATGTTATTAAAAGTTTAATTGCAATTTTTTATTGAAAAATAATGTAGTGGTTTCATTGTGCATTTCATAGAAATCAAGAAACCTTTCAATTTGATATTCACACATCATTTATGATCTGATTATTTATTGTAAATCTATATTTTCCATATACATATATTTTATGTGTGATGATAGATACCATAATTTTTTTTCTCTTTGAGTAAAAATTTAATGGATAAAAATTTATCAGACTATTTAATTTTATATTTTTGTTATTAGAGTCCCTGATTTTATGGTTAGAGAAAGGATGTTGAAAATAGAGAAGATATTTTATTTAAATAAGTGCATTGTAGTATGGTTGTATTTTTTTCTAAAGTGTTTGGTTGTTGAGTTTAGATGAATTAGGATGATGTATCATTTCTTGGGTAATGATAAATCATATTTGTGTGGTTCTACGTTTCATGTTGGGTGATTACATATGATGTAAAGGGTGTTGGTTATAGTGTGGGTCATTATACATTAAATATATTAAAGTTTTTATATAAGAAGGATTATTTAATGAATGTTAAGTGTCTTGAGTCGTACTATTTTAATATTTTGTGAGTTTAGTAATATTAGTGTAGGTATCTATTTTGGTGTTTATGGATAAAAGTTATTCATAAAGTTTTTTGTCTCATTATTAAATCTCATATAAGTTTTTGCACATAATACTTTAATTTAATTTGGATTAAATCAATAAGTTATGTTGTAGAGCCCTTAATGGAAAATTTATGGTTCTTCCAGTTTTTAGTCATGGTATCACGGTGCCATTTTAACATCAATTTTTGTTTAAAGGTGCCTCAAGGATTATATGGAAATATTTTTTTTCTGCATAGTGATTTTTATATGACAAAAAACTGTGGAATAAATAGATTAGTTACACCATGTCCATCATTATATTATTATTTTCAATGAAGTTTTTACTATCAATTAATGATAGAGATTATTATAGATAAATATATGATTTCAATAGGTATATTTTATTCATATACATTCTGGTGTGGATATTACTCATTAAACCATGAATTCTAAAATTTTAGGGTCTAGTTTTAATTTCAATTTTGAATCAAATTATTCCAAATCTCATAATTTTTCCTTGATCTATAGGAGACCATAGGTTCACCCTTAAAAAACATTGGGAAAAAATTGATTGGTTCTATCACTCAAAATCTGGATATCATTATCTTTTTGATCCAATGTGATTTTACATTATTTTTTCTTGGTTCTCCTACTCTCTACCATTCATATTGAGGCTAAAATAATATTTATGATTCTTTTTTAATTTTTTTGGTGTTGTGATTTATGTTGAGAATGGTAGAGCATGGGTCTTATGGTTGATCATCCCAGGTTGGGTGTTATTATATTTGGTTTTCATCACCATCTTTGTAGAGATTTTGAAGCACACATTGGTATAAGGTATTTGAGAAATTTGACTTTTTTACATATTATACATCAGGGAATTATCATGCTTCTAATTTTATTGTGTTGTTAATAATTATTAACCTAAAAATGATTAAAAATTAGTCTATAAAATATAAAATGGATAGTGATTCACAATTTATTTTCTTTATTCCATTGTACTATCTATATTTTATAGTAACGTATTTGGATTTGATGAAATGAACACTATTTTATAGAGACTTTATGTTGTTAAAATCACCCCCATAATTGAATAATAACATAAATATAGTAAAAAATATATTTTGTTACAATATTTATTTTTTTTGTCAGCATTTCAAAATGTTAATATGATAATATATGAAAGAAATAGAAAAAATGGAGTTCTATAATACGAAAATATGTACCTTTTCATAATTTAGTAAGATTTTTTTATTTTTTCATTGCTTTCAGAGTGTTTATGGGTGTATGTTTTAGTATTTTTTGGTGATGTGGTGTAGTTTTTTTTCAAGTTATAATATATAGGTTGTTGTGTGGTTGTGAATGTGATGGCATGGTAGTTATTTGGGAAGGAATTAATTTTTGGTATTAATGGGGGATGGTGTCTTTTGTTGAGTTGTATTTTACATTGTAACATATTATATTATATTTATGATTTATCTATAGTTATCTGATAGTATATAAAATATTTAGAATTAATTAAATGGGTAATATGATTAAATATATAATATGGAGAATATGAATGTAATACTTATTATTGTTGGAATAGTAATGTAAAATAAATTGTAATGGATGTGATATATAATTATTCTTCATAATGAATGAATTTATAAAAAATGTAAATGGATTGATAATAAATATCAATAAATGAACAAAATAATAAATGTAATGACACTGTTAAATTTTAATTATTCAAATCCTAATAATAATTTGATTAAATTTGAATTTAGTAGTTATTTTTTGGTTTTGTTGGGTAATATTGTGTGGTTTGTTATTAGGTAGTAATGATAGCCGTGGATATTGAATTATAATAGTGGGGTGAAATTTAATTTTTGTAATGTGAGTGATATTTTTTTTGAATACATTAGGTTACCCTTGAGTGTGTATGTGACATATGTTTTTTATTCCAGTGATTTTATACAAGAAACCACCCAAGTTGGATAACATTATCAATTATCATATTTTCTTTTGTTCTATGTGTTTTACCTAACATCCATTATGACATGGGAATGGATGGATGATTCATTTATCTCCCCCAATTTCTCTTATAGGTTATGTATAGGAGGTGATACACTATGTTCATGATAAATATGATTTAATGGAGAGTATACTAGGAAAATTATATAATGTGATGTGTTGATTATGTGATGATAACTAGATAAAAATGTGATAGAGGATGGGATCATGGTGCATGTCATACATGATAGGGTGAGGGGAGGTTGTTCATTTCCTTATTTTTCACCATTATCTACTTTGATAATGATGAATGGTGTGGATATAATCCAAGGACGTGACATGAGGCTATGTATTTGTTATTTTGGTTGATAAAATGTATAAGGTTATGTGTATATATGAATATTAATGTGATTGGAGAAATATGATGTACTTCATTGGTTTTTGAGAGTGAAAAATTAGTGGGGGAGTTATTTCATGGTACCTTATTGATAATATTACTTTTTATTATGTTATTGTACTATGATATGATATTGGGTGAGAAAGACTTGTTAATTTTGGAGATTATTTTCCATGAATAGGTGGTTGTTGGTTTTATAATTTTTTAAGAGAGGATTTAGTGAACATATTGAAAATCTGTTCAAGAGGTTATAAATAGGATATTTTGGAATATACACATATGATCATCCCTATATATATATATATATATATAAATATCTATCCAGTTTTTCTAGAGTGAGTTAGGGATTGATTCAAACTATACCATGTCATGGACGTTGTGATTATTGTTATTCTTAATATTATAATACCTTTTATTGATAATTTATTTTATAGATTAGTTTATTTATGTCATTAAAAAAAATTCTTGAATATTGGTTTTGATTTTAATTATAGGTACTTTATTGGTGGATTTATTTATATTATAATTGGATTACAAGTGTAATGCGTCCCATATATACATGATTATACCCCCAAGACTCTTCATCAACCCATTTTATATTAGAGGGTAGAAATAAGGGTTTCCATTGTCTTTTCATGGGTCCCAAGAAGGGATCTAAAAGTGGGTGTATCATGAAATACTATAAGTTTATCAAAATATTAGAGTTGGGGTTGCTTTTTCAGTGAGTAATTAGTGAGTACAATATGGGTTTCGTATAGAAATTATGTTTGTTAAAATTATTGTGTTCAAGAGAAATGAGGAAAAGCTAGGATATAAGGGAATATGGGACCAATGTGATGAAAAACCAAGACTATAAATTTATTGAAAACCCTATTTGAGTAAATTATAATTGCACAAATGATACATAGGGGATTTAATTTCATCACATTTCATTGTTCTTTTTGTTGAATTTGTGTTATTTTTAAAATGTTTAAAACTAAAAAAAATTAAATGATCATTTTCAAATTACATGGTTCTTAGATTAAGGAATTCCTTAATTACCATATAGTGATGGTTGGTGGTTGAATTCTAGATGTGGTTCATATTGGTGTGGTCAAATAATATACTATAATTGATAGTAATACGGTTGAAACTTATAAGAAATATGAGACTTTTAAAAACATGTTTAATTAGTTTCAGCTTCAGTGTTTTGAATAGTATGAGGGGGTGTCTTTCACATGGAGAATAAGTTCCCATTAAATGAGTTATAGTTCAACATCAGTTTAATCCATGATAAGAAATATTATTGGGTCCCCTATGATATACCTTATAATAAATAATCTCTCCCTTATTTTTTATTTTTTATTCAATAGAGAGAATGAGGAGTACCTAATTATGATGAAAAATTTGTGGAAAATGTTTCATGTACAATTTCATTTATTAATGATAAATATAGAGAAGTTATAGGAGGTTATCTCCCTCCGTTAAGGGAGACTGATCATTGTGAGAGAATATAATCTTATTTGATGATCTCAACTATGTTTTCCCAAATATTTTTCATGATGGGGAGACCATAGTGTGTAATTATATGTAGGAAAAATATCTAACTATACATTACATTTTATTTCTATTTACATTGATAATGTATTTGGAGTTACTAAATAAGGAAGATGTGACTGAGATAATTCTCATACAGTTGGGATATCCTCAATATGTGAGTTATCAAAACTCTCTAATGAGTATAAATACAAATTTTGGGTCTTGAATATCAACATAGTAGAGTATTCGTCTGTATAGGTCTTATTATTATTTTTTTCAACTCACATATCATGATATAGTAGTTATTATTCCTTGTTGATAATGTTTATTCTCATTTGTTTCGATTATTTTGGTCCTTTTCATTTTTAGATACAATTCCTTACCCTTATTAGTAACTAGAATAATATAGGTGAGTAGTTTTGGTACATCCAAAAGCTTGGTTTTCACATAGGACTAATCAAAAAAAATTAGTAAAAATTTTTCTAGATGATTAGAGATGTGATATGAATTGGAATACACTATGATACCCCATTTCTTTGGGACATTGGATATATTATGATTTTAGAGGGATAAATTTATATGTACAATAAGGAAATTTATAATGGCATAGTTAATTATATAATATAGAGATGTTAATTCCATGTAGACTATAAATTATTCTAGAAATAATATAAATATTTTATACCACAGATTTATGTCTCTTTTATCTTGTAGTGTTTCATTATTTTATTATACTAATCATGTTTCACACCATGTGATTTAAAGGGAGATGATTCGAGTGATAATGGTGTTAAAAATGATAGTTTTTGGTTAGTCCATATTTCTCAACATGTTCTTGGATTGAGTGATAATTATAGTTTAACATCATTCAAGTTAATTTTTTTCTTTCTATGGATATAATCATATTATTTAATTCTTATAATTGATTTCTTATATTTTTTGTATGTTGTCAATTATTTCATTTTGGAGTATAGTTTCATTCTACTATGTATATGGATAGAGTGTGGTGTTTATTTAAGAGTGTGAATAAAAGGTGTATAATATTAATTTAAAGCCTCTTTTGTATCCTATAGTGGATTTTTAATTTGGTTCCGTAGTGATACAATTAGTCTTATTACCATGAATTTTAGGTTTTTTACATTTTTTTTCAAATAGATTGTGAAGATACCCCTTAATGTTATATTTTTTTGGGATATATTTTTAACTTTTTACCTCTTTAATTTTAATGGATAGTTAATAGTTATAATATTTTTAGTTATGGGAGTTTATAATTAATATAATATATTTTAGATAGATGGGTTTAATCATCCCATGCATTTCATCATGGGGTTATCTTGTGTTTTTCTCCAAGATTATGATTGGTAGACTATGTTTTTTAATATACTTTTGGTGAGTGAATTAGGTGGTTATTAAGAACAAATATCCCTACCACTATATTGATTATTTTTTCAATTAGTTTTATGAAACTATACTTTTTTTATGGATAAAAATTTCGGATAGAAATCCTCATATGAGGGTGAAAGAGGAGAATGAATGGAACAATGATTGGATGTGTTCATATAGGCATATTAAGCTAATATATTTATTGTTCTATGAATTAAATTCACCAAAATTTCTCAAGTTCCTCATGAAACATGAATTTTATGTATTCTTTGAATAGTTTATATCAGTTCTCGTTGAAGACAACCTTATATACATGATTCTATAGGAAAATCATTTAAACATCATAGGGCTATTTCAAATGTCCTTTCATGCCATCAACTCTTTGATATGTTATCCAAGTTCATGTTCAAGATGTATTATGTGTATTTTATAGAGTTTATGGTTTCTTGAAATTGAGTTATAGTTGATCCTTTAAAGATCAAATTGGTTGGTTATTGGTTTCCCTCATGAATATGGCCCTCGTACACAATATTTATGCTCATATAGTCCATTAACTGATGTTTGTGTCAAAATTACCCAAACCTTTATCAACATAAAATTCAAAAACATGGAAAAAAAATTCTTTCATCTTGAGTGATCAATTATAATAGGATTTTAAATATAAGATCAAAATATTAATCAGTCCTCATATTCATCAGTATCTTGGGGATGCATTCATGATAATGGTCTTATGTGATTATTAAAATTGAAATTTATGATATATCATTACAAAATAGAGGTTATTTCGTGTACCACCCCAGTTTCCCTTTTTGTACATTCTCTAATATATCTATACACAAGACCTTAGGTGTACCTCCCCATACACCAATGTTTTCTGACAAGAAGCAAGGTTCTGATTAGGTGATAGTTAGGAGAATACTCCCTTTGGTGATGATCATAATAATGGTCCCTATATAAAACCCTACATAATACGGACCCTAAACTACATAATAAACACAATAAAATCTATTAAAAAAATATTAATCATAATAATAAACCAATAATAGCATTCACAGATAAATAAACATGCTATAATAGGTCTTATAGAATAGATAAGTAGGGTCATTGAGGGATGACCATATAATACATATATATAAAAACCCAAAATATTTTCCATACTAATATAGAGAAAACATCAGGTCTACCACCATCCATCCCATGAAAAATAGGTACACCCTTAATCACTAATGTTCGGCTCCCAGGCCCGATCCCTTATAAGATCTCAACGATATAAAGTCTATACGCTTCCCAAGGTACTAATTGAGAGTGTGTGTACAAACATAGTATGCCACAAATAACATGTACTTGTATTACATACATAACTTTAAAATGTATAGAAAATATAATAAAAAATGAAACACACACACATTTAATAATTAACTCACTCCACTCGCGCTCAGTATCCAAGTGGTATTTTCCCAACTACATCCAATTCCAGTATATCTATAAATAAGTTCTCCCAAATATATATTTATCATACAATAAAAGTATATAAATATATATTTTTAGTGAAAAGACCAATGGATTAGTGCCCATGTATCCCTTGAAGAATAATATATCTAGTGAACCCTTAGGTTCCACCCATAAACATAAAACCTGACACCTTATGCTATATGATTCCAACTGTATCATATTTTAGTTAGGGACTAGAATCCTATGAGAATTCACAACCAATAGGTCCCAAGTCCCTCAAGATTCCACACAAAGAGAATCATCATTTAAATAAATTGATGTTCTGAAGCATAATGATATCCATCTCCCATGTATAAAAATTCACCATAAAATTTAATCCTGACAATTGGAGGCACACTGATATCTTTCCTCCAATAATCCCAACTATAAACCTCAAATAAAATATTGATCGTATACCCCCAAATGATAGTATCAACACCATCTCATAATGGTCCATAACCATCAAACATTTCTTTATATGGTGAGAATCTCCCCCATAACCAGTGGTCAACACCATCCTATATGCCACAATATCTATAGAGGGATCCACCCATAACGAGTTGTCAACATCCCCTCATTTGAGTCCTATCTACATTTACACAACTCCATTGGAATATTTGCTGAAAATTTTGAGTGGAAATTTCCATCATTTATTAAGAAACATCATCTGACACCTCATGCCCTTGTGACCATGTCACCCAAATCCCAATGTTCATCACTATCCAATGGTCAATTCCCTCATCATGAAGTCATCATCACCTCATATATCTCAGTCCATGACTTGCACATTCCCATGAAACCAAAGAAATCATATCATATTTAATTAATTTAAAAATAATAACCGGCATAACCTGGTAAAAATACCTTTACATTGTTTACCATATATAATTAGACTAGGTCATACCCAGTTGAATCCCATAAAAATATTTAATCAAATATAAATCATAAATTAATTAATTATGGGTTTCACATGGTCAACCCACATGTGTGTATTTAGTAGGCACCACAAAACACCCTTAAAAATAAGTATAAAATAAGGCACCACGTATATTAGACTTGGAAATTATCTTTTATCGAATATCATCCACTATCTTAGGCTAAAATAGTAAGAATATGAGTTTAAGTAAAATGAACTAAAAATAGAGAAAATAATCTCACACATATTTAGCATTTTTTATAGAAAGATAAGAGGGTAAAGGAAGTAAGATGATTGAATTCTTTACCACTAGTCCTCCATCATAAAAAAGCATTATCTGATTAGAGTCGTAATGAAAAAGAATGATCCAAGCCATGGATAGGGGAAGGAAGGTGATGCGAGACCCAATGGGCACTCCTGCATTTTTGTGTAGAGAAATTAGGGGAGCCAAGCCCCATGTGGTTTCTAAAAAACCCACCTACAAGATTTAAAATGTGTAAATTTTACATGCAATGTATTAGGTTCATGAAGAGTCTGTGTCTATAAGTTACTTCGAGATTCTCCATCTCACCGCCCCACCATTCAATGGATTTACATATCCTGACTATAATTTCATATCAACATGTCCTATATTGAAGATATCATCAATGTATCACCTCACTACTACTTCCTCACCTCCTCCAAATACAAGTAAAATATACTTTATACATTTCCATTACATCAACATTGTTTCGAATGTTATCTAATATATCTCTCCTAGATTAGATTCATATCATTCAACTATTCTTAATAAAAGGGTAACATCAAACCTTATACATGTAATTACATACATAATATATAGCAGTAATAAAGAAAAAGGGATTATACCCACTCTTTAAATATATTCCTATATTTTTGGATAGATTTTCAAGAATAGAATGATACCATGTTAAATTTGTAACAACCCACTATTGGATTTTTCTATATTATACCTTTGACTACATTATCAATATATGTACTCTACCTTATCCTAAGAAGGCTCTATGATCTATCTTCAAAGTGATTTAATCACTAGGATGTAGTCCAATTCACCTAAGTCATTCTTGGTGAATTATTCATTCAACAATGTCTTAAACACTATATGACATTCAATTAATTCCCCATAATTAATTTTTAATCAACTTATAATGTGATTAGAATAGTGGAATTCCCACTAAATTTATTACATATGCATGACCCACATTCCATCTTTATGAATTAAAATTATTTTATAAAATCATAAAAATGAACATTCCATTATTGTGATTCCTTAATTCACCCATAAATGTGTGTTTCCATCTTTTCTAATTTATTGGAACTATTTTAGTTATAAGACAATTTGGGTTTTTTCATATAGACATATTTAAGAAACATTAAATTTAGAAAAATGTTTTATCATCTATATTCTAAATTTTATAATCTGATAATACATCTTTTTCAATAAAAATATTATTTTATTTCAATATCACTACTAGTGATAAGGCTTTATCATAGTCTATGACTTGATATTTCTTGAAACCCTTATAAACTATTCACGCTTTATAGGTATTTAATTTACCATCCAGATTAATTTTTTGGAATACCCATTATCACCTAATGGTATTCAAATCCAATATAGGGTCTATAAATATCCAAAATTGATTTGGATATATGGACACTATTTTATAATGCATGGATTCTTTCTATTTAGCATAATCCTTAATATTTAATGCCTCTATGAAGGTTAGATATTGATCATTCTCTATGAGAAATGTGTCACCAGACATAGTGATGAGAAAACCATACCTCTCTAGTTCACTAACATCTTGATTATAAATACATAGTACTTGTGTATTAGGAATACCATTATCTCTCATTGTCTCATGTAGAGATTATTCTCATACCGAATCACATGCATCTGTACTTAAAATTCCTTGAATTCAATATTTCCCCCAATATTTCCATTTGAAATCCATTACACTTCTAAAAAATTACATGACTATCCATAATAACTTTTCTATATAAAGGGTTTCATATATATTGTTATTTATTTTATTAAGGATTAACTATAAAGATGAACATTGTGCTTCGAGATGCTAATTTTTCACTAGATATAGCATTGAAAAAAGTCTCACTTTTCATAACATGTATTTGTGACATATTGGGTTTCCATGCATACTGCAACTAATATGAAATCTTATATGTTACCTTAGTTCGTACATGGTTAAATAAATATGTCACTATATGAATTGTGTATCTCCCAAATGACAATGGAAGTGTTTCCTACCTCATCATTGATCTAACGATGTGAATAATTGTTTGATTTCCCCATTAACAAACACAATTCCATAGAATTATATTAAGATGTTTTAT
Organism: Viscum album; assembly: GCA_963277665.1. Lineage (NCBI taxonomy): Eukaryota > Viridiplantae > Streptophyta > Magnoliopsida > Santalales > Viscaceae > Viscum > Viscum album. The sequence goes on along the minus strand of OY728146.1, from coordinate 1,871,797,482 downwards.
TTGTGATACTATCCCACACTACTTTAATAGTTCAGTTAATTCTTAGGTTTGATTATCTTTTCCTCAGTCAAAGAGAAGTTCCTTAATTTTCTTATGAAGCTTGTTTTCAACCCCATTCAAGTTATCTATAAACATATTAAAGGAGCATGAATTATAATTATATATATATATGTAACCATACAAACTTTAATATTTTATAAGGGTAATGATGTATGAAAACAAAACCCTTTCCTCTTATAGAAATGGAGCACATACATCCTTACGAATCAAATCCATTAGTTTATCATCCCTTACTCCATTCCCAAAGAACTGTACATTGGTCATTTTCCCATGTAACCAATCATGAAATACATTACACGATTTCAACATAGTTGTGTCTAAAAACACATATTAATGTAATTTTTGTAAACAATTATCATTTATATGACCAAGCCTAATATTTCATAGGAAGGTGTTATATTATTCTTTTTCATTTTTTTTTCATTTATTCTATCAAAGGGGATTCATGTTCAAGTATATACAAGCAATTTTTTGATTTTTCATTAAACATCGTATTTTATCCTTATAAAAGTGAAAAAATTATTTACAAATGTTAAATAAAATCCCACGGTGTCTATTTTTGATAATGAGATTTGATTTCTAGTAACTGAAAAAACAGAATAATAATTATTTAATACCGGATCTAAACCACATTTCAAGGTAAGATGATAACCTCCCACCTCTAAAGATACTAGTTTCACACCATTTTAGGAGTATAGATACTCATATCCAATTTAAATAAAATATAATCTATTTTTTCCATTATATGAATAAAAATGTGAGATCCAAATGCTGTATCCAATACCCAACTTGTATATAATAAAAGATTTCATTCGATCACAAAAAACTAGAAGTAGAAGAATCACCTAGATTCATTTACCAGCCTTGCAATACTTCTCCAAGTGGAATTTCTTTCTATATTGAATGAATATAACCTCCTACTCATTACCCTAGCTATGTATGTTTTTATTTTTAAAAGGGAAGTGAATATACTTATTCTTTATGGGTTTATCCTTAGTCCCAATTGCCATTCCCTTCATTATTTTTTCCCAAATTGGAGTAAAGAATTTTTATTGTTTATATCCTTATATTCTTAGTGAAATAAATACAATAGCTCTTGGAGTGACATTTACATATTTTCAAAATTTTAATTAACAAAAAATTTAATAAGTTTGGAGGTAAAGATTATAATATGAGATTAGTTTTTAGTTCTTTTTTATGTTTTTACCATAGGTATTAAAGTCTCTCGATGTACCCTATCACCAAGAGTACATGAGGTCCTGCTTGATTCACAAATGTTTTCCTGTAACTATATAGTTAAATTTATATATCAATACCTTAATGACTTTATATATCCTGATATAACACTTAAAGGTGAGATAACATTTTTTAGAAATTTTTAAACTCATTGATATTTTGAAATTGTCCTGGAATTGATGATAGCATGATAAATTATACATCTAGTGAACCATATACATGCTTCTTATATTTTGGTTTATACTCCTTTATTTCTCCCAAAGGGGGCTCAATAGGAGGTGATGAATCTTGAAAAAAAATCTTTCTCTCTTAACCTAGTACTATATATAAGAACATGTACCACTCCTTGATGTTATTATCGATGAAGATATTTTTTCTTCAGAATTGATTATAGTAACGATGAACTAGTGGTGGTAATTTCCATTTGATCTGTACCGAATAAACATATAAATTATTAGTTTATCTTCATTACTATTTTGAAATTACTAACTAAATCATTAAATGTATCTGACTATTTTAAAGAACCCAATTACCAGTCACAACAAGATTCTAAATACCCAATCACTAGTGTATTCTAGTTACACGGATCCTTGAAACCTATTCTCATAGTCAATTGTATTTTTATGCCATTACAAAGAGTTTTATAGGTATAAACTATACTGGATAAAATTATTGACTCATTTCTCATTGATCTATTTATAGAGTTCCCTACTTCAAGGAATTATATCCTAGATTCCCGGAAAACATCATCCCTAAAGAGATTACAAGTTAGATATTGATTTCTCTTTTCTTCCATCTATAGTTAATTGAATCCTTTGTTTTCATAAATACTCCCCAATTGTATATAGTGCCCTCAAATAGGGACAACGAACACCTCATACACCTATTTGTATTCAAATTTAATCAACATAATATGTTGTGAATTAATATTACTTTGAATATTTTTATTATTAAATAAAGAATGAATTAAATTTCTTATGTTATATGTCCATAGTATGTGATTAAACTCAAAACCTAGCAATACATTAATAGAAAAACACCACCCACATCTTTATTTATTTTTCAACTGTGGATTTTTGTTTATTATTCTATGTATTTGTGTAAACATTCATATTAAAAAATAATAATAACCCATGATAAAATTAAATATAATACTCAACTAATCTTGATAAATTGGTATTGGTTAATCCATTTATGATCAATATATCAACCACGACTATAGGGGTAAAATACCTAAGTCATCTACGAGTCGTATCACCAATCAAACCCTATTAAAATATTTCCTCATAACATCTGTTATACATCCTTGCCTCATCATGGTCAACATATTTGATAACCCTATATATAATACATAAACACCTGATAAAGCTTATGATACATCCATAATCATACTGATGGAGGCACATACCCTTATTCATATTAATAAAATAATGATGATGCGAAGACCTGAAAAAATATATTAACTTATTCACATGATGTTTTATTAATTAATTAATTAATTAAAATACTATACAAAATTTTTATGTTAACACCTAATGGTCAATTATCAAGTAATTAAATTTGTAACAAAAATTAATTTTTTGAAAAATTCAGGTAGAGGGAAATTAGATGAAATAATAAATTATATTTATTTAAATAATATTTGTTTCATAGTTTCTTGAATATATTTATTTTTTATTGAAAAAGTTGAAATTATTTTTTAAATTTTCCAGGGATCTAGGGTTGCTCAAAAAACCACATAAAATGAGTTTTGGGTCTTTTGATCCCTAATGGGAACATGCTGGTCAGAAAAGTCCCACCCCATCCAGTTCATGAAAGGGAAACCCCACAAATTATAGGTAGGTTCGGACCTGCCCAGGCCTGTTCTAGGATGGGAAATCCTAGAAAGGTCATGGTTTAGCCGATCTGTATGAAGCTGCATGGGGTGGGGGGATTTCCACTAGAGTTTTATAGGGTCACCGAGTGATATGGGTCACTACAGGAGGGGATGAAGTTAACAGAGGGAGGCCTTGTACACTAGTTGATGAGGCTAAGAGGGTGTGCATTGTGGGAGCTGATAAAAGGGATGACATGTTGGGGGAGGGGGTATCCTTAAAGGGAGGGTGCATGCATGAGGTTGAAAGTGAGGGTTTCATGGAGGGGGTGGCGACTATGTGAGGCCGAGAAAGGGAGTCCAATTGAGGGAGCATACCTTAGAGGTGAAAAATAGAGGGGGATGACTAGTATGAGGTTGTTATAATGGGATGAAACTAACCATTATGGTAAATAAATGACTTTTGTGGCACTTCTTCCCCCCATTTTAATAATTATTTTTGGTTTAATCATTAGAAAGTAAGTGCCCAATATATTTTTTAATTTTATTCCTATGTAATGGATGATGGATAACTGATCCTCACCCAATTTTTTTATTCTTATTAAAATATCAAAATCCAATTACATTTAGGATTTGGATTTTTTTTCTATAATTCCAAATGTGTTTGGGATTCAAATTGATTAGATATAATATTTCTGACCATCATAAGGCTATATAATAGCATGAACTATTGTAGTAATTATAAAACTGAGTGGAATCAAACAAGAAATTCAGAAAAAAATTTACACACACACATAGTGATATAGATATATTTATATATATGTGTGTGTGTCTGTGTTATTCCATTTTATCAACATATAAATATATTTCTTTTTAAATTAAAATATCATATGAACATATCTTATATTTCATATATTGGATGAATGATAATAATTTTATGTTGGGAAAAAAATTATGACCTCTTTTTAAATTATAGTTAAATTTAAATTTTTTTGACCTTAGAATATTCAAGTAATACCTTTAATAAAAATTAAAGATAATGAGGGGGGGATGAAAGAATATGGGGTGAGTTTTTAAAAATTTCCTCACTAAATCAATATGATAACATTTTATATGATGAAGAAAACCATAATAATGTGATGAGGATCTTACATGAATTAATTTAATCCCAAAATGAAATGGAATAATTACCATACTTTAATTGAAGGCATTCTTGAAAACTACTCATTACTGGTGACCGTCTCTCGAAGGAACCAAGCTCGAATCCCTCTAAAATGTCCACATATTCATAACGGTTATATGATAACACTAATCATCAATATATGAGTGAAATAATAGAGATCCAATGAATCCTTTGACGTATTGATGATTAACACTATCCCATTTATTTGACATGTGTATCATATCGATGATAAAATTTTTGGAACTGGACTTCTCTCCATAATATACGGGAAGGAAGAGAGAGGAGCCATAAAATTCTGGTGGATAAATAGTCCATAGGAAAACAGATCCCTCTTTATTATATAGTTGAAATTAAATACCCAGAATGGGTTTCATGACCATTGTTCCAGTAATGCTTAGTAAAGTAGCCATAAATTATATGTTATGGCCAACTAACCATGTCATAAATTCCATTTATTTTTTATCTCTTACTTATAATAAAATATATATATTACATGTTAAAATGAGAAATTAACTGAACTCAATATTCCCTAGACTATTAAACAAACATTGTATATTATAGTAGTATTTGTTGGTTACATATTTTTCGATGAATTTACTTATGATATAGTGAATATTTATATTAAATAAATTAAAAACAAACAAATCTGAACTCCAATAATGTGAATTTATTTATTTAATGGGTACTGAATATTCTCAACCATCTCTTAGACATGGCAATGGGCCCCCATGTTTTATACCCCCATTAATTAGAATTAACCAATCCTCTAAATATGATAAGGGTGTTACCCTCTAGTCCCTTATACCAATATAATTAAATAGTATTCATTGACCTGAAGTAGAGTGTGGAAACCTATCATGACCCCTAAGGGGATAAGGAAAATTTATAGCATTAAAGACGTTTCATATGGCCACACACTATGTAATATAATCTCATTATTGTATGATATATAAAAATTAAGGATGAACAATTTCTTTCTTTATCTATTTGTGTTTTATTATTTGTTCACCTCACTAGGTGGAATTACATTATTCAACCACAGACATGGATGTAGTGAAGGTAGTACCATACCGATCGACTAACCGTGGGATATCTCTTACTTTAAAAAGAAACAAATTTTATCTCTATTATTCAATCAATTTCATACCACCAATGACAAACCCAATGTAAGATTACTCTATATGAAATAAATTTCACCATGCATTAATGTAGATAATAAAACAGTATGCCCTGATAATAATCCCAATTACAAATACCATTACATGTGTTTATAGATATGAACTACTAATGACACCTAAAAAATGTGATATTCCTATTAGTGGGTCAGTACTCATTATCTCATCCGCTCAAGATTAGAAAGTGAAAATTTAATGTGAAGAAGCTCATTGCATAAGACCCCCAACACCTAATTTTCACACATCAAATGAGCCCCATTACCGTGATGTTTCTTTACTGTAGTACATAAGTTTCATATTACTGTCATGCTACCTCTATAATCTAATTATTTCCTGGGAACTACTATAACCTTTTAATATGAAATGTAATCTAAGGAAATTAACATTAATGTAGTGGAAACATAATTATCAAAACAATTATATTAATAGAAACACATATATAATTAATTCAGTAAGTATGTAATGTTAATCAAAGTACATATAGTAGTTGGCTCTATAGAACCAACTAAAAAACATGGTATATGTATGGAGGGAGTGGAAAGTGGGAATATATATCTTTGACATTATCCAGAGTCTCAAAAAAATAGATATATTAAGGGATCTATTTTCATCTCTTCCCAAATATCATAACCCATTTCCAAAGTAGACATATTGTGGAACACCTTATCACCAAATTCAAACTACATATCTCACTGATGGTTATCTATATAACTGTTATACAAAAAACTTTCTACTTTTATGAGTATATAATTTTTTAGAATTATGTCCATAATTTCAATAAAGAGGCCCGGTATTTTCAGCTTCCTTTCTTTAACTTCAAACCAACATTCCAATGTTTGGAATATCTTCCCATATAGAACCTCATATGGTGTCATCTGAATGAAAAAAATTATAACTTTTTCTATACAATAACACATATTGGGATATGTGTTGATCCCAACATCCATTGAAAATTATTAAATTATATGTCAAAATATCATCATAAGATCATATAGTCCTATCAAAATGACTATTTTTCAGAGGAAGAGAAGATGTACTTACACTTAGCACCGTTTCTAATTCCATAGGAATACTCCTCTAAAACATTGAGGTAAGAAAAAATATTTATTAGAAACCTTATATAGTGGTAATCTATGAAACCTTACCACTTTTCTTATATATATACATGAAATTTGTTGAAGTGGCGAATACAATTTGATGGAAATAAAATTTGTTGACTTTATAAGATGGTTTACTATATCAAAAATATCATTTTGGAATTTTAACATTTAGGTAGTCATATGATAAAATAAATGGTTTTGGTTTTCTATTTCAGTATTATTATTTATAATGGTAGAAACATACCATTATAATTCTATCATTCAACCTTATATTTTTCGTATACCAATCATTGGGATATATATTTTTAATTTTCTCTATATATTATTTACCACCAGAAGTTTTATTTTTGGTATATACATGTCTTCATACCGCATGAATGAATAGAAAAAGATTAGTAATTTTAATAACTAAAAATAAAACTCTTTAGTTATAGTTTTTATGGGACACATATCTATGTTAAAAACCTTATTACTCCATAATTGAAAAATATAAACACTAAAATATGCATTAAATTTTTTATACTTATATTTCATCTATCATGGATTATTTCATTTTCACATAAATGGATGGTTGAGTAGTCATTTAGGAAATATATGATTTTCCACCCCCCTTATGAATTCAATATTTATCATTCTCAAATCCATTAATATTGGCTCTCTTTCAAACCTCATTATATATAAGGTAGAATGAGATTTTTACCTCAAAGATTCAACCATATTTTTTAACCTTATTAGGGTGGTAATGTATTCATCAGTTATAATATTTGATCATTTACATCCATATAACTTAGTGTATATTCATCTCTTTATTTTTGAATATATATTTCAAACCCTTAATGTTTGACATAAATTTTATAGTTCTCACTATGGACATAATACTTCCATGTTATTAATGTAATGATCTCTGCCTCTAGCTCAAATACATGGATCAGGTATTTTTTCACTTTATTTTTTAATTGTCCCAGGGTATAAGAAATTACCTTTTAACTTTTCATGATGAATCATCCAAATACCCTCTTATAATAATATCAATATATCAATTACCCCCATCATATAGTAAAATATGTATAGGTGTTGTTTAACATACTTGGATTAACATACCTAAATATTAAATCAATTTAGGTAAATATTCATAACATTACAAAAGTATATTCCTGGGGACTATAATAGTTTAGTGTCTATGGAAACTTTGAACACATTCTTCTAGTTTCTTGAAATATCTTCAACATATCCCATAAAGATATTCCCCTTTTATACTACTACTTAAAACAATTATTCATATCCTGGGGAATGGAAAAATTAAAAAGAGAAGATACTGAATGATTATTAGGGGTAAATAAATGAAATATGTAATAATAACTTGAACTAAAGTGTATAAGAAAAGGGCATGATATTCAGATATCATACCCAACATGTCAAAGATCATAAATATAAGATATGGAATAAATACCGGTAGTTCATAAAACATGGATCATAAGAAAATATAGAAGATGAACGATGTGTTAATATCATTGGTGTAATACATATAAATTTTGGTAAACATATGAACATGTAACATCATTCCCTATATGTCAGGGCACATTTCCAACACTTAATAGGGAACTTCATAGGGACTACACCTACTAGGCCTGGCACACCACCATCCCCAGTCACTATCATTTCATTGTAAGGGATTAGGTTTCCCCATCATCCAATTGTATATTGTGTTTCCCCATCCTTCCATAGTGGATATGGGTTTTCCTTATTCCCATAGTGGATCGGGTTTCACTATCTTCTTATAGTGGATCAGAACACACTTATTACCCATTTTAGACTCAAATGTAATTATTTCCTACTTTTGATCAACCCCATCGACTTTTTCCCCATAATGAGATATAAATCTTAAACCAATGAATTTTAGGTATACATATTTCCCACCTATCACATAATAAAATCATACATACATGCACCACAAGATAATTAAACTTTCATCATATCAAGACCAATAAAAAATATCGGCTGAAAAATACCGTATCATAACCCATGATATAAAATGATCATCGTTTAAATTTCATAATATCATTAACTATGGAAAATATATAGGTATCATTATCATTTTATCAAATAATAAACCATAAAATAAGGAGTATTAAATATCACAAAACCCATGTAAGAGAAATGTTTTTCATTAACATAATTCCATAAAAACATAAACCATTCAAGAAATAATATGAATGGTATTGTTATTTGATGTCCCTAGAAAGGTATAAAATATAAAAATGTATGCAATTTTATATGGAGAAGGATTTTTATTGATTACATGAAACATTTCATAAGGTATATATATTTTCTATAAAAATAATTTTTATAAAACAATTTAAAAATCCTATTTATAAGAAAATATAAAAATTCTTTTTATGAAGCAGTTTAAAAATCCGTTTCTTATAATGAAATATTTATAATTTTTTTTAATTAATTCTTGATGAAAACATATTTTGTGCTTTGAAAAGTTTCTTTTAAAACCTAAAGAATTTTGAAAATCATTTTCTTATAGAATATATTTTTAAACTTATAAAGGATTCTTGAAATTATTTTTTATCCCTTTCATTGTAAAATAACCTTTTGAAAACATGTAAATTATTCTTTGAAAATCATTTTAAACACATTTTAAACTTAAGAGATTTTTAAAAACCTTTTTATTTAAAAGTAAATTTAATTTGAACAAATTTACAAAATATTAGGGAAATTGTTTCATTGAAATGAACATTTTAAACATAAAAAGTAATCATTATGGAAATGACAGTCATGACAGTGGGTAAGTCCGTGCATGATGAACACTCCTTTTCCCTAGAAAAGTTTAGAATAGTTCCTTGAATAGAAAAAAATGATTAATAATTTTAAAATAATTTTTTTAAAATTTATAACATGGCTAAAAATGTCCTTTTTACATCCTAGGATAATAATGAAAAATTTAAACATTTTTATAAAACATGGTTCTGAAAGAGAACATATTTCTAACCAAAATAAGAAATAAATTTGGATTTTCATAATTTTTTATTAAATAAATTAAATATAAAATGGTGGTAAAATGATCACAACACATGAAAAAATCATGAATATACAATGGGGAAGAAAATTCATGAGTTATCATGACATATGGATCATAAGATTTCAAAAATGTAAGCATAATCATAAAAAAATTGATAAATGATGAAATGTTTCAATAAACTCTCACCATTTGGTAGCATTGAATTATAAACCTCAATTAAGATAATTAAATTACATAAATATTAAAATATAATGAAAAACTAGTTTCATTGTATAACATTTCAAATGAAAGTATATACACCTTTTAAAAGAATATAGGGGCATAACATGGCATGGGTCTCAAAGAAGGAAAAATGAGACAAAATTACTTTAACGATTTGGTAACTTATGAAACATAAACCCCATGAAATAAAGATCATAAAAAGGATATGTAAATACCAATAAATTTATTAATTTGAAACATAAAACACACTCATGGGTAGTATAAACACCACATCATAAAAATGAGTGGTGAAGAAGGCATAAGTCTCACAGAAATAAATGTGAGGCAAGAAGTCCCTTACTACTTGAGAAACATTAGAATCATGATACCAATGAGAGAATAAAATAATTTAATTCTTTTAATATAATTAAATAAAATAAATTAATTATATGAAATTTCATATGGAATTACATATACTACTCAAATGAAGCGATTAGTTAATACGTCATGTATCCCACAAAAAATGTGAGATGAATTTTCGTTACCTTAAGTATTGACTTTCTCCATACTTGTTCAAACCACATGTATAATAAATTTGAATTTATTATACATATAAAAAACCACCATATTATTGTATCAAATAACATATATTATTTTTATGATTGTATATTAGCTATTTATTAACAAATCCATGTTAATATTATGTTTCAGGTAATATATACTTTGTTTTCATATACGTTTTGACATTGTTACTCTTTCTCATATTACTAAGATCATGATTTAATTATTTAAATATTTTAAATAATGATATAAATATAATATATATTCATTATATATTTATTTAGGACAATATATAAAATGTATAAATATGAAATGGAATACACCACTCATGGAGGTGGTAGGCCGTATGTACACATAAACGTTGTTGCTGTTTTATTATCATATAGAAAGAAAGAAAGTAAATGAAACATATTTATATGTAGTAAAATTATAGTTGCATTATTTTCTCAAATATATCATATAATTTCACTAATACAATTCTTAATACATTTCATGAAGTGTGTGAAGGAATCATGTCGATTTTAGAAAGTGGTAGTCCACACTTCCCGAAACTAAATTGTCATATTTAAAAAAATGGAAATAATGAAGGTATATGTTATATAAAAAATCCATAAGAATAAATAAATCATAAATATAATATATATCATATAAAAAATAGAGTTTCCATAATAATTCTCAACAATAATAGGTGGAAAAAGGAAAATTAACAACATTGTTTTGTGATTTGGTAGTTAGACATACACAAAAATAGTATCTTCTTTACCTATTAGATATAGGTGTCTATATGTGTAATTATAAATCTTAAAATAACATTATATAATTACATTTATGATACCGAAATTTTTATATAAGTGTGTAATAATGTGATTTTAGGGGGTGTAGAATGAAAATAAAACAAATGAGGTTGAGGAAGTATGTTTCCTCTTCTTGGGGTATCTCGTTTTAGTTTGAACCAAAGGGATTTATTAGATGTATTTATTACCAAAGGGATAATTATAGGGTGAGGTGCTTGATTTAGAGGGATTATTTGGGTAGATTTTGGGCAATCCAATGGTCTTAATAGGTGTGAATAATTTGGACGGGTGAGTACCTTTTTTTTGTGGAGGAAGAGTGAAGTTTATGAAATTTTTTTAAAAGGGAATTACACCAATGATTTTCCCAAAACAATTGGCTCCAATAGCGAAAAAAATTAAAAACAAGTGAGGATAGGGACAAAATAGAGAAATATAATGGCTTCCTTACTAGTTTCTAATTCATTTGAGATCTTAAGTGTAAGGTTTAGTCCCTTATTAATCTAGTTTTCTCTTATTCATTATAATTAATTTTAATCACTTTCACTAATTTTTTGTGTCAATATTTATTTTATTTTATTATAAATTATAAAATATTATGATCCAAAATATGGAGTAAATTGTTTAAAATTTCTATCACATAAGTGGTAGAAATTAATTTTAATTTAATATTATGGATGGGAAAACACAATGCGTTTTTAAAGTAAAAATATTCAAAAGATTGGTAAATTTTTATATCCAATTTAAAATTAAAAATGATTCTAATTAGATAAATTGGATTAATTGATGTATGATTCTTATAATTTATATTTAAAACCAATTTAAATCATAATTGATCCCTAAAAATAAATTAGAGGAAAAATAAATTTTTAATTGAAATTCAGTATTATTCAACGTTCATAAAAAAAGAATCTTCACATAAAAATACAAAAAATTCACCAAAATATGAATTTTATGTTCTTATTTGAAAATTGAAGTTTATTTTTTCAAATAAATAATATAAAACATTCAAAAATAATATTTAAATTTGGTTCACAATAAAAAGGTGTTTAAATTACTTTTTAGAAAAATACATATTTTTATTCATAAAATTGGATTTATTCTTTTCTTATACCTATAAAATATATTAGTTGAGTGTAAAAAAATTTAATGAATATATAAAATATAATTTTTATTAAAAACATTAATCACATTTTTTTGTTCAAATTATTGATATAAAATTTTGTTTGTACATAGAAAAGTAATTTTTAGAAAGGTATATTCTTTTTTTAGATAGTTCTTAAATTAAATAAACATATTGATAACCAAATTATTAATTTTATTTACTTGTGTAAATAAAATTTTCAAAATTTAGTTAATCTTATTCATAACTTTCTTTCCAATGGCTAGGCGGTAGATATAATAATATTTTAAAAATAATATTAATTGTATCTTATATTATAACATAACTTATCCTTGCTTGTAATAAAAGGTATATAAGGGACTCAATATTATGTGAAACACAAGACAAACATAGTTTTTTGTGTACCGCAAGATAATCTATGTGCTTCGTGGACTGCATGCTTGACTTGGTGTTATGTATAACATAATCCACACCTTGTGATTTCATATAACAAAATCTATATTCATTTTTGTGTGAAATAAAAACATATCAAAAGAATAAATTAATTAGAAAAAATAATTCCCAAAATCTATAGTTGTTACATTATACCCCCCTAAAAATGAATTTCTCCCTCAAAGTTCATTTGGGTTATTAAAGGTTTAATACCTGAAAGTTCCTTTAATAAAAACCAACCTCATAAAAAATTAATACTAAAACTTCCTTAAAAAATATAATGTTGAAACATGATGGTTTCTAAAAGTAACTCATAACAAGGTTTCCACATCAGAGAATAATGGTGGTCAGTGAAGCTATAGACTAATAGGAAAATCCTAAATTTTTATATTGACTGATTGAGGTAATCAGTCACAAACAACTGAATAATTAATTGAAAGGTGACGACCTCAAATTTATAAATCTGTGATGATTTAAAGGGTAATCAGTTGAATAGAATTTAAGGTATTAAGACAAAATGTTATTTCTAGATCAATTTTCTAAAGTTGATGAATTTTCATGAAAATATATACTTTCATGATTTCAGGAAAACATCACCCTTTGTTGTTCCTTGATCAATTTCCAATTTATATATAATTTTATGAAATGAAGTTGGATTTTTATTTCCCAAAGCATTAGATGATAATGATATCCATACATATAATAAATGATCCCTATATATATCACAAAAAAGGTTATAAAATGTTATCCATTATGCATAAATCCACATATTTAGAGATAATGATTTAATCTCTAAAACCTAAACCGAATTTTAACATAAACACTTCCAAAAATGGTAAAACATACAACCCTTACAGAAAATTAAAGTCAAATACATTAGAAAGAATGTAATGAAATCGACATAACATTGATCCCCCATATATCACAATGTAGCTATTGGTTGTCACATTCCAAACATATGAATACCCACATCATACATTTTCCTGAAAAATGGTAATAACATGAATTAACATAAATCAATTTTGAAAAAAATGCATGCTTCCTTATTTTGAATTTTCAGGATATATTATGTAAATCCAATAAGTTGTAAAATTTATCCATAATAACAAAGAACACTTTTTTAACCAATCCTTTATCATTTATAAGGTTAGAAATTCAATACAATTTAGTTTATCCAAATTAGTCATCTCTTTATCCAAGCTAAACACAATTGTCTGAACATCTTGAACACAACAAGGGTTACCTTCAATTAATCAAAATATCACTTTTATATATCTTCATCACCATTAAACATATCCTTTTCAATCCTTGATGGAAAACATATACTAAAAATACTTATATATATATATATTTCATGATTCATATAACATAATATTTTCATTTCAAGACATATACACTTTAATCATCCAACATTATTATTATACCATTACTTAGGCTTCATTATATTATTCATTAATACCCATTTCCTATAATATTAAATATAAATCATGTCTTATGGTTCCCCATTGTGAATATAATTTTTCTTGTTATGTTTAAGCTATAATATACTTGAATAATATCTAATTCCTTTCATAAGTCATTCATTGTCTCTTCATCATCATCAACAAAACCAGTACTTGTACAACCTTTCTAATTCTCTTAATAATCCTTCCACATAAGACATATATTTCCATAAATACCAATCATTTCACACATAAATCATTTTACCATTGATGATGTCATAGGGATTCCAAAAACCTTCAATATAGTTATCATCCCATTTTAATTAAACTTAAAAAAATATCAATCACATCCATCATTAATATAGTTTCATATAGTTCCCTCCATTGACTAAAACTATAAATCATAGTGTCAGAATCATTTATCAAAATTTAAAACCATATAATCATGAAAAAACAACTTATATGATATTGAAATCATGGATACAACTTTTTAAATCAATAAAACCTTAGGTTTATCCTTGGGTTTTCATAATAATTTAATATTTATATACTTAATGATGGTCTATAAAGAGTTTTTGAATTCCCAAAGAATATTCCCTGGGAGTTTCAAAGAAAGTGAATAGTAATGTTTGTTGTCATGTACTCGGTTATAATTGAGTCAGGCCTAATTCACCTTATCAGAGTTGCTACTCCAAGGTACACTGTTTAAAAACCACATCCACTTTTAATATTAAGAAAGGTATGTATTTATAAGGAACCACTCACTCAATCTTTGACCAAAATGTCCTATAAATTTTCATATACTTTTCTTCATCCTTAAGAATATCCTTAGAGACATCCCTAGACATATCCTTATATATTTTCCTAGGTATCACACTAATGTTTTCTCATAATCATTGAAAAAGGATGACAAACATTTACATTGATACCAACTATAGTGACTAATGATTAACATATATAGAATTTAAATCAGTATAGATGAATATTCTGTACATTATATGTGTACATACCCGAGGGCTGTAATAGTTTAATTTAACTGGAAACTTGGAACACATTATTCTAGTTTTTTGAATGATTTCAATCATATCCCTAAAATATATTCACATTTATTACTCCAACTTAAATCCTTTATTAATAAATTAGGGAAAGTAAATAAAAGAAAGTGGTGAGGATCAAAGACTATTAAGGGTAAATAAAATAAATAAGTAAGCATAACGTCAATATACGAGTATGATAACATGAGAATAATATTTCAAGATCATACCCTGCATATCAAATATCAGAAACCAGGGATATGGAATAATGATTTTCAGTACATAATACAAGAATCACAAGAAAATAAGGAACATCACCCATGTGATCATATAATAAGTGTAATACAATGAATTTTTGGCAAATATAGAAACATGTAACATCATTCCTCATTAGTTGGGGTGTGTCGCAAAAATATAACAAGGTACTTTATGCAGAATACACCTACTAGGTGAGACACACCACCACCCCCAGTCGTATTCCTTTCATTATAAGGTATTGGATTTCCCTATATTCTCATAGTGTATTTTTCCCCATCGCCCCATAGTGGATCAGGTTTACCCATCTTCCCACAATGGATCATGACACTCATGTTTCCCATTTTGGATTAGGACACACATGTTTTCCATTTTCTTTCGATCCCACCGACTTGTTTCCAATCATTATATCATGAGATATAAATATTTACCCAATTAATTGGAGAGATATATAGCTCCCACCAAGAACATAATAAAATCATACATTCTTGTAAAACATGATAATAAAACTTTCATCATTTCATTACCCATATAAAGATATGGGTTTTAAAAATATCATATCATAACCAATGAATTGAAATAGGCATCATAAACATTTCATCATATAATTAGCTATAGAAAATATATTGGTTTCATAGTCATTTCATCTAATAATAATCAATTAAAAGAAGTGGGTTTCAAGAGAATATAAACAATGGAATTAAAAAGTGGGTCATAAAAACCACTCCATCAAAACAAAAAACCTTCAATAAAGAATATAAATTGTATTCCAAGATCATATCCACAATAAAGAATAAACTATAATAAAGTATGTCACATTATATAGAGAATGATTTTGAAATATCACATGGAACATTTGTTAAGGGATATATTTTTTTCTTTTAATATCCTTGTTATAAAACCATTTCAAAATACTTTTCATATAAATAATGCTTTACAATTTTATTTAAAACATTTATTGAGGAATATATATTAAATTTTATGAAAAAATATTTTCCAAATTTAAATCATTTTGAAAACATTTTTACATAAAAATGATTTAAAAAAATATAAAATAATCTTGAAAAAAAATTTAAACCCATTTATTCAAAAATAACCTTTATTAAAAACATTATAGAATCTTTAAAAATCATTTAAAACACTTTTTAAACATATGGGTTTTTTGATTTTTTTTTAATTTAAAAAATGTTATAGAATAATAGGAAAATATATTCTTAAAAAATAACCATTTAAACATATAATTGAAGCTTTAACGAAATGAAATTTATAATGGCCAGTAAGTCCATACATGTTAAACATTTATTTTTCACCATAAATGTTTAGAAAAGTTCCTTGATAGAAAAATGAAAAGAATAGTACTTTAAAATATAATTTTAAAAAATGTATAACATGTGTAAAAATTTACTTTAAATATAATAGGATAATAGTAAAAAAATTGAAATCATTTTTATAAAACATGGTTTTGAAATATCATAGATTTCTGAATAAAAGGAGAAATAAAATCATCTTTTCATAAATTTTTATTCTTAATTATATTAAGTAAAAATGAGTGTGAAAATGATAATAATACACGAATAAATCATGAATATATATGGGTTAATAAAATTCATGACTTCTCTTTAGATATGGATCATATTATTTTATCAATGGAATCAATATCATAAACAGTCTTGATAGACGACAAGATTATTTCAATAAACTCTTACCACTTTGTAACCATGAATTATAATCCAAATATAAGAAAATTAAATTAAATGAAGCATAAAATATTATTAAAATATTTTTATTCATGATATAACATGTCAAATTTAGTTATATATAACTTTTAAAGGAATATAGGTTCATAACAAGGAAAGTATCTAAAAGAAGAAAAATTGAGGCAAAATTACTATACTATTTTGGTAACTATTGTAACATAAACCTCATGAAATAAATATCATAAAATATATATTTAAATAACCATAAATTAAATTATAATAATACTATTAAAAAATCATGTGTATTATATACACCACAAAAAATAAATATGTAGTGAAGAAGGCATAAGTCTCATAGAAATAAAAGTGAAACGATAAATCCCTAACTACTCGAGTAACTTTAGAGTCATGATACCGATAACATAATAACACCATTTAATTATCTTAATATCATTAAATATTTTAAATTAATTATATAACATTTCATAGGTAAGTAATTACACTACAAAAAATAAGTGAGCAGCGAATATGGCATGTATCTCACAGAAATAAAATTTAGATGGAATTTATGTACCTTAAGTTTTGAATTTCATCACACATGTTCAAAACTCCTAAATAATAAATATAAGTTTATTATAAATCTAAAAATTAAACATATTATTATATATCATACCATATGTTATTATTTATGGCTTTATATTACTCGTTTATTAACAAGTCTATGTTAATATTATTATTTGTGTAATATCTGATTTTGTTTTTCATATATGATTTGGATTTGTTATTATTGATCCTATTAGATAGATCATGAGTTACATATTTAAAAAAATTAAAATATTATATAAATATAATATATTTTTAGTATATATGTTTTTATTATAATCTATAAATCGTGGAAATATGAAATAGAATACACTGTTAATAGAGACGGTAGATTGTATGTATGCATGAACGATGTTTCTATTTTATTTTTTTATTGAAAGAAAGAATCTAAATGAAATATCTGTATATTTATTTAATGTAATTATAGTCCCATTATTTTTTCATATATATCATATAATTTCACAAAACACATCATTATTACCTTTCATGTAGAGTGTCAATGAATCACATCACTTTGAGGAGGTGGTAGTCCACACTTCCCCAAACGGTATTATCATATTTAAACAAATTGGAAATAATTAATGTATGTGTTATATCATAATTAAAGAAGAATAGATACATCATAAATATCATAAATACGATATAAATATGTGATTTCGATCATAACTTCCAATCATGAGAGGTGGTAAAAGAAAAATGAACAACATCAATTTGTGAGGCGGTAGTTCACCATACAGAAGAACAGTAAGATCGTTTCTCATTAGATCAATATTTGTGTATGTTTAGGTAGAAAAAT